>OW121786.1:41661516-42911516 GCA_933228815.1 Machimus atricapillus | reverse complement strand
GCAGTCCCTTTTTTTCAAATTGTATAAATACTTACCTAGTATTTTAAATTAAGGATATTTCCACTTTTTAATTTTAAATTTTTCTTCATGAATCTTTTAGTTTAACGAATTGAACGTAAATATTATTTTCGTCTTATCGACGGTGACGAGCAACGTACATATTTATCTTTTAACATGACAAATCGAAATAAATCAAAATTTTCCTTATTTTGAGCACTCGTTTAGAATTTTTTTACTGAAATCCAGTGGAAACATTATTAATTTAAGATTTTTCCATAATTTTTACTAAAGGATTGGGAAATCATGTAGAAATTGCGACAAAAAACTATAACTTTTTAAAATTTTTAAGTATCTCAAGAAATATAAGCGATCGACAAATTTTTTTTTTTTTGCACTTGCGTCACTATAAATCAGATTTATTATAATTTATGCCATAAAATAATTCAGTAACTCTAGATTTTTCAGTATTTGAATCAAATATGTATATGCATGTTTATGTTCATACATAAACAGTTTTATTATAATATATTTAATATTAAAGCATTTTATTTATGGCTTTGAATTCTGAGCGCAAGATATTCGTAAAATTAGTACATATATTCGATTTGTAATGTGTTGTGGAAATATATAATTACGTGAGGAAATATGTATGTATACAGTTACGTGTTTTAAAAATTAAACTTTGTCGAAAAGTGTGCTCTTTCAAGAATAGCTGCTGATATTTAAAATTTATTGTTAATATTAGCTGCGCTCAGATATGATATTTTCTATCAGTGAAGAGTTATTAAATGAAAGGTATACCAAAGCGAAGCATGTATATATACATACATACCTTTGCATATTTGATTATGCAAATGTTTTTGATGAAACAACGTTTAATTAAATATTTTAATTTAGCCTGAAGATAGTTTTTCCTCCGAAAGAAGAGGGGAGAAATATATGTATTTAAAATATATAACACATAAGATTTAAAGTCAAATAGAAATGAATGTTAAAACTTTTATCAACTGTGGGCTTAAAATATTTTTATTTGAACTTAACTAAAAAAATGATGTTTCGCTATCCGCGGTTTTTAAACTGCGAATTAGTTCATCCACGTGCACTGGACATTTTCAATTCGTTGATGATATCTACATTTATTATTTAAAGTGATGTAAAATAATTTTGCATATGGGTAAGGCTCGAGGTTCCCCAAATTAGACTCTGGGACCGAAAAAACAGCTTAAAATTTTGTCCCATATATTTTTGTTTGTTTTCTTTTTATATATTCTTATTGTTTTCTTATATAGAGGTAAAAAATATTAATATTTCTTGTTTTTACTATTTTGAATAAAAGCTCTGTGTGAATTAAACTTTGAATACCATGTTATTCTGGTCCACAGATGGCGCCATCGGCGAAATATGTCCAAACAAACTTTTTGACAAATGTCAAAAGTGTCATTTTGAATAGTTTGTGGTCAATTGTATCATTCTTGTTTGTCGCGGCAGTTTTTGCGTCACTACGAGTTATCGCAGGTCTATTTAACAAGAAAAGTTCTAATTTAATTGTCAAAAGTAAGCAAGATGTTTAAATATCCGTAGATTTGTGTTAGTTCGAATTGCTTCGTCTACAAAAGTTGCGATTAATATTTCGCCTGGCTCCTTGTCACTAGCAGTTTTTGGCAAACTTGCCGGTAAAATTTTTATAATTTCCTTTTTAAATGCAGAAATTTTAAAAGATGAATGATATTTTGCAAGCTTATGGAGTTCTTCTACGTTTGGAGATAACATTTAAACCGATTTTAACAGGAATTCTGTTGCAATTTTGTTAAGGAATCTTTAAAATATTAACGCCTTGATTAAGTGGCTTTCCTTGCTTTTGTGAAATGTTATTAGCACCTTTTAAAGTTTCCTGGTTTTCCCTGACTGCTCCCATTTTTAGTGTAATCCTCAGTTTAAAATTTCCATTTAATCTTTTCACTTTCCATTCGACCTAGCTATTCTTGACTGCATGAAACCACAATTTCTTTTACCTACTGATTTGATTAAATCATTCAAAATAAGTGCTACTCTTACCAATGTTCGTTTCTTATGTAGCGTGACGAGATGTCCTGTCGCATTTCTTTCGATTTAAGGTTTTATTTAACCACTTTTTGTTTTTTAACTCCCTTGATTCCCAAGTTTCATCTTATTTTCTTATGATGTGCATTTTGGCGACTCGACTTTACATTTCGCGGAAAAACTAAACTTTCAAAATATACCGACATTCTGGCATGAAATCAGGAATTGATTTGTATATAGGATACATTTGCATATGTATGTATTGCTGCTATTTCACAGTTATTTAAAATACAGTTCAATGAATATTTTTAGGACCACTCCAATTTTTGGAAACCATTCGTTTTCGAAATCGTGTCTTATTTAAGTTACCAGGAGGGGGAGATCAATGGCAAAGGATACTTTGAGATGTAAATTTAGTCCTAAATTGATTTCCCTTCTCTGTCGAACCTATAGAGAAAGTATTCTTCAGAAAATTAGAAGCTCTCCATACATTGAAGTGGTCCACAAATTTTCACAGTATTATAATATCATCACATCCCGCAGCTATTTCCTATGTATTTTTATGCACATCTGTTAATTCGAAAACTCTACTTTATTCTTTTTTCCTAATTTGGTAGATTATCATACACAGCTTGAAAAACGCGAGGTAAAGATGTTCGATACTATTTAAAAGAACGCAATCAAATACAATACATACATACATATGTAGTTAGTTTTTTATTTATTTATTGACTAAATGTGCTCAAAGAGGAATTAAAAATATAAATTCAGTTTTTTTTACAGCACGCTCCTTCCATCGCCTGGGGTACAAATCACGGCGTTTTAGCTATAAGTAAAACATCAAAATGTCATCACAGAGTAGTGGTTCTGAGCAAGACAAGGGCCTTGAACAATTTATAGAAGCAGTAAAGAAGCATGAAATATTATACAAGACAGATCATGAGAATTATAGGGATACGAATTTGAGACAAAAAGCTTGGGAACAAGTAGTAGCGGAATGCGGTATAGTATCAAGTAAGTGTTTTCAAAGTATAGTTTATTTTTTAGTTTGATTGAATAATTTTATACTCAAACGACCAATTCCAATGAGAAAACCATTCACGAATCAATCAAAGCAGTTTCATTTCCGTTTACCTGCTTTTTTGAATTTCTTGAAATGCTTCCAGTGTCCTCTAAAACTGGTAAAATTATTGCGGAGCGGCGCGGCGCGGTGATTTAAAATGTATATTGTGGTTTTTTACAGTTAATTGAATATAAGTAACCCTTTTAAGCTCCAAATGTTTTCCTGGGAATTTAAGCCTTCGGTCCATCAAACCTTGTGACTTTGAAGTTACATTTTTAAAACAAAAAATAAAGTGACCAATTTTTCTTGTAAAAATAATTTTTTTTAATAAATATATGTATTATTTTAGTAACGCCCATATATATTATCAAATAGCACCGAATAATTTTGATTTGATTTAGTAAAAGATCCTTTAAAAGTTAAAATAATTTTAAAAACTATTAATCGACTAAAATAAATATTGTTGAGATTCATTTTAAGAGATATCTTTTAAAGATACCTACCCAATTCAATGTCGCAAAAGATTAAAAATTCTGCGACCGTTAATAATTAAAAAAAAATACGTATTAATAAATGCGCAGAATGTGCCATTGTACCATCGGCTAAGTTGATTGGACTTAATTAAAAATTACTTTATCAATCCTTTATATTTCATAAATGCACACAGAAATTAATTTCTTTATTATAAGCATCAACGTCGCAAGCATAGCAGGTAAAACATTTTTTATAAACTTTCTTTCCAGCTGTCAAAGGTGCTAAAACTCGATGGAAGTACCTTAGAGATAATTTTGCCGAGACGCAAAGAAAACAAATCCGGCAAAATTGGCGATATAGGAAGCAAATGGAATTTATTTTGCCATATATTATACTTCGCAAGCGAAGTGTTAATAAATTGAACAAAGGAAACGATGTAGTGGACTTGACTGCTGATGAAACTGATTCAATCAATCAAAATGATTATTCACAATTTGTGGAAACTATTCTGAATGATGAGCATCAAAGTGCTGTTAGAGAAAACATCGTTATAAATGAACAACAGCCAAACAATTCCGAATTATACACACAAATTCCAGTAGTTACCCAAAACGATGAGCATCAAAAGCCAGTTAACAAGAAGACGGTTCATAATGTAAAAACTTCAAAAGATTATGAATTATATAAGTTTTTTATGGTCATGTATAAACAAGTCTTACAATTTCCTGATAGAAAAAAAGTAGATGTAAAAAATGATATTTTTAAAGCTGTAACAGCGGAAGAGCTCAATACTGCGAAAGAAAACGGTTTCCGTAAACGTTCTCTTGATGTAACTCCGAATAATTTATCAATTAAAAAGTTAAAAAGGAGCAGTTCAACTGCAACCACAGCTAGAGCTTCAAAACAGCTTCCTTCGCATTCCACAAATAAAGAATCTCACTGTACTTTACCGAAAGTTACAAATTTTTCGAATGGAATTGCAAATGAATTGAACTCTTTACCAAAACCGAGTACGTCTTCAATAGGTACTAAAGTGTTTCCAGATCGGGTGCGCATTGAGCCCAAAAGTAAAGTAATTGAATTAAACGTTCCCTTTAGTCCGACAGTGAATGTGGCCACTAGAGAGAGTAATACGACTATGAATATTCCAAATCAGTTGCATAATGAATTGCTACAAAGAATAGGATCCCAGATTAGTATTACGATTCCGAAAACACCTACTGGGAATACTATTTCAATTCTTCCACATCAGCCACAAACTTATCAATCCTTGCCGAAAATAAGTAATGCTATTACAATTAGTCCTGGAGCATTTTCACAAGCGTTAACTGATAATTCGAAAAGTCAGAAGGCTGAATTGCGTCCCACACCAACCGTATCCCCCTTAATCGTGAACAATTCAAATGCAGGCACTACTTTCGTAATTTCAAATGTGTCACATATTAAGGAACTGCGAGTTAATGGACTTGAAAATAATCTTAAGTCACCACAAGCGGGATGCTGCACTTCGAAAAATAAAAATACATATTCAAATAAATTGCAACCTATTGAAACATCACAAAATAAAGAAGTAGAATTTAGTATTAAAAACGTCCCATCGACAGGGGTTAGCCCCACGTCCTCTTTAAATTCTATTTCTGTTACATCTGACAAGAAAATTGTTGCTGAACAAAATGTTGAAAAAGAACTGAGCCCTGTTGTCACTAAGAATGTGATGCAAACAGCTGTTTTAAGTATAAATTCTGAAAAAACACTTGAAAAAAATGATATAAAGAAAGCAGATGAAAAGAATGATGATTTATTAAGTTTACCTGTAGCCAGTTACTCTAATGTAACTGAAATTGTATTATCTGATGAAGATTAATAAAGTAAATTGTGTATTGCAAACTTAAGGTGTTTTAGTATAAATATCAATTTTCAAATATTCTTTTTTAGTTTTAGAAAAAAATGATCAACAATTAACTCCAATTGTAAGTTTGATAAATTTACAAACACAAATTATCTACGCTTTTAAACTCAACGAGTGGGGTTTTGAAACATTGGAACGGGGAGCGATTCAGGGTTCAATATTTGAGCCTTTGTTATTTAGTTAATATATTAAATTTACCACTGCTTTAATTTGGTCATATCTTATCATTTTGATATATACATACATATATATGTTTAAATAGAGTTTTATTTATTTCCTTAATTTAAGTCACTACGGTCACTTCCTAATGGATTTCATCGTCGAATAACTGTAAAAAATCATAGTCCTTCATGACTTCATGAGGATTATCATAAAAACACCGAAGTTTTCGAATAATTTAGAAACAGTTCTCTCAAGCAGTAGTTCGTTCTTTAAAAAGCGCTTGCATTAACACACACTTATTATATTTGTTAATGGACTGGGGAAGTTAGAAAAGTGTACATGGCTTAGCTGGGTTTCATCAATGTTAACCAATTTGATTTTGGTTTTGTTAAGAAATTTTGACTATTATTAAAAGGGCAAAGCATCCACTTTAAGGCTATTAGTGTTATTGTTAAAAATAATCGTTTGGAACTACTTTTTTAAAGTTACGGTGGAACTATTTTATTTCAAATGAGTGAGATTTGTGACAAAATAATTTGTTTAGATTTAGTGGTTGCAAAAAATCCTCCATTATTCAAAATTTACCCTACGAGCTCTAGACAACACATTTTTCTGTCTTAGAAGTTTTGTGGTTTTTTAATATATTTTTTTAGAAGTTAATTGGATTCTCTATATACATATACATACATATATTATAAAACTTTATAATTAAAGAAACGTAACGTTTCATTATAAATATTATAAAACATCAACATTTTTATAAATTTATGTATTTTACAGTCGATAGAGCTAAACAACGATGGCGATTCCTAAGAATTAGCCTATCAAAAGCTTTAACAAATGGAACGAAGAAAAATTGGCGATATATGAAACAGATGGAATTTTTAATACCACATATATATATCGCACAAGCACGTAAACGAAAACATTTGGAAACATATAACCTGACAGCTGAAGTTGCAAATGATATAGCCAATGTTTCGTTCGCCCAAAATGAAAAATCAAAATTCAAAGCCAAAAAAAAAATGGAAGAGTACCTGAAGTTTTCTGCTGAAACTGAAAATTACTTCAGAAATAAAAATATACCAAAAGATCATGCATTGCATAAATTTTTTATAGCCATGTATAAAGTCGTACAAAAAATGCCTGATAGCAAAAAACTAAATTTAAAAAGGACCATATTTGATATAGTGAAATGTGCACGCGATTCGGTGACAGAAAGGGAAGCTATTATAAATGCTATTAGAGAATCGAGAAATTTGAAAGATCAGAATTCGAAAAAAATGCGTCTTTCACCGACAAATATTAGTTCATCTCCAAACATCACAAGTATGCTTTCAAATGAGCAGAAAACTAAACAATCTAACAGTAAAGAATCTATATTGGACATTATTAAAAAAGCAGGAGCATCTAGTTTAAATAACTCTAACAATTCTTCAATATTTTCAAACCAGTTGGACTCAAGGTCTGAATTAAATGGAGTCTCTTATGTTCCAATAGCAAGCACGTCTACTGCAGAAACGACCTTCGTTTTGCGAAATCAGGCCCATGATGATCATAACACGAATAAAGAACATAATGCTGATTTTTCACCCTCAAAAGCATCTAAAACCTCAACAAATTATTCAAAGGAGTTCAAAACAGAACAGACCAACAATGAAAAGTCTGATTCCATTATCACACCTAGTTTGCCAAACACAAATCTCATAATTTCAAAGGTAGCCCATATTGAACAATCAGCGTATGAAGGTCTTGACACTGAAATGATAGATGCAATTCCAATTGAGGCCCCTAAAAAATTACAAACTACAGAAGGAGGAGAACTAAGTTTTATAAACAGCCCAAATTCAACTAACGCGACCTTTACTCCAATTATACAGAGCGTGATTATTGAAAAAGAAAACGTTAAGGAAGAAATTAATCTTGTTAAAGATGAGAATGCAACACAAGCGTGTAAATCCATTAAAAATTGTGACGACACTCTTACTGAAATTAAACCCGAGAAGGAAGTTAAAAAGGACGACGATATTTTAAGTTTATCTGAGAAGGAAGTTAAAAAGGAAGACGATATTTTAAGTTTATCTGAGAAGGAAGTTAAAAAGGACGACGATATTTTAAGGTTATCTGAGAAGGAAGTTAAAAAGGGCGACGATATTTTAAGTTTATCTGACGCGAGTTGCTCTGACGTGGAAATAATTTCTGTACAGGATCTTCAAATTGAGATATCAGATGGAGAGTAATAAATTAAATTGTGCTTTTCCATCCAAGTTGTTTTATTTATTATCGTTAGATTTTAAATCTGAACGTCACAGGTTCGATTCCCTCGTTGCGAGTAGCATTATTGGATTTATAATAAATTTATTGATCTTGCTGTAAATATTATTTTTGACTTGATTTTATTATGCACAGTCAATGAAGTAGTTAATGTTACTTTTTAAATTAGCACATTAATTCTAACATGCTAAGTAAGTAATAAATATATTCGATTAGAACTTTCTTTCGCTCAGATTTCTAAATTAGTTTGAGCTATTGTAATTATTAATGGGGTATAAATAAAATAAATTTTATTATTTTTATTTTTTATTAACAGAGAAATATAGCACAAAGCCGTAAATTTGTCTTTATTTTGTACTTTTGCCTTGTGATAATTACAGAAAGGCTTAAAACGTTAAAGAAATAATAATTTTCAATACAAAATTAAACATACAAAAGTAATATCAGAAAACAAATTTTAACAAAATATCCTTAACATGCATACATATACTTAAATTTTATATATGGCTCGGATAATATCAAAAGCAGCTTTTCTAATCCTTATGATTTTGAGCTATTATTGTGATTTTAGTTTTTAAAACTAGTTGTCTTTTTTATTCAATAATTAAGTGAATATCTTCAGCGTCTTTAATATATTTTGATTTGTGTGTCTCAAACAGCTCAACCAAAGCTTCCGTATATTTTTTATGGTATTCCTCAATTTGTTCAGTTGTTGGATTCTCGTTTTTAGGAACTTCAATTGGGGCTCCAACTGATCAATTGTCGTCTTAATTATTTAATCAGATATTTATTAATTTGCAAACTTACCAACAGTAGTAACAGGCCTTCGTTTCGGGATAAATCCAAAATTATATTGGAAAAATCCTCTACCAATGAAAAATGCTGGCGATATTCCTGTCATCCTTTTAACAGCCTCCTGAAAACGTCGTAGCTTTGATCCTGGTGGGTTAGAAGGTTGATCGAAAAGATCCACCTCGCCGAAAGAAAATACTGGCACAAGAGGAGCTCTGAGTGTTATATATTAATTATTAATTACTAATTATATTACAAAAAGAAATTACCCTGTTTGAATAGCTAGTCTTACGAATCCACGTCTTCTTTTCAAAACAATTTGGTACGTTCTGGGTCTTGAATTAAGCGCCTCCTGGGCACCACCGACAACAATAATAGCCGCATTTGAAGTAAACCCATCTGAATTTATTGGATCGTTGGAATCATGAGAAGCTGTTAAAAGCGTTGTTAAAGAATTCGCAGAAGCCGTTCCAAGACCCATGGCAAAAAGAAAGTCTCTAAAGAATGGCACTTGAAAGTGCATACTGAGGGTTAAAAATTTTGGCCTTATCCCCGGGAAGAGCTTCTTAAAATCCGAGTAATTGGTGGCAAAGTTGGAAAATGCGCCAGAACTATCATTTAATTTATTTAGTTAACTTATTTGAATGCTTTATAGTTTATATTACTGTGCCAGAACTTTATAAAACATTTAAAAAATTTTGTTCTGGCCCAGCCGATTTACAAATTCTTACCATAAAATGCCATGTGGGAATGCAGCAAACAAATAATGTCTCTTTGGATCTAAATCCGCAGTTTTCACAAGGGTTACAGGGAAATAGTCGTGGAAGTGCTTCCACATGATAAATCCACGAACCCAGCTTTTACTGGAAAATTAAATCAAATATTTCACTCGATTACATTTTTTCAAATAAAAAGTGCTTTTACCCTGCGCCTTTTCCTCCTTGGTCCGCACTAAATCTATCGTAATACATGAAGCCTAAGTACAGGACACACAGTGCTCTGATGTATATGTTTCCAAATATCTATGTAAAATTAATATTTTTTATTAAAATCCTAATTTTTCCTTGAGTCGCAGATATAATCTCTTGGCAGGAGTAATTGAATAACGACACAAACAAACATAGTTTGCGAAAATCGTATGTAATATTAATGTATGTAATATTAAATAATAATCTATAATATTTTACCGTCTGTTCAAAATTAAAGGAAATTGAAACAAAATTTATAAAAAAAAAAATAGGAAGAATGTGGACTATTTGTAGTAAAATGTCTTCAATATTCTGCGGTTTCATACCTTGTATCCAATCCTACACATACTCTATTAAGTAATTTACAAGATAAAATTTGAATAGAGTATTTTTTAATATATTAATTGAATGAATCTAGTTTAATCCAATACGTTTATATTTTTTGTCCAAAAAGAATTACAGACATTTGAACTTTAAAAGAGTTCGTTCATGTGTTATATCCGTTTTTTTCGGTTTATTGATAGTATCATGTGAATAAGTAAAAACAGCATAATTTTATTAAAGATATGTTTTTGTACTTCAACTTTTAAAAATATAAGATAATATTGCCCCTAGCAGCACATCAACACATTTATGTTCTAAATTTATAATTTTTTCTATTTATCTTCTAATATCAAAATATGTAATCTATAAAATTTTATCAACAATTATCAACGTGTTGATAAAAACCGTCTGAATTGATTGTGGCCACAAGACACTTGTAATTTTAAAACCACATCAAGGACACCGTTTCTCTCAAATTTGCAGTACCTAAATATTGTCAATTATACCGCAAAATAATAAATTTAATTTTTGTGTAGCAGCACACTGCAGAAGTGGGCGGCCTCTAAAAGCATCTGAATAATAAACAGTTTTCGCGTACCGCCTCGCTAGAGAAGCACATGTCAAGATCAACGGATGCTGTCACGTTGTACTATTGAATGCACCTCCACAAAATGTGAATGTTCTATTTCTGCAATTTTATTTAAGAAATAAAACTTACCAGAAACGCGGAAAACACGGCAAAACAAATCATTTCCCCTAAGACGAGCAGACCCATGCAAGACGCTGCGGCTAGAGTCTGAAGCCGACGCTCCATGGGAATTGAAATTGGTGCCCATTCTATTTTGGTCATTTTTGATCACTTAACTGCCTCAATCGCGCAATTATTTTAAATACTTTAATTCGTTGTCTCTCTATCGAACCGTTTAATTATTACTCGAGGACAAATTTTTAGGCACTTAGACTTACATCACCCCATGACTAGCTCCTAGCTTTGGAGAATTGCGACTGCGATAGTGCGCCTGCGCTATCGGATGATAGTCGGGGCCTGTTCACTACCGATTAGAACTGATATGATAACTGAACTGAACGAGTGCTATGAGAGCGAAAGCTCGATTGATTTATTCAAAAATTAAATGATCTGATAAGTGTATGAAACATAACAGCAATCGCAGGTATTTGGTTGGACTATGTCCAAAATTTTCTAGTCATCCGTTTGATAATTTTAAGGTCAAAGAACACTGCGGAAAAACGAGGAGCAATGAAGTGAAGAGATATGCGCCAGCAAACATTGCTTATTTACATTTAAGATATCACCAAACGTGCAAACAGTACCAAGCTCAGACCGGAGACTCATGGTGCAAGAGTACATTTTTTATCAATACCTCTCTTTTCTTCTGGGTACAGTTTTGTTAGTTTAGATTGATTCGCTTTATTAAATAAATTATGTAAACATGCGTCATAAGCAAGACATACAAGTACGCTTTTAAAATTATAGTTGTGCATAGTGCACTATTATCACTATTTTTATTAATTCACTAATTGGGATTATTTAGTTTGAAAGTGATGAAAGTCTGGTTGTTGGTAAAAATTGAGAAATCACATAATTTTCTTAGAATGTGATAAATTTAGTGGTAGTGAATTTACATGACACTATTATTTAGCGATAATTTGCAGTTTGCTCTTATTTGGCAATGCTATTAAACTTTATTCAAAATAATAATACTTAAGTGCTTCAAGGTTAAATTCACGGTTTTGTGGATTATCCAAATTTGAATTTGTCACTTTTTTTTTTATTTTCTCACAAAAACACTTTTTTTTTTATTCAAGTCACAGTTCATCAGCTGCAAAATAAAATGTACATTACCTTAACAAACTAAAATTTAGTCCATGTAGATTTCAAAATGGTACAACAGATAATTTTGTTATAGTAAAGAATGATCTTAGCTTAGTAAAAGTGGGCGGATTTTGTTAATATTCAACGAAGAATTACTTTTTTTCATTTTGCGATGCGGAAATAGCAATTATATTTTTTAATAATGGTATATTACTATTATCTAAAACTGAAACAAAAGCTTTGTTAAAATTCAAATATTGTTTATATAACTTGCCTGTTTGAATTTACTTGTATTTCGTAAAAATTATATCGTTTTATTGTGCATGTAATTATTAATAAGAAAATATTTGGAAATTTGAAATTAGCCAATTCTTTCTTCGGTAGTATGAAAATTAAAAAATCTCAAATTCAGGGTAATAAAGAATACGTCAAGTTTTATTGAGTTTTTAATTTATCCTTAGATCACATACAGTAAAAATAATCGAAGAAGTTAATATTTCACATGTTACATTAGATTCTATAGTAAGAACAATTGGCAGGAACTTGAGAACGTACAACAGAAGGAAGCATGCAAACAAAAGTATAAAAGGAAAATAAGAATAGAAAATCTGTAAAATAAAAATATATTTCAAATAATTGACAATTGTTTACGACTATCTCATACGTTAAGTCATTTAAGAAGTATAAATCTCTAAGAGAACGGATAACATCCATATAAATTCTATAAATTCTATAAAAAATTAAGAACGAAAAACGTAAATAAAGCGAGAACGGAAATTTAAACAACGAACGAACGAACGCATTTAGTCGGGGCTCTAGCTACGCTTATTTTAGTTGAATTGCAACGTTTAACTTCACAATATAATTTGTTTAGTTTTGGAAAAATAACTGGCTGTGTAACTCTTAGTTCAAATTGTTCTTTATTTATATTTCTCATAAATTTTTCGTAAAATATTTTCGAAAGACTCTGCATAACAAATCAATCCCTGAGTTTTTTGTTAATTGTTGGATTTGATTGTGTTCTCGTACATGTCTTAGACAGAGAGTCTGGTGGTTCTATAGTTTTAGTAAAATACCTGTAATTGCACCTAATTTGTGAGCAGCGTGGTAAGGATGCAATCCTAGTATGTAAATTATGTTGCAAAATATGAAAAGTGACTGGCTTTTCTGCTTCAATCGGCAAAAATATGTTGTGACAGCACTTGCAAGTAGAAGAGAGAGTGAGGCTTAAGATACTTGGTTCTGGGTCTACTCTTCAACAATTGTTCCAAAACTAAACGCTCGGCTAATGGCCTTTTTAGAATTTCACAACATTTTTTTTTAATGCTCTTGTAAAAAATTCAACAATTTTCTCGATAAATGAAAACTTGCTTAACCAATTATTTAACGCGAATTAGTTCTCCTATTTAAAACACTTTAAGTCGCAATAACAATTTCCTTACAACGTATTTTATTAAAATGTCATAAGATTGATTCTCCCCTAAAACTAAATAATGCTCTGATATTAATGTAATACTCGCTTAGCTGCTTAAGGTACATAAAACCGTAGAGTTAGTTAAATGGTTAAGTGGTGTAAGCTGCTGCGGGCTTATGACGATTGCACAACCGGCTGGAAGTAGTGGAGTCCGTTTGTCTGCATAAAGAGGACATAATTAAAATCGGCTCGTTTGAAGTTTTCGAAATAAGAACACTTACGGCCATGTCGTACTCTGTGATGTACGCGGGAATTTCCAGCTGGTCCTTAGAAATTGCCGAGTACAAGTGCTCAACGCCGGGTAATGAGTGCACTTTCGCTTTAATTGCTGGAGCCATGAATGTTGTGAACCACCAAGTAACCATCTGCAAAAGAAATTAAATATTTTATAAGAAGTTGGAATACGAAATACAGAAATTAATTTTTGTTGTATTAGTTAGAATCTATTTAAGTATTTTACTACGGTGTAATTTCATACAAATTGCGTAATATGAGCTTTTCAGTGTTTGTAATTTCTGTAATTAAACCAAACATATCTAGGTTACATCATGTACACGCGGTTTCGTTTAAGATACTGAACCTAAATTAATTACTGTGACCGTTTTTTAATAGTGAATGTTTGAAATGGCATTGGCTTCATTAGGAGATAACCTAGACATGTTTTTCTTCTATAAAATGTGGTCGAATGTTTTTTTTCTTATTTTAAAACTTATATCGCTCAAGAAGGAAAATAATTTTGTTATTTTAAAACTGGCAATTTGCCTTTTACGGGTCGAAAGGGAACTTGAAAACGATTGAATTATAGAACATTAGTGTCAGTTAGAATTAAAATTAAATTTCATTTTGATTGAAATACAGAATTACTGGGCCGCCATAAAACCAAAAGTAGGACAAACAAAATATTTAAAAGCTAAAAATAATGTACCCTAGCGACATATGTATTTGAAAAATCCATTACTTATTATTTACTTCCTAATTTTGATCATTAACCAATTTACAGGTAGAACAAGCGTTTAAATTGCTCAAAACACAAAAGTTGAGTAATTTAAAACTTTGCATATCCTGCATTTGCGTAATTTCAAGTTGTTCTCTGTTTTATCTGAAGTAATTTTTGACATTAACTACCATTATAATGAGAATCATAATTACTTTACTTTTTGTATACATATTAATAAATTGTAATAGTATAATATACGCCCAAAAGTTTAATTTAACATGCTCGTAAGTATATTCATTACTTGAACCTACTTTTTGAAAATCTTATTCCAGTTATTTATAATTATTAATTATGAAGCTTAACTACAATTATCTTGATGAACCATGGCGATATAAACTAAAATCTTGCTTACCTTTGTCCACAGGGTGGGATGCACAATATAAAATGCTTTTAAGTTTTTCTTGTATCTGAAAGGAACAAAAAGATATTTTAGCAAAAACAATCAATAAATTTTATTTTATTTATATTTACTTGTATGGAAGAACGCTGTAAACTTCACGTAACCACTGGAACGGTGGGTAATTCTGTGCAGACGTTAGTGTGTGGAAATAAGCAACTACGTAATCTCCTTTAACGATTGGGTCCAGGAGATAAATCAAGTACAATAAGGCCTAACAAGAGCAATTTAATCAAAACTTTGCTTACATGCTTATAGTAGTAAATCGTATTACCTTTTCTAAATTTAGTTCCTGTGCTGGAAACCATTTTCCACAAAAAACTATAACCGGCCGTCCTAAGCGATCAATACCACTTTGGTAAAGGCAGCCAATTCCGGATACTTCAGATAAATCTTCTGTACGTGCTCTGCGGAGTAATCGTTCATATCTGCAAAACATAAAATTTACCTTATACAAACATTTCCATAGACACGCGCGTATTAATTGTTTATTTACAAGCAGATGTTATGATAGTAATGCTAATTAAAAAAAAATAAATTTCATTCCCTATGAATTTTTCACGTCACCATTGTGGTTGGTGGGCACGAAATGTTTGCTGCTACCTTTAATGAGTAATTTGAGTAAGCAAGAATGTGAATCAGACTATTTAAACAAATAAAATTATGTTAACTGCAAGGTAAATGGTGTTGAAAAGTGGCTACATGTGTATGTTAATACACTTTAAAAATAAGTAAACCAACAAACCTTGAAAGGCAAATGGACTATGTTATTTGTATTTTGAGACACAGCTACTAAAAATATTCCATTAAAAAAAAAAAACAGTAATAATATCTTTAATGAAATGTAATATAATACGACGTTCGTAAACCATAAAACTGAATAATTATGTTCGGAAATCATTATTCGCTTAGTCAGTACGGTTGAGATTCAAAGATACCCAAATATTAAAAGGTTATAAAGAAGATATATTATCGGAAACCACTCCCTTATCGGCCAAACCGAGAAATTATTGCCCAAATGCACGCTAATAAGGCTTAGGGTTATGAAGGTAAGTCCATGTCCATTACCCTTACCCCTTTTACGAAAATGGTTGAACGCCCACATCATCGCTCGATAAAGGTTTGGTTAGTAATTGCGTGGCGTGAACACTGCCCTTAAGAAGGGCATATGATGATTGCACTTTAAGTCGTATGCTGGCAGAGACCTATGTTTATCTTTTAAACATCAAAGTAAGGAGAACCTCTGATTTTGCCGCCCTTACTTGTAATTTCACCCTTTACCAGAAGCAAAAAATCGTACCCTGTTTGCGCATCCAGTCGGGGTCGAGATATTAAATATTTAAAGATGGCACTGAGAAGGCATACCATGTCAATAATTAAAAAATTATGTAAGGGCTAATTAAAAAAAAAATTAATGCTCCAAGTGAAGATACATATACACATGTTTCTTGTTACATATTATGAATATAGAGACGCCTAAATGTTTAAAGTACAATTCAAATTAATGCTGACAATTTTTAATTTATTCCTTCTTTTTTTCCATAAGGATATCTTATTTATATGAAGCAAAATGTTTTTTAATTTATCTCCTCTAATACAAAATTAGAGCAAACATATATTCCGTCCATAACTTTTAATTTTTAAGCTCCTGTTTGCGAAATCAATTTTTAACGGTGAGTGTGAAACATTTTAAACAAGTTTTAATTATTACTACTACTATTATATTGAGGCATTTTGTTTAAGTTTGTATTCACATGTCCAAAAAAAAAACAAAACGATCGACCTGATTAAGTTAAATTATAATTAATAAATAATCAAAAAATATGCAAAAAAGAATTAACGATCAAAATTGAAGTTACATCGTCTTCTAAACATTGGCGTATTTGTCTAGGATTTGTAACCAAATAGCCATATCCTAGTCTAGTCGTCCATTGTAAGTTATCGAGGTAGGTATTAAATTCTTCAAAATTTTAAGAATAAGAAATTAGAATTTTTCTCCTTTATTTTTATTTTTTGTAATAATACAAGCTGAGGCATAATTTGATTCATCTTTTATTAGCTAAATCATGGTCCGTGTGCAGTGCAAAGTTGAAAACATTTTAAGCAGAAAAACTCCTTGTCAAAAATACCCAAAGAAACCTTGAATACAATCATCGTGTATTATTTTAATTGATGTCATTATATTTTAAATGGTTAATGAATACAATAAAATTCGGTATCATAAACTCTATGTATTGGGAGAATTCTCTCATTTTCCTTTGGTATCATTTTAGTAATTTCATCAAAACTGTTGAAACAAGAGTTCTATTGTCTGAGAGAGGTATTAACTTTGATTTATTTAATCTATCCATTAAAAATCTTAAGTGTTGGAAAATGTTCATTTATGCATTCGTAATCTAGGTGAACAAATTAAAGATCTTTAGAAAATCTAGGTAAATGCAAAACAGGAAAGTCAACTTCGGAATATAATATATGAATTATTTATCAAATACTACGCTTCAGTATGCGTTGGGATCAATCATTCAGCAAAACCATAGCTTCCAGTCTGGCGCGTGTTAAAATTGCCAATCACGAAAGTTATTACCTAATTAGTTTGGCAGCAAAAACATCAAGACAGAAATATATTTAATCCAAAAATAAAATGTCGGTAAAACACTGCGGGAAATGAAGCATATGCAAATCTATAGAAAAGAATTACATATGTACATATAAAAGCATTTAATGAATGCACATAATCTGGACATACCATATGTGAATATTTTTAGATTTTGATGAGTTACCCACAAAAATTTTGTTTGCAATTGCTCGAACAAACTTGTACGTTCCAAAAATTGCGTTTTCCTTTCACACAAAGGAAAGTTTATCTTTGTTGAATATAAACAAACAATTTTTGGAAAAATTTATGCATTTCCCAAATTGCGTATCTACTTATTTTAACCTTGAATAAAATTTCCAAACGCGATATTTTCCGATTATTCGAACAACTTTAAATTTTTGATAGAGATCAAACCAAAACCGAAGAAACGAAGAAAATCTTATTTTAGATGGCCTGTTCGGATTTTCAGTTTGTAAACAGGGCGAAATGAGCAGAAGAGAAAATACAATAAAATAAAATAAAGCTAGGCAATCTTCGCTTAAGCACGATTGTATGAAGACGTTCTTTACTAATCATTTAATCCAGTTAAAACTAATTTTTGCGCCGTTATGCTAAGTTATGAAGAAAACGTAACGTTAAAATATATCTACAGAAAACGTGAACGAAATGCAAATTGAGAAAGCGAAAAATTGACTGATTAAATTTTTTAATGAAAATGATTAAGCTAACCGTTCCGAACATCTTACAATTAGATTTAAAAAAAATTGATATTTGATTTCTGTTGCTTTGCTCGTACACAAAAAATATATGTTTATCAGTTTATGCAAATTTGTGTAGGCTGATAATGAATGCAGGCAAATAGTTTTTGCCATGAAAACTTAAATAAATCCAATGTTTTTAAAGTATCTTCTATAAAGAAAAACGAGTAGAATTTATTAACATATTTTTCTTTAATATTGATCGCGAACTTACATAAAAAAAATTATTATAGTTTAAAAAAATTACAAGTGCGTTCTTTGTGTCTCGTTATTTTCGTTAAGTATTCTTTTAATTCGATATATGTATGTACATAATTATTATTACAATTTGTTGTTGCCTTAGAATGAATCTCGATCCGATTTCACCCAGATCAGATATTTTGCTATTATTATCGGAGGGAGATCGAATCGAGGCTCATAAGTGTAGATCGGCGCTAAAAGTTCCAACAGAATGAAGAGGGTTAATAAATATTATAGTAAATTATTTGAAATTCCTAGCTAAACTATATTTATCTTTGCCAAAAAAAAGAGGAGAGGATAAGTATATTAGTCACTATGAGACTAGCAGTGAAGCGTGTAATACTTCATCGCTAAAATTGCTTGCAGTTTGAATATTGGAACCGATGAGACACCATAAGACGTTATTAGTCACAACTCAGTCAACCGTGTTTGTTAAACGACGAGAACCCATTGAATTATAATAAAAATATAAAAGAAAGGTAATTTAATCACTGAAACTCTGTTCTTGATAAGAGTATATGATAATTTAAAAGAAAATAAAATAGACAAAAATATAGTTTATTTTAGTAAAATAAACATTTCGTTTGTTTTTGCTATCATTCACTATCATAAAAAGATTTCAAGAAGATGATAAAGAAAATCTTTTAATTCAGGTGAATTAAGTCAAAAATTAATATTGACTGTGTACCGGATCTCTTGCAAAAATGTTATTTTAAGTAATAATAATAGATGTTTTATTCCTTTAAAAACAAACAAAAAGGACCGATACTATGGTCAGCTTTAAAAATTGTAGAAAAATTCAAAATTGCCGACTTGTACCTTTCTTCAGGTGTCTCAATGTGCTCGTCCTGTTCGCCGGGTATTTCATCACTTCCTTGTGAAATTGAGGAATTTCCTAAATCGATAGTAGTCATCCCCTCAACCATTGTCATTCTGATTTTATATGTATGTATATAAAAAAATGTTTGTTTTTATTGATTTCACTATATTTAACGTGCCAAAAAACTTTTCACACACCAAGTTCACTACCAAGTCGAATGCCCTTTACTTCGCAATTTAGTTGCAGCTTTTCACTTTGATTCTTGAACCTTGAAATCGATTTTACTGCATTTCACCTCGCTGAGAAAACACCCGCCAACTTCTTCGTCTTCCGCAAAATCTAATCCAAATTTTCACCAGCTTCGACTAAATTATGAATGAACGAAAAGCGAAATGTATCGCTTTGGGGAAAAAATAATTTTCTTCGTTTCGGCTCGTTTAAAAGTGTGCTCGAGAAATTTTGTTATACTTTTTTAATAATTCCCGGGTTGATTCGGAATAAGACCGACAAGAGCGGATTGCATTTGTCGACTGATGCCGCCACGAGTTGAGGCTGTTGAATTTTACGCTCCCCAGGTGGAGGAGCTCCCGGGGGCAGGATGAATGGAGTTGGGGCTTGATATGCGCACTGTCCGATGAAAAGACAACTGAACCAAGCCGAAAAGCTTCTTCGGCTTTTTCTTGCTTGCTACGGTTAAATCAATGATTCAAACTTTAAGATGCCTCGTGAACGTGAATCAAGTGCGATGTCTTTGAATAATTTCGAGTGATTTCGCCTTGATTCTCCAAGAAAAACAATCGATTTTCTGTTTGGACAAGTTGCAGGAGGTACTTCAAAAATACTGAACGATTTCTGTGCAAAAACGAAAAAAACGAACTTTGCCAAGTTGGCAATCGTTTTTACGATTTCATAAAATTTAATTTATTTGAATCGGTTTTTTAGTAGTAAAATGTCTTTATCTTACTCATAAAATTCGACGATTGTTTTTCTATATATTTTTGTAACAGCACATTATACTAATTAAATCGAACGGTGTAAATTAAATTGCACACTTAACAATTAATATTAAACCGACCAAGTGAAAGGTCATTAGGGTTTCTTTCGTAGATTACAAATCCACATACACGATTATGTTTCATCGAGAAATTCATTAATGGTTAAAAAGTAAAAACATATTTCATAAAATAGTAAATGAATACCGAAAGGCCTTAGGATGTTACGTTTCGCTTTTCGTTTTGAGATCTTTACTGCACGATTCATTATTTGTGAAGAAATTTTCCGATTATCTTTTTTAATTTCTAATTTTGTTTGTCTGAACATTAATTTTTTTGGGTTAATATGCAATTAGAAATTTTGTCTGTCTGTCTGTTTGAAACATACATATAAAATGGAAACTAAATTTTTCATTCAGAAACTTAAGAATGTGATACTAGTCATTTTCGAAATTATACCATTATCCCTTCGTTTCTTTTAATTTTTGTGGTTTTTGTTATAATTTTGTACAAATAATAGTAAATGTTATCCGTATACATAAAGTTTGAAACTTGTTTGGAATTCTTTCACAAGCGGTCTGAACTTCCTAAATATTTCTATTGCAAGAAAGTAATAATATATATTATGTTGTTTTAGAACGTTTATTATTTTGAAATTATCAAAATTTAAGAATGTTTACGGATTTTTCCCTTGTATTCGAGTTATTGAAAAACGTATTATATAATACCTCATGACTTTAATAATAATCCGAAAAAACTGAAGTTATTGAAAATCCGTGTTGTCACATTTAGTGTAAAACAGATCAAAATTGTTGAATAGTTCTCGAAATAAGCGCTTTCGAGCAGAAAAATATACTTGAAGGGGTCACGCCCACCTTCAGTTTTAAAAGAAAATTAAGTTATTTTTTATTTCATTGCAAGATTACTAACTGAACACTCCCATTCAAATAATGTAAACATTTACCGAGTGTCCTCATTTGTAAACTTCCAATAAATTAAAAACAACAACATTTATTTAACTTCCTTTATAACCTAATAAAACTTTCATCCACCTGGATCCCACACTAGCCCAATTACTTAAATGTGTAGGCAGATAATTTCTTTAAGCAGGAAAAATCCGCTTCATTCATAACCAAAAGAAACTATAAATAAAAATGCGGACGTCAGCAGTGACCAATTTGTAGATATTTACACTCCTTCGTAATATCAATTGCGTTACATGTGATGAAATCGGAGGACGAGTCATTTCAACCTTACCGCGTGGATTTTATACTTTTTTAAACCATCAAGATGTCCCCAAGGTAATTTAGGCCTGTTTTAATTAGATAACTAATTTTTGACATGCTCTGCAGTACAACGAAGATAACGTCACTGATGTTTAAATATGTTTGGGCATGCGTTACTGATATAATTTTCTGAATATCAAAAGTGAAAAAAGATCTAAAGTACGTTTTAAGGAACATTTCTGCCAAGAAATATTGTGTTTGCGTGATGATATCATTTTGTGATATCGAAATAATTTACTGCATCAACGACTGATACCATTCATTGCACTTCCCCACGTTCTCCATCATCCGGGATGAAAACTTTATTCTACTTGGGGAAGTTGGTACAGATAGCAACGCTTTTGGATAACTAAATCAAATATAAAAATGAGCTTATCTGCAGTTCGAGGTCGCCCTTTGTGCCTTGTACCGGATAAATTTTAGTAGTGTTTTGCAATTTCTATTGAATGTAATATAACTAAAAAGATCTTAATAAATGAATTAAGTACGATTCGCTGCAAGTGCTTCAGGTAACATATGTAAATGTTTTTTTTTAAACATCAATATGGGGGATGCTAGACGCCATTTTGTTAAAAGAAAAAATAAATATACATATACAATACACTTTTTAACCACTCAGGATTGGTATCAAATAAAAGGAATTTTAAAGGCATTTCAAATATGTTTGTAATGTAATAATTTTATCCTAAAGATTTCAGCTGTGTACGTTTTAGATTTGAGGACTTATACCCCAGTAAAAAGGTTTACAGATGTGATTCAAATTTGGAGACTCTTTTGTCTCATACTTCTTAAATTTTTGCACACTGCTTATTCCAAATCCTTTGTAGAATGCCACTAAATTAAAATTTGTTACTATTCATCATAAAAACTATTATGGAGGTGATTAAGGGATAATTACTATAAAAGTTTAGTAGATTATACTATACAGAAATAAATTCTAAATTCTTTTTACGAAAGTCATGCTAAACTGTTGTTAACTAAAGCTTTAAATATTTATCATTGAGAATTTTAACATTTAAAATAGTTAAGATAGATGCATAAGTGCGAATTTATTAAAGAATGCATAAAAAGGTATCAAAACTAAAAATTATTAACTGTGTGTTGGTTGAAATGTATTGAAAAAAAAGTTGTTTTCAAGTTTAAATAAATAACTAATTAATCAAGATATTTGGAAAAAGTGTTTTATTTAAAATTCTTTATGTAATAAGACAAACGAAACTTGTTTTTTAAAAAGTAATATGTATATTTTGTTAGATTATTCGATTAAACAAAAGATTTCTGCACTTTAATATGAAATGAATTACGTTTAATCTTTGGTGTTATATAATATCAAACCAGATATTTATAACAAAATATAGAGATAAATAACCCTGCAGGTGCATTGAACTGAAAACCGCTTATCGCTGCGACCAACTATAAGTTGGAATAGTTAATGTATTCATAACGTTATTTTTAGAGTAACTATTACTGAAATGAAATGCTAAAAATAGAAACATATTCACAGAAATAATTTTCTGA
The DNA here is from genome assembly GCA_933228815.1 of Machimus atricapillus. Taxonomy (NCBI): domain Eukaryota; kingdom Metazoa; phylum Arthropoda; class Insecta; order Diptera; family Asilidae; genus Machimus; species Machimus atricapillus. The sequence continues at coordinate 42,888,598 of OW121786.1, read as the reverse complement.
CGCAAGCAACAGAAAAGTAACTGCCCTTCATCCATTCAAGAGTCCGAACAACATCGCGAAAAGATGAGCCCACTTTTTCAGAGTTTCTATAAATAAACACAGCACACACGCCCCAATTATGTGTCATGGACGAGGACGTCATAGATGTTGTTTGTAAGGACGTTTCCTTTACCTAATTACCACATCGCATAGAAGCGCTGTTTCGTGACGTCCAGATGCTCTGATTGAAGGGTGAGGAAGAATTTATAAGGACAAATATAAGACTCCCTCGACAGCGACATTAACACCGGAACCGTGCGATATCGATCACTGGAATTACCGATGTCCTTCTTTCTACGAGCTGTCCCACACTTAATTGAGTAGTACTATTATTCAAAAATTCAGGTCAGCGGAAAGTGTATAATCAATAACAGTCACACCACAAAAAAAGGAGGAATGTGCGACAGAGGAGTGCTTCAATTTTAATTAATAAAATTTATTATCGCAGAAATACAATGCATTTCAGACAAAACATCATTCTTTGTTCAATGAACTTTAATAAATTTTTACGAGCTGTTGCGTTCACCGAATGTGCTAATTTCATGGTAATTTTTTGGGTAAAGAAAAATTTGCGACATGATTTTGGTAAGTAGGTCACGTTGTCAGAAAGCCCTCGGTCTTAAATTTTAAAGAGTTCACGCCGAATTGTGTAAATTTATCTTCTCGAGCATTTCACAAACTAAAAATAAAAAAAGTACAGAATACGAGTACACTACTTGTTAATAATAAGCACATTAAAATATTTCGGTTAGGTCAGATTAGCGAAAAAATTTGGTTGATAAACAAGTTATTTTTCTTTCAAATTATGAAATATGTTTATGACTGCATAGTTATTATTTTAGTACATTGTTTTATTCTTCAGCACTGTTGCCAACGTAAAAAAAAAGGTACCGTTAACAAGATTCAGATTAGCATCACATTTTATAGAAAATTATTGATACTGTAACCTTTATTTTAAAGGATCCGGTCGCAGTGGGATGACTTTTTAAACTTTAATTTTGAATTTTAGCTCAACCGATACGTACGTGGATTTCAAAATAAATAATAAATTCTATTGACCTGGACTTGACCTTTACACATGTTTTGTTCATGAAATTTTGAAGTTCGAATATGTAAATAAAAAAATATCGAAAGATATTGAAACCAAAACAGTATTTTTCTGAGATTTGTCTACCTGGGTGCGTGTCACGCAAAGGCCACAAATACGGATTTTGGTGAAACTTTTCAGTGTTACATACATATTAGGGACTAACCAATAATTGCGATAGAAATTATAGTGCTATCATATGATAGTTTACGTTGAAATTACACTACTTAAATAATACAACATTTCACGCTAAACTTTTTCCTCTATTTTACATTAAACAATGTTACGAAAAGCATCAATTAGTTAAATTCCCTTGCTTCATTAAAGATTTAATTTCATTAAGAAAAGTTGCTCCCAGAAGAATAATTAAGTTCTAATAACTTCCTCTTTAGAAATTCATAATTAGACTAATTGAATAAAAATCAAACCAAAGCAGAGGAAACTAAATGTGAGCGCTTTTAACCATCATTGCTTCGGTATTGTATGCTAATAAACGAACAAATTGCAAAAGATAGTCATAATCATTGCCACGCGTGAAACGTAATACGATCTTTGTGCACTGGAACTCAGAAGGCGTTACAAAGTCATCGTAAAAAAGCACTTATGCGACGATGTGGTGTTATATTTTATTTGGATGTTTCATGGTACACTGCACTTACCTTTCTTGCTGCTCAATCCCTTCAAGGCCATTTTCTATCACACTCTCGTAAATTCCGGTTCTTGGTCTGTCTCCTAGAAGACGCTGCCTATCTAGATCGCCCTGTAAGAGTTTAAATAAAACAAATTTTTTTATTAATTTCCTGATAAAATAAAAAAGAAGCGGAAGAAGTCATTCGTATTTTAATTAATAGCTTTTTGCATTATGTAATTAAATATTCATCACGTCATGCTTCAAGGCACTTGTATGGTTTTGCAAAAACTTTAAGAAAAGGAAAAAAGCAACTAAGCCTGTGCATTTTTCCGTTTAAAGTAAATTTCATTTTAGAAATAATCGTAATTGCAATTTCTCGCTTGCAAGTGTAAGTAGGCAAAAATGTGTTAAATGTGTTTTCTTTGTGGAAAATGATCTCTGAAATTAATGCCCTTTTAAACTTAGCCACTTAGTATGAGATTCAAAATATGTATATAATTTTCATGTTAAAATAACAACATTGAAGCCAGCCATATAATGAATGCGTTGCAGCTAGAAAGTGCTGGATTTAAATACATATACATTTATAAAATACCCTCGTATCATTCTAGCCAATCAGATGTATCATCCGATATTCTCGGCAGCTTAAAATAATCTCGGATGTAATATCTAACAGACATCTAATAATATCTAGAATTTGAATTTTGAGATTCACCTTTATTTAATTCAAAAATGAAAATATTATAATAATAATAATAATGATGTAAATGTAAGTAATTATTTTTCAAAATTTTGACTTTTATTTAGTTTATGAGACGAGTTTGTAGTAAAATTATTACAGAAATAAATATTTAAGTAAAATACGAATATTGTAGATTTATTGTTAAATAACCTATACTATAGCAATAGTATAAATATGTATAAATACATACCTATATTATTATCTTATTATTAAAACCGAATTGCAACGAAATAGAATTTATTTTTGATTCAATACCATTTTGATTAAAATAGTTTTAAATATATTGAGTGTTAAGAGTCTACCTCAAGTTACGATGATATTTTTTGCGCTCGACAAAAATAAACTTAAGAGACTAAAGTCACATTAGAAGCTGTAGCTTAGTACATGTTTAAAATTTTCAGTTTTTAATCTGTGCACGTTCGGTTATTTTTATATCTTTTAAATTTGTCTGTTTTTCTGCATTCTATAACTAGAAGAACCAAGTAAACGAAAATCTAAAAAACAGCAAATCTTTTTATAGAAATACAACATTACAAAATTTAATGAGGGTGAACAGTTGATTCGAAAACGTCCGTTTTATATATTCGCTGAAGGTTTTTTCATTTTTCCACTGTTTTAATTTGGAAGCCAATATACATATTTGTTGGCATTCCGCAACTATAAATGGGAGTACTTTACTCATGAACAATGTTATTTACACCTTTAAATCCACTGAATCATAAATTTCAACATTAAGAATCTTTAGCCGATACCCACAATGGCTTTTAACATTTCCGAGAACTCTGCTAATTAACAATAAGTGATAAAGCAAAAATATTTCTTAAGCTTTTATCACTTTTTATCACTAACTGCTTTTAAATTGATACTTATCTGTTAAGTTAACATGGGTGGTTTGAAATGACTAAAAGGTAACTTTTGTTATACCGTGAGGTAATGTATTTATGTACAATTCGAATAAGACCGAATGATTTTATGAGTCTTACTTATTTTAATCTCATAATAACCAAGCATTCGAATTTAAGCTTAAGAAATAAATTCGGCTGGTACTTTATAGTTATCACTTAAAATTGAACTACGTAATTTTTTGATTTTTAGTGCAAATTGCAAAACTAAAAAATATATAACACAAAATAAATATATTTCTCAAATATTAATTATATTAATCGATAATAAGAAATAATCCTTTTACTTGTAACAAAAACAAATACATATTGGCTTATTCCACTTTCAAAATAATTGACTGAAAGGTTGGAATCTGCTACAAACAAACCATATTCATATGTTTTTTTCTTTTAAGATAATTACTTATATAAAATACTAGTGAGTTTCAGGTGATAACAAAAAACTTTGAAGTCAGTAGATTTAAGGTTAGAACTGTACTTATAATTTGGTAAAACCGAGTTAAATCTTAAATATAAATTTAAAAAAAATAAACATTGTTAAAATATCGAAACTCAAGTACAGGTAATAATTATTATAATTTATACATACCTGCATTTGTGAAAAGGAATGTTGCCCAATGTTGTAATGCGAACTAAGGCCTGAACCGTTGGCAGTATCAAATTCCGAGATTCCACTTTCAATATCATGAGGATTTGTGTCAGACTCGTCGTCCGCTGTGAACCAGGAAAAATATAAATTTTTGAATATTTCTTTAAACACAAATTAATAACATACACGAAAATTCAAATGAATCGTTTATCATTGCCGAAACACAAATAAAAAATTACTTATTCCCCTAACAAGCACCAAAACGTATTAGCATTATGTATTTTGCTCCCGCTTGAATATCTTTTGCGACAAGAAAAGCTCCAGCATCCCCTTCTGATTCTGTATCGTAGTGTTTATTTATCTTAAAAGATAACTTGAGCGCACCGTAACTAAATCTCAGTAGGTGAAGCCATGTGTATCAAGCACATCGTTTTGGTTGACATTTGCTTGCACAGTTCACGGATGAATCTCATTGTGCAGAGAAAGACACTTTTTAAATAAAACTTGTGAAGATATCAAAGCTTTTATATAATCTAGATAAAAATTTTCGCACTAAAAAGTAACAAGAAAGTTAAAACATTCCTTTGTGGGAAAACGAGTGTTTATCAAATTGTGAGTACCTAATTCAAGGTCATAAAACAATGCTTAATGCATTTAAGAGTTGTGGCAATTTAAAGTTGATTTCAGTAAATATCAAATTTTTGAACAACTGTTAATAATTGTTAACTTTTTGAAAATCTTTTCATTGACTACTGCGTGAAAAACAGTTAAGTTTCTAAATAAATATTGGCGGTGATTTTATTTTAATCCCCTTATTTTGAAATTGCAATTAGTGTGAGTAGTTCATTTCAAGATCTTGTACGCTAAATGAATTATTTAAGATCAAAGGCAAGATAAATACCACTTATTTGCGAGCATCTCGCTTTCTTTTGGTTATACGTAAATTTTAGCCAGTATAAAAATTATTTATATGTATACAAATTTTATGCACTAATAATTTTCGAAATAACGACGTCAAAACTTTTGGAAAAAATAAAGTATCGAATAACCTAACGGTGCGGAAACGAAGCATTGGGCAGTTCATATTTTCTTGTGTTTATATATCTCGAAAATTTCTGGTCGCAAGTAAAAACTTCGCTTATACATATATGTGGATGTATTTAGAAAAATAATTCTTAAACTTCTGAATTTTCTAGTTATGCTAGTCTATGCATATTGAAAAGAGTCTTAGTAAAATGAGTGTACATTGGTGTTTTTTTTTACTTCCTCTATTAAAAAAGAAATAGTTTTTATAGTGAAAGTGATTTTATTTATTACAATGGGACGCTATTGCGGAAAGTTAAAAAAAAGTTATAGGACCATGAATATTTCTTCAAAAATATCACCGTTCACGCAGCAGAAATTAGTGCCGCTGATATAAAGGCATACAGTTGAATTAAGCGCTAATTAAAAAATTAAATGATTTTTCTACATCTATGCTTTATTAATGGATGAATCAAATCAAAAATAAACGAGTGCATAACAAAAATGACTAAAATCTGAAAAAATTATGTCCACTTATTTCTCGATCAGAATACAACGTATTGGATGATGACATTTTAATATATAAATAATATTGGATTAAAAATATAGATAACTTGCATTTGTAATTGATTTGGAGTTTGTCCGTAAAAATCTCGCTGCTGACTCAACAATCTATTGGGGTTTGGGTGAATCAGGGGACATTTAGTACTTTAATTACGCATTGGAAATCAAAATAAGATTAAAACTTCAATTTAAAATCAGAAGATATTGAATTTTTCTGCAGCATGTGTTGATTGATTGATTAATTTCTCAACTATTAACGCATTATTCAATCCCAGTCGCAATTTATTGAGTCTTTGAAATTCCAGGAAATTCCAGCTGAATCACTTTTCAAAAACAAAACAAAATCACTGTTTCAGTGCCAATAGCACAATTGCAATTTCTTTGGCGTAAATCTCTATTTGCATTTCACTCTACACAAACACAAATATTCTTACTATATTGAGAGGAAATATAAATTAAAATGAAACCACACCTGTGTATTGAGATATCATGGAAATTCTGGTTAATTGATCGTTAAATGATTCCATTTTAGCAGTTTTCTTCCATTAGGGTAACAAGATTACGTATTTAATTAGTTGACGACAGTTTCTGTAGAAATTTACAATTATTCACACTTTTCATGAAGTGTTAATGCAAATGATTTTTGATGTTTCTTCTAGTAAAGTGTAGTACTAACTAATGAGCGAGTTGATTAAATTTATCGACATTTCAAAAGACGAAATGATAAAGAAAAGTGTGTTCATATGGTGCCGATGATAAGTAAAAAAGATTAGGGTTTTATCATATTTACAGTAGAATATAAAAGCGTGGGTAAATTCACTTAGAAGTGACTGTGTAATACTAGCTATTTTCACTTTTTGCCAGTCCCAAAAAATTCGATTTATTTAGTTAATTAAATTTGTTCCTTTATCTTCACTTTTTGTACTATTAAATTAGCTCTAACATCTTAGAAGTGTGTTGAATTTTTTTAATTGAAAGTAAAAAATTAGTCTTGAAGATAAAACCGTTTTGAGAAAAATTAAAAATTGCGTAAACCTTATAAGGGACTTGATTTCATTTAGACCCGAAAGTGAGCAGCCCAAAGCCAGAATCGCCGAGGAACTAAAATTAATTAAAAGAAAAAAGAAAAACAATTTCGCTCCGGGGTACGGTCTAAAAAATACCTTGTCTTATATACATAGATCAATATGTTGAATAAATTTCGCACTGGAAAAGCGCCGAAATATATGCAATACTGTAGTAAGAATATTGGGAATAAATAACAGCCGAATGAGCTATCTAGTTTGTAAATGTTTTTAACAATAATCAAATTAAAACTTGGAAGTACGTAAATATTATGCACAGTAATTTAGTATAGTTTGGAATCGAAACTTTATGAGCAAAATAATGTTGTGACACGTTATTCACGAAACTATACGGTGTTTTTTTAGTTCTGGCTGTTGAGATTTTGTTCTGCTCGGTTTCATCAAAGGTCCTTCAGCATTGTCATGGCGAAAATTAAATTAAATTAAACAAATATTTTTTTAAAAACGTGCTGCTACTCAAAAATAAATTAATGGGACCTATTTGTACTAGTTTTATTTGTTGCAATGTCGCGGTGTTTAATTGGTATTTTTGGGCTTCGAAGTATAACGATTTTTCTACAATAAAATAATTTAAGTATAAAAATTTGTTTCTACATTTTTATAAATATGTAACTATGTACATATAGGTTATATATATTTTTCTATCAAAACTATAATCGGGAGCGATGCTGGGAAATAATAATAAAACATATAGAAACACTAAGCTGTAGGTGAATAATCATTTTTATAAAATAAAAAATGCCCCTCTTAAAAAAGCAAGAGTTAGAAGTATACTAATTCAAAGTTTTTTTTATATTAATGATATTCAAAATATCAATTTTAACCGATTTTAAGAAATATTTTTTTTTAACTTACTACCGGAAATCATGACGGAATGTTGAGGATTGTGAATTATTCGAATTTGTCTGTCTGGATATTGAGGTTCACCAAATGAACCACCAATATCTTTTGGTAAATGCCAAAGAGCGCTAATTTCTTCAAGTTTATCTCTAGGAAAGTATAGCGGAGCTAAAACTTCATAGATTCCTCTTTCGTGCGGTTCGATGCACAATATCACAATTTCTGATCTTGAATGCTCCAGGAACCGTCTTATAGTACCTGAAATATAAAATAAAATGAAATCAACATAATTGCAAAGAACAAAATAATATATAACTTACGAAGTGCTATATGAGCACCTAGATCAGGAGGAAAATTTCGTTGAGTTGTACTGATTACGCATAGAGCAATTGTTCTTATCTTAAGTTCTTTTGCTTTACAGAGCACATTTCTGGAAAAAAATTAGCGAAGAAAAAACAATGAATTAATAAAATATTTAAGAAAATGTAAATGGCAAAAAAATTGTTTAAGTTATAAATATGTATAAATGAAAGATTGATTGTCATAAAAAATCGCCTATATGTGAGTTTTTAATTGTTAAATTACGGTGCAATGACTTCTCTGTGCTTAGGAAAAAACAGTATCAATAAACAAACTTGTTAATAAAACAAATGACAGAATATATTGATAAATCAATTATATTTTTTAATGGGTGCATTTTATTACTACGAATGTTATCACTATGCGATAAAAAAACGAACTTAAAACAAATGTAATGTGAAAATCATTCCTTTCCGAAATGCAATTAAAGATAGGATACGCTGAAGTTTAAATTGTTTTGTTGAGGTAATTAAATCTAGATTCAGATCATTTTTCTGGTTATTTAAAAAAAAAAAGGAATGGAATCTCAAATAATTAAACCAGCATTATCATGCAAAAGTAACTATTCGAAAAACTACTGAAAGTACCTATAGCACGTATGTAGCGTATTTTCTGCAGCTGTTTTATATTTCACACTGAATATAGGACCGACGGTATGAATGATATATTTTGCTGGCAAGTTATGACCTCTTGTCACGCGAACTTCACCAGTTCTGCAATCTGGGAGGTACAAATATGTTAAGCTGGTACATGTTGGCTTTACATAATAATTCTTACCAGATATATCATGCGCAAGTTCTTCTTTGAGTCCAGGTCCAGCTCGAGTAAAGATTCTATCAGAAATAAAATTCCTCTCTGTTAACGTTTCGTCGCTTGTGTTGGTTATCCCATCAACTTCTAATGATGCTATGTCTCCCTCCCTGTTTATTACATATATTTCTTTTGTTAGAAAATTTATTACTCAAAAAGTAGATAAAGAATTTACCAAATAATAAAACGACTATTGATGTCTTTTGATAGCGGAAATGGACTATTCCTGTGCCGTGGACCTTCGATTGAGGAATAATCAGTCAAAGGTACCTTTGTTCCGTTCTCACTTGAGCCCCAAGTTGGCAAACTTTCCAGCTTGGTTGTCTGCATAGATTATTTTTATATTAGGTCCAGCTATACCAGGAAATTCAATTGGATCATACCTGAAATGTAATACCTATTGAAATGAAGTTCTCATTGTTGTTAGAGATAAGTCGCATTTCTCTATAAAAGAGGAAACAAATTGGTTAATATATGTTAGTGATTAGGACGGCATTGAAAAGTTAAAATTAAAGAAATGTTATATGATTATAAAGTTATTAATTTAAAGAAAGATGTTTAAACGTTTAGAACTAGGATTTAGCTTTTTTGTTTGGAACTAATTCCATTAATAAATGGAAAAAGTCGTTAGTGCATGACCTGGATATGAATACGGGTGGCTGAACATTCGAACTGGGGGAGTAGCAGGTCATCAGTTCAATGGACCAGTTGTTTTCAACGATAAAAATAACTTTTTCAAGTAAAGGAAGAATAAAAGAATTCCAAAGAATTCCGGAACAATTGCTTAATAGTTTCCAATTTTCCTCATAATTTTGAATCATCATTTATCATTCTAACAAAAATAAAACCGGACCAAGTAAGTTAAAAATGGCTTTGCGTACCTTAATCTTATGCAATGATCTATTTTTAAAGACACAGAATGAAAATTGATTTTAAGGCATGCATCATCTACTGCTCGACATGAAAGAGAACAACATCATAAATTGTAAGTTCAAGAAAAGGTTTCAATAATCGATCGCTGGCGACCTAGCTTCAAAGTAAATAACAAAACTTATGTGGGGTAAATACATATTAATCAGCTTACCTATAATTTCTACTTTATAAATACTTGAAAGTTTTTGCAAATTTGGGATAATTGGTGCTATTTGTCTCCCTAGCCTAATTTATTGTTTAATTTAAGTTCAATTCATTGTAGTAGCGAACACACACTAAAAACTTTTAGTATGAAGCTTTATTTTTTAATGATTTTTCACTAATAGCTCTGTATTTTTTAACTCAATTATTCTCGAAAATGGGAGCTATCGAATTGCTTATTTATGATTTCTTAATCTATTGAAAGAATTCTATAGCAATAAATGAAATTCATTGACCGCATCAATAAAATTTACTCTATAATATTTGATTTATAGACCGAATCAAAAGATTTGAAATTTTAAACCTCAAAAGGTTATATTAGTTTGTAACAATATATCTGTAAATTTTTTAGGGTACCTTCAACATTTTAGTATGTTGAAAGTTATAGACAAATATTTTTAAATCCTCACTACTTGAACACATTTGTGTTAGGAAGCGTAATAACAACATTTAATTTAAGTTTAATAATTTTATTCGTTCTAGAAAAATCCAATTGTGATATACCATCAGACAAAAATAAGTGATTTTTAAAAATCAAGGTTAAATATGAAATTGAGATTTACAGTGGATACATAAATGCAAAAATATGTAAACAAAACAATTAAAATTAAAAAAATGCCACCTTCTAAGCATCGCAGAAGGTAAACTTGCAAAGTATTTTAAAAATTGCCAATATTCTTTATCTTTATATGTACTTTTGCTGGAGAATATTTTTAGTAAAAATTGTTTATGTGCTGTTTTTATATTTTCTTCTGTATATTAGAAATAAAAGGTAAGTACATTTAGTGTCAACCAATTGTTTTCTCCTCCACAAAGCTTTTTAACGCTATTTTAATCTATTCTTAAACGTCGTATGCATGTTAAGAATAACAGAGATTTTATATTACTCACACGCTTACCAGCACAGGAAAATTATGAATTAAGCGAAGTGCTGGGTTCAGCCACAGACGAGGCATAATCATATTGTGTAAAATCATAAACATCGGATTACCACAAACCGCAGTATGAAGCTACTGTATTATTATAAAACTCTGGTTATTAGATGTGAAATAAAATAAAAAAACACCCGTTTTATTACGCTAGTCACCATTAAGATCTGCGGATAGATGTGATTTTTTGTTTTTTTTTCGCGTTTCCGCTTTTAGTCTTGTCTGCACAATAAATGGTCACTCACTTGGTGACTCATCCCGACCATAACCACCATCTCTTATACCTGTTTTAAAGTTCAACTGCGCTTTGCTTTTTCCACTTACAACGCCGAAGCAATTTATTCAAATGAGCACAGGTGGTTGCTAAAATGTCGTCAGAGTGAATCTCGTTTTTGCCAAAACCTAGACACAATTCGGTAATCCATAGGTAATCACTTAAAAGAAAATTTAAGCCTATCTTTTCTAAATTTTCACATAACACACTTGTAAGATCGCACTAATGCCTGCAGTGAATAATAATTAAATTTTATATATATTTTTAGAAATGGTATACTTGCAGCCGTCTTATCAACATGCGGTTTTGTTACTTATTACTCATTATTTTGTAATCGTGAAGCAAGTGGTTTTGTAAAAAAACAAAAATGATTTTATTTGTTTTCAGTTGTACAAATATACAATATTATCTCTGTGAAGTTTGCTGCAATGCAAGTCTGGTTTATTCATTATAGAACAAATTAGCAGGAGTTTTTGCAAAATTATGATGTAATGTCTGAGATAAGCTACGTCAGTACTCGAATAATTCATCAATTCTTTAAAAAAAAAACAATTGCGCTTAAGTATCTACTGCATGTTTACTTTAACGACAGTGACTCTAATGTTCTTCTTAGTTGCTACGCAAAAATATTAAATATATAATAAATATTAAACATGTAGATACATTTTGCAACCATCAGATTTAAATGACATCATGGAAAATAAAACTTAATTCAGACCTTTCAACAAAATATGTGCCTTACCTAACTAAATAAAACAAAGGTGAATAAATTTGTTAAATATTTCATTTGAACATATTCTCTTTGAGACAAAAGTAGCTTTAAAATATGTTGTATGGAATGCATACGAATATTACAAAATAATATTAGAAAACTATGTAGTTCCGCAAAAAAGTCACTTGAATTAATTACTTATTTACTCTATCTGGACCACCTGGACCAAAAATATGTGTGTTTTGGAAAAGTATTCCTTAATTTTTAACTTCAATAATTTTAAGATACCTAATATCCGACGAAGAGGCAAAATTATTTTTAGATTTTTCCAGTTAAAAACTTTCACTCTTACAGAAAACACCGACTAAAATTAATTTTAACGTGAAATTCCCTCAATAATTATTAAGTTTTATGATAATTATTGTGTTTGGTGTGAGTCAAAAAGTGCTTAGCTACAAAATATTCACAAAACCTAACGGCTTGATAGAAATTTACTTCGAGAACATAAAAGCAACAAGCAAATTTTAATTTCTCTTAACATTAACAAAACAACAACTTGTTTTCTCGTGGCGTGGAATGGAATTATAATTTAATAATGGTTTCATGGGAATTTCATGCAGGAGGGAACATGTGTAAATTAACTGGAGGACAACGGTCATATGCAAAAGGAAATTATATCTTGGAAAATGCGCTTTACGTTCCTCTTCATAATTGCCATGAACAATGCCAACTAACGTGCCTTTAAGTAAAATCAGTTAACACGATTACATAATTTCCCTTCGTCCATGAAAGGGACACACGTTTCTGATATTAGCGTCGGAGATAATTAAAGTAGAGAACCCTTCGTGGACCTTTAGTATCTATTAGAATTAGTTTTTAGAATAATCTAATAAAAATAGTTATAAACGAGAATATGTTATAATTTAAATATTAACGTATTAGGTATATTGTAGAATGAGAAATAGTTTTTGATTTTGTACATTTCACTTTAATGAAATCTTATTCAAATTAAGTTTGCTCCCATTTTACCAGTATAAGATAAGTGCGAAAAAGGGTTAATTAACCTTTAAAAGGTATCATTGGAATGATGCATTTTAAGAATGATAAATATTACCTCATTTTACAAACTAATAAATATACAAATATATTATCAAGCATTTTATTACTCTACATCAAAAGTATAGGCATAGTTGTATTTAGTGAAATCAAAGTAAAATAATAGTAACAACGAACAAAGTTACTAAGCGAAATTCACATTTGGTAAAAATTAAACATGATACAACTTAAGATTTAACAGAATCGAATCAGTGCTTCATAAGTATGAAATTAGATTCAACAATACGAAATCAGAACTTATTTTTCGACACGGAAGTAAAGAAAACATAAAGATAATTGGGGTACACACGCTTCGTTGTACTATTTTCTATTGGGATGTCGTTGTAAAATGTGCATAGAAATCGGTATTGTATATAGTATAAAGAAAAAAACAATTATGTGAACATTTTACCCTCGATGCAATGATAACAACAGGAAATACAACAAAGCATCAATGTCCCTAACGAGCGTTAATAATCTTTTGATAAGACTCTAACACCAATAAAGTAAAATTATTTCCGGAATAGCAAAACAATTTTTCCCTCGATGTGTCTCTACTTCGTTTGTGGTCTGGTCGGCATTTAAAGACAGTAGCAGAAAAAAAATTAAGTCGAAAATGTAAACGCAACACTTACGTAGATACTGAATCATATATTAACAATTTAGTTATACATACTTGTCGTGGAGGTATTTTTGTGAATTTTGTAGAGAAACACTAAGTTATTTCTTACTTTTTTTCATATTACAAAACAACTGCTATAGTCGCTTCTACGATGACCAACATTGCCTTTTAAACGAAAATACCGGAAAATGACGATGCCGAATTTCGTCACTTCCTTCGAACTTATGAAGGTGTAAACCCGTACACTAGTTTTTGAGCTATCTTGGTCACCATCAGGCGATTTAAAAATAAGTTATTTCTCCAAAAGCGCATTTAAGGTTTTACGTTTGATACTAAAACTAAAAGCTAAAATATCACGTCTGGTCTTTGCGGCGAATAAACATGAAAAAATTTTAATATTTTGGGATACTCGTATTAGAATGAAAAAGGGAAAATCAAACAATTGCGTTAGAATAGAATGCGATGCACTTGGCATATGCATGAAAGTATAAAGAGGGTAATTAAAATCCAATAAACAGCGAGAATATTTTGCCCCAGTGAATTTGACAGCGTCCGGAATAATTTTAATGAATATACAAAATACACCACTCAATTTTTACTATAAAAGATCAATATTCTAGGAAAAGGTTAAAGTTTGAAAATAAATACAAGAGTAAAATGCGACGGTGATGCAAACCACCAATTTTCAGCGAATACGCGAGTTTGCAAGCAAATGGTGTCGTGTTAAAGGATGGAGTTCATTAAAGTGGAGTTTTTACTTCAAAATTAAACGGTTTCCATAATATTTTTAACATAATACTCTGAGTTACGATGCCTGTATACATGCATAGTTAGTAAAATTAAAAGATTGCTACAAACGAGTAAAAATATGAATTTTATTGAAACGACAAAGATTGAATAATTCTATGCATAATCACTTAAAATGGAGCAAAATTGTTACATTGCAAAACACCTTTTATTCAAGAAATATATTTAAAAGTCTGCAAATTTTCCAGGAGGTATGTTCTTGTTATCTTGTTTATGAGACTAGGAATATACAAGATCAATAGATCAATACCACGTTACGTGAACACCCTCAGTTACAATTTATTATTTCGAAACGTTACCGAAAAAAAATGGCTCAAAGATTGTAATAAAATAATTCAACTAGAATTTATTGGATTGAAACTCTACGTGTATTAACCGACTTTTTGACATGGCTACTTACAATCAGAACAACATCCGATTAATTTTACGCGGTATGATTAAAAAATCACTGAACCACATCATTATGTAAATGTAAAATTAGAACACGAACACAAATCCAAAATCGCGAAGGCAATTGGAAGATGCGCAAATTTATCATGCCTATCTGCTGACTAAATTTTATGGTTTTCCTAATTGTAATTAAAATTAATAGGAAATGGAGAAAAACTAACTACAGGTTTGAAGGCAATCTGTGTAAACGTTTTCTGCAAATGCTCAGATATTGCAAAATCTGATAGATGTCTGTAGAGATTATATTATGTATTTGGTGCTTTTTTACCGGCACGTTGCAAAATCTCAGAAAATCTGTTTTTAGACGTGTTGATGAGTAAGATGCAAGATATTTAAAGAATTTGGAAACTCAGACGTTTACTCGAGCCTCTAAGTAGTAAATAAACAATGCGCGGAATACGTAAACCGTGCTAATGAGATAAATGCGCAAGGTCAACTGAAGTAAGCTCGGGCTATAATTGCTTTGGAAACGGACATCTGGGGCTGGGGTGCTCCACTAATGAAGCTGTTTCTCCAAGCCAGCGGAGCACTGACTTGGAAGCAATAACTCTAAGAAATCCCCGCATAGGAGCGATGCCCCTGCCAAGCGCGTTCTTACAACAAAAGAAGTTGGTCGGGGCGGTGAGTATTTCTGGGGCCCCGGAATCGCTCTATCGCTGGATATCGATGTATCAGAAGAATTTAACCACCATGCATAAATTTAACCAGTACCCTTGGAAGTGTTGCGAAACATCAGAAAAACTTCGTCCGCCGAAACCACCGTGCCCTGGTCCTTGCCATTGGCAGAGACTGGCACGGCCCAAATTTTGTTTATTGCGCTCCGCCACCACGTCCACCGGAGCCACAAAAAAAAGAGGACCGTGAGCTCTGTGCCGTGACATTCACCGAATTACGGATGATGATACCACGAACCCATTTGAGGTGTTTTAATTTTCATGGATTAGTCGAAAATGCTCCCAGTGGCCCCCCAAAGATTTTCTACTCTTCAAAAATTCAATACTCACACTTGGGACTCGGGTGAAAATTAGCTTTAATAAATGCGAAAAGCACCAAATCCGGGTTGCGGGTCCGATAACTATAATTTGAAATGATGCTCCGATGCGGGCGTTTGGTGGCTGAGTGGCCAAATTTCTTATTTTCACTAAAAAAAACACAAAAACAAGACCGAAACCACAGACCTCCGCGAACCACTTCTGACTTTTCCGTTTCTAGCTGTCAACTGAGCAGAGCACAGAAAAGTCTGCACAGCACTCGAAGAATGCAGTTTTCTTACAGCGGTCGAAAGCTTCCTTTTCCGGCTGTTAACTTTATTTAGTAAGCTAAAATTGGTCGATTTAAAAAAAATAATCGAAGTTGCATGGAAACTGAAAATGGAGAAAGCTCTGGTCCTTATTTAGTTCAAAGTTTTTATAAATTAAGTAGCAATTTATTGGAAATTTGCATTCAATGAAAATAGTTATAAAATTATTTTTAGTAGCACCTCGGTCATTTAGTAAATAAAACCGCGGTAAAAGCTTATCCGAGAATTGCTCCAGAGGAAAATTTTTGGTTAAGAAAGCTTCACGGGTCAAAATTTCCTTTTTTGTCGAAATGTTTTTTGAATTGTAAAACATTCTGGTAGTGTCTTCACTTATTTTGACGAAACATTTTTGAATTGTGTTAGCGAAAAAAAGTCGTTATTTCTAGTTTAATAACTATAATTTAGTGTTAATTTCGTTGCTTCAACGGCGTCAACACGTGGCCTGACAGAGAATTGATCCCATAATCGCAAGTGCTATCCATTTTAGGTTTCTTTAGGAATTAAGAGCAATAAATTCATGTATGTATGTACATAAACATAAAGAGTAATAAATTCATACAGGACGAGGATCATTAAAGAGAATTAGGATACATTTGCATATATTCAATTTAAATTTTCATTTGCTGGCAACAAAAACTTTCTTTAATCCATTACACTTACAAGAATTCTGCATTTACGGTAAACAATTTTCTTGTTAATATTTTTTCTTAAGCCGCGGGAAAACCACAATGTTTGATTTTTTAGAAATATTGAGCTACCCTAACTAGACTCCTATTTCATTAACACTATTTGTGAATTTTATCCATTAATTTTCACAAATTGGATTTTTAAAAATATATAACATGTAGCATCTTATAATTTCTGAAAAATTTTATGTGTCTACAAAGTTTAACAGAAATTTATAAACTCCTATGTCATAAATAAGGAAAATTAAGGACACTTAAAACAAAACCTCTTTTCCCCATGAAAAACCTTACGTAGTGTGATGCTTGAATAGCCCCGACTTCAAGATTGAATTCCATTGACTTTGAACCCTCCAGAATTGACTCCTCCTTTCGTTAGAAGAAATTGTTATTTAATAAAGAAAACATATTTTTTTTTTTACATACTTTTAAATTATGTGTTATTTGATATTTGTGCATAAGGGCCAAACGTTTATAATTTTTGAAGGAGAGGTAGGAATTCGTTTAAGCAAGAGGTAGGAATTCCACCTATGTAAGTTAGCTAGAGTATTTATTAAAGACACATAAAGTAAAATTGACTTTTATTTGATGAAAACGATGTAAGTACATATATTGTGTTACGTTTACCTTTAAAATTATCGCTTGGGAGATTTAGGGATTGCTGATTAACGAAAATGAAAATACCTCCTACTGATTAAAGATTTAAAATTTGAAAATCAAAATGCCTGTATACATAAGGATACAAAAATGTCTCATATTAATCCTGTTCTACATATTTAACGAGCTTATCTTGTATATAATAATGTAATGACGTCCTGGAGAGCAGCTCTAAAAGACTTTGATGAATTTTACTGAATCGCGATATTCAGTGGCGAGAGATAAGTCTAGATAATCTGATATCTCGGGAAAAATTCGGATTTAAAAATTTATACCTCAATGAATTTAAATGGTAATTATTTGGGGACGCTAATTTAAAATCCGTTGTCAACAGTTATACATTATTGATGGCGGACAATGAAACTCTGACTATTTCCAGGATTCGTTGTGAAAATAGAAATTATAAACATATTAGATTATAGAGTACAGTTACATATACCAGATGGGCTTATTTTTTGAACTCATATGTGGTTTTTTAGAGTTAAAAAAATCTGTTGAGCATTACAGTGATCCGGTCATTAATACAATTAGATATCAAGTGTGATACCGGTCAAAAATTCCCAGATACTAACTTTAAAATCCTTAAAATTAGGAACTGAGAAGGATAGGATATGTATTGCCAAACGGGTACAGTAGTCTAGTGCAGATCATGTTAACTTAAGATTGTTTTAATTTATGGATCCTGCCATGTTTCATAATATTACATTACAATATTTAGTAATGATCTAACATCCCGGTAATCCGTAATATGACAAAAATGTTCGAAATGATTTATCAGAAAAATCGAAGCAAAATGGAAGAACGCTGCCCGTTTTTTTATTGAGCACACATCTACATATGTCGCATAAATTTTCGCAGAAAATGTCACTTGCCACTAATGTCTACGATTTACGTATTAATAGATAAAAAATAATCGAAAAAAAGCAAATGGAATGAAATAAAACGGCTGAAGATGAGGCCAAGCAAGCTAATTAAGAACTCGTCGCTCTTCTGGAGAACTTGAATCGAGATGCGTCTGTGCTCTATTATTCAATGCCAACAACTTTTCGATTTTATGGTGAAGAATGCAGCAAATTTTTCAAACTAAATTATCCAATCGCTATCGGAGACGAATTTTAAGTGCACAGCTTCAGCCGTTTCTTCGCGACATTTCTCACGGCTGACTGGCCGCAATTGGAATCGAAATGAATTTATATTTATTAATTTTACAAATGTCGGATCATCTTTGAGTTTTTTGCACGTTAAGCAAAACTCTGAAATTAAGCCGTAATTCATAAGGAGTTGAAAGTGCCTGCCGGAGGGTGCCTATTTAAAATTACCCAATAAGGTCAGAGCTTGTTTGCGTTTCAAATGCGATGCCGTATTTGGAAAAGTTGACGCTTTCAAATAGGCGCGCAATTAGCCGCACATCCTTCTAATTTCTACTGAATTACACAATTTGAATTTAGCTACTTTGGGGCAATTATTTGCGAAGTAACAATTATTATTTCGTGTCAAACGTAGTGCCTCTGGTCTCTTTCGTTCGAGCAAGCAACCCCTAACGAGTTAATTAGGAACGGAAACACTGACGGGATTAATAATTCAGCCGGAAAGTCGCATATTTAATGAACAAAATTGCCCATAAACTCGAAGAGTGTGCCTCATTTTTCCATCCTTTAAAGGATCTTTTTTACGATTTTTTAGGACCTTTTTAGGCCATCTTAATGAATGCTATTAAATCATTTGAGCCTTGGGGCGTCAAATTGTTAAATTAATTTCATTGCAAACTCAAGGGGTGGACCCTCCAGGCCTCAGTGTTATGATGTGATTGCTATCCTTTGAAGGGGGGATGTATAAAAATTATTTCGCAGCACCACATGAATACACAAACCATGCAAAATATGCTAATTAGAGTCAGTCCTCGGGAGAAGTTTATTTTTATTTTCGTTGTGTTATTTTTTAGCTGACTTAATTTTTTTCAGAAATAAATTAATTAATTAGCCCAAAGTTAAAATAATTTTCTCAAAGATAATACCATCTACTACTATAAATATGTTTGAAAAACAAATTTATTAAAAATTGTAGGTAAACCTATCGACAGTTATAGCAAATACTATTTAAAACGTGAGTCGGAATGGAAATAGTTATAACAATATAAATAAATCAGAATTTAAGTGATAAGAGTGATATAAGACTAAACATACTGGAGTCAAAACCTACTTTACCTACTTTAAAAAGAATGAATGATTGAGAATATGTATATTAGTTCAATAGTAGCAAAACGCAATCAATATATCCGTAAATAACATTTCCAGGAAATAGTAACTTTCTTTGGAACATATTACTTTTATACATGAAGAGAACTTGTTTTTTGCAGTAAAGGTGGTGTTTTTATTTTTTATGGAGACTGAATTGCACTTTTCTCCCGGTACATTACCACTTATAATCACGTTCGTGCAATTCACAGAACTACTTATTTACTTTTCATGAGAATCGCTTTTCTTAAAGAGCTCCTCCTTATGCTTGATGTGTTTTTTTAAATTAATGTAACTTAAAATTTCCATATGTCGTAATTTGTTTCCTTGTCTCTAATTTTCCGTGTTATTTTAAGCTCTTCATTGATTTCAATCGAATTTTAATAAGGATTTTAAACAAAAGTATCTATCCATTTACGTATAGTATAGTAATGTCTTTTTTAAAATGCTTCTGTTATAAGCAAATGTTACAACTCACATTTAACCCACTTCTAATTGTTTTTTAAGTTCTTTGGAGCGCTCTCATAAAAGCGTATTCTTTTTAGTTTTTTAAACTACTATAACTCATTATTTTTACTGTACTATTATAAATATACTCGGAAAAATATTTTTATCTTCGGAATTTTTTCTGTTTGTTATTGTTCAACATGTTGATATTTTATAGGTTTTAAAAATATCAGAAAAATTTAAATTATATATGTACATATATGTATGTACATATCTTGTATCAAGCTAGAATGTCAATGAAATACTATAATTTTACTACTAAAAATTTTGTCATCTTCTTCGAAATTGATTCTTTAAAAATGTTTAAATAATTTCAAGGTTTTTTGTTTCATTTAATAGAAACGTTATGTATTATGGAAAACAATTTTTAATTTAATTCTAAAGGAAAATATGTGCCCAAGAGGAACAGCTTCCGCTAAAGCAACTTAATATTCAAGGAAGTATTAAAAATGTCTTTTTCGAAAAATGAACTTAAGCAAATAAGAAAACAAGTCAACCCGGAACAGCAAGAAACATTGCTGTAAGCAATATAAATCAATTAAATAATTCAAGACCTCGTATCATCCGTACCTACTGACGGTATTTTTGCAAACTGGTTTAGCCCATTAAGAGGTTGAACATATCGCTGTAAATTTGATTATAGGTACAGGTTATGTAGGCTCGAATTTGATGTATGTATGTATTTAAAAACTTAGTATCGATTAAACATCAACAAGTTTTTTTGATAGTTCTGATAACTTATGACACGTTCTTGCTGCGTGATATTTCATCAAGGACTAAAGAAAATACCTTTTACCAATTATCACCATTATTTGGAGGTCTATTGAAAGATTATTGTCTTTTTCGGAAATAAAACATTTGATTTAAATTGCAGTCCCACCAAAAAAAATAAAGTGCCAAACTCAAATCCACAATTCACTCCAAGTTCGAATCGCAATTAATCCTGAAGGTCCAATTAATTGGCCTAATTCACAATTTTTCAATTCGCGGAAGAATTGCCAATCTGCATAATCTTTAAATACTTTTGTCAATTTGTGAAATAGCTACTTAAGATAACAAAAAGAGAATTCGATTTTTGGTTGCAATAATGCGGTTGCATATTGCAAGATTTTCAAAATATGTGTCAGGTCAGATATGCGGTTAAAAAAAGTAAATATACCTATCTATAATTTTTTCGACCTCATAACTGTTCCAATTTTTATGTTAATCTCATAGACATATTATGAAATTTTCTCGTAATGTGAAGACAAAAGCTGCTTTTAAATGGGCAAGCGATAAACAAGAAATGATTTTAATAAGCAAAAAATGTTACCATTTTTCAAATATGTACGACTGCCGCCCCCAGCCATAAAGAAGTGAAATTTAATTCGGCGTTTTTTTAGCTTAATGAGCCAAACTTAAGTTTTTTATTGAATAGATTTAGTAAAAATTTATCAAATTTGACTTGTTTTTGTGTGAACTCACTTTGTTATTTTGGACGATGACCCAACCACAAACTCGTTGAATAATTGTTTGTCATTTAGCTATTCGTGTAAATTCGATATTTTAAATCAGCGCAACGGCATGTTTGGATAATTTTATTACTCTTTTTCCATTCTTGTAACACAATCACCATTCATTCACCTTAGCAGCTTAGTTTTAAATTTATATGCAGTGGCAATTGTTAAGTTATTGACCCTACCAAACAACAGCCTTCAAAGGCTGTTGAAATAATGAAAATGAAATTTTTCATTCATAATTTTTTAGTATTCGTATTATATGGTCGCATTTTGCACTAAGATAAAAAAGCAAACTGCTGACGATAGGGACATTATATATTAGCAACATACCGGCAAGTATAAGTTTTGAAATTTTCAATTTTTTGCATTTTACTGAGATGTAGGTATTTGTGAAAAACGGTTATGTCGTACTAATAAGGTATATTCCGAAAATAAATTTAATATGCGTGATTAAGCAATTAATTCGATTCGAAATATGTAGGTATATCACTAAAATTTTGTGGGTGTCCACCGACAAATATGCTTATGCATCGGTAGCAAAATTCAGAGGTTCAGTTGTAATAAATGCAAATCATTAAAAAATGAACTTACAGTGGATTAAGATGTCCAGTTTTGCAACAGAAAATTGAAACCAGTCCCCAATATAAAGCAAGCGGTAGCAAAATCTTCAGAGAATTATCAAAGAATTGGTTTGATTCAAAGGGACAACCAAAATCGTTATAGAGTCACAAGTTTGGTTTTTCCCAAGAACGTTTAATCTATTAAGTTTTAATTTAATACACCTGAAATTCATAAAAGTATACTTTTAAAAATGATGAGCCTATTCAGTTGTCGAACTTTTATATGCAGATTTTAGTTAATTAGATTCCTAGAGTTTTTCCACGCATTGTACTTCCCCGAAAATTAGTACCATTGAACTCAAGCCAATTAACAATTTTCGTATTATAATATTTTATCTCAAAAATTTCTTATATGGGAATATCGAATATAGTTCGGTCTTTTAACATAATTCTAAAATTTACAAGATGATTTCCCTGTAGCTAAAAGTCTTAAACTATTTATGCTATTCTATTAGTTTTATGTAGCTATTACTCGCTTCCTTGATGCAGAATTAAAAAGTTACGGTAAAGGTCATATCCTTATTATGAGAATGAGTAGTTATTTAGTAGTAGTTTATAAATATTATAAACTTTCATTGAGTTTCTTATGCATGACATTATCGCCAAAAGAGTTATGAGAAAATAAATCACTCCACAATCCGCGACATATCCTGGATATAACCTTGTCGAGGATGAACATATCTAGCAGGTTTATGCCATGAAATGAACCATAAATTTTTCGTCAAACCTCCTGTCCCCGACTGAGTTAGCATTCAGGTGATATTTCTTACAAAATTCTTGCAAAAATAAAAATAAAAAAGGAATCGAAAAGCAATCGTTTTCAGTGGAGCCCAAGCCACACGCCTGGTTGAAAAGTCATCGGAACATGTTCAGCGCTAAATATATGCATTTTAGAAACCTGCAAAAACGGTGCACCGAAAACATGCGAAAGTATCAACAAAATCGAATCGAATCCGACCAGCGAAGACCAAAGAGTCGAAAAAGGCGACAGCTGAGAAGCCAAAAAGACGCGAACGAGTCGCGCTGAGCCGCCTCGGATCGGATAAGAAAACGCTTAAAGTTGTCAAGGTGTTCAGCATTCGAGTCTCAAGAACCAGTTGCATTTGGCGTGAGCATTTTTTTATTTGCGCTATTTTATGCTATAATTTGGTCTCCGCAGCGGGCTGCGGCTTGATCCGTGTTCTCTGAAAGTGAAAGTGGGCGACTTAATTCCGGAGATCACATTCAACTCTTTGCCCGGCGCGTTCTACATCGCGAGTTGGGACTTTTTTTTTCTTCGCGCGGTCGGCCGTTTTTTTCGCCCAGAAGAATTCTTTTGCGACTCTGTTTACTTGGAAGTTATGGATGGACTAGATTTTGCCTTTCTATTTTAAATGCACTTTATGTAATATGGGCGTATTCATGCACGGAAATTTACGCCATTAATTATACATCGCGATCGCAGAACTGCATATGTTCGCCCCGGCAAAGTGCGAGTCGTGCGCATTTTCCAGTTTGAATGATTTTCTGATTTTTCATTCCTCAGGATTTCGAGCAGGTGAAGGGTTTCCGATTCCGACACTTATTCACCCTGACACAACTTTCCGATTCCTTTTTACAGATCTCGATAGCTTTTTATATATTTTTTACATACAGAACTACGTGTATAGTTTTTAAATATTTCTTACTCAAAGACTGTAGCTTGAGGTTTAGAATAAATTTAAATATTATAAAAGGTAAATAGTTTTATAAGCTACGAACTCAAATTAATGATAATTTTTTATTCACAAATTACGTAAAAATATCTCAAAAATTATGTAAATTTTTTTTTTAAAAAACTTAAGATACATATAAATATAAATCAGCCAACCTCTATTTTAATTTCATTGCTATATACAATTTTAGATTGCGAATGAATTCATCTCGAATTCACGTAGAACTTACCTACGTAATTTTTATTCGATTGTTTTGAAATTTTAATCTTAGCATCTTAAATAAATTATCTAAGTAACTAAAGTATGTACACACGATTTTTACGATTGATAAGCAATTACAATTTAAATATATAATTATATGAAGGCAAATTATTTCGTTGAGAATTGGATTTTTTTTCCAAAGTTATGCTTGCTGAAGTCACAATAAAGATTTATACGAATTGCTTTGCAACATTTGCTTAAAGGGAAGTAATTTGCAATTGAAAAACCCAATAGCAATAAATTTTACTTTATTATAGGTGCAGATATACGACACTTCTACTGCTGGCAGCGGATCGTCTTTAAAAAAAACGCTTGCAGCGCATCTATACAGCTGAGCCGCCACTTTTTTTGAACATTAAAATGAAAAAATTGTTTTGTACCTTACCAGATGTGGAATAAATAAATCCTCAAAACCTTAGATATACTGCTCACTTTATTAATAGAGTCACGAAAAACCCTCTCATTATTGGGGTTCAAACAGGTACATGTAGCTCCTTAAATTAAGAACTGTAGAAACAAGACGATTTGAATCCCCATTTCTTTCATAAATTAAACTAATAATGCCATTTTAGTTGTAATTGTACAAAGGTCTAGTTTTGTTGAAAAAAACAATTACAAATATTTATCATTATCATATATGTACATATGTATACATAATTTGTATCTTTTCAGTATTTCCCAATATAATTTAGCGACATCGTTAAACAATCACAAAAAAATTGTTAATTGGAGTGATAATAAGTATTATGCATATTTAAAATATATACTTTATATGTTATTTATATATTGATTATAACAAATAGATTTTATTTAAATTATCTGTTAAAATTTGCTTCTGTACCACTCAGTTGTTCGAATCCAAGAATTAAAATATAGATACCTAATTAGAAATTTTTAATGGTACATAGTTTCATTCAGTTTAAATTTTCAAAAAAATCAAGAAGCTATACATATTTAAAGAATTTAGAAATAGTAATTTTTCAATTAATATAATGATTTTTAATTAAAATATAGCTAAAAAATCCGGTTTACTGATAACTAGAATTGGTCGCTTTTCACATTCGTTTTTGTTGAAATGGAAACAAATCTCGAATGTAAACACTTTGTTTATGATAAAGAACGGGGAAATTTTCACTATCAAGGCAATTAGCTCATTTTAATAGTGCCTGTATTTTCAGATTATTTAAATAGGAAATCTCACATTATTTATCAGTAAATGCATGAGGGGAATTTCTGGCGTTCTTAAATGGAGTCAGTAAAGGCAATTTGAATAAACTCTGTTTTTTTTTCTTGATAATTTCATAACAGTTTAAAATTAAGTATACACTTATTAATATTAATTTATATTATATACGCATATGAATATTCGATATAACATTACCAATTTCAAAAAAAAATTGTTAGATTCCACATCAGAGACCATAAAAATCATTGAATTCATTGAAGTTGAGAGTTACAATTTTATAAAACTCGTAGCAAATTCAAAATCATCGACTGCAAAAGCTTGAAAGGAACCTTTTAAATAGAAAAGCGTTTCTTGTAATGCTATTCTCTTAGGAGAAGTTAAACCCGCGGAAGACAAATTTAAGTTTAAAAGATCAAACCAATGATTAAATCTCTAATTCAAGATTTTGTTTAGATTCAAACAATTTTAATTTGCTAATATGTACCTTTTATGCCGACTTAGGGGTATTTTAAAAATCGAACATATACCTACTTGACAAAATTGTCTATAAAATCGTATAATTGTATTGCGTAATTCCGACCACAGATACCATAAAATATTGAAGGAAGTCTGCTCAGCTGTAGTGTAATTGGTAAGCTGATTATGAAAATTTATACGAATGTCAGGGGCAAACCATCAACAATTTCCTAATTTCCATTTCGGAAGCACCCAAGCATCGGAAAAAAAAGGTGGAAAAAATATTCTGTATTTTCTTTGTTTAAATCACAAATACATTTAATGCTTTGCCGGAGCGCGATTGTCATTAAGCCAAGAGCATTGCCGCGATTCTGCAAAATCGAATCATTTTCTGAATGACATTAAAATGCAAAGTTTGTAAGTACCCAGTCGGAGCGTCGTTTTTTTGCCGGATTATGATGGTTGGATTTTCGCGGCATAGTTGAAATTATTCAAGTAATGGCCGAGTACTTAACAACATTTCCGCTCATACAATCCATGTAGAAGTAGGAAACTAAGTAAATCTGCACTTAATGTATGTACCTTGTTTGTCTTTTTTAATTTCCTTGAACTTTGTGTGCATAAAGTGTGGAAATGTCAATGCACATTTCCTTTGTTTGGAAAAGATCCTTTGTTTAGGAAAAGATCTAAGATAAACATAAATTAATATTTACATAACAGCAGTGCTAATGTTTTTTGCACTTTGCTAGATTAAGGATCATTTAACCAAATAAAATAATAGCATTATTTAAATAATCTGAAAATGTAACTCAAGATTTTGGAACGAAGATTAATTCAAACAATGCAGGAAATCATTTTTTAAATGTGTTATCAAAATCATGATTATTTAATTATCTTAAAATTGTCCAAAAGCCCATACTAGAAACTTCATTCCGTCTATCGAATTAATAATTCTAAATATAATATTTAGGATATGCACATACATATGTACATATGTATGATTGGCTTTTAAACTAACATCTTCAATTAAAATGTGCAATTTTCAATCATTGCATGTTATTAATTTAATTAAAAGGTTCCGCTATGATTTTAAATGTGTTTTATGTAAAAACGATATATTTTTTTTTAACATTGTAGGTAACATTTTTGATACAAAATATCATTTTTATCTTACTGGCAATTGGGCTTAAAAACACTACTTTAACTTAATCGCATGTGGGAACGGTTTCCTTTTTATATATATTAAATTAAATTATTTGTTTATTCCTGAAATCGTATAAAATAAAACTCGTATCTTTTGGGTGATTTAGGTACTTAAAACGAAAAGACGATCATGGGTGGCAGCCATTTATCCAAATATTGTGAAGATTTTTTTATATCGCATAACCGGGAATAAAGCTTAGAATTTGTGCTACTAAGTAAAAGAGAAAGTTCAAAACAATTGAAAAGAAATCCTCAAAATTTTGCTTACTACATTGATGTAAAAAAAATGTTATAGGTACACAAAGGCTTGAATCAAATTTTAAATTTTAAACAATTTTGCAGGGTTTGTATTAAACCCTAAAAGTACAATTATGAGTCTTAACAGTAGCTTGGTGTTAACTATTAAGTCTGGGTCTTGCTTGCGTCTCGTATTTTTATACTGCATAATATTTTTATGCTTATTCCTAGTTTTTGCGTAGTCGTAGATGTGAATCGTTACTCATAACGTGACTCAAAAGTTAGATTGAATGAAAACTTTTAAATACCTTATAAATTTTACTTCATTAATCTCCAGGGGCGACAAATCAGGTCCGGGTACGTTCATGACGCGAGTTCTACTCGCACTGGTCCAACTTTTATTCGAATAAAATTTCTCAATTTGAAGCGGCAATAATTGGCGTCGCCTTTCATGTACCAACATCTGAAAAGGTATAACGAAACGACGTGAGCGTCATTACTGTGATAAGGAAAAGTGGTAAAGTGATTTAATAGCCATTTATCTGCAGCAAATTATTTGCTATAAGTCGCGTACTCATGCGCATTTAATGAGTTTTCAGAAGATTTTCGAAAGTATGGTCCACTTAATAAAAACCTGTACGACACCGTCGTCGCAAAAATTTCCCGGTGGCGACGAGCAAAAATGAAGGAAGAACAACGAGCCCCGGCCCGGTTACGCAACCGGCCGACAACGCGGTTTCTGTGCACAATGCACGCGCGATCGACGGACTCCTTAAAAATTCGAATCACTGCACAATTCACAGCAAAATTAGACGTCGTAGGCATTTTCGAGCATTTCTCATCTCTAATGAATTTGTTCACGTTTTGGTTGCGATGCCGATCACCAGTCGCTCGTTCTTTCTAATGGTGATTTGAAAAAAAAAATAAATAAATAAATAAGATATCGTGAGACTCTGAAATCGCCTAGGAAAGAAACAAAGCTGGCTTCCTCCTTTCCAATGGCATTACTCCGATTTGCGGAATCCGCGAAGTGAAGCCCGCGGAGCCCCATCACCGGTGACCGGAGCCCGACCGGAGCCCCCGACCGGGGTGCTGCGCTTATTAGGGGGAATTCAGAAAATTGTTAAAGCCAAACTCGACGATGGTCTTACACCATCGAAGATGACCAGGCACCTGAGACGTGTCCTTAATTGAATCCCACCATGGATACGGGGACCATTGAGATATCATCGGTGCGTGCCGTGCCGTGCCGGCTTCCCGCAGCCGTGCCTCACTTAGCATGCCGCGCAGCAACAGAAAAATCCGCGACTCCCCGCGACTCGTTTTACTTTCTTTGGAGCCAAATCGACTGTAAACTCGCGGATCGACGCCGTTTCATTTTGGTGCTTTCGTTTTCCAATTCAAATCCGCGATGTGTAAATCACGTGTTATTCCTCTTTTGTTGTCTTTGTCACCTTTAAAACTTGCGCCGCAGGTTTTTCTGGTGTTAACATTGCTCAAGCACGCACTCGAAACTCATCGCGGCGGCGCGTCTAGCGAAAGTGCATCATATGTTCCTTTTACGTATTCACGCGTCTCAAAATAAAAGTAAAATTTTGGCATTACATCAAAATGCTTTATGGAGCCGGAATCGCACCTTTGTCCAGATGAACGGCGAAGTGAATTAACTTCGTCCATGACAAAATAATTGAGGCCCGCGACGCGACTGCGTGCATCCGCACATAAACACAATGTAAGCAAATATTTACTTAATTGCGGGCTGCGATTGCCACCGGAGGCTGACCCGGATCAAAAGGTCAGCTCCATTCGAAAAGGATCGTGCAGCAATCACTTCCTTAATTTGTATTCAGTAAACTGTGATTAATAAGCTTTAATACGACGACGACGGCCTCTTTTAACAGCTATTCTTTAGGCTGTTTTATCTGAAAATATGTTGAAAGCCAGAGATTTTCCGTATTTCATTTCAAAACGATGTTGATTTTGTTGCTACTGTCGACAGATTTATATTTGGCAACACACCATCGACTTTTGCGAGATTTCATTCAATTTGAGGATCAAAAGACCGTCACATTTAACATCTAAGATCAGTGACCCAAAAAATTTTCATATTATACATATTCTTATTTTTGTGAGATACCAATAAAATTTTGTCTTAAATAGTCATTTTAGATTGGCTGCTTTTTAGTCTTGAACTCGGATACCATAATCAAAATCAGCGACTTCAAAAACCCCCATTTACATTCGAATTCGTTTCAATTTATCTTCTTCAGTACCTCCATGATTTCAACTGCAAGTCCAAATTCTATAGTATACCTTTACATCTATCAATTTGAAACAAAAGAAACATTTGAAACGGACTACCGTTTTCGGACGAATATAAAAATTTCTCCGATTTTGAAGTTGCTTAAAAAAGATGGAACTTCCCTTGCTGCTGGTGGCTCCCTTTAGCTTCATTTTTGATGTTAAATTTACCATAAATAACCAACAACAAAGACTTAAAATTATGTAAAAATAGCATCAAATTGTCATGACTTAAATCCACTTTTAAGGCAAGAATTATTCTAGAAAATGTTTACCTAAAGGAATAGGCATGAATAAAATTCTTCGCAATTTAGTGCACTATATTCCAAAAATAAAGTTAAATATTAAATTTGTGAGGATTATGCTCGACTAAAGATGACGAGTGCTTCGATCTGAAAAACCAGGTCAAACAATGTAATGTTTTACATAATTATGCAAATTTCAGTTCGGATAGCTCTGATTTTTTTCTTTCGCTTAAATTATTATCAGGAGACTGAGCTGAGAGAACCAATATATCGATACTCGATAGTTATTTCGTAATTATTATTATTTAGGGCTATGTTGTCTGGGATATTTTTATAATTTCACAAGTCTGTTGTCATCATTACGTATCTCCTTAATTTCGATATGACTTTAGTATTCGCTAAATTTTTGGGTAGTACCTTCGCTTATACGAGCATTTAGTCCATTATATAATTAGGTCATGAAAAAGGCGTAAGCATATACATATGTACATTATTTTATGCAATTAAAACCCTTATCATGATTTTCTTTTAGCTTTAAGTTCTTTCCGATCGAGAAATAATGTCAAAATTAAATTGAAGAAGGTAACGCAGGTATGCCAATTCTGAAAAGGTAAAAGAAATTCTTAAAATTAACCAGATAAATTCCAAGAATCCTCTCTCTTAACAGCTCTTGTCCTTATTTATTATTTAGGGTAGCAACAGCGAAGGTCTTGCTTAATCAATAAATCTTTTAGAAGAAAGAAGACGGTTTTCCGCTTTTCTTTTGTATTAAAAGTGGCTGCATTTTACATGGAATGGAAGTGAAGCAAAAATGTTCTTAATGGAGTTTATATGACACACAGCACAATCGACCAGATTTTTTAAAATTGGGTAAATTTGGAGATAGTCCTGCAAGAGCTACTACAGGCTTAATCGTAGTGTTGTGATAAATTTGACGTTTTAATAGTTGCAGAGACCTCACTTACCTTGTTTTATGTCTCAAAATTCGATTCGATATATTTTCGCCCTTAATATTATTATTGTTCCCATTTTATGATCCCACAGATCAATATCCCTTAATATCATTTAAGGCAACAAAATGTTAAAAATTGGTGACAAGCACGCACTTATGTTTTGAATCTTTTTCGGAATAGTAGGTTTCAAAATTTTTTCGGTTTTGGGATACCGGATAGGTAAATGAAAGTCATTCATATAATTTTTTTGTGGGGTTGATTCCATTTTCTTAAATTCATTTATTTATTACAAATCTCAATTTCTTTTTTACAGCGATATCAAAAAAAAGAAAGAAGTAAAATTATAAATGGTAATCAAATCCAATATCTAAAAGTATAAGTCATTCAGCAGAATGGAAACGAGCGTGCGCAGAGGGGCTGTGCACTATCTCGCTCTAACTGGAACTTAAGAATACAGAGATAAAACAAGAACAGAGTAAGTATTAAAATGGTTTAAAATATTCAGAAGACATAATGTCGCGCGAACGCTCTGAGACGCATATGCTAATCATACATCTTGATAACGAGATAACGTCGTTGTAAAAATAAGAAGTAAAATAGAAATAATAAAAATAAAATAAATCAATAACTTAGAAGTAAAAGTACGCAGTATATACTCCTTACAGAATTCTACATTTTTCATTCTTATTTTTATCACCTTTTCTTTTGTATGTGTTGTTTTTTTTTGTTTTTATATATTTTTTTTTGTTTTAACCTTTACGTAAGACTTAAGGGTAAGAAGTGTAACACATTTTTGCTCGCTTTAATCTAGAAGTACTTGGAGAAACTAAATTAAATTAAGTTCGCAAGGAGCAGCTCTACTTGCATGTTTTCACAAAATTAAATACAAACTGCACTTGACGTGACGAGACAGGGGGCGGGCTGGGGGGTGGCTAGTTGGTAGCCTGTCGTTGGTAGCTCGGCTCGCTGCAATTCAGTGGGCAGCTTGCGGAGGGGAGAGGGTAGTAGGTCAGGAGGGGACGAGCTCGGAGGGGATTGGTCTATCAACTGGAATACGTTTGCAAAAAGTCAGGGATGGACTCGTAGGGTAGGGATATTTCAAGGGGATCAGCAAGCTCAAGGAGGGGCGGCTGCAAAGGGCCGGGAGACAATGGGGATGAAGATGAAGATTGCTGCGGTGAAATTCTGAAGACTGTTGTTGCTAAATTAGGTTGAGCGTAGGAAATATTAACGGACAATCACGTGCTTAGCCACGTCGAATTGCACGTGCAAATTGTGGTGGTGGGGATCACAGGCGCGTAGTAGACTCCGTTGGCGTAAATGTAGCCGGGAGGTGTTTGTATGTGGATTTGCTGTGTGGCTGTTGTTGATTGTTGGGGTTGTGATTGATTTGGCTGTTGTGCTGCTGGCTGCTGTTGTGATTGTTGTGTCTGTTGCTGTTGCTGTTGTGTGATTTGTTGTGACTGTTGCTGGGCGTGCTGCTGCTGCTGCCTCTGTTGCCCCCTGCATAATACTTCGACAGCCAGCGACTGGATCAGGAGCAGCGTCTGTCTTCTTTCGTGGCCCATCAGGCAGACTGTCGATGTCTCAACAACTTCGCGTAAATGCATCAGGTACTGATATTGGAGTGGCTCCTCATCGGGGCCCCAAAAGTGATTCCTTAAGTATGCATCGAGCTTCACCTCCTGTGTGCTTACGTCTGGGAAATCAATGAAAAATCTTGAGCACATGTAGCGCTCCTGTGTCTTAATTTTTTCTGGATCGACTGGTTTATAGTTCCTCACCAGAAGATTGCAGTATTTGAGGAGACCACCACCGCGTATCTCCTCTGGCTGCCTCGTTGAGATCAATTTCTTTTGTAGATGATATAATGCTTCTTGGAAATCACCGTAGACCGATTCGCCAACGACAGTTGGATAAAAATTCTCGGATATCGGTAATGCAGCACAATCATAAAAGAGGAGCAGTGAGTCTAATACAATTTGGAAAGAGTCGACGCTGAACTCGAATTGTCGACGCATCGTATCGACAAACTTCAGCTCGACATTCTTATGGCCAGGCGAGTTTCCAAGGGAAATGAGACTCCATTTGTCCCCGTCACTGTTCAGGTTGACCTTGACCATCTTGCCCACGTAGGCGTCCTTGAGGGCGCACGGGGTTATCCTTCGTCTGGAGACGCCCTCCGGGAGCAGGTCGCAGAGGACGCTGAGAACGGCGTTCTTGACTCTGTCGAAATGGCGACTTGTGCTGAATTCGACCGCAAAAATGAAGTCGACGTCGTTGTACGGCTGAGCCTCGGATGCCAGGACGTGACTAGCAGCGCCCCCGTTAAGCCGGATGTCCTTGACAACCATCCCTGCCCCGCCGCTCTGCACGTCTGTTTCTAACTTTTTTCTAACTAATGTAACTAAGTCTTTTAGTGTGACTTCTAGTGTTGGGAAATTTCCTGAACCGTGGATCGCGACGGTCTCGTTCATCACGTCGTTCAGTTTCCGGACCTGTTCGAAGGACAAAACGGCCAAGCGCTGGGCCCCTCCTGCGTCGACGCTCTCCAGGGAGCCATGGTCTGAAGTTGAGGCTATTGAGCTCGCTGAGCTCGGGCTCGGTGGCGGCGTGTCCGTGTCGTCATCTGAATGGAATCCATCGTCAATCTGAAAGGCGTCCATCCTCGAGGGCCTTTGATAAGAATCGGGCACTTCTAATGTCCCGCACTGAAAATATAAACAAAAACATTTTTATTTTAGAGATTTTATTAAACAACTTCTACAATATACAAAAATTTAAAACCTATTTCCCAAAAAACAAACAGGTTGCTGAATTATTTCTAGTATACCCAACCATTCACACTGTATAGATATAATCCACAAAAAATTGTTTAAATCGAAACCGTTAAAATGCTTTTTCTAACACTATATTTCATGATATTCAAAAAGCAAATTTTTACTATTTCCCTCCAGTGAAGAGTGAGCACCCTGTAGCAAAATATGAAAAAAAAATTTTGATTGATAAAATTTCAGTTTGTTAAATGATAAAACATTCAGTTGATAAATCGATACATTTTGTGTTTGAACTAAAAATTTGTATGAGTTAATTGCAATTAAAAATTGCAAGAGACGGCGGCGAAATGATCACATCGGTGCAATATTCAAAAGCTGGGGGAATCCCCAATTTTCAGCTTTGAAATCATGATACAATATGCACCCTTTGCATTTTATCGTTGCACATTGCAGTGATACAAGACCAAATCCACTGAAACATAATACATTTGTTTATATTTATAGATACTGAACAAGAAATTCAAAAAAAAGTATAATTTACATAAACAACAACAACCGAAACCGAAAACCTAATTGTTTTGTTTTATTTGTAAACAATGTAAAGACGAAACCGGCTAAATGAAATTTTTGAATTTATTTTCGTCTTCTACGATAAGTCAGCGAGTTTTCTTAAATTTTAAATCTATGTAAAGCACGGAATAGATATAATAAATTCTAATAATAATACAGCTGATTAAAATCAAAGATTAAATCATAAATCCTAGCTATAAAATTTAAAATAATCTACAAAACAATTTGATTAGTTAATAACAATTTCGTAATGTTAGCCAATTTCTAACAATATCTACATCTACAAAAAACATTAATTTAATTATCTGTTGTAATTAAAAAATGTTAGAGTATAGTTCAAAGCTACTTAAATGTATTTCCCAACAGTTCATCCTTCGAAATATCTAAGTCATATTGTTAAAAGTATCTTTTTATCTTATCACAAAAGTTTGATGTTTTGATTATAAATAGGTATTAAGTCTCTTTCTTCAGTTTTGCATTGCAATTAATTGATAAAATCTAATCATATGCCACCGGATCGTAGATAGATTAAAATCAAAAACCCATACCTATTGTAAGCAAATTGCAGGAGATAATTAACTAAATAAATAATCGCAATCCGTGGGAAGTTCGGATCGACTTCGAATAATAATTAGTACCACCTAAGGTGCGTACACGGCTCGCATTGGGATCGGTTGCTTTTTTTCCACGGGTTATTAATTCAATTTGTAATTACCATGTTAAGCGTTACCTCCGTCAGCAGTTGAAGCGCAATATGCATTCATAGTTAAGACTCTTTGAGCGCGTAACCCGAGAAGAGTTAGCCCACCTCACACCTCGACTATCGCATGAACTTGAATCTGAATCACTCGGCGGCACGGCAAAATGTGCAAATCGCAATTTTACATCACGTTGTCACGGGGCGAGCCCATTTAATTACGAAAAGATGATCACCAGAAGCTGAGCGAATCGGATTTGCGAAAAGACGACAGACAGTAAGTCTCTCATTGATGGCAGAGACTTCGTCTTAAAAAGTTGCAGCCAGAGAAAGAAAAATAAGTTTTCGAAGTAAAATGCAAAACGACTTGAGACGTTTGCGATGAATGGATTTATTTGCGCGTTCTAAGAGCCTCCTCAGAGTGGCGCAAAGACGAAGTTCGATAGTGCGGAATATCGCGAGGGAGCGGAACGCTAATCGGAGGAACTTGAAGGACTTCACCCACGCATTCGAAAAGAGATTATTGAGGAAGGTGGGCACTAAGTTCAATGAAGCAGACGTCACGGCAAAGTGTGGTAAAAGCACTTTGCAATTGTGGTATAAAATCAGCGAAACCTTCGCGCGGGCACTCATCGGCTGACGTCAAGAGACACTGGCGATTCGCCGTTTTACGTTCGGTCCATACGGGGCAATAATCCGCGAGAAAATGGCGAAATGGCGGGGGTGTGAATGGAAATTGATTGCGAGCTATTCTCGGCATCGCGTAATTTTATTTTTAGTGTTAAAATTCTGATGCAAGAGACCCCGAACAAATGATAGTCAACACATCGCGCAACGCGGCAAAAAAAAAGAAGGTATTTTGGGTAGGTAATATGACAAAAGCCTTACAATTAATAATAAGAAATCTCACCATTCTTAAGACGTTCAAGTGATTCGGCAAAAAGAAAACCAATAACAACAAAAACCACCAGTCAGAGTGAGGTAGCACCAACCGCCAACCTGCAGTTCATTCGGTAAACCGCGAGACACCAATGAGACTACGAAAATTTCCCAACTGATGCGAACCGCGATTTAGCGGAGGTGCAGGTCTTTATCTTATCGCGGCTGACGCGAAAGCTCAGCGATTTCTTATCAATTTCGCGGGACCATTCTTGTTATTATTTATTTATTTTTTCTTTAAAAGCGTTCACGAAAATCAAAAGAAAAGGTATAGAAGCAAGCTTCCGACTGCCGCGCGAATTGCGCAATGTTTCCGAAACAGAAAAACAGTTCCGCGCTGCACTTCGGCGAGCACTAAACACAAATTGGAGCGGAAAACACCTTGAACTTGAGGTGCGCCACCGGCGAATGTGACACCGCGCCGCGTCGCACAGGTTTCGTTCCAGCGCAGGTGGAATTAATGAGTGCGACCGTCTTCGTGTCCTTCCACCCCCGCGACGCCCCCTGTCCAGCTAGTTTTATTTTCACCTGAGTTTTGAGGCTTTCGAGCTTTTTACGTTTCAAAAGCGACTCCCAATTCACTTGCCGCTTCGTTTAAACTACCTATCGCATGCCATCGTTAATGAGTTTATAAAAAAAATATTGTTTTTGCAAAACTGAGATATTGTCGGTAATTGATTTGGATGTCACATGATTGTGTAATTGCAGGTGAAACAAAAAACGTAAAAATTTGTTTTGAACAGAACTGATATCTGTTTTTAATTAGCACAGTTTTTTTAATAACAAATGTGGTAATTTCCTCACCCAATATAACTGTTTTCAGAAAAATCCCCATAAATTCTATTCTTGGAAAAAATTGATGCACATTTCCAAAAGTTTAAAAAGAATATGAATTAAACTGAATAAAAATACTGTACTTTTTATTCATTGAGAAATTTAATTTAAATATATTAGGGTTATTTACGTACAGTTTGTTATGCATATTTACTATTGTATATGACTTTAAATAGTAGATAGTGTAAAAAAAACTCGCTTTCCATAGAAACAAATTCGAAAATATAAAATTTTCATACTAATGGTGAAAGGTGGGACAATTTTACAAGGTGTAAATAAAGCACATATTTAATACACACTATTTACATAATATATATGTATTTTTTAATATGGTAAATTAAAAACCGTGAATATCTGCTCTTACCGAGTTAAATTTGTAAATTTACACGAATTAGGTACCCTTTCGTTCCATAATTAAATGATTCGTGCCGCGTTATTGAGGTAATATACGAAAACAGAATTTTTATTTATGATAAAAATAATAGTTACAGATCTGATAAATGATCGTTTAACCTTTATTGCAGCAAAAATAAGAATGTCTAATTTTAATGTTAGTTTATAGTATTGCTTTTATAGTATAAAGTAGGTACAAAACGTTTATTGAGTATAAATTAACAAATTTATCGCTTTTATTTCTCTTATTGAATATTGTAGTTTTTATTTCTCTCTAAAGTTTTAAATGAAAATAGCTCAAAAGTATAGATATGAATTCCCCAATAAACAAAATTCTATTTTGGACAGATTTCACGGTACTAAAAATGCACAATTCAGATCAATGACAGATTAACTCATTAAATCCATCCTGCCCCAAATACCTGAAGAAATATTAAATATTTGCCTCATACTAATTCGTGTTCATTTTTAACGCGCTCCACTATTTGCGCACGGAATTGGGCTTCAGCTGGATCAACAAAACACCGGCGGCAAACGTTCGAGGGGCTCAGTGTGCACCTGGCAAACATTCGCCGCCGAATTCGACAAACTTTCGGGCATTTCTGGTGCAACCGCTGGATCTGTCTAAATCCAGGGTTGTTTTGGGGAGCAATTTCGTCAATCTCTCCAGAAAGTGGTTTCCACAAAATTCCCAAATTCAGCTGATAGCTCTTGCCTTTCGGAGATAATCCGCAGTGCTGCACCGACATAATTTGCATTAGTGGAACGTGCTGGGGCACGTATTCGCAGCAAGGCGAAGGGGGGGAGGAGGGGAACAAAAGGGGAAATGCAGGCGCGACAAATGAAACATATTCAGCGCACGATGCTCATAAAACTTGAGACCTGGCAAAAGGCCAGTGCATGCGCAGAAAATTCGCGATCTTTTCTTAAATAACGGTTATTTTGGACAAATCAACGGCTTTTGCGCGGTTTCTGTTTTGAAACTCGGAATTTCGCTTACAGCCTTGACGCAAATCCGGTTAAATCTCTGCGGTTCTGGTTCAAGTAAAGCGAGACTAGAGGGATTTTTTTTAAAGATTTAAAGAAATATTTTAGTATATACATATATAAATTAGGATGATTTTTTTTCAGATTTTACCCGAAGACCATATCAGTTCCACCACCACTCAGTTCACTAATCGAGGAATATAACATACAATAATATAAAAATTAAATAAAATATTCAGAAGTATTCCCGAGTAATACGATATAATATGTAAACATACATTTTGTAGTTATTACAAACAAATTTGGGTCAGATTTAAGGAAAGCATATAAGAGATAGAAATAAGATTTCGACTAAATAAGTTTAAGTCGCACTTGCCCGTTTTTTAAAGTTTTCTGATTATTACATTTTATACATACCTATCTATTTTATGAAAATTATTTGTACGGAAAATCGAATTTTAATTTTAATTTGTTTTAAGCACAGTAATAAAATAATTCATTAAGATCGGAGTCATCCTCTTTTATTTTTTAGGGTGGTAAAGTCCACTTTTATTAGGTACATTTACCTAATTTTGATTGCAGGTATTTAAGTTAAGATTGTACTAAGTATTTAAATTAGGTGTTACTTTTGGGTTTTAAATTAGTTTGTTCCTATTAGTTGTATTCTTTAAATCTATAAACAAATTTCCTTAGACAAGTTGGACGTTCATTCGAATGAAGTGGTGCGAATGTGCCCCGCACCATAAATGGCAACAAACCTGCGAGGTAACCGCTCTATCAAAGACTTGCAATCTTATTTTATTAATAATTGCCATTAGAAAATTTATATTGCGAGGCGGGCGTATGCGCCGGCGATAATTGCTGCTGCTCGATCGAGGATGTAAATATTAATAAAGTGTCAGGTGAAATAGAGCAATTTGCGCGCGGAATGGGCTGAATCGACTGGTTTCCTTTGATATTCGAGAGCGGATCGAATTCCAAGCGGGGGTCCAATTAATCGCACTGCACGCAGGGCGTGGTCCAGTCCCTTGTCGTCTGTTTGTGGCGGCCGTTAGATAAATCCGGTCGCAAATCCACGAGCAGGTGAAAAGTGACCGCTCGGCGTACGCCCCTCAGAAGCAGGTCTATCGAGAGTTAATGAAGTGCAAATTGCCGAGAGATGGCATTGTACCATGGACACTCACCGTCAATTTCCTTCATTGGGCAATAAATATCACGTTTTTAGCCATTCCCTAGCCTCCTCGTAATTATCGCCATTCCGCTGAGTTTCCTTAAACGGACGTTTATTATGCTGCCACTTAAGATTTTATTGAATCTGAGAGGCGATTATGGTCGATGTTGCCTTTTACGCCTTTCGTCGCTTGAGAAAGAAAAAACAGTTATTCTTTGGAGCCGTGTCCTGCCCAAGAATTCTTAATCATATGCACGTGTGTTGCGTTGCAAATAATTCGACACGTTCGAAGTCGCAACGAATATTTAATCAAATACATATTCGTACCTAGGCTAGATTCTTTTAAAGGAATATTGCTAATACTTGAAACGTTTATAAATTATTAAACTAGTAGAAAATATCGAGCTATAAGTCTATAAAGTATGTTTCAGAGTTACAAAATATAGGTTGCAAAATATTTGCATATATGGCGTTTACTTAAAAGGATTAATCGATTAATTGGCCTCTCTATAGTTTACTCTCTTACCCAAACTGTTATGGATTTTGTTGAAATCAGTGCAATTTATGTTCAAAGTGTTCAAAATGACTTCGGAATTTTTTTATTATTATGGAAACTAGATACATGACTTTATTTCCAAAATGCACTCCGTTCTACTTTACATCATAGATATATTTGATATTTGTTGAAAATCATGAATTTCTAATTGAAGCGCAAAAAAGGTAAATGAAGGCGTTTGAAATGCTTTACGGCCTATTTTATTTTATGTGAAAAATGTAATAAAATGTAAGTACTTTACTATTTAGTCGAGAATAGACGTTCAAATATAATATGTATATAGCCAAACATGTTGACTTTTAAGGATTCAAATTTATTTTTATGGGAAGCTACATCTAAGCGTTGCTTAAAGGTTTTACACATATACCATAATTTTTTGATTTTTCCTCTTACTGTCTCAATGGAACTATAAAATTAACTATACGTAGATATAAGAATATTATTATCAAATCGATAAAATAAAAAATTCAACTCACAATTAGTCGTCTTCATTGCTTTAAATCATTTTAGTTCAATTTGCGCACAAAGCACGTTTCAGATAAGCAGATTTAAAATGAATTAGCAAAGGTGCACACACCCTCACTAAATTAATTAAGTACTGTAAAGAATTTCTTTTCCTATGCTAAATTAATTAGTGAAGCAAATCTGTTTCATGTTTATTCCGTAATTCTTGATAATAATACCTTTTCAGTTCGATATTTGTTAAACCACCTTGAATAACTTTGGGGAATAATCCTTTTCTAATAATTAACTTAATTTAATCTATTTGTTGGTGTATAGGTTAACCTTAAGTAATGGGGGCTGGGTTGATAACATGAAAAAATCAATTGTCATTGGTTAAGTTTTATAAAGAGGAACATGTTTTTTAGGTTCATCAATTGGTGTCGTTAAGTTTAAGGAAATATTTATTTTAACATAGATTTTAATTTTTTATTTTTATACGAAATATTGTGCTAAAAGTGGAAAAAATTGCAATGTCAGTTTTAATTAGTAAATGATTATATACAATAGTTTTTAGGATGATAATGGAAATTTAAATATCTTAGAAGTATTTTATTCAAAACTTCGGATACCATCGATGAATATTAAAACGGAACGTTTCTCATTTTTCTCAAATCTTAAAATATCTGAAGCTTGCTGTTTATTGATTGCTGTCGTTATTTTTTTTTATAATCTGAAGGAAATACTGAATCAAGAATTAACTATTAATTAATATTAAATTTTCTTTATATTTTTCGAATAGGTATGCCATTCGTAATGAAAAATATATCACTCGCCCGACTTCGAAAGGGTAGTTGAATTTTACAACATTTCCGTGCTGGTAAAGTTGTAATTTATCGAATGACCGACAAACAATTGTGCAATTTTCGCCCGCAGGAGATTTAGCATGTCTCTGCACGCTAATTACTGCACGCAAGGTTCGCTCTAATAGTCGCATTTTTCAATTCACTCGATTAAACAAGTCTCAATTAAGAAAGCTTTTCTTCCAATAAATCCCCCACTAAGGCTCGAAAGTTCCACACAATAGACAGATATCGCCCAATTTAATCTTCCCGAGAATTACAGTCAAATCGATTTCGCTAATTATAACCTCAATGTCGCTTTTTGTGAGTCATCACCATGTATGGGAAGTTTTTTGCTAATTTGCAAACTGCTAGTCAATCTAGGCCAAATTATACAATTTAATGTTCAGGGCCATGCGTTTCTACTTTTAATCGCCGAAGGTACGAGTGCTTCACATTATGCTCTTGATAGAATTTTTAATTTGAAGAGATATCACCCAATTAAGGATTTTCCCAATTTCCACTATAACGATCAAAACCGGATTTCTTTTATTCTTAACCTTCGAAAGTGAAATGAAAACATGTTGCCCAGCATTCTTAAT
This sequence comes from Machimus atricapillus, assembly GCA_933228815.1. NCBI lineage: Eukaryota > Metazoa > Arthropoda > Insecta > Diptera > Asilidae > Machimus > Machimus atricapillus. The sequence goes on along the minus strand of OW121786.1, from coordinate 42,847,058 downwards.
TTTTTCTTAGTGGCATAAAATCTGCTCGATAAGCAAAGAAGAAATCCGAAAATAGACTCAGCTGGATTACGTAATTCATTCATTCATAAAGTAGCCAATTAGCTGATAACATTTCCAAAACATGTAAATGGTCCGGGATCAGATCTAACGCTGAAATATTATAGGTAATTTGAATTTCCAAAGAGGGAACTTAAAGGTTGTTTTTTTATTACGATTCCAATTTTAGAAATCGCATTAAAGGTCTGCGATAGATACTTAATTTAAAATCAAAACATTTTTTATGGGAAATTTAACATTAGATAAATATAAGGAAGTATCATGCGACATTTTCTGTTGCCTAATCTGACCACCATTTGATCCGATTTAGATTTTATTTTCCTCTTTACTGCTTTTCATGGCTATCCTATACATCGAAATCGAGACAAATTAAATAAAAGCCGGCAAAATTGTTGACATCTTAAAAGTAGCCATATTTATAGCAACTGATATTTTTTTTCTCCACCACTTCGACCTCTTATTTAAAAATTTCCTGGATACAACTACAAAATGAATTTATTTATTTTTTGAAATGAAAAGTTATAAAAATAAATCTAAGTAATTTGGTACGGCCTAAAAATAATAAAAAAGGGAAGTGGTAATTTCTGTAGGTACTTTTTACATTTTTCAAAAGGGATCTCGTGGTAAAATGTGTTGTTTAGTAAGAACGATTTATCGTCGGTATTAGCTGGTATTAGTTAGACTCGTCGGTGGAAACGTGGAAAACGTCGCCATTGGATTTTATAAGATATTTGAAATAACTTCTAACAATCTTTTCTATTTTTGAAATACATCTAAGGTTATGAAAATTTATTATGATTGATTAAAGCTAAATAACTATTAAATCTTTGTTGTTGCATTCGCATTTCTTTGAGTGATGTTAATCGACATGTTTTTTTCAAATTTTAAGACACATTATTTAACTACTTGTGTTATGAATGTAATATTATGTATATTCAGAAGTTTACTGTATAATAATAAATATTGTAATAATGAAAAAAAAATAGTATACAAGTAGAACATTTTTGGGCTCTTTTAGTTCTGTAAAAACTGTTTTTTTAGACATATTTTTATTAGTTGTAGCGCTTTAATACCAGTATTTTTTAAACAAACCGTTTTCATTTAAATTCTGATGAAATTCAAATCCTGAATTGAGAAAGCCTGTTTGTGTTTTGCATTAGGGCGACCAGATATAAAATTAATCCGACTAAAGAATGCTGTTGGAACTGGACCATTCCAAATTCTTTAAAAGACCTTTCACGCCAACTGACGATTCAATGCCAGGTAATTCAGATTTAGATTCAGAACATTCACCTCAGTTTGGGGTATCAACGACTTTTCAATAGAGTGGAATTGCAGGGTGAAATAAAGCGATGTCGGTAAAAAATTGGAACAATTTTTCGATACAAAGATATGCTTTACAACAATTAAAGTGGGAAGACAAAAGCTTGCGCCATAATGCGAATCATGCGGCCATTTCCTTTACAATGACCCCTTTACAGAATTAAACATTTTCAATTTTCGCGCCGTTCCCAGCCAGTGGGAAGCGTGAAATCATTGCGATATAAAATGCATTATTACCGTAATGAAAAGTTAATTAGAAAATGAATTATAACAATATATGTGGAATTAATGGCATTGGCCCATGAAAATCGCCGGTGGAGCAGTCGCACAACTCGTGCAGAATTTTCAACGTTCATTCCACTGAGCTGCGCGCGCTGTGGGCTGCGCGAGTTTCGTAATTAAGCGGTTTTGCCGGCTGATGCAAGCGATCTAATTACCCAACGCTTTTCTGAAAAAGATTCAAATTTCAGCCTTTCGTCACTGAGTGAAGCCGACATGCATCACTGCCACATCGCTATAAGGAAAATTGCAATTGGCGGCATCTATTGGCTTCCCCGCCAACTGGATTTCGACTTACGCAGAATGCCAATTTTCGCGGTCCGCCCAATTTCGGAAACTGGGCTCGTACCACCGCATCAGGTATGCAGATCTGATTATTTCTGGAAATGTCACCGCTGCGGGTATCAGGGTATCAGGGCAGGTATAGGCCTCATCTCGTCCATGCAAATCCGCCTGAGACGATGCGACGATTATTTAAAACCATTTAACTAGTTTGCCTAGGTCGCATGGTAACAGTTGCGGGTGTGTTGGTGCTATAGCCATACCTGATTCTATTTATTCAAGCTCACCTGCACGGTGACTTTTTATCCGCGTGTGTCCCGTTTTTGATTATCGACTGCACAGCTCAATGAATTGCCAGTTTGGTTGGCGAGCGACGCTGCAGTGGTTAATCGGTTTCACTTTCATGGGAGTCACACTAAAAATAGAGTCGCATTTCAGGCTAAAAACAAACCCCAGCCGGCGGATCATGAAATGGTTCAGCCAGGTATCAACCGCCGGAGGGCAATCGAATGATATTAATTAATCAGATACTTCTCATATCGACGAGGATGTAAATTATCTGTTTCCCATAACCCTGACCTTCTCATATTTTCGATTTCGGCGGTCGACTGGCCCGCCTAAATAATTTAAACTTTCGCTCTGATATGGCTGGCGGGTTCACCCACTCATGAGTTATTCAAATTTGAATATTTCGCGAGATTTGCCACGATTATTATCTTCGATTAAGTATGCACCGCGGGTCCGGGGCACCCACTGTTGAACTGAAGGAGCTCCGATTTAGCTCGTTCTGCATAAGTTCGAGTTCTTTGCAATTGCATGGAATTAGTGCGCCACCTTGCCCCTTGACATACTATTTCACCTTGGTATCGCCAATTACTTTTATTTGCCATTCCATCGCAAAGTTTAGCGGAATTCGCCTTCATGCAAAATGCCAAGCGTTGCAAAATTTCCACAAGAATCTATTCTCACGAGGAAAATGCATGTGCTCTGTGTGCAGGTGCGTTCGTTACTTAGCGAGTTTTCAAATTTGGAAGAATTCTCCTCCTTTTGCCATAAAATGGTTAACCAATAAAATTTATAACTCCTTTGGGAACATTTTAAAAAGGAGAAAGTTTTGTAATTATAAAATAAAAATAACGATTCGAATATTCGATTCATAACTTGGGTATATTTTTTTTCTATATAGTAAATTTTTAACGTTATAGAGTTTTGAGAAAAGTTATAGCAATTCGGATTCACAGGGGAAGTACCGAATTATACTCAGAAAAATAGTTATACATAATTTGTATACTAATTTTTGAGTGTACAGCGTTCTTGCTTATAAAACGAAAATTCATTTCATTAAAATTAAAATAAATTCATTCATTTCAAAATATGCACTTCATTAAAGTAATAACATTCTATACTAGTATGATGGTAATAAGTTCGTTGATATTTTACTCAATATAATTAACATGTCAAGTTACAAGAGTCAGCTTATTATTTATTCTTCTTCTTCTATTATTTATAAAAAGAAGATCGCCTTAATACTAAATACACACTTTCTAATGTGAGCTCCGTAAATTATATGGAATTTCTTTCTGAGTTTAGATTTGAAATATATTAACATTCATAAATTATAACATGACGAAATATCTTTTTTGAAGGATAATGGAATTTTCATGAAGAATGGCATTTTGCTCTAAGAAGAGGAATAACTTTGATACGTTTGAAAACACTTTTACGGTGACATTTTGAAACATACAAAGGGCAAATAGGATTTTAGATAATGATACATCTTGTCGTAGTAGACAAAGGCAATGAGGCACGTTTAAGGATCAAAGGGAAAAGGATATGGCATAATGTCTGTGCTAAATGCGAAATTAGTTTTTCCACGAACATGGTCAGACTGTTGTTTGTCAAAGAGAATAATTTACTTGCAAAATATCTACAGATATGACATGGCGAAAATGGGAAGATTTTGTCGTAATGAGGTCCGGAAACAAATGCCCTATTACCGTAATAATCTTTGGGACTGGAATTCAAGCTTACACTTCAATTCAATATAAATGTACTTTAATTTCTTCATTTCGTCATTGATTTCAAAACTCGTTAACAAAGCATAAAAATTTCCATTGATCCGACCTTTCGAGATGATTTTGCGTGGATATTGCAGAAATGTTATTTATAATCATAAACTAGTTCAGTAAGTATTTAATTACTATCAACATCATAAAATATTACAAATGAAATGTAAAGCCAAAAGGGTAAACAAATAAACTTTATATTTACTGCACAATATGGGTAATTTCCGTTTAAATTAAGCATTCATAACAAATAAAAATATAAGTTACGATACTCTTGAAAACTGCACAGGTAATAAAGTGCCTATAATCTTTTTTTGATGTCGGAAAAATGAAGATGCAAATTGACTGAATGTTAAAGTTTTTAATGTTTCTGCAAATTGTTTTACTGTCATCGTTAGGCGACATTAACTTTAATTTCCAGACCTGAATGACTTTAATTTTCGGTGTATACACAAACACAAAACAAATTGCGCACTTGTGATTTATAGACAGCGTAAAAATGAAGTAAATATTTGCAAGAACAACGAAAATCACAAAGATAAATAATTTCTTTTATTGTCAGTTGTTCTGGATTGCAGCTGGAAATTGTCACCATATCAGTTTTAATATCTTTGCTTATACTCGGCGTTATTTTCACTTTTGTAGGCTGCATGATGATCGCACTAATTAAAAATATAGAGTTTTAAAAATAATTGTTTCTGTCTTTTCTAAGCACTTATTGCATAATTTAATAGGAAGAATTTTTCTGAGTTACAAATATTTATTTAAAGTTTTATTAGAGTTTCTGGGTATATGTGAAAGCAGGTAATATGTAAGTTAGTACTTAAACTTAAATATTGGGTTTCGGTTTTGTTCTTCTAAGAAGAAGTCTTGAAACAAACTTCCCATCGATCTCGTTAAGGCGCACTGAAAAACGTAGAGTAATTATTCGCAGGGTTAGAAAAAGATAAATAAACCCTAATGAGTTCGCAGCTTAATCACCTGAAGTTCTCCTCATCAGTGCAAGCGATTGAGCCAAATGACAAAATTTTTGCTAAAGGCTCTTCAAAAATAAATCGTCCAATAAATTGCTCGCGGGTTGGCAGATATTCGCGAAACGTTCGAGCAGACGATTTCCTTTAACTGGAAATGAAGCAATTTGCACAAACGAGCGCTACATTTGTTTCCCGAATTGTTTTTGGATTTTATTATTTGTATTATTTGGATTTATCGCGAATTACACCGGCGTTTCGGAGCAGAGATCCGCGAATAAACGATAAATTTTCAAGGCCCAAGGCTAGGCTTATCACACCTGCCATTGAGCGCATAAATTTCACCGATATTGTGACAAAAACGGAAATGCCCATCGGGCGGCGTGGTAATTGATTTATCAGAGTGCGCGTTATCGTAATGGGCCGGGATTTATGAAATTATTTAAAAAATATAAGATTTACAAGTTAGAAAAGCGCCCCCGTAACCCGTCCAAATGCTGCCCCGTCAACCGCATCAAGCGCTAGTCGCAATTTGTTTTGAACTTTCAATCGAGACCTTGAGTTTCTTGTTACCTTTCGCTTTTGCTGCTGTGGCTCCAGCTTAAGATCTTGCAACTCGTTTTTAAAGACATCTGATTCAGGCTGAGCGTCTCCCGGGCATGATTTGGATTTCTTTTTATTTTGAGAGCGCCACAAATTCCTCGCTAAAGGGCAACCTGTTAAACTTTTGATGTAATGCAAAAATGGCAAGCGCTCCGGGCGGGCATCGCGACTCCGCGCCGCGACGTCGACGCCGCGCCGTCGGTGGCAAATTGCACAACAGGAGCGGAGGATAGTTGCCGCTTTCCGGTAACTCTTTCGCTCGCGGTGTTCGCGTTACAATGGGGCTCAGGTAGCACAAAAAAAATATCAAAAAATACTTGCGATTATTCAAGAATTTCGCTTCGAACTGACGCAAAAACAGACGATGGCCATGACCTAGAAATCCAGAGCTTGCGAGTGTGCAAACAGTTCGTGGAATGCTCGAGATAATTTTAAATTCATTCCGACCATATAATGGAAGGATTTTGGGGATTTCGGGGTATTTACGCGGGGAGTGCGGGCCACTGGGTCTGGATCCGATGATATTACATTTTACAAGATTCACGCCCACGCTAAGTAAATTTAGCACAGCAGGAGCCCCAAACACTCGACAGAGGGGACGACACCAAAAATTTGATTATAACGCAACGTCGAGAGTTACCACCGGAACTTCTTTTCCTTCAATTTGTATACTTGTATCCAAATCTAATATCCTTGAAAATACCTTTTTTTTTTAAAAAAAATTTACCTTTCTTCAGAAGATCAGAGGCCTTAGAGAACATTCTAAGATTTTACTATGTAGATACATTTGATTTGGAAAAAAAAATTCAATGTTTTTGTTTTTTCAGTTCATACGAAATACTATAGAAAACCTGTGGAAGTTACGTAGGGAAATTAAAAAATCAACGTTTACAATCAAAGCTATGTTTATATAGATAGGTAACATAATTTTAAAGATAGTGTAGATAAACACTCACAAAAATGTAAGATATTTTAGAAAAATTTATATTAGGTACATATGTAAGGTTATATTGTACCTACAATTTATAATATTTTTGTAGCTAACTCGTATCTATAATAATTTTGAACAAAGAATCGTCAACCCGATTCAAGGCGGTTAATTCCAGGGGCGGGGAGGGTAAATTGCAGATTCAAATAGCAAGCAAAGTGAAAGTGGGAAATGGCATTTCGGGGCATTAATTCACCTTCTCGAGAAAGATCAATTTACATAGACAATCCCCTGACAGGGAGGGAAATGAGTAAACATTTCAAAGTTTTTGACGCGAAGGCCGTCCGAATTTAAATGCGCTGTCGATTCGACTTTTGAAGTTCAAATTAAAAGCGGGCTAAGGCCAACCAAACGTACATAAAACTTGTTCAGTTTTAGTGCAATTGTCCGGACACCGGAAATCTATTCATAATTTGGTTACCTTCCATTTCTGGTCAATTAGAGGCGCCTCATGAGCTCGGCTGCGTATACGGTGGCCGGTGACCTTGCCTTTCGTGGACCCTTAAATTACCTCGGTGACGTGAACGGCCCCCGCGGCATGTGTGGCAATCAATAGTCATGATGAATTGATTTTTCCGGAATTCTTCTCGGGCCGAAAGACAAATATATGTCCATTAAAAAAAAAAGTTTCAATGTCAAGTGAAACCCGAGAGTTTGGGGTGATCACACAAATAGCAACGAGTCTAATTAGATTTAGCAATTTCGTTTCGCGATTACGTGGGTGTACTTCGAAAAGTTGTTTACCAAACAAGTGCTGGGCTTTCATGTGAAAAAAAGGCTTATGGGCAGTCACTGTTTACCTTGTCCTTAAGCCGATAAGGTCTAGAAAAACTACTATGTCTCAATTCAATTCGATGTAAGACATTTGGGATAAAATTTGACTTCTAGAATATTTGACAATAGACTGTACATATCTTAATGTGCAAGCAATGAATTAAATTTTAAACACGAAGGAACCGTTCGGTAAAACGTAATTTTCATTAAACGAGCAAGTCTGAAACATACGCCTATTAAACATATCTCGAGAAATGTTCTATATACTACGATTCGTACCTAATTGATGGCTTTTATTAAAACAACTATTCTTTTTTTTATTCTACCTATTTCTTTAGTACCTCGGTTTCAAGCTTTTGCCATTCTTCAGTACCTAAATGCTTTTTTTTCAAATCCCTAATGGACTGATCTGATATTGGCGATGTCTGGAATATACCAACTTATATAGATATCACTTATACAAATTTATACAGCTAAATCTAACGTTGGCTTTTATTTCAACAGAAAATTTGTTTACAAGCCAAAAAGACCTAAGTTTGAATTCCATTTGAGGTTCGACCGAAATTTTTTGAAATTAAATCAACCAATAAGCATTACAAAATAAAGTATAAGACTTAAGTAGAAAATCAATAATTAAAAGCAGATAGGTAATTTGTAATTACGTTTATCTCTGTGTTGGCTTCTTAAAATTTCAGAATGACTTACATCCACATAAATGTACTTAGGTACGCATTGCAAGCAACCATTCATTCGTGTCAATAAAACTCCACATTTGAAGGATGCTTACCTGCAAAAGATAGAAAAATTAATTAGCTAGAAGTAAATTAATAAGGTAAGGTAATTATATTGAAAGTAATTTTAATTTCATCAATTAAGACATGACAAATTGATACCAATAAGATAGTTGAGCCCACCTATTGCGTGAGTGGAACGTATGGCTTTACATCAAAATCAATGGCTTATAAAAATCGATGAAGAACGTAGAATTCAAGCAAGGTATCAACTCGAAAAAAAATTATTTAAGAACATACGAAAACATTTTATTACAAAATTATTTAGACGAGTATGGGTGGATGGTTGGACGGATTACGAGATCCCGTGAAACTGACAGGAAAATCAAAATTAATAGTAACTCAAATTCCTTGCAACATTTTTTTTCAAGGACGAGTGGATTTAATAAACTTTGAATTGAGAAGTTTTATTTAGAGTATAAAATATTTTATATGTATATGCATTTATGTACGTGGATATTGACGATAGTTTAAAAATGTAATTTGGAGAGTTTTCAGGCAAGATTCTTATTTCAAAGTTTCAGGGAAAGGCTAGACAGGCTTGAGTTTTGAATTTATCTCATTTATGCTGATTTGCTGACTGAATGCTCAAAATTGACAAATTGAAAAAAAAAACAAATTTATAGTACCTACAAATAATACTTTTGTTAATTCTTAAAATTTTTACAAATTGAATTTTGATGTGTCCAAAGTTATCCATGTCGTAAATAATTAAAACATTATATCTTAAAATATGAGAGCACAGTCTTAACAAAAATTAGTCTGTCACTTTAAGTGTTACTTGATGCTTGTCATCCCAGTGTTACTTTTCCAAAAACTGGGAAAAGACACTCCAAAATGCTTAACAAAAGTTGAATAAGCAATAAATTGCAATGATTAATGTTCACACGTGTGTTGGACCATTAAATTAATTTCCCACATTCACAACATCTCAGCGGTCGTCAGTTTTCTCAGAAGTGAGACTACGTAAAAAAATATGATTATTTTTCTGTTTTGCAACAGTCTCATGTGGATCCACAGCATCCAGAGACTTCGCATGGTTCAGTATAAGACTGGAAAAGGGGGGGAGTCCGCGGGGGATTGCGGCAAGGTGACAATAAATTCGCATTCATTTCAATTTAACTGCGCTACTTTGCTCTGACTCATTTGTCCGAAGACAATTCGAAATTTGTCGTTATAGTTATAATATGGGAGAGCTCGACAAATTGGGAAATGAAACATTTGCGAATTGTCATCATCAATCGTTGTGCTCTCCCTCTGGACAACGCGGTTTCAAAAGGGGAGGGGGAGTGGCTGTCGATTTATAAGCGTTTTTACCCAATTAACTTGATTCGATTGCTTTTTAGCGGAATTCTCTGCACGGTTGATCGGACACGACCTTCATTAATTTTCACATTCCGCAAATTTATAGTGCGTGTTAAAAATATGTATACAGCGGTAAATAAACTGTTTACATAATTCGGGCTTTTCAACCGTTTTGTTGAGGCGATAAGTCCACTCAATGCGAGCAGCTGCTCATACTAAAAAATATTTATTAATTGCCTTTTTGTGCAATTTTGCAGTTATTAAGCTTGTTGCATAAGTGAAGTGGCATTTACACTAAATACCTCACGAAATCACAGGTAGATGAACCGTCAATTGCAGTTGCAATCGACCACATTAGCCAGGTTAGGAATATAGGAAGGGCATAAATCTTTTGATTGAATATCGCGAAATCGAAGCATTGTCTTCGCCCGGAGGAATGCGTGCAACAGCCGGATGTAGTGCTACCTGAGCCGGATCCGTTTTTATTGCGATTGCCGAACAAATCTGTCCGGGTCTAGTTAGACTTAGAAAACTTGCCCACGTCTGAATTAGAACGCGTTCCGCTATTGCGATTCAGGTGTGCGCCTCTGCACTCACGTTTCACCTTAGATTGATCGTCTTATTCTTGGTGGCATGCCTCTCGGCTCTGCCTGCGCTATGAAATAAATTTGTCACTCCGTGCTGTGTCGAGAGTGTTTATTCTTGAAATATTTGCGGTGGACGCATTTCCCGCATTTAAAAAATAACGCTCTGTTGTTTTCTGAATGCTGATGTTTTTCAAAATTCTCTTTTTTTTAAACCACAGACACCTTTAGCATAACATCCGCCAGACAATTTATAGAATCGCCGGCTTTTTACTCGAAGCAAAAATAATTCAATTACTCAGAGGTATGCATCTTGCTGCCGGCCGCAAGAAATCACACATACATATTTAATTCGAATTTTTGGGGCATGATGATCTAATGAAAAGGTCAAAAATTTAATTGTGTAGAGTGTAAATTTTGATAATTATTTCGATTAGAGGAAGGCTTAGATAACTTAGAAAAACAAAAGGGGCTTATTTCATATAAAACAAAACCAAAAATCTCACCATCTTTGAATTAAGAATTTTTTGTTACTATAGTAAATCGCCAGAACTCTTTTCATTTTCTTTTTAACAAACTATACACCAATGGCTTTTGAAAGAATTTTGAAAAAGTTATTAAAAATTCAGGGGAATTGAGAAATTTTTGTCCCCTACACATTATAATAATTCAAAACCGCAAGAAAATTATATAGATTTTTAGATAATAAAGATTTAATTTTATAAAAACAGATAATAAGATTCTGCGCATATAATTCGATTTTTCTTTATTTCATTTGTTGAATTTTCTTTTCAATACTAATATCGTTTTAGTTATTGAATAAAATTAGACATTTAATTTATGAACCCTTAAACATGTTGGAAATGGTTTAATGTAGGTATATGTATGTATGAAAAAAAAAATATTTCGACGTCTTTAATCCGCCCAAATCTTTAGTAAAGGAATTAAAATTTGGTCGAGTTAATGAGAGATCAGAAGTTCAAGGTAAAGCAATTTGAAGTTTTTGTTTGAAACTATATACTTTAATTTTAACGAAGAATAAAAAATAAAACCCATGCTTAAGCATAACTAGCTAGCATGGATTTTAAGAAAATCAGATAATGAGCGTCTATCTCCCACGCATCCAAATATCACAAAATAATAAAACCATGAATATCACAAAAATTGTAATTATTATATAATATTCAATAAAAATTTTATCGCTTTCATTTCCTTCAGTGCGCGCGATATAAAGTCGTTAAGATCTCGGCGATTATTTGCATAGCATAACACTTGAGGAAATTTACTGCTCCTTACGCACATACATCACTCAGAATGGAACTGATATCTGGCCCCTTTGAGGCGGTGCTTCCCAGCGAGCTTAATTTAAGGACGTGTTCGTACGGCTCGGCAGTCAGAACCATTTCCCAATAAATCAAGATTTCACTGATTGAATTGCGTTCGCTTCTGTGGATATGACTGCGAATGTAAATCGAAGTTTATATCGAAATGCACAAGGACAGGATGTTTGCCTGGAGGTCGCTCCAAGTCGAAGATTTGAACCTTCTCCACCAAGATTAAACTGGAAATGTATTAGTCAATGAATTTAATTCCGAATTGATCTCTGCGATTTCGGATTCATTCATAAATTTTTATCAGGTAGGTAACCTTTTACTTTACTGTGACAATCTGGATGTTCTTGGTTTTTTCTATTTTATTGAATATTGTGAAGATATCAATTTTCGTTTCAAATACAAAATTTATTCATAATATGTGGGATGACTTCGTCGTCTGTCATGACCCTTTTTCTCAGGAACGTTTAAAGGTATTGAGTTGAAATTAATATCAAATAACAAAGTCCACAGTGTCATAGTCCTGCAAAAAATGCAGTTTTTTTTAAAATTTCTAACTCAATATAATAAAGACTGACTGACTAATTCATAAAACCTATAAGATATGTACTCCCCGTTGACCTAGAGTCTTCAAATTAGGTTTGAAGGGAGGCTTCGTTTCATAGCATAAGTAAAGGAAAATATCCGAAAATCATTAATTTATAATTCTACACCCTATATACATTTGATATATAGAACCCTCAGAGCGCAAGTCCTACTCGCACTTGTCCGCCTCTTTTAAAGAATATCCTTCAACAAACTTCAACAAATCGATAATTTATTTATAATTTCCAACTTTTAATAAAAGAGATAAATATGAAAATTAGTCATTATTCCTGAATAATTTAGGAAATGATGAAGTGGAACGGCAATCGCAGATAAATTTATAAGTTATTATTACAACTTTTAAATTTAAATTCACACCCATAACTCATTATTCTAGCAATTAACATATGAATAAATGAGTGGTTATTTCGCAGTGTAGATAAACTATTCTTGTTGTTGCTTACCACAACTGAGTAAATATTTTCGCACCATTAGTTTTACCGATTAAATATCATGTGTATGTGACAATGTATTTTGATTTCATGGATATTAAGCAGAACTTAATAAAGATACGTTTTTATGCCGATTTTTGTTAAGCTAACCAATTATTAATTAGAAAATTACTGCGAACATTTAGCATACATACATATTATAGCAATTTTCAATATGGAGAACACAATGTTGTAACAGAAATGTTAAGACATTTTTTTGGACAGAAATGTCCTAACAGACATTTTTTAATTGCCATTTCGTACATTAAAAAGTATTCAGAAGCTTTCCATACAATAATAAAACAGTTGGTAAAATTATTATGTCTGCACCTACAAAGTCTGATAAGGTTTTTGAATTTAAAAATAAAAATTAATATTAATGCAGAAAATTAACAATAATTTTTATCAATTTTTATTTCCTCTGCTGCAAAATTAATTTGACACAAAAGTTTATGGAAGAATTAATTGTTCTATACATTTTAATCATTTTCAATGGAAGACCAAACTTTGCCAATCCTTTTGATGTGTATAAGTATTTTCCGATATTTTATCTGACGGCAAGAACAACTCATCCTCAACCCAAGAAAAGTTGACTTTATCCAAGAGGATGCGATTTAAGGCTGTTTTTTTTCCATGCTCAAACATTTGCAGTGATTTAAAATAAGCCCACAAGAGATAGAAAGCTTAGAAGATATCGTGTCTGGAGCATCACTGTTAGGAAAATCTTATAAAAATGCTCCACTTTTGGAAATCTCAGGTAGAAAGAGCGCTTACCTAATAGAAAAGTATGGGTTTAGCACTTTCCGAATCTATTTCTCGATTTCCTATGAGAATTTGGAGATTACAATAAAACCGAAGGATTGGCTTGGAAGATTTCAAAGGCAAATGACGCAAATGCGCTTCGCAAGAACAATGTGATTAGGACATCTTTTGGGACCTATCACAAGAAAATTATTTTTTTTATGTTCTACTTCATCGTTCGACTATTTTCGGTACGAAAGCTTTTTCAGCAGTGGGATAATATTCCTTTACGGATTATTGCCGAAGGGCCTCCCATAAGAAGAATATTAATGGAAACTGTTCTGCAATTTATGCTTATACCATGTCGTTTTTCGATAGGTTGTAGTCTTTTGCTGCAAAGAGTTATAAGTATTTAAAAATGTTGAAACACACTTTTCAGCTTAAATTATGGAGGAACTTTTTCATTGATTATCTTGCAAATTTTTCTTTTATTTAAAAACGATTACATATGTAGGTACATATGTATATCACTACCTACTAATAAGAAAAATGTTTTTTTTTTAATTTTTAGCTGTTAAAGGAAATTGAAACATGACCGAAAAAATATTATTTCAATTGAGAAAAAAGTTATTTTTTTATATATTTAAACATGTTCCTTTTTGAAATATTTTTTTTTTAAATGGGATTTTTAAAAATTGCTCTCTAATTTCATGTAATTTTTTATTTGGATATTTTTCATTATAAGGTAGTTATTCTTTATGTACATTGTATATATTTATGAATAATAAATTCTTCGTGATATATGAGCTCCTAAATTCGTTAATAATGTGCCCACCTTCTAAATATCTAATCATTTTATTATACAATCTAAAGATATTTCCCATATCTAATGAATGTTTATTGTTGTGAAATTCGCGGATATGAAAGAAAAAATCACTTCTTGCGCTAACTAGCGTACTCTGATTTTTTTTCTCGCTAGAATGCAGTGAATTACAGATGAAATTTTTCAATTGACAAATTTAGTTGGCCTTATCTAAGTGCATACGTGGTTTTTTAATTTATATTAAATTAATTTTTTAATTATATTAAATTAATTAAATTATTTTTTAATTATATTAAATTAACCCACTTAATACACTCATGTAAACTCTGCCCAATACTGCCTTCCATTTCACTGAATTCTACCTTCCACATTAAATTGAGTGCAATAAATAATAGTTGTAGGTATTAGAATGTATTTCTAGCCAGAATTTAATTTTACATAGATAGTTCACTAAACTTTCCTCGCAAAGTAGGCAAAAGTTTCCCTTTCTCTCCAGTTATAAATATTTCGCAGAAAACCACAAACTAAAATAGATACTAATTTGCAGAAAATAATTAAAATATAACTCCATCAGGTAGTCACTTTTCATAAGATTTTGAAATCTTATTTATAGAAGTTCAGTTTTAATAGAACACTGGAAGATAATTTAATTTACTAGAAACCACCTTGAGAAATTTCAATAATTTTTGCAATGTTCTGGCATCCTTAGGATAGATGATAGAATATAGAGTTTTATAGTTTTGGCATCTGGGTACTAAGTAGTTATGGTTCTCTTAGAATACAATTAAAAATAACTTTCAGTTTGAACCCTAAGTTTATGCGTTTTCGACACACTCTTGACTTGGTTTTTATATAGCGTGTATGGCAAAATCTATTCGAAGGAGTTGTAAAAAAAAAAAGTAAAACAAGTGTTGTTCCAATAAAATGGAAGTGCTGACCATTATTTAGTCAATTTTCACTTCTATCTTTTGCGTCTTTGAAGTTTTTTTGTCGTCTTCTGAATCTAGTGTCTTAAAAGTCTCTTAATGCTTAATGAACTAAGTCTGAGATTTCTTGCTGTTGCTTTAATTGAAAAAAAAGCTTGTCTCTAGTTTTCTATTGTTGCAAAAGGCCAGCTTTCCGCACCCTCCCGCCCCCAACGCCTCGAAATGTGAAAAGTGAAAGACGACAATTGAACAGCGCCGGGGCTTTCCCAGTCGAATTACTTACTTAATCGACACTGCCGTAATGTGTTGCGTCTTAGCGTCTTAACGTCTTAACGGAAGGTCATCCGATTATCCGCCCGTGTACATGGGCAGAGCTAACTGAAAGTGTATCATTAAAAAACCGGCGGCGGCAGGATTTAATGCAAATCCATTTTCGTTGCTCTCGATCTGGGCGGCCCACGAGGGCGATTTCATCAGGCTCTGAATGTGCCTAAGATCGACTCATTTGATTAATTACCCCATGGGAGGCTGTGGGTGGCAGAAACGGGCGGAATACATTTTTTAATTTGAATACGTCTTACAAAAGAGAAAAGTGAATTTTTCTCGGCACGACACTTCTTCGGTTTGGCTGTTACGTTGGCATTTTGTTTCTTCAAGGGGTTTGGGGGTACTTAAGGAGCATTTTGCTGACTGGTACGAATTATCTGATTTGTGACTATGCTAAGAGATTTCAAATTGCTGCTTTAAAAATGTATGGATATAAATCTTCACGAAGTGGGGACTGAAGTTAAACTTTTCAAATAAAGTACCATTTACATGATAAATCCCATGATTCAATATAGCAAAAAGTGACGTTTAAGTAAGGAAATAACGAGGGAAAAAATCTCAATTTTCTAAGAATCCTACGCAGATGGATTTTATTTCATTCTGTTTTATCAATTTTTTATTAGGATTAGGTCAAAATATTACACATTCTATTAACATTTACACTAACGCAAGTTCATAAAGTTTTTTAAAAATGCTAACTATTTGGTTGAATAATTTTTGTATTAAAAAAATTAATTTTACGTTTTGAATAAATGACTTATATTAAAATTTTCTTTGAATACGTAGATATTTTATCCTGACATTTGCAAAAGGAAAATATTTCATGAATCTTGTTTACTGCAAGCACCAATTAAAAATTTTTCGAAGATAAAGCGAAGAGGATTTTATTTTATAGGTCACTCAAAAGCCTCTGAAGGCATACGAATTAGCAGAACAAAGTGGGCGAAGAGTCCAGTTTGGGTAATTATGTAATTGGGATAATGAGAATTTAATTGAAGGAATAAACAAAATTGTTTCTTATTTCTTTAAAGACTTTTACATAATGAGTCTTCTTACACAGTATATGTATACCTACATTATGTATGTATACGCCCAGCGATGCGAAAACATTTTGCAGCTTCAAAATTGGTTTAATATTTTTTTGTATTAATATACATAGTTGCAAAATATGCTGGATAAACTAAAATTGAGATACTTTTTCAGATTTAAAAATAAAAGCCGTTCCTAGATAACATATTCCGAATTTAATATTCATTTATGAATGCAAAACAAAAGCATTATTTGCCAAGTTATGGGTTGAATTAATGACATAAAAGACAACGAATTAGAGCTTTATTGAAGCTTAATTTTATGTGAGATTTCATTCAAATGTAAGAAGTGTTTATTATTAAATGTGGAAATGTTTGTATAATATTTTCTATTTCCAGTGTGTTGGTCAAGTCCCGCGTCTTGGACTTTCTACATGACCGAGACCAAGACTGATTCTGTTCATCACAAATTTCAAGAGTTTGTTTTTCTAAGGATTGAAGCAATAGAAATTATGGTGGAAATGAAAAATAAAAAAACTTTAATATGTGACAACAAAATCGCCAATTTCTAAAGGTCTGTGCCTCATTTTTAATTTGCTCACAGTAAAAAAGTTATAGTTACATATGCATGTCTGTATAGAATCTATAGTACCTATCTCATTTAGATATTGAATAAATTTAATACGAAACACGAAATTGTAATCTTAAGTAGTTTACCTAATTGTTTTCGATATCGAAATTACTAAACCAAAATTAAATAATTCATTTAAAGTGCAGATAATGAAAACCCTACATTTTCCCAACTTGAACACTCTAGATAATAAGCAATTACGAGGAATGCACGAAAAAGGTGCTTTTAAATCCAAAGGTGCACGCCGCACCATGACCTCGACACGACAACCAAAAATTGTGATAACACGTGAGGGTAATGTAAAACGGTAAAGTCGCGAAACACCGCGAAGACAGCCAAACCGTTGATCGTGATTTACATTCGAAGCAAGTTCTGTTCGAAGACACGAAAACCGCAACTACGGCTACTGTGGGTTAATTTATTGCGTTTAACTGTTCACTTAAAAATTACAAAACCGCGATTAAATAAAGCAGTAACCAGTAAGTGAGAGAGGCTATCGCACGAAATGCGACATCGAGGCTGGGCACAAAATGGTTTTTGACAAAAATAGCAATAATGAAAATTGAAAGTAGAACGCAACCTTTGAGCAAAATTGTGTTTCATTCGCACCTGCCAAATGATTCGGTGTTGCCTAATTTTTGTACCGGTCGCGAATTTAAAGGCTTATCTTGGCCGCGCAAAGACATTGCGAGAAAATAAAGGAAAGCAAATTTTCGTAATGCACCGAATTGCAGGTGCTGCGCTCAAGTGCATTTCAATAATTGCGTGGGACGTTTTCTTCAAGACGCTTGTTAAGATTCGGTCCGATATCGCACCGCCGCTTAAGGCATATAAAGCGACTGTTTAATTGTTACGAAGTCGCGACCTGCACTTATCCGACCGGCCTTTTAATTAAGATTTCTTCTTTAAAGGAAAACATTTGCATTATCGCCAAATTATGTCTCTTTATTTACTGCTCAATAAAAACTTCCTAAGTAGTCGATCAGGTGTTTCCGCTGTTTAGTATAGTCGATTTATTTTTTTTATTGTTTTCACATTCCATAACTTTGGTGGTTAGCAAGCAATTTTCCTGAGAAATTGTTTACCCGCAGAAGAATCTATGAAGGTGCAAAATCGATGAAAGGTAAATGCTCCCTGGAGCACTATTGATCTTTCTTGGTGCATGCTGGCGAAAACTGACGTCAGCGAAACTTTTTAACCCATCGTTTTTTCGGTTTTCCTTATCGTAGAGGCAAAATTGCTTTCGAAATGGGAAATGCGGATGCCGCATGCCGCTCAGATAGAAATACTTTCTCCAAACTTTAAGGATGCAATCTTTTGCGAAAGCGAAATAGAATTTATTGATTTATTTTGCCTCTCTAAAATGCCTGGTATAAAGTAGAATTGAGTCTATTTTTGTTAAATCACAGGGGATGTTTTTTTTATTACAAAACATTTGGAGAATGTTTCTTAAATTTTTTGTTATTTTTATCCGACTACAGAAGAATGAAAATCGAAATACGTAGGTTGGTCTGATTAAAATTTATTTGCTAGGACAATTTTGTAGACTTTATTGACTTAGTATTTTAAAATTAGAAAATATAAGTTGCTGGATATTATTCGTGGGAAGTTTCATTTTCTATTAATTTCAAGTTTTCAAGACTATATCTTTCCATGAAAAATCTTCAAACTATCGATTTTTGTTGCCTTATTTATAATAAAAAGAAACACAATTAATAATAAGTATCAAAAAATGGTACCATATGAAAACTCGGGCCAGAATTTTGAGAAGCAAATAACACAACAAATGTTTAATCTATGTATATCATTCTAGGGACGCCTTATCTAGATCTGATTTTTTTTTATACATAAATAGATTTTTACAAAAACTTTTAATAGTGTTTTTTTAAAGATACCTACATATGCTTATGTTTGCAAATTGAGGCAAAGATATTACTATCAAAAAATAAGCTCAAAAAAACATTTAGGGTCAAAACCCAACCGTTAACAATTTTGAATTTAATTGGCAGCAAAAATTTAATATTACAGAATAATAATTCACAGCAACGGCCATATTATGAGCCTTTAATTTCTTGGAACGATTTGGCTTTTCTTTGAAACATTTCAAGAAGTTTTGGCTTTTTAATAATGTCCTTGCTATTATTGGGGAAATTACTTATTCAATGTTCCTTAAAAGTTAGAAACGCGTTTTTTGCTTTTACAATGTATATTTTTTCATCTTTTTTTTCAGATTTCCATAAAATCATATGATGTGCTGAAAAAGTGTAGTGCGATTTTGCTGCTTGAATTTTTCGTAATGTTAATAAAATATCTTTAAAACTTTAGGGCACACATCGAAAAGAAAGTAAAAAGTTTTACAAAAAATAAAGGAGGATGATATTCGTTGGATGTTTGTTTTCACTTTTTTCCTGAAATCTGACTAAAAGTGCCTCAATAAACGAAGTTTGCGGCGCAAAAATATCACGATTTAAAAGCAAAGACAAAAACGCCAGCAGTGTCTCAATCAATGGGCAAATGGGCCCGTATGAATCCTCAGAGGAGCAGAAACAGCAGCAGCTTTACACATGAATTGCAGTCCTTATACGCGACAGCCGAGGGACTTCCTTTGAAAGGTCGGAAAAAAATCTTTTGCCCTCTGACGACTGCAAAGTAAAAAGTTCTAGGGTTTGTCTCTGTCAGACGTCGTCGTGATGTTGACACCAATGCCACACAATCAGATTAAAAAAGTTGTGTTTCAGCTGCCGAGAAGTGAAAGCGGCAGTTAACGTGTTGTTATAGTGTTACTTAACAAATCCACACTGAAGAATGGACGGATTTTCTATTGAAAATTTTTCTTTTCTACATTCACGATGTGGTTTCGAATTTGTTTGGCTTTTCGAAAGTGTGGAAGCCTTCGAGGTAATATTGATTGACATAAGGGCCGCGAAGACCGCCAAATTGACTCCATTTGTCTAACAAAAGGCTTCTTGTCTATTGTACATTGATTTCATTCGAAATTTGGTACTCATATCGACATGTTACTTGCATTAAAAAAAGGAAAATGTATACCTACTTGAATGAACCGTTGATTATGAAAGTGGTGTAGATTTTAACGAATCATTTCAAACATTTTTGCAGTTAAATCTTAACAACACGATTCATATGCTAGAATTTTTAAGATAGCTTTCGTGAAAGACTTAGAAAAAGAGTTTTCATTTGTGTACCGTTTTCGGTACACGTGGTAGAGAACGTGTTAACGTGTAGAGTTCTCACGTGAATTTTTCAAAAAGTGGACTTTTACGCCACTTTCAAAAATAATGATTCACATAAGTATACATATCTATTTCTCCCCTCATTTTTCTATTATACTCCATCCTTATAAGGAACTGTTTCTTTAATTTGTAATAACTGCAAATTTAATTAAAAATAAATTTTGAGAATCAATGTATAAAATTATGGAGTAGGTACCTACCTAGGTACATGGGAAAAAGAATCTTATGATATTTGAAGTTGTTGAAAAGTTATACAATGATTGAATTTTTCAACAATTACAATCAAAAGCAGGCAGTGGCACGAACCGTACTTAAACATTAAAATTGTAAAGCTGTAATTTTGATTCTATGTACTTACATATATTTTGGCTTCAAAAAATTCTAGGTTATTGTTAAAAAGTTAATAAGTGCGGTAAACATTCCAATAGCGCATACTTCCATGGTTCATAAAAAGAAATTCTTAAATATGGCGTAAAAAAATAGCCCTCATACGAGACGATCTTTTTACGAAATCTATTTGTTCCGCGTATTGTTTGTTAATAATGGCTTCATTATATTTCATTATTGTTTTATTTTCAATAGCAATTTTCTTAATTGTACAAGTTACTTTCGAGGTTGTCAAGCGCACAAATATTACCTACCTTTTCTTTTTCTTAAAACATTTAGTGACGTCTGAGTATCAATTTTTTCTTATTAGTAAGTGAATCAATTTTATACGTAAAATGTTTTAATAAGCGAAAATAGGTTTCTTTCTTTTATTTATGATATTTACACATTAGATAATAACACTTATATTATCTATTCAAATATGAAGCATATTATAAGTTATTCCAGGTAATAGTGTACAATTTTTATTTTCAGATAATGAGTAAAGTTTTTCTTAATAATTCGCAAATAGCTTGAGTCTATTTAGATGATGCGTTAATATCAGTAATAATACAAAAATACAAATTCCAAAAATAACATATAATTGTCTGCCCCATCCCCTTTCTGTCACGCAAGTATCTGTATAAAAACCGGGAATTGGCTCAATAACTATCAATTACAGAATCGATACTGCCACAAAAGCTAGAATGAATGTTCGAACTAATGGAACTCTAATTTACAAATTTGTTTAGAGAATGTGCATGCAAGCACTTAATGGAATAAGTGCTAAAATAGTGTGTACTTTTCTAGTGTAATAAACACTTGAAGGGCAGCTTAGTGGACAAATTTAGACCACCTGTTTCAAACAGTTTTTTTTAGAATTTTGTTTTTTTCTATAGCAACACAAATATTTAATTTAAGACTGTTCAATAGACCATGATATCCCGAGTGAAAATTTAAGACTGAAACAGGACAGAAAAGAAAAGTGAAAATTGTTTTTTTTAGAAAGAATCTGAAATAAGGCGGATATTATTATTTGTACCGATAAATTTACAGAAAATGGATGCAAACATATCACATCGAGAAGGTTCGGAAGACGGTGTTCCGATTGAAATGAGGCAAAAATATTTTTAGACTGAAAACAGACTGAACATTTTTTATTAGTATTGCTGTATCGGAAAACAGATTGAAATATCAGTTGTTTTTGAGTACCATTTAGTATTTTTATCGCTGTAGCACTATATATAGACATTTTTAAAATATTCCCGGGTGACAAAATAAAATTAAAAGCAGACTGGAAAAATATATTTCAGTCTGTTATCCGTCTGATTTCCGTTTCTATTTTTTTAGTTGAACTTCAGTATCTAAGTTTATCCGACTGTCTTTTAACACAAAACAACAAAAGGCAAATTTTTCAGTTTATATTTTTCATCCAATGCTCCTCTTAGCCATTTAAGTGTTTTAGAAAAGAATATTTTTTACTTCCAAATTGCTGAAGATGAACCTTTTGACGGATTTTTTGCCATAGGTCTGGAAGCCGTATTAATTAATTTGCGTAAAGAACAAAAGTTGCTCGTTCAATTAATTTGCTTGGTATTCCGCTCTAGGGGCATAAATGGATCAAAGCCATCCACAAGTCCTCAAACTTTTCACTTAGCAATTACTTAATGGTATAATTTGCTTTTGAGCACTGCCTTTATAGCTAAGGTATGCCGAACTTGTTATCCGCGATCTGATTTATTATTGAAGACAAACTTCGGAGAGCCAAAATGATGAGCCAAGTTCGACATAGGGCCTCAAGTCACGGCGAGAATTTTCCGGTATGACGGGCTGGTTCGCGGAAAAATTCAGGTGAAGTCAGGTGTAACGCACCTTTTGAATTATTAATGACACGTAATACGAAAGTTGTCCAAAGTATCACTTTTGAACTGGAAATAAAAACGAAAAATTCCCCTTCTCTAGGTGAGGTGTGGTTTAAATTATTGCAGTACGACGGGCGTCGCCGTCGCTGTCGGAGGGCAGGTAAGGTTAATTGAAAACCGATTCATTTTCATTTCATCGCGCGTAAAGAACAACCGCCGGTTTGTACTTTTACTTTCAGTGGCCATGTCCAAAAGACACTCGCCTCAGATCCGGGCAGTCCCACGAATTTGATCCGGGCAATCCCCGAACTAATCCGCCTATATCAAAATATCTGACTGGTCGTTATCAGCCAATTTGCTCTGTGGCAATACCGGCAATTATTGCTATTTAGGCTAATTTATCTTTTATGGTATGAACTTTCGAAAAGTCTGACAGAAAGGTGTATGTCGGAATAATTAATAATTAAACGGCCGTTGTTGCTTGGCTGACATCAAACTTTTTGTACTCTGAAAGTATAATTCTTTCACGGAATAATTCGCCGCGACTTATCGCCCGTCGAATGAGCCAGCGAACGAGACACTTCAACGTCTGATGTTTTATGGAAAAAGATATTATTCCTATCAAGTATATATGCAAATGCTAGAAATGTGAGACAATTTAATTTGCACATATATTTTTTATTTTGTTCACTTTAACTTAGAATTGCTTTACTTATGAATGACGGGCTAATTGATCTTTCGAAAGCTACAAATTTGCCATGAACGATTTTCTAAGTATAATATATTTGTTAATTTTTGATTTTTGATGTAGACAAAATTTATTAGCGGATGAAATAACAGAAATAACAAATTCAAACCACTAGTAAAGCTGCTTCACAACATATCCTTCAATTGTTGAGTTCATTATTTACGCTATTAACAAAACAATGACCTAGACTAAGTAGGAATAATGTAGGTACATAATATTTGTAAAATTGAATAATAAATAAAAAAAAAGTATTTAATATGTGACTTGCTAATCAACAAATAAAAGAATGTGGTATGAATTCAAAATATAACATACATATATTTTTAAGCTTCTAGAATCTCTTTATTTATTTCACAAACAACATATTAATTTAAGGAAAAATTTATACACAAAAGCAGTATATAATGTGCCCAAGACAAAAGAAACCATTAATTTTTAACTTCTTGTCTATAAACGCACATTTGTAATGCAAGGTATTTTGAATCGCTGATTTTGAAACTACAACCAAAATGTGTTAAGTAAAGTTTACTAATAAAATTTTTCAAATTACATATGTATATTATTTTGAATTTCCAACCTCTATCTAGACTTCATCTTATAGCTTTTTCAAAACCAACTTAAAAGAACAAAACCTAAATCTGATAATTACCATTAATTGAATAATGGAAACCAAAATTTTTTAATTCCATTCCGCGTATCTTATCTTTAAAATAAATAAATGAATAAAAAATCGGCTGCCTGAATAATTTATATTTATTTTACCTATGATAATATTAAATATTGCTTTCAAGATTTTATCGAACATTTGCCAGCGAAGCAGGCAGGAGTAATTTTCGCTTGTATTATTTTTCCAATAAATTTACGAGCTGTATATATCATGCAAAAATGTAATTAAGATTTATTTAAATTTACATAAACCGATTTTAAAAAACATGAATATTTTTCAAACTGTTTGTCGTAACATAGGCAGTATAGATATCCAATATGGAAATTATTTTTGACAGATTCAATTTTTTTGAATACACATTGGTATTGTTTCTCTTAATACTATACCAGATTGATGCGTAGTTGCATTGGTATTTGTCAAAGATGACGAATAGTTGTAGTTATAGTACAAATATCTTGAAAACAACTTTTTAAAAATTAGTTGCAATGTTGGATATTTTTATGACTATTTTGATATCTATGACCTACTTATCATGACTACTTTTCATACTTTTTAAAATTTGTAAATCTATATAAATAAGTGCTAAAGGCCTTGACAATGACATATGCTTAAAGCCTAAAAAAAAATCAATTGAATATTAAATTTTTCATATTAAGCTTAGTATCTACCTTGCAAAATGAAAAGATATAGCCAGTCATTATATTTTGTGTGGATGGATGTGGGCAACAAAATACAGTATTGGTATGACGAGTAAAATTTACTTTTTTCCTTTTACTCAGCAAGAGCATAAAATAAATTGGATTTCGGCTAGTGACATTTAATATTGTGAACAAGGCAAACGATTTGTAAGTCTGTGTATATACTTGGACTTACAAATGCCTGTTCTATTCGGAAAAAGATGCTGTGTAGGTTCGCACATTCGAAAATAGCAGTCGAGCAAGCATCGATTTAGGGACTGATTATGAGAACCCAAACGGCTGACCTTGGTTGTAGAAATTTCTGCCACGAAAAGGCGCAGTTCCCTGATAGAGCCCTGAAAAAGCACTTTCATTGAAATTGGGCAATTTTTACTCGCTCGATGATTTCACTTTTCGTTTTATTTTTTCCTCTCACGTACCTAAATCTTTTTTGGTTCACGATTCAAACAAAAAAACAAGCCTTCTCATAAATCAAAGCGAAACCCGAGAACAGCTCTAAAACCAGCAATAACAAAACCTGTGCATCCCCACTAAAAACTTCCTTTTTCTAATTTAAGTATGCCCCGGGAACAGAAAATTTGTACGAAACAAATCAAGAAGAAAAGAAACCCTCGCAAGGGTCAGGTCGTAACACTTGTTATAAAGGGCTCCATTCCGTTGACCCTTTGCTGCGGTTAGAAAAATTGATGGTACGATATAAATTTTCAAAACGGGCCAGGTCGACGTGTTAATAAGCTTTTATATTGCCTGGACCACGTCTCGACGGAGAGCCCTGCAACCAAATCAAATTATGTCCTCATCTAGGCGAGGAGCTCTTATGTATCTCACCCCCGCGATCAATATGTGGAGATACTGGACGCAAAATCTTAATTATGGATGGCAATCCGGTGCAGGGCAAATCGCTTCAATGTTTGTAATTGATATAACTCCATTGGGAGTTTCGACCGTAAATCAAATTCGGTCTTGATTAAATTTTGTCTATTTTTGTCCGAACTATCGTTTCAAACCCAGTGATTTAATACACCTGCATTCGGATCTCGAGTAGCCTTCCATCGAAAATAAAATGGCTGCTATACGCCTCAATATCTGTTAATGGATACAGTCAATATGTACCAGTTAGCGTTAGTAAAACTCTCATAAATTCTATTTAACTTCTTGGCAGATATATCTCTGGAATAACCCATAAAAGCGAACTATAAAAATGGCAATTTGCTCCTGTAGCTCTGGTGTGTACGTATTCAGTCTATCAGAAATTGTCCAACAGTTTTTCTTAATTTTACTGCTCGACCTAAATGTCTATAGGTCGTTTGTTATCTCACGTGTCTATTAACATTAAACTGCGTTTATCGCTGACTGGCTAGAAAATAAATAATCTTGCGAAACTCTTACACAATATGGCTCCAGTGATTCTGACAGTAATTTTAAAACATCGAACGCACATACCTGGAAGGAGAAAATAAAATAAAATTAATAGGTATGTTTTCATTATTTATATCAATGTTAGAGATAGATCCATACAGATATAGGTACATATGTATGTACTATACACATGAATTAAAAATCGATTTTTTGAGGCGAAAGTTTGTATTCATTTTCGGGTACAAATAATTGTTATGGAAATAGGTAAGTAGAAAAAATTTGTTTTTCCAAAAAATTTCCAAGCGACTTAATTCTATGAAATTCTTCCGTCCACCTATCTAAGCAAAATATTTCAAGGAAATTCAGGATACTTTTGTGGTAATACGTGGAGAAATAAAATTTATACAGCGGACCATTTTATGAGCATTTTCATGCTTGTTCACAATCTTGTATTTTATTTACTTTTTGTCATGGCTATAAAAGCTATCTGGAAGCATATTTCAATTGAAGATGTTCTTACACTGTATAAATTTCTAAGTTATTATAAGGAAGTTGTTAACATTTCTCTCACAAAATTTATATTTATATACATAAAAATAAAACCAAATTGCGTAACTTTGTGAATTCTACGCACTTATTCAATTTGAAAAGGTTTTTGATAGAAGAAGAGAATTTTTTCATTTTAAATACACGAAATTCAACTAACACATTATAAATTTAATTCCACTAAGGATAGTTCATTTTCAAGCGTAGTATACTTTAATATAGTTATTAAAACGAGTAATTAAACTCTTTTAACATAAGGCAACAAAAATGTTTTCGAAATCATATGTAAATACATATTTAAAAATTTTTGGAAATCTAACAAAAAATTTGTTAAATCCACACATTCGTTAAAACATCGTTTTTCCCTATGGCGATACATTGTCATTAAAAAATAGGTCATAAAAGTTAAATAGGAAATGCCACTGAACTATTTTGACATCCAGTAACTATAAGCAAAAATTGTAAATTTCATGCAAAAGGATTAAATGTTGATTTAGTATGCAAGTAATTACGAAACTACAAGAAAGGAGCTATAAAAAAAAGTGGTAAATAATGTTTATGTGCATTTAACCAACCACAAACTTATAAGTTGTGTAATTAAGATAAAAGATGGTAAATTAAGGAGATGGTAAATCAAAGAAAATATTAAAGGTAAAGTTTTGAGTACCTACCAAATCTTGCATAAAGGGTGAAAGTACTGAAAGCTAAAATTTAACGACCTCAAGACTGAAGCTTATGCTACACAATCGATCTACCTTGGGGAGATTTTATCGAAAATTATCTTTTGAGAGCTTTTAATTTCAGTAGCAGTTTTATGACACTAATTTACCATAAATTGATCATAATTTGGGGGATATAGTTGAAAAACAAACAATCGCCGCAATTAAGCAAGAACAGGTGCCCGGTTAAGAAACCTCGCGAAGGTGAAGGCATTGCAGCTTCACACGTCGAAGGTAAGCGAGCATAAGTAAGAAATCGAAGAAATCTCGGTGAACTCGCTGAAATCCATGGCGGACGAAATAAGTAATTCACATTGGGATATGCATAAAAGTGCAGTTCGCACCATAAAAACGTTAATTAGTCCGCCACCTTGAATCGATTTCATAAAATCAGTCAAGTTCGCCTTGCGCAACTGGCTAAAAAACTCGAAAATTTTAAAGAAAAGTGTCTTAATTGACGGAAACTTTGATTATTTCATTTTCGTTTTTTATTAGCTCCGAAAAGATGTCAAAATCGCAGTTTATGCCGCGAAAAAAAAATTTTAGTTTTGTGTAGCAACAAACTCCTCACCGGTTACCAATTGCTCTCGAAGTGTTGCTGGGCCTCTTTGGAAAATCAGCTGCGATTCAAGAAAAAAAACGACGGTGGGATCTTAAGTCATGACCATTTCGGTAGCAAAAAAATCCCATCAAGAGAGCGCGCAGTGAGCCAACGGCTTACATAACCTTTAAATTATTTAAGATCTTATAAAAATGGGAAAATAAACCGAAGCGGTCTCAGTTCGTTGACTCGGCCGTCTTCCACTTTGGAGGTAACGCGAACTTCCTCATGTTTAATTTATGGCGCACCCACTGGGAAAATATCTCGTGCTATCGAGAGCACTTTGATTCGGTCGCGGAAAATACGCGCGACTAGCAAAATTCCTTAAGACGGCCTTCTGCAAAAGTAAAAAGCATAAAAAAGCTGCGAGCTCTTCACAACCTGATCTCGTTGCATATTAAGTGACCTGAAACGCGCTCTATCGCGTCCTTTCAAAAATGCAATTCAGCGAATTTGATCACATTTTATTGTTCAGAAGGCGGCCGGAGATTGGCAAGAGATCCACTGGGCCACTGGCCCGGAATTGACTGCTTCC
This sequence comes from Machimus atricapillus, assembly GCA_933228815.1. NCBI lineage: Eukaryota > Metazoa > Arthropoda > Insecta > Diptera > Asilidae > Machimus > Machimus atricapillus. The sequence continues at coordinate 42,818,800 of OW121786.1, read as the reverse complement.
GTTTCGCAAATTAAAAGAAAATTAATTCTTGTGTTGCTATCGGGGGCGAATCGAATTCACAATGCAATCTAAAGAATTAAATAAATGCATAATTGCTTCCCCCAAACAACAGCGGGTCACTGATAAAATATTTTTATATATTTTTATATAAAGGAATTCGCACCGCAAGCAATTTTTTTGCAGTTGCTAAGCGGATCATGCCATTGCACGGTTTATTGAACTCCTACTTTTGGAATTGATAATAAGTGCACGAAAACAGAAGCATAAACTTGCTCGACTCATTGGGCAACAAAGTACACATATTTTTGTCTCTTAATTTGCATGGAAATGATGGAACTTATCAATTTTTATCGACAAAGGTTCTATGGTTCATGGCTCGATGCGATACCTGAACCTGGTCAATGCGCGTTTGCCTCATTTCGTTTTACATGTTTTCCGTGCATGCACCTGAAAGCGGGAATAATTTCGGTTGGACGATTGCACACATTTTCGAAAATATATTTCACTTGTGACCTGCTTTCACTTTTATGGAAACTTTGCTGATTTCGGTTGCCATTAGGAAGTTAAGTTAAATAAAATATATATGGGAAAAGTGCCATTATCAGTGTTTAGGCAATGAAAACTTCCCTCATTTTTGACATGAACTAATTTTGGACAATCTGCATAACGTATTCGTATTACACAAAATAACTTTAAATATTTGCCACTTTTAGGAGACACCCTTTTAATTTGGCTCATTGCCGTGCAACAACCAAAAAGCAAATCAATTTGATGCAAAATATTATTCTGTTTTGCATTTGACACATATTTGTGATTAAAATGTATACTATAATTTATATAAATTTAAAACATATGTATAGTTAAGAAAAGTCTTTGAACTTGAAAGCATGCAAAAGGCATACAATATACCTTTGTATCCTTAAATCCTGAATTAGCATGAGCTGAAACCGCACATTTAAAACTCAAAAATAGTACGACGGTCAACAATCAGTAGTTCATGTAAAAGAGATGTTTATACTTAAATAGATAGACTCTCTAGGATAAGAAGTAAATTAACGAGGATTATGTGGGAAGGATTAATTCTAAAAGGATACTCTGCTGGGAGTAGATAAGTTTTATACCTTAACCTTTCAAAATATTTGACAATCAACCTGGAGGATGTGTTGGAATTATAAACTCCACTGAATTCAACCCAGTCCTTGTTCCACAGGAAAGCGGATGATTAAAATTTTAACGAGTCGTTCCGGTAAGAGGATTATCATTGTCTACCATTTGTTGCAGCGCAGAGAGAAGGCTGGGAATAGTTTTGAATTAAATATTGCTCCTGGACTTAATATGCGTGGGATGGATAGCTCCCTTATGTGCTTTTATGCAAATTTATGGCTCCTGCGGTGGCAGACACAAAAATAGTTATCCTTTTTTTGTGTTGCTTTTAAAGCTACTTAATTTTCAATATTTAGTGATTATACCAAAATATTTCGGTCTATAGTTTCTGTTACCTATGCGCATTCATCGATGATTACAAAAATAACCTATTGTATGTAGTATTTATTAGTATATCAGTTTGAATTTTATTTCATTTTATTTTATTTTATCTAATCCGAAGTAGGTATATTTTCTTTAAATCCTAGGCATAGGTACTAATAATTTTTGAAAATTTCATGTGTAAGTGTTAATTTTTAACTAATCAAACAAATTCATATTAATTTTATAAAAAAGTTGAATGCTCCTATTTTATTTCCGTATTCAGCTCCTGTAAACTCCTGATGAATTAAAAAATTTCTCATATCCCCAAAGGGAGCACAATGCAGCACCGAATATTAAATGAATTCGAGTGCTGTGTCCGCACTTCGCATTTAGTAAACATTTGCATAGAAATTGAGCAATTTGCCGATTACTTTCAAAATTTTCACCTAAATTCACTTGCAAATCAGCCAAAATGCAAATTGCGCGCTGACGTCAAAACATTTTCGATTTGAACGGTGGCTGCGTAGGTGCCGTGCCGCCCGGTTCGATTGCGTTTTGGGTCCCTTTGTGCAATCAGCCGCTGACGGGGCCCCGTTTGGAGCACCTCTCACACGTTCCGGAGCGCCCGGGCACGTTTCACAAGAATGCGATAGGGGCCCCCCCACCTGCATCACCTGAAACAGCGCGAGATGCGACCGCGGGAGCCGAGCTTTCTTTGAAATTCATATTACAAGAGCTTTATTATGCAAATTTTAATCAAACTTCATCGAAAGGTGCCAAGTTCAAGTTCAAAGGGCACCAATTTTTCCGAGGTGAGAGAGATTGACGATGTCAGTGTAAAGTAGTCGTTGGTCGAATTTCGACTAATTTTAAGTGAAAAGATAAAAGACAAAACTCGGAGTTGGTTTGGATGTTGGTAACTTTCAGAATTAACAGATAATTGAAATTTCCAAAGTTCGCCTCGACCCTCAAAAGAAATTCAATTGTTTTTGAGTGGGTGGGGGAGGGCTGATTTGACGTCGAGATTAATCCCAACTGGAGCAAGATAAATGAAGTCCATGCAAAATGGCGGGAAAGGAAAAGCAAGAAGATAATTTCGCATTTTTCCTATATGTATTTGTTCGCCTTTTATAGGTACTCCCCTGTTGAATTCACCAAAATGAATAAATTACGCAACGGGAGCGGGCGAAGAGGCAGGCAAAGGCAGCAATTTTATCTGCATGACGTCAACGAAGATAAATTCCGTTTTGAGTGTGTCAAAATGGCGGAAAAGTTTATTTATCCTGGCAGGAAGCAGACTGTTTTAGAGTACGCTGATAAAATGCCTCACCGCAAGGCATTAATTAAATGTTGCGTCACAGAAAACGCGTGAGCGGTTCCTTTAGATACTTTCTGAGGTAATGAAAACGTCCCCGTCGGGGGAAATTCCTGTGAACAAGATTAATGCAGACTCCTTGTGAGACATCTACTGGGCGTGGAGCTTATTGACACCAACCACCAAACGTTTTTGTAATTTTTCACGAAATTCACATAAAATTATTCGGAAAGTTTGCGAAAGTGAAAAACATCCCGACTACGTATTTCCTGAAGGCAAATTGATTCTAGGATGAGTGCTAAACGAATTTGAAAAGGAACAGCCACATAAAAAACGAGAAAACGTTCAAGTTTTAACGATAACAGCAAAAGTAAACTTTTTTTTATAGCTATAGATGTTAATACCAAGGAATTTTCCATTTTACATAATACTAACCGGCAAATGGTGACAACTTTTTAAAAATATACCTACTATACATTGTATCTATGTACATACATACTCGTATATAAAAATTCTTACACTTCTTGCCGGATTATACAAATTATGCAAAACATCTAGACCTTTGCAAAATAAAAACCAACACGTTTATACCCTCTAAAAAAAAACAAAACGAACATGATTTTTATATGAATGAAAAGAAACTGAAAATCTTCAAGTTTCTTTGACAACGAGGAACTTTGTTCAAAGGCAGACAAATTAAATTTTAATTCCACCCATGCATAATGAGCTGAAAACCCAGAGCTTTATTTGTGTATCAGAATGTCACAAACTGGTGATAAAGTCGTTTTATCATTTAACTTTTATTTTTAGTTTTAGGAAATCCCCAAAGTCACCTCGATGCTCTTCAGGGTGGCAGAATGTTAATGATAACTCCACCTCCGTCGCCCACTGTCGATATTCGCTGTAATTTATTGCACAGCGCGATGCATCGAGATTTATTGCAATCGCAAATGGTAATTTTGTTGCATTTTAACGGACGTAGCAGAAACAGAAACCCTAAATTGCATATAGACCACACATGTTATTTTTAGATGTGTATAGTTAACTTTTTATGTGAAATGCAGTACAATTATTTTATAATCCCTAAAACCATAAAAATAATTTTTGATATGTTGTTCGCAGTATCAAATTATCTTGATGTATTTCATTAATGGCATTTCCAACTTTTAAAATTAAACTCGTCAGTTGAGAAAGCGTATAATTAATAAAATAAAAAGCTGGAAGAGCTAACGTTAAAATTCCGATATTTTACATCTATATTTTTTTCAAACTAAACTTGCCTTTTGGCTTTGATGAGTGGTGGAGAATATTTGTGCTTTTTATTTTTCTGTATAGGTTTTGAAATACCTAATCACTTAACTTACTTAATAACTTAAGATATTTTATTTCTGATGGTTAAGGAACATTGACAAAGATGACGAGCCAATTGTGGGGTAATTCGAAAAACCTGTCATATGTTATTTTCATCTGAAGAAGCTGTAATTACAAAAAAGAGAAAGATCAGCGAGTTCCTCAAGCGAAGAGAAAATGGGGGAAAATAATTTCCCTCACTAATCACATCTGTCTAAATCCTGGCAAAAATGCTGCACAGAAGAAAATTGCGCTGCGCATAAGACGAGAAACGACGACAATTTCCCATTCAGCGGGCAGGAGACGAGCATCCTTGAATAAATTTATTCAGAAGCTTTTTCGTGAATTAGATTTTGCTTATTATTCGCGGCATGGTAATTTCGCGAGCGGCAGGTACTCTGAGACATCTGACGATGATTAGGTACGCTCGCAGCATCCCCGGCATCTATTTTTAATTTACGCACCTCGGATCTCGCTCGCAACTGTGAAGGAAACCCGCATTACATTTGGCACAATTTCAAGTTAATGTGCGGAAATTTTCTGAAATCTTTCTCATGAAAGCCAGCGTGGGATATTAAGATGTGAACTGATTACTCATATTCGAAAAACAATAAAAATAATTGCAAAAATGTTCACCGATTGCCAGATATTCGAAGACCTAGTTGGAAGTTCACTGATCCTCATTTTGCGCTACTTATTTATAACCCATATAAATGCCAGAAACACCTTTTAATTAATCGATTTGAATGTGCAAACTATTTCACTCTAAAATGCCTCCGACAAGGAAGTTCTCGTCATCCTCAGCACTTGCTGTTTACGACTATAAAACTATAAAATTCTTATGAGGGTCTATACTATAACAGCGGCGCCTATTGCACTTTGAATATGCTTAGAACACACCCTGGAAAATGCTTTGAACTATCAGGTGACATTTTTGAAATTCCTGCTCCTATCATAAATATTCTCTGCAATGAGGCAATCGCGCAATATTAACGGTAAACTCATATTTAGTGTGCATAATTTATGTGGGAGTGAATTCGAAACGGACCGACTTGCATTCACTTTATATAAGCATATTCAGGTTATTTTATTGATTCCTGCAAAATTTCGAAGCTTCGACAGGTTGAATAATTTTCATGTACTTCACAAGATGCGGTCACGTAGACGCGTTTTATTCGAATATAATGGCACGGTGCAGTATTTAAATGCTGCACTTAATTTAACGAGTCTGCTAATCTGGCGCGAACATTTCATGTAATCGATAAACGAGGATAATTTATATAGAAAGGTCACTATAAGCGTCTGATTGTTAGCGATTAAATAAATATTAATTCAAGTTATCACCATTTTTCCCAAGAAGTAGGTAATCACTTTTCGTGATCCAATTTTAGAATAAAGTTTATTGCACTCAATGCAATATTGTATTGCATGTAAAGGTTATTTCAGTTAGTCGAACTAGTAAAAATTTACCTTTTATTTATTTTTCTGAGTTCCTGGACTTGAATTCGTATCTGAACTTGCATTAAAATTTTAATCAGAGCTGATGTCACAGTTTTTATAAAAGCTATTCCTTAAGTTAACACACACATTCAGACTGCTGAGACGAACTGAAATATTCTACGCCAAAAAATGTTTTATAATTATGAAAATTAAACAATTTTTGAGATCGATATCGCTTTTATATTTATTAAGTTAAAATTAAAATAACAAAAATTAAGACTTAACTCAAAAATAAGATTGATTCTTTAAGCTGGAACTAAATTGATATTCATAACATGAAATTCAATCTCAATTAACTGACTTTATTTTTAAAAATTGACTGGAATTTAAAATATTTCCTATAAGACAGTTGAGACTGAATTTAAAATTTAAAAGTAAACTCAATCGTTATGAATTCGAAACTGAAATCGCTCTCCAAAACTAAGTTCGATTAATTATTTTTTGAATTATTACTACGAAGAATTATTTTTTGAATTATTACTACGTACTTACTAATAGTACTTACTGAATTCATTCAAAATTATTTTTATTTTATGTTAGGATATTACTATTTACTTAGATAGATAGTCCTAATCTGAATATTAATTTCTGAAGACCAATTTGATGTTGATTCTGCATTTGTGTTTAGGGTCATTATTTGGCATAAATATTGTATTATTTGATTCGCAACTAAATCTTCTTTGTGACCTGCAGCATTCATTCAAACTTCTGTCTTTCAAAAAATACTTTCTTTATTAAGTCATGTATTGGGGGTTTTTAAAAATATACCGTTCGTTCATTACGCATATAATTAAAACTATGGGTAGCCTAAAGGTATTCGAGCAATTTGTAAAGATCAAAAGGAAAAACATAAATCTTTTCTACCTCAGAAGAATTCTTATCAATTCACCTCAGTGGTATTGAACATTGAGTAAAATTAAAGCGCCATTTGAATTATTTGCAGATGTCACTCATCCGGCCTCCTTAGCTTTGCATTACTTGCGACCTAAAACGGAATTTACTTTGAAGCAAAGAATGTTTACTATGTCACCGCGTCTTGTGATTTTTTCCCTTTGTCGTGCCGTCGTCGCTGTCGTCGTCGCACCCAAGGCTGAGAAAAGAATTTCTTTTTCTGGGGCTAACCGACAGACGCTGGAAGAACTTTTCAGACTTTCTGTTCAGCACACTGAAATACTTTTTTTGCGACGAATTCTTTTCACGGGAGTGAACATTTAAATACAGACAATGCGAATGAACGACGGAACCATTTTTAATTGGGTATTTGTGGCCATTCTGCTTAAAGTATCTTTCTTATCCTTTCGGCAAATTTAGCGACTTGAGACGACATTCTTTTCTCACTGGTGTGAAAATTCAAAAGAATCGCAGCAGGATGTTGGGGATTTCAAAAAAAAATTATTTTAATGGTTCAATTTTGGTGACAAATAGAGCCTTCAAAGTAAATCTCTTTAGAGCGCAGATGCATACGAATTAGGCAATAAATTCACGCGGTGACACCATCAGCAAAGGATTGCACAAACATGAAGCGTAATTTTATTTAAACCCATTCTGTTTATATCCATAAAATACCATTAAGCGGGTGTGCTCAGGTGCTCCATGAACTAAAAACCAGACATGATTATCATAATTCAGCGGAAATTGCGTAAATTTCTAAGAGAGAACTAAATGTCCTTGCTCCTCCCCCATTTGTGCGTGTTAATAAATAAAATGAGATTTCCTGTAACGCGTTGAATTTGCAATTAATATTCATGGCCCAATTGCTGGTGCGACATTTCGTGATAAATACCACCCCTAAACTCACGTGACACTCCTTATTTTTGTTTTAATTTATTGTGTTTCGAAAACAAATTAAAACGTGCAAAACGCTTTGGTTATTTCTTAAATTGGAATTTTAGGATTTTGTTTTATTGGTGGTAGAGTTTTTGTAAGTATAAATATCCTATATAGAAACACACAGTTAAAATTTTGGAAATATACAGGTGGGCATCCAATTTGCACAGTGATTTTAAACATCTTTAATTATGATGATAACAAGTTAGATAGATAATCGGGCAATTAGATGTTTATATACCACGAAGTAATTTATAGAGATTTTATTGCAAGTCCGGTTTTGCTTAATAATCTACTTAAGATATCTTTTTAACAGCATTTAGGAAGTTTACGTTGCAATTAGTGGAAAATAAAAATATTCAGATTGAGAAATTAGTTTAAAATAAACATGTTTGGTTATTTTACGGAAACAATTCCAAATATATAGCAAACTGTTTTTTAAAATTAGCATTTGGAATATGAGACATAGATATTCGTTTGGAATCAATATAAGCTATAGTATACCTAATGAAAAAATCTCAAAATAGGCAATATTGAAAAACACTATTAGAACGTTTAGTGATTAGCGCAGGTTATTAAAAATAGAATGCAGTATTTATGTGTTCGATCTTGAAATGCAAATATGTAGGTAAAACCTTATGTCTGTCTTTTCAATTAATCTTAATTAAAAAAAAAGAAAGGCAAAATTAAAAATCAAAAGAAAAACACTATGCGATTATGGGTAATCTACCGCTTTAATTAATCACAGACGATACGTAATAGCCTTTGGTCAAATTGCGGTTCGATGTCATCCGTACGGAGTTTTACGAAGAAATTAATCACGATCCAAAAAGAATGTCACCATGATTCGCTCCACGTGCCGTGACCGTCTCAAAAGGGGCCTAAGCGGATTAAGCGTCATTGATTGAGGCAGACGCTTTAATGAGCTGTTTTTGTTTATTCCGCCACTCTGCCGCTTTTTGGACAACATGGGCATTCATCTTAAAGTTCTAATGCTTGGGAGGAAATTTATAAATTCATGCTAGGCTTCTTTTTTATAGTGTAAATTTGTTTCGACAGCTCCTGTCCTCAAGAAAGACTGAAAAATGTATTTTTATACTATCGCCAAGGTACATAGGATATTTTCGTTGTCATTCGTCTCAAAGACGCCCTTTTTTCGATATGATGCATTGTGGGGGAAGCAATTTGGAGGTTGAAAAATTTCAATTTTTACAAAAAAAAACTCGTTATTAAGGCTATCTCGTATTGTCAGCATTTTTGACAATTATTTATTAATCGATAAACTTTTTTATGATTTACAAATTACCATAACGAATTAATCATTAAAAATGAATAACAAAATAAGTCGATTGCCTTCGCGTCGGAATTTGGAAACAAATAAAAAGTTAATTAATTATTATGGATCTGTTGGCTTGGAGCTATAGGGTTAAAACAAAACCAACAATATTAATGTTAGTAATATGTATAAATACTTGTATCTTCAGAGCATCGTGTTCTTCTAATCAATTTTGAGTTTCAATCAATTTCAAGGAAACTCCTACAAAGACTTAGGCAGAAGTAGACATGTTAGTAAAGTTTAGTGCAATTGGATCCATAATGCTAAATTTTTATATTAGTTACCACTTGTGGAGTCCCCGAACTTCAAAATAGCTGAACCGGAATAGGAAACGTTAAATGACTACCTACCAAGAATATTTTAATGTACAACAGGCATAATTTTTATATAATTTTCTTGTGCGTCGTAGCAAAGTGAATTAACAAAAGTCTTTTTGTGGTAAAAGTGCTTTAAAGCATCTTAAAGTTTGTTCATTTTCTTTGAAAGCTGATTAACAGCACGAGTGAGCACAGTTCAACAAATCCCATAGCTTACAAAACCTTATTCTTGCAAGGAAAATTGAGTTATAAGATTACTGCAAAGTCCTATAAAAATTCGTGGAAATTACAACAATTTTAAACTTAACTAATGCAATCAAGAACTCAACCATAGTACAAAGGAGCAGTCTCCCGAACTTTCTTAGAAAACTTTTTAGAGGTAAGAATTCAAAGATTTTCTCTCCTCGACATAGAAAGTTGAAGTACTTCTTTGAAATTAAAAACGAGTACTAGGGAAATTTCAGAGTAGATAATATAAAAAAAGAGCGAGAAAATTTCGTCTAGAGATTATTTTTTCTATAAAATACGGGTGCAAAGTAGCAAAACAAAAGGTGCAAAATGAATTAATCCTACAACCAACATTCTAATCCGGAATATTTTAATAGGGAATTTCTGTTCTAACCTGTTGAAATTATTTTCGACACGATTTTCGAAAGTTTAAGCCAGAAAAAATTGAAGAAAATCAGGAATATTGACTATAAATGTAAACTGAGCGAAAAGCAACGTCACGCCACGATCATGCGGACTGAACGCCAGTCTTCATTTCCACTCGATTAAAACTCCGAGTGTGAATTACCAGCGAAGGCAAATTTTGTCACAATATTATTAAAAAAGACCTTTACGAACTTAATACCCAAAACGGAAAAGAGCCCATTCCTTTCAAATGAGGGTCATCTTTCAAACTCATTTTGAGTCTTTATTGTTGAAACGATCTTGAATACATTAATTCAGCCTATTGTAGCAATTTTGTTTGTAATGACTCTCATTTTATATCCTAAAGAAATACAAAACTCGAAAATTCCGCGAGCACATTATGCCACACCTACTCAACGTACTTAAGCTATTCGTCTTAAAATGTTCCGCTGTTAAATTAATTTATCTTGTTCTGGCTGCGAAAGCCTCAGCCGAAAAAGAACAACCATTGGCATCCGAAAATGTTTTAATGAAAAAGGCCCTGGGCAGACTTTGGCCCTAATACCTAATGCGTAAGTCGACAGTGGCTGTCATTTATTAAATAACAAAATAAAACATGAAAACAACCAGAAGTCCGCTTCGTTCGTATTTCAAATATTAATGTCCGGGACAGTGAGGGACGATGGATAATTAAATATTACTATTACAAACGAGAATTAATTAATTTTGCGAAATTCCTTGGAATTTCACAGCTTTCGAAGTTAATTAGATCGCAATTGTCTGGGAAATAAGTCCACGCACAAATTGATGATGGCCAGCCAACAGAGTTTTGTGAAGTACACCGCTCATTAAAATAAACATTGGCTGGATGCCAGGGCCTGTCGAGTATACGCTCATTGTCATGAACACTGCTCAGCCAAACTTTTCTCGTCTTTTTCACGTTCTTGCAGCGAGAAAAGATTTTTCTTAAAAAGACAGACGAAATCTCGAAAAGTGTATTAAACTTTCAGGGGGTCCAGGACTAATTTTGGTGTATGGGTTTGTGGAATAAGTATGGACCACAGCATCCCGGGGGTGGTAAATTCTTGCCAGAGCGGACGAAGGTAAAGTTCAGGTAAGTTAGCATTTAGAGCAAATTAAAATAAATTCCGCGGCGGTGCATGCGGTTCAGCGGTGATACCATTCGAGAAAGTGTGTCAGCTCAGGTGGTGTGCGGTACCGTCGCGCCCGCCCGTCCTTCCGCCGGATTAGACTGGCGTCCATGCATTTCGGCATATCGCCACTTGGGCACATTCGTGGCATCGGTGTAAAGTGTCAGCCATCTGGCTTAAATTACTTGCCGATGACTTGACTATCATGAGCATGACATAAATTTCGCGGCGCATCAAGGACGCCCCGGTGCCGTGCACTGGTGTCACTAATGACGAAACAATTTTCGATGCTTCTTGAATTAACGCCAATGATGAATTATTCAACACACCCATGAGTGCAGGTATGCAAACGAAACGGCGAACGTTGAGGAGGATCGCAAAAAAACAATAAATAAAATAAAAACTTGCGCCTATGATGTAAACATCGGTTTAATGTGCCTATGCTCCAGTGGTCGGGTGCTCCAATGCGCTAATGCGCTCCCATCGTCTCCAGCTTGAGTGCCTTAACATCGCAACAATGCACCAAAAGTGCAGAGAATGCACATTCTCTATACACAAACGAATGATCTTTTCCACGTCTTCGTCGTCGTCTCGATCCCCGGGACAAGTACTAGACCAAGACGCCAAGACTAAGACGACCATTGAAAGTTTAAGTTGAACGCGCCGAGCCGCGATGGTGATCATGAAGTGAAAGGCAACCCGCCAGGCAGCCCAGTAATCTATAATACGACGCGAATGCAGTAACATTTATGGAAGTAGGTAATGTTGCTGAAAAATATGATTCGAGCGGCTCGAAAAAAGGTAAGACAAACTTCTTTGTCTGTTGCTGCAATCGTTGCGAAAGGTCACTTTGAGGTTGGCAATATTTCGCCGATTTAGACAGAATGGACGCGGAACAAAGATCAGGTTCAGACCTGCTTCGGACCCAAAGTTCATCGCATTCAATCAAAATGTGGAACATACCCCTAGGGTATCGCACTGTTTTCCATTAAACGATGATACTGCACAATTTACACAATTACGTTTATTTAGGCATTAATTCCTAATTTCTAGAGAGTTCATTTACCAATTTATTGACCAATTCTACTGTATGTATTTCATTATATCGTTCTGCTTGAATTAGGCAACCATACCAAAAGAAATCTTTTTCCATGAAAATTAAACATGTATAGTCGGTTTTCGATAGTAGATAAACTATTCATTTCTATATATTCTGTATATTCTCTATATACATATTCATGGTGGTTATAAAATGTTCATAAAAATTATTTCAATAACAAAAAACAACTAATAATAATAATTTCTATAGGATTTAGTCCAATTCAAATCTGTAAAAGTTATTTCAAATCACTTTTATGAGCATAAATTTAAATTTCAATGAATATTAGCCAATTAGTAGATACCAAAACTTTTGGTGACAGACATATAAAAATAGAAATCAACTTTTTATCTACATACTATGTTTAGATTGTTACTCAACCCAACCGTAATAATCTTTTAGAGAAGTTCGTTCTATTATGTTGATTAGTTAATAATTGGAGGTAGATTTTACAAAGGTTATTTGTCACAAATTCTAGACATAAATTAACACCAAATCCAGTTATAAACAAAAGTTAGGATTTTAAAAACCGTTATGACTTTTATTAAGAGCTTTGTATCGAAATATTTATTACCTTGTATTTTTATTATTAGGTATTTGTGTTATTCAATGTTTTAATTCAAGTGAAAACATGAATTGCAAAGTTAAATCTTTTATGCTGGACATTGGATTTTTTATGCTTGCTCGAGTTAAGCATTGTTATTCGCTTCTTTTCTTCGAGGATATCAAAAGAAAGTAAAAATGTCCTTTGGTTCCAAGATATTCACATGAACATTTTCCAAGCAAGCTAGTAAAATTTTGTGGGTGTTATTCCGCTTGTCATTTAGCTTACTGAAAGACGTGAATTAAACCCGCTATTTTCTATGTCAGAAGAAAAACTGCATTTTAAATTTTCTTTCATGGTACGTGGAGCGCTGAATTTAAAATCTTTTCTGCCTGTCAGTAAAAGTCGGTGTAGGGAAAGCTCGACCACGATGAAGGAGTTCTCGAGAAAACATAAGTTTTAATAAAAACTTTTTAACTTTTCGTATATGCAATTTAGTTGTTGTTCTTTTATACTTTTTCGAATAAAGTTTTAATCTTGTTATGTAATTAACTAAACCACTATTGAGCTAATAAGTTTTCACACATTTATTGATTAAACTTTAAACATATTTTTAGAACTTTAACTAGGTGTTGAACTTAGAATACTTCATAAGAAGTAATAATTCATTAAAACACACATACATATGTACATATAAACGTATCAAGCAGTGAATCTAATTAAAGGATGGCAATATAACAAAAGAAAATAAAGAGTTATAGCAAACATTCGGAAAATGAGAAGCGAGGTAAGCAGGTACGTGGATACTGGATTACTTCTATTGCCAGGAGCTGTATTAAGAAGTGAATAAAGGATGGATCACATGCCAGATGTAAGAAAATATTTGCACTAACTGGCAGGTGTAAAAGACAGTGATGAACATTCCGTGACATTTCTGGGCGGAGAAGTAGGCTATTGGATACCTGTCTCATTTCATTTTATCGTAGGGCAAAATGTGTTATAGAAGGGTAAAGTATACGTTTCTTTGTTTCCTTTTATGTTTCTTGCCACCATAAGATGAGTTTAAAGCAATTTTGTGTGGCACACTTTAAGTACATACATTTATCTTTCCAATCCCAGAAAACATTACCACCTGATGAGGTGTAATAAAATTAAATTATAATGAAAAAGCAAATTAAAAATTTAATGTAGGGTGTAAATGCGAGTATACCTACAGAACCTAGACAGAAATAAAAATTTTAAGGTAATGAAGTCCCCCGTTTCATATTAACTTGCTACCGCGATTATATCATTTTTTTTAAATACATTGAATTTTTCAATAATTTTTCGTAATTCTAAAATTCAAGATGGGGGGGGGGGGGGGGGGATCTTATATAGCTGACCAATTTCTTGGTTTTTAATGGAAAATATTTCCAAGAAACCGGGTACCTGGGTACTCTTTTCGTAATTTCCGACTGAAATTTCGTATTTTTCCGCGAAAAGATATTACATTACATTCCTAAGAATTCTGAGAAACTTGTAACGAATCTCTCATAGGTAGTAACAAAAGCATTTCTATTTATGCGTGTGGCTTTAATTATATGAATTGTCTATAATGGTAAACGGCTATCTTGTATCTTAAACAACTAAGGCAAGGTTGGTCATTGACATAAAGATTAAAACATGCTGAAGAAACGCAAATCTAATTTATCTATAAATTTTAAAAGAGCTGGAGCTACGAAAGTAGTTATGAGTCAAAGCAATTCTCGTCAAGCGGAATTAGGGAGGATTGAGTAAGGCAAAAGCGAGTGTCAAATAAAACCACCTATTATCGCCTATTAACGCTTAATAGCCAATTATTGCAACATTATAAATTTTTGTTTAGTCATACGAAGACATTTTTTCGTAATTCAATCGATCTTTAGATAGAGTGATATTTTAAGTGACTTACGAATATAGTCGATCAGCAACACTCAAAATTTAAAGTTGTTTACCTGAAAGAGAAGGAAAAAATTCATTAGTAATTTATATTGCAAAAGTAAATCTAAAAAACTTGTATGAAATGTAGATATATGTAATACATACATTTGTAATTTAATTTCGATTCAAAAAATGGTATATCTTAAATTTTTTTATTTTTTGCTTTTTATAGGTAGCTGTCTTAAACTTTTAAGACAACTCGAAAGTTTAATGACAGATTGCTTAACTTTGTATTGAGAAAGAAAACTATTGAGTTAAAAAAAACTATTGCAAAATAGAGTAGAATATATGAATAATAAATCTTTAAATCATTTGAAATACAACTGATGTGATTTATGAAAAAAAGTTACAGGAAATAGAAATGGTATATAAAACAGATTTGGTTCACGAAATTTTTATAAAAAAAACTTAAAAATCGTCAATAATATGAATTTATCTAGATCTAGATGACCTTAAATTACTTAAACTTTTATTGAATTAATTTTTATACGAGTACAGTAGCTGTTTTGCGATACACTTTTAATTTAAATTGATGGTATAATCAAAATTTTTGCAATTATAAAAAGGTGAAAACCTGACCGGAACTATTCTCCGTCGTCATCGACCCACAAACGTTATACATAATAAAGTGTCAGGCTCAATTCAAGTGGAAGACCGAGAATCCCGCACTAGAAACGTTGAGACAGACGACTGTCGGCTAAGTCCCTTACAAGGTGCGACATTAATTATGCATGTGCATAAGTTTTCTGAAAGAGCGTCGACTGCGGAGCTTCCTGCAGCAAACGACCGCCCTGAAACCTACCCATTAGCCGTTCACAAAAAGACAAAAATTAGAAATAGCATAAAAAATAAATGTATACTTGGAAGGCACCTAACTGTGGCCGATTATATCTAGAAAAACATTTCAAAGCATGAATGAAACCGGGAAAAGCATTGAAAGGAGATTAAAAGCTGAATCCATTTAAATATAAAATATCAATGTCACCCAGAGGAGCTGGGCGAATTTCCTAGCGTGCACAGATCCGCCGTGAATCACAAAATCTGAGACCGGGAAGGCCCAGAAGTCGAACAAGAAATGTCTCGAAGATCTAAGAAGTGCGACTCGTTGTAAACGGCCCGCACTTTGCATATATCATTTATTAAATTAGGTCCATACAGATGATATCATCTGGTAGCTGTCGTGATGGAGCTCTTAAACTCCCACGACGTAGTAGGTTCGTATACGAACCGTGAACAACACTACTTAATTAATTAAAGCATTGAAGCTTGCAAAACAATTACTATGCTCGCATGTAGCGCGAGATGTTAACTATTCAATTTATGTAGGATAGTTCCAGAATGGACCACCTGTCTAGCTTTACTATTCTCGTACTATGCGGACTCTAAGTGGACAGGTGGATGACACAAAAAAATTGTATTCAAACTCCTACTATAAAAATGATTAAATTAGATTGCTATTGTTGATTTATCCATTAATTCTCGTATTAAAGTTGTGACACCTTACTAGAAATAATAAAACGATGACGAAGTGAAGTTTCCGCACTGAATATTTCAATGAAAATTAGTTAGTGAGAAAACCTCACTTCGAATCTAATACTAAAATTATTCAACTCAACAACTTATCAAACTAAAGAAAGTTTCTAAATTTTTTGTAGAATTATCAACTACGTTTTTAATGATTATAATTAAATTGAATGGTGTCTAAATTCTACTGAATAAAACTCGCTTTGCTGTGTTGAAAGTGAATAATTAGAATAATTAACCTTAAATAGAAAAACTTTTGAAAAGTAAGAGAATCTATTAAAACCAATTAGCAGAATTAAAGCAAAAATTGTTTTGCTATAACTATTTCTATAAAAAAGTAAATAATTGCCGATTGACCTTAATCTTGATGACGTTAAACTAGACGAAACATGACAATTGAGACTGATTAAAGCGGATAATAAAAGAAGAATAACTTCATAGTATATGTAGGTATTTTTTAAAGCCATCAGAAGTGGATTTTTTTTTTATAATAGGTTACCAACTAGAAAATTATGTGGCCTACAATAACAGATTTGGGAATTAAAACGTACAGAAACATGTAGATTGCATATTCTAGATATATTTTTAGATAGGTTTTAAGATTTATTCATAAAACTAAACAAAATATATATTACAAAATAAAACAAATTAAACACAAACTCAAGCAAAAGTAAAAAAATTGTCAAAATTGAGTCTAAGAAAATGATCTAAATAATAGTCTTTTGTGTTTCTTTATTTTTCTCGAAAATGAGAACTGATGGAGCATTTTCATCTAGAAATTCAAAATCTACGGAATAATCTACCATTTGTTCGGCACCAAATTAATTAAATTTGTTCGTTTCGCTTTAAAAACAGATTTATTCGGCGTGGGAAAAACGTGGTCGAAATTGTTTCGTTTTCAATAGTCGATTATTAAACTCTTTTATATTATCCACTTTAAAAGCCCATTCTAATATAAAACAGAATACATAACCCTGATGCATCCTTGAAAAAATGAGTTATATATACATACATATGTTGTTATGTTTTGGCGCGAAAAAAACAATGGATTAAGGAAACGAATGGCGGAAGGGTCAAGTGCATAAACACGTGTGTACGTCAGAAAGACACAAGAAGAAACGCTGAGAAACATTGACGAAAATTAAGCACACTTCTGACGAGTGGTTTCCTGCAAATTCCTTTCCAATTCATAAAACTAAAACAATGGCACAAGAAGTAAGACGTGGAAAGCACTCAGCTTCCAATAAAGTGGAAAACCACAGCTGTACGACACGGAGTTTTCCTTTGTTGCGGCCGGCCATTATTTGACCTTGTCCAATAGACGCGCATAACGCGCCACTGAGGTCACTCATGTTGGCGTCCATTTTCATACACGAAACGCGTAGTAACTTAACTTCATTACACGTTCGCAAATACTCTTCTTATTCACTTATTTTTTATTTTTTTGCCCAGCCAATAATGTCCGGATTAATGTGAGCTACTCGAACAAAGCTCTCTGGAATGGCGGCAATCTTTTCTGAGGCAGGTCGTAAACAGCGGAGGCTGCGGTCTACGGACCCCGGCCGAAATAATTTAGTTAATGTAAAATCCATAGAATCAGAGGCGACAGTGTCCAGCCACTCAATTGCGGCTCAATTTAGTCTCAATTGAGACGGGGGGCCCTGCGGCCCTCTGCATGCACGGGGCTGCGCAGGGCGCCCGTGTAGGACATGTGTTGTAATTTACTTCAACTCACAGGTAACGATCCGTGTCGTAATCGATGCCTGGCGACGTTACTTTAATGCCGTGCGGTGCTTTACTACATACCAAAACATATTTAGATTTTTATACTTATACTCGATCTCGTATAACCTACATTAGTAATACAAATTTACACAATACAGGGAGACTGAAGAAATTCTAAATTTTACTAATTATTATACCTATAACTAGTGTGTAATGTGTATGTGCATACAATTTTACAATATCTTCTTAAAATCACAGAATTGATAGTTCATTATATCAAAAGTAGCCATAGTGCTCCCGACCTTTAAGGGTTTCCAGCTGAATCAAAACTTTGAGAAAAATCTTTTGTGTTTTTTTAGAAATACCTAGGTATACATTAGTTTTAAGAATAACTCGTACTTTAACAAAGCATTTATTTAAAATAGCTTAGATACCTCCTATATGCTTTCATAAATTTATGTGCATTATACATATACACGTTAATGAATGTATAGTTGGAACGCCCATTTAATTATCATGTAACAAAAATTTGGAAACCTTAATCTCTCTTTAACATTTAATTAACGCACGCTAAGAAATAGGCTATGACAAATCAAAAATTTTGTATTGAATATTATCGGATTCCGCCAATCGTAATTGAGAATTCCCAATTATCGTTTTTATCTGAATGATCATCTCAAGTTACATTAAAAGCTTAAAAAAAGGAGGCATTACACATCTAGTGATCTTACACAAGATATTATACATACCTACATATCTAATAATGAGGAAAAGTTGCTTGCTTGCATCAAAGAAAGTAGATAATAGAATACATTAACATTTTCCTCCTCAAGATAAAACTTTCTTATAAGGAGCAAAACCAGTTGGACCATGCCATTGTTTGTTCAAACTAGGAAATTCGAGTAAGTTTCTTCTTCAATTTGGGAAGACGCACGGATGAAAACAACTTTAATTTTGGCAATATTAAGGGCATCTAACAAGAACCCCAACCACGTCGTGGGAAGTTTGTCAAATAATACGAAAACGTCCTGCATAAATTGTTCAATTTCCTTACACTGCCCTTCACATGTTCGACTCTAAAACCAATATTTGGACCTCCGTTTCTAGCCTTGTAATGCTCGACGATGCTCAGTTGTTGATTGTTGTTGAGAAGCAAATCCTCCCGAAAAAAAAACAAAAGTTATTTTAGAATTCAACCCGGAGCCGGGATTCCTTCCACACTCTCGTGACTTCAAGGAGCAGAGATAAGCGTGTCATTAAGGAGTTCATCAGATCGATAAAAAGACGAGAAATATCAGGACTCGTGTGCTGATATCGCCCGTAATCATGACGTTAAGCTGATTTTAATGTTGCGCGATAAAGCGGGGGCGTATGGGGGAACGGATTGATTTATTGCCTCCTATTCGGTCAGATAAGAGAGCTGCTCCTGCTCGGCACATGTGTCGCCTGAATGCCGGTGAAATGAAAGCCATTAATGATTTCTGATTGTATTGTCTGCTAGACGAAGTTCGAATGGAAGTGCATTTTGCATCAGCTGCTCTGCCACTGCACGAACAGTGCATGGCATTCTTGTTTAATGCCCTTGTTCTGGTGCAATTGGAATCGACAAGGACAGCATTACTCACCCCAGAACAACTGAATGCCAATTCTAAATACATAGATAGAAATCATTGAGATATTGAATAACTCACATAAAAGTCTCTTAAATACACTTAATGCACTAAATGGCTGATAGATCCTTGTCACAATGTGCATTCTAAGATTTAAACAACTAAAGTACCAGTTGGCATTAACAATTATTTTTCGTCGTAGAGTTAGTTCACTAACTGTTTTAAATTTTCAAAAAATCTGATCGAATTAATATCTACTAAATTGCATCGATAGGTATACAATATAAAAAAAAACCTTTATTACTTTGCTTGTTGGTAACCAAAAGATTAGAACCACCCTATGATGTTAAAAATCCATAAAGGTATCTATCTAGAGAAAGAAAGAACTTTGCGAATTGCTCAACTAATTAATGTCAAAATTAAAAACTTCGAAAAATATTTTATTAGTATACAAGTTTTTGGAAAATATCTCATAAAAACAATTTTTAAACAATTCTTCATGATAAGGTAAAAACTAAAATATTTTTCTCTTTTTCGAAAGATTGAGCAGGTACTATTAGCTAATAAGTATATTTATTAACCACGGTTACACTTTCATTTTGCAAAATTCGAGTTCTAAGACAAGTGAGACAAATTCAATATACCTATACATTGACTTTAATATTTTTAAATTGTTGCGGTTGAAATTAATGGGAAATTTCCTTTTTGTAATAAGTATACCTATATACGTATGTACATTTGTACCTATATCACGTTTATCAATTTCAGTTATCATGGAATTTGCCTTAACAAACAATTAACATATGCATATTCATTGCCATTTCAAACAATTTTATTTCCTAACCGTATCCATTACAATTTAATTTTTTTTTCTTTCTAATTTATTTCTTAGATGCATTTAACGTGGTTTCTATATAACGCGGTACTAATTAATCGTGTGGGTTGACTGTAAGAGTAAAACCAATATAATTTAAGGCTACTCTCTATTTATTTTCAATAAGAAAAAATTTCTAAAATGTGTAACATTTTGGAAAAATAATTTGTCCGATATCAAAGTGTAGCATTTAAAATCATGTATATACCTACATTATTCTATTTACTATAATAGTTTTTCAGAAAAAATGTAAATGATTAACAATATTAGCTGACGCTAATTTTCAACATAAAGATAGATAGATATTTTTTCAAAAATAATTACAAGCAAAACATTTTTGGCAGTAAGGCGTATCTTTACATTTTCTCTGATTTTTTAATGTGTAAATATCATACACCATACACGCAATTTTTAGTGAAAAAATTCAATCAAATAACTACATAAGAAAAATCACATGTATCTACTGGTGTCAAAAACCTTGCTGAACATGGGGTTCAACGACGATTTTAAACGGCGATTAAACTCAAACGTGGGCCTATTACAACCCCTGATATAGTTATTAAAAAGCACACAACATGAATATTATAATAACCAATGTGACGCCAACTGACGAGCATGTTCCACCTCCCAGGTTGGTCAATAGCAGGTAATGTGACACCTGCCGATCTAATCGCGCTCATTGTGGCATTAATGTTGAATAGCATAAATGTCACCTTTCATGCCGTCAAACTGTGGAGAGCCCTAATTATTTCGAAAGCCACAGCAGGATTATGCGAGGCCCCATGAAACGTCTTCGTCTAAAGATTTGAGCGGCAGGGCGGGCTGCGGAATGGCGGTAATTGGGGCGTTTACCCACATCGCCAGGAAATAATGAAATTAAATGAAACTAGGCCCGGAAGCGGACTGGCAACGCGACAAGGGTGTCACATGGACGGGGCCCAATCGATGGGTGCTACAAATAGCCCCAATCAATCGAGATCCCCGACAAGTGTGATAAACTTGGCCTGCACAAAATCAATAAGCTCGCCAGGGGAGGGAAAAGGCTAGGACTAGGGCTAATGCTTCTGGGTCACATTCAAATTGCTTTTAGAGTCGCATATAATTTATATTTTTTGTGGCAAATGGGGCGCAATGCTTTCTTCACTCGATTGCATAACTTTTCCAAATGTCTATGGGGAAAATTGCGCCTATAAAATGACCTTTGAATTTCGCCAAAAAAATACAATTTGCTCACCGTTCCCGCCCAATCCCAAGGATATGATTATTTAGTCTCATACCCAGGACTTGAATTTTTACGGTTTATTGTGGCGCCTCTTCATAAATCCCTTTTAAAGGGAAAGCGATTCCATCGGGCGAAAACCGACATTCCTGGAATTTGGGACGGATGGGGCTCTTCCCGGGTCCTGTGCCCGGACGGAGCGGCGAATTTCTGCTAAATAAATAAAATTCGAGGAGCAGATTCCCTCCAGAGTCTGGAGTCTGGACGAATGACAAAGGCACTTCGCTTTCAGCATTTCTGATGATGTTTGCGAACGGAGTGTTTGCGTTATGCGGACATTTGTTTATTTCTTGCTCGAGTGATATTTGACGTCCTGAATTTCTTGAGACAACTTAAATCTTGTTGTCTCCCAAGGTGATGCGAGGCAATGTGACTGCTTTGACGTAACATCGCTTCGGAAAACGTACATCACCCAACATTTGTAAAACTTTATGATTTATGGTCAAAAAGCATAAAAAAAGAAGCTTATCCGACATTGTCAGCTAAAATGTGTAAACATCAAAACTTTGAAGGAAAATGCTTTAATTTTATTCGATGGACCGTGGAATTCGTAGCGCACAAAAGCCAATATGCTTTATTTGTATTTATTTCTTTCAAAAACGTTATTATTTTCAATATAAGCCAGAAGCTATAGTATTTTATAATAATAATTATAAGAGTTGCGTCCTGATGATATCGCTAAACATATCTATACAATTTTTATTTGTCTAAAAATTCAGTTTATTTAGTTCATTATAATTGTTTTTTTTTAGGCTTATCGACATACATATGTACATATAAGTCATACGAAATAAGAAATATCTGAAGGTCACGTTTTTCTTGTCCTTTCCCTGACTTCTTCTAATTAATTTTTTATATTTTGCGGTCCCCAAGACCTTGTCGCTCCAGACTACAGACCTCCAAAAAGTCTTATTTACATAATTCATAATCATATAAAGAAACTTTGTACAGAAGCAAAGTAAACAATTCCTACATTTGTAAATTTTACAAAAATTGATAAAAACGTTAATCTTTGAGGACGCACAGATAATAGAATTTTGGTTTTTAGGTATTTCGGTAGAGTACAATGGAATACAAATGTACAACAAATTTACACAAAATCAGCTTTTGTACATTCATTGAGAAATGAATTTTGAAGATAGCTGTGTTTGTTTTAATCAAATGAAATTACTAAGATATCTCAGCAATAATGTTAAGTATAAGCAAATTGGGTTCATCTTGTTCAAATATGTGTTCAAAATAAAACAGTCAATATGGTTTAGATAATGAAATGAATTTATGAACAGTTTACCAACTTTGTTAAGAAATAATTGCCCGAACAGGCTTTTTTCGATTCGATTCGAAGCGATTTGAGAAGAGTGTAGAATAAAAAGGACATAAACACCTTCGGAGTAGGCTTGAGTCAAGGTAGTTTTCAATTCCGAGTCAAATTTCAATCCACGATACATAAGGTCATAAACGAAGTTCATATATTTAACTTAATATCATCCCATTTCATCCAAATTTTGCACGCTTTCTTTTGTATTAATGCTTTTTTAATTAAGTTTCCCTATTACATACTGAAAACTTTTGATACAACCTCAAAACTGCAGCATTAAACTTTTAAAAAGTTTTGATGTAATTTTAATAAAACAACATACTAGTTTTTAATTTTTCCGGATTTATATGATGAAAAATAATCTTGAAAGCTAGGTATCTACGCAATTTATCGATGAACAATCAATGTTAAAATTTCTTCATGTGCCGCAAAGTATTATTTAATACCTACCTATGAGTTTTCACCTGTTGCTGGCATGACGCACATATTCAAGTTGTTCTCGGAATATAGAGTTAATCAAATTTTTGTGTAATAACAAGTTAATTAGTAGTTAGTATTTCTTACAAATCTTAAGGAAAAAAGAAAGCTGCGATTGACGATTGAATGTAATAACATTTAACCTCCACAGCCTTACGAAAATATCTAAATTGCGAACAAAATGTAAAATTCAGGAAATATTTTTACATAACTGCCCTGAGGTGAAATATTGATCATCATATGTAGAGATTGTTTGGCAATAGCAATGACTACGCAAAACCTCGTTTTGTTGTTACATTCCAATTAAAAAATGCCATTTCTTCTCGACGATTATTTTTTTCATTTGCTTTTCAGGTATTTTCCAGACGTGTTTGCTAGAAAAATAACTTTATTGGCACTTATACGACTCTTTACCATGGAAGAAGCCTAACTCTAGCAAAACAACTCAGCCAAAGCCTCGATCAGAGCTAACTAATAGACACCGGGTGGTGATGAATAATTTTGTGGTTATCGCTCGAACCGCGCCAGCGGCTCAGCTAAGCGATAATCGACCGCCACCGACATTTTTTGGTGTAATTAGGCGGAAAACCAAAGTTTCGCATCGGAACGAGGCTCTTTCAATTTTTAATCAAATATGGTAAAAAAAAGACGAATCTCGATAATGACTCAGTCCGTGATTGCGTAATCCAGTCAAATCGCCTCTGTCTATTTGTTCTTTCACGAAAATATTGACTCACGCGTGCCTTCTTCGCAGATAGCCTCATTCGAAACGCTCAATTTCCTTTCCTGAGGCAGCTTTCTTAATTTCGAATTTTTTCGAAAAAAAAAGAATTTGTGCAAACCAAAGGAGTGAGTTCCGATGCTGTGAAACAACAGAGGCATTTTGTGGGCTAACAATTTATAATACATTTTTTATCTTTCACTTTTTCCCCGTGCGATTGCCGTCGCCGTCTCACAATTTTTTCTGATGTAATTCGCCTGGTACGAGTGGCGAGCGACTGCGAAACATGTTAATGAACTCTTTATAGTTTCATTTAATTCGCTGATGTTTCCAAATTACGCAACTTAACGACCGACCGCACGGGCATGAATCGGCTTGTCAATCACAGCACGCATCTCACCTGGACGTTGAACGTCCATCAGATGATTTTGAAAGACGTGTGTAGGTATTCAGGTGCACGTGTGGCTCTGAGTTCAAACCCTTGTCAGCTCTTGATTCAAGTCAATAAAGACTAAAAATTTAAAGCCCTCAACGCAAAACTTAATTAATTTCTTTTATATCTGCTCCGAAGCTACGACTCAACATCTCAACAAACAGCCACACAGACAGACAAACAAGGTCTTTAAACTTATAACAATTATGTTGATCTTGAATCAATGAAGAGCCACTAATGTGACACAAAATTATTTTTGTATTATACATATCTGAAATCCGTCAATATTTATTTCGATGTTTTTTTCCGAACACAATGAATTTGCAAAATTTTATAATTCTCCATTCATGTTATAAGTATTTAAAAACCAAAAGACGATATATAAAAAATAACAAAACAATGAAAACTTATTGTCCAGTGTTATTTATGTATGTATAATTAGATAAAAGAATGGCTCTACTACTAATAATAGTTCAATGTGCATATATCGATCGAAAGGACCTAGATTATGTTGTTTTTTACCGTGAGTCATAAGCCTTCCATGAATAATTTTATAGTGCTGTCGTTATGTTGATTAAACATCGTTATCACGAGTAATTGATTCCCCAGAATATTATCAACGAGAAGCTCTAAAACATTTGAGCGTGGGCTAGATTTACAACATTATAGGCACCCAAAAATAAACAAAACAGTCACAAATTTATACTATCACTTCGTCATACTAAACCAATGGGTAGTTACAGTGATAAATTAATAATAAATTATTTATGGGGCAAAACGAAATTTACAAGCCGGCAAAGACGGGTCGAGTAAGGTTTTAATTCAGAAAACTTTTAATAATGCAAATTCTGAGTTAAAACGACAGTTGAAGTCTCGTTACGTGAATTGACCCCTAACCTTCATTATAAACAACATACGTAAACTTTGCATTATTTTTACATACTATTACCGAACTTGTTCTAACATTTCCACTTTGCACAATGCCTACATATTTTGAAGATACATATTTCTTATTAGAGTATTTTTATATACTTATATGTACAGTGTACATATATGCCAATTGACTCTTCTCGCAAATTTTGTATATAAAATTGAAAATTAAAAATACAGATAGATACATTAAAATTTATGGGTAAAACATCTGTGTTTTATGACTTGTGTAGATATATCTACATATATCTGCATATGTATTTATTTATTTCAAGTTGCTCTACCTTCATAAGTCCCATAATTAAATTAGCTGAAGAGCTGTGATATACATTTTGAAACTAATTACTTTTTAACGTCTAGATTGAATAATAAGGAACTGAATGGTTTGATTACTCTTTTTGTTGCTCTACGACACCTGAAAATTGGAAAATCTGTTTTCAAAATTAACCATGACGACGAACACAAAAATTATTAGTTATTGCGATAGGTACTCTTCTTCCAAGATTATTCTGTTCAAAGAAGACTTAATGATCGCTTGCAACTGAAAACTTCCTTCAAACATGTAATTTGAAGTAAATCATTTTTGCAGTAAATCACAATCTTGCAAAATTTAATGTTTTGTTTGCGTTACCAGCCATAATTCAGTGTTGAATGCCAATTTACAGTAGCCTTTTCTATCTTTTGCCAATTATAATGCAATCAAGTTAATTCTTCATGCAACTAATTAATAACTTGCAATAATTTGTCGGGTTAAATTAAAAACCGACACCATTTTCATTTCCAGTTTGTTCGTAGAAAACTTTTTCAGATATGCTAATTTTTTGTAGCTAGCTTTATAGAGCTGGGAAAACCCTAACGCAATATTTCGCAATTGTGATGAATTCACTTTTGAAAATTTGCTCGATATTAAATTTGTGTACATATTTATCACAGAAAGCATCTTTCATGGTGCTCTATTCTCTTTCTATGATATTTAAATTGCCAACATATGCGGGCACCGTTCGGGTTTTATTGCATTTTGTGTGGGTGCTTTATGCTTTCCTTCGGCCCCCATTCTTTGCAGAAGTGTTATCTTCTGGCAACACTTGGCCGAAATTGTGCAAAGTTTTTATTATTTAAATATTATGTTTAGTGGAAAATGAGTGTGTCGATGCCGAATTGGAATTCGAATTAAGATCCACATTATCGTTAAATAACAATAATATTTTAGAAAGCTCTAAAAATTTCAATTATAGCAAAACGTGCTCTTTAGAGAAACATACAATCATAAATTTTAATTTTCAAAATGGCGAATTCAAAATGGTTGCCAAAATTTTTCAAGTTCAAGGCATTTACTACATATGTAAACATTTAATTATAAAAATTGTATACGGCGACTTAAATTCATCGTATTAAAAGCGGTTTTCGTAAAAATAATAACTGCTTCGAAAAATTATATAGAAGTCTGTCGTTTTAGTACTTTCGTGTTTGAGTGTAGAAATAAAAAATTAAATGCTTACAAGTGTGAGAAGAACTCGCGTCTAAAAGGTAGTTATTATTTGCTTAGCCTATATAAAAGACTGTTTTTTTTTCAAGTTACAAATAAAAGGTATATAGCTCCGTTGATTTACGATGTCTTAACACTTTTAGTGCGGCGTGTGTAAAAGACATCTATCTTCGAAACTTCATCGAAAACCGTTAATAAGAGGTAGGACTGTTTGTAATAGTATACAAAATTATAATGCTACGGAGTCCTAGAAGTTGTATATTTATGTATATGTACCTTTATCCAAACCAGATATCGGTTGGGAAATCAAATTTAGCCGATACTTCGATAAAATCTGAACCCGGTAATTATAGGCTTTAGTTAGGGCAAACTCGACCAAGCCAGGGAGCAATCACTCACGTGTACTTTGCCCCTCACCTGGTATGCAAAGGAGCCTTAAGGTTAATTAGACATCGGAACCAATTAAGCTCACACATCGCTCGGTGCGGTTGTCATCAGCTGGGAGGCGTAACAAAGTTAAGACAATTCCCGCCCCCGCCCTGGAGATAGTCTCATCGCAAGCCAACGCGCCTTCTGGCGAAATTCAATTATTCACAGCGGCGTGCACAAACTAACTAAATAGTGGCAGTTGTTGGGGGAGTTTCGTGTCGTGCGAAAAGTGCCACCGCCATGGTAAATAGCAAAGTAATTTCCGCCGAGGGGGGTGCAGGAACGCAAAGTGAAAACATTAAAACTTGTTGCGTGCACCTTTTATGCTGAAGCGCATTAACTGACGCGCATTCCACTTAACTTTTTTTATGTCGACGAAGGACCAAGTCCTTCACCCGTCGACATCTGCTGTCAGTTAATTGAGCGAGGCCACGTAATTTGTCACTTTTTTCCCACTTCGATTGTTTGACTATTGCTTTAACAAATTATAAATCCATTTGTAGGAAACTGGGTCACCGGAGACCGGTATTGACCCATCAATTGGACTTTTGTTTTTGGAAGACATATCGTGGGAAATATTTATGAGATCACTTTATTCTTGAGAAGTTTTTCTAATGCACGACATGCATCGATCGATTGAGTGATGGCTAGAAGTGGGTGACATTCTACCAAGGTATGGACTAATTTGGACTATTGTTTTGTGTGACTAATGACTGAGTCTTCGAACCAGGGCCGTATTTTACTTTTTTTCAAAATCTAACAAATTCCTAAATAATGAGGTCCTGCAGTCTCCCTTGGGTCATTGTTGACGTCAGAAAATATTTGATACGCATCAAGCAATTATAAAAATGCTCATTCTGATTCTGTCTGCGTGCGACAGTTACCTACAGATAGAGTACAAAATATCCTCAATGCAATTACAATCGTTGGGCAATAAATTTTTCAGCTTTAATTTGACAATTTGGTTTAGTTAACACATATAAGACAAACAAGTTTTACTCAGAAAAATATGTTTTTTAAATTGTCCTTAATTGCTCAATTTAGTCAATATATGAATAATTTTTATAAAACGACCTGCGGTGCTAGCATTGTTGATAGACAAGTGTTTTTTGTGTAAGTATACATATAAAAAATGTGTAGAGAAAGTTGGGGATAATATTAACACTTTTTGTATTTGAATTCTATGTTTAAACTAAAAAACTTTCAGGATTAAACTTTAATTAGATTGCAAAAAAATTCAAAGTATATATTCCTATATGTAACAACTTATTCTTTGTTATTTGCTTGAAACGCCTTCTTAATATTTTTATCATACATATCAAAGAATCAGTCAATATAAAAAAAAAAAGGCAGTTTTTAAAAACCCTTCAGGGAATCGAGAACCTTTCGATTCCAATTCAGTTATAAAATTGGAGGTTAAGCGACGGTTCAGATCTTTTACTATATAAAACAGAAAAAATGCTAATACATCTCGGATTTCTCAAGAGATATGTTGGAATGCCAACTTGAGATTCATATACGAAATTGTAATTTTCTCTACTCTTATTTCAATCACTGAATACGATTTTTCAGATTTAAATTATACAAAAAATGAAACATTAATAGATTAGGGCGTTACTCCAAATTTAAAGTAAAAGGTCAGAATTCCAGATCTACTTATTTGATAAAGGTAATTCTATTTCAATAGTATTGTAAGAAATTTATTTCTAAATTATAAGTATTCTTGAAAGTTTGTAAATTTGTATATTCTTTTCCACTTTTAGAGCTCAAACAGCTGGATGGATTCACCAAAATCCAGGAATAGTTAGAATTTTCTTAATCCCAGAATATCTTGCAGATTCTAATCGGCACATTTTTATCCAAAATCCTTGCGATACTGGACAGACATTTTTACATTTTAAGGACCTGTGCGAATTCTATCCAATATTTAGACTTTGAAAGCTGTTGTAGAAATTTCACTTATGGATTGTTTATAAGAAATTGTTAATTTAATATGCAGCTGTTTAGAAAGGCGAAAATTATCGCGTGATGGAATTTAAGTCACAGGCTCTTAACCCGTGATATCCTTTCTTAAAGCTAAATGCCACCTCCCCAGACAGAGGGGCTGAAAATTGGAGCACATGACGAGAACGGTGCAAGGAACTAGGTCGGAAATTCGAAAGCGAGCAGTTCCTTCATTGTGGATGTGATCGCATCGTTAAATTAGCATTTTGCGGTGGTTCCGCCCTTAGCGTGCCGCGAACGAAGTGGCACCCGCTTTGCACGAGTGAGAAATCGAAAAACGTCTGCACCGGCCGTCGGGGGGCGGGCGCGACGACGCTTGATGCACTCGACCCACCAGCACCAGCGGGAGCAGCTGTTCCGAGCCGCGCGTTAAAAACGGATCGATCGGCCGCGGGGGGGCGCTGCTGTCGGGCGAGTGCACATGGAACGCTAACCGGCGTATCGACCGCTTCCGGCACTTCCGGCAGGAACAAGCCGCCCTCTGTCGGAGGAGATGCGCAGCGGGCTCGCGGGGCGGCTGCAACAACAGAGACTACGTCACCACCGCGCGGTGGTGCAGCCGTGTGCCGGTTGACTTCCTCCTAATTTTCGCAGCGAAAAAAATATGCCACTTTTGTTGCCCACGACCTGCCGCCGCGGGACGGAATTCAATGAATTGCTGAACGTCGGAATAATCGATATTAATTAAGCGGCGACTGTTTCGGCGTTTTGATGTCATGTGCCCCTCCCCGGGCGTCCCTCGGGGACGGGAACGTCGACAGTGAAGCGACAACGACGACAACAGCGGCAGGGTGTTGGCTAGCGGCCAAAGAGCGGGGCGTCCCCTTGGAACCGTTTTGGTGGTGACCGTCCGGAATTTACTTTTTTTTTTTTTTTGTCCGCAATTTACGGTCCACTCCAACAATTGGGTCATTAAGTCCCAGCCACCGGAGGGATGCAATCGCACGACGCACGGCGGCGGCTGGAACATTCCCGATCCGATGAGAAATAGAGTGGCGGCGTCGGGCTGCGACCTTTTCTACAGCTGCACAATTTCTAGAAGTTTTATTTCCCCCCTTTTCTTAAGATAGATGGGGAAGAGGAGGTGTCTCGTATTCAAGCGGATGAGCAATTTCTGCGCAAACGCAAACTCCCCTTTACAAAAATTGGGGAACAGAATTTTGCTACCCCGCCATGAGTAGCCTAGCCACCCACACCCCGCGAGTATATAAAACTTTAATTGCGCTTTTACAGTAAGGGCTAAAAAAATTGTGAAACGCACCTTCTCATTGTAGGAATCAGAATTAATCCAAGCCTCCGATTTCATAAGATCGCCTTGAGGTGTACGCGTGCTGCTGCAAAGGATCTCGTCGCCTCGAGTCGTCGGTATCGTAATACTTGTTTTTTTTTTTTGTAGTCGCAACGCAATTGGGTGTCGACAAAGTGTCGCGCGGTAGTTGCTTCTTCACGGGGAGAGGGGGGGACTGACACAACTTCACTGCTTCTTGCTCATCCACAAACTTCTCAAGATCACTGCTGTTGCTTCTTTTTATTATTTGAAATTTTTTTCTTTTTATATTTTACTCAATTTTATCACAAGAATTTCTTTCCGCGATTTGGAACTATTTACCTGCACCTGTCCGCCGGATTAGCGGATTACCGGATCAGCGGCACAACAAGATATAACAAACGGAAATGCACTTTCGGATCACAATTTGTTAACGCACTGAGCTTGAGCACTAGGCGCGTATTTGGGGCACGACGCGGCAGCGGAGCCAACTTTGTTCAGGGGGGGTCGCTTTTTCTTGCGTTCTGGGGCGAACACGGACGGGGCGGTTCAAAGTTACGCTCGTAGAATCTTCTTCGAACGGTTTCGAATGCGTCTCGTGTCGGTTATTAAACAGTTTAGTTTTTTTTTTTGTTTTTTTTCAAAATACCCAGGTGCACTTAAAATAACGGTCAAATGGCCACTGCTCGCTCTGATCGTGCTGCTTCTTAGCTAGGCGAAGATCGCACTCTGGTCAGGACTCTCAAACTCGGATGAGGCGGAGGAAGATTCTGTCGTCTTCGTCTTCGTCGGGCTCCAGCAACAAGCGGTCGGAATGGAAGAAACCAAAGGTTCAACAAAAAAAACGAAAAGGCGCCAGGTAATTGACAAGTTACATGAGAACTGAACGCAACGCTCGTCTTCACCAATTTTCGTCCTATTTATATATTTTTATATAAATATATATTTATATATTATATTTTTAAATTTTGCGATTGGCGACTGTAGGGCTCGTCAAATTTCGTTTCGTATATATTAAATTTTATATATAATTTTTTTTAATTACTGAGACTGTCGGTGGCTCTGACCATCGATCGCAAACTCACTTTCGAACACGGTCACACTCACTGAACGACTGACGGCTGCTCGACTGGCTCGCGACAGGCAGGAGCGCAGCGCCAGAGCTCCGGCTCCGGTGAATGTGTGCTTTGCTTACCCGTCGCGTCGCGTCGTGTCCCCAGCGCAACGGGAGGGGTAGCGCCCCAACTCGTGACGACGGGAGTCTCGTCTCGGGCCCCCCCGTCCGCCCCCCACAATCGCGTACAGTACCACGCACGGTTCGAGTCGCTTACAGTGGGCGCTTTCATTTAGTGGAACGGCTCTCGATGCTCCGCAGGGCTGCCAGAGCTCTTGCTCCAACATTCGGGGGGGACGCTTTTACTTTCTAGAAGCTTCTCGACAGAAGCGACTGAGACGCCACTGCAGGGAGCCGCTCGACCATAAAATTGACAATTTCCGTGGGTGCGCGCTTATCTTCACGACTTTCACACAGCACCGCGGAGCCCCCCGCCGCCAGAGGGCGACCAGCGAAGCCATATTCAGGCAAACCGTTAGGAAGCTTCGAAGCCAAAAAAAGCGCGAAATCATTTGGCGCGCAAAAATAAAGGACGTTTGCTTAAATTTAAACGGAATCTCAGAGAACCTCCGTTATAAGCTAAAAACACTAAAAGGTTATATAACTGTTCTTCTCAGGTAAATATACGACCTGACTTATACATTAAGGCCAAAAATAGAAAGAAAAAACAAAAATACACCGAAACGAAGAAGGAACTTTGTTTGACCACAAAATCGGAAAGTCAATTCTATTTTCAGTAAAATCCCCGATAATTGCAACCTTTTAAGACTTAATATAAGATAAATGGCGCGAAGGGAGAAACGCTCAAATGGATGATTCAATGATTATGCCGTAGGGAAAAGAAGATCCCATTTAATATCTCGATTTAGTGCCCAAATAAATGTAGGAAATCCCTATCCCAAATACTTCTTAAGCTAATTGGGAGTTCAAGCGTGTGGGAGCTGGGATTAAGAGATGATTCGCTCGATGAGTTCCAACTGTGTACATCGGTTCTACCTTGACTAACTTAAACAGATTTGCCACCCACCATAATATTAACAGGTTAAGCAATAAATTTCGTATTATTATTTTGTGCTTTTCAATTAGAAATTTTGTACACTAAAATAACCTCTTTCTCTTAGATTCAAAGAAAAATGTACAGCGGGCGGCGCGCGGTGGTGCTAATTGAAAAGAACATCTTCTTATGAATCTAGTCTACTTTAATTTCAAATATTCTATTTTCTTGGATTTCATAGAAATACTTCAACATACCACACGACAGGTAAAATGTGATGCCAAAACGTCTGTTTTTATTAAAATATTCGTTGCAAATTTAACCATGTCGAAATCGAACAAATGTAAATATCTATGATTGGAAAAACCTATTAATATTTTCTGTATGTCAAGTAAATAGCAGATGAAATTAAAAAAATCTTTAATATTACTATCTACATTTATTAAATAAATTGAATAGGTACAAGAAGTTTTATTTCCAAAATCACTAAATAATACTTCAGAACTAAGGAAATTTTTTTCGAATATGTCTTTTGTACTCTTTGCGGAATGTACATAAAGGGATGTAACTGAGGTGCATTTAGGTAAATGTTAGTATTTGGTTATTAATTGAATGAAAAATTTTACTCTTCTTTTGATCAATTGGAACTGGTCATTCAATAAATCCTTTGGAGATGTCAATTCATTACTAATTACTAAATTGGCCTTCTACACCGGAGGATGTTAACACGACGATTGAAAAATTTGTTTTTTTATGTCCAAGAAGATTTCCTAATGTAATAGGAAGCATGAATGGAACTCCTTATTAAAATTATAGCTCCGGCTGCAGAAACCATCAGGATCAGTTATTACAATAAAATGATTTGATTTGCCAAACGAGTAATTAAAAGGGCATACTTACTAAATGAAAACCTTAAAATTATCGACTTTTTTTATTGCTCTTAATTTGCTTGCTAGGAAAACTTAAACATAATTCTTAAATATCTTAACGAGAGATTTTAAAAAACCGAAATTCGTAGCTTTTGACCAATCTACAGAAACCGTATTTTCCGCAAATCTGAAAGACATTTTTGTTATTATTTTAGGAGGGATAAACGCTGGTAATCATGTCAGGTGGAATGATAAATTCTAAATAATTGTTTACGAGTTTTCTTTTAAATCCAATAATGCATCTCTACATTCGGCCTCTTTTCGTGGCAGCAATATCAAACAGTTTTTGTTTCTCAGTTTCTTCAAATGAAAAATTAATGTCTCATTCACACTATCGCGCAATGACATTTTGCTTTCAAAATTGAGGGACAAACTGCATAGTTTGGACTTTTACAACTTCGATGGAATGGTTTTGAAATCTTATTTCTGATGTCACGATGTGGCTTCATATCAGAACAGATTTTATTAGTTTTATTGCTTATTTGGAAAACTATTATCCATCCACTTACCTCAATCAATTTCTGTAGAAAATTAACGTAACATACACGTGCATCAAAAGTAAATCTCGTCGACTTACGGTGCGATCTATTATTCAACATCACTTATGTAAATGATTCGTTCGCATGAAATGGACCAAATATGTTTATTTGGTAACCTTTTTAAATTATTCCACTTGTCCCGTAAATAAAATAGAACATAAAAAAGAGCGCGTGTACGTTAGGCTTAATAGCGAGGCGTCGAAAAGCTCTCAACAACAGGATGTTAAGAAATTTGCATTAAAATGGCCAAATACCCTCCATAATCCCAGCCCACTAAATATAAACAAACTTCTCAACTTTCCACGTGCCGGCACACGTAATCTCCTCAAGAAGCCATGCATACAAATTAATGGCGACACAGTCGAGAAATAAACAAAACTAAAAACTCTTCTGGCCATTAACTGACTCAATTTTCATGATAATAACGGCTAACCATCGCTAATACCTTTAAATTTAATAGCGAATGCTCGCATCTTCTGAACATTTCCTCCAGCGCGAAGTTACCTGCAGCAATTATTGATGTTCTAACGAGGCTTACGTTTAATTGATTTACCTGGGGGAACTTCAAAAAATAAAACAACTCCACAATTTTGTTGGAGAGGGATTAAACTGCGACAATCAATTTTATTTTGCCACGGCGGTTCTCCTCGTAAATAAAAGTCGGTAATTATAGCGTAATTGCTATTCTAATTTCTAATGTTTTTTCCCGCGATATTCATTTAGATAGAAATAGATAGTTATAGATAGAAGCATTTAGATAGTCGAACTGCACCCATCGGCCGTTCGACTGCAGCGCTCTTCTAAAACTCCAAACGACTTTCAATTGCGATTAGAAATTAGCTGGAGGTGGTTTGATTGTGACTGGCATTCCGGCGAACTCGCATAGCTTTCGAAAGCGAGCGCGCAACTGTCCGCGCGGTATTTTGAAAAGCACGGACAGAGCATAATAACAATTCCTATGCAAATTATCTCAACGGCGCGCCATTATTTGTCATCTGAAACATAATTTGCGGTGTGAACGATCATAAATCAGTCGGCGCACTTATAATAGCCATTTGGTGGACATGGGCCGCATATTGCTGGACTGTCGCAGTCGCAAACAAAATAAACATTATGAATATAATTTGACTAAAAAGCAAAAATAAAGACTGACAAACAAACGCTGTAGGTTCGAGGTCTTGTATGCGTCGGTGGGCTATCCGATAACAAAAAAACTCTCATTTCGGTCGGCGCGGCGGGTGGTGTACGCACCAGCCGACGAAAGTATGGCATGCAAATTTGATTATTTGGATTAAGGACAACGAGATAAGGCCTGATAAATGGGGCGCGTCATTCCGTGACATCTCAAATCTTGTGATAAATTTGGATAAAAACGATATCCCTTCAGTAATGAAGCGATTGCCGCAATGCCATACTGACTTGCAGTTTTTTTGGTTATTCTATCTACAAACGAGGAAGATAATTCGTCTCCTCAATAAGGCAGCTTTTATCTGAGAGCCTCTTTGCTAAAACTTTTATTCATCGTTACACTTAATCTGTGATTTGGTTTGCTTTGCGCAGACTAATTAATTTTAGTCATTTGAATGTCGCGCCTCCATGGCACAAAACAATTACAAATATAGATAAAGATTATTAATATTACTGAATATCAATTAGGACATTGTTTGTAATTCGTTCTTTAAAAAAACGTAGTCAAAATAGATAAACTATGTAAAATATCGTAAAAAAATTCATTCTACAGACATATATGTACGTACAGAAATACATATCAGACATATCGCAAAGAAAATTTAAAAAATGAAAAATTTAAAATATACATGCTTATTCATAATCCTATTTAAGAAGTAGGAACACAGAGAAAAATCTCGTTCGAAATCATTGAAAACCTACAATAAAATTAAAGAAAATAACTACTTTTTGGAGTCATAAATGCAAATTTATTTTTGAAAGTGTGCCTTCCGAGCCTCATTTTTGTATCATACGAGACTTAGGCTTGATTTTTGAAGAAGTAGGGTTCTTAGAAATGCAATTCGGATTGTATTTGGACTTTAATGAAGCAAGATTAGCCAGCCTAATAAAAAAACCGTCAAAATGCACGAAATATAAAAGTAAAAATTAACATAAGAGTTCGAAAGATTTTACGTTAAATACTTTGTCAGTTATTTACGTTATAAATAAACCTAACCTAAATATAACATTATTCAAAGATCTGGGAAAGTTTAATAATTTTCTGATTTTATAAATTGTTTATCGTTAGGACTGTTTACCATCCTAATTGAAGGTTTTTAGTGACTCATTGGATATAAGATAAGACGGCAGTTTTAAAAAATATGATTTAATAAAATTCCTTTGCTTTATAAGTAAAAATAGGAGCTAATTTGAACAAAACAATGGAAAACAATATATGAATAATAGTATAATAATATGATATACATATATAGGTTCAAGTTACATAACAGGTCTAGCTTGAGAATGTCTATGCAGCTTAGAGATAATAAGATGAAATTTATATTGAAATGTAAAGTTTATTCAGCCTTGTATTATCGAGCATATCTAGTATTGAACAGTACGTGCGATTAGGCAATTTTATTATACAATCATTAATCAACTTCGCATTATAATTCATGCCTTTAGCTATTCAAAAATGCCTCAATTTTAATAAAAGCCTTGTATCTGAATACGAATCTAAATTAGGGGAGTTGGGTCTTTTTGTTTGTCTTGTTTTTCGGGCTGAGCAACAAATTTTACCTGGTTTGACTTGTAAATGAACATCATAAACGATAAGAATCTTATCGATCACAATCGACAAATTTCCAGATTCGAAAATATTTTATAATACATGCTAAAATATCTTTAATGAATAAATTTTTCGGCCACCCTCAGGAGAAGAAGTGCCTTCAATTTGTTGAAAGTAGAATATCGATTGGTTGCCTCCAATAGATGATTTGTGCAGCCGGTGAGACGTTCATTTTACCAAAAGTAATTTATTTCGAAAATCACTGATTTTAATTGCAAACGACGTTTGGGCTCAGTTTTAATTTTTAATTAATATTCATACAGTGCGTGCTAACGTGAAAATATCGGCTATGCAATAAAAAAAAAGAATAAATAAATATTCGGTGCGTAGTATCTTTGTCCTGGATTGCGTTTTGCGTGTGGCAACCGCCAAGTCGCCACCTGTTGAAGCGGAATGTGTCCAACATCAGTCTCGATTATCATAACAAGTGGAGACCCATTGACTCAATTTCATGGCTATTACTCAAAGACAGATTGCCCATTAATAGCCATAAACTATAAATAAACTGATCTCGATTATGTGATTATTTTATCGCGACTCAGCTTGACCACAAAACAATTTCGCGTCTTACTTTCGCTAGTCAGTAAGACGGGGCCGGGCTCCTACGCGTTTTCCCTTCCCACCGCCGCCCCGACCCTCCGCCCTTATCGACGACGGCTCTAAATCGTGTCCACGACGGCAATATTTCAAATTCCGCGACAGTTCCAAATGCCCAAAATGTGATAGCGTCACGCGCGACTCCCAGACCCGCGGATTTTCGGAGTGTGGTCCACGGCTCCCGGTGGCTGTGACAGCAAATCTCGCTAATTGAAACCGCTGGTCACTCGCACTCTGCGGCATAAATCGCATCCATCCCGTCCGCCTCCATTTGGGGCCCCGCGGATGAATTGCGGGTTCTGCGTTATTGCGAGAATAATTGCGTTTATTTATTAATTATGCGACTCGCAACTCGTAATGCAGTGCGTGTGTCCTCCGGATGACACTATTTCAAATGCGTTGATTTGCCTAACCACCGATCGATGGTGGACATCGTGGCAATTGCAATATATTTTGCGTTCCAGAAAGTATTGGATAATTAAAAAATGAATATTTATTGTAATAATAATAAGCAATTGCAAATTTGTCTGGAAGCTTCAATACCAGTTTAATTTTTTAAATGTAATATTTAATTAAAAATTAAACTTAATTTAAGATTCAATAGCTTTGATATTTTTCTACCTAGTTCAAGTTAAGTAAATAGAAAATCTTTCATTGAATTAATTTAACAGATGGCACAACGTATATTAAGATTTTAAAATTTCAAAAAAGTACATTAAAATGCATGATGTACCTATATGTATATTCCTCCAAATTTTAAACAATAAACCACATAAATTTTTGATAAAGTTTTTGTCGCGAAGTTCGCAAAAATAAAAAAATTGTTTTCAATTGAAACTAACCTTTGTTAAATAATGAGGAATAGGCATAGATTTCACATAAATTGGCTTTCATAACCTCTTTTCTTATTTTTGTTAGCAAATTCTGGACTTAAAGTTACTATAATTTAAGAAATGTTTCGTCTATTAATGCTGCGTATTGAAGTTATTAAAATAAAAGTTGAAAATATTTTCTGAACAAGTTTTTTATAGATTCACTATACAAACTAGTTGAATTCTTTTTTTTAATGTTGCAGTGTTAGAACTTTATAAACTCTATTTTATTAGACTTACTACTGACCTTCTTACAGGTCACGAGGTAAAAACTGCTGCCTACTCAAAATGCGCATGGTTCAAGTACTATCTTGAGTGCATGCATTTCCCAAGAATCCTACATTTAAGTATTTACCTGAAAAATAATAAAACGACATGTTAATTGTTTAAAACTAAAGCTGGCAAAAATTAAAATTTTTTCGGTCCATCTACTTGCACAAATAAAAATACACCTTCAAATTGTGTCATCAATTATCACTTGACCCTGAATCGATACAAGGTTATCAGATTTAAGAATAAGCAAATTAATTTAAAAATGAAATTGCATTGCTTACACTTCAAAACTATTCTGGGTAAACAGTCCCATTCATTAATACAATCAGTTCACAAAGTACCAAAGCTCACTTGACATTTAAGTGGGGTAATTGAACTAATTCTTATCACCTGTCATGTGCCCGAGCTGTTGACGTAATTATTGAAATATTGATAGAAGTTTGAAGCTGATCGAGAGCGGACTTATTGCTTGAGTCGTAAAAAGCTTGAACTCAAATGGAGAGTGTGCAGCATTTTTGAATTAGTAGAGGGCAGTGTGGCAATTTAATTGCATTAAATTGTTAATTATTGCAATCTATGGAAACAGAATGTAGATTTAAAATGGGAACAACCAGTTGTTCGTTCTTATAAGGTTTTACTGAAGTTTGCGAAATTCACTTTCTTGAATAAACCATATGAAAAAATTCATATTATACATATAGACATAATAATAATACATATGTACATAATGCCTAGATACATGATGGTTTAATCAATGCCACAATTATTGGTTGAATGACATACACTAATGAACCTTCTAATTTCTATCTCCTTTGCTTGAATTATTTTTGAAATCAGTTTATACCTTAAACTACCGCAGTGAAATCGCAAAGTTAACTAAACAGCATAATAGCTTGTAAACAAAATGCTAATATGTTTTTTGCAATATCATCAAATCACCAAAAAGGAAAGCTAATATACCTACTAACGACAAAACCTTTATAAGTAGCAAACTTTCGTTTACTCATGCGAAGGAAAATTTCTTCGGATACCTTATGGTAAAATTTAAATAAAATAAAACATAAGAAAGGACGGATGAAGACCTTTCACCTTTATTGACTTAATAACAGAAAGGAGTATTCTGTGTTATGCGGAAGGAAGAAATAAGCCTCAATCTTAAAAATTTGCTGAGTCGCAAAGGTTTCTAAAAAGTAAGCCTACCTTAATCGAACATTTTCGTTTGAGTGAGTCAAAACTTTGTGAGACGAGAATTCAATTAAGATCAATTTCATCTGTTCAAGGTCATTGGTTCGTGTCGTATGTCACAAAGAGCTTCGGAAGTGAACCCTTATCACGATTAGTGTCACTTGGAGTCCATATGGTTTTCCTGACCAGCGTTAAATTAGAAACTAATGCAGATTTATGGGGCGATTATTGATTTCTCGAAAAGGACAGTTAGAGAGGAATCAGTTCCCTATAATTACAATAATCGATGTGATAGGCCCAATAAAATATTTTCCCAGAAAGAGCTATATAGAGCCGTAAAACTCGCATTAATCACTTCGAGTATCGAATTCTCCGCCGCCGTCCGCACCAGCTGGAGTGGACAGATAAAAACCTATCAGTCTTAGAAGACTGTAAACACCCACTCCAATCTTAACGTAGACCGAAATTACCCCCAGTGGGGGTGAAGAAAGTTCGAGTAAGACTTTGAAATAATGCTGGCGATAGAGCCCCATTGGGGCCACATCCCCCTGCCCTTTGACCTTTCACTTTGTCAGAGACTTTCTTTGCGGAACTTTCATAACAATTCAAAGTCTTACGTCCCATTTTCCTGTGATGGCGTCTGTTTTGTTCCCAGCTCAAAAGCGTGGGTGGACTAGGACCGTCCGGGTTGAGGGCGAAATATCTTCTCAAATTGAGATTATTCCGGGCGAAAGGAATCTCTGTATGTCTTCCTGTTTATTTGCTTTCCTGCAGGGATAATTGCTTAGGTACTGCAAAATTTACTTGTGGGTTTCCTCACAGAGACAGGATTATTTGGAGCCCATGGGCTTCCTCAGACTTGGAATTCGAAACAAGCAATGTGTATATCGGAAGTTAACTTTAAGAATTTCGGGAAAATTGCCTCAATCTAGAAAATTTTGGAAATTGTATTGTAAAACCTCTTACATAATTAGTTATGCGAGCTTATTTTCTTCTGTAAGACGGTAGTCTTCAGTAGAAACCAAGGGCTGTTTTAATTTTCTTTTGGAAGCAATAACCACTTAAGACCTAAATTAATATTGCATGAATTTAATAATTCCATTCCCTATTCTGTAGCTTCCAAAAGAATTAGGTCTCTAAGCGAGTTCCTAGTTATTTATAGAAGCAAGTTTGTGTATTGTGGACGATGCCGACCCTACATTTTTGGCAATAAAAAACAACTGGCTTTATTTCTCTCTCTCCTCTTCTTGTTTACTGAAATAACAATCCTTGAGAAGTATTTTTAAGTCGACTCTATTTACTTCTCAAAAGTATTCGCGGCTTAAGGGTAAGTAAGAAAGTCCCAACATAATTCTCCAAGTATAATGGCAACATACTTTTTCTACAACAGCGGGATAAAATATTCTGCCATTTAAACTTTAGTCTAATGTTTGTATCTCGTCCCTTCTACACAATTAAATTGTTTCATTTTCCAGCTTACAACCCACCCGCGAAGGATTGTACTAATTAATTAATTGTGCTTCTAATTAAACGAAACCAGAGCATTTAAAAAACATATGTAGGTATGTATAGCAATCTTAAGAACATATTTCATTACTTAAATTAGTCATGGTATGTTAAGCCGAAATAGCAAATTTTAATTAATTGTTGACATAAAATTAATCCTAATTTTGATGAAATCATCGTACTTAAGCTTAGATTTAGACTTTATATGAAGTCTTTAGTAACTTTCCAGCGATTTTCGGTTATAACAGGGAATTTTATTATATTTTAAATTGGTTGAAATTTTAGAATGATGTTACATAGTCCATGTCCTGCCAACCAAAAATTCATAACAAAAATAAGATGTACCTACATATGTCATTTTATACAGCTTTTCACTAATGACTATCTCAGATCTACAGAATTGACACAAGATACGTGTCAAAAATGATCCGAAGGGATGAAGTGATGAATGATAATCCAGGCCGATTGTCACGAAGAAAACGTTAGAATAACTTTTTCTTTATATATATTTCGTCAAGAGCGTTTGTGTAGAATTCGTCAGTAATTTTATACACAGGTAAGAATGTGGCCGATAAATTCTGCTTTTGCCCTCAAATTGGATGCCATGCCAATGCCACCCTCAATAAAGTGGAGTTCGTCCTTCGTCTAGTGGTTTACCATAGAATGTAATAATGTCTTATGTTATTTTTATTCCACGAAATCTCTTTACGTGGCTCGGCTTTTCTGAGTAGAGCATATAAAAAGTATTAGGTTTGTGATTATTCAACTTTCTTTTGGATGCGAATAATTCGCAAGCAACACGCTGTTGAAATCTGGCTTTGACTTTTTGGTGTTATACAAATGTGTTGGTAATTTGAACTACATACTTTCCAAACTAAGCTATCGCCTTGCTATTAATTGCAGACACTTAACGTCAGGTGTTATAGTGTTTTTTTTGCAATAACGATAATCCGAATCCTAAAAATACATTTCCTGCTGATTTTTGCTTTAATTAAGGCAGTTCTTAAATGAGTTCAGCGCCTCTGTGGTGGGCAAACATAGCTCGTGTTTATGTGGCTTCATTGGCCGGAAAATAGTGAGCAGAAAACAAATGAATTAGCACTAAATCAGAATAATTGCGAC
Organism: Machimus atricapillus; assembly: GCA_933228815.1. NCBI lineage: Eukaryota > Metazoa > Arthropoda > Insecta > Diptera > Asilidae > Machimus > Machimus atricapillus. Next base: position 42,776,297 of record OW121786.1, on the reverse strand, counting down.
TATATCAAGTTCGGTTTGTCTAAGTTCGGAGGGATTGTTAGCACTTATGTTAGACTCTGCAATTGATTTTCCCTTAAAGCAGGACCACACGGGGTGGGGTAAAGCGCCGTTCACATCGGCAAAGAGCTTTATAGGTATGGAATAGGGCTGTAAATTAAGTTGAATGGCGCCGTAGAGAGCCGAATGAAAAGTTGGTGGAAGTGGAGGAGGTTTTGCCGCCCACGTTTTGCCCTGGCGGACGATGGTAGTTTTGACGCCAGTACGCACGCCCGGCGTCTTCCCCGCCACGATGCCTTTTGCGTGTTAGGGCTGTTACAGAGGCTCTGTTTTCCTTGGCAGCCTACTAGTGTTTGTTTTGCGTGGGAGTGGGTCCTTACGCATCTCAAGGGGAATCGACAGCAGATGGGACCATGCTGACGTCCGTAAAGTTCGACACCAAATTGAAAAGGCGCGTTCTGAACTCGCCTCCCGACGGAGGCTGGAACGGTGGACCACTCTGGTCCTCGACTCGCCCACGTCTTTTGGTCGGATTCTAAAAAGAGACCCCGATGATTGAAAATAAAGCACCCACGCATTGAGCATCGTGAATGAAAAGGATTCATCATATTATGCTCCAGCCTTGAGATTTATTTATTTTTCCCTTCTGCTCATTTTTCATTTTTGGTAGGATAATCTCCGCGCTTGTGTTTGGCGAGCAGATTGTATGTAAAAAATTTATGGTAATTGCAACTTGTCGGAACAAATTTCCATCAAAATATGGTTGCGGAAATTTTTAGGTGAAAAAGTTTTTTTGATTTTATTCACATAATCGCTTTAGAGCTGTTATCAAGTTGGTGTAGTTTCCAACAAAGTAGCAACTTTAATTAAAGGAGTGTTAAACTACTCCGGGAAATTGCCCGACTTAATTAGCCGGACATGAAACCCATTAAAAATGAACGAATCTGATGAGAATCCATAGAAAGCCCTGTTGATGAGGAAACGCAGGTGTCAGCGGCAGCCAGGGGACTTTATTTGAATATTTTACTACGTTCAGAGGTTCAATTTGCTATGTCAAAGGCAGCACATAATTAATTCTTTGAGCATAGTTCTTTAAAAGATAACGTTTCGAAGGCTTCATTTTCATTTCTGAGGGAAAAAGTAATTTCCTGCAATCATATGTAAGTTTTGCGGAGATCATCTTACTAAAAAGAAGAAGAAAAACATTCTGGACAGATTTATTACAAAACGCTAGACTGAGTTATATTTATTTTTCCTCATTTTACGGATGTCAATGTTTATTTTTCAAAGTACGTATAGGCATGTACCCTCTGTGATTCATATGTTTACCAGAAACCTACTCAAAGTTGAAATATTTTCCAGTACATATCACACATATGTATGTATGTATTTGCTCTACCTAATACCTACTTGAAATTACTTCATTTTATACCATACTAAATGCCAATACATTTGTATATAAATTAAACTCGCACCTTTTTAGAAATACCCAGTTAGAAACTTCTACTTTATAAATAACTTCTTTAATATCATAATATTTATTTCTGTAGCTTCGAGAAAATTGTTAACAGAATTTCAGGACCTTACGGGTTCTCAGCCCTCCAGTTAGTACTGTATACACAGAAAAGACATGTTAAGTGAAATCAAAAAAAATTTTACATTTACAGGGGTTAATTTCGATTTAATTCAAAAATATTTTGTTTTTTAATTGCCTCTATAATTGGCTTAAAATTTTAACCCCAAATTTTTCAGTAACTAATCTTTAATATTATAATCGAGATAAATAGAATATTTATACCGATATTATAATATGCATACATAAAACCGAACTATACAAACTTGTAAAATGAAAATGTCAGCCGTGAGTATTCGGCACTATTAAAAAGTTTAAAAATTCGGAGAAATGACATACTCAAAATCATGTACCGAAACATAAAAAGGATTTGCTAATATTATGTAAAATCAGCTGAGCAAAGGGATATACAATAGTTAAATAATCTTTGATTTTGTATGAATATTAAAATAATGCGAATTCATGACCGTCACACTGTGATAGAATTTTGGGATCGTCTTTGGATGGAAGGATTTGCATACTGAATTAAAGTTCAAGACATTCCCAGTTATGGTAATGAAGTGCTTTAGCATAAAAGCCTTGCGGTCAAGGACTGGGAGAGAAGGGTTTTGCTATTAAGTTGTGTATGCGAATCATATATCTATTTCATATCATCGTAATTTTTTAAAATATGTACTTGTTTGTACTATATCGGTTTTAAAAACGTAGTCAGAAATTACATATGTTGGTATAATATTTTAAATCATTAAATCTTTAACTTTCAATAACTTTTAATAATTTTGAAATCACAAATATTGAAATCTATAACCACACAACACCTTATAAGATAACTGAGTTCAAGTAATGATTTTAATAAATCGTTTTTTACACAGCCGATTTGCATCTCATCTTCATGAAACTGCGTGTGTGCGGCCATCGTATTTACAGAACATCATTGATAAAAAAACCGAAGAGCAAGGTTCGCAATAAAATATACAATATCTAAGAATATAATCTTACTAACGTTCTTTACAAATTGTCAATGTTTAATTTAACGGAACGTCTTAAAATATCGCAGAAGTCACGTTTCCGTTTGCTCGCCGATAATGAGCCAAGAATGCCTACGACTGTTTCGAAGATGTTCGACTATAGTGACTATAATGACTGTCGTTAACACTAAGACGTTATTACTGTTCGCTTTATTGTATGGAAATGAGGAAAGGAAATCGACCTGTCGTTTAGCAGGGAGTTTCGTGCTCCTTGGTAGACAAGTTCTTCTAACTTCACTCGATAGTAATAAAAGCAAAGCTCTGTAACATGTGTGGGTGGTTCGCCAACCATATTAATTTTAATTTGTTTTTTCTTTATCTTTTAGGTAAGGGGTTCGAAATGTGCGAGTCATTTAATAAAGAGGATATTAAAATCATAATCCTCTCGGTTTATCAAGTCTTTAACTGCGTAGATATTATGTGCACATTAAAAAGCTGTTCTATGGTAAAAGCAGTGTTCGAGCATGAACTTGTAACACTATGTAATAATGTTCTCTCGCTGGAATTGTTATGTTCATTAAAACATTAGACACTTAATATTCAGATTAAGTATAGAAGAAATGCGAAATCTAAAAAAAAATGCTTCAAACGATTCAAAGCCTTTTACGCGTGAGTACCTACATAAGAAATTTCCAATTTTGATATAACTATATTGTTTTTTCTATTTTGAATTAGAGGTTTGTCTCAAAATAGACCCTTATAGGAGTAAGTGTTAAAATTAACAATTTATTAGAATATTTTTTATATACAGGTACATATTTTAGTTCATACATTTATGTATACCTAAAAGTGAATTTCGAAATAAAACTTGATACTAATAAATATATAAATTTCCAAATGATTTGTGTGATTAATGCTCCTAAATTTCCGTTTTGCGTAAAATGCGTCTATTTTTTGAAACTTAAGTTTTCAATAGTGTTTCTGGTATCTTTAAAATTTAACAATTTGCATAAAAATTCGTTCATATTTTTGATTCGTCAAATTCGCTAACACATAAATTATTCAGTCTCTTTATACTACAGATTTGAAACTTTACTTATGTAGGTAGGTACCAAGCCCTGTTTTGTAAACGAGCTATTGCAGAACAGAACATATAAGTATTTTAATTTTTTATGAAGAATAGATATATTTGTTTTGTTTTCAGCTTTATTCAAAATGCATTATTTATAATTACATACAGTTTTCTTCCAACTACAGAGAGGTTTTCTTAAGGGGTTATTCTACTTTGAAAAAAAAATTTCGTTAACAAATTTGAATTATTTTGGATTTTGAAAAGCTAAATGGTCGGTAGCAGGTCTATTCTATAATAATTTAAACTTCAAATGCGTTTGAATGTCTTTTTTATACCTGGTGTAGTCAAAAAAAAATTCTGGACCGATCTCTGTCAAATTTGTATACGATGTTTTGTTTATCAATTGCCATAGCCCGTAGCAAAATTTATTAATTTATGGAAATAATTTCATACTCGTAATTGAAAGTCCATAATAAAGTGTTTATGTATGGCCAATTCATTTCAGTATTTTTTGATTTCAATTGATTTTTTACGTTTAATGTAGTGTAGTGTAGTAGCACAAAAAATAATTGAAATAATCATCAATTCCGCATTTTCTTGTGGGAATCGAAACCATAACCCCGAATTGAAATTGTTCGATACTGCTTTAGTTTTATTGTATTCTAGCAAAAATAAGCAGAATTTGTTTTGAACACTATATATTTCAGTAAGTATATTTTTCTAAATTTCGAAAACTTCCGTCCTTCTACGTCCTTCTAATAAAATTTCTTGCCCTAGAAAACCATGGATGTACCTATCTAAACTAGAAATATAAATTTAGAGTGTAATGAAAAACAATTTTAATAAACAGAGGAAGACTCAAAAGTGGTTTTGTGAAAACACACAAACAAAATCTACTAATTAGATCTTTCCTCTCCGAATTTATTTGCTAAAATCTGTGACTTTCCCTTGTTAATTCCACCGTTGCATCTTCGGGTGAAAACATGACTTCATCCGAAAGTACTCTCGAACGTCCTTGAAGTACATAAATCTGTGTGTGTATATATTTACATACATATGTGTGTTTTGCACCAGAAAGATTTTCTTAACCGCGTCACATCTTTTCTACTACTCAAGGAGCATGTCTTGCTGCTTTGTTATTCTTACTTTGAATGCAAAGACCGCAAAAAAGAGGTGTGGGTGCCATCCGATGAGCACCGGATTGAAAAGTTGTCATTGAAGGGTGACTACGCATCACTCGTGAAAAAGCCAACGAAAAACCGCAGATAATTTTCCGGCTGGACAATCGTCTACCACGTGGGTGTAGCCAGCAATTTGCGGAAGCAGCGGAAGAAATTAGCGAAACTTCGCAAGAAGTGAAAACTACTTGTAACTAGCGAAGTCATCGTTGCGACCCACAAATCATTGCCTTTACGAGAGTTCCGGGGGTGGGGAACGAGTTTTCAACCGCTGTTTTCTAGCTGCTGCGAAGATGTCATTATTCCCTGGGTGTGCGGGGGTGGAGTGAGGGCGATGTGGGGGTCCGCCTTTCGCAGGAGTCAGCACCACCTCCTGACGTGACTTTTACCAAAAGTTGGGCAATCGGCGCTACAGGAAAGGGACTCTACTTGGAATCGATAAAGTTGTACAGGAATTTGTGAGGGGCAATGAGGTCAGGACTCGTTTCAGCCAACCCCTGTCTGAGGCGCACTATGGGCTCCGAGCTGTGCCCCTAAAATGAAAACCCCTTAAAAGCTTTCCTTTTGACGTCATCGCGGGATAAAAAGGGAAGTGTATGGGTTTTATGAGTGGTCTCCTACGTCATTCATTCATGGGACTACGAATTTCATTGAGGTTTCTGAATACAGATTATTCGATGTAAGTTCATCTGTATGCGTTCGCTTGTTGCATCACCTTTCCACGTTTCGTTAACCTTCTAGAAATTTCTGAACGAAACGAGGAAAATCTGAGTTCGTGGAAAAAAATTGTACCGGCGAGGTATGCAACGAGTGCAGCTTCGTCCTAATTAGAGCCCCTAGATGTTCCGGGGTGCGTCATAGCTGGTCGAAGCGCCTCCAAGACGCGGCCAGAATCTTCCATATGGAAGAGAAAATCCTTGCACTCTGTTGCTAAGTAACGCCAGGGTGGAATGAACTAGGCCACCACTAACTTCCGCTGGCTCCTTCGAGTCTCAAAGATGGTGGGGTATCGATTTGCGAAAAGTGCAAGCATATGGAAGCACTATGTGGCGGCGCATTAACGCCAACCCAGCGGTTTTCAGAGTAAATCACTGCATGTGAACGTGAGAATTATGCAAATCGAGACAATCAACAGGCTTTTTTATTTAAACCTAGTGTAAAACTGCTGAGCAAAAAACTTTATTAAGACCGTCTATTTCCCTACCACGCCTTAACCGCGTCTAATCTAAATAGATCGAATTTCATAAATAATTCATTTTTCTTTCGTATTTTAAACATCAAACGTATTTATTATTGATTTGAAATTGTGATTCTAAGCATCTCTTTTAATGGAATTTATATTGTTTACTTAATTTTCTTCAAATCAATGAACAGCAAAAAGGTAAGGACCATATATTTGATAGTTACAAATTACTTGCACTCAACCCAAATACATATGGAATATATTTTGCGACACTGAAAGAGTAGATTATTTTAATATTTATTATTTTTCTGCAGGTTTTATAATTTTTGTGTTGCAAGTTACATAATAGAAAATTCTCTAAAATGAAGACATAATTTTATTCTTGCAGGAAAGTTATTCGTAAAAATTTTAATGTCTTATAATGCCCCAAATTATTCCTGAAACGGTGAACTGGAACAGAAGAAGGCAGAAAGGGAAAGAATTTTGGACCGAAATTTAATATATCTAATATTGCCAAATTTTAAGACATTTATATCTCGATAGAAGTTTACCCTAATTTTAAATTATTATTCCACAAATATGGCCATAGTAGTCTATAAGAATTTTGTGGAAATGAAAACTCGTGTTTGACCAGTACTTTTAATTACGTATATATATGTACATATCTTTTTTTTCATAGAAAAATTTTACATGTGCATTGATCGATTTCCATATGTGCGCACAGAGGCTTAATCAGCTGACTACAAAGTTATTGTACTTATATGTATAAAAGATAAATAAATTTATAAGTCGTTTGTATCAAAGATTGTTATGTAATTTTTTTATAATTTAAATTAAAAAATAAAGCTAAAACGCAAAGTCAAAGCGAACAACGAAAATTTATTTGAATATTTGTCACTTTTGACCTTTACAACTCAATAATTGGGAAGATTTTGTTTAAAAATACTTACTTGCAAAGTATGCCCTATTATAGCAGCGGAATTTCGTCGGAATAGAATCAAAAATACTTTACGGAAATTAGGAAAATGCGATAACCCCCTCAAAACTGATATCTAGAGAGCCATTATGAAAATCGATACGCTTCATTAGACCCTCGCAGTTGAATTTGGGGCGAAAAGGCTATACTTTGCTTCAATTCCGCGCCCTAGGATACAATTTTACTTGATAGAAAAATCCAAAATTCAATCGCAAGTAAATTAACGCTCGTTACTTGCGGCTTCAAAAGACCTGTGTACATTTTTATGTACTTATTAGTGGAGTTCCAAATTAACAAATTTGAGGACGTAAACGCGAAACCCAAATCTAAATTACGACAAAATTATGCTCATGTTTGTTTCATTTACACAAGCTGACCTCATTTTATTAAATTCGTACAATTTGCGAACGAGGCTGCTATGAGTGGGCGGACGAAGCTTATTGGACTGAATAATTACCAAATCAATTTTGGTACAAGTGTCGTGTTCAATCGTAATTATCATTAAATTAATGATTGCAATTAAATTGTGCTGCAGTAAACAAGAATAATTTACGATTCCTGTCAGTCCATGAGCCTTTTTCGTAATTTGCTAATATCAAAAGTTCAAAGGGTCGCTTATAAAAGTGGGATGGAACATGGAAAGGACAAATGGCAAATTAATCCTAAGCGATATTACGGTGAAATTGGTTGAAGGGATCACGAAAAAGTGCCACATAGCTATTGCATATTAATTAAAATGTAAGCACATTTAATTATTGTAAAAAATTACACTGAATTTCAGTTTCAAATTTACATAACACAAGATTAATACATATGCAGAGTCATTAGAGTTGTGATGAGCATGAGCGAATGATAACTAGTTTTTACTTAAATTCTTTAGTTAGTAAAACATGGAAGTATAATGAAGTAATTAATGTTTATGATTTTTAAAATGTGTTTAGTGTTTATCTTAAAATGATATCCAAGCGAGCCAAGACTTTTTAAATATTATTTCAAAAAATACGCAAGATATCAACCACAATAATTTTATTTTCAAAAATTGGTTGCTCTTCATTCGTTTTACTACTTACATGTCGTTCAAAGATGATTCTTTGCAATTGTATGATTTTGCAAAACGAGTATACTTTATAATAAACCTACCGCAACATTTCTGAATTAACTGCCAGTTTTTGAATTTTCCTTAAGTAATGTTAGTGAATTCATTTTATAGCAAGAAATAGTTACTACAGTAAATTTCAAATTTTACGACGGGCGGCTAAAGAGTTCTGACCCTGAGTTACTTGAACTCACGTATTAAAACGCTCGTCTAAAAGGTCGCTAGTTGGGCAAAATCTAATTAGTAATATAAGGGAAGTTTCTCATCAAAACTTTATTACACTTTTAAAAGTAGAAAGTCACAAGGTCAGCACAGGAATTTTATTTTTACAAGACAATGCGACAGTTCACACAGGCGTGGCTTTCGGTTTCGAGCATTCGATGAAGTCGATCACCCATCATACGGTTCAGGCCCTGTTCCCAGCAACTTCTTCCTTTTTAGTAATTAAAAAAAAAAGACCTTATAACAAACTAAATGTACACATATGTGAACGCAATATGCTAAAAAAGATTAGAAATTATAACTCCAGAAGCCAAAAGACGTAAACATATAGAGGAACATTATTGGAAAAACAAATTAATATTGTATTAAACGTTTGTTTACCTGGACCGATTCGGAGCAGCAAGATTAATTGAAAAAGGAAACCTTCAGAGGATTGTATGCAGTAAATTCAACAAATACAGGGAACGCCTTCAAAACGGCTGAATCACTGAGCAAACAGGGCTTGGTTCAAAAGCTCAAGTAGCATCACCAAGGAATACAATTTATGTTGCTAAATCGCGATTAGTTAGCCTCGCACACAAAAATTCTTCGTTTTCATAGGATTATACTATACTTTGTCATAAAATTCTAAGTACATACTTGTAATTTTAATCGCAAAAAGAAAAAGAGATGATCTGTAAGCGTTTGAATTCAAATTTACTTGATAATATACTAGCGCAGTCTTGTTGAAGTAAATCCTACATTATCCTCTTTTCCTGAGTAACCCATTCAGAAAAAGTAGGAATTTAATTTAATATAGTAAAATGTATTGAAAGTAAATTTATTTTTCAAGAAAAAAAATATATGTGTGCTATTATTAATAACAACGTCTATTTCGCAAAAACTCTGAGTGTCTTTCTCAATATACCATATTGCAAGAAATCTGCATTTCAAAATAATCTTCAGTATTTTCCTTTTCGTGTATAACACTTATTTGTTATTTAATGTCCGTAAATAAAATGATTACGACACTTTTCACCTGGTTTCTGTAAATCTTTCCGGTTCGCTTTTAATTTTATGATACCATTTTAATACAATTTTCATAATCCCACTTATATTTTTCACCTGCACATTTATTTATACGCTAATAGAAAAAAATAAATAAATTAAAACATTTTAACAGTAATTGATCTTGTTCCACTTAATGCTCTGTGCTGCAATAATCTTGAATTCCAAGCAATTTGCTAGTGGTTAAGAAAATGACTCTAAATTAAAGCAAAATTCACTCAAATGAAATACAAAATCGAATGGTTTTTTAATTGATAAATTATGGCGCCAAGTGTGAACTGATTACAGTTTTCTAGATAAAATTTGCACGAATTTTGAATGGCATTTTCATTAGCTAATATTTAAAGCAAATTAAGAGACGTTGTTATGGAATCACTTTAGAGTGGGCTATTACTACTTCAAGGATTTTCACTTTACTTAATACACGCTTTTCTAGGCCTATTTCTTTTTTAAATGTTTCTTTTTTTTTTTTGTTATGTTTTATCTATTTAACTCTTAGGAAATTTAAGGAAACCATATTTAATTTCATTTTAAATCAATGTTACAGCACAGGTGCAAAGCAAGTTTGTTGCAAAAATCTGACTTCAGATTTAAAAATAGTGGTTAATCTGTACAATTTAGAGTTTGTTGTTTTTCTGTAAGTATTTATAAAGCAATTTAAGTATATACATATATGAAAAATTTTAAGATTTACCTATTATATTTCTATAGAAGGAATTTTTGTAAGTAGTTATCGTAAAATCAGGATATTATTTTAGAACTTTCAGTACTTCGATCAAGTTTTAAAAGGACTTGTTTTTGCTCACTTTTTAATTGATCTACCTACAACAATCTTCCAAACATATGAATTCTATGTATGTATTGGGGATAGCACTTTAATGCTTTTCAAATTCAAATATTATTCTTTTAAATCGGTTTTACCTTCGCCATTATAAAAGTAGTGCTTACGTTGTGATTCTCTTATACTATCTGAATAATTTTCTATTTACAGTTTTATTAGGCGAAATTCACGGATATATTAATGCAGCACGTAAAATCTTTATCTTCAACAATTAAGATAATTCTTAAAGCTAATAAAGAGCTATTAAATATTTATTGGAAAGATAAAATATTTCTTGTTTAGTCGCGATAAAATTTAAAAGTTGTAAGAAAGTTGTCAAGCAGTTTATCGGCAACATATTTATCAAGGCCGAGCAAGCATTACTCATTTATTTTATTTTCTCGTATTATTTTAATGTCAATCAATCTCACGTCGATACCCTTGGCCGTGAAATTAGAACTGGAATTGAAAAATATATGCTCACATTTATCTCATTTTAATTCATCTTATTCACTTTCCCTAAGGTCGCTTCTATTTGAAAGCAAATTTTATTTCAATTTTTTATTCTTAATAAAAGTTGATATCTAATCGTAATTTTAATTAAGGTGGCTTCGCAGCTTTTCTGCATGTGAATGCATTAAAAGCTGTTAAAATTCCGCGGATAGCTTGGCCGGTTTCGGTTGAAATTTGTAACAAGATTGTGGAGCTATTCGCTCTAATTTAAATAAGGAATTTATTTGAAAAGGAAAAATGCATGCGGAGAACGCTTTTGCATCGATTTTTGTGCTTTTATTTTTTACTTAATTGAAACAATTTGCGATTTACAATTTTAGCGGATTTCTGCATAAATTGGTTCCTAAGCTGACTCAAGAGAAGGCCCGGAAAGGAAGAGGATAGGGAAAACTTGTGGATTATGGACGGATTCCATTTAGCATTTTTAAGCACCTCGCCGACTTAACGAGTGCTTAATTAAAAATAAAACTATTTTTGGAAAAAAAAAATTTCCTGATTATTAGGAACATAAGCGCACCGCGTTCGGCTGCGGTAAAAGGCAACGCGCTGGGGGTAGATATGCATGCGCGCAGGTATGCCTATCCACACATAACTTATAACTAGCATAAGTGGTATATATCTAGATATACTTATAAATGTGCTACAATGTATCGTTAACTGAAAAGTGAATGTCCACGAAAAGACCTTGGAACAAAAAGTGATCTTTCCAGTTGGGCGCAAAGCGTTCTGTCATACTAACACTGATCTTATACTTGCTCGAGTTTTTCTTGCTTTTTGCTGATTGACTTGACTTGAACTGTTTCGCTTCGCACTGATCACCTTCCAAGTTTTTCTCCCAGTTGGCTTCAAAAGTAGCGGCAATTAATGCACTTAATGACTTGGGAACGTTTAAATTCCGTTATTTTATTATAATGATACACGCGCACATACCAACGTCTTATACAATTTCTTCGCGGATTATGGAAGACGCAAGTTGCAAGACATGTCGTCGTCGTCTTTCAGCTTCACAATCAGCCGCTTGCCGAGTCATCCTTGAGCATCTTCATTTCCAAATCCGGATGGAATTTATTAAAGCGAACGGTTGTGAAGAATTTTGATTTAGAAGCTAGAACCAGTTGGATTTATGTATAATTTGGTTTCAGGACGTTTAAGAATAATAGATTCCAAATATACATATATGTATTGTAAAAATTCATAATGTTAATGATCTTGACTACAATCATAACTTAAGAGAAAGTAGATCAAAAACACGAGAAGTAAGACCGATTATGGTATTCAGGTAGTCAAAAAAAATTATAACTTTTAAAATTGAGTATCAAAAAGACAGTAGGTATACCTAATGTTCTGAAAATCTTAAAACTTTAAGTTTACAAAATACTTCTAAAATCCGAACTATTGTATAAAACCAAACCTATGTATATTTGTAAAAACTGTATTTGAGTTACGATAATTTATGTAGAGAATAATCGGAGTAGTAAACACGCGTTATTCTCAAAACTTCTCAATGTCGGTGATAAAGATATATGTACATATATCTCGAGAAATGCCGACCGAAAAATTTAAATCCTTTTTCTTAACATAATTATCTTACCTCTAGTTAACGTTTTTGTTTTTCATTCAAAATTGGATTACTTATTTATGAGCGAACAAAAGCAATTTTTTATCACTAAATATTAACAAATTTTCGGTGAGGTTTAGTCAGAACTTTTTTTGAAACATAATGAAAGTGTGTTAGGCTAGCTCTACTTCGAATAGATGTTAACAAAAGTCCTTTCCTCAGTTTATATAGCAACAGCTCTAATTCTCAAGAGTATAAATATCTTACTATAATTTTATAGTTTTCGTTCTGTTGCGCACCATATGGCTCGTTAGATTGTGCATTTTGAAGTACCAACTCGTAGATTGCAATAAATTCCTAATAAATATATTTGTCTATAAAAACCAAACTTATTACATTAATCCATTAATGTCAAATCCATAAATCGATGTAGGAAATGCAAGAAATCTTGAAAGGGCGAAGCAATCTAAGAGTTGTTGACATACTTATCCTTGTACAACCCGAAGCGCATGCGTTGTTGCTTCAAAAACTAAATAAAACATTTCATTTTGAATTAAGAGTGCATTAAGTGCAACTCTCTATATCGAATAAATGTGCATATGAGATTCTTTATCAGTTTTGCAATAAACGTTATCAATTGACCCAAACGAATTTACCTGTTCCACGGTGATAAAATAAACAATCTGGACAGTCGTTAATAGTTGAATTTCATAACCTTTCATGTTGGCTGACACGCGAAAATCGACCGGAGAAGCATTAAAATCTGATATGAATTTCACGAAATGCGATTACAGTCAATTTCGCTCAAATTGAATGTGACACTTTAATAAAACCTTAAGGCATTCGTTTCTCGCTTTATTTACTTGTTGCTCCCCGAAGGAGGCGGTTTCTGTCCGGACGCAGCACCTGGCAAAAAACTTGGCGAATGCGTGCACCGGGCCTCACATCGTGGCGGCCAGCAGGGGAAAGTGCATAATAACTCAATTCTAGCGAAAAATTATTATAACGTACATATATAAAATTTGCTCAATTTAAGTTTGTAATTACATCAGCAAATCAGCGGACGAATGATTGGCGTACGTTCGGTTTCGCTCGTATTTTGCTATGATGGAGTTTAGCTTAGGCCGCGCGCTCACGACCACCACCGCGACGCGATGCGACGAAGTTGCGCCTATTACTTTGCAGTTCTGAAATGATCGCTCCGGCGCGGTGCCTGCCGCTGCGACGTGCTCTGACATGACATAGGATACATAAGACCCCAGGTAAATTCGAGAACTGTTGCATTGCGCTCACGCCGGAGTCGCGGATCGATGTACCCCAGGTAACCACAATTGCAGGTAAAAGTGAGTTGCGCAGAACCGCGAAAGGGAAAAAATCCACTCACACGACTTCTGTCTTAGGTAACCGAACGATTTTATAATACCAAACCGGTTTAGTGCCATACCAATTTACTGTTAAGGTCGTTTCGAATTTATTTCTCTCCGATTTTTACGTCGTATTCGTTTTTTTTTCTCCACCGTTTTTTTTTTGTCTTTTTAAGCTTTTTGTACCTCTCAGATTTGCACTTTAAGCAAGCTAAGGAATAGGCTTTTCGTCTTGTCCAGTTGTTGAAATATTTAAATGCCCGCTTTTTTTATTTTTTATTTTTTAATCGCCACAAAGGTAAGTATTGAGTTACAAAATATGAGGGGTGTCCAACTAACAATTTAACGCGCAACAAATTGCAAAACTTTTAGGAACCCAGCGGCTAAATTAGAACTAGAGCTGTTGCACTAACAGACAGACACAACTCCAGGTGGACTTTCCTTTTCGGAACCCTCACTTTTAACCGGGGCTTACGAAAACCCATCTATTCTCCGCGAGCAGTGCACCTTTTGAACAATCTTTAACTCGGTGCAGTTTCTTACAATAGATGAAATCTCCTTCGTTGCGTGTTAAAAATAGCTATCAGATAGCCGTAGAGAAGTTACTTTCTTAAAATAGAATGGAACCAGAATTTGCCTGATGGTATTTACATACATATATGTCTTGAGGTTTACATATACCCTTCAACAAAACCGGCAATCTCTAATTTTTTTTGCGAATACCATCTTCTAGCTGTACCTACTTGTTGAAAGCTCTAAATAGCAAAAGAAAGAATTATATATACTATACTCTTTTTTATGCGGATACCTATGTACATACTTCAATAGATAGAATTCAATACTATAGTTAAACGAAATATCGCTCTAAAAAACCAGTTGAATGCAAATTTGAATGTTTTTTGACTTGATTAAAATTTATAATTATTATAATTATATACATATAGACAGTGAATAAGAAACAACAGAACTTTTGGTTCAAAAATAATAATTCAAAAGTCATCTATACAAGGTTTAAAAACTGATTCAGCGACTAAATTTTAGTCACAATTAACACAGGATCGAAGGAACTAAATTTTTAAATGTTTTGGTATATCACACATGAATTATTTAATTTACATACTTACAGCGAAGAATCTGAATTCATAAAAATTTCTAGGAAAATCCGTTACTTTTGCATGTGTTGCCTTATTTGTTTAATTTGTCCGATTATTTGTTTGACTTGAAATATGAATTTTATATGCTGTTTTGTTTGAATTTCATCATATGATTCAAAAAATGTATAATTTTTTTTATATATTTTCAAAATAAAGGAAAAAAGAAGAAAAATTAGCTGTATATCAAAAATATCGTGCTAATACTTCTCCACATATCTTGTGTTTTATTTAAGTGTTACCCTTGTCCGATTATTCGTTTGAGCCACTGTAGGTATATCAGAAGAAAAAGGTCTTTTGTTTTTAAGGTACATATAGATGGATTCAAAATTCATAATACCTAAGGTAAATAAATAAATAAATAAAATGTTGAAAATAAATCCGAGGAGCATAAATTTGTAAGTAATATAACATTCTCATCTTATTTCAAAACTATAAGGCTTTGAATCATTTTTAAATTTTTAAATTATTTTATCTATCTCTTATAATTCAAATTTCATACATATATGTATGTACATACATATATAATTATCATAATCATTCGAAGGTAAAATTCGACCTTCCATGCAATTAAATATCGTCAAAAAACAAAAGTTGAATTCCAAACCTGTATATAATTATTACAGTTACAAGCTGTTGATTTCTCATAACAAAAACAGATGAATTAATGAATTAATGATGAATTGTAATACTTTTTGCAAAAGAGCATAAATTTCAATAATGTAGGCCACAATCAAAACATAGTTTAGTATTACATAATTAATTGAAGTGACAGTTTTATAAGAAAATCTGTATCACGTCTATCATCCTTGAAATGTGTCTGCACAAAAACAAAGCACTACACGACAGAACAGATGAGTCCGACTATCTGGTTCCCTCATATGTACACATGTATGTACAAAATATGCCACATATGTATCATGTACGGAGACATCGTCACCAAACAAACGAGCATTTCTGTCAGGGGAAGATTGCGTACCTCAATAAAAACGCTGCAACCGATGTTAGGCTTTTCGAAATGGGTCCGTAAGTACGTACCCGAAGGTATGAAATATGAGGTGAAAATCTTTTTATAGCCTCTACCCACTTAGGTGATGGTTTTATTTTGCACAATAAACTCCAATTATGGTTTGCAAAACGAGTTGCACGAACGGGGTGCGCATACTAATAATGGTAAAACCCAAAAGTATAGATATTCAACTTAAATTTTTGGAGTCAAAGATTACCACTGTAACAAGTAGGTACATAGATATAAATTTTCCATAATCTTTTCATAAGCGATTCTTGTTAAAGAACAATTTTTAAAACCAACCAATCAAATTAAAGTTTATAATTATTTATTGAGATTTTTCATAAATAAATAAAAATAAATTCATAGGAAAGAAGACTTTTTAGAGAAACGTTCTCGTAGGACAGATATACATATAATTCCCAAAAATGAAAATATAAACATTTTAAGATATTTTACTTCTGACCGCAGCCAACCTCTAATCTAAATTTTTGTGTTAGCCAGAACAAATTCAAAAATGGTAACATGGTATAGAAAATATCGTTAACACTTCCTGTTTTGATTTGATTTAAAACCGTCAGGAAAAAATAACCATTAAAATGTTAAGCACAAGTCTTTTCTGGATCTTTCTAAATTTGTAGCTTAAGTAATTTTTTTTTAATTTTCTACCTCTTTGGCCCAAGATATCACGACGTGTCACTGATAAGTACAGTGAAGCAAATAAAATTTTAAAATTTAACAATACATTCTAAAATTTTTAAAATTAAAGTTAAGTGTAAAAATGGATGACCGGAAATTTTCTACTTTGACTTATTTCTACCCTAAGTCAGCATACAGAATTTAAAAATGTCGCCACCCTATGATATGAACGATATAGGTAGGTACTATTTTTCTGCCTAGAGTTTACAAAAGCGTTAATAATGTAATTAAGTTTCTTCGCGTCGGACACGGTTGAACCATTGTATATAAGTTAAAGAAAGTATCTAAAAGAATATAAAAGACAATAATTTCAGGTATATATTTCTTTTTTGTAGATTTGAATTTGTCTTATACCCACAAAAATTTGTAATATTCTACCATGTTTATACTAATAAGGTTCACATTCAAATCCGATATAGTAACTATGCCAAGTTATTTTAAAAGTCGAGAAATTGGTAATGACTTTAAAAAGACAGTGAAAGTCAATCCCTTAAAGGTGGTGATAATCATCTATCAACTAATAGACTGAGTACCCCAGCCAAAGATTGCTTAAGCACTTACGATTATTTAACAGTCTACGAGTATTAAAACGTGAAAAAACGATAAGAATTTTCTTCGCAGCACCTTAACTGGCTTTCATCTTGTAAATTTTTCATGGCGATTGGGCGCGAAGTGTATTAAAATGCGAAATGTTACTGCGGTTTTGGGTTTGCTCAAAGAAAGCATTCGCGAATAAGTAACGCATCATGAGCTGAATTAGGGTAGAAGCACTTTTATTATATAACGACCCCATGTTGAATTAAAATATTTTTATGGAAATGGTCGATTTATGCACTTCGAAAGAAATAATTTGAGCTTCTTGCACGCATATTGACTTTTTCGACCGAATGTGTGAGACTGGAGCGGAGTGGGTCCAGACAAATATTCGCATGCCACCTGCCAATAAATTACATAAATATTTATAAAGATATAAATGCGCTGGCACCTTGATTAGCTGAAAATATCTTTAGGCACAGGCGCAATTTTGTTTTACCTGTACCAGTTTCGGTTTTATGCTGTCAATTGACCACAAAGTTGGTTTCGCTTTAATTAAAATCACATAAAACTGGCTCAGCTCGAGATAGTCATTTTTGGATTTTGCTTTTTCCTGTGATCACTTCGAGCCCGTATTCAGTTCTATCCTAGATAAAATTCTTTGAGACGCTTTTGGAATATTGTTTCGACAGTTGTTAATTAATATGTTTGAAATTGTCCGTTATGGTAATCGTGATCAACCGATAATTCGGACAGGTATTTTAACTATCTTTTGATACTGTGATTTAAATACCGTTTTTTTTCTCTTTATTTTTTGCTGTGATGCTACGCACGAAAAGTTTCACCATTAACATATCTATAATCAGGAATTCTCATTGTATAAACTAAGGTTAGTTGCTTTTAATTAAATCAATTGATTTGAGCAGGAAGTATTTATCATTAATTTAAAGATTCGTTGACATTAAAAATTGTAGTAAACTTTTCAGCCGTTAATTTATCGTCCCGAAAATTTAAGAAAGAAAAGTAGACTATTTAATTTTTATGAAATACATATGTGTAATTTATTTAGTGTATAAAACATATTTTCTATAGTTTCGACTAACTCCAGATAGAAAACAAAATTCAAAAATATCTTTAACTTGGAATTGGACAATATTTGGAAGGATTTTTATATCTTTATGTTATATGTATTATTTATTAAAAATTTAAAATAATAATTAAGCACTTTTTAAATGAATTTAGTTCTTAATAAAATATTACCTATTTCATCAAAAAAATATTTAGTTTATATAAAATATTTAGGAATATTTTAAGGATATGGTTTAACATTACGGAGTAATTTTTGCCAAACTGTTTTAATAAAACGACAATTAAAATAACAATAATTTGCTTGATTTATAATTCGGATATGTCAACTTACCCAATCTTCGTGGAACGACTCGACCCATAAATTGCATGTAGGTAGGTACTTTACAAAGCTTTTAGATTTAAGATTAGGTATACTATTTCAAATATATATTTCTCTTTTATTATCTAGGTTAATTTGGTTTGAAAAATATTTTATTTAATTATAAATTTATTTTATCCTTCGTATTAGTCGTTCATATTCTGGAAGTGACTGGATCGCAAATGGTAATGCAATCTATGCCATGGCACAATCAGATTAAAATATTCGCAATGGCCACCTGTGAGGTAATCGAACTTTAAATTCTTTCAGAGAAACGATTTCGAAGTCTGTATAAGCCCCAAATAGCTAGCCGGACTCTCAAGATGTCTAATAATAATGTCTAATAAACGTAGAGCAATTTTTCACATGTCCGCGACTAATAGCTGACTAATAATCTCATCGCTTTGATTTCTTTGAAAGAATTCGCGCGGGTAAAAGCCCCAGTTTACAAAAAAATTTATTCGCCCGTTCGAGTTCAGTGCATTGGAGACCTTGTTGTAATTGTGAATGCAGCGCGTTCAATGGCTCAGCTCAGCCGCCGCGGTTCTGCAGCCCGTCGGGCCGCGGTCTTGCAGTTGCGGCGTCAGGGCGGACAGACAAAGAAAGAGGCGATTACATAAAAACATAAAACTTCGCGAACGGCTCAAGTATCCGCGCTTGAGGCTGCAGCTCTCAGAAAACAGATACGCGATAGTGCACGACTGCACCGGGGCGCACTACTCGCCCGGTGCACTTTCGGAACTGGGCCTGGACTGCAGCGGCAACGTCGGCGGCGGCTGCGGCTGCGGCGGCTACACCTTGCTTGCTCATGCCGCTGAATTGTTATTTTCGCCTCTGCAGGCGTGATTAGTTGCAATTTGTTGGCTGGGCCCGTGCGGTCCAATCCGCGGTAATAGGTAGCCATTCGGCGGATAGGTGCTCCGCGGCCACATTTCCCTGCGATATCCGGCGCATATCCGCTTCTATGCCCACCTGACTGACATACGAGGCACATTATCGAAAGTATGTTCCAAACGGCCTTGCCAAAGGCAGTCTCACAACCTCATTTCGCGGACCGCGCTCAAATGTTGCACCAACTCAACATTCATTTTACTTTTAACGTTTCGCGCTTGCGCTTGCGGCTCAAATGTTGGACAACACGAGCGCCGCGCCGCGCCACCACCCAGATTAACCGAGTTTTCTCTATAACTTACCACCTGAGGCGAGCCTGGAAAGGCCTTTTTCCATGTTTTAAATTTTCCTTATTTCTCTACAAACGTCTCTATCAGCCCGACATGGAGGAGACTGTCCGGGCAAACCTGTTCCCTTACATTTTCCCGTCATAATTTATAACATTATGCAAAAATGAAAATTTGCTTATTAAAACTTAAAAGTCGATTAAAGAACACTAACCAAGAAATACTTACATCCAAACCGCGACATAAAAAACCATACTATACCAGTCTACTATTTTACTATTTCAAAAACTACTCATTTTCATTAAATTTAATAAGTCTCATGCCCTCGTTACGATGATCTTTTAACGCTAGTATACGACTCACTATGGAGTTTTTCTTTTCTTTAACTAAGTGTGCATGAAAAGTCCTTGTTCTAGAACTAATAATCCCAATAAAGATTTACGGTGGGAAAATATGTCTTAATAAACATTTCCAGCAGGGGCGAAAAGGTTAACGACAATTGAAATTAGTGCATTTTTACAAAAGTTATTTTCATGTAATTTGAAATCAACAACCTTAAAAGTCTTCTCGTACCGAAAAGGCTCGTCATTCGATTTCTCAAAGATAACCGCACCACATAATTTGAAAACAGTGACCACAAATACAAAATTAACAGATCTATTAAATAATCTCCTCATTTTGAAATTGGATACAAAAATATAAAGTTTGACCTTGACGCCTCTGATGCAAAAACATTTAAAATATTGCTTGATTAATTTTGCTCGAGAAAGATTCTTTCTTTTAAATAAATTCGTAATTTTTGAGTTCACTAATTTATGAAATGCTTTTATATTCAACGAATACTCAAAAGGTATTTGAGATTATACATATGTATATACAATACATACATACATATATATTTATATACCCCGTTATTGATTTTGAATTGATAAGGTCAGAGGTGAAAAATCGGAAAAAAGTGCGCGTAGTTACAAAAGAATCATCATTTCTCGAAAAATTTACTAATCTTATAATATTAAAAAATACTAAACTTTAGGCTTTTATTAAAAAGAATAACACTAACAAAATACTGTAGTAAACCAACGTGGCTACATAATTTTGACGAGCAGTGTATAAACATTATCTACGTGGTCAGCAAGTAATTGCACTTTCGGCTAAATGACCATGTATGTAGGTAAAACATAAAAATGTTTAAGCGATCCGCGTCGAAGGGAACAGCGACACCAAAATGGGTAAGGCTCGGTGGCGCTGCCGGTGTGACTTAGAAAATTATTAGTTATGAAGTTTCTGACGGAATATCGTGTTCGAAGCAATTTTATTGGCACATGCAGATTGCTCTACTCCTGGTCAAGGCGGCCAGTTCGAAGTTTATGAAGCCGTGGCATTAACAGCCACACTTCATTGAAAATTTACCTGCACAATTCTGCTCTGTCCAACAGCTGCAATTAATCTTGACAAATTTGATTTTTTTAACGATCCGAAGACAAGCAGCCGGTTGGTTAGACACTAAGATGAGATGGGCAACGGTTTGACATGAAGGTGTTGCTTGTTTAACATTTTTAACATCGCAAATTTGTACCCGGTACCCGGCGAAGCAGCTTAAGGTCTAGTTGCTAATTGTAGTCAAGGTGCGAGTTTAATTACTCGCAAGGACAAGGAGAATCAGTTGCGAATATATTCAATCGAACGGAAATAAGATTGCGCTGGCACATGACTGACTACGGCGCTTATTGAACATGATAAGCTCAGTTGGCCAGAGATTTTTAAATTTCACGCGGTCTACTTCTCTGTAGTTTAAGCAAGGACACTGTAAGTGAAAATAGCTCAATTTTTTTTTGTTCGCCCCAATCGACCTTTTGAGGTTGCATTGCGGCAAAAGATACTACAAGCTCTTCGGAAAGTACTGCTTAAGAAAATAACAAAACCAAATTGCTGAAAACAAGTGCGGTCTTGGCATAAAAAACTTTGTGTACAAAATATTGCAGGCGAGGTCAAAGCATAGCAATTAGGTTATCTTTCATATGCTTCAGCTGTAGCATCTCGTTTTTTGATTATCACTCCTGTTTTGAATTAATGCTAAATTAAAAGCAAATCTCAGCTCATTAACGCCGAAAATTATCTTGTGTTTATTTTTGTATTTTTTTGTTTTTTTTTTCAAATTTTAATGATCTTTGCATTAAGCTTGCAATGGTGATAAATTTAAAAAGTATAAAGTACAAGATTTCAGTCACAATTACGTACTTTAAGAGTAAGGTCATTACCGTATTAAGTATTTCGTATCATGAACTATTATTATAATACTTATTATTTAATCCTGTTGTCATCCGCTTTTTGAACGAGTCTTATATGCACAAGGGACATTAGGTATCTTTTCTGGGATAATGAAGAAAAAAATATTATAATCAGTTTTAAACTTTTACTGTAGGCTTTTAAAGAATTTTGTTCTGAATAATAAATATTGATCATTAAAAAGTAGGTACTAAAATAAGCTTAAAACTGAATATTCCAGAAAAGGTAATATTGGGATTATTCTTACAGTAGTTACGCAATAAAAGGTGGGCGAACTACTTTGCATCGGAGTGTATAATGTATGTACATATTACTAAATGTACTAACCACGTAGATACATACATATATAATAATAAAGCTTTTTCTTGTTTTACAAACATTGATAGAAAAATAAATAGTTGCAAAAGCATTTAATTTGATTTTCCACCGCACCAAAAATAAAGCATTCAGTTCACGTGCATATTAAAACTAATATTTATTTACGAATCATTGTCATGCTAAAAGATTTTCTGAGCTTCGAAAAGCGTAAAAGATTGCATTTCCATTGAAGAATAGTGAATGTATTGGAAATATTCCTCTAAGCATTCTTTCAGAACCATCGTCAATTTCCGTTTTTTTATTATCATTCATATGATTTTTCATTGACTCCTCAAAGTACCAAAATTTTTTACTTATATTACGTTTCGCCAAAGCCACTGTTTTATGATGAATGGAACGACGTCAAATTTTATTATTTTCTTATACCTATTAAAGAGCGTTATTGAGGAGTATGATATTTGGATTTTACAACGCTTTTAATCATTGACTATAAAAAATATTTACAACTTAAAAATGAGGAAGACTGATACGAATGCGAAATTGCAGTGTCCATGCATCATCATCGTCAGTTATTAACATATCGCTATGACCTTCACTTTTCGATGTCGTACGGTCTAAATTTGTAGTGTTGGTTTATTCATTTTCGTTGTAGTATTTCCCAATAAGTTTTTAGCAAGAACTATAGTTTATAATTTATATCATAAAATACCTTTAAGTTATAAAAGCTAAACGTCTTATTTCTTTCTAATTTTCAGTTAATCCAATATTATTTGTTAACTGGGGAATCAAACTTAACCCGCAAGGAAATCCAAAGTTTGCTAAAGAAGGTACTTTGGAACAAAATTATCTTTAAGCCCCTGAAGACCAATGCATGAAATGGTTCTGACAACCTTATTTGAGTTTTGCAGAGGTAGTTCGAAACTTCTTGCAACTTTGCACATTTATGTGAAAATGTTCACGTAAAAGAGCATTAGTTGGGAAAACAAAGGTAACAAGAACATTCCCAAATGAAACTTGCATGTTCCATCTACCTACACTGAACTCTGCACTGAAAGACATTTTTTTTTCACTATTACATATATTCTAGGAGAACCATAAATTCATGTAATGTAGTTCGATGGACTATAATTCTTGTACTATATCTTATATGCCAGAACTATGTATAACTAAAAAGTATTTCACTATTATATTGCAAAAATTATTGATATCACCCTTTTATTGCCCTCAAAGCCATAAAAATTATCCTCAGTCTATGTGCAAATTAAATTTTATACGAATAATATCGGAAGCGAATTGAACGTTCATTTCCGAACGCCGAGGAAACTGCACCAGAAGTTGGTTGCATGGAAACTGGGACTGCATTCAGTCAAGGTCTAAATCGCAATTACTTCAGAAACAATTAAAATCATTCAAAAATTATAGATTTCATGGAACGTGGGCTCCACTGCGACGCCAAACCGCCAGCAGCTGCCACTTGTTGCGAATTTTTAATTTAGCGAAATAACAAAGAGCCTTCACTGGGAAATATATTTAATTAAGAGACATCCGTCAAAGGAGCATTCGGTGCTCCATTTGCCATTTGGGGCCCTCTTCATCTGGTCACGCTTTCATGCATTGGGTAATTCGAATTCCCCATTTTCTGGAGGAGCGCGCAAAGCCTACCCAAATCGATGGCTGCGGCTGATTTAGACGAAATCGATTACAATTGAAAAACGAAAGGTGAGACTTGCTCTCCCGTACGGAAACCGTCGTTCTGATTTGCCAATGGATTCTTTCGCAAAACCCCATAAATCCGCAAAAGGTGTCATCATCTCATGTTATAGCGATTGTGTTCCAAATTCAATAACGATCATCTTCATCGTGAATTCGCCCGCTCTAAGTCCTACAGATTGCGCCTCGCGGCCACGAAATCACGCAATTTTCTGATTCCGGCAGATTAATTTATTTACCTGCCTACGGTCATCAGCGCTCATCTCGTTCCCCCCGCAGCAGCATCACTGCGAATCCTTTCCGGTCTTTCTAAATTACAACCATTCGCTGGTCCGCGACTGTTGCAGCATCTTTCACAAGGTATTTATGCCGCACTAAAATAGCACAAGGAGATTGATAAGGAGAGAGAAATGATCAGTTCCAAATGCATTGATGCAAAGGTAAAAGTTGCACCAGAAGTCGCTGGACCGGTGAACTGCGAAAACTAATAAGTATATACCCTTACCTCACTTAATAAATCTCATCTTAACGATGATGCAAAGATGCACAATCACTTCACAGTGGATTTGCACTTTCCTCGATGTTATGCAAATTTTACAACTCTCAGGACATCAAGTTTCATTTTCCGTGTGAGCGAGTTGCATTCTCAATGCATTCGAACAAACCTTGAGTTTATTCGCGGAATGATCAAAGAAATGCAAAAGGGCACACACCTGAGGACCTTCAGGTGTTCTGAGCGAAAATTTAACCTCCAGGACACAGACATTTTTTCAAGAATTAATTCTTTTCTTTTAAATTTCTGACTGACTAAAGAGCGCAACCTTGAAGAATAACGGTATCGTGTAAAATTTCCAATTATCTGACGGAAACGGTGCGATAATTGTTTAAACATTACAACTTCCTCTGCAATCGAAAAGGGCTCGATTAAATAAGAGGGCTCTCGCGTATTAATTGCCAGTCTTTCTGTTCAGATGTTTAATTAATTCCAGCATCTTATGGAGTCAACATTTTCTTTTAAATATATTACTTAAAATATCGTTAAAGAGCACGTTTCTGCTCCAATAATTATAAACCAAATATGTTCTTTTAAATTTAAGTGGGAGTTTGGCCTTGTACTTTGTCAAATGAAAAATTTCATATAGAGACTAAAATTTAAATTTAATTTAAAAAACCTTGCTCGTTATAAGACATTACAATAATTATGAAATGAATATAATTGGCTTAATTAAGGTTGCATTCCTCAAAACGAATATTCGCATATTGAAATTTGGCATGAAGAAAAAGAAGGTCTTATAGCAGAATTGAAGGAAAAATTTCGAAAATCATTAATTTGTAGTTTTATATCCAATATAACTTATTTTTATTACATCCAAATTTAAAATGGTATAAGAATGTATAAAAGCAATAAACAATAAGTAGGTAACGAGAATATTTAGACATATAGATACAGAGATTAGAAAACTATGTTATTTAAAAACTGAGACGTGATAGTGGGCAATCAGAATGAGATATTTAATGTAATATGTATTACAATAAGTGAAAGGAATATTTGATGACTACAAAAACTCTTACTAAGTCTTGATTAAATTGTATTTAGATAATCGGAATTTCTACGGGAGAAAAATATAAGCATTTGTTACATTTTTTGTTTCATAAAAATGAGGCCAACTTACCTAACAGTTCGGGATTTCGTAAAACTAACCGATAAAAGTGAAATATTATTAATGTAATCGAAAAATTTCACTAAAATTCGATTGATAAAAACAATTAAATGAAGTAATGTTGCGTTCATTGAATTTCGGGAAGAAAGTGAAAGACTATATTAGCTTTATAAAAGTTATAACAACAAATACGTTTTGAAAGTTGAATGTAGAATAAGTCTCTGCAAAACCGTCTTGTTTAAAAATTGAATTGTGCAATTGCATCACACAAAAGTTATTTCTTTTGTCGATTTGAGCACTTTCCATTTCCTCATTCTGGCGCTGCAGCAGTCTGAATCGGGGCCCCAATTATAAAACGCACACAATCACCGAAAAATCATGTTTCTGAGACCCGCGCGTAATTATGAACAATCGAGATAAATTGCTGACTCAAAATTGAACTGATTTTACTTATTACCTTAAAGTGCTTGCCTCAGGGTTACCGCGAGATCGATGAAAAGTTGTTTTAGCCGGACAGTTACATTGTTACCGACGTAGATCGACGTAGATCGACGTTTAGATCGGCGTAGATCGACTTCCGAGTTTAGGCTTACAACAGCGGCGATATTTTTCGATGGGCGCAAAAAGAAAAAAAAATTTTGGCGTCTAACCGGAGTGCAAAAAGCTTCGAATGGGTCCGGTTAGAAAAAGTGTCTTAAGACGTTAAAACGGTGCAAAAGCGGGCAGTCGCCACTGCAGGCGCGGCAAAAAGCGGTTTCACCAAATTAAAATTCCGTGAAACGAGCAGCTCACCGCGCGGCGGCCCGCGAGAGCGTTGTGTCCTTGCGAGCTATTTCACTTTTTTGCGCTTTTTCCCCCAGTACAGTTAAAATTTTTTTCAATTAATTATTTTTACTGTATTCTATAGGTCCTCACGGTGGTTATTTTGCATAACTCTAAACCACTCCGCTGTATCACCTGGCGACCTTGCGCCTTTTTTGCCCCGACTAAGCGCGACTTGCGCTTACCTTCGGGCTAAGGTTCTTTGACTTGCCGCGCTATCGATTAATTACTCAATTATGAAAATGTGCCTTATCTGCAATGTGACCACTTTTCAGGTTCTCTCAATTTATTAAATCTGTTACTGTTGCCACCGTAATTGAATATGTAAGTGATCCAGCACCTATTTATTTTGCTTTCAATATTTTTAAAAATTGCATGACGTACTGAATACTTGCGGATTTTAGCTCTGTTCGCAGAAAAGAGTTTTTGAAGCGGAAACAAGTGCGGCAGACTTAACTCCAGGAAATTAAAATTTAAAACCAGTTTATTCGCCTGGACATTTTTAAGTACCCAGGAGTATTAAAGTTTAATTCAAATTTTTAGTTTCTTACAATTTCCTAATTCGAATGACGAGCACATTCTTTTATATGAAATATAAAACACAAATACTATAAAATGAGATTAGTGAACGGGAAGACAAATTGCGGCCTTGAACGTGGAATCTTTCTATGACCAACTGGAAAAAATTTGTCAGACTAAGAAAAATAACAATTTTATTATCTTAGGCATTAACATTTTTAACGAAAACATGATTTAGGTATGGCCTTTAGCCTGTAGAAAGGAATTTCAGATAAGAAATCAAGATTTATATCACAGGTGAAAAAATAAAATTGAAAACAAACTGAAAAATTTAGCAATTTTGTTTATGTTAAAGGGCAGCTAGAAAACAAACCAAATTTAGAAAGAATCAGAGACAACATATCCGTCTCTTGTGCATTGATTCACTGTACTTTCATTTTGTTTTCCAATGGCCTTTTTACAGAAAATAATTAGTAATTTTTCAGACTGTATCTTCGGACTGTAAAAAAATTCCCTCCTCATTTTCGCCTGAATTTCATTTCAACTTCATCGATGTAATAAAATATGTGTTCAGTCCCTTTTTCGTCAGGAATCTAATCGTAAAATTGCTATAAGAGGATGTAAATTTTCGCCAGGTGTTTTTCAGTCAGGAATTGTAAATAAAAGTAATACTATTCATTACTACGCATATGGTGGTATCGATATATTGAAATATCTAATCTAATCTAATTCATTGCATTGTTATATTACTCCTATACAAAGTGAGATTAACTTAAATTTTCACAGGTTTATAATTCTTTGCGGATACAGCTTTAATTAAACAATGTAAAAAGAAATCAGTTACCTCAACAAGTATAAGAAAAAACATCTACTTTAGTCAAATTCGATATCAAATTATGTGGATTTGTTTTAAAAAATTGCCCTAAACTAAAAGTAGGAGAAACCCGATTTTTATTTGAATTTAAACTTATATCTGCTCGCCCACAGCTGCAACTTCATTCATTGATGTATGTAAATTGTATACCTAAATGGTTTATTGTTGTAAAAAAATGCAATTATCTCTATAATCCATAATTAAATGCATTCTAAATTTCCGTTCTTTTATAATCTTTGCTTTTACCATTATCAGAAAGTCAAGAGTAAAATTAGCGATGCAGTAATAAAGATATTAGAAAAATCAATAATCTCTCAACACTTCCTGTGCTTTAAGCACGTTTTAAGAAAATCGCTGACAAATGGTTGAAAATTGTCTGTAGAGATTTTGTCAACACGGTAAGAGGTCACAAGATAGAGAGTATCAAGCGAAGTAGAACCCTGCACTGATTTATCAATGAAAGCGGAAAATTTAGAGTGCTATAGTTTGAATTAATTCCTATATTCAGGCGATACATAATATTGACAAAATCGCTATCTTTCTAGAACTGATTTTTGGCTTTCTGGCACGTTTGGCATAACTTCTCCTATCAATTTCCCGAGTTAGAAAGTTTATTCACCCTAATCAGTTTGCGATGATTAAATAATAATAATTTATGAAGTCTCGCAATTGAAGGCTAATTGTTGCATATATTCGAATAGTTTTCTTATCGGACAACGACTCCAGAGAAACAGACATCAATGTTGGTCACGCGATTATGTTCTAAGGCTGGTGTCGCACTTGTTGCGATTGTAGTTACTAAGTTCACGAACAACTCGGGGGCGATAAGAGCGCCAAGTGCTGCGACAGTGTGTCAAGGTTATCGCTGAATGCGCTCAAGAAAAGAAAATCACTCTGCACAGCGGGCCTCAATGCGACCCATGCTCAGAAATCCTTGATCAACCTCAAAACAGTTTTGAATTTTTGGACAAGATAAATGCGAGTAAAAATAGAATTTTCAGAGATAAGTTTTTGGCTAAGGAATGCTGCGGGCTCAGACAAAACATGAAGCAGTTTTTTATTTTCGTTGCTTACTTTTGGGGTGACTTTTTCTTTCTGCACTGTGTAAACAATGGGAACTAGTTTCACACTAAAATATTCATGGGAAACAGGAATTTATATTTAATTAAATGCTAAAATGTGTCAATGCGAATAGGAAAAGCACGTAACTCACTTTGATCGCAGTTTTAAATTGATTAAATTAACTTCTATATCAAAATGGGTTTCTACATTTTGTCGTTAACAGCGTGAATAAAGTACAAAATAAAACACAACAAAATTGTCCTTAAAAATGAATTTGAATTAACATTTATTTAATGGCACAAGGTAAAGTAAACCAAAATGATGATGATAATAAAAAACTGAACTGTTCTTCTTTATAAATGATTTTAAATCAAGTCCTACATTCTATATAAACATATTTTTATTAACATATCTACCTTCTTAAATTTCATTGAATGTCATAGTTTTTTATCTTTTTGATTTTGTTGGAAAGTAAAAAGTTTTTTTTATTATATAGACACAAAAATTCTAGACATTGTCTCATTTTGAGATTTTTCATTAAAAATTTCAAATTGTAATAGGTTTAACTAAAAAGCCGCTAATGTGCAAAAGTTGAATTGCTAAATACATTTAAATTAACTACATTGTTGTAGATTTGCCTAGCCAATAAATCTACGAAAAAAGAACCAGGACAAAGAGACAGACAGGCAGACAAAAATTGTGATAACAATTCTAAATTATAAGGTTTTATTATCACGTAAATAACCATATGAGTTTATAAAAAAAAAACAATTATTTTGAAATCACAGGCAAGTATAGGTATAACCACTTCTTTTATGGATGTTTAAAATAGTGTAGAGAGAAGCATAATTGTATCGTATTCAAATGCAATTAGTTGTAAATGTGTGATTTTTTAGTATTTTTCCACTCTAAATCAATATTTTCATATCTTTAGGCTGGAGGTCCCCTTTAAGCACCTTTAAAAATTGAAATTTTTAAGTGAACAGTTATATCAAATTTTCAATCCTACAAATTTTATCGCAATCACCCAAATTAATATATTTTATTCCAAAGAGTTTTGTATAATGTTAGTGATAATTTGTTTAATAAACGAGATCAAGGTTTTGAAATTGCAAGCTGTACCATACATATTCGAAATTTTAGTTTCCAATTCGTACTTACTCAATATACCGACCGATGAACTTCAAATGCTTTGCAAGTTAGAATACATTTAAAAAAAATTTTGTATAAGATTACTAATTCCTAATTATTATTTCGTAACTTTTAGGGATTTCATTTTCCATGGAATTCACACAAAGTTCTTTCAAATATCTGAACATTTCTATAAATCGCTTTACGTTTTCTGAATATTATAAATACTTAGATTGCAAATTCTGGTTTCAAAAGCCGGTGTAATAATTTTGTTTGTGATGCTGGGAGTGTCAATATTAAAAGTCAATTTAATGTCAAGTCATATGCATATCTCATTAGCCATTAAACATTTTTAATTGCGTCTTTTATGGCTTTTTAAATTAGTAAACAATTTTGCCTCAAGAAAGGTGCAGAAACATTTTATTTGCCCATCGGCCATTGCGATTTGAGTAGCTTTTAGTCTAATTGCTGATATAAGGCCGCAAATCAAAACGAACGAAAACCGCAACATTGTCAGGGCACTTCCGGAAAACGCTATAACGTGAAGATAACGCTATCTGCACCTAAACCGCTTTTCGTGGCTTCCATTTTGTGCATTCGTGAGGAGTTTGGTGCTTTAATTGCCCCTGTTTGATATTCGCCCTGATAAAGGTTATCAGCTTAAGCCGCAATTAGAGTTGGTCATGCCCGTGCACGAGTCCAACAAAGAGCCTGCTAATGCACTCAAAGCGAATTATTTTTATAATATGAAATTTACATAATAAAATAATGACAACATGGTGGCGGTGACGGTGTCGAATGGCCACTCACTGCAAGACCATTGCATAAAATTTTTAGTGCTTATGCAAAAATGAAGTCGAAGCGGAAAGCAGTGCGCTTTTTGTCTCCACGCTCGCCAATTTCGGGGGACTGCAAATCAAATTAAGGTAAGCGTTCTTAAGGGGACTGTTTGTCTTTAAGATGTAAGCTGTTGGCGCGATACCGACCCGGCTCTAATTCCGGTCCAGGTGAAAGTATATTATTATTTTGAAGTCGATTGATCGCCTGAAGCGAGGCAAGCCTTTATTAAATCGCAACTCTTCCGCCGTTCCACTATCACTGCATAAATTGAACAGAAAATGCCAAAAGTTTTCAGCCGGCTGTGCATTCACTTTCAATTGGCCGGCGTGCATTCTTCTCGTCTTTGGAGCCTCAGGTACAATCGGAATCAAGATTCGTGAGGAAGAACCACCGTCTTCAGGTAGGGGTGAAGCCGTGCGCCACTCGCCGCCGCCGCGCCGCCGCGGTTGAATCATAAAATTCCAGCGCAACGAACCTGCGCGGCGGTCTGTTGGCTCGCTCCCCGGCCGTTTCAGTTAAATAAAATTTATGTAAAAGTGATTATATAAAGCTCATTTGCTAAGTAGTCTTCCGCAGGTTAATCGCTGCCTTGAGATCTTTTTCTGAATTTCAATTTGAAACTGTTGAGCAATTCAGCACCCGGCACAGAGCATCCAGGCCGCGATCGCATCGAATTGATGCGCTTTCTCAGCAATTTCATTAACTAACTATGAGTTAAGGGGGCCTCAGCTAAGCAAAAGTCATCTAAATACGAAAGACATGGCAAGCAGCTATAATTTTGCAATTTATAGCTTGTGATTAGCTGCCGCGAGATCGTAATTTGAGCGGTGCCTCGAAAACGAAATCTTAAATCTTTCGGCGACTTCACCGCACCACCGCACAGCCGGCCAGTGTTAGACTGGCACCTAAAAAATGCCTGAGATGCTTTCAACTATCTCGGTAGTTTTGAGTTTTTCCACAGAAGAAACAAATTGTGCAATTACTGGATAAGTTGCTAATCACAGTCTGCGAAATTACGCTCTTTGATCGGCCGTTCACCCCGTCGCGTCGCTGTTTCTTCCCACGAATCGCCTACCTGTCTGTGATTTATTGGTAACACTCAAAAACGTTACAAGGATCGGCTGCTGGATAGCAACAGATTTGCGATGAAACAAATTGAGGAATACTCCTTCTCCGCGTTTTAGCTTTGCAGACGCCAAAATGTTAAAAGATGCTTCACTTGCTTCGGAACTTTTTAAATATTCACGAAGCAATTTCCTTTTCGATATCTAGTAGAACTAATATTACACCTCTTTAGCTATTCAGGCGAGGTACTCGCATAAATCCTGCTCAACATAAAAATACCTCCTTTCGTCCGGGAGCAAGATTTTATATTTTTTTTATACTTACAGGCATCATTTTGAATATGAGTTTTCCCATAAAACAACAGATTTCCTGTTTATTTTATCTCAACTGTAAATCTTAGAAAATGAAACTTGACGCTGATAGGTGGAAAGATTTACATATTTATTATTTTGTGGACGTACAAGCTAGAAAATTTACTTTTTTCATCAAATCGGTTGAGTTAAAAATTTATATCGACCATTTTTGCTATTTCAACAGCTACTCTGAAAAATTATAGGACTAAATTTTCCTTCATAACGAGCAAACTGTGGTAAATTTATTCGAGGTAATTATCAGTCTAATAATTACAAATATTTCTGTTTGCAGTTTTGGTTTTAGTTTTAGTGAGAATAATTAACGTTACTAAAACATTGTGCATTGTGAAGCAAAATGTTGATCGCATCACAAAGGTATTAAATCTTCCCAATTTATTAATAATTTCATATGTTCGCATAATCGCATTATTGGAAAAGCATTAGTCTGAGCGGCGAAGCTCGGCACCAGCAAGACTTGTGTTCATAACATCATTTGAAAGTACGTAGCTATTGATTGATTCGTGGTTGCAGCAGGATAATGCGAGGCCTCACACTGCACTTTCTACAACGTACTGGTTATAAATGCGTAATATTAATTTTTTAGAAAGGTCGACACAGAATGCTGAACTGGAGTCTGTAAGGACAGAGTGACAACGATTTTATTGAGGAATGCATGGGATTTTCTCTAGATTTTCCAAACATTTTAATTATATATGCCATGGGAATCACAAGTCTGGTAAGGACCAAAATATACCGCATTAGGATATTATTATCAATTTTGTTTTAGAGAAGATATGTTTCACAGTAACTGTAGTTTTTATATAATTATTATTTTGAGTTACAGAATCAAAAGATAGGTTTTCTGTATAGTGGAAAACTCAAAGTCCTGACCTTAACATGATCGAAAATATGACTGGTATCATAAAAAAAAAAGTTATTCAAATATTCTGAACCACCTGGTGGAATTAATGAATTTAGGCAAAGGATAGAACAGGAGTGGATTAGTACTCCAAAAGGAAATGAATAATTTATATTAAGTATACCAAAGAGAGTATAAGAGCTAAGGGCATTATGAATAAACAGTGAGTGGCGCAATGCTTTCTAACATATGTAATTAATGATTTTGTTGCTTTATTTATCGTTTCGCATTATGTAGTGTTTGGTTGTTGTCTTAATTTCAAAACTATAATAAAAAAATGGAATTGACTTACTTTAATAATTCACTTTTCTAATATTCTTCATGCTGCTAAACAAAAAGATACCAAACCCTGTAAGCATTTTCACTTGTCTTGTCAGTGAATTTTTGATATCTTGATCTTACTTTTTTAATATCATTAATTTTTTTTTAAATGACTCTAAAATGGTTATGATAGTTAAGATACAAAAGTGTACTGAGTTAACAAAAAACTTTATATTACTCCAAACGCTGTTCGAAGAATTTACTAAAAAGTGTTTTGTTAACGCACTAGATAGATATGACTATAAAATTATAAAAATTAATGTTTCGAATGTTAAATTTCCTACTACTTTTAAATTTGTTTTTATTTTCTGTTATAGGTAGGTATACTTCCAGATTTTATAACTTACATAGTTGCCTATGTTGTGGAACGAAATCACAAAAGAACTTCTAGTTTGTGGTAAACAAAGAGGTTAAAACCACGAGCGTTTCTATTTCAAGGGACAACAAGAACCAAGCAAGAATATCTCGTCTAGTTGCATTCCTTTAGATCAGCTGTTGCCATCATCGAATTACTTATAGCACTGCACTCTGAATATGCACAAAAGTTGCTAGTTGACCAGCTGATCTGAAAGTCTAGCTTCAAATGGATAGAATTTAACCTGAATTGTTGCGATTGTCTGGAATCTGGACGCCCTTAAGTTATGATTGCCTCCAGCTTGCCACGGCATGGCAGCGCGGGCAAGTTTAAATGGTGTCATCGCGACAATCACATCGCGGTCACCAGCGAATGTCGTTCGAGCTTGGCAGCATAATCATAAAAAATATAAAAGCGAATAAAATCGAGTGCAAACAGTGCGGCGGCGAGCCACTGACCACTCGCCTTATTATCGCAGATGCCCACGACGACGACGACGCCGTTGACACCAGGAGCAAAACATTTTCGAACTGGAACTTGTTTTCGTAGGCGTCGACCTGCTGCATGCAATTAAATCTTTTTTAGAAAAAATTCACCGAGATTATTTTCATTATTTAATGATGTTTTCGTACAGATGCCTTTTCGCTGCGTTTATGTTATTTTTTTAGGATACCGATAATCCTCTTAGAGATTTCACTTAATCCGAGTAATTTTATAACTCAGTCGGATTCATTGGACGATAAAGTTATAATCATTTAATTTTTTAGTTGTATGTTGCACAACTGTAAGATTACAATTTTCGTTTAATTTTAAATAAATTTGGTAAGACAAGAAGTATATACCTATAAATCTTTAATTCTATGTATTGGAAATTTTTGAGGTGTTAGTCAATGAATGTATGGACATATGTATGTATATGCTTGTCAAAATTTTAAAATTATTTCAACGTTTTGACGAAACTAGTAAGAATTCTTAATAATATATATTATATGTATATGTATACAGGTACTTGAGTAGAGTAAACTTTATTAAGGTATCATAGAGGCTTTTTATAAGTTATTTTGTCTAATTAATAAAATTATAATTAAAATTCGCTGTTTTTTCTATCTTTCCTAAATTAATTTACGAGTAATACTTTAAATTCTTCACATAAATGAGACTTCATATTGAATTATAGACTTGTTGCCAACTTGTTTACTATCCCTAAATTGTCCGAATTGATTGTTTACGATTTCTTCTATTTTACTTGTAAGTACTTCCTCTAATTTAATATCTCGCGTATCTTTTCTCTAAATAGTATGGAGAAGGATGACAAGGTTAATTGAATTTAAGTATACTGATTTTAGCAAGACGTTCGACAAGGTTTCTCCAGATTACTTCTATTTAAACTATCCTCTTTCACCGCATTTCATTATGCAGCTCGAATCGTATCTTATACCAATCGATTGGATTAAATTCTTCTGTATCTTTTTTGTCTAACATCTCAACAGTTTTGCGAGGTAGTTTGGCCGTAATCTTTTGTTTTAAATGTTGAAAAATACTCTGTCGTTCTTTATCTGGAAGTCCTGACTCAATTTTATCCTATTCTGACCGTATACATATCTCAAGGATTGGATCAATACAAAAACGTTTTCGTCGGCTTACATTGACGGACGGGGATCTGTCTTAGTATAAAATAGGCTTAAATTGATAGACTAATATTAATAAATACATAATCATTGGAGAGCCGTTGCGATATTTCTAAAGCTGTTTTTGTACATCAATTACAGTGCGCAAATATAATAGATTTGTATGAATTATTGCCTCTAGTCTACATTAAGATAAAATCGTATAATGTCTGAAGCTCGTACTTCTAACACAACGAAGCTAATTGAGCCAATTGTGAATTGAATGATTCTTTGAATTTCTTATAATAAATCTTCCCATTTGTTTGATGTTAATTGTAATTTTATTATTAAACGTGTTTTAGATTACTGGACCTTTCGTTAGCTAATATGAAATATAATTATGCGTATGCTATATAAAGGATTAATTCAACTAATAATATAACAATAACCTTGTAAAACTGCATTACATATGTATATAAAAAAAAAACCATCATCGCAACCCCCTTAAGAAAAATACATAAACTTGCTTTTTGCTAGACAACAAGCAAATTCCAACATCACTGTTTATAATAGAAAATCATTATAAAACATATAATAAGCGAACTTTTAAATATAATCTCCTTACTAATATGTTGCAGAAATAATATAAAATTAAAATTTATTACTAAGTGAAGTTGTCTTGTATTCAGTAATATGGCAGTACTATTCTCTTAAATAATCAATATTTTCATTGCATATTTTTAGGAGCTATGCATAAACAAATGTTTTAAAGTTCATTTATTAAGCTTTCCAGTTTGCCATAATAACGAATATATCACGACTTGAAAAACTCTATCCGCATATTGTGTTAAGGTAATTTTCATATTTCATATTTGCGAATGTTTTATCAGAAGGAAGAAATAAATAATGATGTGGGCTTTAACACTTTACGTAGAAGCCCAAATATTTTCTCAAAAAAGCAACTAAACACTAAACCATTTGAGTTCGAGGTGCAAATAAAAAGAAAAAAAATTAGTACAAATTGCCATACTGTTTGCTCTTATTATAATAAAGATAAATTTAGAAGCTGTGAAAGCTTTCGTTGCGTCTTTTCGTCGTTTCACCTTTTCATTAGCAGCGCAACACCGATTTTATTGTATATGGGGATTATACGCGTACATATGCGTGTTCGCAGATATGTTTTGGCACCTTGTTCTGGCGCGCTGTGAAGATGAAAAATTTCCCTCTTACTTCTAACCACTGCACCTGTAATTCCCCCACGGGAAAAGCAAAAACAACTGAAGCTTTAATAAGACACGTTTCGCATCTTGAGTATAAACGAATCATGCGGTCAAGAAAAAATTAATTTCATTTCAATGAAAATTCTTTCTATTTTCGTTTTGTAACTCTTATTATTGTTTTACGCAACACTTGTATTGAAGCGAACTCATTCTGTAAGTTGTGGGTGTCAGGCGAATGAACTGACGTAAATTTTGTCGGTAATTAAATCATTAAAAGGTTTTTCTGTGAAATAACAAGTTAACTTTTCCACAGATTTACTTTGCCATCGGAAAAAGGTGATAAGATGTTTGTTCTGCCAATCAAGATAAATTAAATTATCTACTAATTTTTCAACTTTCCCTTAGCGAGAAAAATAATTACTTCCGCTCGGAATAACACTGCTATATATTTATATTACCATTAACTCCGCAAAATTTGCAATGACGTTGCGAAAATGCATATACTCATTAGCGTTACGTAATATAGTCATTAACAATGTCGAGGGGACCCCCCCACAGAATTTCTTCATCATCGTAAAACAGAATATGTGATGATTTGATAAAAATTGCTAAGGATTCCAAATCTTTACATCAACGTGCTATATTTATCATCCACTATCTCCTCTATCTTTAGCAATTCGTCCAATGAACCTAAATTTGCTGATTTTTTCGAAATGGTTAAATTAATAAATCAAGCAATATTTTTGCGGAATCTCCACAATAGGTACCATTCGAAATTAATAAGTATCACTATATAAAGATAATCCTAAGCAGTAAAGTTAAAACCGGGAATCACATTTTGTATTGCCAACTTTTAGCATTTTGGTTAGATAAGATAACGCTTTCAATACTAAAATGAGTCATACTTTGAAACAAAACAATTAGGCATTGCTAACAGTTGCAAAATTCCACGCATTTGCCGTTTTAAATTTTCCTTTACCTGCGATCAACTAATTTTGCTAATTGTTCGAATAGGGCAAAATTTTCTGCTTTTGTCACACAATTTATCCTATTTCACAGTTTGAGAATGTGCAATTTAATGCACTTAAATATAAAAAATTGTTGGCGCTTTTAAATACCGGTGATAAAAATATAATTTTAAATGTTTCAAGTGTATCACCACCTTGAGGACACAATATCAATTTTGGTTTTGCAACTTCATACACAAATAAAATAGAATTGGGGTTTATGTCCGTTTGTTTGCATGGACGCTTCATTTAGTGTTGGTGTTGAAAGACGTTGAAATAAAGTGGAAAAATAGGGCGTTTTTCCAACACCATCATTTGTTAAAAATAAAAAAGGTAGGTAATTATGTATATATTTTTGTTAGATGATAATGTAATATTGTATAATAATCTCGAAATATTTGATTGTGTGATTGTGAAAACTGAAAAGATACTTAAAACATTAATTTTATTTTTCGTTATTATATTTGTTTTGTTATTTCAAACAAAACTTTTTCAGGACAAATTATATTGAAAATATTCCATACAAGAGAAACTCCCACACTGAAAGACCTTTTTAACTATATTCTGAGAACAGAAATTGTTTGGAGTATTTAAAAATTTATTTTTCAGAAAATATGGACTAGTAAAAAAGAATAATTTTGGCATGATTATTATTTTTATCTGGGAGCTAAAAGGATTAATTTTCTAAATAAAACAAAAACGAATGCGTAAAACGTTAGCCACTGTAAAAAAATAGCGTTAAATCATTTTAAAATATATACGTTTTTAGAGTATACATACATACATACATATATACCAGGTATAAGATATTTTAAAATTTTGTAATTTAATTTCACACAAGGTTCTTCAATGAGAAACATGAACAGTGTAAAATATGAATTTACCTTAAGTATTTAATTCTGACGAAGCTACATATTAGGTACAAATAAAATCCTTTTCTAAACAAAAATATTAGATTAAGCTTTATAAGTACATTACATTAGATATTGTGTGCAAGAAAATGTAGAGATCGTACCAAATCCAAAATTTGAATCAGGAAGTCATGAGACAATAAGTGAAAATGTAACAATATTCCTGTTTCACGATTTTTCTCCCAAAAAATTTACAATATTTCTCAACGCCTTTAATGGACGTATTCAAGTTGCCTTGTTCTTGATACATTATAAAAGAAAACCTCAAAAGAGCCCACATATTGCGTGTATACTAGTCAAAATATTATATCTACTCCAAATCTCGTTCAAGAAATTTTGCAGTAATATTACCCTAAGTGCCCCAATAGAGCAAAACCCATTTGGGAAAGGAAGCCTCCACCTTAATGTGAGTTAAACCTGCAATTTAACCTCATGAATTACTTGAATTTTTCGACACGATGGCACCGAAACCCATAGAGCTCATATGAATAACCTGGCCATAATGTGCCCTGGAGCTCAGGAATTCGCATTTCTCGTAAATTTATGGCTTTCACTCACATGAGTCCCTGGTTGAATGGTTGGCATGGGAAAAAACAAAAGGGCGTTTTCATATCTGAGGGATGA
Organism: Machimus atricapillus; assembly: GCA_933228815.1. Lineage (NCBI taxonomy): Eukaryota > Metazoa > Arthropoda > Insecta > Diptera > Asilidae > Machimus > Machimus atricapillus. Next base: position 42,737,104 of record OW121786.1, on the reverse strand, counting down.
GTGGATAAGCTTCTTTCGAGAGATCCTTCGGAACGGGCCGATTTCAGCAGTTCACATATGAGTAAACAGGAAACTTTGAATGAAGTACTGTTTGCGAAATGTTTTGCAATAACAAAACTTTTGCCCTTTTTCAGCGCCCGTTGCGTTATTGCAAACAATAGTCAGGCCCTAACTCGCGCCGAAAAGGGCTGGTTTTCTGTTTTTCCATGTTTATATAGTGAAGATTGACTCTTCGGTAAACATAACAAACTTTTCCATCAGGGAGAGAAACACATGTTTGCAAACATTCGGAAATTTATCCCCATATGCTCATTTACGACTCTTGTAATCAACACCTGCTGACGTCAACGTATTTCTCACACATTTGAAAAATATATTAATTTAAAGAGCTTCTGGAGAATTCTTTAATGGATTAATCTAATCTAAAGATTCAAAGAAGTCAATATCGCATTATATTATATTATTTATTATTCAGGCAAAAAGTGTAACACGGAAATTACCTCCCGCACGAAAGATTGTGGCGCAGTTTTATCAGTCTGCCGAACTTATACGTCGTGCTTTTATTACGCAATAATATTTAAATGCGCGAGGCACCCAGAAAACGCCGGCAAATTCCCGTGAATAATGAATACATGGTTAGTTCCACTTGTAACTGTGTGTTTTGACTTCATTCACAGATGCTCTGCTACAAAAAAGTTTTGCTAATACAAAAACATTCGAATAAATCAACTAATCATCGCATACATCTGATGCAAAGGTGCTTTTTGTTTTGTGATTTATTCCCCATTTGGATGATCACAGGCGAACAACATTTGCATGTATACTTTTATCAGCTTTTAATCAACCCAAACACATAATTCAATAATAATCTATTTCAAAATAGTTGAACCGGCACATGCTTACGAATGTCGATTTTACCGGTTAAATTTTAAAACACTGAGTAACGATAAGTAGCTCAAAATAGAACTGCCTCTGGTTTATTTCCTGTTGCTAAATTTATTGTTAAACAACTCATTTAATTTTCGTGTTTTTCTTCAATATTTTATCTTACACTAATTTAATTTTATTCCCCAGGAACAAGCGTAAAGCAGAGTTTCAGGAAATTAAAATGTTATATTCGAAAAAAATAAAATGAAAACGTCATTTTTTTTTTAAACAAAATTAACGTCACAAAATGAAATATTATTACATTTACATGATGTTTAAATTTTAAATTTTTTTATTTCAGCTTCTTAATAATTAATATTATAAAACTTGTCGATTTACTTTTTCCTCGTTATATCTCAATCGTAACTTTTTCAAAATAAAAATATGCAAATAAAAGTCGTGCATATTATTAATAAAAACGGACAAAGCAATGAAGTAGCACTACATACCAGAATTAATATAACTTCAGAATCTTCAAAAATAGCAAATGTTTTCGGTACGCCTCACTTTTTATGAGATGTGCCGGCATTTAAATAATTTTACTTTTTTAGATTTCTTTTAAATCGCATCCTAATACTATGAAAAAAAATGATGCTTTATGTTTAATTTCAAAAATATATTTGTATTAAATTGAGCGTCAAGGATTTTTTGACTCGCTAATTACAAAGCTGATTTCTGAAAACGTCATTTTTGTAAGCTACCTACACATGTATTGCATGCCTTTTATAAACAATTAAAGTTCTTTTAATTTTTTAGAAGCATGTACAAATGGATTTAAATACGTCTACTTTATATAACAAAATTAGGGGATATCTGCTTTAAATGTCATACAGTTCGCCTCTAATGAGTGTGTTAATTTATTTTTTATAATTTTATTTCCGTTTCTCTTTAAATCACATTAATGTGCAAAATAAAAATGAAAACAATCCATAAATTAAGTTTTTACATATCATGAAACACCAAAACAAGTTTAATTATGGTATACCTATACATGAAAATGATAAAAAGAACCTTTTTCTGTTTATATACGAGTGTATAAGTTACCCCTGCAATTGTCAAAAATGTAGCTTACAGAAATCACGATATTGAAAAATATGAACGAATAAGTCATACAGCTTAATTAGCTTTTCATGGCGTTTTTGAACTACTTTTAAATTTTAGTATGTACATACTTCTTATTATACCGATTTTTCACGCTTTTTTGGCCGTTAAATACAGACTGATTGTAAAATAAATATATTTGCTTTTTTATCATCAACTGCGATAGATGTGTACCTTTTCTAGTTCAGCGTGAAGTCAAAAAATTAATAACCAAAGAGAAATTTGAATTGTCTATTCTTCTCTATACGTACCTACTTATAAGAATTATCCATTTTTGTTGCTATCATTATACATATTTCAAAAATTGTCCGTTCAATATTAATATTAAAATTATATTAATTAACAAGGTGTTATCTCTGGCTTAACAGTAACTTCAATTTATTGCGAAACTGAGTTTTCAACTTGAAAATATATTTATCTACGTTGTGTTTTAATTGAGTCGCCATAACCGGAAACTTTCCACAGGTATGAGTACAGTATGTATCTACTTTCTTTTGTTCTGATAAACGGCGAAGTTGAAGTAGGAAATATTAACGAAACGAGAGTACAACAGCACAATTATGAAAAAGTTCTGTTAGACAATAGATCAATAATCTGCGCATTGATAATAAAACAGCTGATAATGGTCTTTTTCATTTTCATTTCATCACTTGAATAAATAGAGTGTTTGATTAATTAATTACTTTGTAGCAAATATTGTAGCTATAAGTGACACGTTCTATGTATTAAAAAAAACTTTCATTGTAAAAGAAATAAATATATTAATTTTCAGCATGCCAGTTTTATAGTTTGTATAAAAGCAAACATTTTCATAAGTTTCTTAGAATGCCGGGACGGGTAATTCAAAGTTTGGAATATAATGAATTTCGCTATAAACTAGATCTAGTACGACATTTAAATATAATTAAACTTTGCATCATACAATGGAATACTTTAACTTATTTTGATTTGCCTTTGAACGTAGCCTTAGATCACAGACTAGTACTAGGCAAGATGAAGAATGTTACATATAAAATTAAAAAATTGCCATTTTAAAATTGACAACATTTTCTTTTTCAATAACTTCATAAAAATGCTCAATAATAATCTACAATTGTTAACGCATATAATAACCTGTATAAAGTTTGATGATTTTATTACAATATTATTCAAATCCCCTTTCATTAAAAAATGCTAAAATAATCTATGAGTAAGCTTAGATTAATTATTTTTCAAACTATGTTAGCACTTCTCTCAAAGTTATTCGACATTTTTTTTAATTATCATATCACTTCTTTGATTTTATCATTTATAGTTCAATGGCGGAACAGGAAAAACCAAAAATTTCCGATTTTTTTAATTTGTAAACCATTGTCCATCTGATAAAGATCAGACATCACACAACCAACCATAGCCACAAGAATTATTTTGGAAACTTGTATTACATTTAAAAATAGATTCGAAATATGCGATCCATGATTAGTGTTATTGTTTTTAATTCGTGCTTAAATTAAACACTCCAGCGAAACTGCGAATTCCATTATACGCACTGCTTCCGCATAATGTTTTGTGCGGAAATCAATGAATATACATTGTTTTAATATGCAAAAATGTCGCATTCTAGTTGAATGTGTTTTCTATTGAAGAAATGCCTCCATAGCAATACCTCCAATTAGCGGATAATTGAAATCACATTTCGATGTTTTATATGTTTCATTTATTTCTATTAATGCTTTTCAAAAATTAATTTGAAAACAAAAATGATTTAAATTATTATTTGTACATATTGGTTAGCAATTGTAAAAGAATCAATTTTCTTCTTAATTAAATGGATTGGCAGATTCTGGATTGCATATATTAGAGATTTAATCGAAAGGTAATCAGTTTATTGAGTTTTTTCGATCAAGCCCTGCTGAAGATTATTGCGAAAATGCGATTACTTCCTTTTTTTCTGAAAGGTGCTTTATTGAATGAAAAAATAAAGTAAAATAACATAAGATAACATCTATTCTTAGGTTATAGGTGTAAAGAATTTAGATAAGCTTATGATACGGGTTTATTTCTATATGATAACATTAAATGTAAATATAGAATATCAGTTATCTCTTCAAGCGACATTTACCTAATAAGGCTTAGTAAATTTATATTCCGGTCTTATTAAGACTATTCAATATGAATTATAAAGCCTCTTTTTCAGTTTGAAACACTATTACAAATAACAATTCGTTAATTTAAATTCCATCAAATAGTGTTTTTTGTAAGATTTTTTTCTTAATTGTTATAATTTATTAGAGTTTCGTATGTAAATATACCAATTATTACAATATTATTTTATATTTTGCTAATGTGTCAATTATGCATGAATGCAATTTTGATAGTTCTTTTTAAATTTTCACTGAACTTAGTTTCAAAATTGATAAAGGTAGAAGATTTACGATTAGAAGATTAATTTTGTTTCATTTTTTTACTTCAATGTAGGTATGTATGTACTATATATCATAATTGACAAAAATAAAGTAGTTGCTCTAATTTATTTATTGTTTATAATAAATTGTTCGTCCAGTTGATTAGGCCTTATTTAGATGTGTTTCCTTATAAAAATTGGAAGTATTTAAAGTGATACAAAAACAAAAGATTTTTTATATCATTATTCTTTTGTTTGATTTGTTGAGAACTAGCAAGTAGATTAGGTATCTTTGTTATAAATTATTTTTGTATGTATTGTATATTGGCATGGTAATAAATTGAAATTGTTTCACGATATAAAAATTTGTTAAATGCGCGGTTCTAAACCTTTAACGCCCTTGTTATTATAAGAAAGGTATTATGAAATTTCGTTTTATATTTCAGGAGACAAATGGCCTTGTCTGTTCAAGGCCTTCGGAAAAATAAATGATTTTTATAGACATTTCACTTGCCAAGTCAGTTAGTCGCAGCCATTCACTCAAGATACAAAAGACAAGATTCAAGAAAGCCGACGAGGCGGTGGGGTGGACTGAAGCAGTAAGAAGAAATTGAAGAATGGAAAGGGCGCCACCTACCTGCATTATGGGGAAACTGAACCGTCCTGTGCCCGACTTGTCGAAAAGGGTCAGCGCGCTCAAGTCGGCGATGACTCCGTCGATGGTGCTGCCCGATAGCACTGGCTTCACGGGCGCTGTGATCGGCACGCACTTCACTGGAAAACGGCCCCTCGAGCTGTGTGCAGAAGTCGATTTTGTTGAGTCTGCATTGTTTCCACCAGGGGGTGTCCTGGCTCTTCCGCCGTCACGTGAAGATCTGCTCGTGAAGGTCAGCGGCTGGACACCCAGAATTTTCTCCAGATACTCCCTTTGCTTGCAGGCTAGACATTTTTGGTCCGGCCTTACCTTGCCGAAGTGGTTTTTGCGATGTCCAACCGGATCACCTTTGTGATCTTCAGCACGAACCGATTTCTTAGACGTGTCTTTAGAATTAACGTCTTGCTTCTGCGTCGAAGAAGCACCGTGTTTAGAGGAATTGTTCCAAGAATTATTGGCAACCTCGCGTTTCGTCTTTCCGCATGCGTCTTGAGAGTTGCCCGATTTCGAAGGACCTTTGCCGGCTTTTGTTGAGCTCTGACCGTTCGTCTGCTGCCTTTGGACCGTTGCTTTCGGCTTTGATTTTGCAGCGATCATCGTAACTTGACTCGTTTCGCGTCCGTACAAAATAAGTTAACAGTTAAAAAGCGTACCGTTACGTTTAAAATTTGGTTCGAAAACAAAATACACCAGTTGTCACAACGCGTGATATAATGCGATTGAATGCGGAAAAATGCCAAAACACACCTCGTGAGAAAAACTTTAAAACGCGTGCTTATGTGCAATCGAAAATTCGGAAAATGTTTAAAATTAGGAGAGACGCACTTAAAAACTATACTTAAAAGCTCACCACGACAAATTAAAAGCGAGAAGATAGAAACAGGCACGTTTCCGCGAAAATAAGATCAGATTTTATTTGTTCCGGTTAAGAAGAACACCACTCGAATGGGATTAACCTCAACGTTTTTTTTTTTTTTTTTTGTGAGAATTTCCCCCAAAGAAAATTACAAAAATTCAATAGTTCGCGGGCGAATTAGATTTGCATGTATGAGATAATAATAAAATAAAATCACACTTCTTTTTCGAGGTCACGGTGGACAAAGTTTTTACACTAGCGGGGAAAGGTGCGGCGCGCGCGCGCGATTAAAAACTCTGGGCAGAGGGTGGTGTGGTGACAGATAATTTCACGCGACAAAATGAGCCTCTGCGGGGAAATTTAGCGGAATCACGAGGGTAACTGCGGGCTCCACGGCTTGTGAGCGAATCGCGGTCGCGGTCCCGTCGATCGAGAATCAGCTGCACCGCGATTGCGATCACATGTGACGTGACGACCGAAAGTTCGATAACAGAAACAGTGCAGGGGTCTGCCCGAGTCTGCTCTGGTGCAAATTGGCCATTAATTGGCCCGCCGCGCCGCTCTGGCACCACCACACCTCAGAAGCGCCGCTGACTTTCCCGAGAACGGCCGCCTCCCACGCTCTGCGCTCGACCGCGGCTGCGATTTTCGTTGGCCGCTCCGACGGCGATCCCGCACTTTAGCGGCCTTTTAGGCGCTACGCAAGCGCCCCGCCGCGCCTCGCCGACTACGAGCTATCGGCTCAGCCCCGAGCCGCGCCAGGGTCGCCGCGAAATTTGCGTATTGGGGCCTCGGGCAGTCAAATTCACCCAAGTCCCTCTAAGCTCTGAATTAATTAAATGCGAATGTAACGATAAAAATAAAGTAAAAGTAAAAAAGATAATTATAATACCATTTATAAATAAATAAAAGGTTTACCTTTAAAGCGGTATTATTATTTTATTATTATTCTTACATTCAGATATTTAAGAGCTTTAATCGGGAATTAATATTCAAGCGAATTTTAAACATTCCGGTAATGGCATTTTTCTCTTCAAAAATTAAAATTAAAAATTAGTATCGTTTTATTAGATTTACTATGCATGTACGTACCGCATTCAAAATTTTATCTTGCAATCCCATTTAGTGGAACTTTTAAAATAAATAAGTCTTTCAACTTTTAATACACAGAGTAAACTCTATATAACGAATAACTCCTTAAAACGTAGAAATTGCTAAGGTTCGTTTGGTTTATATTGTTATCTATCTTTATATTGAAACACTCTTTATAGCGTAGCAATCACTCTCAATAACGAATACTGGCATAGTAAAAAACGACAATCAAAGATAACAGATTATAATTTTGTTATGTAAACTTTTTTCACTTAATTTACTCAAAATTAAAACCACTTATTCGTAAAATTATATTGTTTTCTTTTACTCTCCGTTTAATGAAAACTCTTTATAACGCAATAAAATATCCGGTCTCTTCAATTTCGCTATATAGAGTTTACACTATTTAAGAGCTTTAATCGGCGAATTATTATTTATTCAAGCGACTTTTAACCATCCCGGTAAATGGCATTTTTCTCTTCAAAAATTAAAAATAAAAACTAGTCACGTTTTATTAGATTTTCTGAAAGTAGATATGTACCTGCCTAACAATCAAAATTTTATCTAGCAATCCCATTTAGTGGACCTTTTAAAATATGTAAATAAACCTTTGAACATTGAATATACATATTTAGTATAGTACGTAGTACCTATACTAACAAAAACTAAAATAATGTTATTTACATTTTATTGTGAATTTATAAATTTGTTAGTTTATTTTTCACTTGTACCTATTGTTTTTTCTCCTACTGCAGTGTAACCTTAATATAACGAACCTCAATATAACGGTTTCCTCGATTTAACAAATTTTTCGAAATCCCCTAGAACTGTCCGTAAGAGTCAATGCAAAATATACCTCTAAATTACGATAAATTTTGTCTAAAACCTCTTTATAACGATTTTCAATTAACAGCAGAATATATACATAGAAGGTATAATTTACCTCTGTTTAACGATTTTACCTATAACCTTTATATAACGTATCGTACTAAACCATCATACAAAATTTCACAAAAATTCATGTCTCCACAGATTCAGCCACACTAAATTCATTATACGACAATCATTTGTTGTTTAAAGTTATTTTGCTTTAAATAAAAATACACTGTTTTCATTATAATGTGTTTTATTTACTATTTACTAGTAGAAATCGTTCGCTCAGGGTAAGTAGAATAGTTCGTTGAGGTTTTATTACCTTCATAAAATAAATCTTAGACCAACCTAACCTCTATATAAAAGTCCTCACTGTAACGAATTACTTGGTATAACGAATATTTTCCAATTCCCATATCAAGGTTGCGCTGTATATATTTTTCTGTAAATGCTTTACAAATTTTACTGGCGTATTATCATTTATTTCACTATAAATTAAGTATGTATAGGTAGATATGCCTTCAAACATATTTGTAAAACTTTTAATTCGGGCAGAGTAGATTGAATAAAAACAAAAGTTACCTATGTACATACCAATCAGTGTTAACAATATAGAGAACTCTTCTAAGCGTTTATAATTAATATATGTATATATATACATTTTCTCAAAAAAATTTGAACATATTGAATTTTTATTGATATACTAGATTTAAAAAATATCATTATGTTTAAAAACTTTTGAATTATTGTGGCACATAATGTATGTAGCTCATACTATCTTTTAGAGCTACCCCTCTCTTCATTCGACGCCGCTGTAGATCGTTGGTAAACTGCATAAGTTTTGGGGTAGTCTACCCCCCGCCCCTGTTTTGTGCCTACCCTGCGTTGCTAATTATGCACCAAGCAGAGTTAACCGCATTGTGGCGAACTGCTCATGATCTTCAGATATGCGACCGCATCTTGCCAAAATGGCACTTTCACCGAATAAAAATAGAAAAAACTCGACACCTCTTGCCAGACGCTGAGAACGCACTCGGCTCGGTGTTATCTAACCGAAATTGCTTAATAGCCGACGATTGTTGCTAGTGCAGCCAGGTGCACTTGATTACGCCTTGCACATGCAGTTCTTAATCTTTAGATTCTGGCGCCCTTTTAGCAGGTTTCGTCATTTTATCATGGTTTCACTTTAATCAAAAACACATGTAAAACACCCACGAGTCGCAGCTCGCGTGAAGCACTTATTAACTCTTCCACATATTTACGAAATGGTCATCAATAAAATACAGCAATTTTTAAAAGATTGGTGAAATTATCTACGAATGTGCTCGATGCAAGAAGATAATTCGTAAAAGATCAGTCAGTCGACTTTGAGCAGAGCAGGATTGGTTGCGAATTTAATTACACATATTCTGGTCTCCTCTGTTTGCACTTTCATTTCAGTATTAATTTAATTTTTTAGATAAAAATAGTGCGAAAATTGATCTGGTTCAAGTTTTGAATTTTTTTTTCTATAACTAATTATTGATAAATGATCGGAAAATTATAACCTTATTCAGCAGCATTTCGTAAAAGCTGAATTGCTAATTTCATATAAAAATCGTGATGAGAGTAGGTACCTTCTAGCGTTCCTAATATTGAAAAAAAAAATGCGTTAATTTAATTTTTAAATGGTATTTTTTTAATTAGTTATGTAAATTAAGTTTACATATAGTGTTGATATTAATTGAGGATTTAATAAACAAAAAAGTACAGGAATTAGATAATTATTTTTACCATACTAATTATACTTTAAGGTTGGCTCCAAGGCAACTAAAACAAATATCAAAATGCTAAAAAAGTCAATATAAACTATAATAGACGAGTAAAGATACTCATCCCGTCTTATTTCGGCTAATCTTCCACCAAGTATTGCTTGCGTGTGAAAAGCCAAGAACTGCAAGAATTTTTTGTCAGAAGTATTAAAAACCAAAATTGAAAAAGACTTACACATATTACAGTAATAAGTGCTATATAAGAAAATGTTAAAATTAAAATTTCACTTCGAATAAAAATTGTTGCAACCAGTGTTCCGACAAGCACGAGAAACAAAATTATGAGGAATATTGAAAGAGTTACAATATGCCGGGTATTATCGCACTGAAATAGAAATAATGTTAATAATTATTAAATAGAATATTTGTTTTACGGATAAAGTATTACAGGTAATACTCCTGCAAAAATTGTTGTTGTACACCAGATAACGATTGCTACACCAAATGCAATCAGTACATCATAACTTTTAAAACCTAGTACAATAAAAATCAACAAACCAATGGCTGATTCGATCTGGAAAAAATTAAACTTTAATTTCAGTCTATATTTAATTAATATGCATATACTAGGAGAACTATGATAAGGATGTTGTAAGGTAATGTCTTTCGAATTTCTCTAAAGTTAAAGAACAGCATGATGGACATGATGAAAAACACTATGATAATGAATACGAGGTACCTCTGGTCAAGTAATTCAGCGACTACATCTGGACTATTATTAATAAAGCGTCATATAAATCACAAGTCAAACCATTGTAGTGCATACTTACAAGTATAAAAGAGGAACCACCTCTGAAATTGTAACTATGAAGTAAACCGCTACCAGTCCATAAACTTTGAAAATATATTTGGTAGTTGAAAATCCAATCAAGTTATCAGCGTTTGAACTATGACTTGTACTCAAAACGTTTTCTCCGTCCATTTTTCTAAATGTTATGTATCAAAAGCTTTGATAGACTGACTGAAAATGCAATGCTAACTTTTACAAATTTTAAATCAAATTTTGTTTATAGTGGACATGGACCATACATTTACGAGTATTACTACTTCTGGATAAGCTCGTCCAAATTTGTCGAAAATATACATATTTATTTTATATTCCAATAAAAGTAATAAAATAAAATTAAAATATTATATGTATGTACATATAATGATATTGAAATCTAAATTCAAGTTTTGAATGATCAAAAAAATGTTATTTTGACTACAGAAATGGAGAGTTAATTGAACCAATTGAAATAATATATCAATAACTTTTATTCTAATTAAAATATAAATATCTTTCACATGCCTAGTCTTTTTTTTGCACTAAGTAATGTTAAAAGATATCAGCACTTTATTTATAGTTCTTTAATTTTCAAGAATCGTTTCATGATGAATAAATAAGACTATTCTCTTACGGAAAACAAATATTTTTCGATATCGATAATTATCGACAGGGATTCTGTACCACAATGTTGAGAACCTTCGTTTATACCTTAACTAAGATGGAACGCGTTGGAAATACTGTTTTATGACTTAAAAATTGAAAAAAACAAATTATGTTTTGCGGAATAGTGAACTATTTATTTATTATTTGCGTATACGATAACATTTTTTCAAAATCTGTTCGCAATATGCTGTACGGTAATTTAAGATTATTTAAGTTTCCTTATTATTTTAGACTTTAATTTTGCTGTAATACTTCGCTTCGAAATCTTAATTCCATTTTTTTCAAATAAATTTTTATAAACAAGTTCAGCGATAAAAACAATAGTGCTAAATGCATGCCCAACCAACAAAAATTTAAACATTGTGCCTAAATTAGAGAATGTTATTTTTTCAAAACGTTTTTTTGGACTGAACGTTGTAACTAATTCCTCTTCTGTGACTGGAGCTGGATAAACTAAAAATATAGAAATTCTTCAATAAAATTTGTGTAATCATGTCTCTAGAAACAAATTTACATATTTTATTAACAGCTTCAAAAAGAATGTTTTGTGGAAAGGCGTCATGAAAGGCATCGTTATACTTTCTTACTGCCACAGCGTTATCGATTCCATTCAGGTAGTTGTTTAAGGCAATCTCCAATCGAACGAGACACAGAATTTTTCTGCGGGTAATATACTTATTTACCATGAAATTCCAAAATCCACTGTACCTATAGAAAATTAATTCATAATTTTGTTCAAGATAAAAAGAGTTGATCATTTCACCCAGCCAGTAGAACCATTTGGTCCATGCGGTTGTAAAGTGGATGGCCTTTTGTCATTACGATGGTAACGTAGTAACTGTTTTACAATGTAATGATTAATGCTCTAGTTTATACAATTAAGAGGTAACTTACAAAAATTTTGATTGTTTTTCGATTGTCCAAATAGGAATACTACCGTCATCACGTAGCCATTGCTGAGTAATATAGATAGTTCTTAGTTTGTCAGCCAGAGTTACTGCCTCTCCTTTTGCTACTAGTTCCAAGCTTTTTATGATAGGGAGGTTTCTATTTCGTTTTATAATTTCCTCCCCATATTCAAAATCTTCCAAAATGAAGTCATAACTACAATACACAACAAAAAGAAATATTGTCTAAAAATTTCGAATAATTTTACTTACTACTTTTCATAAGTAACTTGCAAACCGAGGTCAAGAACTTCTTTTAGAGAATTAATTGGTTTTGCACTTTTCGGTGCTGTAAGGTATGAAGTTGTAGTTGTTTGCAAAGAAAATATGATAACAGTGCAAAAAAGAGCCCAACATCCGATTATCCATCTTGCTTGAACTGTCTTGGGAGGACTCCGCAAAGGTTGTACTACAAATCAGTTTACTTAATCTCTATCTTTTTTAGTATAATTTTAATTACTCAGAAAAACTTGAATCAATGTTAAATGAATCAGACCAAATTTTCTGTATTCTTTATGTTCTGCAGTTCTCTTCTTTTTAAGTAACGCGAGACTAAGTGCTGTTAAATAAAATGTTACTATAAATGATGCTTTTGTTAATGTTGAGGAGTCCTGGAAAACATTTCAATATTTAATTTTGACAACAAATATTCTCATAAGCGTACCATGAAAAGATAAGCTAAAAATTCAGTTTTTTTAGATCTTTGCACATCTGGTACAATAAATTGAATGTAATTATTTAAAAACCAGTAGCTTTCCTCAAATATAAATCGCCGATTTCCGTCAGTATGAATTGATCCGATTGCAAAGTCGGCATCGTCACGCTTAAATGATGAGATTTGAATGAGTATAGCAAATTAATCGAGTAGATTCTTTAACTTATTAAATGTTGCAAATAAATTGGAATTGTAAGCAAAATTATATTCATTAGGCAAATTTTCAATTTACTTATTTTTATTTTATTTTATATTATTCTCAAAGTAGGTATGTACTTAAATAAAAATAACGTATATTTTAAATATTTACCATGAGATATCCCATAAATCCTGTCCACGATCCATTAGACGTTACCGCACCCACAGTATCGTCGAGGTTTAAATAGATTGGAGTAAAATTTAAATGTTTTGCAACCATATTCATAAATTCTATCTATAAAAAAAAATGTTTTAAATGATATGAAATACTTTCGAAAAAATTTGATACCTCAATTCCTGGATAAAATCGTCTTCTAACATGTATAACATTCGGAGGCCAAAGACCAGTAACAATTCTTATTGGACACCCTTGAAGGTCAGATGGTATTTTTGGAGGGAAAAGTTTGCTATCTTTATTTTCAGAATAATATTTATTTGAATTTTGTTTGTTAACATAATCTAAACTTCCGTTGAGGTAGCAAAATCCCAGTGTTTCGTCATTCCGGGGAGAGTATTTATCGCACATATGATTTCTATATGGAAAATTAGATATAATCCTAAAACCTTCCGAAGAAGCCTTAAAGAAAATCGAATACAGCACACGATTTTCAATCAGTATTTTTCCAATTGCTCTATAGTTTCTGTAAAATCAATACAAAAACTTAAAAATTGTATTATTTTCGTGCTTGAAACAGAACAGACTTTAAGCAAAATAATTCAAACTTTAGAAATCGCAACTTTAAAAGACGCTCAAACACTACTTTTAAAAGATTAGAAAACATAACTTTTTAAATTGCGGACAATTCTATTGTAATTCGTAATCGGTTTAAAGTGTAAGCCATCAATTTCAAAATTGAAATTATTTTATTTATTATTATATCTGTTAGAGCTCTTACAATCTTGTTGTATTGTGCACCGGTATTACAATGAAGTAATTTCTCAGATTTAAAAACTTTTGCGTCTTTAAATGATTTATATAATCTTCAACTTCTCGGTCATGTCCAACAAAAAGAAAATACGATGTCAGCTTAGCGGTTATAAAATCCGGTCTGAGACTTTTGCTGAAGTAAAAGAGGATTTTATTTTACCTTCAAAGCCATCAAGAAGATTTGGGTTTATTACAATTTTATATCCACGAACAACCTTTTTCCAAAGACTCCCTCACCCACAATAAATGGTATAAAATCGAATTCGTTCACGTATTTCTTTTTGGTTATAACAACTGCCCTTGGAATTTGCTCGTCGGTGATAATTTTATTCAAACACTTTACGGATAATGAAAGAAATTCATTTTGAGGATTAAGAATGGAAACTTCACTCAGCTTCGATTGAACTGAGATAACGCGACAGAGGGAAGTTATTACGAAAATGTAGCCAAAATGTGAAGCAGAAATTTTAGATACCATCTTTAAAGCCCAAAATGAGAACTTCGACTAAATCTTTTGTCTCAGATTTCTTGAATTTATTTGATATCTGACTAATTGGTTGTTTCTTGGTGTCCTTGGACGATGGATATGTAATTAAGACAAAACATTTCATAAAGGATTATCTAACAGCTTTCTCGACGGAATGGAAATTGCAATTGGTATGTTATTAAGCCTGATTAATTGAAATTTTGATCATACATTGATTGCAGATTGACAGTTGTAGGAAAACGTGTTATTAATTACACAGAACATTCATGTTAGCACGCCTTGTCGCTATTAAATTATATTAATTGAGGCAATCATATTTCAGTCTTTTAGTAATATCGACTATCAAATCGTGCAAGGGGAAATTATTTTGTAATAATGTTTTGTCTACATATTTAAGTTATTTAATGCATGTTTTAATGCATTATGTGTTTTTTAACATTCGTATATGGAAAGCAAAATTATCTCGGTTTTTTAATTGTGTTGTATAACTACATAAAATTCCAAATAAACGTCCAAATCTGAAAAATCTGCTAAAGCAAAAGAAATAAAGTTTTTTATTAAACAAAAACAAGTTTTAGGAAAAAGTAAGAAAACCAATGTTTAATTTGACAAACGCAATCGGTTTAATTGTCCATGTCTAATTTTAGACAATGCACTAGAACACATTATGTAAAAATATTAAAAAAGATACAAAAAATGCCATTTAATATTGATTACGCTACATACATACATTAATTTATTTCGTAATTATTGTGCATATTTCCGTTAGCCTCTACTACTTTGATAAATTGTAATATAGAAGAATGTAAAAATTAAATATTGAAGATAATCCTTTTTATCTTCATGTTATAAGTTATAGCCAACCACTGCTAATACAAGCCAAAACTCCAGCAACTATTGTAGTAAGTGTTATAATAAAAGTCTGTTTTAGTATCTGAAAAAAAAAATTTCATTTTATACAATGCTATACATACCTATATGAATATGTGAATTGAAAAGCACTTACATTATCTTGCCATTTCCGATTTTCAATACATTGCTTATAGGGCATACGAGAAAACGACACAGAATTATAAAGAGGCACCCACGTATCTCCTGGCATCAATCTAAAGAGGAAGTCATCAAATGCTTTTCGAATCCTGAAGGATTTCTTTGTTACAAGATCTCGCATCTGAAAGCAAAAGCACATAAATTACTTTTTAGGGTTTATTATGTTAAAAAGGAAGTGGATCGATATTCTGGAGCAATTTGCTTCTTAGAAATGCAAAATGGAGTATATTTGAGAGAAAATAAAAAACAGGCAGTCAATGCCCTCCAATTTCAATTAACATGAGACTTTTCAAGTAAGTAATTCACATATGTACCTACATATGTACGATTTATCCTTAGGGATAGAAATGGAACTTTGCTAAAAGCTTGTTATGTCCTAACAAGAATATTCACTTAGTCGTATATGAAAAATCCTGAATAATGTTTCTTTAAATGAAAGGCAAATTTAAAAAAATTTAATAGAAGCCTGAAATTGAACACAAAAATTATATTACATCTGGCTACATCGAAAATATTACTAATAAGTATCTTGAAATTTTCCAGAATAGTTTTATTTAAACTACTTGTTTCTCTTACCTCAACATAATTATACATTGCAAGGTCGCAAATAGCATGAGCATGCTCCCATCTCATTTCACTGAACTCTTCCAAAGCTGCTTGAATATCATTTCCTTTTCTTTTGAGAATATCCGAAAGGATCGAACAATCCTCAAAACCAGCATTCATTCCTTGTCCATAAAATGGCACCATAGCATGGGCTGCATCTCCAAGTAATAAAACTTTGGAACCAATGTGATAAGGATTGCACTAAAATAAATAATTTTATGCAATCTAAACTTTATGTTCAACTCATAAAGACTTACTTTAACAGAAACTAAGTGCTGTGGTTTTGTTTTAAAGAAATCCTTAATCAGTTTTTCTTCTCCAATGAGTGATATAGCATCAGGAAAGTACTCTTCAAAAAACTTCTGTAAATCTTCAGGAGTTCTTATTTGGTTGAAATTGTTAAAAGGCATGAATAGTGTCACTGTCCATGTTTTATCCTAAAATTAATATCATATAAAATTTAAGTTAAAGTCGTTAATCATAATCATCATATTCTTAAAACTATACCTGATTTGGTAGCGCAATCATCATAAATTTCCCTCTAGGCCAAATATGAAGATAGTTTTCAGGCATAGCAAATTGCTAATTAAGAAAATACATATTTAACTCAATAAACAAAAAATATTAAACATTTACTTCTCCATCCTTTGGTGGAATACACAATTCTAGATATCCGTGCTCTATATAAGTTTGACTAAAATTAAATCCAGGTCTGTGAAGCATATGACGTCTTACTGCACTAAAGGCCCCATCGCACCCTACTATTAAATCGGCTTCGGCTTCATTTAGTTCATTTGTTATTGGACTAAAAAGCCATATAAATTAAATTACTTACGAGAAGGTAGAAAAAGAATTACCCACTTTTTGAAATGGAGACGATTTTCGTCAAAATCAGCCTTTATTAATTTGTGGTTGAAATGACGATAAATATTGGGATACCTTTCAGTTTCTAGAATTAATAATAGTATTTGTTTAGTTCATAATTAAAGAATATTTTCTATCATGCAAATAATAACAAAATTTATAAATAGAGTCCTTGAAAAGTAGTGTACCATATTTTATAATGAGGTATCATAATAAGGCAATTAGTAATTCAGCTTTTTATTGCTCTCAGTTGTAATATTCTAGATGCGGTAATCTTTTCAAATCAAATTGTTATTGCTATAATTAACCCAATCAATCCCACTTTGTCGAAGAAATTTAATGTGCTGATACTCGTAACAAAGTTCTAAACAGAGTCCGCAGCAATTATTAGAAATTATACATATTATTGTGATATATTATTTGACAATACTTTTTTTCCAGTATTGGAATTTTGACTAATTTCTCGAATGTCTCAGATATTTGTGATTATAACATAATGAAATCATCCTTGTTTTTAATCAGTTTCTTTATGTCATATTTTTTTAAATAAAATTATGATATATGACGTTATTTCATTTTTAATTTGCAAAGAAAACAGCGTTTTTCGTAGTGAGAGCATTTCAGAAAAGTGCAAAACCATAAAACGGGGAAATATGAAATTACGGTATAAAATATAGCTGTTCACTAGAAAATATGTTACAGACTGAGTTTCTTTTAAAATTTAATTTAAAATCTATAAAAAAATAGATTTACCGAAAAAAGGTGGAAATCTAATTGCAGCACTGCATTTCTCTGAAATTTTTTAAAAGCAAAGAAATATCTGCTGTTCTTAATTTTATTCCAGGTTTATTAAAAAATATCTTTTGAGGAAAACATCACTGTTCCGACTCGTATTTGCTCAATACACCTCTAGTATAAAATGTCTTTTATTATTGTATTAACACTTACTACTTATGCATATAAAAAGATACTGGGGTTACTCATGTAACTTATGCTGAATGATAGAACTACCGATATAAGATTTACGAAATAAGACTATAATTTTTATTTTATTTGTAGCATAAGAGAGTTTTAATTCCAAATATGTATTTGATTAAATTACCTGTTAAAAGAACCTCATTAAGATGTTTTCTGCCCACAGAATAAATGCACTAATAATGTGTAAATTATCACAAAATTAAAATTTATGGCACCATTCAATACGATAAATGCATATATGTATGTATGTACCTCTTTGCGAGCAGCGTCATATGGCACAAAAGTCATTTTGCCACTAAAATCGTGTAACATCCTTCCTTTCATTGGTATTCCATGTTGTAGCAATCGGTCTTCGAGACCAACTTCAGCTAAAGCTGCTCTTCCCCGAATTGACAATGCTAAATTAATACTTCTGCCTTGAACCAACTCACATTTTCGAATATCTGAAATATAGAAGAGAATAAAATAATCATCAAATTTTAAGTACATTTTCCCGGTATTTGATAAAATTACCTTCTCGATATTCATAAAGATGTATTTCATGACCTTTTCTTCCTAAATGTAACGCTGCTAAAGACCCCACCTATAGAAAATAATAAGGTTTTTGATTTCTGTTAAGAAAGTACTTATAAAGAAAAAGTAGAATGTATTGAATTTTGAATCAATGGTTTCATTATTCAATTGTTTTTGTTGTTCGACCCAATACTTCCTTTGCGATGGATTAATCAAAAATTGATTGATGTATATGTATGTATATGTATACATAAGATTTTTTTTAAATAATAAATAAGTTTTAAAGAAAAAAAGTGCAATAGTGTGAAATATTTCATCTTTTACTATCTTTTACTACGTTTACTATGTATGTAACCATTTTGCTTTCAATTTACTCAGACCTGATTTATCGCCGATATAAAATATAAATATTTGTATGAAATAAAATTCTATGATACATTCATTGCACATATGCTAAACTTTATAATAATAATTAATAATTTACGTTTTAGATATACGTATTATACTTTTATTATATTTACGTAAATTATATTTGCTACTATTACTTATTTACATAACTACAAGATTCGGAGCTATCATTTTTCCATAAAAAACAATACAATAAACTTATAACACATGTCTGCTAAATATTCGTTGAAGAACTTAAAATAAATATCCACCAAGAAGCTTTTCATACATATAAAACGTAGTTACTCTACTCCTTATATTTACGAAGAGACCGCAAGAAAACATTTTTTTATATATGTATTTTCACTGCAGTTCCGTAACTTTAAACTTAACCACCGACAAGCAATAGGGCAAATGAGTTCAATATAATAGAATTGCATAAAATCCGATTACTCAATTTACAAGTATCATATTACATGAAGGAGACATTTTTCCATTCAGTTCTTTAATAGAATTTGATTTTATGAGAACACATGAAGCAGGAAAATATATGAAGGTTATTTAAATCTGAGATTCGAAATTGAAATTATTTTATCTATTGACAAAAATCATATCCATAAATTTCTGTGATTGTACGATATGGCTAAGAATTAATTAAATTATTGTTGTATTTCGATTATGTTAATTCATTAAACCCATCTAATGAAAGTGCAAATGTATAGACATATTAAAATATATTACATATTCTTATGCCAGAACCGTTTAACATAAATAGAAAGTAAGAAAAGAAATTAAAAGCATATATTTTATCATCGATATTTTCGCATAATTTACTTAATTACGAACATACCAATCCACCTCCAATAACCGCAATTTTGAGTGGCTTTTCATTTTTCCCATTGACAAAATCCTGTGATATCGGTGCATCCATTGCTCCTCTTAATTTAAGGCACTTCACATAAATTATCCACTAAAATCGTTACACTCACACCGCACTCTTCACATCAATTGAATTAAAAAGCCAATTGCACTTCAGGCAAAGCTAGTGAGTGACTCTTCATCTACTTAACTCCAGCCTCAGACTAAGTGCGCCGTCTGAAGCCAGGGCTCCGAAGAAGCCTTACGACGATATCACCTGGATCGTTATATGGCTGCCTTCCGCAAACTTAGTAAATTAAATGAATGGAGGCATAAGAAAGTCTCATGTTGCGCCTCTGTACGACTTTACGTTTACCTTTGTCTTAACTAGTTCTATCTTACTTCCATTTCATAATTAGAAAAACTCTTATCACTCGCTCTCAACGAGTCTGTCGGAGGCATCTGGCAATGTTTAATCTGATTACTAAATATGGACCAAAATATAAAATGTTGCTAAAGCGGCTGATTACTGAAACTTATTTGTTTACGTAACTGACTCCTTTATAAAGGTTTACCGCCTTTAAGATCAAAGCAATTTTCTTCGCCCGACATAGGAAAGCAAATCACACCGGCATCTGTGTACTTAAGTTTTTTTTTTTTCAGCTATGATTGATAAGATGCTGGAAAAATTTTAAGATACTGCGAACATTTTTTTTAATGTTTTAGTAAATATTTTGCTTTTTTCTTCTGTTTAATAAATATTTACAGCAGAGTTCAAGAAGAGCTCGAAGAATTTTGAATGAGGGGTTAAAAAAGACAAATTGTGTAAAAGATGATTTTTATAGCCGGCATGCGGCATTATATTTGTTTACTAATAATATATCTATGTCAGACTGTAACTTTCCAGTTTGATAAAAAAAAATATTAGTCTGCTAAGAAAACGTGTACAAAGATAATTTTACCTATCTAATTATAGTCAATTATTCCCAAAATATTTTTGCATATGGACTAAATTTAAAAACATAGGTACCTACTATATGCATTTAAATGATTCAAGTCAACTCAAGAGATTTGACTGAATGGAAAAGAAATTAAATATTATAAAGGCTGAAATGAAGGACGAGTTTTTCATCTGGTTTGTTGTTGCTTAGTATAAATGATTATTTTAAAAATATTTCTTTCTAAGAATTTATTCCAGAAACTTCGAACCTCACAATTTTTGGAAGCAATATAGCGACCAAAATTTTGAGAAATTCAACGAGTTTAACTGAAAATTAGTCACTGAAAATAAGCTTGAATATAGTAATTCGAATCTTGTCTTTTTATAAATTTTTAAAAGTACGAGAATATATGTTGCAATATAAACTTTAATCATATGAAAGAGGAACTATAATTTTACTGTCTGGTGTTTGCTATCAATTCAATTTAGTTTGGACCCAATTTTTCAACATAATAAACCCATAGCTAACTAGCTCATCGAAACCATCCATTATATTTAATTAAATATTTAGTTAATAAACCCTTTCTCAGTAAAATGTGCAAATTCAGCTTACCAACTTTATGTTTGTGAAATTAGAAATTGGGATTTTTTCACCGGAGTTTTTTTTTACGTAACTTGCTTTCAACGTCATCGTAAACATACCCAAACAGTTGCGTCTGAACGAACGGTATTTGATTAATCTTTACATGTGTTTTCAAATGATTATTGTTGAAAACATATGCCAGTACTTTTGTTTATTTAGTGTTCAGTCAGGTGTACTTGTTTAACAATTTGTAATTTTCCAACGATCTCAAATGAATAACTTAACGAAAAGTATTATACTGCATAAAATAAGGTAAAATAAAAAAAGAAGCACCAAAATGACAAATATATTTAAATACGAAATTAAACAAAAATATAAAGCAAAAACTACATTTTATTTTACAAACAAAATAGCACGAAATACTGAACAAATTAATTGATTTCTTTTAGTTTTTAAAGCAGTAAATCGACATACGACATGACAAACAAACTTCAATAAATTACTGTGGTCGACTGTTAGGAGGTTGTGCATAATTAAGTTTATGTTAACAGTCAAAGAGAACTCTATGAAATCAGAACTTAGTTTCCAACATAATATATGTACAGATATAAGTATAAATAAGCTTCTATTAAAATTAAATCTATATAAGTTCCGCATATTCTGGGAATATCCTGAGTCGAAAAATAATATCTGATTTCATAGTTATTAAATATTTCTTTCTGTGTACTGAATTTCACCCTTTTTCCGCCCCAATTTGAGGTATAAAAATATAAACTAAACTTAATTTTATTCTTATCCCTCCCTGTTATCACACTGTTATGCCTTTTTTATCGGTGGGTCTCATTCTAATCTCATGCTCTTTTAACTATGCAAAAGGAGGACATCGGAATGGAACTTAGAATATTTTGACTGCAATGAAAGTGTTAGGATGAGATTAGATATAAGATACTTTTTTATTAGAACCAAATTGGAACATACAATATATAAAAAATCATTTTAATAATTTGCAAATAGGTCTCTGACTTAAGTGAATTTTAATACATTCATACAGTAGTTGAATAATTTTATGTCTAATCCATAAAAGGGATGTTCGGAATATGAAAGTGGATTGCAACCAACAATTCAAATTTAATTATCCAGTGGTTCTGAAACATTGTGCTTTACGTCTTTTGTAAGATTTAATTAGGGCTCCAAGATTTTTTGAAATAAACATTTTGTTCGGGTGTCGAACTCATCCCTGAACCTCACGTGGGAATTTCGAGTTCAGTATTTATCCAACTTCAGGGAGGAGCTCCCGAGAGAGGTAAGATTTCCCAATTTTTCCAAATTTTCCCGAAACCGATCTATTTTGGTCCCGAGAGAGTCCGATCTCGCGACGATCGGGCAATATATCAACAAGTTGGTGCTAGCCGATCCTGAGGAGAATGCCTGAGCGACGAAAAACGAATTCGTTGATTTAATTTTAATTCGATAAAATGTTAAAAACGCCAATCCGTCAGTTACGAGCGGACCTCTGAAAAGAGCGGAACTTAGGGATAAAGTCCGCGGAAAACAGTTTCAATAAAACGAAATGACTTTTTCGCGAATTAAAGTGATAACTTTGCTAGTGTGCTCGATTTTAGCACTTAGTTTTCCCGGATATGTCGACTGTGCAAAGAAAGGATCACAACAGGGAGGCGCGGGGTCATCGTCCCCTGGCCACGAAGCTGTAATCGAGGAAGTGAACGCCAAACAATTGGAGAAAATCTTACATGAAAAGGATTACGTAGCAGTTTTTTGGTGTAAGTGATCACGATCACGCCATTCCTTTCAGAGGAGCCGTCTTAAGACGTGGTGCCAATATCGTTTTTTATCTAGTCCATTCACTTGTGTTGGTGTGCTCGTACGTGTGTGTGCGTGTGTGTGGACCAGTGCGTGAGGCATGTGTGATAATACGTGAGTTCTATTTCCAAAGCTCTCCAATGTGATTTATTTGCACACGATTTGAGAATGTGTTCCTCACTTTGAAATCGTCTTTTATTGTTGTTCTATTATTATATAACTGGCGAAAGAATATTTTCCCAAATTTGAGGTGAATAATTTATTTCGAACCTTCAGAGATTTTTTTATTATTTTAAAAGCGCGAATCTATCTTCGCATGCCAGATCTGGTTACAGATCTGCGCGATTTTAGAGGGCTGATCGCCATGATCAAAACGGCCAGCGATGATTAAATATTTCCGGACAGAATTGTTCACAGTCTGGTGCAGGCGTTTCGCAGAAAATCCTTAAGAAAATTCAGATATTGTTAAAAATAGTGACTGTGCAGGCATTGGCAACACGCGCCATAGAACTTTTCGCTGAATAAAATATTCGGCGCATTGCAAAGCCGCTCCAATTTGATCTAGGAAGGGGTGCAGCGCATGCAAAAGGATGTCAAAGAAAATTTTTTGTTTATTCGCACTGCTGCCGTTGGTCGGCACTGCCTTCTCCCGCAAATTAACGAATTATATCTGAAAATAATACAACACCGAAAGGTGTGCGGTGGGATTTTATTTTCGGGGGAAAATATCTAAGATATGACAAAATGGGAGAATTGCCGGAAGAAAAATGAGAATAAAAAATAGATTATATATTTTTTGAAAATTGAGTCAATTTCTATTCTGGTGCGAGTTGCCTGTACCACATATTTTTAGGAAAATTTCAAAAATTCCCTTCCGTCCAGAGTTTTTTCCATTCACAAGCGAGCCCTTAAAAATTTTTAGAATCTCCTAAAACTCCCACTCAAGTCAATTTATGACACCTAATAAAAGCAAAAAGTCTTCAACGTCCCGTCAATAAATGAGCTACCGATTACTACCCGCAATTGTTCGGCAGAAATTCGAAAAGAAGAGAAGTAAAAAATTGTCGTTTTATTTTTAGTATCCACCGCCACACTATTTGCATATTTGTAATCTCACTGAGCGCCTATTTCACGAATTTTATTCGAAGGAGCTCTGCTAAGTTCTCTATTACGAAAATTTAAGCAAAACTTTAAAGAAATGAGGATTTAACGAAATACCCAATAATTTATCTTAAGAACAAATATTTTCTTCTCGACTAATGTTCAGCTTCTTATTAACACTCTTAAATAGGTACTAAAGTCTCGTCTATTGCTAATTTTATAGTTCTTACGAATCTCTTGGGACCCTACACCGGGTTTTTCGTAAAGTTTCAAGTTTAATCAATTTTTATTAGTTTTCTCTCTGTTATTCAAATTGCTTATATTTCATAATTTAAACTTTTATATCGACATAATAGACACATGGAAATAAATTTAGTGGATTCCGATGTGATTAAGTGGGGAAAGTGCCAGCATATTTGACTTATGAGCATTCAATATTAAAAACAAGTGGTCGGGAGGACCATAAATTTAGAACGAACTGAAATCACCTAGACCTTTAATAATAATAAAACATATGATAGCAAAATCACATATGTATCTAGTATAACGGTTTTTGAACAAGAAGGACTGATTTACATTCAATATAATAATTTTCTTGTTAGATGTTTATAATTAAAAAAACGAAATTTTAATAGTGGCTCCTTTACTTTTAGCTAATAACCAAAAACGAACCATATGTCCGTCCCTGTTTACAGATATAAAGTTGATATTTTCAGAAAATTATTTCTTTTGATATGTAAGTAGACATATAAACAAAATATTATTGTTTTCTTCATATTTTAATAATTGCAGTTAGAACCCAAAAAACCTTGTTCAAATTCACATCTAAGCTAAAATCTATTCGTTGCTTACCTATCTTAGGGACTTCCAGTACTTTTAGTATTATTGTACCTATGTATATGTATATATCCATTGAGATAACAAACAAATTGTGATTTTTAGTTATAATTTTTAATTTTCTTCTCAAATTAATGGCCATTACCTTAGGTAAAGGCCGAAAATTAATTTTTTACTTTAAGTGAAAATCATGTGAAGGAAAATTTAGGAAATCTAAAAGACAAGGTACCTACACTTAAGTCTATATATAATAAATATATTAAATTGATATTAAATGAAAAAAAAACCAAGAAACGGCAATTTGAAGTTGTTGATATTTCTAAAATTATGCAATTCGAAATGTCGGATGTTATTTTACTTTCATCTTTTCTGAAAAAAAATTCTATGAGATATTTTCCATGAGCTGTGCGCTCCGGGGGCTGAGTGCACGTAAACACAAATGAAATACGATTTCAACATTAGTAATTCACTTCCAAACTTATCAAACTAACCTAGAATTAAAAGAGTATAAAAGGATTATGTAGAGTAGAGTAAAATATCAGAATGAATTTTTCTTCCTTAATGTCAAAGTGGTGCTTAAATTCCCAAAAGATGCCATGGCTTTTAATTTTAGGTACAGGAAGCTTATTGAACAAATGCAATGATCAATTCGTATAAAAGCTAAAATTTGGTCACTTTCATTTCCCAGCGAATAAAACTTGTGTGTTTTATTCATATCGACATAAAACCTTTAAGTTTAAATCATAAATTTTAAATATACCTTTCGACAAATTTTTATATATGTATCTGTACCTATATAAAAAAATAATATTGAATTGTATCCCCAAAATTGTTTATAGTCTTGCTTTTTATCGCTCAATTTTGGCATGTACGAGAAGATTCAAACAGTTACCAACACTGTGTTTTAATTCACAAGTCACCACGTTTACGAAAACAAAAATCAATTTGGCAAAGATTGATAAACAATTCTAATTTTTCACTGCTCAATTATTTAATAGATTTAAAAATACAACCAGAAGATTTTTAAGGCAAAATTAAAACTTCAACTTTACTCACCACAAATAACATTAAAAATTGACTGGTATAATCCGAATCTGGTAGAAATAATATTTTATTTGTAGACTTAAAATCTAATGTTATCTCATTCATCTCTAAACATTTGAAGTACATCCTATCAATCAGTCTTCAAATACATTTAAACCACGTGTATGCCTCAAAAATTTACGTTTCGGTCAAAACAGCTAACAACTAAGCTTCCTTCTAAATATATCGAGGAGGTTATATAAAAAAAAATTTAACGTGAGCTTACCATTAATTACAGTCCAAAATATGAATGAATTATTAAATAATCGCATCAAACAATAAATTCATTGAACTACACGGGCCATTATAACACTCTTCACCGATCCTACTTCCCTGTTATGAAGATATTCGAAAAATTTTTCTATATAAATAATATTTCTCAGTGCGACACTGATGTCATCAAGACAGGCGCACTGAACACATCTCTGAAAGTTGAATCACCCAATAGCTGTGCTGGGATTGTCTGCACTACAAATTAAGTTTGAAATTATGTTCGGGTGTGCGTACATAGTATCAGAACAATTTTGGCAAGGGTCTATCCCCGAGAAGAAACTATTGCTATTGAAATGTTTGGTTCTATTTTTGTAGAAAGCACAGACACTGTCATATTTATGTACTAAAGTGAGAAGAATTATCTCACTGGGTGTATAAAAAAAAACGTTAGGGGATGGATGGAAAGCGAAGAAAAGCCCAACCAATTTTTCCGGCGCTTAAGGTTTTTTGTCAAAACTGTCACAATGAACTTAGAGAAATATATTTTTCCTGTTACTACCGCAAGTCCTCATGTATCCCACTAATTCATTGAATTTATCAAAACAATTAAAATTCGGACACAGAGGACCAGTGAACTTGGCCGGCAGACTAAATCATTTTTCACTTTTCAAACTGCTAGTTGAGCCAGTCTAGCCAAAGTTGACGATTGGCGTACAATTCCGATTAATTTGATTTCTTTGTAGCCCAAATGATTCATTGAAATTCCCTAATAAGACTGCATAGTAATTAATATTGCTCTCAAATATTTGGAATATATCAACTTGAAAATATCGATGCGAAAAATGTCTATCGCAAATTAAGGAAACATTGTAAAATGTAGATAACATCAAAATAAAAACGAATTAACTTTCGATTTTATTATTGTGTTAAAACTTTTTCATAATTGATTAAGCCAAATAATTTTTATCAAGATTTAGAGAAAAATTATTAAATTTCTTATATTTATTTCGTCCAGAACAAAATACTACCAAACTAATAATTTTTAAATTAAAACACATGGTTTCGTTTTGAAACTAAAGATATTTGATATCTTTATTTTGCCATAAACGGGTTATCAAGAGAATTTTTTTGAAAATACAAAATTCTAAAATATTAATGAGTTTTTTTATGTAGTTTTATGGCATATATCCAAAACTAATTGAAAGAATTTTCTCCTGAACTTTTGTCAATTATTACTATCAGTATAAAAGGAATTAGTCTACAAGTCAAATTTTCTAATGCTCAAGGTCCAATAAAAAAAATAGCTCAAAACGATAATTACTTTTATAATCAAAATTATTAGATCATCAACAATAATAATATTTCTTAAGTTTGAAAGCTGCAAGATTTAAAAAAAAAGGTGAAAATTTATGTGATTCACTTTCAAGATCTTTTGTAGTAGGTATACAGTACATAGTCTGTTATTTTTCAAAACTAATTTTTATTTCCGTGTGCAATAAAACATAAGTGGAAATCATGACATTTGCGCCATTATTTATATAATGCACACAAATAAACAATTCAATTAATAAATCGTTTATAATACCTGCCCTCTTCTAGTTCCATGACAGATAACATCTTTTATTTCTTAAATATGAGCACAGATATGAGCATTAAGATTTTATTTCAGTTTTGACATTCATCAAGATTAAAGTAAGACAGAACTGGGTCAATGTTTAGGATTTTAAAAACATTCATTCATAATTTATTATTACTTCTATCTACGAATAGGAATGTTATATTATAATTAACATTATGTGAAGTTGAAGTACCACAACATGCAATTATATTTGATTCCTCTTTGAACTTTGGATATAATAAATTCCTTTAATTACATATACAATAGCCGCAATATGAATTTTATACCAATACTCAGTGGTGTAATGAACGGTCATCTATTTTTATCTGATCGCAAAATTTTCGAAAAAAAACTCGTATCAAAAATAGTCTCCTTGATTTTCATAATACATGGATCTTACGTGTTCTCCAAGACATTTCTCGTTTTATTACTTCAGTGTGGCTATTTTTATCAACAAGTGTTTTGCTGCATTGTTAAATGATATTTGTTGGCAGTCTTTTCCCAAAATTACGTTTATTCGGAAAATTAGCCTACGTCAGAAAAAATAATTTACTTTTTTTGTAATTTGGGTAAATATGGAACGATCGTTTATTTAATTCAATTTTAGAATGAATAGATTAGATCGTAATACGATCTTAATATAAACATTAAGTGTAGACAAACTTAATCGGTATTTTTTTTTATCATATTTTATGATCTGAAATATCCAGAGTTTACCATAAATATAAGATCGTGTATATTTTGCGAAGCTATTTTTAATTCAATAATTAACTTATTCTCTCGAAAATTTGGAAAAGGTGGAAGTTACAAATTCAATTCATCGAAATTGATTTGTTAAATTAATCAAGATTGGCATTTTTCGAATTTATTTATATTTTATATATGTATGTATACATGTAGAGTAAGCAAAATATATATTTTTAAGTTAAAGAAAATCATTATTATCTCAATATTAATAAATAATAATTCAGGTATACTTGTAGTTTAAGAGTATTAAAAAAATATTAATGGTGGTATTGCTTGATTTGTGCTGGGTTTATAGTCAAAATCGAAATTTGGTAATTTCACTTAAAATTTGTAATTGGTTGTGGAGTAACCAGACAATCTCAAGTAAATTGCATTACTATTCCTTATTGTTCAATTAATTTGAACTTTTATCATCATATTATGCTCAGAAAGGCAATGAAAGCTTTCGAAAATTCTTGAAATATTAATTTAAGGTTACAAATCGGAGAAATAAACCGAGAAACTTCCTTCTAACGCGAAAAACAAAATCTTATGCTGGGATTAAACAAAAATAAAAATGTGTCTCATAGGTGAATATGATTCACCTTAACTATCACATCATGCCAAGCAATAAATCATATCCTTCGACGACAGGAAGTTGTTAAGAATGATGTACAAAGAGTAAGTTTCCTCGTTAATTAATACATAATTTAATTCAGTTATATTCCTTCACTTGTGATGAATAAAATCATAAAATAATCAATTAATTATCCCGAAAAACACTTTCTTAGTTCTTATAAAATTTAGGTTATCTGATCTGGCTCATTCTTTGCACCAAATTTCTCAAGCGAAAACAATAAATTCACGCATGACATAAGTATTGTGTGGGAAACTATAAATAAATGAAAATGTCTATAAACATCAGAATCTGTACAAATAACTTTGGCAGCATTTACAAAACAATTGCTTTTTTCATTGCCACTAAAAGACGGGAAATAATGCTGAATTTATTAAGTGAAAATTAACAGGAAGGATTAGTAGAACTTTGATTACTTCTTGTCCTCATTTTTTCGTACAGACAAAAACGCATTTTTAATCAAAAATAATTACTTAGTTTACATTAAAACATTGCACGTTAAAAGCAATTATATACATATGTATTGCCTTGCAATTTAGTGTGTTAGATATTAAGTAAAAAAGACAATAAGTTAAAAATTAGAAATTAGTAAATAATCAAAATTGAAATCATTTATTTTATTTTAATGTGCATACAAATTTGTTAATATTATCATATAATTTTTTAAAATGTGTCACGAAGAATAAGCCAAGTTTTTTATATGAACTTCATGTCTAGTCCGCTAGTCCATTTAACAGGATGTTGCAAAAATTCGCCAAGAACAGGTTTAAATGTAAAACTTCCTATAATTTAAATTCTAAGGGAATGGAATTACTCATAAATTAAAATTAGCACTGAATAAAAATATGACTAATAAGTAATATAATTTGTTAACACATATGTATAAGGGTATTATCAAAAAAATTCAATAGCGTACCTAAGCAATTTTCCAAAAGCCTCCATCAATATGTAGGAATATGTATTCCTTAAAAACTTTACTATTTTTTTATGTTTAAATGTAATCAATTTTAAATATTGATATACAAAACTAGTCTTGTTGGTGAACGAAGAATGAACCAAATTGAAGAACAAATGCCGCTTTTATAATACATATTTTATTACAATTAATATGATTTTATAAGTTTAACTTTCGATTATACGATTTCAAGTACCAAACCATACATAAATTATATGCAAATCTGCAGATCTTAATGAAACTTAAAAATACACATGAGATTATGAAGGTTAATACATGTACGTAGTAAATAGAGTTGGTAATATCCCCAAACATCCAAAATCCATAGTTTTCCCACTTGAAGTCTTATCTTAAACATTCAGAAAATTGCGCAAACATTCCCAGCCCAAACCAGACGACGACCGGCATTAGGACGAGCACTTTTAGGTTACATAGGCGACATTTCTCCGGGTCTGTTCCCGCCTCGACGCGTCGCCCCATCCTGACACTATCCGGGAACCTTGACAACGAGGTGCCGTCTAAACTTGTCTTGGGTGCAGACAAGACAAGCGTTTGACGCTCCTCGATGTGGTTTTCGATTTAAAAATAGTTCAGAGCGGCAGTTCGCGGCGACTATTTAGTGAAACACTAAACCTACATAGTCGGCATGGCATGGCCAGATAAATTAAAATTGGGTCATTCATCAGCACGGGAAGCAGAAGTGCATTGGCGTAGGTCTTCCTGGCGTTTCAAGTGGACCTCGCTGCATTATTTTGGAATTGTGCGACTTTTGAACTCGTTCCAATTGATAGAAACTAAGCAATTTATTTAGAGATAATGAGCGAAGAATTAGCAGCTGTTTTTCAGTTATTCTATTTAATTTTACACGCACTTGTGAACAAAATTTAATTATGTTTGTAATTTTTTAATATAATAATTAAAAAAAGTAAAAGTGTTGACGAAAATATTCAAAAAGTAGTTTTATACAAACAGGATGAGAAATGTTTGTTTTTACTGCAACAATAAACACTAAAGATTTTCATGCTGAGTTTTAATCCATACAAATCTATCTAAATAACCTTTCGCAATATTTCTTTGCCAAGAATGTTGCTCAAATCTTTCCAAACATCTAAACAACTAATCCAATCGCTTGCAAATCTGTCTATCTCCAACTGATGCATTTACATTATAGTAAATGGAAGGAGATTTATTGTACGATATTATTTGCGCAAAAATGAATGTATACAATTATTCATATATATTTATGTAGGTATGCTTTCGAACATATGTATAACATTAAAATAAGATCACCCGCGCAATTACTTACACATATTATGATAACTCTTATATACATATATAGTTTATTTTATTTTG
Source organism: Machimus atricapillus (assembly GCA_933228815.1). Lineage (NCBI taxonomy): Eukaryota > Metazoa > Arthropoda > Insecta > Diptera > Asilidae > Machimus > Machimus atricapillus. The sequence goes on along the minus strand of OW121786.1, from coordinate 42,705,576 downwards.
AGCTAACTCTTCACTGGCAACTGATTTCCTTATTTAGACTTGATATCTATAACACGATAAACTAAAATTGTTAACAAATTTTTCTTTGGACCCCTTATTAAGTTTGTAAGGATACATACATATGTATATCTAAATTTCATCATCAAATTCGAAATGGACAATCATCTTAAACCTTAAGGAAGCTTAGAATTCACAATTGTCACGCCTTTTATATTTTTATATAATATCTTAAGATTCAAGCTTTTATTTAACCTATGTTACAAACTCATCGTTATGGTAAAAATACGCTTTTTTGCACTTTCTAACCCTTATATTTTTACTGAAAACGGAAGCAAATTGAAAATGTTTACTTTCGAATTCTTAATCTGAACTCTGATTTGTGCAAGCGGAAATTTGGTTTTGAGCTTTGTTATTATTTTCCTTACTCGATTTTTTTTAATTTGATTCAATATTCATGTACCAACATCATTTGCCTATTTTCGCGGAAAATATTTGAGTATGAAATATGAAATCTTAAGAGTTTGATAGAAATATTTGTAAAAGTAGTACATTTGGGTTGTTTTATTGTTGAATTGCTCACTTAAACCTACTTTAAGCCTTCGTCATTATGATTATGTCCTCATTAGTTATTGGAAAACCTATCTTTGGTGTGTGCGGTGTGTATTCGATAAATCTAAATTATAATATAGTACTCCTTTGCATGTTATGTATGTACATCTGTACGTCCTTATTTCGTTTTTATATTCTTGTATTATTTTTATTTTTATTTACAAACAGCAAGACAGACAACAGAGTCAGAATCATCTACAATAGTCTTTACAAATTTAAAATTTTAGTTTAAAAGCAGCATGTTTTAAATAATCAAAATACCAAAAAGGTTTATGTAGTACGTCTATCAAATTTATATTATTATACATATATGTATATTTGACTGACTTTCGACAGATGAGCAAAACAAATCATTTTTTAAGATTCTAAGACAGAAACAAAAACTTTTAGAAGATGAATTCGTTTATAGACGGTCCTTCCAGCCAAGGTAAAGCAAGTAATATCATTAACATGACGCCATGAAATATTATTAAAGCTGAAAAATCGACAAAACTCATTTCATCTGAACGGATTAATCCTATTCTGAATATCAGTTTCAACTCAAGGATTAATTCCTGCCAACATGAAATGAATTATATAAAATCATAATACTCAATTAATGCTTACAGTAAATATCACCAAATATAAGGCGACAGTGGCTGCCAGGAAAACGGGATATATTCTCACTACTAGGAAAACTATAATGCAAATCAAACCGCAACAAAATCCGACTATCCTGACAATTATTGTAATAAGAAAGAACGTCTCTGAACTAGGAGCCTGCAAAGCAAGGAACATTTTATTGCGAAATTATTTGGTTGCGAATTTCCATACCTTACAGACTGTTGCGAGGAGTAATGTAATAAGAAAAGATGCTATTCCAATGCAGATAGCTACTGCCACATTGGAATGTTGAAAATGCGCACACGCTGGTAAAACGATTAACACAATACATTCAACCTGAGAAATATCATAAAAAGATTGTTACATATAACTAAAAGCACTCACCATAACGCACAGCCAAATTTTATTTAATGGGTATACTCTTAGTTTTGGAATTAAAAAAAATGAAAATATTCCGGCAATCTCAAGAATTATACCAATTGCTATAATCCATAAACGGTTTTTAAGGAATTCCTGCGTAGTCTCACTGCAAACAATAAGGGTATTAGAAAAGCCTATAGGAAAAAGGCTAATGTTACATTAGAATTAATGGTGTGATCTGTATCCAAGCTGCTATAAAGAGAAGGACTAACAAACTTAAAACTTTCTTTGCACTATGCCTTTCTAATGGAGGTGTGCCACCTGTTTGATTTATTCTATTATCGCTCATTTTCAATCTAAGTATAATATCTTCACGTTTGATAACTTTTTCCGAAATAAAATAAACCTCCTAAAGCTAAGAATAAATATATAAAACAATATTTCTTTATTTTGACTTTAACTGACATTAATTCTTGTCAAACCAAATTATTGAAATATCAAAGTGCCCTTTCAGAATCGAAAAAACATTATTGAAAGGTACTACATACATACTTTTACTTCTTTTGCTCTAATTTAAATAACTAATTAATTGAATATTTTTTAATATAAGCGAATTACTTTTTTTTCATGTTTTAATAGTCCGATGGTTCAATGAACTTTACCTAAAGGGAGCATTTTAGTCATTAAGATAGATTTTCCTGGAACATTAATCAATTTATTACTTTTAAATTAGTCCTTTTGAAATATAGGAACGACCGTATATGGAAAACATGATATAAATATTTTTCAAAAAGCTGCACTAACAAATTTCGGAATGCGAAAGCATTTCGGAAAAGGAACATATCTTTACAGAATTTCCGTCTTAAACATGAAGGAAACATGGCAACATTAAATCGTTTAAAATATTTTGTTTTCGTTGAAACGATAATAAAGATAATAATAAGATATGTATATATTTGGTTTTCCTCATAAATGTTGAAGTGTGAATTCCTTTAAATATTTTAAAACGAAAGTCAAATTAAATAAAAAGCATTCCTGCATCTACTTATTTAATAAATAATGCAGTAATTAACATATTTTTGTTTAAGAAGTATACATATATGGTTAAAAGAATATTTATATTAGTTATTATTATTTCTTTTTAAATCAATTCATATCTAATTTCTAAGCAATGCAATGCAAGGTTAATTTACAAAATATGACTCACAACTTAAAGTTCATGCCTCAAGTGTGGTTGAGAATGTTTTTAAAGATGTTTGTATTTATTATTTGTTATAAACAAAATAAGTTTATATGAACATTATTAACTCTTTTACAATAAATTACAGATGCCAGAAGTTGTGTAACCTGTGATAAAGTATTAGCCGAACTCGAAAAAATAGACGATGACACCGATTCCTTTGGTGTTGACTTTGTCAAAATAAACGACAAACGATTAGCCAAGCAATATGGAATTAGAAATTTCCCAGCCTTGACCTACTTCAGGTAAATACCAGCAGCATATTACTAATGAGAGGAATTTAGGTGTTAAAATATTTTTAATAGAGAAAAGGAACCCATCATCTACGATGGCGACCTTATGGACGAAGAAGGTGTTTTAGACTTTCTCACTTCGCTGGAAGCGATGGATCTTCCAGACAGGATTGAGGAAGTTAACTCAAAAATTCTTAGCAAAATTATCGAGGATACCGATTATGTAGCTGTTTTATTCTGTAAGTAAAATACCCTCAGAAAGCTTTTTTACTATACAAATATTTTCCATGCAGCAGTTTTTCTGTTTTATAAAATACAGAACATTTTTCAAGTACCTACATATATAATTTAAGAAATAGACAGTTTTTGCAAAATGACCATTCGCAAAATGTTCAATGGAACGAATTCCAAAAGTGTAATTTGCTCAAAACTATTTAGCCAAGCAAATTATGATAGTATTTTCTTAAATGTTGTTTTTGAATTGTGACTAACCGTATAAAAAGGAAAACAGACAAAACTGACAAGGTCCTTGTTTATATACAAAATAATTGCATTGCATCAATTTAATCATTGACAGTAGCTCGCTAATTTTCTCTTTTCTTTAATAAATTGAATCAAAAACAGGTCCCGACCATGCAACGTGTCCGCCACGGGTAATGGGTAAGTCTACAGTAAAGTAACCAAGCAATATGAGTCTTGTGATGGTGTTGCCCCGCACTATCTATGTACCTCCTATTTCTTCACGTTCATACGAGCCAAACTTTTATTAATTCCCGTAGATCTTTTTCACTTCTAATCTCATTTGCATGCTCGATAGTGATAGTGTGATATGATCGATGTATTGGTGTTTCTCTATTTCTTCCTTAATAAAATTTCTTTCCAGCATAACAAGTAGAAAGCATATATACATAGTTTTTATTGCTTCAAGGAAAATCACACATGAAAAATTGTACGGATTGTCTACTACTGTTGTCTAATTATATCTACTTATGTCTAATTTTTTCTCAGACAGGATACTCGTTTAATGGCAATTAAAGTGATGTCCGTCTTGGGCATAAGGTCCGACAAAAACTTTTTTGAGAGTGCGAAAAGCCCTAAAAGTTACTTGAGGACCTTGCCAAAATTGACTCATGATTTACAAGATTTACAAGATTTTTTAAGCCAAAGTGCGTAGCCACTCGCCTGATACTGCACACGTTCAGTTCAGGCTTCAATACGTTGGCATGTTTCCACGAAATTTTAATTGTCTTATTATATGAGCGCATTATGAAATAAATTAAGTACATATTCAATCTTGCTAAGGATTCCCCAATTCTGTATTCATTTGCTCCAATCGAACAGCACCATTAATCAATCTTTCTGCTTATCAGAGCCCCAGCCAGGGATCCTCGGGGTCGATCATTTTCGCGATCTAAATTCCCCAAACACCACTCACTTTCATTTGCCAGCTTCGTTTATTTATTTATTTTTTTCCTTCCTATATTTTTCATTTTGTGAAAATTTTTTGATGAGAATTAATTGCCTGTCGTCCAAGCATTACCTTGCTAACTTTCTTCGAGCGCAGAGCAGCCTGTCGCAGCGCATTGATGGTGGCAAGGACTATTTTTAGATTCAAATTTCAATTGTAGGTGGTTTTGTGCAACAAGCACTATACACTCGAAGTAACCACTAATGACATAGGCTGGGACTGATCTGGCTCCTGTCCCAGGCACTCTCTGGCAAACTTTTTCGTCGGCTGCTATTTTATCACATTTTATTAGTTCGCTTTGAATTTGTCACCGAATTCCTGTGTGCGTTCATTAAAATTGCATTAGAACATTTTCTACGGAGGAAACAACTCGAATAGATATTATTCGGTGAATGCGAAACAATTGTTTTGACCACCTCAAGAAATCTGCCTTTCCTCGCGTTTTAAATATAAAAAGCGTATATATGGGACATCAGTCCACTATAAGCTAATTTTCAAACAAAGTAAATTTCAAGTATAAAACACGTATTTTTTTTTATTTTTAATTGACAACAAATTTTGCTGCTATTATTTGTTTTTTAAATGATTTGCATACCTAAAATAAAGATCGACAAACTGCATGTTCATTAGGTCGGTCTCACTTTTTCAGGTAATAAATTAAAATGGGGAAAAAGGGTGGAGACATGAACTCTCAACTGAATGGCCCAAAAATGTCACGTTTTATTTATCAAGAAGTCATTTAGGCATGCGATGATTGCGACGGGACAAAATGTAGTCCAGATGTAAATTTACTTTGCCCTTTGCACGCTTTTGACGCATAGTGTCTGTGACCTCTGGCAAACGAATGTTGTTTACCAGTTGATTTACCAGTTGACAGGGACTGATCTCTGGGCATCGATCCCAAACATGTAAATGGCAGCGATGACTTGATTTGCGTTCAATAATTTTTTTTTCTCAATTATTTTAAACGCTAATTTAAAGTTTAAATTTAATAAATTATAAATTCATTTTTTATTTAAACTAGTATTAGTAGTATGAATGGAAATTGTAAATGCATTCAACAAAAAAAAAAAAAGAAAAAACGATTGGTTTACAATATTTTTTTTTTACTTTTTAGGTAAATGAAATGTTTTTAACACTTTCTTAAACTTTTAATTGTACATACACATACATAATATGAATAACGTTTAATTAATTAATAAACTTATATTGAATAAAAAAAGTTATTATATGTAGGTTTCGGCACTCATCATCATGAAACCCTAAAACCTTGAATACATAAATAAATATTAAAAAACCCTTAATATTATTTCGTGCGTTACATCATCGTAATTTTGGATTCGTACCCCTCATAGACCCTATGACTCCGTTGGTTAATTCTCGTCCTACATTTTTTCGTTTAGCCCTTTCAGCGCATGATTTTCCGTAAAACGCACACTAAGAATCCTGCGTTAACAGTCCGATCGTGAAGTCACTAGCAAAAAGGGCGTATTTTTTAGCATAGCTAACAGCAACGTCTTTTTAGATAAACCGGACTGCAGGAAATGCGCAAAGGCCCTACAAGAGCTTGAAAACATCGACGACGAAGCCGACCAACTTGGAATTGGTTTTGTTAAAATCCACGATGAATCGTTGGCGGACGAATACAACCTGGGAGGCCTCCCCGCCTTGGTGTACTACAGACATCAAATCCCCATTATTTATGAAGGTAGGTCTAATGCAAAGACTATATATATGTACAAAAATAAACCAGAAAAATTTAACTAAATCTATGAGGGTTCTAGACCTATAAGTGTAGTTTTTGGTAAAGGTCTAAATGAATAGAATTATAATATCTAAGATATTAAATTTAAAAATGTTGAAGAAAACACAAGTTTAATATAATACACATATACCAAATTGATTCTCAGGTCAAGAAATATTTTTACGTGCAATTCTAGTTCTCCAGGGTATTTCTTCAACAATTTAATTAGAAGGATAATTTCAAAATTAACCCTTCTAAAATAGCAATATATTTGCTTCTTATTTTAAACATTGTAAGTTTTATATACTATTTTAAAATTTGTGCCACATTCTAGGATAATTAACTAGTTAAATTATTTATTGTGACACCAAAATCGCGGATCTGAGCTGAGGGAACGTTTTTCCTGAATTTCAAAAAAGTGCCAATATCTCGAAAATCAGACGATTTTTAGTTAGGTTCGATTTAGCTTTTTCGGGCAGTCCGCCTCTTCTATTTGGACGTTGAATTTTAGGATACGCTGTATATGAAAAAAATGAGATCTATGTTAAAAAATAAAATCAGTCTCAAGTTCTGAACTTCATGAATACGGCAAAAAAGAAGTATGTACCTACAATTTTTGAAGGAGCATTATTTTATTTCATATAAAGTGCAGCTTTTTCTTAAATTACAGTACATAATTGAATACTTTTTATTCGTCTTTAATCGTCAGTACTCTAGTCTATCTAATTGTGCGGCTTAAATTAAAGCAATTCACAATTTATATTTTCTAAGGTGAACTTTCAAGGGAAGAAGATGTGCTTGAGTGGTTGGTTCAAAATAAATCCACTGGTGATGAGGATGACGTTATCGAGGACGTAACTGCAAAAACCCTCGGCACATTGATTGGCAACATCGACAACTTGGTGGTTCTGTTCTGTGAGTAAACGTTTGCTCATTTCGGAGCTGTTCCAACCCATCGCCCTGATTAACTCCATTTCAATTGAATCATTTTAGATGACCATGGCGATGATGATTCGATGACAGTCCTGGAAGAACTCGAGAAAATTGATGATGACTGCGACAAGCACGGGATTCAATTCGTTAAAATCGACGATTCGAAAGCAGCTCGTGATTTTGGCATTGATTCGGTGAGTATTTATTTTTTTTTTTTTTTGCTCCTTCAAGAAATATCTTACCCTTGCTCTTCCCGACAATTGAGAATTCCTTTAAATTGGAAAATTGATAAAAGTAGAGGAGAGATTAGATTTCGCCCCTTTAAGTAGCAATCTTGAACACTTTTCATCCTTTCGGGAGAGTAATGTGATCGGATTTTCTTCTCGTCTTCGGGTAAAATTGTAAACATTGGGTTGTATCCCTAATCCTTCGTTAGTATCAGACGGATGGCTAAAATCGAAACGTTTCAATATTTCAAAAGCTCTCCAAACAACCTAGAACGTAGATAAATTGTAAGCGGAAAAGAAAACAAGGCACTCACTTCGGCACGTTTATCCTTTATTGGATAAGGAGTAATGTCAACGGACGAGGAAAAAACTTTGTGATGAAATTGGGCCGCAAAATGCGAACAAAACTTTCTGATAAGGAACAAATATTACTTTCTAGCAAAGCACATTACTCGAGATAAAAAAAAAATGTTTGTCCTCAGAATTTTTGCCTTAGAGAATGGACACATTTGAACACAACACCTTTCTGCCGGAATATAAGTACAATAAAAGGGTATTTGATTTGGAGTTTTTTAAATACAAGTTCCCTTTTAAAAGATAGTTTAAAAATAAATTTCATTATCTATTATATTTCATGAAGTATAATTTTCACTTTTCAAGTTTTCAAAAAATTTCGTTATAAATTTTCCTTACCAAAGTTGTAAAAACATAACTTTCGGGGGCTCAATTTTGATGAGACTAAACCTCTAATTCTGGTTGTGACCTTGACCTTAGTAACCTGCACTAAAGTAAAAATCAATTTCTTAAAAATTATAACCGTCTCCAACATATTAGAAGCACTTAAAAGTATAAAATAATGTTTACTTTGATCTTCTCTACAGCAGCAAACAAAAAATTTCTTCAACATTAATACTAAATATAATATTGTTTAACACGCCCGCTCTTTCAGATACCCTCAATTATTTACTTCGAAAAGCAAATTCCAAACATTTACGATGGTGATCTAATGGATGAGGATGAAATTCTGCAATGGTTATTGGGCCAATTGGAAAAGGATGAAATCGAAGATGTTACTGATGAAATGCTTGACAAATTGGTTAAAGATGGAAAAACTTTGGCTGTTCTGTTCTGTAATTAAAAATATATTTTGTAAAAATGTATCCAATGTTTATTGAAATTAAAATTTCAGACGATAACAATGACAGAAAATCGCAGAAAATCCTTGCTGAATTAGAAAACATTGACGATGAGTGTGACGCCCTTGGTATAACGTTTGTTAAAATTGACAATATCGAGGAAGCACGAGAATATGGCATTGAAAAAGTTCCTAAACTTATTTATTTTGAAAAAGGCATTCCAACAATTTACGAAGGAAATTTAGAAGATGAAGAAAAACTTCTTAAGTGGCTTGAAGAGCAAACAAGCTCTGACCAAATCGAGGACGTCACCGATGAAATGTTGGATCTAATCATCGAAAAAATGCCTCATGTTGCTGTACTTTTCTGTATGTATAAAATAAATGATATTTTGAAAATTGGTAGTATTTTAATGATTAATTTATTAACAGATGACAAAGACCAAAAGAAATCCCAAAAGGTTCTCTCGGAACTCGAAAACATTGACGATGAATGCGACCAGAACGACATTGCTTTCGTGAAGATTGACGATGACAAAGAGGCTGAGGAGTGGGGTATCGATGAGCTACCAACGATTGTATTGTACGAAAAGGGCATTCCACACATCTACGAAGGTGACCTCATGAAGGAGGATGAACTCCTGGGATGGCTAATTCATCAAAAGCGTTATTCAGAAATTCCCGAAGTAACCGATGAAATGAAAGACAAACTTATCGAGACCACCGAACATTTGGCTGTTATTTTCTGTAAGCATAATTTTCTTCATCCCTAATGAATAGTACAATAAAATTCATTTTTAGATGACAAGGACGATAAGCAAGATATTCGAATTTTAAACGAATTGGAAAATATTGATGACGAATTGGAAAAGGAGGGTATTGTAATCGTGCGCATCGACAACCCCTCCGAGGCCAAGGAATATGGTTTAGACCATCTTCCGGCCTTGATTTATTTCGAGAACAAGATCCCGGCCTTGTACGAAGGAGATCTTATGAATGAGGACGAGGTCCTGGAGTGGCTGATCGTTCAAAAGAAAACAGCAACAATTGAAGAGGTCACTGATGAGATTTTGGTCGGATTAATTGATGAACACGAATATGTTGTGGTGTACTTTACTGGACCATGTGAGCCGGGCGAGAAATGCGATAAAATCTTAGACGCTCTAGAAAGCATTGACGATGAACTCGACGAGGCTGGCATTATCTTCGTAACAACTGAAGACACTACAATTTCTAAGAAATACAACATCAAGAACTTACCACAGCTTGTATTCTTCAGAAATCGTGACCCTCTTTTGTTCACTGGTGATCTTGATGATGAAGATGAAGTTTTAGCTTGGCTTACAGATGAAGACACCTTAGAGATCCCGGGAAAAATTGAAGAAGTGAATATAAAAATGTTGGACAAGATTTTGGCCGAAAACGAGCATATTGTTGTATTTTTCTGTATGTGAACATATTTCTGGGTTTATGAATTATGTCTTTATATTCTGATTATTTTACAGATCGCGAAGCCGATAAAAAAGCTCAAAAGATTCTAAATGAATTGGAAAACATCGATGACGAATGCGAAGAAAAGGACATTGATTTCGTCAAGACATCTGATGAAGGTGTGGACAAGGAATACGACTTGTCTTCGCTTCCAGCCCTCGCATTTTACAGAAATAAATTTAGAACCATTTACACAGGTATGTTTCCAATTCAGAGACCAAAACGTATAGTTTTTTATTAAAATTACTACTCGATTACTTACTCGTTTAGGAGATCTAATGAAAGAAGAAGAAATTTTGGAATGGGTGCTCGAGCTTTACGATTCGAATGCTGATGTAATTGAATCGGTCGACCGAAAAACCCTTCAAGTTTTGATCAACGATGTTGAACATTTGGCTGTATTCTTCTGTAAGTAATTTTATTCTTCTTTTAATTGTAAATCAAAAGCAAATTTTTAAAAAAATATTCAATATTTAGACAATGATGATTGTGATACTTGCACCCACATCCTCGAAGAATTAGAAAATATTGACGATGATACTGATAAACATGGAATTCAATTCGTCAAATCCAACGACGTTAAACTAGCCCATGAAATTGGAATATTCGCCTTCCCAGCACTCGTATACTACGAAACAGGCGTCCCAATCATGTATGACGGTATGTAGTAGAAAAATTTAATTTTCTTAAATTATCTAACAATATTTATACCTATTCGCTTTACAGGTAATCTCAAAAACGAAAACCGTGTCCTGCAGTGGTTGATCGATCAAAAAAGTAAGAATTTTCCATTATTATGAAGAATCTTTCAAACTAATAATTTGCTAAACATAAAAAACAGAATAATAAAAAAAAGTAATTGAAATCGGCTTTTAACGATAATATTTGTGAAAATCGTTACTCTGTGTCGTCTATGCATGAATAGGAAACATTAAGCTAAGCTTAAGCTTTGAAAGCAAAAGGGTCCAAAGTAATAAGTGTTACATACTGTCTTAGGCGACGACGACGATGACGAAGATGATGATGATGATGATGAAGATGATAATGAAGATGATGATGACGAAAATGGAGACGACGATGAAGATGATGAAGACGACGAAGATAACGACAATGACGATGATGATGACGAAGACAATGACAATGACAATGACAATGACGATGACGGTGACGATGACGATGACGACGAAAACGAAGATGATGATGAAAACGATGATGACGATGAAGACGACGACAATAACGACGCCGATAATGTTAGTGTTAAGAAAACTAGCCGTTCCAACTTTCATGCCTCAGATTTTTTCAAAAAAGTGATATTAGGTAAAGATACTTAAATCTTTTCCCTTTTTTCAAGAGGCTTTTCCCATATTCTTATTAGCAGTCACTAATAAGCCAATAGACCCCTAAATTACCTAAGCATGCGAGGTGTACTTTTCTTTCTATCCCTTACCAATCTTACACTTTTTCCGAAACATGTTTTAGTTTTCTTCCTTCTAAAATCGGCTAATTATTAATTTCACATTCAAATAATACAAGAAAACAAATCGTCATCATCGCTGGTAATTCGTAATCTTCATGCATCATTAGCTCAAAATTTCATTAAGCAATTTTTGCTTAATAATTGTGAAAACGCCGGATTTATAAACCTTGCCGCTACGTTCTCGTCAATTGCGTATATATTTCCAATATTCCCCAGAACACACTACAAAAATTTAATAGCTAAACATAACTATTTTGTGATGTTTTCATATTGTTTAGAATTTTTTTTTATGATAGTGGTAATTTCCATTTTATTCAAATTTAACCATCTCCTAGAATCTACAAAATAACTTGAATTTAGCCAATTAGGTACCTATAGTACATTAAATGTACATTTTATGAACGAACTTAAATTCTACCTCTTAAAATTTCGTTCAGTTTTTTAAAATAGCTTTACTTTGACATACATATGTACCTATGTATAAACTTAATTTGAGGAAATTTTTGCGTATTTCGAAACTTAACCACAAATTTACTAAAAATGTGTTAGATGAACTTTCAGGAATTAAAAAATATTCTGGGTTATTTTCAAATGCATATGTAGATATGCATTGTATTACCACCTTAGACTATTCAAAACTTTCTTCAAAATCATAAAGGTTTTGTCTATTTTGTATGTAATCAGGTAGGTATACATACGTGTATTAAATTCCATTCATTAACCCATCAAAATCTTCCCACATCTGCGTACATTTCAAACGTAAGATCAATTATTGCGGATATTTTTATCAAATTGATTCGGATTATTATCAAAAAATGTATTAAGGGTCAAGCAAATTTTCTTCGTTATCTAAAGTGCTGTCTTAATTTAGAAAAGTATTGAAAATACATACTTCGTTTACAAATATAAATTTTCGAAGAACAATAAATAGAAAAAATTCGCTTGCTTTTACATACATACATATATGCTAAAACATTTGAAAGCAAAACGAATGTTAAAAAAAGGCGTATATTTCCCTAGTAACACATAAATAAAATTAACAATTAAGTAGATCGCAAGTGTTAACAGCATTTGTACTTAGTTCAAATCACAAACTTAAATTGTAGATTTGCAGACTTTTGGATGAATTTACCCTGCAAAGGCAAGTTACGAGACAATGCTTGCTTTAAAAATCTTCCACGCAAAATATGAAATAATATGAGAATACCACAGTACTTAATTGAATAAATTTTTCATTTTTCTTATTTGAAAAAAAAGACGTGATTCATAAGTATTGGTCAACAGATGATAAGAGCAGATCCCGTGAAAAAGGTAAAATTAGTTTGAGTTTTTGCATTCTTTTAGACGAAGTAAAACCATCATCTTCTCTCCATACATTTTTATATTAGAACATTCAATTGGTATGAACACAGCAAACGAATACGACACAAAAATAGACACAGTTACACACATCTTAAGCTAACTGCAAGAAACCTAACCAAGCATCTTTGAATTCCTTAGCTTTCCTTTCAAAAATAACTCCCACAACTGAACCGATAAAATCACCGAAAGTAAAAGCTCAACAGAGAATACTTGATCTTTTAGAAGAGTATCTACTATGAGTGTTATTAACAATAAAAGATCCATAGCTGACACAATGTTTTTTATATTCATAATAATTTTAAGAAATCGAGAAATATAAAATCAATTCAGTATCCCGGCGATGCGAATGCGATTTGCTTGAAAGGCAGGAAAATTTTATTTGAGACTAAAGCTATAAAAAGAGAGTAATTGTCTACTTTTACTTAACATTTTTTTTTTGATGAACCTTTATTTTCGTTTCTTGAGAGTATAATATGTCTAAAGCATTTATTATTACTTTGTAAGAGGTGGAAATCATTGTAGAAGAATTGTTGACATCAAAAACATTTTGTCAGTTATACAAAGGTAATTAAGTTTGGAATTTTGTATATTTGCGAAAACACGAACTTCCATTTAATGCTTTTCGCGAACTATTTTGGGCGGTTTTTGGCTGGCAATTGAACAAAATAAAATTGTCCAACAGAAGACAATTGATAAAAATAGTACTAACCATGTTCAGTCTGTGTTACTCATTCAGTGTCGGCAGTGTCGGAAAATATGTAAAAAAAATAAAGCTAGCAAACGAAGCAAAGGCATTACTTACCGTGAGATTTGGAGTTTTAACCACTTTATTTACTGAATATGTGTTCTGCAAATCAAATAATGTTACTTATTTAAATAACTGATACAAAAAAAAAAATTATGATGAATCCTGAATGCGTCTGACAAAATGTTTTTGTTTGTACACACAGATGACGAATGTTTTTATGTTGGATTGGGTCATCAAGGCCGTTCCGCAAGAAAGGGCACCAATTACGTGCCCCACGATTATAGACCATTCCAATGCTGTCCAACAAAACTGGAGAAGTCAACAAGAGTTCCTAAGATGACTGCACAACGGATAGGTCACCAGGACTCTGAAAAAAGTGGTGCATTTCATTTCTCGTCTGGATCAAAACCCTCACAATCCCAAACGTCATCAGTTCCGCTCGCAAAAGTAACAACAGCATCAAAATCCAGCTCTAAGTCAGCCTCATCAACCAGTGGATCTAAAAAGTCAGCATCTCAAACAGCCATACCATCTCTCAAAAAAGATACAAAATCGCAAAAAGCTGACAGTGATAAGAACACTAAAGGACAAAAAAAAGCTCTTGCAAATAATAAATACGTAAAAGAGGGTATGTTAGGCATTGGAAAGTACTTATTCTGGTAGACATAAATACAAATATTATTTATTTTCCAGGCATTAAAATTATAAAAAATCAATTCAAAAAAATTTATACGTACATTTTTCAGGATCGCTCCTTCTGGACGTAAGGAAAAAATAATTGTGTAACTAAATTTTTAGTACACTGTAAAATTCCTTAAAAACAGGAAATGAAATGAAATACCATCAAATAAAAAAAAGCATGTCTAAATTTAATGAATATCTAAATTGCGCGGAATTATGTACATAAACAGCGGCAAGAGCTTTTTTTAAAACCAAAAAACACAAACAAAAAAACACACATACACAATTGTTTAAGAACAACACATCAAAGTCAAACACCCCACTCAGCACTTTCAACAATTCCAATGAACATATTCAAGAACATGAAGATACGCAAACGTGTTGACTTTTCTGTACTTAGTTGCAATTAATTTTATTTGAATCTGTATAAAGTGCATTTTTGTCAATTACACTCAATTTGTTTTGAACAACTGCTTGCTCTTTCGGCAGCTTTGTTAGTTACACTTAACTATTTTGTTACTAAACGCAACGAAACTCTCGCAAATCTTTCTCGCTAAATGAATTTTTTAAAGCAATATATATTTTGAGAATGTATACTTATTTTTGTAAACAGCGTAAAGTCAGTAAAGAAAACTATATATCTACAGACTTGTTGTTAATATTGTTATCGCTATTATTTTGTTATTTATTTTGTTACTCTGTTAAACTATTTTAAAAAAATGGGTCAGCAGGTTGTAAAACAATGTTTAAAAGACTAAAACAAACTGTAAATCTCATTGTTAAACTATAATTTAAATAAATCAATGTGAATTTTATTCAACAAAATTCATAGATTTAAATCAACCGCAAAGTTGTTGACTTTTCATTTAATTTAAGTGTTAAGTACTATGGCATAGATTTAAGTACTTTTATGAACTATGAACTTAACTAGCAATAATCTGTTTTTATCGTAAGACTTAAATTGTGAAATTGCGTTTGCAAAGTCGGAGAGAATTTACTATTTGTTCAGCTATGGATTAATACAGTACACACAATTAACACACATTTAGAAGCGATTATAAACGCCCATTCAATTCATAGTAACAGACACGAAATCACTGTGTACCGAATGAAATAAATATCATTTGCTAAGGCCTTGTCCGTCATTTTACACAATATTTCTAATCCCATCCCTTAAATGTCCCTCCAAATATGTTAGTGACACACAGAGCTCCAAATACACATAAAGTCGTAGAATTTACTGTTCCTTCCTTAAATAAAAAATAGAACGTGTTGACCTCAAATTTCTAATTTTATTCGTCGCAGAGTATTCACAAGCACTTATACATACATACATATAATTTGAATGATTTTTTGAAATTTTCAGCAAACAACATCGACTCTTTTCTAAGCAAAAACTCCGCCACATAATCATCCATTTTAATGATTTCCTCTTAAACTCAAGAAGTTCAAAAGAAACTTATTTAAGGAATATGATATGTACATATATGAAAATACGTTCATTGCTCTCCGCATACCTAAATTTTAAAAATAAATACCTTTTTTACAGAATCTACACTACAAAAATCTATTGGATTGACTACAACACAATATACATCACCCGAAATTTGCAAACTCCCAAATATCTACATTAACAAAAATAATGCAAATTAAAAAAGTCTTCGTAATGAATCATTTAATTTGAAATTGTAAATTATTTCCTAAAATATGATTTATGAAGCAAACTCTGTTCCATCCCTCTTTTTTTCTGTGATGAATTTCTTATTTCCCTTTCATTAATGATATATAAAAATACAAAACCTTAATTGAGTACTTTACTACTCGAATACACTTACTTTTGTAACAAAATAATTCTTCATTTGAAAGATCATGGTTTTGAAAAATGAAAGTATTAAAATATCCTTAAGAGAGGAAAATTGGAGTCTTAATAAGATAATTACCAAGAAATAAAAAATACAAAGTTACACTTTATTTGTCTAACTATTGTAATATAGTTTTACATTTTTCATTATAATTATTTGAATTTAATATACGGACAAAAGATGGGAAAAGAATTCGTATTTGTATAGGACTTTTATAGGGATTTGATTAACATTAGGTACATATCTTCTGCAATCAATCAACGTTACCTCTTGTGCAACTGCTGAAAATAGTTCAAAACATTTTAGTTCTAGTTATAAACATACAATACAATACAAAAATTATGCATTATGCCTGCGTGTTCCTACTCTTGTGAATACTCCTTAAGTAAAATTTTACCCTTAACTTTAACCTGCAGCACTGACATTATAAAAATATTGTGATAACAGTACCTTTTTATTATAAGAAGTCGCTCACATCAAAACACTACATGTCATGTTATCATAAATAAATAAGAAATAATTTTACTTCATCACTGTTACCTACAAAATAATTGACGACTTTATAAGTAAATTTCACCGGTCAACAAAGTTTGTCTGGTTTACCGTATAGAATCCAAACTACTGCAACACATTTATTTACAAACCTACTTACAGATACTCAATAATTTCTTTAAATATCAAAATCGCAAAAAGGAATAAAACGACACTCGCAATAGGGTTAAAGCAATTTTCAAAGTAAAAACTAGCATAGAATTTTGTATGTGTTCAATATATTCAATTACCTGTAAATAACTAGAAGATTACTTAACTTTAATGTTCCTATTCGTAAATAAAACAAAAGTTAATGAAAAACTTCTGTTTCTTTTCTTGAGTATCGTTTGAAAGATTCTCAATATAAAAATAAAAAGATCAACGGCGACTGCAGAACATGGGTATGAAAAATTATTAATAATTTCGATTGTAATGCAACCAATTAACAATTTTTATATAATCAATTTTCTCAGGTGAAATTTCTGATAGTTCTGAAGTATTAAGTTGGATGGTAGACCAAAAGACAGACGAAAGTATCGAAGAAATCGACAGAGATACTCTTTTCGAATACATTGGGACAAAGGACTTTTTAGCCGTTGTATTTTGTAAAAAGGATTTTGTCAGGTTTTACAAGTTAAAAATAAATTTAATTTATCATAGACAGGGAAGACGATGCTGACACACCACGTATCCTGCGACATATTGAGCTGATCGATGATGAAGCCGCTGAGTACGGCATTAAAATTGTAAAAATGACTGATAAACTTATGGCTAAAAAATACGGATTCCGAAATCCACCTGGAATTACATACTTCCGAAAGGGTTTTGAAGCAAATTATTTCAATTTACTTTATAACCAAATTTTCTCTTATAGCAAAATATATTAATTATGACGGAGACATCGACGATGAAGAAGAAATTCTCGATTGGTTGACTAGTCCAGAAAATATGGAAATGACGGATCATATTGAAAGAGTTAATCGAAAGATGTTCAATAAAATTAGAAAAACATCAGACTATTTGGCAGTGTTCTTCTGTAAGATTTTGAAGTTGATATTTTGCTCCTAATTATATTCCAATTCTCAGACAGCGATGAATGTAAGCAGTGTCCCCGAGTACTTGCCGAAGTTGAGCATATCGATGATGATGCAGATCACGCAGGAATTGATTTTGTGAAGATCGATGATAGACAAATGGCTAAAGAATTTGGTGTATTTGCTTTACCGGCTATTTTATTTTTTAAATCTAGCTCAAAGGAGCCAGTTATTTATGCAGGTATGAATGTTAATTTTTTGCAGAGATAATTAAAAATATTAGAATATTATGTTTAAACGAAATAATAATATTTAATATTTATTTCATTACAAAGCGTTCATTAAGAGCAGTTAAAATATTGTTTTACAATAATATGTAAATAACAATTTTTTTTTATTTTTGGATTTTATTCACATATTTCTTTACTAATACCACACTAATACTTACTACTCCTATTTTTATAGGCGATCTGTATGAGGAAGAACAAATTTTAAACTGGTTGCTTACGCAAAAAGATCCTGGTGGTGACGTCATTGAAGATTTGGAAGGTGAAAGGCTTACACACCTCATCGAGGAATCCGGCTCAATAGCCGTCTTCTTCTGTAAGTATATTAGTGAAAGGCATCACAATAATGCATACAAACAAATGCTCATAATAAAAGCTGTGTACAAGGGCACGCAGCAAAAATTAAAAACGTTGCGACTAACTTATATAAGTGATTAAACAAATACAAAAAAAATTTCTAAAAAAATTTAACATTATCTCTAAAAACTTTTTTTTATATTTAAATGCTTTGCTAAAAAATATTAAATCAGGGAACAAGACACAATGCGACATATGCAGCTCTAAAGCAATGCGACGTGCTCGTCTCAAAAAGGAACGAGAACAGCAACAACAGGAAGGAACAAACACTGAACAAACCGATCAGGCTGAGCAGCAACAACAGACTCATCATGATGAGGGTACTTTTATGTAAAAACAAGTCTACCCTTATTTAAATCCGGGGGCATGTCTTTCGCCTCAGATCCATTGTCATTCTCGAAATATTTTTGTAGCTTAGACTCATCCAGCTCTATTGTGCTTGACCTCTACTCTGTTCTATCACCCACTCTTACCATTGCACTCTTTCTCTGCACACAAATCCACCAAAACGAATGAATTTTTCATTTACCAGCTTTTGTAGATTAGTGCATTCTAACTGTACACTCTAACCCCTTCAAAACTGCCTATGATCAACTAATATTAAAATCGATTTTGTAAATATTCTAGATTTTGAAGGTTGTGAACAATGCACCAAAGTTTTGGAGGAGCTGGAAAATATCGATGACGACTGTGACAAGCACGGCATCGTCTTTGTAAAGACCAAAGACTTCTCTGTTGCAGACAGTTACGGAGTTCATGATTATCCAGCTCTAGTGTACTTCGAGGGAGGTATTCCTAACGTTTTTGAAGGTATAGGACATTTTGAAGAAATATTGTCCATTTTCAGAAAAACCCCTAACAGTCTTGTCTTGTCTTGTATAGTTTAATAATAGTAATATAATGTTATATGTAGGTAAGGACAAAATCAATACCCACTATATAGATATGTGGGATTTCTCGAAATTTAACATACTTAACATACTTAAACACAGACGAAAAGAATCACCACCTAGTTAATAATAAATTTAAAGTCCTGATTCTCGTTCCTAAACTAAAGCGAACATTATCAGTAAAAAAACACTTACAAGAAAAATTCCATTTTAAAATTTAATACGATAACCTTTGAATTGAAACTAGTTTTGTTATGACAGTTACGTTTTCTTGCGAGAGTGAAGTGTAACTATGACTATTTAAATTATTATAGTATACTCGTATTATATTTTTCATTTTATTATTATATCCTCATTAAACCCTTTAAATCATAAAGGCATTTTAGACCATTTTAGATTCAATGAATTTTCTGAATTCAAAATGAAGGTTCGAAACATTTTACATCCAGATTTTATTTGGGATAAATTTCATATTTGTTTCTTAAAAAGTGCAATAATTATTTAAACTCTTTGGATTTTCGATTTCAAATTCTTTAAACTTTTGAAAATTCGTCAATATTATGAGATTTTGCTGTCATAATATTTTTCCTTTTCCATATTTCTTATTCAATTTTGATCAAACTATATACATTAAGTATGTATGTATGTTTTCATGTCATCAATGAACTGAGTTTAAAAATAGTGATTTGTCAACAGCGTAAGGACAAACTGTTACAACTGAATAAAACGACAATTTTGCAATGCTGTGCAGAACAAACAATATAATAAAAGCTGATTTTAATTTGTCTCTTAAGGTGAACTGCACGAAGAAGAAGAGGTTCTTCAATGGTTAATAACACAGAAAACTGAAGATCGGATAGAGCTTATAACACGGCAGATGCTTGAGCAAATGGTTGAAGAAACGCAGTATTTGGCGGTCTACTTCTGTAAGTATGCGAATTTGACTTTTGTCTTCGTAAATAACTTAATGTTTTGAGATATTTTAAAGCTTTCTTATACTTTTTTTTCCCCTGAAGTATTTGTTTTTCTATGTAATCAAAAATATTTGCACCCAAGTAGATCTCGACGGTTAGAAATATGATTTTATAAAATTAAAAATTTCATGAGAGAAATCAACGAGAAAGAAAAATAGTTGAATTTTCAATGCACGTGTTGAGCAACATTTCAAAAAGTTTGTTTTTCTTTTTGCATTATTTTGTATGAATCATATCGTAGCATCCCACCACAACTGGATCCAACCTGCTTACTGCCGAACTCTTTGTTCACCTGAATTAACAAAAAACAGTACAAAGGACATCTCTAATATGAAACTAGTCAAATACATGGAGCGAAAGAGAAATCATGTAAAAAATCAAGGTATACGCTATACGCTAAATATTCGGCCATTAACTAAAGCAAATGAAAATACTCACGATATGTTTTCAAGAAGCCGCGCGATATCTTTGATTTGCTTGTAATACCTCTATGCAGCTTACTGTGTTTATTTAAGATCTCTCTTTCTTTGTATCTGTAATGATGTGCAAAATCTAGAAGCTTTGAGGTACTTAATTCGTAAAAATTATCAGAGATCTCTCATCCTAGGAAAAATATACCACAAGGAACAAAATGTTTATATTTTTAAAAATTATACATATAATTTAAAAATTCCGTTGATGATTGAAGATTTAACTTCCGCTCTTATTGGTGTTGTATAATTTGTTTATTAATTAAATGTTCAGAGGTCACTAGAAAAAAACTACATATGTAAATTACCAATCCATTGGCATGAGCATGTATTTAGTACTTCAATTGATTTTTACTTATATCCTATAATAGAAAAAGTCTGACTAAATGATACCATTTACATTAGGTTCTAGAAAACCTACTCTTTACTAACCTATACGTACATATGTATATAAACAAAATATAATGTCTGTTTATTTGCTGTTGCTCCGATTGTGACCAAAATTTGGTACATACTCTTAAAACGATAAGATGTCTGTCTGTTTGTCCGTGCTAATGTCTGGAACGGCTGCACCAATTTCGAAAAGACATTACCTGGAAGGTGGAAGATTTCGTTGTGCATGATTTTGGCTATTTTTTAAAAATGTATACATGGCTATGATTTGTTAAATGTGCATCCATGCATCCATAAATTGTTTTATTTTTCTTTTTCATTCAATTTTTTCCTTATATTAACTTGATAGTCCAAATTTGTGATGGGATGTGGTAATAAATATAGCGGCATTTTATCTGATGAGTGCAACAGCCATCAAAACTTCTTAGTAAATTATAAACATTAATTGTAATTTAAAATTATGTATTATAAAGTCTAGAAAATCTTGCAGTAACACTTATTGCACTGCTTTTTAATTTTCCTGCCTGTAATGCAAGATTACATATAATTGTAAATGTTGTTTTCAGATTTGTTTTCTTGCATAACCGTAATTTTATTGATTTTGTTATTGCTTGTATTTGTATTTAATTTTAAAATACATACGACGAAATTTGCTATCTATTATAGTTATGATTCCTATTATACGAATCGCGTTCTACATATATTTTGAATTTTTGTAAATAAAATTTGAGGTTTTCGTTATACATATTCTTGATGAAGTCCATACAAAAATCATTTCGTATTTCACTCAGAACCTTAATCCTTTAGATTCAGACACACACAACAAATCACAAAAGTTGTATGTATTTTAGTTTAGTCCTGGTCTAAACCTTAATTTCATTTTTAAAACTCGTTTGTCCTTTTCAAATGCTATTTTGTTTTCTTTAATTCAGCAACTCAAACAAATTGTATGAAATAAAGTTATATTCTTTAAAAAATAAATGAATAATATACATTATAGATAAAATCAATTGTAATATATGCGATCAAATTCTGGAGGGACTCGAACTAATCGATGATGAATGCGATGTTTACGGCATACATATGGTAAAAATTCAAGACCCGCAATTAGCGAAACGTTACTCAATCAAAACATTCCCAGCCTTAGTATATTTCAGGTAATATAATTTTTTTATTGGATTCTTTAAAATAAAAACTGCATATTATTATTATATTAACTTTTAAATTTGTTCTTTTATTTTTCCTAGAAATGGCAATCCGCTTTTATTTGAAGGTGATTTGCAGAACGAGCAATCTGTTCTGGAATGGTTAATTGATGATGATAACAGGGAACTAGCGGATGAAATCGAAGAAGTCAACGAGCGAATGTTGGAAAGATTAATGGATGAATCGCCTCTGCTTGTTGTTTTCTTCTGTAAGTAAAATAATAATTTTTAAAAATTCATCCAACGCTGGAATTAAATTAAAATTTGCCCTCTTTTAGTGCTACAAATATATTACATAAGAATTTATTGCAGATGATGAAGATTGCGCCGAATGTGAAGAAATATTGGAAGAGTTGGAGGAAATTGACGGAGAAGCAGATATGTTTGGAATCGATTTTGTTAAAATTACCAGCCACGATGCTGCACAAAAATATGAAATTGTGAATATTCCTTCACTTGTATACTTCCGGTAATACTCGCTCAAACCCACACAAAAACTATATTAAAATAATAAATTTTTACCTTTTTGCAGCAAAAGAGTTCCTGTGCTGTACGACGGCGACTTGCATCAGCACGATAAAATTTTAACTTGGCTTACATCGCAGGACGTGTTCGAAATTAAAAATGAAATCGAAGAGGTCAACCGCAAAATGTTGGATAAATTGCTCGAGGAAAACGAATTTCTTACCGTTTACTTCTGTAAGAGAAATTCATTTTTTTTTAATTTAAAGTCATTTAAGTTATTTATTTGATATATTTTCGTTAGATGAGCATAATCATCCGGAAAGTGCTGCTGTCCTTGAAAAGTTGGAAAATATCGACAGTGAAACGGATAACTTGGATATAACTTTTGTGAAAATGGCTGATTCGAGATACGCAAGAAAGTGGGGCGTTACAAAATTACCCGCATTGGTTTACTTCCGAAAGAGGTTTCCAAGCATTTACAGAGGTAACGCCCACAAAACCGAGTTTTCTTAAAATTTGTAAACAGACCCGAAAATATTGTAACTGGCTTTCGCTTGCACACTTTTAATTAGGGTATATAATTAGGCAGAAGTGTCAAGTCCTTCAAAAACACCCACAACCGACTGCAGAACCTAAGTAAACTTAAATAAACGACAAAAGCCCCTACAAATCCTCGTACTTTGAGAGGAACTCGAATAATTCCCTTAATGAAGAAGAGCCCCTCATAATGCAGGACGCCCCAAACATAATTTATTTATATATTAGTGAATTATTCAGAAGCTAACCGTCAATATTCTTACTTCATTGCAGGTGATTTGCTTTCAGAGGAGGAAGTCCTTGAATGGCTGCGTAAAAATCGATTCCGCCAGCCTGAGCTGAATATTTTCATGTACGCCCTTCTTGCCCTTGGTGTTGGCTTCATCTTGTACACGGCCTTCCTGCTCCAGTGCTTCAAGCCGGCCCCCCCGCCGCCGGTCCAGCACCCGAAACAGGCGTGATTTCGACTAGGACTTTGTATTTAAATTAGGAGCCACAGAAAAGCAACAAATTCTCAAAAATCGAGGTCCATCTAACTCGCTGCATTACTGAATACCATTTACTGGGGAGCATTTGCTTTGGCATTATCTCATTTCCTACTTGCAGTATAAATTGTATTTTATTGTTTTTTACTTATTTGTATCTTGTCTTAATTACCACGGTACACATTTATTTCCTTTTGAAGCTAATGCTTGCTTGAGGCGATCCTTGTCGTCGCCACCGCGCCAGGCAAGCAGCGCTATTTCTACTATTAAATCAAAATACATATAGAGTAAATAATGAGTAACTTATAGATAACCGAATATCGATATATTAATAGTTTTGTTTTTATTTTTCGCCCTGCCAATACAAATAAACGAATTTCTTAAAGCGGACTACCAAACTGGTATCAATCCTTTTCACTTGTAATTTAAGAAACGACATTATCTCGTAAGTTTCGCAATGTTAGGACAAAACTACTACTGTATTTTCAAGTAAAAAGTTATCACTTTAATTATAATTAAACTTACTATTATAATTTAAATAAAAGTTACAAACAATGATAAGTAGCATTTTTGCTTAATCACCATTATATACGGTAGTAGGTGGCATTCAGTATTTCTTTAGGTATCCCCGAACATTCTTACTTCTTCTTTTACATATTTCAATCGTTTAACTTTCCTGATTTTGAGCAAATTAAGTACATTGCTTTGACGTTTACTGAAATTCATATTTACAACAGATGAGTTAAAAAGGTCAAATGTAACGACTTCTATTTAGTGTTATAATTTGTATATCAATTAATTTTATACGCCTCGAACATCAACCTACATATGTACATACATAACTTACTCACCCTATTTAAGTATATAACATCTAAATACATTTCGATCTCCTGTTACCCAAATCATAAATAGGCACACGTGCCATAACTTGCGTGTCCAAACAATTTCTTCGGCTCATAAATTAAATTAATATACTTCCTTCACTTGTAACCTTATGTCGCACGTCTGTCCCACCTGTTCTTAGTTGATAGAATTTTCCATTTTATTACAATTCACTGATTAAATCCAACAGCTTTATTCGGTTAAAGTTCAACTTATGAAAAATAAAAATTTAAAATACCATAAAAAGGATAAAATAAACATTCGATCTAGTGAGATATTTTATCCTTTTTTTATTTAAATAGCGAAAACGACGAACTAAAAAACTGTTCATCCTCACAAATAACTTCGAAAAAACAATGTGCTATTAAATTAGTATGTAAAATTAATCGTATTTCGCTGGAAACTTTCAAATTGATTTTACCAATTTCACATAGATTTTCGTTCAAAACAACAACTCAAACTTTCCGAAGGTCTCACACGACCAACAAATTAAGCAGTTAAGAAATAACTATTCAATTTTGTTTAATCAGTCTGCGAATAAAGACAATCCTTCAGTTAGGATATCTTTGCAGTTGGGGAGGTTTTCCATTTTGGTAGTGCATAACAGAAGAAACTCATCTCTTCAACAAATCTGGATAAAAATGAAAAATAATAGATATTTTACATATTCAATTATCTACGAAAAGAAGTCTGTAAAAATAAAATTAAAAATATAAAGCCGTGAGCCACTTTCCACGAAAATCGTTACGAAAGATAAACAGATCCGCTCTGTCGGAAAAACTGGTTACTAATCGAAAACGAAGCTATGGCAGCACAGTGCGTACCCCATCAGCCAACACTCGAATTCACCACCACAGATGATTTTGACAGATAACGACTCGCTGATAAAACAGACATCAGCTGGCTCCGTGTTGCGGTCGCGATTTTCAGCTTAAATTTCGGCTTTAAACTCAGGCATACAATTTTGGGAACGGAGTAATAAGAAAACGTAAATTAAAACCTCGATTTTCGGAACAAAATTGAATATGTCGAATCCCCGTTAAACCGCGACTCGCAATTCTCGAAAGGTTGCCTCGCACAGGGACGAAATTTGCAGTGAAAACGCCGAAAACTGCGGGGATAGTGAAAAATTTTAGTTAGTTTTATCAATTGCCTGTTACGTGGCATGTGAGTGCGTTAATTTAAGACGATTTTAAGGAGTTTAGTGAGTTTCTTGCACACAGGCTTTGGTAAGTGAACCGTGGGAGTTTCAGCGGCCAGTGGCTGAAGACATTTTTCAAGGGCTGTTGCGTAAACACGGGCGACCTTTGGGGCATCGATTTTTTACAAAAGTGCGACTTTATCGATTTCCTCCCTGGGACTACTATTTGTAAACAATGGCCAATTGATAGCGTTTTAGAGGGAAGTCGCCTCGGCGGAAATTGGCAAATTGACGTGCATCCAAATCAAGCGAGTCACTTGACGAATCCTAAAAATAGCGCTCCGCACAAGTTTCACTTCCAGCTGTGATAATTGGCTTGTGATTGAGCTTCTACCGAAAATACCGCGCACAAAGCCCCACAGAAGACGGGTGTATCTATTTCACCTTCGCCTTTCCTCAAATTGATAAGATTTTCGTGATTCACTGTGCTTTTAAAATCTACAAAAACAAGCTCTGTCTGGCATAAAAATTCTGCTTATTTATAAAATGTTTAAAGAGATTCACATAAAAATTAGTGTTTTATTCAAAAAGGAGTAATTTTTTAAGTATCTCCTAATTGCATTCGATTTGAGACTCAAAACATGTTTTATTACTTACTTACAACTTTGTTTTTAACAACGCTTTGCATAAACTGGACATATGGTCAACATTTCGTAAATCAGCAAAATTTGACCTTGGCTTGCTTTCGATTCATTCGCAGGCACTCTTCCCTGGTAAGAAGATTCGTTGTTTTTTGAACCGCTTCCGGTGTAGTTTCTTATTGAGTCTACCAGTCACAAATGGGACTTTGTTTATCACCGGAAATCTCATGCATTTGTTATGATAAATAGTTTCTTCTTTTTTTTATCTAAAAAGCGCATTTTAAGTGCCCTTGAAACTATTTTCAAACTCGAGACAACATGCTGAACTGGAACTATAAAATCCCCGCGCAAATATAACTTGAATTTTAAAGTGGCGATAATAACAAAACGGTTCTAGTTTATTGTTATTAAAACATGACAAACATTTTGCGCTCAGCTTTCAAACAATATATTTTTTTTAAACCTGACCTGAAAAGTATTTTTTAATATACATATGTATGTTAAAACAAAATGTATATTTGTTATTAAGTTTAAACTCAAAGTCAAAGGAACACAGAAAACCAAGAAATTAATTAACGGTGGGGTAAAGTATTGACTGCATAAAATAAAAAAAAATATTCCACTTTATCGGGCCTGAAACAATGTCTCGCATATCACATCAAATCAAACCAGGCAGCAAAATTTTAAATACATTATTCTTGGATTCCTCATATTGAAAAATTATGTAATTATGCTATCCAAAATCTGTGTCGTAGAATTCGAAAATTAACATCACGTAGAATCTTAGGAGATTATTTCAAATGAAAGAAATACAAAGCAATCAACAAAGCTATGGTAACATTAATAATTACTTGATATTAGCAAGATTATAATCATTTCTATTTTTGAATTAATTGCAAATCTAATTTAATATATATTTAAATTTACAGATACTTTGATAAAAGGAAAGCAAATAATATGAGACTGGATGAAATTGTTGCTTGGTGAGTGTAACTTATCTTAAATTTGTTAGAGCGTCTCTTAAATAATAAATCTTATAAATAGGTATCAGAAAAAGATAGGAACATACGATAAGCAACAATGGGAAAAAACAGTCGAACAGAAAATATTGAGCGGCTTTACAAATGTAACATTAAAAAACACAAAATTAAAAACAGAACTTATAGATGTAGACCTTGTGAGAGGATCAACTTTCCCTAAGGCAAAGCCTAAACAATCACTGATGACTGTGATAAAATTTGCCATATTAAGATATTTTTTTCTGCCTATCTATGCAAAATGGTGGGTCTCGCAAACATCACCAAAAATATTTACACTTCTCCTAGGCCTATATATAGCACAGTTATTCAATTGGGCTGTTTATAGCTTTCATGTTCATAAAATTGAATCTGATGGAGAGGTAAAGAATGCTGTTTATATTTTATATTTTGTATTATTTATATAAATTTTATATTGCAGCATATTGTTTCACTGTCAGAACTCCTAATACCTATGGCCCTTAGTTTAATTTTAAGCTTCATTCATTCACAAATTGTGGCCACAAATTCTGCAAACAGTAGTAGCACTAAGCGGAAACGAGTACTCACAACGACTGGAAAGCCTAGAGAAAGAGTACGGAGAAGGAAAAAGTTGCTGAAGTAAGTAAAAATATTATTTCCATGTTACGTTTATTAGATTTTTGCAAAGTATATATTTGTTGTAAGTTTAGTTATATTCAAGGAAGCTTCATAATCCCTTTCATTTGAGAATGTTTAGACTGATTTATATTTTGTGAGCGTTGAGCGGAGAATGTAATTATTTGGACTGTTATGTTTCAATTTATACGTAATTTTTCCACTCATTTCTCACCGTTTAGATGCAAATTTAATTTTAAGATTATAATTTTTGAATTTTCAATAAGTTCAATAGATAGAATATGTATAACACTTTTCGTTAGTAACTAACAGGCCTCATTTAATCTTATAAACAAAAATTTATAGAATGCGATCTACTGAAACTGATGGCAACTATTTCAAGTATTCTGGTAGAAATTCGCGATCACGTTCTGCATCTGTAACATCTCTAGGAGGTGTTAAAGTGGGATCAACAAATAAAAACGTAAATTATCCAGAAACAACAAATGTATGTGAAAATACAGAAGAAAAAAAGGATAATAAAGAAGTATCCTCAATCAAATCTACAATAAGCATATTTTTGAGAAAAGAAAAATATGAAAACGAGGCCGTCCCAACGAGCAATCTACATGTCGATGATAGTAAAAAGCGCAATGTTAACTGGGATTCTCCGATTCATAATTATGCCAGCCTAAGTGGCGATGAGTTGAGCCTCAATAAAAAAGAAAAGTCTGACGTGAGCTCACCAAAAATAAAAACAGTGCGAATTGATGATTGCATACAGGAATTTTATGACGATCTTATTCAACATGCGGCAGATGAAATAGCCGCAGTTAAAGAGGAGGAGCCAAATAACGTAGAAATTGTGCCTAACCTAGCTGAACAAACTGGGGAAGATGATGGATTTGAAAGTTTTAATGGGAAAAGTTCTAGCGGGGACGAAAATCCTCCCCGATTAAATAGTGGTGAGACTTTAGGGCATAGTAGAGTTGAAAATATCCCCAACGAAGGAAATGCTTTTAGTAATCAACTTCGATACCGATTGTCAACAAAGAGTTCTTCAACATCTCAAGAAGCTCGCAGCAGTAAAGATTCAAACGATGAAGATTTGATTAAGTCCAACAGTGACCTATGCGATGCGGTAAGATATAAAGAATTGGAATTAATGTTTTATTTTATATAATCTATAATTAGATATCATCACATACGTAAAACGTACGTTAGAATTCCATACAATTTTCTCTAATTTTCCTTCTAAAATATTTTTAATTAGATTAATATAAGTTTATTTATATTTTTTTCTAAATAGTGCAAAACACATTTTTGATAAAATAAGTAAAACTAAAATATTTTTCCTACGTAGAAATTATAATTTATTTTTATTCATAAGACCTCTTTAGTAAGTAGAAATTCCAAAACTTATTTTCAATACGAAAAGGCAATTGTGCAGCGAAATGTTTTATTAACTAATTAATTTTTATAGGCAAACAAGGGATCTTCCGCTCCACATAAAGGCTTTAGAAAGAAATTCCCAATGTCGTCTGAATCTGATATAGAAAGAAACAGAATATTTCTGCAAAAGACCCACGCGGAGATGCAGAAAAAAGGATCGTCTACTACAGCAACAAGTCGAACAAATGATAGCAGTGAAACAGATGAAGAAGGAGACGATGGTGAAGTGATTTCAAGCCCCGCATCACTGGGAAATGCCACTTATACTGAATGTACAACTTCAGCAACAGACTGGCTCGGAATAACCACAAACAGTAAAAAATGTGTACAATATTTTGAATTTTAACCTTATTTTAAAAAATTTAAAAGGTGAAGACTGTTACAGTTCAGAGCTGGATAACTCCGATTTCCAACACAATTTTTCTGACGACGGAATTGATCACGACTTCGCTCCCACAGTCATTTTAAATCCATCTTGTGGATCCAGTGATAGAAGTACATAAAATCATCTTTTAAAAAAAAAAAATAATAATAATAGCATCTTTTAGTTAGCTGCACCATTTGGGAGCATCGAGAGGTGAAAAAAGCAGAAATGTCTGTCCTAGACATATCTTCGTGTATAATCGAGAGAGTTGAAGCAATGTCAGAAAGTTACGACTATCTGTACATTGGGGTTACCTTCTCTATCCTACTGACCTTAATTCCAGTCTTTTGTCGACTATGTGAGGTAAATTAATGTAATGTTTATGCTAATGTCCATTTTTATGACAAGTATGCTTTACAGGCCACCGATTTGGACAATCCAACAGAGATAAAATACTTGGAGATTCCACTGCTTGTGTGGGAGAAAGCCTCATTCTCGTTTATAACAATCTTAACATTCGCCTTTGGAGAGACTAGCTGGGAAAAAATCGTTCTAACAATTGCGTTCCTGCAGCGATTCTTTTTAACATTTTTGTTATTCTTCTTATTTACAGTCGCGGAAAGGACTTTTAAACAAAGGTTAAAGGGATGTTTTAGTTTCCTAAAATATTTTACTAGTCATTTCATTTTAGGTTTCTTTATGCGAAACTTTTTTCGCATTTAACGTCGTCGCGACGAGCCCAAAAATCTGATCTGCCGCACTTTAGACTGAATAAAGTGCGTAACATTAAAACGTGGCTTAGTGTTCGATCTTATTTGAAGGTAAGTTGATTTTATCTCATAATCAATTTGTCAATGGCTTCTTTGTAATATCTATTAGTTTTCGCACGCGTTGTCTTTTACTGTTTTGCTTAAAGACAAACTTATAAAAGGACTGTTGAACCATTAGGTTTTTTTTTATTATATTATTATTATTGTTTTCGAACTCAATTCCTATATTTTCGTTAACGAGAAGACGATACGTTTATTTACAAACGAAAACACTTCTTATTTATTCTCAAATAATTTTTAATGACTGATAAAACCAATGTTTTTCTTATTTCAGCGCCGTGGACCGCAAAGATCAGTAGACGTTATAGTATCTGCGGCTTTTATTATCACACTACTACTATTGGCGTTTCTTAGTGTGGAATGGCTAAAAGACTCTGTCCAACACCATTCACAATATAATCTAGAGGCCTTGTTATGGTCCAGCGCTCTTGGCATATTTCTCCTGAGATTCATGACTTTAGGAAACAAAATTAACCGCAAATACAGAAGTATATCAGTTCTGATAACCGAACAAATAAATTTATATCTACAGGTTTGTACCACTTTTTGGTCCACTGCATATGGCATACTATTGGAAATAAACAATTTTGTGAAAATGTGTTCTTATGGCGGTATGTTGAAAGGAAACAGTTGTTAACATTTTCACCTTTGTCTGTCTCCAATGGTTTTTCGACTGTAGTAAAGTCAATGCCTTATCAGGAATTCTGGTGGATTTAATAATATTAATACGTGCAGCAATTCGAAAAATATTTACTGTAAAATGTTTATTCTGTCCAAATAAATTTCACCAGGAATTTTGATAAGCCCGTAAAACGCTATTTAACAAAGATATTTTTCCATAGATCGAACAAAAGCCGAAGAAAAAGGAGGAGCTTATGGTATCAAATAGCGTGCTAAAACTTGCCGGAGATCTCTTGAAAGAACTTGAGTCCCCCTTCAAAATTTCAGGACTTAGCGCTAACCCTTACCTGTACACAACCATAAAAGTTGTTATTCTATCAGCTTTATCAGGAGTTTTGAGCGAAATGTTAGGCTTTAAATTAAAATTACATAAAATTAAGATAAAGTAAATAAACGAAACAAAATTATTAAATCAAGAATATTAAGCGTGTTATTTTCTGGTTTTAGAAAAATCTAGATAAAACGTTTCCAATTTTAAAAACTTATTTCCAGTCACGGTAATGGCAAAATTAGCAATAATTTCTGATTTCGCACTGTTGAGTCTCATTTCATACTTATTAAATATTGACTCGATTCTGTTTATTCTGCTTTCCAAGGAAAGTATAACAAGCAGACCCGAATCTTTACGATTTGCCGTATATTTGCAATTCTATTGTAAAATATGAAAAAAATCTTTGCATTAAAATGAATTGTTTTCCAATTTTTATCTCGTTGTCTTTATTTATGGCTCGGACAAGGAAAACTCATGATTATTATTTTTGTTCTGATTTCGTATTGTTGAATCTGATTTCGTACTTATTAAATACTGATTCCGTACTGTTTATTTTGTCTACCTCTAATTTGATTTGCAATAATTAATTATACCCGACCCGATTCATTAACCTTGCGGTTGAATATTCAAATTATAATAAGTTCTTTTTTCATACTGCTTGCCAATATGAAATTAGAAATTATTCGAGCAAAGACAAATCTTATGTTTGGACTTGGGTAAACATATTTAGTAGTAATATTTTCTTTCCAAGCCAATAAACAAAATAAACGTGTCGAAATACAACACAATGGCCATGGCATAATGCAATTGTTTGGTGGTCGAATCAAATTTGACAAAATAAAATAAATATAATCAGTAAATCGACCCTGACTGAACGATTGATTGGCCTTATAACGATGTTTTATTGTATTTTGTTTATTGAACCCTTCAATGTGTGTATGTACATATGTTACAGAAAATTCACGTTGGAATTCCAAAAGGACGGAAAATGTTAAAAGAAAAGAATATTCTCAACATTTTTCCCTACCACACCAATTACATTTTTCTTTATCACTGAAATTAGGTAAAGAATTTCTATGAAAATGAGTAAATCGATGCAATTGCTAATCAAAAGCAAAAATTTAAAATTATACGATTGAAATTTTCAATTTTCCGGAATTTTCATTTAAAAAGAACACATTGCCAATTTGATGGTCACTTGATTCAAATTTGCTACTGAAAATTGGACATTGAAATTGGAGTGGTAAGGAGGTAGATTTGAATGATTAAAAAGGTGTGATTTTTTTTTTGTCGTTGGGCAAATATAGTTTTTTTTTCATGGAGATTTTCACTGTATGATATGTAAAATCCCATACGTTTGCTTTTACAATGTTTTTCTGTCTGTATGGCCAATATCGGAAATGACTAAACCAATTTCAGTGCGACTTTCACTGGGTGGTAGAGGATTTGTTAGATATGCTTTTTTTGAACTAAATAATATTCAGATACTCAGATGAAAAGGTCGTAGAAGCATTGAAAAAATCTAGAAATAGTTGGTTTAATTGAATTAAGGCAACAAATTTTTGCTACGTTGGTTGGCTTTTACGGCTTTTACTAAACTCAATACCATTTGCAATAGTTGGGAGCAAGCGAGAATTTCTTTAGTTAAATTTTTTTTTACAAACAGTTTCATAAAAAATTCAGACATTTGAACGGTTTCAAAATTGTTTTCCGAGTTAACATTTGCAGTGTTTTAGACGACAGACGCTGTCATTCTTCTGGTGGGGAAAGTTGTGCAGTTGCAGAAGTTCAACCAAACAGAGCTCGATCAAAGAATATGGAAACTAGTTTACAAAGAATAGGCACTCCGGCAATTATCTCCTTATCTTTTTTTGACCTTGGTACCGTTATTCCTCCCAACCCCACAATTTTGCTAGAGGTTGATACACTGCTTAACCATTTTGGTCGAAGAGAGAAGAAAAATTCAGAGGGGGGGCTTGGAATCTGAAGAAATCGGTACAGTGTTACAGGGTGCCAAGAATTCCAGAGCAAATATGAAAATTCAACTGAAAGAACCACCCTGTCAAAGGAAAGCAAACTGATCGCAAGCGCGCCTCACCATACAAGCGCATTTGCTTCCCGTGCTGCTCAAGAGCGCGTTAGAAAACGAATGGTGAAAAAACGTAAACAAACTTAATCTGTGTACGCCTTCAATGTGTGAGGCAGGCACTCGATTTCTACCAGTTCCTATATGAGAAGCACGGCCGTGCCGGCACCAACACAGTGCCAGAAAAAGCAATGCTTGATCAAGAGCGCGCCGTAATAGGTGAACTCTGGTGTAATTGTGTGTGCGGCGATGTTGATTGTCGCCGTCTTTATTCTTTATTAGGCAATTTAAATGGGAATTTGGACTTGGAACAAGCAGGGAAAGATTCTCTTTCTAACTAATGGGAAAATTTTTTGGTTTTTTTTCCCCAAAATGCGCTGTGGTGGGGATAACTGCGCCGCAAAAATAGAGTGCCTATTCTTTGTATATCCATATTCTTTGGCTCGATGTCGCGAGATTTCTCCGCGGTGAGCTTTGACAGTTTTGCGGTGGATGCTTTTGGAGGAGGTTCGGGTGTTAAAATCGCGACGTGGAAATATTAAAAAAGAAGACTACTAGTGGAAATTGTTAGCGAAGTTAAAGTGGAAACGTCTTAAGTGAGGACCGAGATCGATGCAAAACCGGCAAATAGTTCGATTACCTTAATCAGAAGTGAAAAGTCAAGAAAGCGGCCGGAGCTGTCAGATCTCCGCATCCGCAGAATTATTGTTTTTGGTCCTCCGCAAAGGCATCTGAGGGCCCCAAAATGGCATACGGACGAGAGCACAGCTACTACGACGGCAGCAGGGCGTTTACCTGGCTCGCTGATCTCTGTGGACTTTCAGTGGATTTGGTAAATAAAAATTCTTCTTAAGAACGCATTCAGGGAAAGGCGTAGGCCACAATTTTTTATGCAGCCTATGCCAGCGAAGCCGCTTTGCGCCATGTTTGTTTTGTTTTGAAACGAAGGATGCGTGAAAGGCGTATGAAAATAGACCACACAGCCCCCGACCCCTCTGTTAATCAGAAGTTGGACAATCGCCGAACGCGATGCCCTCCAGATTCCCGTTGAATCGAGGCGGATCGCAGTCGCGGTTTGTGCTAATTTGGGGCCTCCTCTGGCTCAGATCCGAACGACGGCAATTTTCCCGTCGCCGAGGCCTAAGCAGCTGCGAGTGGCGTGACTCTGGGGGTTATTGGACCTGAATCAGCCGAATGCTTCGATCTGAAGGAAAACAAACGTTTTGCGTTCTTTCTATTCAAAACTCTTGCATCATTAATCCAATCTGGATGTGGCGAATTCACGAGAAAGCAAATATATGTATGCAAATTAGTGCGGCATCTGTGGCTCAAGTGGACGTGCTCCAACGCCGCAAGATTGCTACCCTAAATCAGACTCAATCAATTCCCTTGGGTCCGAGGTATTCTTAGCGGCTACTTCTATTAGCTGAGAAATATACGAGCCAATTGGGCCAATTGGAAAGTGAACTTTGTGCACAGTCCAACTGGGAGTTTTAGTTTTCTTGTCCTCCTCCTCTAGTCCAGCGACTCGTTTCAACGTAATTTGCAATTCGAAAGGCACCGGACTTGTTCAGCGGACTGAGGCACTAGCTAGAGTTTTGAGAATATTAACATTTAGATTTAGCACAGCAGCCAGAGTCTTAATAAATTCCATAAAATGGGTCTCATAGGTAATTCGGGAAATTTCAGAATAAAATCTCTTAAAAAGGCTTTTTTTATTACATGTTTTTACAAACTGTCCCTTCACTAATACTTCGCTGAGACAAACTCTGCTGCAAAAAATTAGTTTCACCCAAAAATAACCACAATGAACTTGCCACCAATCTCCCATTTAAATTGGTCTGGCTTCCTTCCAAACATATTTTGTTTTGGTTTTGTCTTAATGCCACTCCTTCGATAGGATCGTAAAACTTGCCTATCTTTGTACATATATTCCAAACAAAAATATTTAATTAATCTTTTGACCTGCAAGAAATTAACTGCAAAGTAAAACAACCTCAATTCGTTTTGAAGAATTTATTCAAAGTTCGAGTAATCGCTGATTAAATGTGACCGGATTAGGAAAGTTATCTTTCCACTCGGAAGACATTTGAATATTTTAATTTCAAAGACATTCCAAATTGCCGTTTGTTTTCATAACGTTTTTGTTTAATTTTTAATACCTATATCGACTTCCTGTTGAAATATGCTTGTTTGTAATCAGAAACACCGATTTATTCTTTATCGCTAAGGTGTGACCTTGTTAAGTGCTGGCATATTTTTGATAAAACAAAGTCGAAATTGGTATCACTACATATAAAAAAGTTAAAAACAAATCGTTTCTAAAATAAAAATTATAACAGGACTTTCTATCGCATGTTAATGATAAATCGCAATGATTAATTAATTCATTAATGGTACTGCTTATTCAGAATACCAATATTCCTGCACTATCTCAGTATTTTACAGTATTATACAGAGAATTGCAAAGTAATGCTATGACACTATTTAAGAAATTCTACCAATAATTTAATATCTCTTTGAATGGTAATGGTATTACTTTATTTATAATAGCATCTTCATACCAAGTCGGATAACTTTTAATTTAGTTTAATAATTAATTTATCCTTTAAATGCTTATCTTAAAAACAAAACAATGTTTATAAATTTGAAATTGTCTTATATATGCACAAAAAGAATAACATCTTCGAGTTGTGATACAATTTTAAAGAACTGGGAACAACTCAAATTATTTAATCCATGCATTTAATGAGTTACTTTTCTAAATGCATATTTTATTACAATTTCAATTTTCAATGCAACGAAAGTAAAAATCATATTATTTAGGACAAGTGAAAGATTCTCAACTGAATTGTGCAATGCGAATTTTTCCGAGTCTGAAAATAAGCAGTTCTCAGAATTGCACTTTAATCGCCTGATTCCTTTATTAAAATATAGCCACGATCGGAGGAATCAGAATCAGTGCAATTTTACTTTATTCGTTTTCACTTTTACGTCTCGTTCTGCAAAACAAAGAAAAGCTTTTTTGTTGACACAATTTATTATCTCCTTTGTGTTAATTTTACAGCAGATTTTTTCGCTAATTTCGTCCAGCGTATGTTTTTACTTAAAATCATAAAGTACAAAGATCAAAATTTTATTTGTAAACTCACATGAATGTTAATTAAATAAAAACATGGAAATATAAAATGTCCTGTATTTTTGGAGAAATAAAAACGAAATATAAAAAAATATCTTCATGACTAATTTCCATAAACACCTTACAGTAAAATCAATTTGCTGAAACAAATCCATTTACATTTTAATTAATGTATTTCTTTATACTCAAGAAACGAAACTTTATTTTCAGAAGGAAATAAATAATTTTATTCTTTTTCTAAACCTTGCGTAATACAGAATCTCTTAGCATACAATAGATTTGCTTGAAGGTCATCTTAATTGAATCCATATCGACAGAATTTGGACTCATCGCCCCTAGTTACCTGGAAGACTATTATAAAATACGTTGCGACTAAAATTTATTTAAGTGCGAAATCCAATTAAATCACCTGCTTTCTAAGATGTTATTTTTTAATTCCAAGGTCTTCGAATACATAGTCCTTTTGTTTGCTTTCTTCCAATTTGTTGACCGGCTTCGCAAGGTGTTTTGTTACCTTTAATTTCAAAATTAATTTAAATTAAATTTCACTTTTGGTCATCAAATAATCTTCACTTGATTGGATGCAAGTATTATTCTATTAATTGACAAATGCTTCAACTTATCAGAATTAAGTATGACTTAATTCAGAATCGTAACAACAAAATAGCGAATGACTAATTGCTTTTGCAGTTTAAATGAATCGGCAGAAATTTTATTCAGTTTTAATGATTAAGGTTTAAAAATAGATATTTTGAAATAAAAATTGGTAATTCTTACATATTTTGTAGTTTAATAACTGATCGAAATTTTACAATAAACTGTAATATGTAGAGAACTGGAAAAACAATTAAATGTAATGTATAAAGAAGTATGTATAATAATTCAATTCATTACCAGAGTGGCAAGTCGCGTTTAGGTCTAAGCGTTCACATCTTGATAGTGTCTTGACTCCTAACTTTATAATTTAGCTAAGGTTGACTAAACCTAAAAGAAAACTAATTGTTGACATCGAGAAATATTTTATGAATGGAGGAATACGAGGCGTTTCTATAAATCATAAATCGGAAATATTATTACTCGTCTACTTAGAAAATTTTAACAGGCTCATACGGGAATAAAAAAATAGCTATTTACTCGAGTATTGCTCAGATAATAAATTAATCATTAAAACAAGAAAAACAAACATTGTACTCAATGTCAAGGAATTTTCATATTGGCATAGGTGTTGCGAAAACAATGCTCTTGTTCACATAATAATTGTATCTATTGTACCTGCACCAACAAATAGCTGGATTCAATCTAGCTGTTATCGACAACAAAAATTAAGATGTTTTTTCGATATTAGATCAACTAATCTGTAATGACATAAGAAATTTGTTTTTCATGTGTCACCTGTGAGCATAATGAAAATCTTCTTGAACATTTGCAAACAAAACGTTCACTTTTTCAGTAATTTCCTGTAGTTATTCGAAAGTTTTGTCTTTCGGTTAAATACATCTTGTTTTAGTGAAATTCGGTTTTATTTCTTTCCTTAAAATTAATTTTAAATAAAAACAGAGAAGAATGACACCAAAATTAATCGTTCCAAATACTTGACTTTTTTTTTTTATTACTATTTTATTATTCCTTTTAATACTTCTAATTATAGGAATTAAAATTCGCGAAATTGAAGAATACTACATATTTACCACTCGATACTTCTGAGAAATCAATAATGATTAATTGAGTTGGTAATAAACTTGGTGAATTGGGCACGTATTATTTTGCAGAAAGAATTTCTAAGCCCTGAATATGAAGAAGAAATTCTGCAAGTATTTGCCGAAATATTCATTTCTAGATTATAGCTTCCTCATTAGTATGCTATTTGAGACTGGATGTAAACTTAATCATTATGGGAACGAAAGAAATCGTGAAGACAATTCAATTCTTAATCGTCGGTATGGTGAGATCACACATGATGTAAGCTTCGAGTTGTTCTTCTGTATTTGGCGTATAAAAAAAGGTTTCTTTGGCGAATTCCAGTCATTGAATTGAAGTTGTGGCTCAATCCATTGCGTATTAAAAATTCCCAAACATATCTTCATATTTTTAAGTTAGTTAGTTGGTTTGAATTTCCAAATGCATCTTATATCAATAGTTGTTTACCTGTACAATTATGCTACGACCTATATTTTACGATAACCGTTGAAGCAATAAGCGCATTACATAAATCCTTTCTCCAAATGGTAATGCATCCTCATCGTAACTATTCATGCTATCTTCCACTGGGTGCCACGTTGTCTTTCAGGTCTGAAGATCTATGCGTAAGATCGTAAATCAGTTACAACTTGACACTGGCATTGCGTCTCTGAGGTAACAGGCCGTTGACTGCTTTCTTGAAATTTTCAAGTTTAGTTAACCAGGCTAGAAGCTAGTTATGCGTTAGACTGCCTTGATTTCATTAACGTCTAGCTGCCAGCAACGCTGATAAGAAGCTTGACCGATTTAACGTGGCTATCGCATGAGCACTTTCATAAAATGTGGCCTGATGCGCTGTGATAACAGCTCATAAACATTGAGCTACAACAAATATTGTATTTATTTTATAGACTTTTCACTAATTACTTATCAGTTCATTAGCATCATGTACCGAAAAATAATGTTTATTAATAAGCTTATCTCACGTAAGTCATTAATAATTCATTAATAAATCACTTAATTAGCTACACAGTAAAAAATTAAAAACTATTTATATAGTATACAATCTACTTTCCATCAGATAAATATTTGTCTAGTGTGGTGCTAATAATAGTTTTAATTACACAACAAATTTTGATTCGATTTTTTTGCACTGTGTGTTTATCATTAAAAGAAAACGTTTCCCACCCAATTACTCAGCAAGAAATAGGCAAATGCATTAAATCACATATTAATGAGTAAGACACTGTTCATTCAGCCATGTCTATAAAGACCCGAGCAAAATTTGTTTTCTTTGCGATGCATGAAATTTTAAACAACGTACTTAGCATGATATGCAAAAAAAAAACTTGATCGTTTGACTTAGAAAATTCTTAAAATCAACGAAAAATGGAGGTCAGAAAACCTATCCAGGTTCTAGTTTTGGGTCAGGGATTTGCTTGTATTTTAATTAATGGAAAATGTCTATTCTTAAAATCAAAGTCAAGAGGAAAACAAAATTAATCATAGTCTTATAATGTCTGGAGTATCGTTTTTCTATTTACTTGTTTGCTTTTAATGAGCTTCCGTTGCTTTGAAGTGGTTGGACACTTGAATTTTACATATCATGAAAAGGAAATCAGGCGAGAAATGTGTCAATTGTTGTTTACCTTGAAACCTAAATAGTTTCTAGATAGACAGTAATATTAGCCCCTAACAGTAAAAGCTAAATAAAATAAATAAAACCTATAGATACAATTAGGAAACCTTAAAATAAGAAAAAATAAAAATTTGTACAGTCCAGCGGAGTCAATGTTTTTGAACCTCTTTCAATTAATGTAATGAAGGGTTGCTTCCGTCAAAATTAGCGGCAGCGATTGCCCCTGAAATTTACTACATTAAACTGTAAATTAAAAATTACTAATTTTGTCGAAATTCAATTTATATAAGTTTGAGCATTTTATTTCTAATATTTTTAATTTTGTTTAAAGTTAAAAACTAGAAAGTTTGCTTCGAATTTTGTTCTTTTAAATAAAAACGTACTTTTGAATTGAATTTTGATACTTTGCATTTGGATAAATGAGCACTTTTGTGTTGAATTTCGATGCTAGTGTTTTGAAATTTAGTACTTTGAAATAAAACGAACACTTTTGAAATGAATTTTTGTTTGAAATGGAAAAAGATATTTTAAATCGGAAGAAGTTGCTTATTTAAAACTGCTATTCTATAAATAAATTTTAGTAGTTAAAAAATATAATACATACTTATTCTTTGAATTAGATTGAGTCACAGTGGTATTATTGATATTTTTTACTCAAATAACATATGGTTAACAATTGGTTCTACTATTAAAGTGTGAAACTATTAATTACATATATCAATTCGCAGTATATTTTATTTCGATTTGCAATATTCATTAGCCAATTTGAGCAGTGTGTATAATTTAACGACCATAATTAATATTTTATTACTAGCCCACCATATTTTACGATGCTATAAACATAAGCTTATTTTTGATTCGCTTTTTAACCTGGTATTATTGTGCCGAAAAATATTACATTAACCACACCAAAATATAAAATGCTAAGATCGCATCGTATTTAATTAACCATAATTTTAACATTTTTAATACTGAATTTTTTTAAATGTTTTCTATGTAGGTATAACAAATGCAACAACTTTAAACTTGTTTGTCTAGGAGGGACTTTTTTTGACTTCGTTCCAGCGAATATTCGGCAACTACATTAACTAATTCTAATCCGATTCTTAAATAATTAGTTATACCAGTGACAAAATTTCCAAATATTCACAATTTTTTGACTCGTCACAGTGAAGAGAAACTGATCAGGTCCACATTCTATTTCAGCTTTAAAGTGTGAGACGATTAAACGTTAATTGCCTCTGTGCCCAATGCGTTTAAAAGTGAATTAAATGAGCTAAAGTATATAAATAGCACATGATTTGCTAAACACTTCGCATCCATCCACATCTCGGATTAACAACAAAATCGATTATTCTCGTTTGAATGGCGACAATCACCTATAAAATTTATATACAAAGAAATGTTCAATAACTATCGTATAAAAGAGACGCAAAACCACTTAATGAGCCGTTGAGTCGTTACATTGCAGAACACAAAGTGAAAGTGGCTCTGTTTGTACGAATTTTTGCATAAAGGAGTTTTCTTTTGTCCCTGCAGTGCATGTTCTGTGCACACCATTAACTTTTCTTTTCTTCCCGTATGCGACATAAAAAACTGCACTTTGATAACCTCCTTGCTGAATTAAGTTAGTCCGCACAATGAATGGAGTGCGCCTGGTGTGGGGGTGGTTTTTACCATGAGCGCGGTATGCGGGGTTTTATCAGGTCACAGTCGGACGAGTGGTCTGGTTTCGAAAAAAAAGACAATTCTATGAGTTTGCATACCGTGGAGTTGTTTGGAAAAACCTTTCTCTGGAGAAATTTCATATTCGGAATGGTAAAATACGATCCTTGTGAATGGGATGCTTTCAGTTAAAATGTATTAAGAGATAATATGAGGACACTACATTTGGTTTAAAATTTGTTTTCAGAGACTATCCATTTAGGTTCGAACGAATGAAAACAAACTCAAATCAAACTCTTTGATCTCTTTAGAAGCAAAAACTATTAATATAGTTATGAAAAGAAAGGTCGTCTAAACTGTTTAGACTCTATTGAATCTGAGTATATCAAAAAGATTACACTCAATAAATACCAAACCATTTGCAAAAGGATTCACAATGCCCTTAAAACTAGTTTATCGAACTTACAACTTTTAAGTTTTATTTTTTTTCGAATGAACTAAAGTTGTAATAAGCCTAATTGAATTTACTATTTTATTACTGTTATGTATATTCTCCAGAATTTTAAATTCTTCATTCTTTGGAATTGAGTACTCTTAAATTATTATTGTCGTATCTCTATAAGTAAAGGCAATATTATTTTGTAAATTCGTAAATATACTCTTTAATAGCAACTTTTATATTGCTTAAAAAGCATATTGCGGAAATTAAGTC
The DNA here is from genome assembly GCA_933228815.1 of Machimus atricapillus. Classification (NCBI taxonomy): domain Eukaryota; kingdom Metazoa; phylum Arthropoda; class Insecta; order Diptera; family Asilidae; genus Machimus; species Machimus atricapillus. The sequence continues at coordinate 42,662,982 of OW121786.1, read as the reverse complement.
AGGTTTTTTAAGCAATAATTGCAATTTTATTTCAATGCTTTCTAACACGCTAAGTCACAAAATGCAGGGCAAGCATTGAAGCAGCTTTCTTTTTTATGTCTTGTTTAATGAGTTAAAAATTTCTTTTTTACTTTAAAAAACTCTCCAATAAAAATGTAATAAAATTTGAAATATCCTTTATAATAAAATGTAAATAGTTTTAACATTTTCATAAAGAGACCCAGCTACGGTTTTCTTTACAAACTAAAGAATGCCGCATTTTAACATACTTCCCAGTGAAATGTCTAAGTTTATGAACAAGTAGCTTTTTGTTCCCCAGACTTTGCTATCTCCGAGGTTGTGAATATATTTTCATGATGCCACTCAACAAAGGTCGCAAACGTTTAACTACTTAATACATCCGACAGTTCTCTTTTTGTAGTTTGCTTTCCAGAAAAGTTTTAATTACTTGGCATGTAAAGGGGTTTTCTTACCCTCCTAAAAATTAAATGCTTCAAATGGTAAGAATGAATATCAAAGTTCTACATCTTTTTTATAGAATATTTTTTATTGAAATAAAATGAAATTTTCATAGCTCCATTGAGATCGAAAAAATATGGGCAACGAATACGCTTGAATCTAATGATGATTAATTACAAGACTAAAAAGTTCATAATGATTTTCATGTAAAATATTTAAATCTCCGCTTACTTGTTAAGATTCTTTAAGAAGCCAGTTTTGTCAGAAGCTACCTAGAAAAACACTTCAATTGCTGTTTATGAAATTGATATGAATTTTTCTGAAAGATGCTCCTCAGGGATCCTTATTTTTTGTATATTTGCCGATGATATTCCCAATAACGTCGGACTATCACAATAAATTAAAACCACAATACATATAACATTTTTGATTTTGTACCTCAAACAATTACTATAAAATTAATTTTGGGTTTAAATATAAAAGGATATTAAGAAAAAGTAACCGTAATATTAAGAGCAACTAAATGTTCAATATTTATTGATTTAGTGATGGAAAATTTGTGCTTAAAGAACATTTTTCGTTATATTTTTTGTAATTAATTATAATTAGTTTTATTTGATCAAGGTTTTAAAATCCGTCAGATTTTTGGGAAAGATAAAAATCGTCAAATCTTTGTGCTCCTTCATATTTTCTATAAAACTAGGACATTTTGCTAATTTGCTGCGGCACTATAAAAAGTAATTGCAGACCATAATATTTTATCAAAAAATTGTATGTGAGATCATTCTTTTATATGTGAACAAAGCTCAGCGAGGATTATAAACATGTTTTAATAATTTAAAGTTAAAAAACCAAAGACATTTGCATAATGATTCACTGTAGGCATATTATGCAAAAGCTTCACATTTCGTTTTATTTCATCATTCTTGGGAGTTTGAAGGCGTTTTTAGAAGTACAATAAAGCGGAAATTCAATTAATATAAAATCAAACAATTCCAAGACCGCGATTGCACCTAATGCTGGTCGCGAGTTTTTATCAGATTTCATCATTTAATGCGACACTTCGAAGCGATTATCAACACTTCTGAGTGATATCAATTATAATTCCAAACAAATTCGTAACGCAATGCTTTATTTTGTTCTTAATCAATTTTAAGAACTGTAAGTTTGTTTAATTTGTTTGTGATGTTTGTGGAGAACTTCTGAAAAATATAAGTCAAGCAAGTAAATTGATCGGGCGAATTCTTCGAAAACGATAATCAAATTGTCTTTCATAATTATTCTGGGGCACATGAAGCATGACTATGAAGAGAGAAACAATTTCCATTTCAACTAGTCTGAATGAAATAAATGGGAATCAGCAGAGGTCGGGCGTTTGAAACGCAAAAAGCATAACACGGCACGCTTGCAATATTCAGGTTCATTACTGCGTTACACCTTTTGATGTTAGCGTAATTGCCGTGAATCACGTTTTACTGTGTGACATCAGGCCAACAGCAAATTACAAAACATTTTATTCTATTTTGGAGCGCAACCAGTTATGGATGAATTATCGAATCCATCTATTTCTAGATTTGGATTGTTTTGGTTCATTTCAGGAAAATATTTCCCATTCGATTCGGTTTGATCATTAACATATTTTACGTGCTTCACTCAAAGCATATAAATTAGATCTAAGAAAAGTATTTTCACCGTGAAATGAAATAATTAAAAATTAACGCGATGGTATACGAAGTAAAGTTTACTTTCAACATGCCCACAAAGTTAAACAATATTTTGTTTCTCCGAGACTTTTCGCAAACGCATAAATTTAGGCATGTTTTGATATGGTGGCAGAAAAAAATATACCGGTTTGCTGTTTTTCACCATCTGTTTACATTTTGACTACAAGATATATTACCATGTACCCAAGGTTTTGCAATATGCTTATTTAATGCATTTCGAAGAAATGTATATCCGTATACAGGATTTATTGTAGAAGCTACATATACTTAGATTTTCGCACTTTCTGCTCCATTGTAAACAGGATATTTCATGAAAGTTGCTGAAACTAATTAGTTTATAGCAAACTGAATAGAAATAATACAATCTAAGAATTCGTGGCTCTTTAGCGTTTAGGGAGTTATTCGAAAAATTGGATAAAAAAAATATGTTTTTTACACATTTAATTACATTCCTTTTATTTAAAAAACCTCTGCAAGAATTCTTTAAAATGATGATAATTCATGAAGTTGTGGATATTTATAATCAAGAAGTAATCAAACATGAAACTTTGTACTTGTAAACAAAAATATTTCTGTAGCAAAATAGTGTGACTAATTTCTAAAATTATAATATGTACCATAGATAAATGTATTGCGCTTAAAATATTGTGTACCTTATTAACAAGTAAAATAAATCAAGGACAGAAAATAATGCTTATTTATGAAATTTGAAGCAAAAAAAACATAAAATCATCACTTTAGACTTTCTTTTAAGGAGTGAAAAATTAAGAAAAAGATATACATATAGATACGATTCGGTATGATAGGCTCTTCTTTTTTTAAGTTGATTAAAAATCGTTTCTTATTATATTATTTATAAAAATTTATTATTACTTGATCGCTATCAACCAATCGAAAAATTAAAATCGCCTGATAATACATAGTTATTGAGCGGTCGAAAAATAAAAATTAGGTATTTCATAATATTGAGTTATTTTGTAATTTATATTTTTTTATCATAATCATTACAGTCCCTAAAGTACATAAATAGAAGTGCTTCAAATTTGTTCGTCAGTTTAATTTTGGGCCCCCAGATAATTCATTTTTTTTAAATCCTCCTTTTTGTGAAAACGGACACAGATTTAAACGTTTATAATAATTAGATGCAACCTTTTATAACACGTACGTTGAGACATGTGCCGTGAATGCAAATAAATTATAGTCAACAATTACTTCTAATATATTTTTAATTGTTGCAGTATACTTATCGATTTAGTCTTTCTATATGTAGATTTTCTAAAACAATTTTAATTAAGGCTGCACGAGAATTGAAAACCACGCGTAGGTACTTAATTAACAAATTAAGCAGCTTTTTTTATTTCAAATAATTTAAAGTGAATTAAATGGTATTTATATTATATGCATAATAAAATTGAATAAAAAAGCTGTTCGTTTAGTTGAGAATATTTATGCAACCAAAATGTTCAATGAAATTTGTCTAAACCAGTTGCGTCAAGAAGCTTAATTAAATAAAAAATGTTGCTAAGTCCAATGCAAATAGACTAATTCCTCTAGCGAGTATCTCTATAAAAACATTTCTTTTAATGTCCCGTGAGAGAGATCTTATCTAAATTATGTATTAAAAGTGATTTGTCACTTGGCGGCAATTCTGGATGATAGTCGCGAGGGAATTTCTAGCCTTGTTGCTTATCGAAGAGGTGTGATGTTTTAGAAATAGCCCGTCAAACGAGCGGTGATACTACAATTAGCGAAAATATTTTCACGAAGTATTGCGAACAAATTCAATGAAGAACGGATGTAGACGCTCTGCTTGAATCTGAAGTTTATTCTTATCCATTTAAGAGCCGACTGAAAACATGATGAAATTTCTCTCTCAACAATCGCCTCATTGCTGAATTAACGAACTGAGATTTGGATGAGTAATTTCAGTTTGGTAATTGTGCAATTCGAACCACAGTGAATTCAATGAGAAAACGAATTGATTTTTCTATTGAAGCATCGCGACTCATCGTCCACTAAATTGGGCTATAGAGAGCAAAAATAAATTGGCTCGCTGTTGGTTCTAACGTGGTCGATTATGCCACTTTCACATTCGCGCTCAAAATTAATGCGGACACAGTTCCTTAAGAGTCGTTTGGCATGAGTTTTTGCTAAATCATTTAAAGTCGGCTGATTTGCACGTTCTCAAGACAGGTGTGCGATTTGGCTTTATCTACTACATGATGCCATTAGGGCTCTTATTAGATTTCATTCGAATTCTCATCGTCTTGGCGATTCATTTTCTATTCATTGAGAGCTTTAATTTGTAATGTGAATTAGAAATATGTCAGACAAATATTCAGTGAGATAGAAATAGCTCTTTTAGAAATAAATCACATACCTATTAAAGTTGGGCTTGTGTTTAAGCTTCTTTTGATGTTGAAACAGATATTTTTATGGAAGTTATTCAAACAACTTTATAGGTATACTAAATAAGCAATGGAAAAAAACTTATTCAGTCGAAAGTCCAAATCCGGATGGATTTAGACTAAATATTAAAATTATGCAACCATTACGTTATATTCAAAAATGTATACCTCGTACTTCGGTTTTATATAGAAGATTTAAGTTTTTGTTAAGAGGACTTAAACAAGTACTTATTTCCACTTAATACTGGTATTTAAAAGTGGAACAAGGCCTCAAACTTCGTGTAAGAGCATTGTTAAGAATTGAATTTATCTGTACATTAAAATTTTGAATTAAAATTGAAAAAGTTTTAAAAGAATAATAATCATGTCTATTTTATTAAAAAAGAAAAGTTTACAAGTAGTTGTATAATAATATCATTAATCCTTACTTGGGAAACATAAGCTGATTGAGCTTTTTTATTTACAAATTCATAGTCTACGGAAAGACTTCCACAGGTCTTTTTAAAAAAATAAAATATTTATTGAATAAGACCACATAATTAAAATAAAAAAATGTACGTTACTTATTAATTTCTTTTCTCCTTTTAGACAAACTTCATAATTTGTCAAATTTTGGCATTGTTTTTGGCTTCGTTGTTCCGATCCATTTTGCATCCATCGAAAGTATCTTCAGTTGTTCGCCACACATTTGGACTTGCCATTGGCTTAGTGTTTGGCTACTTCTGTTTCGGTCAGCAGGCAATTCACATCGCAGGTCTTCCAGCTATTTGTTATCTAGTAATACGCACCCAAAATCCCGAAATAGTTCAAAGGTATCATAGCATTTATCTTCAAAATAAATGTTTTTTGAATACAAAATCATTCTGGTTAGAACTGTTATGATTGTGGCTCTATTTTACCTGCTCTGCATACATTTGCATCGTCAGATTTATGATTATGGATCGTATTCACTCGACATAACCGGGCCACTTATGATCATCACACAGAAAGTTACAAGTTTAGCTTTCAGCATTCATGATGGTTTTACAAGAGAGCAAAAAGTAAGTGCTTTTTAATGGAATAAAATATTTGAACTTTTTAATAAATTACTAATTTTATTGTAGGACTTGACGAAAGCACAGCAATATCATGCTGTTCAGAAACTTCCATCCGCCCTCGAATTTTTCTCGTATATGTTACACTTCCAAGGCTTGATGGCTGGACCGTTAGTGTTTTACAAGGACTACATTGACTTTATTGAAGGATACAATCTCCTGAAAAGTACTGGCTCCAATGTAAGATTTCAAAGATTATTGTTTTTCACGATAACTAAATGAAAAATTTTCTAGGGAAAGTTGGATAACAGCAATGCTCGTGAAATTGTCCTCGAGCCATCACCCAATAAAGTTGTTATTAAAAAGGTTATCGGAAGTATAATATGTGCATTCATTTTCATGAAATTCGTCACCATGTATCCTATACGAACACTTACGGACGAGGATTTCTTGGAAAATACCTCAGTTCCATACAAATTCTGGTACATCATCATGTCAACAACAGTTGTTCGCTTTAAGTATTATCACGCCTGGCTGTTGGCCGATGCAGTTTCCAATAATTCTGGGTTAGGTTTCGAAGGATATGATAAAGATGGTAACCCTAAATGGGACCTTATATCAAATATAAGTGTTTTGTCATTTGAAGTAAGTGCATTCATATATTATGCTGTTTATTATTTTATTTTTAATAATAATTTTACTTAGTTTTCGACGAATTTCCGTGATGGAATCAACAGCTGGAATATCGGAACTAACCGTTGGCTGCGAACTGTTGTCTATGAAAGAGTACCGAAGAAGTATGGAACGCTATTAACATTTGCTTTGAGTGCTGTTTGGCATGGATTTTATCCAGGGTACTATGTAACCTTTGCTACAGGAGCACTCTTTGTTACAGCTGCTCGTTCAGTACGTAATTCAAAATTATAAATAATTACCATATTATTACTTTTTATTTTCATTTAGGCCAGGCGAATGTTTAGACATCGCTTCCAACGAACCCAATACACGAGAGTGTTTTATGACATTGCAACTTGCCTGACAACACGGTTTTTCATGGCATATGCAACGTTCCCTTTTGTACTTCTCGAGTTTTGGGTAAGTCGATTTAATTAATTGGCTTGAATTATATCCTACCGGACAACATAATACCTATTTGCTATTCCTTATTTTACAACTTATGTAAAATTTCCATCGATAGATTTTTGCATAAAGGTTAAAGGAGTGAAATTACAAATGATTTTTTCTCCGAAAGTAGTCGTTTAGGGCAAGATATATACATACGATTTTTAAGATCGTTTATTTTTGGGATTAACACTTCTACCTATAAAACACTGGTAACTCCTTAAGAGCTGCTCATAATTCTTACATTCAGTACTTGTGAATCTGAGTACTTTTTGTACGCAATGAAAGCAGGTTTCTGCTTATAAATTATTCAATTTTTTAAATACAGCATAAATTATAATTAAATTATATGATTTTGCTATATATAACTTTTTTTAATTTATTGCACCAATTATAATAGAAAGATACGAAAGCTTATTTACTATTCATTTTAATCTCACAAAGTAACTTCTATATTATTTTAGCTGCTCGTTTTGTTATGAATGCAAATCATAGATATATAAAAAAGGATTTTATTTCTTTATTTAGATAAGTTTGAAAGTATCTTACACATTTTATATTTTACAGGCTAGTCTTTTCATGTACCTGAAATTATATATGTGCCTTCACATTACTGCAATCATCACAATTATTATATTACCGATATTCATCCGTGGAGAGAAGCGTGCTAGGGTTGGAGATCTCGTGGTACCGACTGAAAGTGATCCGAACATTCCACGTAATGAACTGAACAATTGCCGGGTCGATGCAATTTCTTTTGAAACATCGAAACCTAGCGCTAGTGAGGCTGTGAGTGTGCAACACGATGAATGCGAAATGGACAACTTATCAAATAAATTAAAAGAAAAAATTGAAATTGAAACAAGGAATATTGAGGAATTTATCGACAAAACTGTAAACAAAACTGTTACGGGTATTGTAGAACTTAAGGATGACTTGATGCGCATGAATGAGAGCGATAAATTATTTATATCAGCCGATGGCCTTTTGCGCAAACGCACCAATATTGATAAGCCTGAGAGTATGGATGTATTTTTGAAAAAAGAAATTGGCGCCCTAAACGCAGCTGTCCAGCAGGCGAATGTCCTTCCTGCTGTTTTGAGTAATGGCCATGCCAAATAAAAATGTACTGCGTAAAGCATAAAATAATAATTCTCAATATTTTCTTTTTAAGATCAATTTAAATGAAAACACAATTTGACGAAACGACGTTTTAAATGCGTGGATTACTAAAAATTATAGAAATATTTACTTTTGCTACGCATAGGATTAAGAAAAATCTAACACAATTTATTCGCAGTTGAGAACAAAATCATTTTGTGTTTAATATATTCAGAAACAAATTGCTTTTGGAACAAATTCTTATACGGCCGCACAATTTTTACCTTATATCTATACAGGGTTTGTTTCCGTCGTGTTGACCATATTTGTATGTGCTTTTTTAATAATCTCTTTGTTTGACATTAAATATATGATTTTTTAATTTTTTCCACTGTTTTATTTTTTTCTCTTATATTTAGAGAATCCAAGTCATATTCCACTTTTGTTTTGAATTCAGTTTAGATTTTCAAACTTATTATTCCGACGCGAGTTAATAAAACAAAAAAGTAATTAGCGAAATGTTTAAAAACGCTTAAATTTTTCTATGCGAGAATTTAGAAGACTAAAAATGCAAAATGTCTGCCTTTAGTTGGGCTGATTAAAACATTTCTTAATTAGATCTTAACACCCTGGCAGACAAACCGTTTTTGAAAAGGTATCTTTTTGGGTGGACGATCGTAAACAACGGTAGAAAAGGAAAAGTGTAATCGTTATAGTCTAAGTCTAAGAAGTGCATTAGAAAAACTTTGTTTAAATATTGCCGTGTTTTTCATTTATAAATCTAAAGTTTTATGTTTTGATCCGTCTGAATCTGAAAAGAAATATTGCAGTTAAATTTTATGTTTTCAAAAACATTTTCTAATATATCGCTGGGTCTACGTAAGCTTAACAGAATAAATAGCAAAAATTAAAGCCAATTAGAATTATGCTATGTACCAGAAAAAAAATCAAGGCAGTGAATTGTGGTAAGTGTATTAATTTTATTTAGAATGAGATTTAAACTCTGGTTCCTCAAAATATATACGTAAATTTCACCTTGAATTATGGTCCAAACGATTAACAACTCAGAAATTTTTTAATTTATTTCAATTATTTAAATTTGTTTTTTTTCTTTACAATTTCTGCTTAGATTCAACGATGATCATTTTGAGGACAAATTTATGTTTTAGAATTGACGGATCAAATCACATACATATGATTATTTAAAAACATTTTTTGAGGGAACAGATACGCTGAAAGCAATATAAACTTTTAGAGTGGAAAGATGTCCTTAACGTGCAGTTTCATTATTTTATTAAATGAAATCAAGCGTTGCATAGGTTTCCTCAAAAATCGTCTAGATAGTAACTTGTAACATATCGTTGGTAAAAAGGGTAACAGTAAGAAAATTTGGATTTTCAATGTTAATTATTTTACGATTTACTAGAAGATGAACGAATGAACCAGATTTATTGAGGGGTGTTACTTTAATTATAAAAGTGAACATTTTAGCCTTTCTAGATGTTATCACTTATTTTAGTGAAAATTTATTTCAATCTAATAGTCTGGCAAATCGACTTCCATTTTAGATAAAAATGCAAAATAAATAAATTTAACGAAACAAGAGCGTGTAAAGATAAACCAAATTTTATGCTGAGTTCTTGGAAGATTTACTAAAATAAATTTTTAGAAATTTTTATAATAAAAATCATGTATACTTTTTTAATTAAATATTTGCTGTTGTATGATTTCGATACGCAAAATAAAGTAAAAATATTATAAAAAAGACGCTTGGTTTTTTTTATATAACACCGTTATAATGTATGAATTAAATCTTTTTACATCGCGAATGTTTTTTAAAAAGTTTTTAAAGAAAGCGGATTTGAATGAAACTTTGGCAAGGAAAGTACAACGATTTTGGAAGATGATTAATGACAAATGACGTCTCGACTAAGAATTTATAAATCTGTGAACAAGACTAAAAACGGGTTGGACGATCAATTTTCTTAATTTTTTTATTTTACAATATTACATCGTAACTAGATTTAAGGTAACCATAATATTTAAGCGCAAGGCTTTTTATATCCTACATAATCTCCAAAAATGCTGAAGTTTAGATTAATAGAATAAAATTCAGATTGTTCTATACTAATTTCAGTATCATAAGAGTTTACTGGTTCTGATACAAATTCTATAACAGGTTCGTTTTCATTGAAGTCCTCCACTAAGACTTCAGTTATTTTATACAAATGTTTCATGCCCTAAGAAAATTGAAAAAAAATTAATATATTTAAGTTAAACTGAAAAAGGCAACTTTTAACTTACTGGTGGGGGGTAAATAATGTCGTGATAAAGTTTGCCCCCACGCCACTCGAAATCAATTCTCTCGTTATATATCAAAGAGCTCTCATTACTTCTTTCACCAAACTTTCGCACGAGTACTGCACCAACTCCGTGTATAGTCGTCCAAATTGCAAAGAATATTAATCCAAAAATATAGGTAATCCTCATTTTTAAACAGTGAAAGCCTAAATGCTTTTAAAATACAAAACCGCTGCGTTCAGAATTGAAGAGATTGTACTACTTGCTTCTTTCTCATCGACTGAAATTCAAAAACTTGGAACAAACTTTATAAGCTTTAGATTTCATTATTTAACCAGGTTTTCAAGATTGAAACAAAAGAAATCAACAAATTATGGTATGGTTATGGTTAAAGCACGCACATGGAAAACTGATGTAAGAAATATGTTTTAAAAAGATAATTTCTACTATTCAAATTTTGACGAAAGGAAAACTCGTGGCAGACAAACAGACGTAATAAAATTCTAACGTCATATTATTAATGGATACAAAAAATTCAAATTGTACTGTGAAAAACATTCAGGAAAACGAACACTTCTGTTTATTTCATGATAACAAAACAAAAAAAAAACGTCAATTCGGAAATTCAAAAAATTACTTTGAGGTACAACGTTAACGTTTGGGGATTTCATTAATTTAAACTTATGTAGATCAGACTTTTCACTTTAAAGAATTTATTCAATTCCTTTATAAAACAGGATAGTGCACATTATATAGAAAAGAAAATTCACTCATGTCGAGTTTAGTTCTCTACCCAAGATTAAAATTGATAAATAAAATCATTAATAAAGAAAGATATAATAAAAAAAAATTGTTTTCGAGTTTTTGGAATGTATTGTTTTAAATTATGATGCAATTAAGAAGGAAAGTTTTAGGGTACATATGCAGAAAAACAAATGTAATTCCATTCTTTCTTTTAATAACTTAATTATAATTTATTTAAGGCAAAGTCTTCATCTACATTACGTCATTTTGACCACTTCTTGATTTAAAAATAATTTGTTGATCTAATAACATTTTAGCTGTTAAAAAAATTCCTGAACCTTCTTGAAAGATTTGATCTGACTATTTAAAAAAGGTTCAAACTTACAACAAATTTAAGAATTTTTTCAAAGGTTGAGAAATCCGATTACATATTCATTAACAATCAGCAAAATCATCTCAAATTCAAAAACATTACCTACATTTTACCAGCATCTTTTTTGCTTTGCTTTCATAGTGTTGAATCAGAGAAAAAACATTTGGCCCGTGTTTAGCTTTGTTCAATTGTTGAATCTACGCAATTCGAAGCAAACAAGCAAACATTGAATTCCTAATGATGTTAACGAATTTGCGCAACTTTGGCAATTGTTTAAGACTTTTAAAAGTTTAAGTATCGGCATTTTCTGGTACTTGCCACACTATCTTCTAATAATCTTATCAAGTGCAGAAGGTCCTCCATCGCTGTAAGTTGAGAAGATTGCGTTTGTTATTTGTATTAATTTTATCTTTTCAGATGAAAACTCCATTTATTGTTTTATTAATATTGTGCGCAATTTCGAAGATAACGCCGAAGGTGCTGCTGTCGATCGGTAAAAATTATCCTGGAGAAATTGTTTTATATGATAACTGGTTCAGATGTTTTCGTTCTTTTGAAGTAGAGTATGCAAATTTTCTGTTCCCCCCAGAGGTGAGATCTCATTTTAAAATTGATAGTACTAAGATGTGAATATTGAAATTATTTTAGAATGTTATAATGCGGGACTGGAATATTACGAAACTGGTTGTGACTTCCAAGACGAATCCTGCTCCTCGTGTTGTGATTGAGGATGGTGGCATCATGCACCAGTTTATAAAGCTGGGCGTGCACAACGCAGGATCAATTGGCTTCAAGTACCACGTTGTGGTTAGAGCTCTATTCAAAGATAAGTGTAATAAAAATAATTAACATGAGAGTAGTTTAATCAGTAGACAGCATATTTTTATTCAAAATGTTTTAAAATATGATATACAAATCTTGTTCAATAAAATCCTATTAGAGAAAGGACCCCGCAAATTTTGTATGAAAATTGGATTTCACTCAATGTTTCTGAAATTTTAGGAATATGTAGATTCTTCAGAGCACGTGAATCAAAAGACTCAATGGGTTGAAAGCTTTTCAATGGGTAGTTTTTCATTTATAGCGTGTTGAAGTTGCGAACAATTTACAATGGGTCTTACAAAATTATTTTTAAAGTTTGGGGAGTAAATGACAAATGCTTAAAAATTTAAATTGGAAAAAGTATTACTACAAATTGTCTTTAGTTTCTATTTTTAATAGATACAGTTGAATTCTGCATTAAATAAAATAATTTTAAAAAGAAATATGTAATAATAATCCGTTAAAGTCCAAAGGGCGCAGTTTTGATCTCTTAACCTCATGTTTCTCCTCGCTATCAATCAAAATTGAATCCGTTACCGCATAAAAACTCAAAAATCATATTTACAAACAGAAGGCGAACGATGTAAATTTGGCGATCGAAACGTAAGCTAATGGCAACCCTCTTAACTGCTTTCTTTCACTATCGTTTTGAAATTTTTTACGTGTGGTCGAATTCCGGAATTTCTTGGATTTTTACACATATTTTTAGTAATAATTTTAAAATGCCTCAAGCAATGAGTTTTTTTTCTACTTTTTGAAATCCTTTGAGTAAATTTCAAAGGATTACCTTGAATATTTGTATTTGTAGGTTTTTGAAGAAGCTGATCACGAATCCGCCTTTATAAATTCAAGATGATGGATCCAATATGTCATATGGCAATCAAAATCTGGACATTCAATAAAATTAATTGATAATTAAGCGTGGTAGACAATTTGCCGATGTGGAATTGAAAGGGAAAGCAGGCACAAAGTTCAGATTATCAATAAGCATAGTGTTTGAAGGACAGTGCTCTAAACTAACCACGATCGATGACTGGAATAGAATTGTAGCTTCAGATAAGGTTTAATTATTAGAAAAAAATCCTTGTATTAGCCAAACTATACAATAAAAATATATATAACAAACATTGGTCTACTAATTTACAATTTTACAATAAGAAAAATTAGCCAAGTGAGGATTGAGACATGCATTAAGAATTATGGAAAATCGTAGCCGCTCAAATAGGTACACTCAATTTACATCCGACGATAAATTCAATTGGAAATGATTCCTATTCTTGTTAGATGCTAGTTCTAAAAATTTTTTCAGAGTTTTCATTATAAAGATTCGAAATACATGTGTACATATGTGTTTTCTGGTAAATATTAAGTAATTAAAAAACCGACCAAATGCGAGTACGAAAGTGGAGGAAATGTATAAAAAGTTATTGTTATTAGTTCAATTCATAACCGCCTCAAAAGCGGTTTGAAAAAAAATTAAATATTAACGACGCAATTACAACGCTAAAAATGAAGTCCTCCTCAATTTAAAATTTCGACCTGTTTTGCAATAAAAATAAAAATGTCCTTTAAATTCTGTCATTTGCAGTAACCGTGGACAAGTTTTATTTAAAACAGTTCCAAATTTATACTCCGTAGCATAAATAGTTGCTAAAATAAGCATGTTGGCGCGGAATCCAAAAAGTAATTCAAGGTTTTTTGTAATGTGACAGCAATTTACAATTAACGGAAAGGATAAACCTATAAAATTAATAAAAGTATAAAATTCAATATACATTTTAAAGCTGTTACTTTTCTTTTCTTTGCAAATAACAAATGAATGTTAAAATCTTTTTTAAGTAAAAAAAAGGTAAAAACCCGTACAAACGCTGATCAGGAGATATGGAATCGATTGAAAATAAGATATTTAAGGTACCTTGCAAATATTTCAGCTAAATCTAAAACAACTTACAATATTGTGGAATCTATGAATTAAAAACTGTTTTAAAGCTATTATACGAGATTTATTAAAATGAGGAAACATAAACAAATTCTTAATAAGCATAACGAAAAGAATACAAATAGATCCTTTAGTGAACAAGTATAAAATAACATAAAAAAATAAATGAATTCATTTTTTGGATGTGACGTTTAAGCAATCGCTTGACTTGCTTCGTGTATCTTTCTCCTGGACTGAAAGCGACAAATCGGAGCCAATTTCAACAAGCTTTTGCGGAATATTCGAAGTGCTATCTGCGCGAATTTTGCTGGATGCGGACGATTCGATGTATCCCTTCAAGAGTTCTTCACCTAGCTCAATTGAGGAGTACAACTTCTTTTCATCAAAAGCAATAACTTCGTGACTTGAGCTGACGTTGGTATTCCCTCCCATGGTTTTACGTTTACGTGTTTTTCTTGTTAATTCCACAGCATCGCCCTCCCAACTTTTATGTGGATGTTTTAGTCCTCTTAAGCCTTTTACCAATTTTTCTCTTAAATCATGTCCTTCGTGGAACAATTTAATTACCCATGGGTCTGAAGAATCATCAACTATTTCAGCTTGGAATATCTCGTTCAAGTGAGACGCAATCAGTGAGCAAAATAAATCACTGGCTGATTCCGTAAAAAAGTCGTGGTCACATTTATTTTCAAGCCTGCAGTGATTCGCCATGGATTTTATATGAAGCAAATCTTTTGGTAGTATTTTTATGTCGTCAGTGGTATCTTTGTTACCAAAATCTACAAAGAGCACATCGACGTTGCTATCAGTTTTCGATAAAATTTTTGCTCTATAAAATGCTCCGTCATCGGTGAATTTAGCTGCATATAGTTCATGTGCTTCTAAATCAATGGCAGTCTCAAACTCATTCGCCCGAGTCAAACTTTCTGAGATTTTCTCAAGCTGAGGAATATCCTCTGCGCATTGAATGTAGAAATCAACAGGCGAATTAGTGTGGCATATAAATATTTTTTTAAATCTATTAACAATCTCCGGCTCTTTAGTTCCTTCATTTAAAATTGTCTGCAGTTTTTCGCCAATACAGGCTTTCTGGAAATAGAGTTTCACAACCGTAGTTTCGTCAATCTGTTTAATTGTCTGCATTTCAAATGGTTCTCCAAAGTGAGATTCTAATAAAGAATTGAATTTATCAATTGTTTGCTGTTCGTCTAAGTCTATGCCAGCGACTTCAGCAATGGAGCATTTTAGAGCGACAGGTTCTAACGCTGGTAGGTCTTCTGGGATGACACGCAAATCACATGTAGTTACCTTATTTCCATAATCAATTAAATAGACTTCAACGTCGTCTTTGTCAATTGATAAAATTTTTGCTCTGTAGTAAGCTCCGTCGTCTGGGGAGTTTGCGATGCAAAAATTTCCAACCTTTGGTTCCGTAAGCTTCTCGTAATTTTGAGCAACTTCTAGGAGATCTTTAAATTTCTTTAATCCCAGCGATTTGCTCTGCAATTGAACATAAAATTCTCTTGGTGAAAGGACGTGGCTTATAAGAACAGATTGTAAACGTAATTCAACAGTTTCGCTTTCTGTTGAAGGAAAATCTTCAGGAAGAGATAGGCCAGTCATTTCTTTTGATTTGTCAATTTGATCAGAATCTAATTCATATGGCTCATTTTGTTTACTATCGCTCCCATCGAGATTTTCTGCACATAAAATAGGAGAGGCAATTACGACACTTTGATCTTTTTCATCAGAGTAATCAAAGGAAGGTATTACAGAAGGCTTTTCAGTAATATTTTCTTCATCTTTGAGATGTTCAATGGAAGGTGTTGCAGAGGATTGTTCACTTCCTCTCGCTTTGATACTAAGATCTTCAAGAGAATTTACTCTAGAAGGATCTTTGCTTTCTTTTGTTTCGGGCTCCGAAAGATGTTCAACAGATGGTGTTTCAGAAAGTTCCTTATTCTTTTTTGAATCAACGTAAAGTTCTTCAACAGAAGAAGCAGCAGAAGATTGCCCGCTTCCTTTTCCTTCGGACTCCAAGAGATCTTCAACAGAAGGTGCAGCAAAAGATTCCCTGCTTCCTTTTCCTTCGGACTCCAAGGGATCTTCAACAGAAGATGCAGCAGAAGATTCCCCGCTTCCTTTTCCTTCGGACTCTAAGAGATCTTCAGCAGAAGGTGCAGCAAAAGATTCCCTGCTTCCTTTTCCTTCGGACTCCAAGGGATCTTCAACAGAAGATGCAGCAGAAGATTCCCCGCTTCCTTTTCCTTCGGACTCCAAGGATGGAGCAGAAGATTGCCCGCTTCCTTTTCCTTCGGACTCCAAGGGATCTTCAGCAGAAGATGCAGCAGAAGATTCCCCGCTTCCTTTTCCTTCGGACTCCAAGGGATCTTCAACAGAAGAAGCAGCAGAAGATTCCCCGCTTCCTTTTCCTTCGGACTCCAAGAGATCTTCAACAGAAGGTGCTGCAGACGGTTCTTTACTTCCTTTTGCTTCGACATAGAGATCTTCTACGGAAAGTGCTGCCACAAAATCTTCAACGGAAGGTGCTGCAGACGGTTCTCTACTTCCTTTTGCTTCGACATAGAGATCTTCTACGGAAGGTGCTGCAAAAGCATTTCTGACATCTTTTGAACCGGCCTCCTTAAGATCTTCATGGGAAGATGCTGTAGAGGACCCTCTGCTTTCTTTTACTTCCCCAAGCTGTTCAAGGGAAGGCGCTGCAGTGATTTTGCTTTTTTCTTCTTCCTCGTCTTGAACTGAAAATTCAATCGAAGGTATTGCGACGGGTCCTTTCCAACCATTTGCTTCATCAACATCAGAATGCTCTAGGATGGGTTCTGCAGGTGGTTCCTTGTTTTCTTTTGCTTCGCCTTCAGGAAGATGTTCATAAGATGATTCGTAGAAAGTTTCATCAAGTTTTTCATTAGAAGATGCAGTAGAGGATTCCTTGCTCTTGTCTTCGTCCTTATCAAGGTGTTCGAGGGAAAGTGCCGGTGAAGGTTCATTTTTATTTTTTCCGTCCTCATCGACTTGTTCAGCGTTTAAAGCCTCAGATGGATCTACAACTTCGATGACTTCATCAGAAGCAGCAGAGGCTTGCTCGCGGCTTTCTGCATTGTTTTGAGATGTGTCATCAAGAGGTGTTTCGTCAATTTGTTGTAGATCCGGCTCAAAATTGCAAATGTGTTCAGGATCTGTTGTAACCTTTTCTTGCGTATTTTGTACTTCTTGTAATGCAAGTTCAACTGCAAAAGAAAAAGGACCAAGTTACTATGAATTTAAAAATTAACTGTTATGTTACAGTAAGATTTTTCACTAGAAAGTAGGCTCTGATCATATATATATTCGTTTATCAAATCAAATATTTGATATCTTAAACATGATAGCATGTGACCTTATTACATCTTCTTCCTCAGTTTATGAATATTCTTACGTAAAAAGTTCACGTCAATCGGTTCTTGAGAAAATCGTTGACAAGCAATCATAGAACCTCTTAAAAAAATAAAAAAATAATAATAATTAAAAGTTAAATAAATTGACAGATTTCCTGTTTCCAATCCAAACTTTTTCTAAAAACTTTTGAGTATAAGTGCTATGATTATTTCAAAATCATAGTAAAATGCAAACAACAACGACTTTATCTCTATTTTACTACCTAAAAATATAACATATAATTTATGCTTTTAACATTATCGAGGATGTCCCATGGAAAGTCCATCGCTGGAAGTTTACTTTTTGCAAGTAAACTCAGACGAATATCATTTAAAAGTAATAACCAAACGCGATGAAAGTAAAGTTGCTCATGTGCATCACAATTAATGCTAATTTTAAATAATATGAAATAGTTATAATTAAAAAAACCAACAAATAGATATTTGAAATTCAAATCACCGCTTCAAGGTAAATTAACAATCTTGTGCTTTACAATGAGACATATAAATAAAAAAAAATACGCCGGCACTTACATTTTTTTTCGTATATAGCACTGTTGGAATCATAGTTTGATGAACGGAATTAAGAAGAAGTGCCTAAAAGAACAGAATATTTCTTGTACTTCAAAAACAATTGGTGAATGCATTAAAACAAACCAATCTTTCGAAAAATGCATTGTTTGTAGTGAAGTTAAATTATACAATTATTGTGAGTTCTTTTGGCTTCTTAAAGTTAATATGTTATTTACAAAAGGTGCGAATTTCTGATAACAAAATAAATGCCACAAAGCAGTGAATACTTTCAAACAAAATGATGCATTCACCTATTGTATTATTATTTACCTTATTCTATTATATCTAGTTTCAAATGCATACAATTTCCACACCGATTGCCCCGAAAGCTATTTCCAAAAACTCTTTCACATAACTAATTTCTTACGCTTGAAAATTATTTGTACGTTAAATCTTTCGAGAATATAACTTCCACCAATTTATAAATAAAATAATTTTAAAATTAACGAATATATTAGTAACATGGACAAATGGCCTTATAATGGAACCCAAAAAAAAAATGATTTTGCAGCCACAATTCCGAACCACAGCTAAAAAGTTGTATCGACTAAAAAATCATTTTAATTCTATGTGCTATAATTAAGCTTTTATAAAAAAATGTTACTTGTGCAATTATCTTAATCCTGCATTGAATTACGCAGACCAATGGCTGTTACGTCAATAAAATGTAAATATTTATAACACACGACGTAAAATTACAAGCGTGGATTTATATTCAAAATTGTAATATTCTCAAATTAGCAGGAGCCAATGCCCAAGGATTTTATATCAGTTTTTTTGAATTTATTAGATTGGAAGTACATATTTAAAATATAATGCCCAACAGCATCTTGCATTAAATTTATTAGGATATCTATTCTCTAATAAGTTCTCTTTAGTTTAAAAGTCAGCACAATGTTCAGTCGTTTTCCCAGAATGTCATCTTATTTAAACAAATGTTCGAAATTAATGCAATTCATATTAGTAGTATCTTAGCAACTTTATTAAGGAATTTTTGTCAAAAAGGGCTTTTATAAGCTCTTTTCGATCCGATTCGAACGGATTCAATAATCAAAGTGATTATTTTAAAATTAAAATTTTAATGATATTCCCAAACGTATTTATTAACGCGTATCATTTGCTTATCACATTTTTAGCTCCCAAAACCATTTCCAAATTTCCAATGAACCCAAATATGAAACCGTCGTATATTTGAAAGACATGAACAGCACAGTACAGTTTAATAGGATGCACATGACTAATTATGTTAAAAACGCATTCATGAACATTCAAAAAGCAAGCTATCCATCCTCATAAACATGGGCCTCCAATGCATAAGAATGTTTTATATGTATGTAGAAACAGGAATGTACATAACCGATGGCTACATAGTAAGTAACTTTTAACTGCATTACGCATAATGGACTTCATTCTACAACTTACATCTCTGAATTCGGTTTAGTTCCCAGTTGATAAATTATAGGTTAAATTAACTTGAATCAAGAGTAGCTTAACTTTAATGATATAATGTAATTTGTAGAATTCGATCCATGTTAGTTATTCTGTGATTTGTAGAATGTACCAAATGCAACACCATAATAGCTACGTTTTTTTGTTTTTTCATCCGGATTACCACTTATATAGACTTGTTTAGTTTGTGAAGGCAGATTTGCGCCTTCACGAAGTGTCACAACAAAAGTCAGTGCCAGAATAAGATTCGTATTTACATACATATATTTATTTTGCCACAATTACATATGTGAATATTAATAATTGAATAAATAAAAATGTAGAAAAACGACTATTTTCTTGATTCATGCATTTCTTGGTTCATTAGTTAAAGGAAAGCCAATTGTTTATTCTTCTTTCTTCGCACAACCGCCTCTCATGGAAATCTGTAACACGTTTGAGATCTTAATTCAAGTTCAGATAAAAGAGTACATGATCACTTCAAATTAGAATATACTGATCTTGATCCGGTTGAAGAAAAACGAAGCTAATACCATTAAGTGACGTGTGTTAATAAAAAAAAAAAAAAGCCTACTTACCACGTTCCTGAAGAATTTCTTCCACAATCTGCTTATCGGTGACTTCTTCTCCATTCTGTGTGAGCGATTCTGTTAGTTCCTTATTGATATTTTTATGGCTGCAAAATATTCGAACTATCCATGGATCGACTACTCGATTGACTATCTCGATTTGCAGGGTTTCCGATCCTAATGTTTCCAAAATAGAATTAAAATTCTCAATAGCTTTGTTCGACTCAAAGTCAATATGAGACGATAAATTCTCTAAGGCACAACATTTTGCCAGACCCTCAATACTCTTCAAATTCTCGGGTAAAACGAAAATTTCAGAAGTGACTGAGCTATTGCCGTAGTCAATAAACAGAACGTTGAATCCTTCTTCAGACACAGATAAGACTTTTGCCCTATATAAAGCGTCATCATCAGGAAATACGGCTATGCAAATAGTGTCAATTTCGGGGTTTTCAAGTTTTTCAAATTCCTCTCCACTATTAAGAGCATTTGTAATGTCACATAATTGATCATTGTCCGTTGTAAATTGTACATAGAAATTCATTGGAGAATTTAAGTGACTGATGATGACATTTCGCAAGTCTGGATCACTCATCGAAGGCAACCTTTCCTTCTCGCTAATGATACTTGAATCCATATCAATCTTTGATTTCTTATCACAAAGCGGCTCTAAGTCTTCAAAAATGTTTCTTGTGCCTTTTTCTTCTTCTCCATTCTGTGTGAGCGATTCTGTTAGTTCCTTATTGATATTTTTATGGCTGCAAAATATTCGAACTATCCATGGATCGACTACTCGATTGACTATCTCGATTTGCAAGGTTTCCGATCCTAATGTTTCCAAAATAGAATTAAAATTCTCAATAGCTTTGTTCGACTCAAAGTCAATATGAGACGATAAATTCTCTAAGGCACAACATTTTGCCAGACCCTCAATACTCTTCAAATTCTCGGGTAAAACGAAAATTTCAGAAGTGACTGAGCTATTGCCGTAGTCAATAAACAGAACGTTGAATCCTTCTTCAGACACAGATAAGACTTTTGCCCTATATAAAGCGTCATCATCAGGAAATACGGCTATGCAAATAGTGTCAATTTCGGGGTTTTCAAGTTTTTCAAATTCCTCTCCACTATTAAGAGCATTTGTAATGTCACATAATTGATCATTGTCCGTTGTAAATTGTACATAGAAATTCATTGGAGAATTTAAGTGACTGATGATGACATTTCGCAAGTCTGGATCACTCATCGAAGGCAACCTTTCCTTCTCGCTAATGATACTTGAATCCATATCAATCTTTGATTTCTTATCACAAAGCGGCTCTAAGTCTTCAAAAATGTTTCTTGTGCCTTTTTCTTCTTCTCCATTCTGTGTGAGCGATTCTGTTAGTTCCTTATTGATATTTTTATGGCTGCAAAATATTCGAACTATCCATGGATCGACTACTCGATTGACTATCTCGATTTGCAGGGTTTCCGATCCTAATGTTTCCAAAATAGAATTAAAATTCTCAATAGCTTTGTTCGACTCAAAGTCAATATGAGACGATAAATTCTCTAAGGCACAACATTTTGCCAGACCCTCAATACTCTTCAAATTCTCGGGTAAAACGAAAATTTCAGAAGTGACTGAGCTATTGCCGTAGTCAATAAACAGAACGTTGAATCCTTCTTCAGACACAGATAAGACTTTTGCCCTATATAAAGCGTCATCATCAGGAAATACGGCTATGCAAATAGTGTCAATTTCGGGGTTTTCAAGTTTTTCAAATTCCTCTCCACTATTAAGAGCATTTGTAATGTCACATAATTGATCATTGTCCGTTGTAAATTGTACATAGAAATTCATTGGAGAATTTAAGTGACTGATGATGACATTTCGCAAGTCTGGATCACTCATCGAAGGCAACCTTTCCTTCTCGCTAATGATACTTGAATCCATATCAATCTTTGGTTTCTTATCACAAAGCGGCTCTAAGTCTTCAAAAATGTTTCTTGTGCCTTTTTCTTCTTCTCCATTCTGTGTGAGCGATTCTGTTAGTTCCTTATTGATATTTTTATGGCTGCAAAATATTCGAACTATCCATGGATCGACTACTCGATTGACTATCTCGATTTGCAAGGTTTCCGATCCTAATGTTTCCAAAATAGAATTAAAATTCTCAATAGCTTTGTTCGACTCAAAGTCAATATGAGACGATAAATTCTCTAAGGCACAACATTTTGCCAGACTCTCAATACTCTTCAAATTCTCGGGTAAAACGAAAATTTCAGAAGTGACTGAACTATTGCCGTAGTCAATAAACAAAACGTTGAATCCTTCTTCAGACACAGATAAGACTTTTGCCCTATATAAAGCGTCATCATCAGGAAATACGGCTATACAAATAGTGTCAATTTCGGGGTTTTCAAGTTTTTCAAATTTCTCTCCACTATTAAGAGCATTTGTAATGTCACATAATTGATCATTGTCCGTTGTAAATTGTACATAGAAATTCATTGGAGAATTTAAGTGACTGATGATGACATTTCGCAAGTCTGGATCACTCATCGAAGGCAACCTTTCCTTCTCGCTAATGATACTTGAATCCATATCAATCTTTGGTTTCTTATCACAAAGCGGCTCTAAGTCTTCAAAAATGTTTCTTGTGCCTTCGTACAATTCAATCACAGCATGATCTCCAGGTTCGGCCAATTGTACTATAAATACTGTTTGGCCCTGAGCGGATAATTCGGAAAATTTAGCTTCAGCGGAGTCAGACCAACCCAAAATATTTTCAGGCATTCTAAGAGAACATTTCTTGGATAAGAAGGGTAGACTAGCAATCTCATCCGAAATATGGCGAACTTCGTTCGTAACAGAAGTATTTCCGTAGTCCATAAACAGCACCTCAATTCCTTCATCAGTTTGCGATAAGATTTTAGCCCGGTACCATTCGCCGTCCTCAGGAAATAGAGCCGCACAAATAACGCCTTCTTCTGGATTAGTTAGTACAGGGAAGTCTTCATATCCAGCTAAGTGTCCAGCAATAAGTTCTAGCGCATCTGCATCCAATTCCATTTGAATGTAAAAGTCCGACAAACTATTTATGTGGCTAATAAAGCAATTTTCCCCTGATCTAACAGTTTCCAATTGACGAGCCAAACCATCAGCAATCAATTTTTCACCTACATTTTGACCGTCAATAACCAAATCAATGAAATTCTTTTTCTCGTTTTTGGCAACGTAATTGAAGTAAACAGTCTTATCGAAAGACTCGTTGAAAATTGTGTTAGCCTCATCGATCCAGTCGATAGTTCCTTTTGGAGCTACAGTTAACGAGCATGAAACTGCGAATGGTGCAATCTTAGCAAAAGCCTCATTCATTTCTTTGATGTAGGTGCTATCTGTAATTACATCTGTGTTCCCATAATCTATGAACTGGACCGCCATAATTTCGTTGTCGATAATTTTGGCTCGGTACCACGTATCATCAACGGAATACAAAGCAATACAAGGAGCACCTGTTACAATACGCATAAGTGGGGGCAAAGATCCAGCTACAATTTGAATGTTATCCTGCAATTTGGTGAGCTCATCAAAGTCTTTCGTTAGGTGAAGGAAAAATCTTCCAGGATTATCACAGTGGCTCAAGTATGCTGAGATCATGTTTTTGGTATATTCATCCTGAGTTTCAGCATCAACGCTGGTTTCAATGGTACTTTCAATTGGCTGAATTGATTGATTGTTAACCACTACTTCTGGAGTTTGAATAGCAGTTTTCTGAATAATAGTGCTTTGAGGAATTGCAACTTTGTTGGCACATTCGTGATCAATTAAATTCTTTATATATTCCATGTCCCTTCCTTGAACAAGTGACTTATCTTCCAATACACTAATCAAGCTGTATCCGTCGCATGAAATATCACCTATCCAGCAGGACTTGTATCTTTCTATCATGTGCAAAGTCAATTCGTAGCCATTTGTTAAAGTTTGTATCTCGTTTATCACAGCTTCTTCTTTGTCATTAATACTTTTTAAGGGCAAATAAACTCCAACTGCTAAGGCACTTGAATTATAAAAGGAATTATCCAGGACTTTGAGGGTCTCAATTGAGTCGATTACTTCGCTATTGCCATAATCAAAGTAATAGATTTCGACAGAATCGTTGAGTATTGAAGTTATTCGAGCACGGTACCAATTTCCGTTGTAGTTTGATGCGCACACCATCCCTGGTTTAGGATCCTTTAATATTTCTCCTGAAAAATAAATAAATCGTCAGGCGAAACTAAAACGATGTTTTGACTATTTAAAAAAAAAAGTTAAGTTTTGAGAATTTTTAAAGCTCATATTGAAGAGTGGTTTCGCATGCTTTAGGAAAACAGCAAGTGCTAATAGAACGAACCATTTCATAGTGACGAAGGCGAAAGAATTACATACTTCTAGCATTTAAATATATTTAAATATGAATTGCTTGTTTTTTTTTAATTTTACGATTCCGATTTCTTAGGACATTTGAAGGATTTTTTAATAATTAAGAAAATAAGTTCAATTCAATTTTCTTTTTTTTTAAATATGTAATAAATTTTTTCTTTAGATCAACAAGCACGAACACAAAAGTAAAATTTTTTTTTAAAAAAGACCATAAAATAAAAACTTACCTTGTTCGTTATAGAAGTTGAACATATCGTCCAATAATTGTGAAAGAATATCATCAACAATAACAGGGTGAACATAAATTTTATTCTCATTTAAAACGTAAGCCACCCGGACGGTCATTGATTGGTACAAGACAGGATAATTACAAATCGTTGAAGGTAATTCGTTTGTGAAAAGAGCTATGTGAGGCTGTAACATTAATCTGGAATAACAAAAAACATTAATAAATAACAAAAAACATTAATAAATAACAAAAAACACTAATAAATAACAAATAACAAAACGAAATCAGTTACATTTTTTCGCCTGTTACGTCCACAACATCTACAATGCAAGATACCCCTTCATAGCTTCCCCTAAATTCGGAAGACAAATGTGGATTCGATTTAACGAATTTAATATCATTATAGGAACATAGCAGTTCAAAACCGCATCCTTCTATTTCAATTTTGAAATTGAGCAAATCGGTGATGGACAAGATGGTTGCTTTAATTTGTTGACCAGCCAACATTTCAAGTTTCATATCTGGCAGTAAATTTTAAATATTATAATTTAAATATTGCATATATATTTTCAAGAGTATTACCAGTTTCAAGTGCAGACAAAAGACCATCATTTATCATTAACTCTTTTAAAGAGCTGCCATTAACCTCCACGTTTACGTAATAAAAACCATCTTGTTCCATTCGCAAGTATTCGCAGGTTATGGAATTGTTACCTTTTATATAATGTTCCACTTTGCTGGTAATATAGTTATGATCAAAATTGGAAATAACATTTTCAAATGCGCATAAGTGGGCCATTACAGGAAAGCTAGAGAAGCGCTTCTCTACCAAGTAGATGTCGCTCTCTCCAGCGGTGGATTGATTTCCAAAATCAACGAATTCAACCTTATATTTCCGAAGGGATTGGTTACATGCTATTATTTTTGCTCTGTACAGAATATTATCTTCACGGTATCGCGCGATTACACAAGAACCAATGGACAATATTGAGTTGACACCAGTCTTATTCTTGTAAAACATTTGCATCTGTTTCATCATCTTTTCAAATTCCTCTGTCTTTGACTTTAAATGAGTATAAAACTGATGGGGTGATATCCACCAACAGATGATGGCGTCTTCGCGGATTGGTACTGCTAGAGGTTGTTTTACAAAGGCCGATTCAGGCGGCAAATATTCCTCCATTGCCTGCATTTGTTTATCAACAATTGTATTGCCATCATCTTGGCCCCAAGTATCATCGCTTTGTATCTCATGTGCTTGGTGTTCTTGTGTTTTCGGTGTGTACTGAGAGAATTTATCGGAATTTTCAGAGCTAAAACGTGGTGTTTCGTACGATTCGTTAAATTTATTTTCTTTAAATCGTCTAAATTATAGAAACATTATAATTTAATATAAATCGTTCAAAACAAGTTTCAAATTGCATACCTGGTGTTTTCGTTTTGCCTTTGGAATCTTGGTGGTAAATTCTTCCCCTTGAAAGTCGAGTAAGGTTGTTCCCTTAAACAAAAAAATAAAAATATAAAACATCTCTTTAAATTAATATAAAGAATAGGTAACCTTCGATTTTCTTTAAATGGCTTCCGCGATTGAAACCTCTTTGATCTTCCATCTCCACAACTGTTCCTCGTGTCTCTTGTATCTCCTGATCCAGAGCTTCCACAATCTGAAGATGGAGGCTGATAAGCGGAGTGGACATTTCCACTATCCCAGTCAGAGCTCGTACTATGAGCAGGCTCATTTACGAACGCATTTGTGTTTATAACAGACGAATGTGAGTCATTCTGATTAATTCTCGAAATTGATTGCATTTCAAAATTACCATCCTCTTTTTCCAATCCAATATATTTATTGAATGGCATACTTAACTTATATAGTCTTTTCATTAAATTCAGTTCTGGCCGCATGCTGCTGTCAATTAGATTGACTACAGCTGACCCATCTTGTTCCGTTTTGAATATTTGGCATTTGAAATGCCTACGATCATCATCACTTTCTGCGAGCATTTCCATTTGGACAGTCACAGTGTCACTCAAAGTTTCTGTGTTTTCGAAGCCTTTAAGGCAACATTGGACAGCCTGAGGTGGAAACTGCACCAACCGATCTGTCAAGGAACATAACTGGCTTGGATCTACCTTTCGCTCATTTCCAAAGTCTACATGCCGAATGGATACTCTATTTCCACTTGATCCAGTAATTTGCGCTCGATACCAGGCATTTTCAAATTTCACTGCACATGCTGCCCCCGTTGATAAGTTAGTTAATGCCTTGCGCGTCTGTTTGCAATACAAAAATAAATCATCCATCATTTGCTCGAAAGATTCCTTATTGGCAACCTTTTGAACAAAAAATTTTTTTGGTGACTCAACGTAGCATATTACAACAAGATCGTTAGATTGTAATGACTCTGGTTGTGAGTACTGTAGTTTCTTATTTGCATGATTCTTAAGAGCGTCATGAATATTTAATTTTCCGTCGTGTAACTCACAGTACTGCACCAGCGGGGGACCTTCTAAAGGCATAACTTTAAGTTTTAGGGTGTGATACAACACCATGTCGTTGAAGGTGTTTTTAATCAATTCATCAATTGGCTCGAGATCTTTATATCCTGAGAGAGCAAATCTTATAGCGAACACTTTTTCGTTTAAAAACTTCGCCGGAATTTCGTACAGATCCGAGAAAGTAACCGTCTCAGTATGGCCGTAATCGACATATGCAACTTGGCATGCAGTTGGTTTTATGCTCATTATAACAGCTCTATAAAGATGGCCATCTAGTGAGTACCTGGCAATGCATGCCATACCAAGAGATGGTTTTTCGATCAAGTTTTTAAGCGGGATATTTTCCAGCTCCGACATCATTGCAGCTAAGCTGTCCATGTTAGCTTTGAGGTGTATGGAGAACGAACAAGGCCCATTTTCTACATAGCAACAGTAGACGTCATACACTTTTCCCACCATTAAGGTGTTCGATTTAAATGTAGCTACAGAACGTTTTGGTGAAATTTGTAGCTCTATTTCTTCTGGAGATTGCGTATAATAAGTCATGTTATCCGGTGCCTTATATGGCATTCTCAAATGTCCAACGTTCATTCCTTTTGAAGGCAAACATATATTTAGAACTTAGACTTTAAAAATACAAACAAACTCACCCATAATCGCAGGATTATATCCGGTTGAGTTTATAACTGATCCGTCCGTTCTAGGAACATTAGCCATAGGAGCAGGAGACACCATGGGAGATACCGAATAATATTCCATGTTCTAATAAAAGTACTTAACATTTCTGGAATTCATTACTAAAATCAAATCACTAACCATATTATTTCCCTGGGATACACCCCTAACTGGCACAATATTTCTGGCAGTCGCTTTAGTTATATTATTAATGGAAACAGGTGGAGGTTTTATTTTATGCGATTTATCCATCAGAAGACAGAATGTGTCTCGAAGTTCTTCAATGCTAATTGGAAAACCAATTCCTTTCTGTTCAATAATATAATTCGCAAAATCTTGCGTTCCAACTGTAAGTCTAACAAATTTAAATTCGCCAATCTGAATTTAAAAAGTAAAACAAAATAAATAACGTTTAATGTTTAGGTGGGCCGATTTTTGTTACAAATTGTACCTCCATTTCCATTCGCAAATCAGCGAGTGTATTGCAAATATTTCCGCATATATCTTGAATTTGATATGGCTTCCAATTCCCAAGTACTCCGCTGAGAATATATGATGAAGCTTGTTTGGGAAAATTTTCCAGTATTTTCGGAAGTTTAAAAGGTTGGAGCTAAAGGGAAGGAAAAATATATTTATTCAATAAGCTTCATATGTTAAAGAAAATGAGAAGGGAACTTTTCTTCTGAAGATATTGTAAAGCCTGTTAAATAACATTATCCGCGTTCTAACGTCATATCCGTCTGTTCGTTTTTTTAAATTAAATAATA
Source organism: Machimus atricapillus (assembly GCA_933228815.1). NCBI lineage: Eukaryota > Metazoa > Arthropoda > Insecta > Diptera > Asilidae > Machimus > Machimus atricapillus. The sequence goes on along the minus strand of OW121786.1, from coordinate 42,634,349 downwards.
ACAACTTGAAAAAAAAACTATTAATCAATCTATCAATGACCGGTTTCTTCATAATAACAAATGAGGACATACATACATATAAAAGGCAAAATTCATAATTGAGACATTTTGGTTAATTTGTGATGGATAGTGATATGTTTTTATATCCTGGTTTGTTTTTGGATAAGGAGTTAGCCGTTGGGTAGAATAGAAACATTAACTACATACATATATTTCTGACTGACTGCAAACTAAAAGAAAAACATTTGGGCGGATTTTTAAAAATTCAGCAAAGTGGATTCAATTAATGAGTGTAAATTTATAATATTATTTATCCTTCTTTTTATTTTTGCAATAAAATTAAGAATGACAATAATTTGCATAATTTATAACTAGGTATCTTCAAGTTATCTAATTTTCGTATATTAATAATATTAATTTAATCCTTATTGACCGAAACTAATAATTTATAATTGTAATTGCATTACTTATAGAATTAAAACCGATCCCAATAAACAATTTTACGAAGGTTCGTAAATTTCGAATAAAAGCGAACGTTTCTAAAAAGGGATAGCAACATAGTTGTACGGAGAAGAATTCTTCACTTTTAACGAAATTTGTCGAGCTCTTCACGAATATATGGAAAATATTTCCTAGAACCTAGGCAATGGTGGAGCCCTTTTGTGTATTTTGGTATTATATTCGTTTTCGTTTGTTGTAAAGTGCAGTTCAGTTCGCTGTGGTTTTTAAGGAGTTAAGTGGTTTATAATAAATATGTATATTACTTATTGTGAGAAAATTAAAAAATTGTGATATGAAGAGTGATTTAGTTTAATATACTACATATATTGCATGTTAAAATTTAAATATTTTTTCTGTTTATGTTTATAATAAAGCCATTTTTATAAATGAATTATATTTTGTTTGATTTATATTCTAGGTAACTTATTTTAATAATATGTTGACGGGCTATTTGAATTTTCGTAAGTAAATCGTTTTAAACGATTCTTTACTAAGTCGTGAAACTTTCGAGAGAAGCGAGAAATTCTTCTTACATACTCGCGAAAGCTAAATCTTAACAGTTAAATTTTTCTTTCGTAAGTAATTCATTTACGATTTAGTTTTCGGGAGTAAATAAGAGAATTTGTTTCGTTTTCCCCGAGATTTTTTAACGATTTAGTAAAGAATCGTTTTAAATGATTCATTAGCGAAAGTCCAAATAGTCCGGCCACTGATTCATTTACGATATTGTTAATGAACGATATGTTCGTTTAAACTAATTTTCTTTCGATTCATTTTGTTTGCTGGGGATGTTTTGTATGAAACATAAAAATCGTTCGGTTCCTCTTCGTTATCTTGTGCTGACAAGAGTCTGTCAACTCAAAACAAAAACGTACAGGTTATAATGAATTATTTTGTTTAATGTGAATTTCAATTGTTTTGCGATTTTAATGTAGTACCAGAAGACTGAATTTACGCAATTACCTCAAATATCAGTGATGTGGTATCGCAATAACCAACAGAATTTGCGTAGGTACTCCACTGCGTTATTTTTTTTTTCTTTCGCAACTATTTTATTTAGAGTCCTGTTATATAGTACTTACGCAATAAGAAATTGGTAGGTGGGTGACCTAAGCGAATTTATTGAAGATCAAATCTGAAACTTACCTCTTGAATGGGGATTGTTTGGTCGTCGCCGTAGTCGATGAAGTGGACTCTTATTGAATCCCTGCTCTCCAGGGCCAGCACCCTGGCCCGGCTGTACTTGTTGAAGCGACGCGCCAGGCAGAGGAGCCCGACCTCGAGCCGCACTGGCTCGGCGTGGTTCGCCTGGCTGAGGACGCTGTCGATGTTTGCCTGGACAACCTCCATATGCTTGGGGTCCATCTGCCCAAAAACCCGGAGGAGGTTCGGACCGAGGCAGTCCAAGTATGTCACGAAAAATTGCACCATTTTGTTGGCGTTACACTCGGGAATGTTTCTGGAAATTGAATGCGCGACAATGAAAAACGGTTAAATCTTTCTCAAGGCCAAAACAAAAGGCTTCGGCTTCGGCGTGCCAACACGAGGGATAATTAAAAAACAAAAAAAAAACAAAATTACCTTTCTTAGCGGTCCAGTTAGTTGTCAATTTGGGGCGAATTTCGGTGGGTCAATAACACTACTTCGAATTCCGCTTAATATTGGCTTACATCACCCAAGCTGGGGTTTGCCAAAATGCCACACATTACACTCTTCGCAACAGATAAAAAATTGAACGGTAATCTCTAAAACAAAATATGGGAGCCGCTTCGTTCGACTGTCCTACTCGGCGTTCGCAACTTTTGTGCGGGGAAATGCACAAAATCACAAAATGAGACTGTGGTTGTATGCGAGTATGCGAAATGCGAAGAAACCGTCGAATGATGCGCTGTGTGGATGGCGAGAAACTGCGACGCAGTATAAGAAGAATTTGAATGTTATAAGAACCCTCGACAATCGCTAGACAAAATTTGAAATCAGCACTCGGAAGTAATTAACAATTAATTACTGAAGCGTTCTCTAAATATGGGGGCATAATAAAACATTTGAAAACTAGATTAGATAAAATTTTAAAAAGAGCACTAGATCATAAAAATTGATTTACTTGAAAAGGTTCATTGATTCGCTATTGTTTTTCATTGCAAAAAAAAATTAAAAAAGACAAGCTTTTATTCAAAAACATGAACTAAAAAGTAAAAAATAAATTTAAGTTCTAGGGATATACATAATATACATATAAATCTTTTCAAAATATATATAAATTTTCAAAGCCTGAGGCGCTGAATTATAGTAACCTGTACATTGGATAGCGCCTCAAGCTTTTAAAATTTATATACATATGTATATTTTATATTTTGAAAATATTTATATTTATATACATATGACTGTCCCTAGAACATAAATATATATTTTACTTTTTAGTTCACGTTTTTGAATAAAAGCTTCTCCTCAAAATTGTTTTTTTACTTTTAATTTATTTTTTACTTTTTAGGTCTTAAATCTCTGGAACTTATTTATTGGTTTGTAGGAGTACTTTATAGCTACTGTGTTGTTTGTTCCTAATAACTACCTGTATATTCCATGCCTTAGTAGGCGAAAGGTTTCCGCTATCCATTATACAGGTTACTATAATTAAGTATAATGGATAGAGCGCCTACTGGTCCCATAAAAAAACTCTCTGTTTCTCGTTGATACCCAGTGGTTTAGTACTCAGGTTCTTGTGGCGGCGGCCATTATGCAAATATTACAATATTGAATATTAAATATTGTATTGTCACTAGAACTAAAGGTGTTTGCCAAACTTCAGTTCAATCGGATACCACCAAGTGGTTGAAAAATGGTTTGCAAATTTTGATCGGACAACTTACTTACATATGTATATAATATACATACGAAACATTGCAAGTTAAAAAATAAAAGCCTGTAAAAATTAACATTTCATTCACTTAAATATTTAATAGCTGTGGAGACGACGACAAAAGTATCACAGCATCTTGATTTTTGGTACGATTTTGTTATGACATTGTTAACTAAAAGACATCATACAAACATTGTTATTGGCCTGATAGCAAAAATACCGTTTTTAACGTCTTAAAAAAAAAAAAAATGCACAGAAAGGAAAACTGTTTTTACACAATCCTGAAGAAGCATTTTGAAGGGGATACTTGGAGCTTTCTAATGATACAAATATCACTTTGCGATTATTATTATTATTTTTGAAGATACAAGAGTTTAAAGTTAAAACAGTTACTTTTACTTTAACAGCTGATGTCTTGCTTAAAAAATCGCACGGTTTCTGATTCATAAGCTAGCAAATACAAGCTTTGAATTATTTAAATTGAATTATTTTTCGCGAAGATATAACTCTTTCAAAATTGAAAAAAAAAATTCTGCATTTTTTGGATTATCCTTTAATACCTATGATATGTGTATTATATGTATGTGCTTGAATTATTTAATTTTTTAAATGAGCCGCTACGGTAAATTTGTTATTATAGCGTATTAGTTGGTATTAGTTTGTTAGCATTCTTTTGTAATCCTCAGACAAAAAAAATAAATTTCGTTATTTTTATCAATGTTGTTAATGAATTCAGCTATACAATAAACTGAACATTAAACTTGCATAAATAAATTAAATATGTATGCAGGTATATGTATGGTCGACACAATATATTTTTGTATGTTATGGAGCTTAAAGATTTTTTTGATGGTACGGAAACTCCAAATCCAAAGAACCCAAAACAGGCTGTAAGTTTTTGTTTGATTAACCGCAACCAACAAGCTGTGCAATAATAATAAACAATATCAAATTAAATTTAATGCAACAGTAGTTAGGTTGAAAATATGAATATGTATTTAAGTATTGAAAACTAAACAATTTCAACATATACCGAATATTGAAAACATGGACAATCTATGTGTATGTATGTACGTCTTTATATATGTAAAAGTATTTATAATTTATTTATAATTTCACTTTAAGTCAATATTTTTTATTTTATTAAAGATTGCTGTACAGGTGTTATCCATAACTTTTAATGTTTTAAGAATACAAATTAAACTATCAGAAACTCCATGAAATTTGTTAAAACTGAATCCTTGTTCTTAATGATATTAATTTTTTTATGATAAGAACTATTTATGTATCTAATTTTATATACATACATATATTTTTATAAGCAAACGCTCATTGTTATCTTTTGTTGATTGCTTTATTTAATTCCTTTATAATGTATTTAAAATAAAGTCTCAATAAAAGGCTTCCATATGCAGAATCTATCCAACATGCATCTTTTACGTGTATAAAAGTGCTTAACAAGCTCCAGCTTATGTACGAAATGTATGCCTGCAAATAATTGCCCTACACTGGCCAAATAACGTCCAATATTTCTGTGGAGTCCAGAGTTGCGTACCTCTCCGAACTCCGCATAAATTCCGACTTAACAAGCGCCTTCCTCTTCCGAATTCGAAGGCCGGTTAATTGACAAATGATTCATTATTTTTTGAGCATGATTCGGATGCTGTGGCTCATCAGGCTAATTATGGACCACATCTCGGTCGAGTTTGGGGCGATTAAAAGAGCCATGCCCAAGAAAAATCAAATGGTAGCAAGAAAACGGCCTCGGATTCGAGCGGATCAAACGCCGAGCACATGCACATACACATGGTCAATTGGTTCGAAGTCTGGTCCAAGGAGACAAATTGCATCCTGGAGCGGACAGCTATTTAACTTACAAGGCTTGACACAGATCTTCCGTTCATGTCCTTGTAAGTTGACTACCTTCCCTTGTAAATGGGCGAAGTCCCTGTCGTGCGGTGTGCCTGCGCCCCCGCCGCCCTCAGCCCGGCCCCAAAGGGGTTGAGCAAATAAACGTACCCTGGTATCCAGATTGATTTGATTAAGGTGAACGGACATTGAATGACCGCTATTCATAACGTCCTAAAGACATCTCATGTGATTCCCTGCAAACCTGGGACACGACGCTGCCAATTTACTGCCAGCCTGCAGCTAGTCGAGCTCCTGCTTTGAGATTACGGAACCGGAGGTAATCCACCTGATGAATTGGTTCTTGCGGTTTCAATTTATTTTGGGGAGTTACTCGACATACTTAAGGGGATCGCCTGGGTACACCTTTTCGAGATTGTTCCGATTTAGGACGCTTTCAATAATAATTGATTATCCCGAGATGAATTTTTGATAATGGAATGGGATACTTTAGAAGTTTTATTGAAGTCTATTTTGAAAGGGAAACATAATACGAGAATGTCGCTTTTGAGGTGGACAAGACAAGCGTCGAATAGTTTAATTTCCCAGAAATCAGTATGCATATAAAACCACTGGCCAACGAAAGAACTTGCGCCGTCAAATTAGTAAAATTTACTAGTTAATTATCTTAAAATTCTGAATTTTTCAAAACCAATAAAACTGACCAGAAAAGCATCCTTTTGGCATTGTTTTTATTGCTTTTTATATTTAATAGTTACCATTGGTCAACAAATCAAGAGAACGTTCTTTTTGATTATATTACCGTAAAAAGGTGTGTTAACAAAGAATTTTCGAAATTCAACGTACAAAATTATACTTATAATATAATCAATAGTCCAGAAAATATATATTTATAATTTTTTATAGAGTTCAAAATTTTTGCAAGTACCTATCTTCTCCATGAAGTTATGGTAATATACATAGTCAACTTAGGTTTATTTGTTGCTCAGTTAGGTATTGTTTAAATACTTGTTGGAATGCTTATTTTAGAAAAAAAAAGGAAAATATAAAGTAATAAATTCAAATTCTAGTTAAAATATCAGAGTTATTCGGCTAATTACCAATAAGTCATATTCAGAAAGTAACAAGAGTCAAAAAATTGTTTTCCAAAAACCACACATTTTTCTGTATTTTATAAATCCCGCTGCTTATAGAGCTCAGGTTTTCTTGAGGTCATTTTCAAAATTAGGGTTGTGACCAACAAAGATAATAATCTTTCTAAAGGAAGCAAATAATTTAATCGTAATCCTTAACATTATTTTGAATTAGTGTGATAAAAGTGGTAATTATATTTATGGTATCTGCATATAATATCATTAATATGGTAATTATGTACGTTCTTTTTTCATAATGTTAGTAAATACATGTAATAATATAGAAATAGCAAGAGCTAGTTCTCATTAAAATGTTGCTTAAGAATGCAACAAAAGGCAATATTAAATTTTCCTAAAGAGTAAACTCATTAGGTATATGATGAATTCATTTACTGTATGTACATAACTGTCTTCTAAATTCATTGTTATTTGACTACTCTACATACTTCCATTTTAATATAAATAGTATTTTTCATCCGTTGAATATTTAAAAGAAAAATGAGATAATAAATCACTTTCCGTCGCTATCATTGCACAGATTGGATAAATTGATGAATTGAAATCGGTTTGGAACACAAGAAAGAACGGTCATTAAATTGAATTGACCTTCGTTAACTAATTGAATTTGGATCAAGCCAAGAATGTTGATCATTTTATGTGCATGAATAGTTTATGTGTTTTATGAATAGGAGTATTGTGGACTACAATTGAAATAAATTATTGCTTTTCTGGCTTTTAACAAATTTTTCTAGCAGCAGTAGTATTATTAAAAATAAGATAGTTAAAATAGAGGTTATTGACCAATATGGAATGGAGTGGAGAGAATAAACTAAAACTATAGACATCCCAAAAGAATTAGAGATAATCTGAAATTTTAGTAATTTGAAAGCTTAAACTTACTTGTTTTTGCAACTTTCTCAATTAAACATTTTTGTTGTTTGAAAGTTTTTATTTTCTCGTTATATAAAATTGTTAATCTCCTTTGAAATAAAATACTTCTAATTTTTTTTATTTTGTAATGTACATACATACTTATTTTAAGCTGTTACCTTGAAAGTTTAGATAGTCTATCTCCATACTTATTCTTACATAATTAGCGATTGTTAGAAATAAACAGGATACGATTAATATCTATTTGAGGAATTGTAGGAGTTTTTTAATTAAATTAACATCACAGACAGAATTTTCTTGTAAAACGAGACCTCAACTGTAAGTCTTCACACTAAACAATTTTTAAAGTTATCGTTCCGATATCACAATGGCTATCAAAACGACTATCGTTGATGTAAACAAATGCCCCGGGAATGATATGAAAATTTTGAGAAAAGATCTTCGCCGGGAGAAGATCATCAATCAAAACGACAACTCCGCCTGTGGTCTGCATTTATCGAGTAGGTAAGATCTCGCGGTTATTTGTGCCCCAAAGATCCTCATCTTGGATGTTACACGCACCGAACAGAAATATCTCCGTGTCAAATAAATTAAATTTTGTTTGTTGTGCGCGTTCATTTTGAGTCTATTATGCGACTAAATGAGCTCGTGGAGGAGCATATGAATTTATGGACCACTTGATTACCGGCTTTGTTCCGGAAAGGTAATCGCATTCTTTTTTGGTTCAATACGCCGCACTGTGGTGAGGCTGGAGGAAATTACCGTGGATGAGGTTCGTCCTCCTCCTTGACCAGGGTACCCTTAACTTTTTTATGCAACTCCATCGATCGGACATAAATGCGAATCGGGCTGTGCAATTGTTTTGACAACGAGCACGGCCACAAAACCCGTTCGAGGTGCCATTCAATCCCTAAATTAATATTGACACAATTTTCATAATATTCCCATCCCATTCGAGGCGGCTCCGATTGACTGGCCGCGATGTTTACCAGGAACAGAACATGCGGTCGACAAGTACTCTTTATGCTAATCCAGGGCCTCGCACAAACCGTTTTCTTGTTCCGAGGGTAGGTAGAGTCTTGGCACCGTCTAATACCCCAGACAGACGGGCACGAACGAATGAACGTTCTTGAAGAATGATCATTGCCGTGTCGTCTGTCACCAAGAATGAAGTTTGAATGAACGTTCGTAACTACATTCTCGTTCTCATCAATGAAGTTCCGGAAACTTCATTCGCAGAGAACGAGCATGGAAATCCTGGAACAATCAGCTGATTCCAGTGTCAAAGTGTGAATTGACAACTGCCAGCCAGCCAGTTGAGTTTTAATTCTGTGCTCTTGGAGGTGGGGAAGGAGGAGGAAGAGTTGCAATACGTTTAGTAGCTTGCGAACGTTTTCGTAAAGTTGCTATTAATTTCACCGATTCACTATGCGCATTTTAAACTCAAAAATTCTCGACTCGAATGAAGTTGGCCGTCTGTCATGCATGTAACGAATGAAGATTCAAGAGAACGATCATTCATCGAACGTTCATTCGTCCGTGCCCGTCTGTCTGGGGTATAACGTTGATTGACACGTCGAACCACGTACACGCCGCACGCCCACTATTTGCTGGCATGGCCAGTCGCGTTCGAATCCGCGACACCTATGCTTACATATTTATGTATAGATATTATGGTGCAGGAAAATCGATATGACGGTGTCCAGGCGGACGGAGGAAACCCGTCGCTCCATTCAGTCCCCAGCATCACGATGATTAAGCATTTGCATCTTATTATGGTCCGCATCGATGCATTTCATCTTCGCTTCGGATTGATGGATGGACTCGGACGAATATTGGGACGGTGATTTCTCTCCTCTTGGTGCTACTTAAACTGTTTCATAAGCGCACCGGAGTTGCATAACGACATTATAAACATGCGAAATTTAATGGGCATTCAAAGTATTTTCCTTCTGCTTGATTAAATATTGCTGAACCCTGAAGGAGAGACTTCTTCACAATGTACCTATGCCAAACAAAAACACTATAAATTAAGAGATTCATGAACTCGTCAGATTTTTCCAAAATAAATTGCAGTTAATATCTAGAATTATATATGAGAAAGTACATCTAAATTTATTTTAACAACTTTATTGCAGATAAACTTAGTTTATGATTAAACGCCGATTATTATAATCTTGGTTTTGAAAATACTTATGTAGTTTAAAAATCAACGAGCCTGAAAAATTTATTTTTATTAACATACCCTAGAGTTTAGAAATTTAGATCCCCATATTGAATTCAATGCCTGGAATTTTCAAATGTTGATATCAAGAACTGAAAAAGGATCTTGAAAAAATTGATACATTAATTTCTTACTGATCTTAACAGAAGTTAAGTTTAGCTGTTTTGTTAACATTGACCCATTGGCATTTAATTAAAATAGTAATTGAAATAGAATCAAATTTTTTAAGTTGTGGTTGGCAGTTACAAAACTAATTAACTTAGACCAATAATTTAAAAAAAAATTGCGCAGCTCGATATTTATCCTGGATTTTATTTATAGAAGTTTCGTACAAAGTTATTCAAAGAATAATTTTTAATCTAGATTTTTAAAAAAAAGTTAATGGAATTTGAACACTATCTACCTTTCAAATAAAGGCTCTAGAAACATCTCTTCACATAATGCTTAATATAAGATTTAGGTTTGCCAGTTACTTTGAGGAGTTAAAATATAAATAAAGGGCCGACCAAGAACGAGTTCGTGCCAATACTACAACTTAAAGCAAAAAGATCCCAAAATCAGTAATTTTTAATGCTATATAGAATTTTCCTTTTTATTAGTGAAAACCAGACTTATGACGTGACAAGCTTAACTTTTGTTTATATGATTTAAATTCATAAATTATAAAGTACTTATTTACTAAACTTTACCCGTTGGAATTCTCAAGGCGCGAGTTCTACTCACACTTGTCCGTCTTTTTTACAGTGCATGAAAATTACCGAGGCGTACAGATTTGGATCTGTTGGATTAATTCACTTCAGAAAGTACTGGATATTGAATAACTTACCTTAATTCCTTACATATTTTAATTTTTATATTTTTCTGCTGGGTTTAAATCGATATTAGAACCATGTCTGCATAGTAAGTCTTAAAAAATATGGGTGATTTGATTTGTAAATAAAAGGCGAAAACGGTTGGTAAAAATAACATTTATTCCCATACTAATAAATTTTAATCGTTAACACTAACATAACATCGTATAGAAAGAATTGTCAATGGAAAGAATTATGTACAGCCGCATGGTGAAACTCAAGCATTCGGAAATTGAAAGTAAGCGAAATTTCTAAGATATTTACACATGTAACCAACATTGCAACTGCAACAAACAAATCAACGCTTAACGCCGATAACTAAAGCAACTGGGGGGTGGTGTAATTTTAAAGATTCGAGGCCGGTGCCCGAAGAAGATGATTCTCTAGATAAATTGCCTAGCTAATGTCACATCGGATTTATTCCTGTAATATTCGAGTCCATGGTATCACTTGGTGGTCGGCGGCGGGCGTCTTCTAAAACCGCATCGGTTGCCAGCAGCCGGTCGTCTCGTCGCGGCGGTAGTAATGAGGTCGATTATCGCGGAAAACAGTGATGGCGGGAAATTGATTCTCCTGGATGTATTTAAGCGCCGATCGGACCTAATCATAAATTTTAACGATCGGAGTGTAAAATTTGATTAGCACTTTAGCGTCCGTACCTGCATGGCGAAATGTGGTGGTTCGACCTCGGGACTGGTCGATAAATGCCGCAGTAAAAATTCATCATTCTGCGCTAACCAGAGATCGACACCGCGTAATGGGTCGTAATTGAACGGTCCAATGCGTAGCATTCCCAGTGATGAATCATAAATGTCCAGAACCTGTTGAAAGAGAAGATCAATTTCAAATTAGACTTTTGAAACTATTAACCCATTTTCATTCTGGGTGGTCTTACACTCTGGGCGCCTGTGAAATTTCTCGCCATTCTCAGCTGCTGATCTGGACCTCTATCTGGAAACGAGGAGGGGAATATTTCGCCAGTCTTTATATTCACTCCAACTCCATAAATAATCGGCCAATTAATTTCGCCGCGCATAATCGTGTTCAATTCGCCAACACATGCTTGTGTAAGATCTATCTCTAGGTGGTGCTTATGAAAGGCTTCTGCAAATTAAAACGATTTTAAAACGGTTACTAAACGCCGCCATTAGTGTGACTGTAAATATTTTATTATCTAGAATGAATATCGTTTTACGGTAATATAACAGAAATGTTTGGCACCGGACTAAAACTCGTATTCTTACAAAAAAAAAAAAAAAACCTAGAACAGTTACTGGAGAGAACGGATTGCCTTTTATTTAAGTACTATTTGAAGTACCTCGTTTCACCTGACGTATAATAATTAATATTTGAGGCTAAATAATTTTCAAGTTTTTTTGAAATTATAGTCTAGGATTTGTTTATGTTGTATCCAATTAAAGTTTAAGAGTAGATCCTTATTTTTCTGATCTCATGCGCCTATTTGGTTAAGGGCCTTTTCGTTTTGCTATATATAATTCTTAACAAAATAGAAATTATTGGATAATGAGCAATTTACAGACATACAGATTTACAATCAGTTACTGATTTCCTTAAATGTATCAAAAAAATGCCAAAGCATGCTTTAATTGAGGAGTGTCTGTTTAAAAGTGTCTATTTAAATTTACATTTACCAAAATTTTCGGTTTTTTTATCTGCTTAGAGTCTTTTAAATTTTTCCTCCATTCAATCTCCACAAGAAGTGGCCTCGTCTATCCATGAAAATGAAATGAATGAACTAAAATTCTTAATCCTAATCAAAACCGGCTATTTAACAAGAAATGGACTTATCCAACTTTCAAATTAAGCGGCTCATATTTTGGAGTAATATTTTGTTACTTTCCAATTACTGAGCACACAAAATTATTTTCTTTTGAATTATTTGAGCTTCGACCTACGGTGATAAGTCCGGATCTCCTTCGTTTGGAAAATTCTGTTTTACACTTAACTATATGGAAAAAAAAACAAAATTATATTGCTTATTATTGAAACCAAATATTGCGCAGAGAGAAGACCTTAACCTTAAGGGCATGTCCAGGAGCCAAGACTTTGTTAAGCCTTGGTACGATATATTTCCAAAAACCCCTAAAGCCAAACAGTAAACTTCTCAAGTATCTTTCTTAAGAAAGTGGAATGAAAACAACAAAGAAGATGGAAGGTAAACTTACGCATTATACTGAAAAATATATCTTCCCCATAGCTCTGTTGATCCCGAAATCCTCCAATTAATTGGAGCTCAATTCGACCCTCAGGGTAGCCCAGTGCAAGTTCCTGGACACGTGCAACCATTGTGGTCACAGCTTCGTCGATTCCATTCCCGTCTAAGTGTGCTAAGGCAACAGCTCCAGATCCTGTAGGAGCGATGACGAAATAAATGCGAAGCGATTTAAACACAATTTGTCTGGGAAGTTACCTGAATGCCGCACTACGACGATTATGCAACTGGTGGCGTCGTCGGATCCGATTATGTTAACGTTCTTGTCGTGCGGGGCCACGGCTGCCATTTCCCTCTGGCCGACGTAGAGGAGCCCAACAGGTCCGACTGTCTTCGTCGGGATTGATAGGAGCTGCTGGGCATAGTCTCGGTAGACGGGATGCTGCAGGAAGAGGGTGCTGGTGTCCATTGGACAGTCGTCCTGCAGGACACCATTAAGAACTAAAACCATTCTGCAAAATAAAATAAAAAATACTTCTTGATTTTTTATAATTTCAAATCGAACTTATAATATAATAAATATGAAAGTGTATTTGTTCGTTGCTCAGTCACGCTTAAACGCTTGACCTTAATATTTACATATGTATTGTATATAGGCTACGTTTTATTCGGATAACAAACTGTCTTTACTATTTGATATTATATTCATTTTCAATAGATAGGAAAATAAAGATAGTTCTAATCATACACCAGGTGATAACTTTTTTAAAATTTTGGTTAATACTTTAATGTCTTTTTAAAATAATTTTTAAGTTTGTTAATTTTTGTTAGAGTAGCGTTTTAAAAGCAATTATATTATATACCAGAAACCTAGATAAAAATTGGAAAATTTTAGAGACTTGCCTTGAACAAATGCAAACTTGATATGCATTGCATTGCTAGCGCTATTTTGACTTTTTAAAAATTTGTAGAAACAAAATCGAAATGTAATGAGTTTGAAAAGGAATTCAAATAAAAATTTGAATACTAAGATGCATTTATGAAATACTAATTATAGGAGTAGTAATGCTTTTTTTTTCATGAGCATGCATCTGTCTTATTTTTAATATCTTAAGCCTCAGGAGCACTCTACTTTTATTGCGCATATTTTAATGTCCTTTTTTTTTTTTTAGAAAAATAATGTGCTAATACGAGATACTAAAGAAAGGTCGAAAGAGAAGTCCTTGAAAAAATCATCCACAGAATCTGTAGTAAATTTACCTTTTCCTGAGAATTAATAGATTTATCCAGTTCGCCAATTTCGAAATTGAAAGCAAGATTAATTTATTTTGTGCATGCTTCAAAAACAATTGAGGAGTTTGAGAGAAACTTTATTCTCAAATTTTTGTTCATAGAAAACGGCCGAAATCAACTCTGTTCGAAGTGTAAGAAATTTAAAATAGTTTGATAATTTTATAAAAGTGCAAACTAACTTCGTCGCGTTCTATGATTAACAGCTTGTTCGATTAAAAATTATTCGAACTGAAATAAATTGTTTATAACTTCATGTAGATGTATGTATAGTGTTGGATTGGTAGTTCCAACACAATTCGTTTTAATTAAATTTAATGCGATATTTCACTGAAAAGATATTTTCTGTACTTAAATGGCACGCTTCAAAACAAAACCAAGAGTAAACTAATAATCATTAAGATATGAAAATATTTAAAATTCTTGATAACACTCCGAATGGGAACGCACATTCAAAGTAATCAGAAAGTTGATAATGAGTAGCTAGAAGAAATTTGTTATTACTATACCAGACAAGTGTTATTCTTAAGCGCCGAGAAAATGATAGATTGTCTTGTCCACTCGATGGTGTATCATTTTGAAGGACTGTCTCGGAGCGTTGGAACTCTCGAGGAGACGAAGGGACAATGAATTAAGGTCTCATCCGTAAACAATTTTCTTACTCCACATTTTGTGATTCGCTAGGGTTGCGATATGCATCAGGACAACTTTCCGCTGTCCGTCAACTGATCGTAACTCATGCATAAACAGACGACGTAATGATGATGATCGTTAGATCAATGATTTAATGGTCGCTTTATAGGGTGCATTAAATCATTTTATTGATGGCCTTTATCCATTCATTTAAGTACCATAAAATTGTATTTCGTGGCACGAAGCAGGAGAGATGGACAAGTCGTAGTCGTAAAACAGCAGAAGAACAAGAACACATGTACGATCACTTGATCGGTTTTTCATGAGCTCTTCTATAATGCGATCTCCCGCCTTATCGAGGCTCCAGCTCTCGTGGCCAGGGTTCTTCGGTATATTTTTCAGGTACTGAGGTACCTAGCCGCAATCGCTTCTTAATATGTGCACAATACCTCCTAAGTCGAGTGGGCCAGCCCCGGACAATGGTGGTGCTGTTCCTTAGCCAACTGCATGCAATAGAGTTCCGTGCTTCGGTTTTATTCACGACGTGATGGTCTTTATTTATGGCGATATTGTTCGGTACTATCTTTGCTGTCATCATCTTCAAATTATTTTTCGTTGAATATCTAATCGAACTGTGCATTATGCCGTGGATGCTTTCCTCCTTAAGAAAAATGAGGATCTAGCACTTCCTCTTCTGTGAGTCATATCAGCGGCATTCACTTGTCACAGCAGTCGCAAATGTTTCATTAGTTTGTCTGTTCGCGCCTATGGAAATGCGAATTTATGTAGATGATAACGTTTGTTAATGATCTTTTCATATATTTTGATTGATGCGAGGAACGACTCTTGCAGTAGAAAATATTATTTACTTGTACAAATGAATTTATCTTACTTTCTAAATGTAAGTAATCATACCAGATTGTTCATAATTCTACTGACGGACATCAGTAGATTGACTAGATCGTTATCAGTTCAACAATTTTTATCTTAAATGTATTTGCATATTTCGATTTTATATTTGATTAAACAAAAAATGTCATCAAATTATCATAATTGATCCGATTTATTAAGTTGTAGTTTGTAGACATTTAATTAGTTTAACTATTCACCTGTTCAACCTGCTGCAACAATTTTAACAATTTTCCGTACAGAGGGACAAAAAGTCAGAATACTTTTTCCAAAATTAAAACAAAGCCAGATATTCTTGATAAAAAGTGAGAAAGGTCATGTAGAATCAAAATCATAAATTTAAATTGTGCACTGGTAAGACATTTAAAAGAATTGCTTCTCAAAGAAAGATGTAAAAAGGTGATAATATCGCTGGTTTTCAACTCTTCGTTTTCATTTAAATGAGAAGTGCCATTTCGTAAAAAGTGTTAACAAGATGTTATGAAGTAATTTCGTCGTATAATTTAATTTACACTTACTGCTTGAAAATGCAGTCTTAATACTTTAAATAAATATATGAAATATACATAATTTGTTTTGGTTTTAAAAGGTAATACATAAAGCGCTTTGTTAATTCTATTTCAAATAAAATTACAATTTAAAAGATTAATAAAATGTTATGTTTGTAGCAGGTTCGTTATGCAAACTTGGATATTAGTGAAAGGCTGAAATATTTAAATTTAAATTTTATGAACACTTCCTTAATTATTTTAAACGAACAAAATAGCCGGTTTCATATTATGAACTTCAATTTACTTTAAGTTAAAGCAAATTTTTTGCTTAACCAGCTTTTAAACGAAGTTTGTCTTACAGTGCTTCGACTTTGAGTTAAAGCTATTCTAAGTTACCTTTAAAATTAATTGAATTGTCGTCCGTGAAACTGGCTTGTACATTTAAGCTAAACTTAAACCAATGCTTAAATTATGTAGATTGCCTTAAAGACAGCATGACATGATTTAAATTTGATAGGTTGGGCTTACATATTATATGTACATATATGTATATATACTTTTAATATTTCATAACACAATTTAATTGCAAAATCGTGAAGTTTCGTAAAATCGTTACAATAACTTAGAATACACATCGTGCCCTTGCAAACCAATTAATTGGTTAATACAATTTTATTTAACTTTTACACCACCTCATACTTTAGTCCAAATTTCTCAACACAAAAATTTATTGACTATGAAAATGTCCGGACTGCTCTGTAAATCATCAGCCATGATAGTGGACATTCCGTACGATGTCTGGCAGACTGACGGACAAAATTTACAAATATTTCATCTGAGATCCTTTGTGAAATACAAATAAATCGCCTCACCTGAGTAATTGGTGTTAAATTCCATTAAGAAAACCCCCAGCTTTCATAATGATGCGAAATGTCCGATAGTTGTTAGCAGAAATAACACCTCGCGTCTGTCTGAGTTATTAAGACATCTGGATTTACGATCGGCGACTACCAATTTGAGCGAGTCGACCGTAGCCAACATTCGGCCGCCACCGTCGCCGCGAGAACTATAAATTATTAACTTAAAATTACGCTGGAATTAAACAAATCGAATTCGAGGAATATTTATGTCCGTGTGAGAACCGGAGTCCGTGTCGGCCGGACCTGGCGTGTGACCTCCGGATTCATTTATCTATCAAAGTCTATTCTTTCGACCGGTAGATCACGCCGCTGTTCGAAAGGAGTAACTTGGAGGGCGCGGAGGATGAGTAACGATTAAATTAAAAGTCCATTGTTGCTCAGGTGGGATGGTCTCAGATTTTTCGTTATCTGCAGCCAGTCGAAGTCTTGAGATTTGAAGAAGCCCTCGCTAGGCAAACCGATTGTCGGCACCCCGTCGCGTCTGGTCCTCGTGTATCCATGAATCATTCATCGACCGTCATAGTGAGAATACAAATCATTTTCGGACAAATAATCTTGTGATTCTGCTGAGATTCGTACTTTATTATCTTCGTTCTTCTTTAGCGTCCGTTCTGGTTGACGGCGAGCACGAATTCCTAAAATTCTTCTAGTTAGTGTAACGAAATATCGTACCGATATTTACCTAAGGCGATTCTATCGTTTTTTAATGAGTAATATTATTTTCATGATTGTTTTCTGGCATAGATGTTTCTAAGAATTTAAAAGGTATGCCACATGCCACACGAAACGAAACGAAATTTTTTGATACAAACGATACCTTTTAGAATTTTTTTTTTGTATTTGAACTTCTCATGCATAAAAACATCTATTGCTTGATTAATCAAAGTAGTACCTTAAGAATTATGTTTGAGAAAAATCCCACAATGTCAAATATTTGAGTCTATGAAGGCATAAGAACATTTCTTTTAACATGCAATTAAAACCAAAAATTTTAATGGTTTTGGGATGCCATACTAATAAACGATGGAAATCTACATATAGCAGTCTTTTTACTCGTTATTATAACTAGTCGAGAACCTGCCCTAAACCTGAAGCGAAAATTTTCGGCTCTCGTCCTCGGTTACTGTAGTATACTGATAATAACAAAAAACTACTATTTTATGCATTTATTTATATATTTGGATCAGTCTTTTAGTTTTATATCATTTATCATACATTTAAGTGCAACTTACTGAGTATAGTGACACTGTTTTATATTTGCTTGAAAATAATCTATCGTAAATTAGTCGTTTTATGATTTTGCAGCATTATCGAGGGTGCTTTAATTAAACTCTGATTTTTTGTTTGTAATGAAGTGTTCAAAACAGTCAAAATAGTAATTCTCTTATTATGGCACAAGTGTACTTAGGGTCATTATCCTGGAAAAATATCCAAAGAATAATGCGGGAGTTAAACTGCAGTTCAAGTACCTATATTCCTAAATGCGATAATATAATACAACTTACATAATCTATTCGGTAAGTACGTATATTAAAAAATATACATACATATTTTCAAATCTTGTTATTTAAAAGCCTATCATATCAGAAAATGTTATTAAGTACAAAATAATCGATCAGATTGGAATCTCTTCCGCAAAGATGATGGTCTTTGGAAAAATAATAGTTATTGACGTGCTCGGCAATGTCTTTGGGCCCCACGAAGAGTGTCCAAAGTGCAAAAAGCACAAAGGGTGTCCAACGTGCGGGTAATGAATGGCTTTAGAAACGCGTCTTCACCCACAAATCCAAACAGACCCTGAGAAAGCCATCGGATCTTCGTGTTTAATTGGAAACCGAAAGAACTGTAGCACCACACCTAATCAATCTTGTTCGAAGTGTCCATCGGTCACGTCCGTGGTGCAGCTTGTTCGAGGGGCTTGGAAAATTATTATCCGTCAAAATAAGCATGTGGCACTTCGGGACTTGGTCCGTGCCTTCTACGCCGCCTATTCACCGCGACGCTGCGGCGGCGGCGGCGGCGGCCCAGCGAAGATATCTTGAACCTTATTTCCTGAATAATTAATGTGTAACTAATGAGCTACACGATTGGCTTTCCCAGCGCTGGTTTTTTGCCATGCAATCATTAGATCTCGACGCTGTCTCGATATATTCTCCGATAGATAGACCGAGGCGCAGAAGGGACACCACACTGGTGCCCCGATGGTTCTCATAGACACCGGCGAAACCTTTCGCGTTCGCTACCGTCGTCAGGGACTGACTACTTACCAGTCTTAACGTTTTCGTGCAATTCGGACAGAAAATAATTAAAGACAATTTTCTTAAGATTCTTCAAATGGCCGCATGTCTGGCAACCGATCACCACGACGTATATATACTCAACTAGGAAACGAACGGGCGGTAGATCTAGATAGAGTCAACATAAGCCGAAACATGAATTAAAGTAACTCAGTCACATAGTTTCCGCGGAAAATTATGGGTCTGAGGCTGGAGGTATTGCACAGTATGAAAGTTTTGTGCGATGCTTTTTTCCACTGAAATCAAATCGTCAAATCTGCTCAGCCATATGATTCTTCCGGGATCGTGATTCTCTTTCGCTCTATCCCTTTGTACCTGATCGTCGGGGATCGGGCCTAGCTGCGCGCGCAGACGAAATAGGTTAGAGTTGAGAGTTATGCGCGATGGAGGAGCCCATAAGTTGGGGCACCGGAGACGTGGTCCGGGGTCCCATCGCACAACCGTCGCATCGGGAAAGATCCAGAGGCGAAGGAAGGTAGACCTCGAGGCGGTAAGGCACAGCTCGGTTGAGGTACATCTTGGAAGACAGAAGAGAGGACGACATTAAGTTCTTCCACTTAATTGAGGGAAATCGGACTCAATTTGAATTTAAAGAGCAGAACTGTTGGTGTAATTAACCATTTCTAGCACGATGTATTCTGCGCTGCCAGGAGCGCTATGCGCGGCGTCTAATGGACGCGAAGGTATATCTAATTTGCATTTTAGGCATCGTTCCGGAGAATGTCATCAACCGCCAATTATAAATTGCTGTGCGCTATGTGCTCGCGCCGCACTGTCTTCTTTTTTTTTTTTACCTCTGTGAACCTTAAAGGGGGAGCCACAGGGCCCACCCTCCTCCCCCTTCTTTAAGTCGCGAAAAATGCCAACTGTTGTATCTATTCGACTTCGTTATCGCGGATTTATAAGGAAACAAAGATCTCCCCGGCCAGCGAGCATCGCGTACACCTATGCTTCCTATGCTCATATACAAAAAAGGCCGGCTCCCCGGCAGTGTGTACGAGAATTAGATCGAAGATAGGGCGTTCGTGAATGATAAATTGTTACGTTCTTAGCAGTTTTAACTATCACGTTTAGTATACCAGAACATGCTGTAAATATCCATTTAAATGCGCGAGGAGGCGGACGCGCCGTTTCTCTTTTTGGATCTTACCATTTTGACATACTCGTAACAATAGTTCTACAATCATTTCGTTATGACTTTTTGTCTTAGTTTATGAAGAACGCTTAATCGTTGCCTGCTCGTTTCCATTTCCATTCCCATTCCTGGCTGAGATCGCTGCAAATCGTGCAATGCAATTCCGGACTGCAACGAGGTGCGCTGCATTGAGATAGTTCCTATTTTTATGACTTCTTCGATATTCCTGTTCGTGACTTTGGTGACAATACTACCAGAAATTAACGGCATATTAACATTTTTATTTGACTCAACTAGGATATTGCAATTTAGACGTAAAACATGTTGACACCTTCTGTGCAAATTGATCTTGCCTCTCATATCGTCTTAGTTTTTTTTTAGGCTAAAAGACAGATCGTATATAAACAAATATGCATAATATAAACTTTTGTAAACTATAATTCTGGTTGACGACAAGCACGCATTCTTCTATTTAGTATAACGAAATATTGTAGTTCACCAAAAGCGATTCTGTACAAAATAATTATAACAAATTTGAACGAAACAGTTTTCAGTGGTTTTGGATATATTTCTGATACCACTTCCAAAAATTAAATTTCCGAAAAAGGCGTTTGAAAATTATACCCGCTGAGGGTATAAAAGCAGCTCACATGTTTAGATTGAATAGGCCGCATTTTATATATGTGTTTTATATCAACTAATATTCCCAAGAGAAAATATAATTAACTTAATTTTCTTATAGGAATTTATAGGTTACTCGTATATCACCCGGAATTTTAATTTTGTTTTAAGAGATTAAGTCATGATTTCTTATATGTATTTGTACAATAAATGCTTCACAATAATTTCAATAAATAATGCAGCTTTTAAAATAACACACTCATTTCGTTTCCTGCTATTGTGAAATTCTACTCAACAATACCATACAATATAGTAAAATTTCGTCATAGTATTTTTTCACGCGTAAACGGTAACTGGGGTTGTTTCTGAATAAATTGTTTTTCAATTCCATTTTTTATAGACCTGACGCCGAACAAAGCTAAACGTTACGATTTAAAAGTAATTTCGCAGAAGTATGCGTCACAAATTTCCATACTAAATGCGCTACCATTTCCTGAGTAAAGCCGTAAGCATTGAATTTAAAGTTTCTAATTAGAGCATACCTGGGCTGCTTTTAAATGCAAACAAACAGACATGTTTCGTGGAAACCGCCCGTGGTCAGATTAATTTAAGTAATTAAAACAAGGTTCAAATCCCAAGTTCCAAGGGCGCATATTCGAGGAGATCACGGCTTATTGACAATTGCAATTGCAGTTGCACCATGATCTAAGAAGTCCGATTCTAATTGAACGGCCGCCATCGATGGTCGTTCAGAAAGACCGCGCTCGATTCGAAAGTCGTCGATGACTGCAACTGCGGCAGCAAATAAAGTAGCTGGAATAATTCAATGAGTTTATATGCAAATCAAATTTAATTCGAGTACATTTGCCGGGTGCCTGATTGAAGCCAGCTGAAAACGATAGCTGTCTCGCTGTAATTAGCGAGTCGTTGGTGAATCAATGAATGAATGAACGCCACCACCGGCCAGCTCAATTTTGAATTGCAAATGCGGACCAAGTGGCCCACGGCGAATTCAGCAAAGATCAATTTCCTCTTGTTGTTCTTGCAAGGTGAAAATAGTTTAGCGCAATTTAAAGTCAATTTAGCGCGCCCACACTTTGCCGCGATGACCGCGTAGATTCATAACTTCTCGTTGTCGCCTACCAGTGACAAATTATTACTTTAATGGCGATCAGTTGAGAGCTGCATTTTTTCTACTCCTTATCTTCTATTTTGCTGCTGATCTTTTAACAGCTCTATTTATATCTTCTTATTTGCAATTGATATGATAATTATTTGCGTATTGCAACAAATTACTTACTTTTTGGAAAGGAAATTCTAACGAAGCTTCATTAGTACCCGACTGTTTTTCTCTGAAAATAAAAATAAAAATCATATTTAGATTTTGGAGTTAGTATATACAAAACATAGCCTAAGAATAAAATAACAAACTAAAATCGGATATTGCGTTGGACAAGAAAAAATTTGGAGTTTTTCTACAATCTTTTAGAAAAAAATTAATTTAGCTACAAAATAAACTGAAAACTCAATTTAGCCGGTGTCGAAAAATTTAAAACAGACAAGATAATTTCATTGTCAAACAGTGGCAAAATAGTTAAAGACAAAAAAAACACCTACTCAAACACGAGCTGGTACTATATCAAGAATAACAATTTTTTTTTGGTTTTTTTCTTAAATAAAAAGTTTAATGTCTGGTTAATGCAGCTGCAGGTGTAAGATTTTTTTGAAATTGTAGGATTTTTGAGAGTTTTGTACAGAGCCGTAAGTAAGATTAAATGTACATTAAAGTCAAAACAACTAAATGATCACTTTCAGCAAATATATTTCCTCCAATACTTACAAAAACGCCTACAAAAAATCTTTACATAGACAGAAATTTGATTTAATAATTTTGTACGTTCTG
Source organism: Machimus atricapillus (assembly GCA_933228815.1). Lineage (NCBI taxonomy): Eukaryota > Metazoa > Arthropoda > Insecta > Diptera > Asilidae > Machimus > Machimus atricapillus. The sequence goes on along the minus strand of OW121786.1, from coordinate 42,611,651 downwards.
CTATAATAACCGTGTTTGTGTTGTCATTTTGTTGCAAATTTATTGACTTTGTTCTTTCATCAATCATATACTCGCTCAAAATAAACAATACGTTTAAAAGGTTAACAGTAATATGTATGTTTTAATACGAAAAATCTAAGCCCCAATAATAAGTCCATAAGCGGTCTTACGAATAGGTTGTTTTACCTAATAGTCCTTGGCAATGCGTAATAGTGAAGTATCTGATAAATTCGTTAACCAAGGATAATATATGGGACTAATTATAATTTTTGTACTATTAAAACTAGAATGCATTTTGCGTTTAAAAGTTGTAGTAAAGTATACTTTCAACCCGGGAGCACACCTTGCAGTTTCCAGGAAAATCTTCTTTGGACAAATGTTTTCCATGTATTACAGCAGCGGCGGACAATCGCGTCGCGTCGCATCGTATGCATTTTTTGCGCTGCCAATTCCCGCAAAAGTTGATGCAACACGAAACGGCTGTAACAACCAATAAACGTTAGTGCCTCCCATTTCAAACATAATTAAAGCGATTTACTATGCCACTGAAAAAGCGCTTTGTGAAACCCTACCTTGCCTCATCGGTTAATTAAACTGTCGGCTAATTTATTACACGCTCACTACTGAAGAAAAGTCGAGAAAATTTTTGCATCGTGATTATAAAAGTGTAAACATGAAATGTGAGTCTCATTACTTCGCCAGCGTCACGTAGACTTGTGCCGGCCCCAACATCGTCGACACGACGGAAATCGCCGCGAATTTCTGCTCCCCAGGAGCTATTAAAAGTTGCATCGACTCATTAGAGATGCCTTTCTTCACGAGCGCGACCCTCTTCAGTTTTCTCATTTTGAGGCATTTGTTTCACGTTTGGACCGTTTTATGGAATGTATGGGCAATTCCTTCTCTGACGGCTTTATCCAAAGTCTAAGACTAAGACTAAGCAATTTCCTAAGATTCATTCAAAGAGCGCCACACCGAATTGTAAATCAAATGAATGGAAAATGCTCCTCGAAGGCCCGATGCTCAAAATTTATAGCGGACGGTTGCATGCTTTAAAGTAGACCTTTCGCGGTGATATGTCCATTATTTCTCTGTAGCATCACGACAGGAATATATTTCCCTGAGTTAGTGCCTATGCGGGAAATTATTTCATCCAAAAGCGTTGTCCACAAATAATGTCTGCAAATGAAACGTCGCAGTAACTGCGATTGCGCAACTTGTTTTATTACAAATGTGATTTGAAGTGACAGAGTTAAATACAAAAAATTTCACAATCGGTTAAAAGATCGCATTTATAATATTAATGCGAAGTTTAAACTTTATGCTACTTGTGACACAGAATGTCTTTCGCGATTAATGATTATGAATAGTGCTCCAAAATATATGTAAGAGTTCTTATTCTTAATACACTTTCAAAATATTTCATCAATACATAGGTATTGAAAAATCGTATTCGCAATAAAATTAAATTTCAAATATGGGCATTAATTATTCATTATTCTAAGTTACTCGTTCAATAAAACGAAGTAATTCTCTTGCGGCATTTTAATTTGAGTCTTCTACATATTTAATATCTTTACATTATAATTACAACTCAATGTTCCAAATAATAAGAAGAGTTCCTTTGGGTGCCAGCATGTCTTAAGATTGTATTACTTTAGTCTTTAGTAATATAATATTTTCCCAAAAATGGGTGGTTCTTGTCTTTTTCACAAGCTCCCTCATAAGTTAATCCAACTTCTGAAAAGAAATTTTATAAAGTATATTAAAAATTCTAAAACATAAAATATAAAAATAGTCTTACCACCGTTGCATATTTTATAGCATCTTAAAGATGATTCGTTCTCGAATGTTTTTTCTTCACCATTTACTTTGGCACACAACGGTATAATATTTAAAAAGACTTGACAGTTTTCACATGTTTCCTTAACAGCCGAGGTATATTCAACCATTGCTGAAATAAACTTTTTGGTATTATACAATTCGAAAGCAAATACTGTTAAATTGTCACATTACAAATTAAAACGTGTATATTCTTTTAGATTCAACAACAAAATGTATTGCTCAAAAAAAAAAAAATACTTATTCACCAAAGTCTGAGTTAAACAAATTATATTTAAAATAACACTGCTATCAAAGTCAACTTACCAATGGCAAAAAAAAGGCACAGATTAAGAATCTCATTTTTCTCAAGCTAAGTAACAAACGTTCTTCTGATATTACAAAGAATTGTTAGAGTTTGAAATTTTTTAAACTAGTGATTATATAGTACCACAAAATGTGACGTGAAACATTTATTAAAACAACAAATTTTGCTGCGTTGGTTCAAAAAAGCAATGAACAACTGGCCTAATATTTATATTAGATTACGCGAACAACTTTCACTTTTAGATCGCAATTGGTTGTCTAAGTATAATGACTGTTTATTAGACATATGTATTAGGGACCGAATATGTATTATTTTTAAAAATTGGGAAAAAAAATAATAACTTTAGATATAATTTTTTATTCCATAGGAAATTTTATGAAAGGTCCAATTGCTATTTAGAAAAATAAAAGTCATAAATAATGACTACAAATTAATGATAATTTTCAATCTATCCTCTTAAACTGTTTTCTAAATTTTTTGTTCTAATGGATAATTTTGAATTTTTTGATTGTTAAAAGTGGTAGTTCAAATTTGCAATAGTAATATCGATTTTTAAAAGGAATTATGTTTGGATGCTTTTTCTCGACAAATTACAGGCAATTGTAAAAAGTTTACTCGATATAATAGGTTTGCACATACATACATACATATGTATTTGTGGCCTTAATTAAAACATACATTATTTGTATTCTAAAGTTTATCGTTATTATTGAGGTTAACATGAAATTGTTAATTATGAACTGAATTGCGGTGAATGTTTTTAATTTGCTTTGTAAAAATTAAGAAATTCGTCGTTTTCAAAGGAACCTCTTACTTCCTAATTTTCATATTCTGCCGTTTTTTGATCGTGCTTCTATGTTTCGGCAATTCTACGTGTTCTTTAAAGTTATGAAACGTTGCTTTTCTTGTAATATTCTTCTCGTTTGAAACAACACTATAACTTGTTCAAGCTTATTCGAAAAAATCGCCCAGAATTCGGGACTGTCGCCGTAATTTTTCATGTCTAAATTAAATGGTTTAGAGAATTCCAACTTGTTCTGAGTGAGTTGGAGAAACTCTAAATTCTAAACTCTAAATCGTTACGAAATCCCATTGCTGTTTTAGTGGTAATAACAGCAAATTGAACATCGAAAGTCCAAAGACGAAATCACCATTCCTGAAAGCCGTTTATGTTGCTATCTCCCGGATGAATTAAGTGCACAAAAAGATCAGTGCAATGAAAGATAACTCGAAGGGAATTATTAGAAACAAAAACATACAAATTCCGCTGAATGGATCTCTTCCGACACACCCATCCTATGAATTATGCCCAAGTTACCGCCCGTTCGGTTTCTCGTTATTTTTAATTCAGTTTTATAAAACACGTCTTAAGCTGCGTGCTGTGTGTTTTGCTGAAACCTTCAAGTTGCCCCGAGTTTGAAAAGCATTCATCCGGCGGACACTTGGCGGCCTGCCCTCACATTCGCTTCATTCAAAAGTGCGCTGCGCCGCCGCAATGCCGCGAATGAATTGCCTGCGATTATTGAAACGCCGTTTCGCCTTGCTTTATGACGCGGCGGATATTAATCCTATCGCGCGATAAAGCGTCTCGTCGCAGCAATGACTCCTCAGATCGGTCGCTATTAAACGCGAATTGTCACTAATGACGATCGACATGATGCAAGTGATCTTTTCGCAATAATCGTTAAATTTTCAATCACTCGCGTCTAATTAGCATCGAACGGTTTCCAGCATAGGCTCGACGGTGACATATAAAAAGGTAACGCTCTTTATCTCGCTGACGAATCGCGGTTTCCACTGTGTCGTTTGCTTATTAAGCACAACGACAACGTTCTCATACAAGGAAAACGTGCCTCATGCGGCATGTTTTACTAGCCTTCCAGGAGATCCCCCGGATGCCACATATGCAATATGCATCGGGCCGCTAATATTATGCGTTCTTAAGAAATATTTCTGCATTTCAACTTAATATGAGCGAATCTCTCTAATGCCGACCAGAATGGTCGTCGTCGTCTCCCCCTCCGCCCGCAATCGGAGGCTGAGGAATTCTCATATTCAGCGCGGTAAATACCAGTCCAGCCGCGTCTTATGTTGTCTTATGCTGTCTTATGCCGTCGCTGCATAAGACAATTGCTAACTTTATCGAGTATGAAATCGCGCATGGACCGAGGCGTGTTCTCCACCAAACGCTGGGGGAAATTGTGATATGTCAGAAAGAAGAAGGCAAAATGAGATGTGAATGCATCGCCGCTGCATATGCTGTGCAGGTAAATGATTTGATGATGTTTTGCAATGGTAGACGCTGACACGTTTGGAGAATTTATTTCGGGCGTTAATTTTGCCTTTTGAGATTTAAATTATAAATGTCTTTTACTTCTTCTTTTCCTATCGTTTTTACATCTTTTCTTATCACAACCAAATCTTCACTAATGCCATACAGATATGTCTAGTAAAAAATTAAAAAGCAATATAACTAAAGAGTTTAAAATAAGTTTTAATTTTGTAATCTCTCTTAGTTAGATAATTGAAATTCTTGTTGTAACAAAATGTTACTTTAAAGCCCGATATTCTGCAATTTTAAAATTACTATTAATACACAATATGCTCATTTTCTTATAAAAAAACGAACAAGGAAATTAATTTTTTAAACAGTTAAACATTGCGATAATTAAATTAATTGTGCCAGTAAAATGTAATTGGTAACAAGAAAGTCCTTGGTTAGTTATTTAATTATACAGCTGCAGCACAAAACTTTCTCGAATAGATTAAATAAATTGTTATATGAGTAGATTAAATAAAATATTATGAGCCATAACATGATTCAATGGACACAATTAATAGTTTACCAGTTCCCGTTGTTCGGTATGTATCCTACATATATCTATTTTTGCTTTCAATTAATTGTGTTATTAATTCAAAACACAAACGCGTGTTGGTTTGCATGGAAAATATTAAATAAAATTTGCCTAATATTTATCTTTTACAATCATTTTCGAGCTACTTAACTCAATATTTTTAGCGTATCGATTCTAACTTAAAAATTGCTCACGAGGGAAAAATTGCAATGGAGTTGATTTAATTTTGTTAGTTTTTCGTGTTCCAAAATCCCCTTCACAAAATGTGATTTAAAAAAAAAATGCTAAAAATTAGTGATTAAGCAACCAGAAAAAAAAGTTATTATTTTTATGTGTAGTCAACCAAAGTATTGCTAACTACTACAAATTCCACAAATTAATAGAAGATAACAATTTATTTAATGTTTTTGATTTTTGTTTTATTCTCTTATCTGAAACCGTTGCGCGATTTACTATCCGTGAACACCATTTTGAATATACTATTAATTAGGGTGATTAAAAGTCTATAAATAAAAAACAGTATATAACTTAATTTCTCGTGACTTAGTTTCTATGATGTCTCTACTAATTCGTTGTATGTATTATTTAAAAGAAATACTTCTTGTTTCTTGTTCTTATGCCTCTTACAATGTAAGCAATCATTTTTGTTGACATATAATTTTGCAAAACTGTTGTTCGCTATAACAAGATTAAAAAATCTCTTTGCAAACAAAGTTGAGCGTTTAAAATTGATGTCTATTTTAAACTCACACAAGTTTTCAAAATTGGCGCTATGTGGTCGGTAATTAATAAAAATAGAAGGTTTATCAGTGGTGCTTGAAGCGTGTATTCATTTATCACCAGTTCCCCGATAGTCGCCCGGAATGAATATAATTATTTCGTCAATATTAATTATTCTCGAACTTTTACTTGAGCCAATGCGACTCGGTGTCGCTATCATTTTCGTGCGATCACATGCGGCGCGATATCGGACTATGCACACGTCCCCGGAGTGCGCTTGTCTCGATAAATTTCCAACGCCAACCGAACTCTGATGAATCTATTTGCAGCGGTCCGATTGAGCCGCGTTATCGTCCCGCGAGCCATTGGACGCAGCGTGAGCCAATCGCAATTGAAATGAATATTATTAATGAACCGCCGCCGCGCCGTCCGGCGACTGACCACACGGCAAACACAACAACCGGCCACTTGGACTCAAACTTTGGACGGATAAATCTGACCGAGGAGTCCAGGGCAAGTTTGCATTTTATCTTAATTTATGAATATGCGAATGTTTGCTGCAGTGTTTGCAGTTTGCGCAAACTTTGCATGCACCGGACATCAAACCGTCCGGTGGCACAGAGTGACGACAGGGTGGTCACGAATTTATTAAAAACCTTTGTGTGATAACAGGTAAAAGCTTTTAATTTCCTGTCTCTCCGGATGTGAGGTATTCTGAAAATCTAAAATTTATCATATTCATATGCAAAAGTTTTCGGAGGTGGACGCTTTTCGGACGTATACATACATACAAATATTTGATGGAAAACTTCGTCATTCAATTTACAGAATGTATTTCATTGAAGAACGGAAACGGATTAGGAAAATGAATATTATAGTTGATTCAACAAACAAAATTGTAATACTCGTACTTTCAAGTTAAATTTTGCGGTATGTCGGGCTTTCATTTGCATTTCAGTGTGTTTAGTAGTTTAGTAGTTTATTTTAAAACTTTCTGAACCGAAAATAACTTTTCTCTTATTCATAAAGCATATAAAAGTTCATGTCGCTTAGCAACAAGTAAGGACTAAAGCCAACAAATTAATCTGCCACAGTATAATGACTGTCGTATTAAGGTAGCTTAAAACTTTTCTCAAATGGTAGGAGTTTCATGGAGATGAGAACCTTCTGAATAATCTCTGTGCACTAACAGACGAGACCGTATCATTAGTTATTAATACAAATAAATATAGAGATTTTCGTGAATTATTTACCCTTTGCTGGTATTTAAATTCTCAAGCAAGCAATGATCGAACAGAGTCCATTGGACTTAGAATGCAGAAGATCCTATAGTTCGATCGCAAAACCGAACAGAATATTTTCTAAGCATGAGTATAATTAGAACTAATAAAAAACTTTTAAAAATAAAAAGTGAGGAATGAACTAGCGGTAGAAACATATGTATATCAAAATACATGTACCTATGGGTTAATCATATGGAGCCAAACAGATCGGATATAACAAAAGGAAAGTAGTGATGGAAAATGATAATCTGCGGGCAGCAAGGACTAACCCTTTAAAATATTTATGACGATTTATTCTGTAGTGGATTTTATTTTAATATTTACACAGTTTACTAGCAATTGTAAGGAAAGATATTATACGATAGAATTTGAAAAGCTTATGCTAAAACCGAAGTATAAAATTAAAAATATAAATAATAGCATTTTCTATATCTGCGATTTGTCTAAGGAGCATCATAAAATATAATTAACTCATTATTTTAATAACAATTATTTTTTCTTATGTTTGAGAGGAAATGAGTCCTCAAAGCCTAAATTCTAGGCCATGGAGGCACTTAATTGAGAATATTTCCACCTTTACGTTGAAAAGTCCGACATAAAATTTATTACAATTATAAATTATAGCCGCTTAGCTTATATTTTATTTGAATTCAAAATGTAAGTCTGGGGGTTATAAACTTTATAGGACCTCAAAACGTCTGGCACTCAGAAAATCGTCATATGTTATTAAAAGCTCTTAAAATGAATACATGCATCAATATTTATCACTATCGATATTATGGATTAATTCTCTCGATGTGTAAAAGGCACAAACACGCCATAACGAACAGCTTCCCTTATCGCGAAGTTTCAGAACGATTTCTGTGGAAACGACATTCTCAAAGCACGAGATAATAAACATTACACATCGAGATGGTGGCAGCTTTAAATTTTTTAGATTATGCATAAAGTGATGTAATTTCCTCATGAATGAATAAATCATTGATAAGTTTAAAAAACAAGGAATGATCGAATTGGGAGCTCCTCCAGCCGTTCCCTGTCCAGTTGATAACGCATAATCAGACGAAAGACAAATACCCTGCCAGTCACGGCTCAATTGCTTCTCTTGCATTTGTTTTCCATAGTAATTAAATTACACTCCCAACTTGGATCCCGAATTTATTTTTGTCTCCAGCTGATAAAGGAACAATTTTTACGAGTTTCGAGAAATCAATATATTTTTTGGTTTTTCTCCAGAGTGCTAAACAAGACGCTGCGATAAGAGCACTTGAATAGCCTCATTGAGGGGCGACTTCAAAAACAAGTGCCGTGGTCCTTAAAACGAATCCAATTTACATTTATGGGTATTTTAAAGAAGCTGTAATTACATAGTAATGGAGCTCAACTGATTGCGATGTGTGATTGCGGCGAGTACTTGCGCAAAAATGCGATTATCGCTCTGAGTTTGAATTTGCATATGAAGGCGATGGAATTTTCCCCATTTGTCCATCCATCTAATTTTGCGAGATTTTTGTTTTGTTTTGAAAAGTTGTAAACAAAATTGCTTGAAAGATAGGGTTATTAAAAGAATTCAATGTCAGCTGTTAGATGTGATAGCTGTTTTCTTTGAAAGCGATATTTACAAAATAATAAATAACAGTCCAGTCAAAATAGACGTCACTCATTCGAGGTGAAAATCGAAATTGTCTTGAACGAAATTGTTGAAAATCTTCATCGGTGGTCATGCCGCTAAAAATTGTATGCTGGACCATATCTCGTTCATATTTAGTCTATGTTCAAAATATGCACTATAAATAAAATTTATAGACCAGAGTAAAATTAATTTGTTGAGCCTTTTTTTTTTTAATAGTACAGTAATTTGAAAGATGGAAATGCTCAATAGCAAATCAGAACTTAATTGAATTTAAAAGTATATAAAGGTCTAAAGGCTCTTTGTTCAAATTTTAAACACTTTTTCTCCAAACATTTGTAGTTGTAATTCGAATTCGTAAAGTTTTTTTTGTGTTCCTCTGACTTTATTTTTGATTCAGATTTTTATATTATGTATGTTTTATAAAACGTATTGGATTTAGGTATAAGACTTATAAACGTGCGGAAAAATTTCAGGAGCTGTTTCAAAATAGACTAGAAAGATTCTAAGCAGACAGACAAAATTTTAAGCTAAATAAAACCTTTTAAAAAGCGTTATAAATATGTATTTCAATATTTTTGAAAAAATCACGCCGTTCATTAATTATACTCACTACTTACATTGGCCTATCAGTAATAAAAATGTGTCTTCCTGAAAGTAAAAAAAAATAGTAGTTCTTAAATATATATTTTATAATAGTTTTTGTAAAAATAACTCTTGTCAATAATAACTCTTTTACTTTCACATTACTTTAGAGATTTCAACACAAAACAAAAACATGTTTTACATTATACTTATTGTTAGTATGAGTGCTATTTTTTACTTTTTAACGTAATATCAAAAATAGTTAAATTTGAAAGCAACAAAATTGTGTTTCATTTAAAAAATCCCAGTCGTTTGTTCTAACTTAATTCCATTTTCGAGAGAAACAGTCACGTCTCCGTCTGAGGGAGATAAGACGGCCGAGTGAGTGGAAAAGAACGCAAAAAGAGCCCTCCCATCAGCTCGAAGACGATTACACGTTGTGCGATTCGACATGCTGAATAAAGAAATAATTCGATTTGATACGATAGTCTGGCCAATTGCCGGCTGAAACCTATTATTTATTCTGCACAAGTGCAATTCTATTAATTATTGGTGTACGCGATATGTGAACCTATCATTTTTTATTATGCTTATTTGCGTGGTCGAGCCGCATTTTAATACCCTTCCAGGCCGTGCGCCTGGATCAATTCATTCGATCTCTCGATTTCCAGTAACACATACTAAACATGAGATTTTGATTTATCAAACCATAATTTTTACGGAAGGTGAAATGAACCAATGTTGGATGAGGAAATTACAAACACTAGGGAAATGTTGATTGAAATAATTTGCATTCGCACTGAACTAATTGATTTTACAACGAGTTCAGATTATATTTGAATTGTTAATTATATTGGATTATGCATAATTATTGTCGGTTTAATTTTAAAATTATCCTAGGTAGGGGTTTTACCTATTCAATAACCAGTCAAGAATGAAACTTAATATTACCGAGACTCAACAGGTAAATATGTTTAATTAAATAAGTATAAGAATATGCATATAATTAATAGTTGGACATGGACTCATAAATGTTAGGTACTGCATAAATGCTAGTTTTCACCAGCGACTGCAGTCATTGATTTTTCTTCAATAAATATCAATACGATTGTACTAGGGATTAGTGACTTTAATTTCAATCTAATGCGAGTAAATTTGGCTATACATCATTTCAGAATATGACGCTTTTATTTGGCTCCAAAAAACGTTGTGCAAAAGACTTAATTTGAATTTTTCATTCATTAATTTATTAAAGATCTTTGACATAGTAAATAACTAAGAAATTATAAAATAGGATCAAATAAAAAAAATTAATATTATTAATATCATTTAACGAGTTATTTCGTGAATCATTTTTATTAAATATCAAAAATTCGGTTAATGAAAAAAAGCAGTGAATTCACTTAAAACTTCACAAAAAACCCTTTCAAGTATGTATTTTCAAGGGAGGCGATTATGAAATAAAATTTTGAAAAAGTAGACTTTACCAATTTTATAAACATGCATTTTAGAATATGTATACCTACATGCAATTTAACTGAATCAGAGTAAAAAAAAAAAAAAATTTACCGCATTTTCACAATTTAACTGCAAAACGACTAAAAACGTCTGGACCAAATTCTGCCCAAAGACAGTAAAAGAAGAAGAAGAGAGAAAGAAAGCTAAAATCTCCCAAAGCAACAATAAAATTTGCACGACAATGTTTAATAGGTGTAAGAATTCATCTGTTAAGCAATTCAGCAGTTAAGTTCCATCGCAAGGAACGCGAAGAATTTCAAAAAAATGTTACTTTACCATGGCCAGAGCTCTTTTTCCCTTTAAGTTTTCATACACACTTCTTCTTATTTCAAAGTTTCTTCACTCCCTCCCGGTGTACGATAGTACATTTATGTGCTGTGCTATATTTATGTGCAACTCTTCTTTCTTTAATGATAAAAATCTTCAAGTGAGCAAAGAAAAAAGGCGAAAAGCGTTGAATTTCTCAAGATACAACATCAGTTTAACTGCGGTGCGCAGTATCTTCGCGGTATGCTTCGGTGTACGCGCGCCCGTTGTATAGATGGCGATTTGACAAAAAAGAGTAGCGACGGACAAATGGACACTATTACAAAAACCGACAAACTACTTTGAGTCCATAAACTAAGAAGGGGTACAAGCAGGCATAAAAGTACAAAAGAATTTCGGTGATTTTAAGACGAGATGATTACTGCCAGAATACATTACTGTTTTTGTTATTCTTCCCCTTAACATTGCACCGAAGAGATATCTTCTTTTCAGAATTTCCTCGAAGCATTGAGAACATTCAAATTTATTTAATTCATTCTTGCACATAAATGTTTGGAAATATTTCAAAAATTGATAAAATCTCTTATTATGATGAATATGCGGACTGCGGAGGTAATTTGCGGCTGCAATAGCGTTTAAGAAATTATACGAACAATTCTATCAAGAACAATAGTTTGATGCGTCTACATTAAGAAAAAGTAAACTACAAGAAGCACTTACTACCCTATTTTAAAAATTAAATTTGTTCTTTTTGTTTCAATTTTTTAATTCTTACGAATATACATAAATCAAGTCGAACATTAAAGAAAATTCAATTCGTAGACTAAATTATATATTTTTTAAATAAAATAAAATCATTTTTAAATATTTGTGTTAAACTGTTCTCAGTTTATAAACGCAACCAGTATCTAGTCATTTTACTGCTAAATAAATAAATTGTTTTTTCAATCACTTAATTAGTTTTAAGTGCAAACCTTTTCGTTTTCGGTTATTTAGATCCTTTGAAATAAGCGGAGATGAATTATTTACATAAATACATTTTACGTAAGGTTAAAATTGTTGGTTACCATACTAGATTCGTGTCTTAGAATTTCATAAATAAAATTTTGAAAAAAAAAACAGAGTTGAACTCAGATATAAATTATTATTATTATTAACTTTAAACGCGGTTTTCTCGAAATCACATTTCTCGATTTATGTAAGCTACAAACAGTCGAAAAAGAATAATTTAGATGGTTATCCTAATGTGTATATCTTTGACGTTAGTTTGCTCTTTGTCAGAAAAATGTAATTTAATTTAATAGTAATTTAAAGTAGTTTTGATTTTTAACCATTAACCGGATGTATTTTGCTCTGTTTATTTAAAGGATAAGGGAAAACGTAGTTAACATACATTACATATATGAAAATGAAGAAGTTGCAGATTCCGATTAGTTATTTAAAATAATGAATTGTATATTTTGACGAACGTAGAAGTTTACAAATTGTATTGTAAATTAATTTAATGTTTTTCTCCGAATAAATTAATAATTGTGTGTTATGCTTTCAAGTTTTTAAAATTTTAATTTTCCTCCTAAGAAAAGACACTTCCAAATTGAAATTTTTCGAACAAGTTTCCTGTATTAGTAATTCTACTAGAGAACTAGAAAACTAGACAATTTGAGTTTCTTCACTTCCATGTCGAATAAAATATGTACATATGTAACTATTAATTGCAAAAATAGGTTAAGAAAGGCCAACGTTCAAATGAAGCGATGTAGTGATTTGATTAAAATCAACCAGAAACCTACAAGAGTCAGAATTCGTTTTCCCACGGCACCTTTTAAGCCGGACACAAATTTACAAAGCAGTTGGACATATTTTTCCAATTTAAATGTCCCACCTGAGTCGCTCGTATGAAGACATCACTCGGCGAGATCATCTGCATAGGCTTATCGAAACATGGATCGCCTTCTCCAATAAATAGAGAGTAAAAGTGAAGATAACGCGCCGCGGGGAGGCCTGCATTAAGTTTAATTCGACGAGGTGAATTAAGATGGAGTGATATCCTTGCCTCAGGTGGACCACGCCAGCGGGTGTGATGGGGAGTGTAAAACGAGGGAATTCCTCCAATCTTCAATCATCGATCAACAGTTCTTACAAGAGTTAGGTACAAGTGCGTTTGATTTCACCTGGGGGTACTTTGATTCGGTCGCATTGTGCCCCGACTTCGTCTCATTACGTCCAAAGACGTGTTTGGGGGCTTTCTTCGTCTTCCTCCGATTAAATAGTCGTTGTATGTTTACAACGAGAGCCAGGTTTTTGGAGGTCCAATGATAAATTGTCGACGCGATTAACAAGTTTGGCCGCGGCAATTAATCTCAATCGCAGTTTTTTTTTGATTTCTTTGGAATACATTTTTTTTTTTTGAAAACATCGGGAATTATATTCTGCTTAATGAATTAATAAAGAAGCGAATTACAGCGTCGGCTCATTATTCTGGGGAGACAGCTTGTTGCATTCGCCGGGAAGAGGACGGGATAAAGCGGATGGCCCGAAATGCAGCCGGGCAGGGCAACAGGTTTTAAGTGTGCTCCTCGGGTCCAAGAGCTATCCCGTGACACCAAGATGAATCAAGATGAATCCTTCTTTCTTCGCGGCGAATCGTTTCTCGGCGGGCCGCCGACTGCCTTTCTAGAATCTGCTTAAATGTCTCCGACTGCTGCAGTTCGCATAACTCATTTTCCGTAGTTTATGTTAAACGACTTTCGTTTATTTTATATGTCGCGGACCCTCCTGTTGACAATTTTTTTATATTTCCCTTCTTGGAAATCGTAAACCAATTTAAGTTTTTTGTAATTTGCTCCACCATTTTTCGTATATTATCTGAGGAGCACACGAAATGTGTTACACAAACGCTCGCTTACTGGGAGACGTTTCATGATTGAGTTATCTTGGATTCTGAGGGTCGTCGACTTCAAATGAAAGTGATAGAGGCCTGGATCATAGATGTTATCTGGTCAGTCCGTACTTTGACGGACACTGAAAAATATTGTCCCCTTTAATGATCGCCGATATCATCCATTATTTTTGTAGTTTTCCTTCCTTTTACGGATTTTAGAGATAACATCTTAAATGTCTTTTATACTACATAAACTATAGTCAGAAGTCAAAATATTTTTTTTTTATAACACACAACATGCATTTGTAACATCCGCACCCGATTCCAAAAAGTGTTTGTTGATAGATAATAAAAAATGGGCTCTTTTCCTAGTTTTCAACTATAGTAAGACTTCACATATGTGTAACTAATTGAATAAGTTAAATACTAACCGGAAATTGGAAATACGCATAGGTAGGTAGAACTTTTTTAAATTTCATATAAGTATTTGCTAGAAATATGTCTTAATAAAACGTAATTGTATCTAATGAAGAAGAATGAAGAATATATTGCATCGAAAGATATTTCATTTGTGTAATCACAGCGCTATCAAAAAACTCTAGCAAAACTAGGCGAGCAAAATAATAGGTGTGCATTTCTATATATAGTATACTGAGATAAAAATTACGTATCAAAATTAAGAAAATGTCTGCTTAAATTAAGACGAAAGTGCGTTTAATCTAGTCATCCCTAATTCAAACCTTTTCTTTTTTATATTAACATCAAACAGAGTAAATTCTTGAATTGAATCTAGAAAGGTTAAATCTGGTAAAATAAGCAGCGCTAGTCGTTTGATGATCTCAGAATGTTCTGACACAAAAAGTAAAAATATTGAAAATCGGGAAACGTCACCCAAAAAACCTATTGTTGCCGATCACCAACATTTTCCCTAGTCTTCTCAGTATGACAGTTGATATGAAAAAAATTAAATTGTAGCCCAAGTTGTTTGTATTGCATTTATGTATGTACGTATTTAAGATAATTACAAAATTGCGGATTGACGTAAATTGTGAAGTAATGAAATTTGCTTGCATTTCGTATGTAGCAAATTCTGCACAGCCACGGACAGCGTTATCATAAAATAAAAACATACATCAATATAATAAATGATGATAATGAAAACAATTAATTAAATTGTTATTGTTTTAGTTGTTGTTTCTTATCACCATACTTACTTCACATGAATGGCTTACGTGTTTTTAGTCTTAAACAAAACAAAAGACTTCAAAATGCACAAATCTGTTGCGGTGTTCAGATAAGAACGAAAACGGAGTCATACTCATGTAAACCCTTTCGTGGCATAATAAATATAACATAATCGCCGTTTATGCTCAAATGTGATATTAAAAAAGGTTATCAATTAGATACTAGTATTATTTTATTTACATGTTCTGGGCATTTATTCTAATTGTGCAAGATTGTAACAAAATGATTTTTTTAAGAGACTATTGTAAACAAATTCATATTTTAGAAATAAATAAATTGACAAAAGGTAGAGAACAAATCCAAAATATCCTTATCTGATGTATTGTCTTAATAATTTATATTGATTTAAGAGGTCTTTCAATTGAATTTCTGCGTTGAACGATATGGAAAAAGTAAATACAACCAATTTCTATATTTTTATCTTTTAAAACTTTTGGTTTTTTTGGAAAAACGGAATATTAGGATTTTTTAAGTAACCGAGTTGTATATTTCCTCTCGCATTAACTGTATAATGTTAATAAAACAAAATATAGTCGAATAACCAAAAGAGTAAGCAATAGCTTGAAAAAACCTTTTGAAGGAACAATTAATAAAAAAAGGAAGTTTCATGAATTAATTTATGAATAGAGAGAACAACTTTTAAAGTGAAATTTATTTCTTTGATAATTTTATGTACCTATTAAGTATGTGAAATTGTATAAAAATATTTTGAACACATTCGTGCTGGCGAATGAAAATATTTTATTGATTGTTTAGCATCTCAAATGGCGTTTCATCTTTAATTTTCAATGAATTTTTAATCAAATGAATATAATTAGAATTAAAAAGATAAAATATAGCCATAAACTTCAAAGAAGACTGAGGTAATGCACTTTCATCGACAAGAAAATTCACAAAATTAAATGCTTTAAACAGGTATGAACATTTATAGTATAAATATATTTATATATCTAATTTACCTTTCTTTAGCGGTAATTTAATTGCTTATTAAATTACATTATATGTATGTACATTCACGGTTTGATAAAGTACGACAGCTATGATAGAAGCATAAAAATTAGTAATGATGAGTTTATTTATTACTTCCTTCAGCTGTAAAGGATTTTTATAATAGAAAATTAAAAAAATAAATGATATTAGACTTAAATTAAATAGCTTTAAACCGGAATGTACTAGAACTAATATTATAAATTTTATAAAAAGGTAATAAATATTTGTTTTGTTGGTTTTAAGTGTGGCACTAAAAGTAATACGACGTATATAATGTTTTGCTGAGAGCCGACAATATAGAAAAAAAAAGAGTTTTAAGAGGAGAAACTAAATGATGAAAACGATTAAAGACATATAAAAAGTTCTAGAATCGTTAAGGCGCAATCTGTGAGTCGACACGTGACTAACATGAGATAGAAATTTTTGATACGTTTTTTAAAAAGTGATAAAAGTGATCTTACTTTTCCAAAATTCAGTGACGTCACTAATCGAACTGGTGAAATTTAAACTATTGGAAAATTGTATAAAATATTATTTATCTTTCAGATTAAGATTTTGCACTGTGACACTTTTTTTTGGAACTATTCAGATACTGACACAGTTTCACTTCTTCACAGAATTTTTAACTTTCTATTGCGAATTTTAAAATTTGATGAAACTAAATCATCCGTCGGCAAGATACCACTTTTATTTAATCGGCGAACTGAGTCTGGAGATACGTATGAGATACCGTCGGACAGTCTTAACTCTAAGAAATTCGACGAGCGCGACTCGTTTTATGGTGGAGAACCCCTTGATAAGTTCGTCAGTAGTGCTTCCGTCAGACGTCAGCACGGCACTGAATGCTAAAAGTTGAGTGGCGCACGGCTCCTCTTCCAGAGAAACTCCTCAAGACGCTTCTAGACCCTGAGACCGGCAAAAGGCAAGAAACCACAAGAAACCAGAAGACAAGACGAACCGAACTGAACCTCCGGCAAACGGAAAGGAACAGCCGGCAACCTTCTCGGCGGCGGTGATTTAGTTTGATCAGTCGACTTCGATTTGACTGTATATGGGAGCAGCTAACTGGGAGCAATCTCCACCTCGGCGCGGTCCAGCTCCAGCTCCAGCATCCGAGCGGCTCTTTCTTCTGCTGGTCACTTCTATCACGCGAGCCAGAGCCGGAGCACGTCACACTCTCGTCTTCTTGGGTCCAGCAGCGTCTCAGTCTCGACGAGTTTTCGTGGTGCGCCCGACCAATCCTCAAGTGTGCACCTCTTCCCGGGCAGCCCGACCACTGGACACGCCGGACAATTTATTTATGCATGTAACATACACGAAATCGGTGTATGTGCCGCTCCCTATGTACTTCGAGCCTTATAAATGGTCCCATAACGCACGACCGTTTTTACACTCACTTGGCAGCAATTAATTGCACAAAAGCGCATCTAGGCAACTGCAGCTCCATGAGTGCATCTCTGGCCGAGCCTAATTACAGACCCAAAAGAACTCGAATGGCAATCTGGGCGAGAATCAAAATATTTACTCACGAAGATCCGATAAATCACCTGAGGTGGTTTAATAATGACTTAATGTGAACCCCTCAAAACGGTCATCCTCGGAAATTAATATTCTAACCGCGGCCTGACCAGCGTCCAGCGAACTCCTTCGCGGTCCACGCCCGCCGCGATTAACTAGGGCTCTTTTAAAAATTAGAATTGCACGCCTCATTTATTTTCTGGTAGGTGTCCGACTATAGTGTGAACTATTTTGCGGCTAGTTTTTCTTTTCCGCTGGGGATTTTAATTTATCTACTATGGATTTATTTCAATCAATTTGTTATAATGCAAGGAACAGGGTAAGAGGGAAGATCTTATAATGATCTCTCATAAGTCATATTCTTATTATTTTTTACTAAAGTTCTTGAGAGTAAAGGTTTAAAATTTAATGATTTTTATTTTTCAAATTGTACCTACATATTTCTTTTGATTAGTTAAATGTAAAAATACTTTATTTGGGTGTTTTATATTTGAAGAAAAGTATGATTTTATAATATACAGAATTTGTCACAATAATCTGAATTGAAATTATAATATATAAAAAAAAATATTTAAAAAAGCAAGACATACATACATATATGTACATAATTGTGCATACATTCTAAAAATTTGCATGTTTTTATTTTATGTAAAGTCCCCAAAATTGGACAGGACTGAACCCGAAACCATAATCCGCTATGTTGAAGTGTTGACATAATTTATATTCAATCAATCTTAAAAATTTCCTGAACATTTCAAGAGAATGTTTTTCTTAAGGGGAAAAATAAATTTTTTAATCTTATAAATTTGTTTTTCTTTATAAAAATATGTGATTTCTTTCTTAAAAATAAAATTTTCTGCTATGATAGTAAATTTGAAGTCCGCAATGTTATATTTTTATTAAAGTTTAGCTTTGGGATAGTTGTGTCTGGTGGGTAATTTACCTGACCTACGAATTTATAAGGAATATATAAAAATAAATTTAGAATGGAGTTTTACATCTATGAACTATGCTATGATTTTTAAAATAAATGTTAAAGATATGTTTACAGATATGCTATAAATAGTAATATGAATATGAAATGAGTATGATAATTTTCGCTAGACAGACTAAACGATGAGCCATGATTAGTTGGAATTTGTGCGCAGTTTCTTTGAAAATTCATACTTTTTAAAGTACATATTAACGGGAAATGAAACTCCAAAGCAGATTTAATTTCGAAAAATATTGATTGTTTGAAAAATGACATATGTACATATGTATGTAGCTCTCGAGAAAATTTTGAAAACACTATAATAAATAAAGTTATTTTTTATCAAAATTTATGCATTTTTACGTAATAAATAATATTTTCAAATTTAAATGAACCGAAAATTCTATTTGGACATATGTACGTACATACATTACATAATCTGTACCTATACTGTATGTGATAAATATCAAGAATGTCGGCGACAAATACTAAAAAGATTTGTACTTACATACATATGTATGGATTGAATTGAAATAGTTAAATTCGTGTAGATCGATGACATGGTGGCCAGGAAGATTATAGGTTAAACAAATAACTAAGTGTTGACGAGGTTTGACGAAATATCCAATCATGGGAAATCGTAGATAAATTATGTGGAGTATTCAAGATCGTGGTACGTACCAATCCTCGAAAGTCCCGAAACAACAGTAACTGCGCGGTCATCTGCATATGCGATTCACACTTTTGACCATAAAAGTCATCAGCGCATAAATAAACGAGGAAAGTGCATTGAATTTGCTAGGAACAATTGCAATTGTATGAGCCATAAAGTCCACGAAATAGTGGGCTACAGGAGCGCGGAATATCACGAGGGCACACAGATTTAGATATCCAAAGCGAGAGCGCGGCCACTGGAGGTGGACCTGAGCGCAACAAACCCCGGTTCAAGAAATAGTAAGAACTAGTAATAGTCGGCGACGACGACCGCAATTAAATTTTTCCATTAGGAGACGGAGGACTCAAAGGTAGCGCGGCGACTGCAAGATGCAACGACCAGGTGAAAATTTAATTTGAATAAATATTTGCCCGCGTTGGTCAGCGCGCAGCGCAGCGGTGATCTACGCATATGGTGCGGGAATAAGCTCGCGGCCGCGGGGTCCGCACTTGTCTATAAAATCAATTAAAATGCGCGGAAAATCATAGGAGTCCGCGAATGCGGTGGCACTCGAACGGAACATGCAACGCTTACCTGGCTTTCCGTAAATGGGTGACAGAATCTCCAGCACGCGAGGCTCTTCCATTTAGCACCGCCGCGACGCAATAAACGCTTCCTGCGCGGCAGCTGACAATGACAATGTTGCTGCTGCTGAAAGGATAATTGCTGTTAATGGATCTCAGTATTCGGAGGGATTCGACGGCAGGATGGACTCATATAAAATTTACAATTTATTGCGACAGTCCGATCTCGACGCATTTGCATCCGTTTTTAAGTAAGCGATAATCTACGCGTATACCGCAACCAGTTCCTTGCCGGGTTTGCGTGCCTTCATGAAATTCATTAGGTACTTAGCGTTTAAACTTCAAGGAACGCATGCATGGTAATTATTGTTACTAAATTACGAAATTAATTACAGGCGACCTACTTCCGAATTCGAAACGAATAATGAACAATTCAATTAACGTAATGGCACCGAATACCGTCCACTTAAGGATTCACTACTTTTATTTTCTGATACTAAATTAACAGTAGCAAAAATACGAATTTTTCTAGCGGTTTCAATATGAGAAAACGATACTCAATCATAATAAACAATCCTCGTTCGTTTATTTCATTGTTAAAATATTTAAAATTAATTTTTAACACAACACTAGCCATCATTGAGCTAGGACCCTAATTCCGACCACCATCTCGCACTGATCCTAATATCGACCACTTGTGCCCCCTAATACCGACCGGACAAATTTTACTGAAATAAAATATGAAAAGATACGTTTTGTTATCTTATTACAATAAATATTTAATAACATTTAATAACATTTATTAAAATACAGTGCTGCCGGAAATTTTAGGAACAAACGTTGATTTTGAGCATATATTCTATTCCCAAGCCCATCACTTTTTGACAAGGAGAAGAGGGATGGTGACAACGGGAGCATATATAATCTTTGTCTGCCCTTAAATATGTATTTCATAAATTTTTTTTAAATTCATGTACTATTTTTAATACAAATGACCAAAATGGTATGCAACTGTGTTGAAAATTATGTGACCAATTTTCTTTTATCTTTAAATTAGAAATAGTAGGTACAGTTTTTCTCACGATAAAAATTAGAATTTTTTTGTAGAATACTTTACAGTTCAAGTGTTTGTGATGAAAAATTGTCGCTTATGATTCTGAAGTTCAGAATATGTTTATACACTCAAGTATTTTAAGTAATGACAAATTCTAAGAAATTGCATATCCCTCATTACATAAAACAAATAACTGCTAATTACTATGTGGGATTTTCCCGTGCATCCGATGCATTATTGTTTTTTATGATTTTTTACCTCAAAATTGCTATAAAAACCGGCGACACTTGAAATCCGTCGGGTCGGAATTAGGAGCATATTATATTGTCCGCATACCGCAATACCGACCGGCGGGCGGTCGACATTAAGATACACTCTAAATTTTGTTGCTCCTGATTCCGACCACAATATTTTTCAATTTTTCTAACGGAAAATAACTACAAAAACAGTAATTTTACTTAAAAATATATAAATTGGAAGTAATTATTAATATCATAATAAATGAGCTCGACTATTAATAAAACTCCCATTTTGAAAATGTCGATTTTTAGAATTTCGTCGATCCACTCAAGCAAGATCTAGCTTCCGACTAGACTAATAATTTTTTCTACAAAATAATGAATAAATTAACTAATTTTCTTTTTTTACTAACGACAAGTCTAGTAATTTATTTATATATTTTACCTGGAAAAAATGCATTTTTATTTAATTTCAACATGGATATTCGCCAAATAGCCAAGTGGTCGGAATTAGGAGCATATTATATTGTCCGCATACCTCAATACCGACCGGCGGTCGATATTAGGATACTCTATAAATTTTGTTGCTCCTAATTCCGACCACAATATATTTCTATTTTTCTAACTGAAAATAACTATAAAAACAATAATTTTTTATTTAATCATATTACTTAAGAATATATAAAATGGAAGTAATTATTAATATCCTAGTAAATGAGCGCGATTATTAATACAACTCATATTTTGAAAATGTCGATTTTTAGAATTTCTTCGATCCACTCAAGCAAAACCTAGCTTCCGACTACATTAATAATTTTTTCTACAAAATAATGAATAAATTAAATATTTTTTTTTTACTAACTACTAGTATAGTAATGTATTTATATGTTTTACTTGGAAAAAATGCATTTTTATTTAATTTCCACATGGATATTCGCCAAATAGCCAAGTGGTCGGAATTAGGAGGGCGGTCGATAATAGGTGCCGTTACGTTATGTCTTAATGATTAAATTTTTGGTATTAATTTTGAATTGGTATGAGGATGAGGATACAAAACCTTTTTGAATTCGGTATTTACTGTATGTATAGGGGTATTTTCTTTGCAACAGAATCAAAAATAAATTTTATAATTGAGATTTCTCAGTGGGTCTATTTTAAGTAGCGGAGCTTTCTCGCCTCCTAATTACTAAACCACCGATGGAAAATTTCAGAATGCTAACAACATTTTTTACTACACTTTCTATACTTGACTAATATATTGTTATATTTTATAATAGTTAGATTTTATAAAATAATGATCATAAAAGTATTCGCGCTGAGAGATCGATTTCGAAAAGTATCTCGTGTTATTTCTTCCTTGCTCTTAATTAAAAACCGATCAACCTACGAGTTTTACTGAAATTTTCGAAATTGTTAAAAAAAAATCACTAAAAGAGCAATGTTTTTGTTCAAGCATCATATTACAGTATAATTTTCCTGAACATTATAATTTTTGCAGTTTTCGCCTATATGACGACTACATACATATATACATGTAGTTATGAAAATATTGAACTCATGCTTAATATAAGATGTTGCACAATTTTCTTGATTTTTGAAACATATACCTAGATATGGAAAATTTGTATTATTTTAAATTAATTTAAACATACATTATGTATTTTTGTTGAATGTTTTTAAACATTTTTGTCAAAAATTTTGTTCAAAACAACTTATCAACATATGAAATGATAATAAATATTAATTTCCTATAGAAAAAAATCTTCAACCATTCCTATTTGGTATATCACCAAATGGAAAGTTCTAATCAAAAAATGATTTATTTTTTGTTTTTCTCTCCATGTCAACTGCCTCTTGAATTAATGGAAATGTATTGTATATGTTTTCTAAACAAATCTAAAAATAATTTTGCTAATTGGCTTATCAGCTATATAGGTACACAGGATGTGGGAAATCTCGAAAAAATTAAGTTAATGATATGCATACAAGTGTGAGAATACATAGACGATAAGAAGACGATGATTGCTGACCAGACAGAACTAGCACGAGTATTATCAGACAAAAATTGGGGCTCGCGGCAGCATAAGCTGCCGATAAATCGCTTGACATTCAAAATGTTATTTCCAATTTAATATTTAATAATCAGCTAGCGAGTGGTTGTCTTTTGTTATTGGTGGCAAATGAGTTCACCGGGCGGGCGATATTAGTTATCGTCGCGAAAATATTCCCCGTCGAATGAAATGTGGCACAGAGTGGCCGTTTTGGTTTGCAGTATCTCTGCAACAGAGTCGAGGAGTTGACGTCGAACAGACGCAACAAATGCAAAATAGCAAATTCTCGGACCATGCAGGAATGCGCTTTACCTTACCGCATATTTTCCATATCTTGAAATATTTCAAATCGAACTAAGTGTTTGTCTTCGCTAAGAGGTTCCCCAAGGTGAGGTGAGTATCGCTGGCATCCTAATGAAATGCCAACGAGATTTAGCGGCGATACTCGTGGAAAACAATTCATTACCAACTCCATGGAGTGTTTCATGAAGTCGAAGTCGATGGTATCGCAGCAATTTTTCTTTAAATTGAATTCACCGTAATACGAATACCTTGAAGAGGTACCTCCAAGTTGGGTATACCTTCGCGCCTTTCTTGCAAAACGGTGCGATTCAAATAAATCACAGTTCACCTCTTATCGGGCTTTCGCGGACGAAAATCTGTGCCGATTTCGTAAGGGGCACTATGGGCCCATTTAAACGACTCAATCATTTCAATTGGCACAAAACCGCAGGAACGTTATCATTACGCTTATTGGAAACTTTTGAGTCCGAAGAACTTCAGCCAAATCGACGACGTCGTGACGGTGGGAAATGAGCTCGGTTTGGAACAATTCCCAACCCCTCCGGGGCTCGAGAGGGCGAAATACAAATAGAGCTAATTTGCAAAAATCAATAAAACAACTTTTTTTTTATTCCGCCTGGTCAGCCGCAAGTAATCTCAGCTTGACCAGGTAAATCACCACCGGTGAAAAGATTGGTGGCCAAATGATGTGTGCATAATCCCCTTGGCTCTGATTGCAGCATAAAAAAAGTGATCGCAGTGCACTTTTGCGTCCCAGGTGAATTCGCTGGGACCTGCGGGCACAAAAAGGCACCCATTACCCGCGGGATTTCGCATTCAATTCAGCCGCACCGGAGCGCCCGGGCACGATTCAATCAGAAGAGGTGCAAATCAGAAAATTATGCCGATTTACCTTTTTGCGCGCAAGGGGAGCCCACAGGTGAAAAAGATGTTCGCGTCCCCGCGGATTGTCCGCACCTTTTGACTGCTGACTTTCGCGCCCTTCCCGGCTCACCTCCTGATTCGATTTTGGTAGCAAAGTTCACTGGGAAAACAAATTCGGGTGAGCTCCTTGAGTGCGAACGCCTCCGAGGAAAGGTAAGTCGAGATCAAGTGATAAGCCTTGATAGTGGTTGATCCGAGGTTCGTTTCTCCGAACCCCGCTCCCCAACTGCTCCTTGAGATTGCGTCATAGACTCACGCATAAATTAACAAGTTTCTTCGTTTTTTTGCCGGAAGGCAGTCGACCAGCTTTGCAGGTGTTGTCCAGGTAAGTGGGAAAATCAAAATCACCGGAAGAGTAGACACACTCACTTAAAAGGAAAACGACACTTTTACAGCGAAATTCGGTCTTAATTTATGCACCCAATAGTCAAATATTGTCAGGAACCATTTCCTTTTTAAGCGGTTCTATACTTGGTTTCATATTTATAACCCGCACCTAATAATTTGAAATTAATTCCTTCTGGAAATAAATTAGCATTATGAATTTATTTGTTGGGGATCATGGACTTAAAGCAGAAATTATTTTTAACCGAATATTATAAATTTCAGAAATACAGTTCATTTCATTTCATCGTACCGTACTGAACATTTGTTACCTATTCGTTTTATTTAACAGAACAAGTAATAGGTAACTTGAATAGAATTTTTCCGTAGATTACGAAAATGAAAACTAAAATTTCTTTCAAGCGACGATTTTGAGAAAAATAGGGTTAGGTCTTAACCTTAAACAGTTCGAATTTTAAGTATTTTTGGCGATTTAAAACAAAAATAATGCGGTTCAAAGCTGAAAGCCTATATCCTCATCTCGACGTATGAAACAAATCGGAAGTGCTAACATTTATGTATTTCCAACTTGTAAAGAGGAAATTAAAGGTAAATATCTTCCTCGCCTTATCAATGGTGACAAACACGTTTTTGTCTTGTATGGAAATACATAATTCAAAATTTTCAAATAATATTCAGGACAAATGACGCATTATTATTTACAGAAATGAGGTGGAAACATCTTTAATTTAAAAATGTTCTATTACGTAAAACTAGCTTTTCAATATTTAAGAGAAATGAGTTTATGCCAATTTTCAAAATCCATTTATATCGTATTTTTAATTAATTAAAACATTACAATAAATTTAAAAAACAAGAAAATTATTTCAGAGTTAATACTATTATAAATAATAATAAAAAAATCGGTAACTCAATTAAAGATCGTGATTTTGGGTTTGTCTATTTGAAGTGGAGTACTCCAAATAAAATACAAATTTGTGATTCCCAAGAACTGTGGGACTGCAGCTGCATGACTCTCATAAATCTCTAATAGGAGCTGAGGTGACAAGTTATTACTGCATAATTTATGATAGTGTAAAATCATCTAGGCGGTCCCAAAGAGAATTATTTCAATTTCCATGCCTCGAGAAGCTGACACGACTCAGCGGCAGTCCGTCAGGGCCAGAACAGAACAAGTAATTAACGCACTGCGGAATGAAATTTAAATTGGAAGTAACAAGAGCTGCGCCAGTTACTGCTGATGAGTCCATGATTACCACGGAGCACCCCATGAATGAAATAATTAAATAAATTCTACCAGCGGGGCAACTCGCTGGTCAACTGTCGTTTGCGGAGCCCGAGCCGAGACGTCGACGACGACGGCGCGGCGACGGGCACGTCGTCCGTCGCACCGTCTTAATACGTCGACCGCAGTATGCTCCTAATTATTTGATTCATATGTCCAGCAACTGTGCGGAGCTCCCGCAGCCCGAGATGGTTCGAGGAGCCCCACGGCCCACAGTCCGGCGTGTTTGTCTTTCCTATAAACTTATGTAATTCTAGGGAATTAAATTTGAATCGCATCTGTTCCACGCCGACCAGAAGATTTTCTCGGCGAGCTCACTCTGCTCGTTAGAAGTTAGTTCAACGAGAGTTTCATTGAAATCAATGACTAATTTAACTAATTGGATGAGAGTCCACTCATTAACACTGTGATCTGATCGTAATTGAAATGAATCAAAAGCTTCCGGTGCACTGGAAATGGAATCGAACTCAAGACCCTTTAATTGTTTGCGTTCATTTAAAAGAACCACCCGCTCGTTTACTAGCAATTAGTAACCTAGTTGCAGAAATTACATAATTTGCGGAAATAGTTTAAATGTTTGCAAGTTTCTTAATAAAATTCAAATCACAACCATTTCAAATGCAATATACTAAAATATTACAAAATTTTGCATACAAAATTACGAATGACAATTTATTAAAACGCATTAAGAGCGCATCTGAGTAACCATTAATAATTTGAATATCTCTCTTCCGTAAGTTTGTTATAACATTATGAGAACATTTATGATATTTGAAAATTAAAATTTAACTGTCGTGAAGATTGGCGGAAGATCTGTGGTAGTCTCACAAAGCATTTACATTTTCTGCATGTTCGCCGCTAACGCAAACAATCGTTTAAATAATTTTTCATGCATTTACAAAACATATAAAGATAAGAGCCGTGTAATGGATTCATTAGTTTGGCTTAAGCAACCTGAGCAAACAAGCAGATTCCATTTGATGGTAGACGTTCGATATTCCTTCCTGCATGTTAAAGGCTTAGAGTGTTGGAAGAAGTACAAGATATTATATTACCTACGCCTTATTTTGAGTTAAGAGTTACACGTTTGCAATGCTATGAAAATGAATAAAATTACAATTTAAATTTAAACATGTCTTACGCCTTTACCAGTCACAAATATTAATCTATCAAAACTACACCCATAACTTTTTTAATATGATTGAAATAGACTTCATAAAAGACTATTTGGGTAAAGATTTTAAAAATCGTACAA
Organism: Machimus atricapillus; assembly: GCA_933228815.1. Taxonomy (NCBI): domain Eukaryota; kingdom Metazoa; phylum Arthropoda; class Insecta; order Diptera; family Asilidae; genus Machimus; species Machimus atricapillus. The sequence goes on along the minus strand of OW121786.1, from coordinate 42,584,342 downwards.
TAGAAATGATAAAGGAAGTCAGCTGCTGTAGGTTATTGGTAAAAACTATAATTTATCTTAGGGTTTCAAATTGTTGTTCTCTGTTATCCGATATAGATTAGACTTTTTTTAACTTGACTTCTTAAAATTTCACATTAACTATAGAATTTATCAAATGCACACCATATTTACAAAATATTCATACATTGTATGGTGTTGCATCAGTTCTATTCGTTTCAGACTCATAACTCACGAAAAGCGTTTAAAGGTTCGATATGATCCCGAAGAAAGTAACAATTTTCATCCCAGAATGGGAATCAATCGAAAAATCAATTTTGGCCGTTCCCTGTTTGCACTGTAATTTGAGGAATGCGGCGGCGCACAAGTGCACGTAAGATTTATGCGCCGTGAAATTTCGAAGCGTATCTTAAGCCATCGCGCGGATTAATCGGCTCAATCTGAACTTTTATCTCCCCCCGAAGGAATTTCATCACTCTCTCATTCATTCACCTGAGAATCGCGGCGCTGCACTTAATATTCGCGTTTCGCAATGCAGAGCCCATCTCCCACACGCAACAGCGGTCCCGCAGACAGCTGAATAATGGACAAAAGGAAGATCTGGGAGATCTCTAGCCCTCAGATAATAAAACTCATTACGGACCAGGTAATAGTCCGGCGAACGGTGCTATTATACGCGCTTTATTTGTTACTTTCCTCAAAGATTCGCGAGTCCGCACTTTATTGATTCCCGGCTACTCCGCGGAACTCGAGGGACGGCCGCCTGCATTAAGGAATCAGACAAATAAAGCAGCATCGTGCCCGGAAATGTGCTGCTAATATTTTCATTTAACTTTGCAATTATTGCTTGTGGCTTTTGTTGATTGCTGTTGAACCAACTGGTTGCGAACAATCGGAAAGTGGCGGGCGGGACGTGGAATGCGCTTTTTGTAAATGGCCATTTAGAACCCTCAAAGACCCTCAAAGACTGGTTGTACGGCCGTTGATGATTTACTGCATTTCTTTTCTCCTAGGAATCAATCAATCTTCAGACGCAAATCAATCAGAAAGATTTTTATGGTGGCTCATAATTATTTATTACTGTCGTGAAATGTTTCACAATGATCACAAAAGATACGCTCATTCAACCGATCTGCAAATCGAAGAAAAGGTTTTCTATTCGAAAATTTCCTTATTTCGGATATTTCTCTTTTAGAGGTACTTTTCGATAATTCAAATATTTTTCTAACACTCTGACGGATACGTTATTATTTTGATCAATTATATTATAAAATGTTATGTATTTTATAGGTATTTTTTGTCCTCTTATAATTTGATCATATCATAAGCATTATTACCAAAATTTTGGGAATTTTTGTTGCATAAAATATTAATGTCAGTTAGACAAATTTCTTTTAGCTATTTATTCACTTCGGCTCCACAGAATTTTTCTGTGCAGAAATTAAGCGCAAAATTGCAGCACGGAGTTTCGTAGGATCTCCGTACTAAGCTTAACACTAAACACATTTTGTTCCAGGTTTTTATGATTCGATAGTTTGATTCACGAAGTAGGTTCAGATGTGTAATTGATAAATATTTTCTGGTAATTAACCGATCTATGACAATGAATATTGGCGGGGTCAAAAAAAAAGCAATCGTCTATGAGTTATTTTCACGTGAACTGCGTAAATAAATAACTTATTAAAAATGTGAGTAGTGAAGGCTATTCTAATTTTTTTTTATAATAGTAGGTACTAAGCATTTTTGCACAGTAAATAAAACCGACTCGACGAAATCAAACAAAGAGCCGACAATTAGACTCAAGACTTTTATGAACATGTAAATAAAATTGAAAATGTATTTTAAAATTTAATTTACATATATTCCAAATGCCTGAAATACGCTACCCATTTTGTAGGCGAACCTCACTCTATTCAATTTAAATAGCAAACATTTTAAAAAATTTTATTTGCCTAATTTCATTTTATGCCGAGTAAAACATGAAAACTGGCGTTTGCCTCCAAAGACACTCAGCGGGTCTTGAACTAATCTGCAAGCGTTTATTACTTTACCAAAAATAACTGGGCACTCTGCCAGAATTTTCAAGAATTTTTAAGTTCGCAGTATTAAATAATTAAAGAATTTTTACTAAATTATTACCGCAGCCGAACTGATTTAACTGGAGCAGTGTCGGGGCTCTTCTAAAATGTCTTGAAGCCAGCTCGCAGCCCGTTGGGGAGATTTTTGCGTCTCCACTGGGCAGCCAGAAGAAAACCGTTGGCACCCTCAACAAAGGCGAGGCCACCAAACCCACAAAAGTCGATTAAAACACGGCAAAGAAGCAGAGAGCCCCAAAAGTGAATTAGCACTTACCCGTCAGAAGAGCGCCAGGTCCCTCGGTACGCGATGTCACTTGCCGGCCGCGGTCAGTTAGCGCTTTCCCGGTTTCGGTGACCACTTTGCGCTGTTCCCGATCGCCTCCCGTTTCACAAAACGTCTTCAGAATCCCGTAAAACTCCCGAAATCCTACGCAGACAACTCGAAATCGGCGAATTGAGGTTAACTTGTTGATCAATCAAAATGACAAACAAAAGCTGACAAGACACCGAGCGGACTGTTAGGAGGTCACTTATGCGATAGTTGCGCTCAGATTGCAAAAGCGGATGCTTTAGGAAGGTTTTAGTTAAAAGGGCGCCTGATTCTGGGACTCAAACCAATTTTTGATGAAATTTACAGTTTTCGAAAGTTTTCAAAGTTGTTAAGCTTTAAATAACGGGAAAACAACGAATGCACACAAGAACCGGGCTGCAAAAATATCCCAGAAGAGCTCATGGCAGTCGCATGAAATCATCGCGTTTTTCATTTCCATTTCCGTTGGGAATAAGCCCGTAAATTTAATCCTCCTTCAAGAAATAAGTTTAAAATAAGAATAATGAAATTTTGCACGAATTTTTAATGCAGTTACCGGAAGGAAAATTAAAAATCTAAAAAAAGCTCTTCTCGTTTTTTATGAACTTGGCTTCTCCACATACTTGATAGTTCAGTGATGCCTTTCCGCAATGAAGTTGAATGCAATTCTCTCTCCATTTCGATGGCGAATTAACAGTTAATTTAATTACCTCAGTGAGTTCGAGTAAAGTGCTTTTGATTTTCGCATAAAACATGGAATTAAACGAGGAGGAGGATAACGTCGAAGCCACGGAAAACACTGAAAACATTTTCTCAGCGATCTGGGAGAAGGGCGGCCTGGCGTGCTGCTTCTACAAGCTGCAGACGATGGAGCTCTTTGTCGCGAACGAGGCCGCGGACGCGCCCCCGGAGCACCCGTTCCTCCAGAACATGCTGCGCCAAACAAAGCCGTCGTACATCGTGGGAAGTGGCCAGCCGCAGTTCCTCAGGGAGCTGATGAAATGGTGCGACCTCCCGGACACCCTGGAACCGGACGATTTTTTAGTGGGTAAGCCAAGCAGAGCGCCACTCTCAAATTTCGTCGTGTTTCCCCACAGCGAAAAGACCTTGACCAAAAACCGCGACCGAATTCTGTCCCTACGTTTGCCCGGGATGTGCGAGAGCCTGACCAAAGAGGAGCGGTGCTTCTTCCTCGAAAGTCTGATTCCTTTGGATCACAGCCTGACTGTGCAGTGCCTGGGAAATTTGTTGCATTACCTGGACATGCAGTGGAGGCTCTTCTTCCTGCAGGACTCCAGCGAGGCAACAGTAACGGACGTGAAAATCTTTTTCTTGGAGTCACAAGTTTTAATCGACGACTCGACCTTGTCTTCTCTTGAGATATTTTCGAACGAACATCATCCGTCCGCCTATAAACAGGACGACAGGCAAGGATTTTCCGTTTTCAGTGCATTAAATCGGTGCTCCTCGAAGGCGGGGGCTAAGGCTCTGCACAATTTGCTTTCGCAGCCCACTCGAGATATAAATGAGCTTAACCGCAGCTTCGAGACCGTGCAGTGGTTTGTCCAAAACAGCAAGAGCCCTACAATTGGAAAGTTGAAGAAGTACCTCAAGAAACTTCACGATTTGGGGCAGATTTTTAGAAACTTAACCTTGAAACCGAACAGCCCTAAGGAGTGGGTGCGTTTTCAGGAAACAACGTGGGCCGCCTTCATGATCACCAATCTTTGCAGGGAGGCCGGAAAAGGTCAATCTGGCACTCTGCTTGCTGAAATCGCTGACTATTTGGTCGGTAATCCTGTTCTAAAAAATGTCCTCTTCACAGTGGACACGGTCTTCGACCAAGAAGAAAGTTTAAGCCAACGAAAATTTGTAGTGAAAACCGATTTGGACGAGGAACTGGACGAGAAAAAAGCCAAAATGATGGAAATCCAGGACTCCTTGCAGGAGAAAATAATCGCTGAATGCGCTAATCTTCCGAGTTTTGTGACCCATATGCAAGGTTATTACATTCCCGAAATAGGGTACGTTATCAAGGTCTCAGTCACCGAAACTGAGACGGAGCTAATGCTCTCGGGAATTGGAAGTCAAAGCCTTAACTTTCTTGTAAAATGCGGCAGCGATTACTTTTATGACTCTGCCCTTTGCGACGAGCTGAACACGAGGTACGGCAACATCTACCCCGACATATGCGAGCACGAAATGCGAATTTGTCAGCGGACTTTAAAGTACCTCCGGGATAATCTTCCCATTATTCAAAAAGTGGTGAGTCTCTGTGTGAAATTAGACTATATGATGGCATTTGCTGTTGTGGCAAAAGAAAGGAATCTTATCAGACCAGAGGTCGTCATCGAAAAGATTATCAAAATTGACAACGGACGCCACTTTCTCTGGGAGATGAAAATAAATCAATTCGTTCCAAACAACACCCACATTTCTCTAGAGAATAAAAATTTAATAACAATCCTAACAGCCCCCAATGCGTCAGGGAAGAGCGTCTACATGCGGCAAGTAGCACTCATCGCATTCTTGGCCCACGTTGGATCGTTTGTGCCCGCGACTTGCGCCAAAATCTGTCTCCTTGACTCCATCTACTCCCGGATGCACAGCCCGGAGTCCACATTCACTGGAACTTCGTCATTCCTTGCTGATTTGCAGCAAATGGGGCGAGTGATGTCGAATTCCACTAAAAGATCTTTGGTTCTGGTCGACGAGTTCGGTAAGGGCACCAATGTGCCGGAAGGGCTTGCACTTCTAGCATCCTGCATCGAGGAGCTATCGCTTCGGGGCACGGACAGCCCAATCGCTCTTATTACCACCCACTACACCGATATTTGTGAAATTCTAAAAGTTAAGGAGAATATCCTTCAGCAAACTTTCGAAAACAAAACCAGCAAGGAGGGGACTTTGGTTTCCACCTTTAGGGTGATGGGTGGCCGAAGTATTTTGTCGTATGCTACAAAGGTGGATGGTATTAAGCAATTCCTGGACGAGCTCCTGGGCGAGGAATCATGCAGGTATGCTGTCGTCTTGTATCATGTAAATTTTCATGTTTATACGACTTTTGCAGGAAGCTCCAAGATCAGCACAGGGAAATTCATCGTCTGAGACTGAAATTCGGCTACAATGTTGTGAAGAAATACGTTACCATGGGAACTGTAAACTGGGACGAGGTATGGAAGATTTTTGAGGAAACAAAGTTAAACGAGACTGATGTACTTTGCAATGCAGCAGCCACAACTTACTAAAATTTGTCACATATTTGTTTTAAAATGTTTGAAATAGATTCCGACAAGAATTTTCATACCTTTGCATTGTATGAATACAGATTGTGACTGTAGCAAGAAATTACAGAAGTCTTATTTGTAGTAGGCTTTATAAATATACTATGAACTAGAAAATGTACCAAATTTATCGGGCTTTCGGTTATTGTATTATTATTATACTTAAAAGCGAATTTATTTGATTCAAGCTTATCAAAATGTATTAGTATTCATTTAACTATCCCAGATTTATAATATTTTAGTAAAGTATTTCGCATATTGTTTTTTTCTTAAATTCCCGATATGTATCTTATTTTATTGAATTTCATAATTTTAATATTAGTGGTTTCGGAGACAGAGATAATATTGCGAAATACATACATATGTATGTGGTTCTATTACTATACCAAATTTTTATTTTCGATTTCGACATTTGGGATGTTCAGCAGTTGAACCCTTCTCAAAGTATAAGTTTTCTAACACAAATTATTATCTCGTAAACTAGAAGATTTTTACTTACTTACTTTGGCTTATTTTAAGTCATGAGCTTGCCCGTTATTCGTTTTTGTTTGGACTTTGGTTTTTAGGACACCCTATATATGTAGATATTATACCTAAAGGCTTTTTTTTTTAAGAGTAAAGTTTTTAAATTTTGGTCTCAAAGAGTCAAGATACAGATTTCGTCTAATGGGCTCAAACGTGCCACCTTATGGATTGCACCACGCAGCTCTATTTACTGAGGCATAGGTTATGTACTTTTAAAAACGATCCCCCTAATTTTCGTATTTTCTAAATTTAATGAGATAGAAAACTAATTCTTTGCAAGCCATTGAATGTTAACAATTTTAAGTTTTTGGTGAAAGTTACGTCTGAAACTAACCGCGACGTTACGCCTAAAGGAGCTCCTTTCATGAGGGCTCCTTTGGGAAACGAAGGTAGGGACCTTATGAATGACTTTCTCGGAAAAATCGGTAGAAATTGAAAAAGTTTCCGATTACTGCGGTTGCAGACAACCCAGACACTTCCTCTTCCGAATCATAGTCGAAACGAGCACTTGAGCGATAACTCCTGCCCGTCAAATTAATCCAGCCCTCTTGTGCCGTTTGGGGATTTTCCGGGAGCCCGGGTCGGAACCGGGAAGACCCACAACTATTAGCACTTAATGAAAACCATAAATTGCTCAGCGCTTAGCTAGAACCATTCTGGGCCCATAAATATCATGAGCTTCCGACAAAACTTTTCGCTTTCATTCCCGGAAATTGGTGTAACGTTTTCCCTCTTCCGAAAGGTGGATATGTTCCAGAAAGTGGTGGTCTCAGAAAGGCACTCGGATCCCTTATCCGGCCCGGGAGGTTAAGATTTCCTACTGGGGGCTGTTGGGTAACGTTCCCTAGACCCGGCTAGGGCAGTTGTGGCAGTCGCCCCCGCAGCATCACAACACTGCTCACGGGCGGGAAAATTTGTATCTCGGGATAATTTACCCCACTTGACTATGCAAAGTTTCCGGATAGAAGGCACATGTTCTTCTCCCATGAAATATGTGAAAACCTGGCAAAAGTTTTTCGGGCTTCGTGCCACTTCAGATGCCCACAGTTCATGAATAATTACTGGGCCGAGGTCCCGGCCGCAGAATACCCTAATCCGGCATTCTCGCGGAATCGTCCGCCCTTCGGATTTGTTGTACTTTATTTGTAACTCTGCTCTGGTTTCGGATGACAAGAGTTTTGCCACGCCACGCAAGAAGAAGGAACGCCATCCTGTCCCTAAGGGTCCTAAGGGTGGTTAGGGCGAGATTTAAATTTTAAAAACCCTCCCACGCCAAAGATAAAGCAAGAGCACTTGTTTCCGGCTCCTTGTTATGCTGAAAGGCATTCCTTCGGCGCACTGCATGCCCGGCAAGAATATGCAAATTCCTGGATTTTAGTCGGAGCTCTTCGAATATTTTCTATAAAGTACGGGTGGACGGACATTGAGTGAAATGTCTGCTAACTTCTACAACTCTCAAGTTTGCTTGCAGTTGAACACTGCAAGTCTACAGGATTAATTGTCTGAAGGGAGCAGAGCACAAAGTTTTGCTGTCATGATTTTTTTTTTTAGAGTCCCTTTAATTGCTAGAATCCATAAAATATAAACAAACCAGGAGCATACAGCTGAGCACTCTGTTTGAATTTCCCATAACAATTCTAAGGAACACTAACTTCAATTTGGCTGAATTGTAATCTCTGCAGATGGACATCGTACTGACGATGTTAAAGAAATTTTAAAATTTGCATGCAAACACTGATGCACGTGGGCTATGCTTAAAAATCTGATAAAGTACTTTACATATGTTTGTAGAATGCTTTATTTTTGTAACGTTATATGTATATTTTATATAATTCTTCATTTATTCGGCTTACTCATCTATTAATTTAGAAAAAGAGTTGCCCATAAGCAAAATTTAGCATAAGTAAAAATCTGGTTTTTGAGATAATGATACTTATTTCAAATTTAGGAAAGTCGTTATCTTCGAAAAAAATTTTTTGTGCTGCTAAAAATTTCTACTATTACCAGTAGAAAAATGCCAAATTTCTAATTTTAATAATCAGAAATGTAAATTAACTATACCTACGCGCATAAATTCGTAAAATAACATACTGGCTTTTATAAACGAATTCTATCAATGTTTCTAAAACTCCTCATATTTGATTGGAGAAATTTGACGAATGCATGAAATTCATCTGAAATTTACAATTTTATTTTTTAAATCGATTTAAAGAATCGAAAAATTGTTTGTTTTTTATAGATTTGCTCAAAATTTACAGTATGTTCAATCGTGTTTTCATAAAAGTACTTTGAGAAGTTTTAGTAAAATAACGTAATTCAAGCAAACTAAAATCAAAGATCAGAGTGATTTTATATATTTTTATTATAATTATTTTTTTATTAACATTTAAGGTAACAACGTGAAAAATGTACAGTAGGAAGAGGAACAGGAACCACTTCCAGAAGCTCACGGCTCCTCAATCCTCTATTTGGTGGACCCCCAGCAAAAATCTCTAAATTCAGGCCACTAACGAGATTAGCCGGTCTTAAAGGATTTGGCAGCTGAGAGTTAGAAAAATAAATAAATAAGTGTCGAGTGCAACTGCGCATGCAGATTTGTCTCAAGATCGGGTTGATGCTGCAGCTGGAGCCGAAGCAGGACCACTCTCTCTACATAGTGAGACGCAAAAAGTTTTTTTTTTTAGTTTAATTTTGCTATTCCGGTTGTGTTTATTTTATGATATGCTAATCGAATTGTGTATATTTTATGAAAGGTTTCTTATTGCATAAATTAGTGAGAATGATGAAAATTAGTTCAAGTGAAGGGTGTTCTGCGTTTTAATACCGGTAGCTGTGAAGTGTTTAGTGAATCTTTTTCTACAAGGAGATAATAAGATCTACATATATCTACAAGAAGATAAGATGGAATTCTAATTTATTTCCTTTCTAAGGTTAGCTGATCATTCTTTATCAACGCCTATACACAATTTTAGTTTCACGCTGCAAAGTATTTGTAGTGTACTTATTTCTACATTTTTTACATTTCTTATTAACCCCTTTATTTCTTTTTCAATTACAGGTACCCGAGTTGGGTAACTTAATGACTTGTGAGTAAATTTTAATACTTTTTAAATACTAAATAATTTTTGGTAAAACCGCTGCGTCTTTCATCTTCTTTTAATCGTTGGACTCGGAAGGTCTCTACTAAGCGATTGGACTTTCCGTCTTCTTATCGCAATATTATTTATGATTTATAATTTCTTTTCCATTACAGCTAATCTGTAAGTACATTTGTATTTCTATGTATATTTTTATAAATTCTGTTAATGCGGTTCCGGGAGACCTCTACCAAGCGATTAGGTCTCCCGTCCTCTTATCGTCGAATTAAAAATTTGAAAGCCCGCAATTTATAAAATTATTTTAATTCGTTTATGTCAATAGTTTTAATCGAATTTGCAATTGTCTTCAGTTGGGGCTCTTTTATTAAATTGTTTATTTACCATATATTAACTTTCCAATAAAGCCAACTCTTACTGAATTCATAAACCTCATTTTAAACTGCAAAATCTTCGGCACTTAATTATTGAGAATAATATAAGGCAGGTTTTTAAAATTTAATTTAAAATAAATAAGTGGGAGAGTACAAAACCATTGAGTTATAAAAATCTTCTTCGCATGTATTTTGAATCCCAATATCAAAAAATCATAACGATAGTCGCGACATAACCAATAACCATGCTCTGGAGATAAACGACAAATATAGACGGATAAGTTTGTAATTTTTTTAAAATTCATTATCTAATCATTAAATTTCGCAATTTAATAGGAGTGGGGTGGCGATATAATTTAAAGAAAGAAATTGGCATAGTTTTTGAAATATAAAAGACCTACTTTGTCGCTCCGCGGCGATGGGGCGCGTTTAATTGATAAAAGGCAAAATAAAAACCATTAGTGCCAAAAAGATGGAATTAAATGTTCTGTTTATAAATTGTTAATAGAAAGTTTATGCATTAATAACGTTTTTATTTAAATATAAACAGTATCATCGAGTACCAAGTAATTACATAAATCCGGAATTGAATCGGGATATAAAACTATAGTTTTTGTGCAAATTTTTCCCTAATTTTGAATTGCTTATCCTGAACATAATTAAATTAATTGACTAAAGTTAATCCAAATCCTTTCCTAATAACATTAGATTTTTAAAATAATTTATTAGAATATTTTTACTATTTTTGGTTATTATCTCGATGAATTCCATATCTTAACAATTCATTTTCGACAACTTGCGAAGATGCAAGCATATGATATTGTTCTTCGTCTTGACTTATATGATCAAGAAATTTATTTTCTATCAGATGTCTAAAATTATTATTGATGATCCATTTTATGTAATTTCTCTCATCTTCAGTCAACTAGAAAATTAAGCAGTGTCACATGTTAAAAAGCAAAACGAATCAAAGAAAATATTTACGTTGTGCCTTTTGCCTTCAGCGATTTGTTGCAGTAGACTATGCATTTCTGGCACCAAGTGAAGTGCACCCTCTTCAATAGGTTTGGTATCTTTTAAAAAGTTCTGGAAACGATCATCTGCTATGGCGACTACCGTTGATTTTCGGAAAAATTCTACGAAATCTTCTATTTCTCCAGCTTCGTATTTTGCTTTCATATTCCCTAGTAGACTTTCATGCAGCCCATAGAGTCTATTAAGAAAGTCTAGATGTTCGATCTGAAATTATATAATATAACTAACATTTTTCACTCCATTCGTGTGCGCTTAAAAATTATACTTCGAAATTACTGGACCTAATTCAATCTCATTTATAATTTTACAATTACAATCTTAACGTGTATGCATGTCTGATATTATAATCAAATATGTCCAAACGATTTTGAGATTACTTCTTAAGTATAAATAAACAGACTTCCTATTTATAAATTAAGTAGAGTCCACCTTATCATTGGAATTAATTAGCATTATTCATTGCAAATGACTTAAAATAAGCCAGTACGGCCTAAGAATAATGGCGAATAGTTTGGAGTGGTTTGGTCGATATCCTACTCCTAATTATTTCTAACAAATATCTTTCTTTCCTTATTTTGTGTTATGTATTTCGAATCAAGGTGGGTTATTTTATAGTCTTCTTAAAAAACTCCATGGAGACTGTTACTACCCCAAAAAATCAGAAAAGTAATGAAAATTTTAATACGTATACATATATATAATATAAATGCTTAACTAATCCTGTACCTAAAAGACCTTAATTAAGCGCGTCAGCGATGATAATAAAACTAGTAATTTCGAATAACGTTGAGAATTTGTAAGTGTAAAGGATAATCCCGATTTTTTATTTGTAAGAGTATCGACCATTATTAATATTATTTCTACAGATCTTCAGATCTTTACAAAACGAAAAATTACTTACACCTTTCGTTAGACATATAATGTCACGAATAAAGCCATGTTTATCCAAGTGTACTCGACAGTACGATTCATAATCAGGTTCTGATTTGCTATACGTAATTAGGTCCTTGTTATTAAAACCATAAAGTTCTTGTATTTTTAATGGCAAGCGCGCTCCAGGCTCCCTTAGGCTAGTTAAAAGTAGGCCACCTGGCATAAAAATTGATTTCAATATTGGCTTTTTAAAAACTGGGACAGTAGTGTTGCAAGTTTTAGGCACAAATTGTCGATCCAAGTAAGGCCTCATTGCTCGATCAATTTTTGCTACCACTCTTGCTACTGTCTTTTGTGCAAGCTGGAATGAAGGAGGTAGAAAAAAATTAATTAAAATTAGATATGCACAAAAGTAGATAACTTTACAACAAATCAGAAATTGGAAAGTTAATGCGGAAGATCAATAGAGCAAACCTGATTACTTTAATATTTAGCTTGTTTACGTTAAAATAATGTTCTTATACTATATCATCAATTAAACTTTAAAATTTATCCTGTTTTGATGTATAATATTTGCTATTCTAGTAATATTAAAATATTTTAATAAAAAAATTTAAAATTTTATTTAGCATAACAGGTAGGTATAATAAACTTACATACTGTGCAACTTCATGATGGTTGTAAAATGTGTGTGTGTACTTGCTTGCGTAGAGATTCCTTTTATACTTCGTTCCTGACCCACATGAAAAAATATGTGGATCATTCGTACGAAAATTGGAATCAATGACAGTACATCCTTCTATTACAAGACCAGCACTCCGAAGTACTAATTAAGGAAAAAAATTTTGTAATTATTTTTAACTTAACAATTAACAAATTTAATTATCAATGAAAATAGAACATTAAGTTTATCTATTAATGTACATTTCAAAAAGTACCAAAAAGGAATGTACATTTTGTCAAAAATCAAAATTTCCAAAACTGGCATGTCAAGGACAGATACAAATATTCTTGATTTTTTTATATACATATACTTTATACAGGGGCAAAGATGTATACTTTCAAACGAAACACACTCGCCTAAAAATCTCTTCTAATGATTGTGGAAAAAATTCCTTCCAAATCCCTTTTTTTTATTTCAACTAGGCATGACCTCTTAATTAACCATAGACTTACCTTCAAATAGTGATCTGGACAGTTTCTTTCTTATATAGCATACTATATAAGTACAATCTAACCACATTGCTTTAAATCTTGAAACGAAACATATTTTTTTGATCAGGTCGTTTTCATCCCTAATCCATTTTTGAAATTTATATCCCATATAAATATTTATATTGGATTTTGTCAATTCTTCAAACACCCTCGTAACAATGAATTCATCGCCAAACTCAGAATGTAACGAAGTAGTTCCTCGTCGAGGTATGTCGGTCAGAAAGTGAATATTTTGAGGTGGAATCCCGCTTTCGAGTAGATAGTACACACATGCATAAGCTCTGAGAACATTGCCGTACACAATAATGCTTAAATCTGTCAAAAAATGTGTAATCAGGAACGATTTTATTTATTTTAGTTTAGAATAAAGTTGCATTGTTTGTCTCCTATTTTTTCGAAGTATTAGTATTACATTGTATTTTTTGAAGAATTTTAAAGAAATTAATAAAAGAGTGTGTACATATGAAAACACAAAAAGAAAACGATATATCTCCTAAATGAGGTAACACAGTAACATTTTTATAAAGGTGAACTAAGTACAGTGTATTAATATTCCAAGGAATCAAACAATTAAACAGTCTGTATAACTACTACTCATCCTTAGCCAAAACATCTATTTTCATTCTAAAAGTTTATCCTTAATGTTTTAGTATAGTGTGTGTATTAAATATTATTATTATAAATATGTATATGCATACCTTTATTCAAACATTTTTTAATTGCAACAACTTTATAGTGCAAACAGTGGCAATCAAAATTTGTGTTCACACTTTGAAAGTTTAAAGGTTGTGTGATTTCTTCTTTAGGAACTTCACTTGGTATTCCAAATTCCCAATTTTCGAATAAGAATAAGTAGTCGTATCTTATTGACTGTCCATATGTAAGAGTAAGATATTTTTCTTTTCTGAAAATGTCAAAATGTCTGTAGGTCTATATATTCAGAATAATTTTTATTCATCCAATTCCGAGAACAAATATATTGTTGTTGTTGATGTGTTTGATTTTTGAGTAAAACTCTTACCTATTAATATCTCTTATATATCCACTTAGAAAATTTACCCAAATCGTAAAACCCAGTCTTGCCAAATAATCCTGTGTATATTTTGGCCGCATCCATAAAAGATGTGTTTTAATCTTCATATCAGCATAATCAGCTTCAAAGACTCCTGGTGATGCGACCACATTCAAATTTGTAAATCTTAATTTTTGCATGTTTTTTCTAAAAATTAATATTAAGTTACAATTCTGGTCCTGCAAGTTTTGGCTCTATAGTACTCAAATATTATATACTCCAGAAAGGCCTTTGTGGCTCTGGTAAATCCAACAAAGACAATTTTTAAATCGACATTTATCCTTATTTCCTTAGTTAAATTGATGTTGTGATAAAAGAGTACATATGTTTTAGGTTTTTGAGATTCATCAGTACCAGGGTACATTTGCCTTTTTGGCCGAATTGGGAACATTTTGTTCAGAAGGGAGTTGTATGGGTTCAATAAAGCCTGTGCGAAATAATTATTAAGCTAAATAAAATTTAATTATTTTGTCAACCTACTGGCTCTTTAATGGTGTAATAGAGCGAATGATATCCGGTCAATCGATATATAGCACTAAAAATACTTAAAGTGAGTCCTTCAATTATTGGATTTACATACATATAAAGTATTTTCCCATGAAGCTCTGGGAGGTATAAATATTTGTAATTAGAGTAGTCATCCACATGGTAGTTCTTGCGGAAATCACTGATGTTTTCAGCGTTGCTGCAAATAATATGCCAGGATTTATAATAATATAATGTGTATGGATCTCAAATTAGTCTATATTAACGGAAAGGGAGTCCATAATACAAAAAGCTCATAAATAAAATTAATTACTTACACGACGCTTATTATTAACACTAGAACTACCAAGTCTAATTGACTGGTAATCAATTTCTTTCTTGAGTTAATTATATTTTACAAAGTGATTTAGAATAGCAAAATTAGAATTTTTCAACTGATAAGTTCTTTTTTGCGATCCAACTGAAAACTATGCCAACGAAACAAACGTGCAGACAAAAATATATCATAAAGTTAAATAAAATATGTATGTATATTTAAAAATCAAATAACTAAAACAATAATTATGATAATTTAATTTAAACTCGTACTGCGAAATTTAGTATTTTGCGCCTATGCGGTTATAATATTTAACGATTATTGAAGCAGTATTTGAATGCGGAAAGTTATTGTGAAGTGAAACTTCTTTGCGTCGAGTGTAAAATGTCAAGGTCACGTCACGTCATGGCTTTGGCAGTTTTCATGACGCGAGAAAGGCGAAAGATATGTACTCGGGGAGAGAAAATACGATATAACAATATCGTATACCTAACAAATAAGAGCGGTTGTCCTTGTGATAAAAATACGATAAGCCAAAAAAATTGGATTGCTTTTACATTGAAGCAGCAATTTTTTTTCATAAAAACGAATATAAAAATAAAGTTCTGATAAGTATTTATACTTCTTTTCCATGTATCTAATGTAATGTTAGATTTTTAATATCATTAGGTATATAATATTCGAAAAAATATTTCAAAGAATCATTTGAGCAGTATACCTAATTTGTTCGCGTCAACAAATTTACCGAAAACTAATTATTAGGTGTTCGACCAAAATTTTGTATTTTTAACTCTTAATAATTTATTAAATTAAGATACTTATTTTAATTAGAGGAAGCAAATAGAAGTTAGGGAACCAACTTAATAAGGAAATGTTTTTTAATCTTAAAAATTTTTATTGAATACAATTTTTTTATTAGTTGCTCATCCCAGCACTGTCCATTTGTCGACTTATTGCGAACTAAATTTATATTTTAATACGCTTTTATTAGGTCGACCTGTATGTAACTATACATATATGTATAATGGAATCTAAGGAACCGAATTTCAACCACTTTTAATTGTTGTATCATCATGAAACTTATGGCCATTGTGTGCAGTTTTGAGAACAATACAATAATAAGTGCAGACACCTTGCAATACTGATTCATTATAACTACTACATACATATGTAATGCAATGTAAGGAACTGAATTGCAACATATCTGCTACGATTCAACTTAAATAATGTTGAAATATCCTTTGCAGTACTTTTAAAAGCGTTTGTTTTTTTAGTTTTTTAAATTCGAAATTTCTCCAGTCAAAAATTTGTTTAGGTATGTAATAATTACACATTTGCAAACACAAAAAAATAGTTCAAAAAATATTTTTTTGTGTTTTTAAATGTGTAATTATTAAGTACATATCTAACCAAATTTTTGACTGGAGAAATTTCGAATTCTGAGGGAAAACTTAAGAAGCAATTATTTTTACAGAATTACTAAAAAAATAATTCCTCTCCAACTTAATTAGGTATACAGTTCTTCAAATCTTTCTTATTTTCGAGTTTCATGTTTTTAGAATTCATTACGAAAAAAAAATCACCAAAGAAGTTTCACCAAGTTTCACTTCTTTCACGTGTACTGAGTTACATGCAGCCTTATTATTAAATACTTACGTTAGAATTATAATTCCAATAATTGTATTTTCATTCTTTACAGCAAAAGCGTGGTACTTTAACTGTCGAGATACTAAAGAATGACGAATAAGAAACATCATTTCTCTTGCTGGTGTTATTTCCTGATATGTTCCATAACGAAGCAAGCTTTTAATCTCTTTTAAGTCAGGACCTTTAATCCTAGAAACTGTGGTTCTGCCGCGGATAATATTTTTATGAACGATATAAACACATTGTTTAACCGCACATTCAGGTCTTGGTGACACTTTCTTTAAAATAAAAATAAATGTATTATTGCAATATTATAATAGATTGGAAGCAATATTTTAATCGATTCCTTGCAGTGACCTGATCACGATTTGCTTGATTTTTTTTTTAAGATTTGAGGGTTCTTCAAAGAATCGATTGTAATATTTACTGTTTCCTACTATTTCTTAACACCCTGCATATTTGATTTTTTGTACAAACCGCAAAGTATCTGAGTATTGGTGGATTGGGCTTTTCTGTTGGCAAAGTTAATAAACAATAAGACTTATTGGGAAAGGCGTCAAATGCTGCTACCAACAATTGGTAAGCAAGACGCTCATCTAAATCTGGATGTAAAGCGATTAGTTGTATGGCAAATACACTTGGTGGATTTTCTGTTTCTTTGACGTTTCTTGTTGTATATATGTAGCAATCTGAGTAAAACTCCAACCCTTTAATATGAAATAAATTAAGCCTCATTCTTTTAAAATAAAAAATAATTATACTTTCTTGAATTTCTACCCAGTCAATTTGATTAACATTCTTGTTTGGCTCATGGTCAGCAAAATGAATTTTTAATAGTTTATCACAACTAGTTTCGCTACAAATTTAAAACATTTTTAAAAAATAATTTTGAATATCCCAAAGGGTACTCTGCCAATAGTAGATCATCATCATCTTGTTTTTGTTCATCTTGTTTTTGTTCATCTTCATCGTGTTTTCGTACATCTCCATCTTTTATTATTTCGTTTAAGCGATAGCCAATATCAGAAGCGCTAATATTTTCGAAATATGTTTTTAAATACTTTCTTATGATTTGGCTGTTAAGGAAAGATGGGATAAGAAATAGTTAAATAGTGTAGTGTATAAAACTTACACATAGGTTTTTTCAACAACTTTTTTATTGGGACCATCCTTACGAAGGCCTCGGAACGGGAAAATGTTGTAGTTTTTATTGATTTTTTCCACATCAATGGAGCTGTTTAACCAAATTAAACCCTTTATCTGAACACCTATCTAAAAATTAAACTTTCCAAATAATGATCGATACCGATAGAATTATTTTTTACATTAGCAACGATAATACAAGTATTTTCATCCTTTTGTAAAAGTGTTTTCGCGATATAGAATTCTCCATATATTTGCCGAAATTCAGGATGGGTATGGCTGAGTATAGCCATTAAATCATCATTGTCTTCGGGTCTAAAAATTAATTAGGTACATGATTAACAAAATAAATGTCGAAATCGGAGTGTTGACTTCTAAAGTTATTTACCGACGGCATGAAGGAAGACGAAGATTACAATGTGATAATTAGAAGACGACAAGACGGTTTTCGAAGAAAGGAAAGGGATTTTGATCAAAACTTATTGGATGTCAATATCTCAGTCGGGTTTGGAAATGCAGACATTTTCTTGATTAAGGGATGCGGATCTTTACTTTCTTTTGTTCCGTTCTTGGGCTCACGATATTTTTGAATCTATCTCGATCAAATTTTACGTATTGGCAAAATGTCTTAATATATACATAGTTAAAAACTGGGGTATTAAGTTTTTTCCTTCTGTAATTGATTGGGTCTTTTTAGTTTTAGCGCTTTTATCCTTTCAACCCGTAAAAAGGTAAAACATACATATATTTTTTTACGCTACTGTCGCAAAATTTATTATTAATGGTGATCGAAGTTTATACTGTAAGTGTCTGAAAACAAAATTTCTGTTAACCGTATTAGTTAAGTGTTTCATGAGTATGGTAAAAGATTTTTTTAAATGTTGTACCTCTTTCGATTTAAGTGTCGTTAATTTCAATGCATATTAACAATCTTATAACGATGATTTCTTCCTCTTTCCCAGCCCCCAATTTTTTAATATGTATATATATGTATTAAATATAGTCAAGTTTAATCGAAATCATTTAATGGAATGCGAAGACAAACAAAGTAACAAAATAAATTTTATAGAAACTGTTTATGCTGCTTCCCCATCCCCTCGGCCAATCCATTTGATCATTTTCATACGCGACCAAGAAATCGTCAATGTGTAGGCCAAATTTAAACGGTAGCAATGAAGAAATGCAATAAATATTGAATCCAAATGATTTTTACGTTAACTCCTGACTCTTTTTACCGATCTGCCAAATTTGCAAATTTAGTCGAGATATTACTATGAAAAGTATATGTTCATGTTCATTCATGTTTAGAATAGATCAAAATCGATTGAACAATTTTGTAATATGTATAAGTAATCCAGATATGGAGCCTATTAAATGCATAAACTGAGTTGGAAGAAATGCGGCAACCGCAACAATCGTGGTAAAAGATCATTTTTATAAAGGGGTGTAGCTCCCGACGTCCTTAATCAATACCCGAAACCTTTTTTTGTATTCGTAAAAGATAAAATGTTGGATAAAACCATTAGGTTAACAATCTATCTATGTGACTATAGGTACCTAGTGAAATATGAGGTTATTAATTATTCTACTATGAGTGTAGGAGTTATATAAAAATCTAATATGTTTTTTAATTTAGAGATCACAAATTCAAAAATAGGATCATGCAGAGATTTCGTACTTACATTGCTTTTCGTAAACTGAAAGTTGGCAAAATATTAGAACGATTCAAAATATACAAACGTTGCGATGATTCATGTCCGTAATTTTGTACTGGTAATATTCTGTGAAAAATATCCTTAAATATACTTTCGTAGTCCTGTGAAACCATTGTTTTAGGAGGTATAACAATGCATATGTACTCCAGTTTATGATTATCCAAAAATATTTGCTCGAGTACATTTTTAAATAAATCCATATTGTATCTCACATTCCAAATTAGATAGTGAATGAAGTAAGTGTTTTCGTAATTAAATGGGTGGGACCTGAATAATTTATTAAATTAGTTAAGGCAAAAAAATAAAGGAATATTTACTTATAGTGAGCTTTGATCCAATACATCCAAACTTCAGGAAGTAAAGCGGGAATGTTGGGATAAGAGTTTACGCAGAGAAAACCAACGATGTCATCTATTATATTTTCATATGTACAAGAATAAAGTGAAAGTGTTATCAACATCTTCAGATCGACAGGTCCAAAAACTTTTTGCGCTTCGATATTTTCGATATAATGAATTCTATCAACATCTTCTAATTTGGCCTGCCTCCATTTTTTTTTCGTATTCGCTTCAAAGTGATCAGCCACTGATGGACTTTTCCTTTAAAAATATTGTTAGTCCTATCTTTTATGATATCTTTTAACACACATACAAATTAGTAGAAAAGCGTCCATCCAGTGGTCCCCGTGACGATGGTTTTCTAGCCTGGCTAAAATCTCCAGTTACAAATACTTCTTCCATTTTCAAATATTTATGTGTAATATATAGTTTTTTCAAAATATACGAATAATTGCATGAATACAATTTTTCTGTTTGAATTTGCGATTTGACGTTTTTGTTTCAAACTGAAATTGTTCAATTCGCTTGCTTATTAAGATTTTAAGGAGAAGTTTCCTCACTGAAATTTGAGTATCGGTTCTCGGTGAGGTCAGGTTTGTTTTGTAGCAAAAGTTTGAGTTAAAGATCCACAATCTTTATGATGCTGTACATCCAAGTAATATAAAGTGATATTTTCTGAAAAATCTGATTTTTATGACTTGAGGAAATTTGGAGAAGTTTTAGGAAATTTTAATTTAATATTTAATTAAATTACTGAACTGAACAGTCAACACGATCATTAAATTGTTCCAGTTACTACGAGATTTGTAGCTAATATCAAGAAACCTCGCTTAACCTAATGGTCGCTACATATCTTGGATGTGGTTCTCCTGATCTTAGCCGACGCCTGTATTTGGAAGTGGAAGTCTTAAGAATATCAATATCACCTCCTTTTCTATTGTTCAGCAATCAACAGGTTTTTGAGGGAAAGACCGGAACTTAATTTAAGAATATGAAATACAACTTATCTCTTTAGGCTTTTTTATACATCTTAACGAACAAAATCGCAATCTATTTTATGAAAATTTGGTTTATGGATATAAGTTCATTCTTTTCGTATTTTTATATAACACTTTAAGATTTAAGGAACAATTGAGCAACATTAGGTATAACTGGCCTAAGTTTAGGATCAGTAGGTTTTAAACAGAACGCAGAATAAGGAAAGATAGGAATAGAATCAACTCACATTCTTTTTAACATGGTAATTAATAGAAACATTTTGAGATGCCTCGCTCAGCACAAAAAACTTCTAGTTGAACTGCAAAAGAAAAAAAAAATTGGAGTAAACTAATTACTATATCAAATTATCGTTTAATTGAAAACTTTGCGCTAAATCAGTTAACGGTAAGTACAAGGTTAAAGATAAATGCTCAGAGTGCAAAGGTGTATATAGAAAAAAAAATTATGTTGTATATATACATCTACATAGGTGTTGATAAAAAATTCAGCCAAATATAGCTCCAATTAAATTAGGTAAAATTACAAGTAAATTAACCTAGAAATTGTAAACATTAAAAAATATTCTAATTATGTATGTTTGGTTCGTCATTTATAAAAAACAACATACTTATTTTGTGTTAAACACTGTGACCGGAACTGCGGTTGTTATTCTCGCAATTATTCATACATTCGGTTGGCAGTGGGATGAAATATATAAAAGAGTTTCAGTAAGTGTTCATTAGATTTATACTTTTAGTGGGTGGTGTCGAATGCAAAAATGTATCGGGTTCTGATTTCACTTTATCTTGGGTTAATTGTGGTAGGGTTCTTACAGATGATAAATCACAAGTGATTAATAAAAGTGATATATTTTATTATTTTAGGGTTGTTGTTGTGTACCGGATTGCTCCCGTCCACCGCCGTTTATTGTAAGAATTGAAGTGTTTGCAAATTTCTTAAAGAAAGTGTTAAAAAGTTTACATTTTTAGCGTCCACGGAGTTGCTGCGATGAACCAAAACCAAATGATGTGCAGATTAAATGTGCTCAAGTTGTCGGATTTCCACTCGAAGATCGAGATAAGCAAAGCCACCCTCCCGATATGCAAACGGGTGTTGTAAATACTTACAATTAGTTCTCTCAATTTGCTGCGAATAAATATTTTCCTTATTGCAGTGTTTTGCAGACTGCGTGCTTAATCAGTCAAATTATCTGTTAAATGGGAACCTCGACATGGACGCAGTAAGGGCCGACATAAAAAACACTTCCGATCCAGAATTTGCAGCAGTGATTATTCCTGCGTTCCAGAAGTGCGAACCAATCGGTCAGAAAATCGATTTTTTAAGTTTGCTTCAATCTTGAAAGAAGTTTTTTTTTCAGCCAAGCTTAGGCTGGAATCATTGAAGTCCGAACGCATTGCTGCACCGGGCGAGTGCAATCCTTATGGGGGTTTGCTTTTCAGCTGTGTTTTTATGGAATACTTCGCAAATTGCCCAGAAAACAAGTGGCAAGGTGGTGCTGAGTGCGATGCTCTACGAGATCATATTAAAAGTTGCCCAAATCCTTCAAGAGTACCGTCTTGAAGTACTTTATAAGGAGCATTATTTTAAAAATTATTAAGTGCTCTATTATTACTAATGATTGTGTAATTAACTATCTAACATTCAAGATGAAATAAAAGGATTCCATTGAATAGTACTTTGCTAAAAACAATAGTTGTAATTTAAATAAAAAAATAATATGGTTGTAGAAACTTTTTCAGTTAATAGAATATTATCATCAATTATGTACCTATGTATATCGTGAGTTTGACAGTAAAGTAGTTACATATATTTTTATTAAAATTTTAGTCCATTTACGTTAAACATTATTAAAATATCGATTTAAAAAATTGCCATTCCAGCCAAAAGGAAAATTACATACATATGTATAACAAAGGGAATGAGGTTTTATTAATTAAAATTGGTTGATTAGTTTTTGAGTTAGTCATTAAATAAAGTCAAGAAAATAATGTTTTAAGAATGACCAGTATAAATCTTATATTAATCGACAGTAAATATATCATTTTGTCTAGAGAAAATCCTTTTAGAGAATATCAATTTATGACAAGAATTTTGTAAAATAAAATTTATAAAGAAAACCTAAAATAAAATATGGATTTTTGAGCACAACTCTAATGTGTATTTCACCAACCATTAGGTCTGAAAGTGTTACGAAAATATTTCTGCTTCATTTGAAAAGATACAGAGTAAAAGATAGTTTCATATTTTAAAAAGTTCTAATGAGCTACAACACACATCCCTAACATTTCAGGATTAAAAAAACAACAAAACTGTTTTTTTCGACCTTATTATGATTTTATTGTTTATGAACACAAAAGTCTTTCAACAAAAAATTTTATATGCATGATGGTGCATGACCTTAACTTTATTTAGTAATATTTTAGTATGGAGTCATCAATAAAAGTTTTTGCTGAATGAAGCCGCTTTTTTGAATCATGTTCCAGATTGGGTGTCTAATTAAGCTTTACTAACTTTATATTGATTTGTCATTTTTAACTCTAAGCACTCAGCTAAGAAGTATACTTTAGCCTAAAATTAATAGCTTTGCCAAAGTAAATTTGCTGGAATTTCTCTCAATTCCAATTGATGGCCCCAATGATAAAATGTTGCAAAAACAACAATGATATTACGAAAAGTGGGCGACGTTATTGGTTGAAATCGGGGAAAAAAAAGTTAAAGTTGTTAGCATAAGCACCATTGATTTTCTAGGAACCCCAAAAACTCCTCGAGCGAGCACCAGAAAATATCTGCGTCTGATAAGACCGTGAGCAAAAAGAAGGCCGGTAATAGGAAAAGTTTTGACAAATCGATTCAAATGGAGCCCGTGCCCAGGGGAACCTGTAGGCCGGGACTTCGAACCTCCAGCTGGAATGGCGCAAATTAAGCACAAAAAATTATCGCCAAGCTTTCACTACGCAGAACATTTTTCATCTCGACTGACATAATCTGCGCTGGAAAGAAATCCCTCAAAGAGAACAATGCGAGATGAGAAATGATAAGCATTAATGCTCCGTAATGAAACGCAGGCGACAGCGGGTTTACCCCCGGGAGCGAAAGGGTAAGGAAATCCGCTATCAGGCCGTGATTAATGCCGAGGCATTAACTTAATGAGACGTCTTCGTTACTCGGAGAAAGTTGTTGTTGCGAAAAATAATTACAGAAAGAATCGGCGAATAGAATCTTGTTCAGTTATTCCAGCAATCTTTTAGGGTTGATTATTCGAAAAAAAAAATGAAAGAAAAAAATTAAAAATATCGGAATAGGGGGCTGGAAAGAGCTGGGGAAAGTTCTTTCGATGAAAATAATTAAACTATGAAAATAGATAACGTATTACGAAAGGCCCAGACATACTTCGCCCCAATTACTTTAGTTGTCTACATTTTTTCGAGCTTGCGTTTTTTGGTCTATCTTAGCTAATTATAGATACTATTCTCATTTTGATTGCAATATAAAAAAGTTCTCAATAAATGAAAGTTTTTTTTTAAAACAAACCATTGTATTCTTTACGTCAAACCCTTTCATTTATAATATCCATTTCAAGGGGTTGTAAATAAGAAGGTAATCCACTATCTTGGGGCGCCTCACCTGCCGTTGAACCCTTAACAGTTTCTTCACAACCCCATGAGGGTTGTGAAGAAACTGTTAAACCGCCATCTTGGATCGTCCGTCATACGATATTAATTATATTATATTGGATTGTCATCGGCTTTAAACAATTGTACCAAATGTCATCTTTTTCCAATAATGGGAAGTGGTTCAAACTTGACTTGCATATACATAAATATGATACCTATATTTGGCCTAAACAGTAAACACACAAACATGTAAAGTTAAAAAAATATAATAACAACTTGAAATATTCAGAAATAAAGTTTTAATACATTACCATTTTTTACTTGGTATTTTACATTGCACCATTTGTGACAAAATGAGAGAATAATTTTAGCGTTTTGTTAATTATACTTTGGATAAGTCTATAAACGTAACGAAAAAACTTCAACGTCGGAACAATGAGCTCCAGAGAGGGCAAATTGTTCCTTCCGGCTTGGGCTTATGTATGTTGAAATAAATATGCTTTGGAGCAAAAGACCATAAATACATATTACACAAAAAATTATGGTATTTTTTGAAACAGGAATTAATATAGATACTCTTTCGATGAATGTGCATGTAAATGGATGAGTCTAAACATAATTGTAATAGCATAATTTTGTATTTTCTTAAAATCGGAAATTCCAGGTCCGTTCTGCCCTGCTTTTGCGTCCTGCGCTACCAGACTCTTCCCGCCCCCGCAATGCGGACGAGCAGCACGTAAAAGTAATTAATCAGTTTCTTGGTGCACGACTCCTTTTTGCCTTTAAAATAGTTTTTCGCATGTGCGAGCTAGGTGCAATACACCGGCCCTTGTCATAAGTGATTAATTCCGGCAAAAATCCGCATTCATCCCCTTTACTGCCGCATCTCACGCTATGCGGAAAAGAAATGATGTGGACCTTAAGGGCTAATTGATTGCGCCCCACTACGCCCTCGACTTCCGCTCGCCGCCCCCGCACAACATGGTCTCAGTGGCGGCGAACTTAGCCACAACCACCCCAACATTGTTGTTAAAAGAAGTTGGGTTTTCTCGCGAAATAAAACTACAAGAAGTTTTCTGCTTTTGATTCCATGAAATTTCGGGAAAAAAACTTTTTAGCGCTCATTAGCGCGAACTAAAGCAAAGTGGAGTTGGAATTTCTTCTGGCGCCTGCCTCACTTTCTCTAGTTCATAGCTTGCCGAAACTATTGTTAAAACTCGAGCATTTACAGAGGGAAGAGAACTAACTGCTGAAAATATTTTATTCCGAACAAAGCTCTGATCGCGCTATAACAATTTTATGTAAATTTTCTTTTGAAAATTTAATTTCACACAGACAAAGTTCTAGGGATGTTACGTAAAAGTTTTTAAACGGAGAAGTGAGGCAACCACTTTAAAGTTGTACTACTCTGCAGGAAACTATTTGGTATTCATAACACTGCAAGGGCGGATTAAGTCCTCCATTTAACAACTTTGTGCAGATTTCTGAGGCAGACGCCTTCAGAGACAAAAGACGACGCAGAAATAGTTGCAACTTTCAATAATGAAACAATTTATGCAGACATAAAGGGGAGTTTCTTTCCACATTGTTGCCACTTTTACTATTTGCTTATTTTAATCAGATGTAGGATTCTTCGATTTCTGGAGAGAAACTATTTGAAAATTATAAATTCAAAATTTCTTAATAGTAATGCAGTTTTCTTACCCTTATAACTACTATTTTTATACATAAATTAGAGTTCCTTTCCGCGTTGTTACACTTCTCCTCAAAAACTTATACTCAATGGTTTCGAATGGAGGTTTCACTATTAGTAATGCAAACATTAACATAAATTTCAGCATAATCTTCAGCAAAAACAAATACTATGCATGTATGAATTTCATCCCGGACTAGCATTTATAAGTGTGGATTAATAAAATTTAAGTGTACCTACCTGTGATTTTAAATTAATTGTTTTTATATAAGCTCTATACAATTTGTTATACAATTTTACAATTTTTGTCCGGGAATGAATCAAACGATTTCGATACGACTTTCAGTTAAAGGTAGAGAATTTTGTCGGGCATAATTTAGGCTAATTTTTTTAGGTAATATATACCTACATATTTATTTCTTTTTTCGCTGTACAAATCCACACCGCTTTTCCATGGTAATCTCGGGAACATCTTAACCAATTTCGATGAGGCTGATGTAGTTAGATATAAGGTACAATTAAAATTGTCTTATATAAATTTTAATTGAAAACCAACCCAAAAACTCAGTAAAAAAAATATAGTTTCCTTTCAGCTGCGACTCTTAAAAGAGGTCGAATCCAATTTTAAATGTGCAATTTTTAAAATATTTATTTATTTTTTTAAAATTCATTTCGTATGCAGAGAATTAATTATTCTCATATGTTTGCGGTGATGAAAACTTAAAGTTAAAAGTTGACTGAGCAGTTTATACCTTACAATGGAAATGAATTTGTTGAAGATCGTGATGAATTACTGTATTTAACAAATACTCTAACTACTCCAAACCAGTTAATTTGATGTACAGCTATAATGCACAGGTTGACGAGTGCATTTCGGCAGTAGATTTTCGCAAAGTCATTGTCCTGTCAACGTCCTTTTGAGCAGCACTTAATCACGACAGCTTGGCAACACAAAAGAAGTTGTTCTTCGAAAAGGGTTTTACACGTTAGCCCAAGGAATGCTGGTAAATAGTTTAATCTTAAATGTTCAGCAATTACCGTGGCACGAAAGTTCCTTTTATCACAAGGAGGAAAGGTGAATTAATTACTTCAATCCACTGCGAAATGTAGCCGTTATCGCGCCGCCCTATTCAAATGAGCCCCAAAGCCTGCGTTCGAGCAAAAGTTTTATTATCAGGAAACATTTCGTTATATAATCCAATTATTGCAAGATACAGTCCGCAGTCTTGACGGGCACGCAACACTTTTGTGTATAGTTGCAAACTTGATAAGTCTTGCGCTTGTTAACTTTCGTGCAGAGTGACTTTGGCGACAAAGTTCACAACAACGACGCTATTCTTCCGCGAGTTGGAACGACTAATTCAGTTGCAATGGTCGGCGCGGGGGGTGAGAAAATTCACGAAAATTATTGCACGAATTCTCAGAATTGCAGGGAAACAATTTTAATGTGCAATAAAAAGCGACCATTTACGTCTGCAAGCAGAACATTAAGTGAATGAAAGGGTAAATTTGAAAAATTTTACTCGGCAAGGAATGTAATAAATTTGAGCTAAAGAATTTTGGAGTTTTACTTCCCCCGAGGGAGTTTCGGAAACAAAGATTTTTTTAATTGCTGTTTGGTTTTACTCAACGAGAAACAGCAGCTTAAAGCAATTAATGTCATACGAACTGAAACCATTTGCGGAAAAATAGTAAAATGCTATTTTCGCAATATATGTAGATAAATATAGCGTGATTTTTGGACAAGTCCCATGAAATCTGCAATGTAATATTTAATATGTTTGAAAATGTTTGGCGATTATAAATTATGATTATTTAAAAAGTTTTGAATATTTGAATTTACTAGACGTAGCTTAGCTAACTTTATTAAAGAATTGTCTGAAAAAAAGCATTTAATAAATAATTCATATGTATAAGCTAAGCACTATATCCGCGATGCTGTGAATTTCAGGGTGTAGAAAGTGCCATGCTAGATTAAGAAACATCTTAAGAGTTTTATTCTATATAAAACATGGTAAAACACATAATGTTCCTAATTGTTTGTTATGTATAGAATCGATAGTCATAAGAATAAAATTTATTAACAAAATATATAAAAAACTCGTAAACAGAGTCCTTTAAATTTAGCAAAAATTTGTTTTTTTGTTTGCTTTAGATTAAATTTCACAGCCAAATGAGCGAAAGCAAAAATTTAGCAAAATTATCTTTTCAGATTTTAGTATTGTGTAATCTAGCCAAAATCTCTTTAATTTTCAGAAAGATTTAGCTATTTAAAGAACAAAATGAAAAAAGAATCATTTTTAAGTTTTGATCGATTGATAGGGAGTTTGAGAGAATATCCTAAATTTATGGTTTATAACTATGTAATTGTAAGTGTTGAGATTCCCTCTAAGTCAAGGCTAAGAATTCCATATATAATAACTTATGTATGGAATTTAATATTAAATTTAACTGCAGCATCTGTCGTAATGTGAACACCTCGCCACATGAAGTCGTTCTGAGCAATTTCACCCCGAACTCCCTTCTCGACTCCACAAAACAATATATCCCTTATGGACGGCACAGGATTCCCAGTGATTTTCTAAATGAATGCTTCTGCCATCAGTTCTCAAAAGATTTCATCCCTTGTACGGCCGAGACGTGCGCTGAATAGCAATTTTTTTCCCAAAAATTATGCAAATCCTAAGTATGAAGTCGTGTACGTTGGTCTATTCAATTGATTTTGATATTTTGCAAGTTTAACGAACCGAAGACAGAGAGTAAATTGCGAAGTCTGCGGCTTGCCACCGGAAGTAGATGTGATTTAGTTCGAGCCATTTAAGAGGGAGCCACTGGAATTACGTTGGGACTCCTCCTCCGTTTGTGTGTGAGCTTTGGAGTTCATTTTTCACGACAAAAGTTGAGAAATGGCCGCATATATCACGCAGCTTCGGGCCTTTCCCTGGGTAAAAAATAAACAACTGAATCACAAGTGTCGCCGGGGAATTTTGTCTTATTTTCCAAGAAATTTAAGACCCCAAAGTAATTTATGCAGCTAAATCCTCCCGTTCTGCGTAACGAGTTTTGCAAGAATCCTTGAAAATTAGATTCTTCTTCAAGTTGGCAGTAATGTTTCTGTTCTGCCCGAAAACTAGTGCTTCCCCTTCCCCGAAATACAATTGAAATTTCGTTCAACAATTTGCAGAAAGACCTCATGCTGCACCACAAGCAGTTACTAATTTGGCCCGCAAAACTCAACGAAGTGGGAAGTCATTTGCACTTGGGTCGTTCTGTTAATTCGATGAACTGTTTGAGTTGCTAATTTTGCAACAAGCGACGAGAATAATCCAATTAGGAGTTTAATTAAACAGCAAACTTCTGGTCATAAATCACGTCCTGTTCAAGTTTTCTTCAAACAGTTGACTTAATGATGCTGGCCAGAGTAGTCATCATTTTTTCCCTTCTTTACTCTGCAAAATTTTTGTGGTGCACTGCATACAGAGACGCGGCCAGAGAATGACCCTCGAAAATTTACGATCTTTGGAAAATTTGTTCTGCACATAAAATAGTGCATTTGTATGCAGTACTGCCCTTCAGATATCAGAAATTATGATTCAATATAGTTATAGTATAGTATATCAAAAATTAAAAAAATAAATGTATTATAAGGCAGTCGTTTATTTTAAAACTACGCTTGATTCGATTATCGAAGATAGAATTCGTGAAATTTACTTATGATAAATGTGGACGGTGAAAAAAGCAGTAAAAGCTCTGTAAAATGCAATCATAGGAAATTGGATTTCTAGGGTTTCAAAATTGGTGGGCACGTAGAAAATTTCGTGTACTGTATTACTGAGAAATCGTTTCTTTATGGTTCCACATTAACGTTTACCTACTAATTTTTGAGCGAATTTACATATTGACGTGAATTTTTCTTTACTTAACAGATACTTAAGGCAATTGGCAAAATGGTACCATATTACTATATTTGTTAATGAAAAACCAGTGTTTTTACCCGACTGACCCAGATGGAGGGTAATGTTTTTCGTGCGTATATGTAGGTATGTTTGTATGTCCGTTTCATTGTGACCTCCTGGAGCCTAAACGGGTCGATCAATTTTGAAGACTGAGGTGTTATTAGATTCGTCTCAATTGGGGGAGTGACATAGGATATAATATGAAAATATGGGGTCCGCAAAAAAAAAATTGAGGGGGAATAAAACATTTTTTTTTTATTATAACAATATAGGAATCAAATGAAAGCTAATAAATAACCAATTCCAAATTTATAACACTTTTATGATACCATTTTGACAGGAACTTCAAAATATTTAGTTCTTTTTTAGAGTAAGTCGGGTTTTTTTGGTTTTTTAAATTAACTTTTCTTGTTTAAATAATTTTTAAGGAAATCAAGAACGTGAAAATTGTTGTTCGGTGTTTTTTTATAAGATTTTATTTATACATATACGTGCACAATTTTGGGATTGATTTTTGAGCTACATACGTCTAGTTTAGCTAGAGCTTTGAAATTTCCACAGATATATTTATAAGTCTCATGCTATTGCGTTAGTATATCTAACATCTATACGTTAAAAATTATTTTTTACCCATTTTATTTCTTTCTTTAAATTGACTCTTTTTTCCGTGTGGGAGTTTAAATTTTGAATTTTTATTTTAAGATCAAGAGGTGTGAAATTTCCTCATAAAAAAAGCTAACGACTTCATAATCTTCGAAGGAGACCAGTTGCTTGTTTAATGAGGCTCAACTTTTGCATTTCTTCAAGTAGCCCAACCCGATTACAGTGTCAACACGTTCATATAATAACAGGGTGGTCTTTAACGTCTACATTTTGCTTCTCAGGTGTGTAGTTAAGGTCTAAGTGTTCCGCCTTGTTGTATCCGAGGAGAAGTTTTATTCCCGCAAATCACACGGGGGATTATTATCACGTGGTAATGGACAATGGAAAGTGCTCGTTCATCTGGGAAATTACGGAACTACCCCGACCTGCTGTCTCCGCAGCTTACCTGGTAAGCTTTTAAGTTGCAGAACTTTTTAAGGGCTAGCCTTTTTTCCTAGGTGCTCCTGTGTCAAGTTTAATGGAAGTTAATGTGGCCAATAAATTTGCCAAGTTCGCTTTTCCTCGGCCAACGAGGAAACTTCCTCATGTGGGTCTGGCTCCGGTCGGGCATCGCACACTATTTGGCCAGGTCCGGCGGATGAACTTTGAAAAATTGCCCGCTGTGCCCTTTCACGCCGGGGCGGGTGCGAGAAATTGAGATCGAGTATTATGGAGTTTTCCATAATTTTTGGATATTACCTCTCGACTGGGCGTCCTAACGCGAATGGATCGGACGTGTGCATGTCGATGAGTTCCTTAGGTCGATTTACGGAGCCTGGTCTCCTCGGAGGTTTCCCGGGAGGGCTTTTGTTGTCTGCTCGATTTCGTTACCTTCTTTGTCCAGATGCTGCCGTAAAATTTTTACTGCCAACAGTTTAAGATAATTTAGCTACTCTTAAACGAAAGTCCCGACGGCTATCCAGATCGTAAAATGCCAAATAATAAATTCCGTAAATAAAGGTTTTTGTACACTTTGTGTTCCGGAATGTAAAGGTGGTAACAATTGCGTGCAAACTTTTCCCCGACCACGGGAGGAGTGTAAGGAGTTTTTGCTGCCGTTAAATTATTTTATGCTCGAGAAATGCTCGTAAAATTTCTTCGGACAATATAAAAGAAATTTCGTTAGGAAATGTACTGCAAATAAACTTTAAGGACTCCATCAATTTTATTTGGACAACTTACAGATGTGATTGAAAAAAAATTTCTGTTGGCAGTGCACGAAAATATGTTGTACAATTTTGTAACAACATATGTTTTTTCTGAGATTTTTCATAATGATATTTTCAATTTACATGCACATAAAAAGTGTAAGTTCTGATAAAAAACAAAAATAGTTGCTTAAAGAGGATAGAACCTTTTAAATTTTGAAGAAATTTCGTTTTTGCTGGAATTATATTTATTGATTACTTACTGATTATTTCAGATTGGTTTATTGTATTTGTTATTCCAATTTAATATTTGAAACTTTGAGAGTTGCAAATTACGTATACATATTTTAAATTTGGTTGAAATGTCCTTTTTCAATAACGATCAGATTCTAATTAAATTTGATTGCGGAGGGTTCTTGGGCTGGCAAATTATGAAGTTTTGGTCAATATTTTGCTTTGTGTTGTTTTGTGACGACAGTGTTAGTTTAATGTAAAATAAATCAATCGAATGTGGGTGAATTTAAGTGGTGACTTTAACATAAATTTCGTGCGACAGACAAAGCTATTCCACAAATATACATATTTTCTAAGGGAGTAATAAATTCAATATCTATATGGATGTGTGGAAGCCATCGCATCTATTTGTACACCGCTACTATGAAATTTCTTAACTTTTTGGGTAACTTCTCTCGTATTCGTAGTTTGTCATTCAAGTTCGATCCTCCCAATCGTTTGTAATGTAGGTAAAGCAATAATGGTCCCATACCTAATTTCATGAATTAATTTACATACGAGTAATATATCGCACTATATATACTTAACAACATGAATGTTGGTTTTGTATTAGCTACCCACAATTTTATTTTATTTAACCATAATAGATTTATTAAATTAGTCAACTTTCTTTATTTTAAAGTTTTTTAAAATGTTCGGGCCTTATGTGTAGGTACCGCCTAATATACCTATATACCTACCTAAATTTTATGAAATTACTAATTTTCCTATTACTTATGTATGTATATTAAGAATGATGAATCATTTTGTAAAACTTCAAAATTTCTTGTGGTGATAAGCTCATGGTGTAGGTTTAAATTAAGCAAAAGATGACTTTTATTTCTCACCTTATTCCCCCTTGAAAAGAGTACGATATTGATTTGGCACGTCAGAGCCAACAAATGGTTGGGAGGATATTTTTCTCTGCCATGAATTCAGTCCATTTGCCTTGTCGTCCTACTTACACCCATTTCGAAAATTAGCCTGAAGTGGATGCGAACAAGCCCTAGCCCATTCGGAAGCGTTCTGGCCATTTAACACGCTCCGAGCAGCCTTCGCAACATGGCACAAAAGGGCCCACACCCGCAGCAGCACCCGCCCCCGAGCCGCACAGCAGGTGAAAATATAAATAAAGGTGGAAATTTCACTTCAAAGCCAATAAAAAATTCTGCAGCTGTCACGATAATTTACATTTACAAGTTTTCAAAATTAGAAATTTAACTTTCACTAGTCGCAAAGCCCCAAGTCACCCGCAAGTATCCAGTGGCGGGGGGCAGGGACGCAACTTGCCGCCGCCGATCGATACGACGACTCCCCTCGCAACGAATTAACCAAAGACAATTTAGAAAATGAGAACCCACCCCGGCGATAAATTTCAATGCAAATTTGAGCACTGGGCTCTGTTAGAAACGGGGGAGCCCTGGGACTCCACTGGGCGGATCTGCGGGTATGTGTGAAGTGGAGTACTAAAAATAATGTTTCGGGGGTGCCGGAAAGAGACAAATGCAAATTACTCCAAGCAAAAATCAAAATCTACGGCCTTTCGGTCACCCACCCGCCTGCCGGAGCCCCGCATGCAAAAAGGGGAGCGCTTCCAACCGTATTCGCTGCAAATTTTTTCTTTGCAAGCAAAAAGGTGCAATAATTATGTTTTTAAATTTCAGCGTATTCATGCAGAGGTAAGTGCTCCTATGCTCTGCACCATGGGCTTAGTCAGTTCATACTTTTCTCTTTTTTTTATTTTTTGCGCATAGACGAGTGTATGTTGTAGCAATTTTTTTCTTGATGTTCGTTATGGTACTTCAGAACTCTGATCTTAAAAGATGCGAATTTTATCTACAAAATTTCAACTTTGTGGCTTTATTCAAGGGTAGAACTGAGAGTTAAAGACTTTAATAATTATTTAGAGGATATTTGACTTATTCTTATGCTATTAAAGTTAAAGTTTCTAGGTAGAGCAAAACAAAAAGAAAATTTAGTTATAATTATACATTACGTAAAGACTGAGGAGTCAATTTATTTTTTTATTCATTCTCTTAATTTTCTCATGTCGTTCAGGTTATACATAAGTTTTGTATGGTATGTATAAAAAAATTTGTCTTTGAATTGAATTTAAAATAAGCAATAAAATAGTTTTTAAAAACTAAAAAACACGCTTTTATAAGTACTGCATGCACTAAAAAGCAAGTACTAATCAATTATTCTGTTCTCACTGTTTATCCCGTAAGACTCTTGATATCCATATCATAAAGGTTACTATGAAAATTATAAATCACCATTTTGTGATGTCCGCCATATTGGATCAAAAATGGCGGCATTTAAGTAATCGTGCATTGTCACGTGAACCAAAAGTGTGTTTACCAAATTTCAACCCGATAGCTTCAGTGGAAGTGTGTGAAATATTGATTGCAAAATTCCAGGACATATGTACATACATACAAGTGAAGTTAAAAAATATAATAAATGCTTTTAAAAAAACTGCCACGACATCAAGATCTTAAAATTTAGGAAAGTGCATGATATGACCATGATATTTACCATTCTGAACTTCAAACTTTGAATCGGCAAAATCGTTGCATTTACTTTTTGGTTTATTTACGCGAAATAAAAATGTTTAATATGGAAAACTATTCATAAAGTGCAATTCAGTGCAAAATCCCCTTTTAAACCTTGATCCGGAAACGATTGAAAATGAACACAGCTAATAACTCTCGGCACTTAATTCGATTTGTCAAAATATCCCTTAAATGAAAACCAGACGAATTACACAAATTATTATTTTGATAAGCCTGAAAGTAGACATATCGCATGATATGGTGGTTTACATCCCATTTAAAAATTAGGAATGTCGTGTCGTGTGTTATTAGTTTGTTAGTTTTGAGGAGAAAGGTGTGGTATAGGGCATTGTGAAAAATTTTTGTCTTTAGATAAGCTCACGTTTTATTTGAGTTATTGGAAATTCATTACATATTTGTAAATATTTTAAAGATAAGTTAATATTTATTTTTAATTGCGAATCTTTCTTTGGATTCCCTACTTTTTTATTATTGTATACCCTGCTTTTACTTAAAAAAAAGGTGTTTTATGGCTTTTCAGGATTACATATTATGATTGGCCGGCACCTGCTAGTAACAATTCTAAGATGGAATTTGCCATTTGGTATTGCATATAGAGGCAAAGTACATAATAAATTACCTTTATAATATTATCATGTAATTTAAATGCTCGTGTTTACATAATACGATGCAAAATCGAATAATGAACGTCTGCTTGGATTATAAATACATATAGTATATAGGTGAGGTTCATTTGGAATAAGATTTAATTAGTTCCAGGACTTAGAAATTCAACAGGAAGCCAATTTGTGGTAGAATTCCAGACAATGTTTATTGTCTTTCATGCTTTGTTTGTATGCATATTATGAAAGCTCTTCAAAGTAACTCGATTTACATTCTGCCACATTTGATTACTTCGGGAAATGGTAAATGTTTCAGAAGTGGGAACAGCACAACTTTGCAATCCACTGAATAATCCACTAACCATAGTAGGCACACACATTGTTTTGTTTCATTTCCTTCATCGTGTGTTCAATTACTCATGTTTTCGAGCCATTTATCAGATATGAAATTCTACGGAGCTTATTACCAACTGGCCTGGGGGTTCGTGTTATTCCCAATTAAACTGAATGAGCGATGACTAAGGAGTGATGGAAGGAGACTTTACCCTATTTATTTCGTTATTACGAAAACAACAAACTTGAAGTTGAAATAGTTTGGCGAAAATTGACTGACAGAAATAAACTTCTATTTGCTTAAGAAACATGCTAATTTAAAACTAGTTCACGAACTCCAATTTTTGGCTTGATTTTATTTTATTTATTTATTCCTGTTAAGTCTTCTGATGCTAAGATTATGTTGGTAAGAAAGCAAAGACGTTTTAGTAAAAACACCTTTAGAAAATGTTATTATACAATATGTAGACAAGGTGTGATAATAATACATAATATAATCCCATAGTTTTCTTATCTACTATTTTTTTGCTTACGAGAGTCATTTTAATTTTTTGGGATGACGCTTACATGATTGCATTAATTGACGAATTAACTAATGAGGATAATTTAATTGTAAAAAAATATTTAAACTGGTTAATTTTGGGGTTTGTTGGAAATGTTTATTGTAAAAATTGTGTTATTAAAACCATACTTTGAAAAATGGTGTAGTTTTTACTCAATTCAACTTATTGAATAGAATTTGAAAACGATAATCTCGTAATTTAAAGAAAGACTACCTTACAATCCTATTGTTATATTTCCACAACTGTTCAAGCGGAGTTAATTTGCTTTTCAATCATTTGTTAAAGGTATTTGAACACCAAATCCGGTTACTTAGACAGCATTGTCAACTGTTCCACATGACTTGTGACTAAGCAACCAATCATATCTTTCAAGAAATTTTGCAGTTCTTTCATATCACTTAAGCCATTGTAATCTGCCCGCAGTAAGGTTCAGAAGAAAAAAATACGTCCTAACGAGAAGAATGAGGGTCAGAAGACATCATTATATTCCGGTGGATAAAAAGAATATCTTCACTGGCGCAAATCCTTCCATTAAATTTATTTAATTTCATCTCCAAGGATCCCGACTTGATAACGTCTCTTAAAACCATTATTTGAGTGCTGTATCAAGGTAAGCCTCCGTCAATTCTGGGAAGGCGAGCAGGATATATATTTTTTTTTTATTGTATTAAGGACGACAATTTATCAATCGACATTTTGTAGATGTTTGTAAGTACCAACCAGGGCACGTTCCCATGGTGACAAGGTCTTTACGTTCCTTGCCCGAGGTTCTATTCGGAATCCGGGCACGTAGTCCTTGCGTTCATTTCAGCACGTCTAGTTTAGAATCATTTAGAGAATCAGGAGGATTCCTTTGGCTTGTATGGCTGTCATTCTTTGTAATTGAAAGGATTTTCACACATTCCAGGAAATTGTCGAAGAAATCTGATGGCGGAGGAGCAATGAGCAAAACGCTTCAATTTAGCTTAGCTCCGCACTTACAAAATTGCCTTTTGTTGTCTATTTTTACAACGAGCAAATTTTTTACTTTCGTGCCTGTTCTAGAATATAAACAAGAGTATATTTCTCAATCTCAACGGAACGACATCCCGGGATAATTATTGGCGTAAATTATGGTCTCTCGCAGAGGCGACTTAGCTATACTCCTAGCTAGCTAGTCTCTGGGTGGATAATTAGAAAAATTTCTGTCAATTTTCCATTAGCAATCTAATTTCCTTAGCTCCCGTCCATTTGCATACAAAACAGCATTATCTTTGCTTTAATGGGCCTATTTAGATTCTCCAGGCAAGTCACGGGCGCGCTGTAAGCCCAGGGAATTGTCCGATCAATACGCTCAAATTGAATGTACTTCTTATCATGTCGAAGGAATTGAAAAGACAATTGGATGCCATTTCAAGGCACTTGAACTTTTTTCCAGAAGAGCTGAAATTGGATTCTCCGTCGGCATGGCATGAATCTAACAGGCTGAAACTGACAGCTTTTTGCGGAACCACAGCTTGTGGCACCGGGTGAAAAGGAACAGATTAAGTGTCCGATAAGTGCAATTGATTTGAAACGATGTTATGGCATTTCTCCGGATAATTTGAGGAGAAGCGCCACTACGTCACTTCGTGGATGGATGACTTCGTTTCGCTTAAATCGTTTAAGCGTAGTCCAAAGGGCACCAGATGTACGAAAGGAAGTAATTATGATGACAATGGATTTTATTTATTCTTTTTTTTTCCGCTTCACTAGCAAGCAAGTGTTCGTTCAGTTTACAAGAATCCGAAGTCAATTATTTTGTAAAGGACATTACACACAATTATATGTATACATACTTATTTCAAAAAGTTACTCTATCTCATTTCTTTAAGGACCTTAATTACTAGAAAAACATATCTACTCTATTTCATCAAAAGAAAAAGTTATGTTCAACTTATTTCACTCTAACGATTTTATAAATTAGTCTCATAAATAAAGTGTATTTTTGGAGATCTTAGATTTTCTTAGATTTTTCAAAAATGTCTATGAGGTATACAAAGTTAATATGTAGTTACAAAAATCACTAAAATCTGATATTTTAATAAAAATATTAGTTTACTGTATAAGGACATATGTAGTTTTGTTCGGAGAAGTCAAGAGTCAAAATTTCTGATTGTTTTTTATACAATGAGTCAGAAAATTAAGCTCATTGACTGGGTGATTAAAAATAGAAATTAGAAGTACTAGAACATAAAATTAGTATATTAAAACTAAAAGTAGAAATAGATATTTTTTATTTGTATTTTAAAATTTTGTAAATCCCTATTTTTAATGTACCCTTAAAATCATATATAAAACACTTTTCTGTTAGTCATTTTAAAAAAATGTTTTTTATTCGAAATCTAACTTAATTATACAAGTACTTCATCAAAACCTACGAAGAGACTTCAAAATAAATTTACTTCAAAAATTGTTTCTCTCTACGGAAATCTGCATCGTAGTTACATTGCATAACAGGGGTTCAATGATTGCAAGCGAATATTTATTGTTGAAAAGTTTATTTGCATGTCCATTTCGTTTTGTTCGGCTTTACAAACATAATAAAGTGCATGTTCCATCTTTCAGGAAATGAAATAGTACATTCGAGTGTTCGTTAATTAAACCCAGATTGGAGATGTCTTCAAATGAGTGCCTAGCTGCTTAATGCTCAATGTACAAATGTAACCTTGTTAGAAGCTGAATTATTGCCGAGATGACAAACATCGATGGCTTGAGTCTTGTTGCGGAAAATTAAATTCCAGTTTATCAAAACGGAGCCTATGGCCCAATAGCTCCGGTGTTGAACATATTCCGACAAGTGCCGGCTGCGTCCCCTGCAGCGCTCCTTCTCTCTACGAAATGCATTTCGCCGTCACCGTGACATTCACTGCCCGGACAGACAAATTAATTAATGCGAACTGTTGGCACAAACAAGGCAGAACATACTCCATGAAAGCTCCTGGGTCATTTATCTGTCGTAATGATAATTTGCAATTTGAACATGTCTGTCCGCCCACCACATGCATTGGGCCGGCTAATTATTCGAATATGCATACAGTGGAGGACCGAAGGGTTCCAATGGGTTCCAATGAGTTCCCGGGTCCGGCGGGCCAAATTTAAGTTTTCCCGCAGGACGAATTTTTATGCCCTTCTAAATCAATAACGCAGCAGGGTACGGGAATGTGGTGCCGGACATTCATTATAATTAACAAAATATTTTCAGGTCCACAGTGCACTCAGAATTAATTCCAAAAGCCCAATTTAATCTTGCCGGTTCAAAAATTTATCGGCCTGTATTTTCCTCGAGAGAACGTAAACGATAATTTGACATGGAATGAATTTTGCCTTATATTTTGCATAATAGAGTAAAATTAAAATTCATTTAATACTGCTGTACTTTTGGGCAAAAAATTCTGCCGAACGGAAAGTACTTACGATTTGTGACAATATTGGAACAAGCGCCAATTATCCGAAGCTGGAAGTTTGTTGCTAATACGAAACGAGGAAGAACATTTTTTAAAATCCTCCAGTCGGATCTAATTTATTTTCTAAAAAGAGAACATTTTCTATTGGTTGCCGGGTAGAAAGTGCCCGGATAATGGAAACATCGAGGCAATCACTTTGATTAAATTTTCCAGGGATTCCTCCTCTTTCCAGACTGTTTCATTTTTTCCGTAATTGGGTTTACATATCTGCGCACATCGAGAACCAAGTCGTCGAGGTTCAGTTGAAAGGACCTCCCTGGTCTCTTTGTATCGATTGTAGTCTTTGTTTTCTTGTCGATTTTCAAAAATGGAGGGTATGGGCCAAACAAGAAAATAACTTTGGCTATACTTTGGAATGGATAGTCACGCTTTCACAACCTTATAGAAATTGCGACAAACCAATTTATTTTTCAGGTGGCTGCCAAATGTAGTTATCTAGAGGAGGCAGATGTCTCGCATCATCTTCTTGTTTTTATATTGGCTCATAAACAAAGAGAAAACCGCAATAGCTACCCTTTTTAAATTGTTTTTGTCGAGACAAATAAAGTTTTCAGCCGCGTATAACACAGAGTGTTTTATGTTTTTTGTAGAATAGCAATCACTTTAAAATCAAGGACTTTTTCTTTGAATAGGTGAAAGCATTTCCTTCGACGATATATCACAGAGTTGTAATTTAATAACTCGCACTATTTTTCTTCAAAACTTACGTGATCAATTACAATTTCTACACAATTGCAGTTTGCCACGAATTGTACAAGTTCTTTATACATCTTTACCATTTTATAAAAGAATACATTTGTACAAATCGCATGGATCTTCGACCTAAAATCATTGTTCTAAAGGTGTAAATATATAGGTACATATATTGATTTTAAAAAAAAAAAAAATGAATATTAATTTAAAATAATTAACTACAGTATTTGCTACCTAACAATATTATGTCAATTATCCTTGATGTTATGTGCTTAAAGAAAGTGAAAAATACTGAAAGTCGAATCGATTTTTCAAAATTTCTCTAGATACTACTACTACTCGTAGTCCCTTAAAAATCTCCTCACAAAAACAACATTTTTGATATCACGTACAAGATGCTCATAAAATTTTATATATACATAACATGTGTATAAAATGCTCGGTAAGGTTAAGAAGAGTATTTGCCTTGGTATAGCGACCGCATGCTTGTGTTATTAAAAATCATCCATTCTTGTCAACTCCTTTAACTTGAAAAGCAAATTAAAGTTGAAAAACGTACCCCCTCAATGTTGTAATCTTTACGAAAGTCCCAACAGAAGTCGCTACTTGTGATTCACCCTCGGTGCCCTAAATTAAATTTATGCAGTCATTATTCTTAACTTTTTAATATCGTGAAAGCCTCTTAAAAGTGAACTGTCTGGCGTACCGCGCCTCAGAAAGAATTGACAAGCCACCAGCAAAGTTTAATTTAATTGTAACACCGTCAAAAGAGGATTCCACCAGCCCAGCCTTTCACTGGAACTTTGTGAGAACGTGATCTGACTTTAAGATGTTTCACCGGGCACAACTAACGAACTCCTGCTTTCTATGTCGAGTGGCAGATTTATGGTAATTTAATATCGGTAGGATCGAAAGGGTGCTCTTATTTGACAGTCTGAAAGGGTTTTTAAATTATCTACCTTATATTTCTGCTTCAAGATTTTGACTTGCTTCCTGTGTCGAGGTAAAATATTTGTGCAAATACACGAATACGGGGTCTTAAGAATATATTGTGTTCAGTTCACCCCTATAATATACAAAAAGGATGGTTTCAGGTATTTTTGTGCAGGAATATAAATAGTATTTTACGATTTCTTTTGCATTCTCTAAAAGCATTCCTTCACTCCAGGTAAAATTACGAAATAAACTTAAAGTTTTAATATATATTTCATAATGATATTTTGAATGGCTAATATTTCAATTATCAGCAGTATATTTTGTTATGGGTTGTTAGAATTCGTTACAAAATCGTTGCAATGAAAACAAGCTCTTGAACTTGGAAGTTTATCGAGTAAAAAACAGTTTTATTTTTACTTTAACTTTATTTTTTGGTACATCATTTTCTCTTAAAAATTTTATCTTTCATCAACACATCCATAAGTGTCATTTCCGTATCACTCTCATTCATGATGCCCTTGAAAACGTTTGAAATGGATGAAAGTGTCGATATTAATCGAAAATCATATCCATTTGAAATATTGGGTAATAAAATAACTGTGGCGAAAACCATGTAATAGCCCCTGCAGCACATTAACTTAATAGGACTGAAGGGGCCTCCTGATGAAATTCGTCTGGTCTGCTCAATATGACAGCAATTTTCTGCCAGTTTAATGATGCTGAAGTAATTCCTGCCATCATATTTCATCGAAATACATTTGACCAGGATTAGTAGGTGAGCGAAAGTGAAAAGTGACTATCTGAAGTCCAATCAATACCGCCGTAATGATT
This sequence comes from Machimus atricapillus, assembly GCA_933228815.1. Classification (NCBI taxonomy): domain Eukaryota; kingdom Metazoa; phylum Arthropoda; class Insecta; order Diptera; family Asilidae; genus Machimus; species Machimus atricapillus. The sequence continues at coordinate 42,542,495 of OW121786.1, read as the reverse complement.
TGCCATTATGTTTTATGTTTGCCAACGATGTGATTCGGTGGCGACAAGGACAAGTTTTTTTTGGGGGAATGATGTACATAAAACCGACCAGCCTTTGAATAAATTATCATGCTTGTGTGCTTCTGAATGATGGACATAAAACTTTCTTATTGGTAGATGAGAAAAGTTAATGAAAGTGAATCTACCCAAAAAGACCATTACTTTAATTTGTGGAAGTCTTTAAAAGTTTTGCCAAAGTTTCCTTGGGGGTGACATAAAGCCAGTCAAAATGAGGGATGAAAGGAGGACTAGTTATAAATAGATACGTTCAGTAAAAGTTGCGTAATGAACATCCGATAAGAGACCCAAAATTATATTTTGTTCTAATATGTAAGTTTCTATCAGTAAATTTCTTTACGTTGGATTCCATTTGAAAGAGCGTAATTTGAGCATTCTACGTACATATTTATACATCATTGTTATTTTAATTATATGTTAGGTATGTGATTTGTGAGACAGTATTCATCCTTCATATCGAACATTTCAAGAAGTTTGTGTTTACTAATAAACATCCTTTCGATGCGTCTTTCAAAAATTTATTTTAAGGTGACGCTTTCCAAAAAATAGGCCAACGTGCAGTTTAACGAAAGAATGAATATATTCCACAGTTTTTGGTTTAACTATAACATAACACTTTTTTTGTAATAGGTCAATAGTAATCTAAAAACACAAGTTTTATTTGGTTTTCTATAGATTAGGAGGGAATTTTAAAAACTTTCTACTTTTTTAATGTCGCAATTTTCACGTCAGTAGAAGAAATGTCGTTTTAGTTATAATTATTATTTGCCTGAAATTCAATTTTTAAAGATTAATGGAATAGTCGCCGTAGCCCTCTTTGGCGGGTTTTGTGTCCTGAAAGGAAAGAAAATGAACCCTATAGGAAACATGATTATACTACTTATACTGAAATTACACGATGCATTTGTGAAGTGTTTGCTCTTAATTGCACTTTTTTAAGTCGTAATTTCGATATAAAATATTCACAAGGACATCGTGCAATCGCAGTATACAGTTGAGGATCAGCCTTGGAAAGGAAGAATTATTTCTTAGAGAGCTTTGAACTCTTGCAGGCTACGTCTTGTGCAGGATTTTTTAATTATTCCTCAGCCCTTTGAATCTTAACATTTGTCTTCGTTTGGAAGTGAACTGAAAAAGTAGGAATGCATTAAAAATTAATAGTAAGAAACTAGTTCCAGAATTGAATATTAGTTTCAGAAATGAATATCATAAATATTATATTGCAATGTATATTTGATTTAGTTTTAATATTTTACAAAAAAATAAAAACAAAAAATTGCAATTTACCTTAATATTTTAAAACTTGCCAACGATGTTTTATTTGTAGTACTTTATAAAAAAGGAACAAATCAACATTTTTCTTAGCTTTGTAAGAATACGTTAAAAAGATTTAAATGCACTTCCGCATGCCTCTTTTATTGCTTTCGCACTTAACAAGCTCTTGCAAGTACATACATACATATGTGAATCGCTAAACGTTTTAAAGGGCAAATAAATCTCAGGTTATAAAACCGGTCATTAACCAGGTAATATCTACTTTTAATTGAATTACTGTCATATCCCAGCCGTAAACAGGGCATTCTAAGGTGGTGTAAAAAGCAGTAAGTTTACGCGCCCAACCTGCCAGGAAGAGTTTCGTGTTTTGCCTCTTCGGACGGTCATCGTCATCATCTTCGTCCATTCCGCCGTTGATTGGCCGCTGATTGGCGAGGCGATTGCTTTTGCATCGTTTGCGAGGGACGCGTCTAGGGCCACTTAAGGACTGCATTAAGGCCCGGGTCTCATGCCATTCGCCCGCAAAAGTTAAGAGGGAGGGGGTGGCCACAGCACACATGCGGAGGGCGGAGGTCGCACAATAGACGGCTCGTTGGGTCCGCGCTTTATTCTAACAATCGCCGCATGACTTTTTATTGAACTCTGCCAGGATTGAAGGGCACTTCCATGGGCACGTTCACTTGTGCATCTGGCATCACAATGACTGCGCAATTAAAGCACTTAATGGCAACACTCGTTCCGTTCAGTGTCCGTGGAAAATGTAAAAAAAAAAGAGTTAATTCGCTTCGTAATCAGGAGCCACGTTGGCTTGATGGCAGTTTGATGTTGCCGAGGACAATGCCACCGGCATGGCGCTTTTGTGACTATTTCAATGAGAAAATCTGCGTACAAATGGTTGAGGTAGAGCGAGAAATTAAGCCAAGGAAACGACTGTAATCCGAAACCAATGCAACGAGATAATAGAGCACTTAAGGAATTATTAAAGTCATTTGCACCGCTAAATTGTGGCGCGCTATTAAAAATAAGTTACCATGCCACGCCAATTCTCCGCTGCATTAATTGCAACGAGTTTGAGATCTGTTCGAGTTTAAAAACTCTTAAATTTCCAAGGACACTTTAGTCTGAAATTAGTTCAAGAAATGAACTTTAGGCAGCAAATAATTGTTTTATAACAATTATTTATCTTTATTTAATAATTTTTTAAAACAATTTAGAACATTCAGATTAATTTTTATTCTATTTTACAAAAAAGCAAGAGTTTGGTATGTTCTATTCATTTCTAAATATTAGACCTCCTTCTGCCTATAATTTTGATAAATATCTAAATACTTAATTTAAAAATCAAAAATTAAATTAAATTCAAACCAAATTGAAAAATGACTGAAAGCAAAAAGTAAACCAAAAAACAAAGAGATTATGTTCGATCATATTTTTTTAATTTTTTACGTAACGATGGTGGATGATTGAAAATTCTTTATGAAAGGTTTTAAAACTACACCTTAAACAATTTTGGTATAACTTTACCCTTCCTTTGGAAGAAAATCGAATAGGTACCTTCCGTAATGGTAGAGTAAAACGATATTAACTAATACTTAAATTTTTGTGTTTAAAAATTAATTTTTCTTACGTAAAAACATTGCGCAAACAGCGGAAAATTAAACATAAAAGGTTATATCGTAATGACCAACTTTGCACGAGTGCATTAACAATGCGACGATGCGAAACCACTTTAGTGAAAACCAAATTTTTTCGCATGATATTCAAAAAGATTTGTATTTCCTCAAGCGTAAAAATATTATGAGTATACACCTCTGAAGGTGATTGAACGATTTGCGACAGTCAACACCAGAGATCAAAAATGCGTACTTTCAAGTTATTGCGATTTTGCAATATGGCTTTTACATCACGAAAAGGAGATATTGAAGGAGTGAAACCTGTAAAGTCATGTTGTGCCGGGGTATGTATCAATAAACTTTACAATTTCTTGCAAGGAGCTCACTTCATCAAAACATGGGAAAGAATCCTTCTTGAGCTCAGTCATAAAAGAGCAATCCGCCCAAGTGGTCCCATAATTTTAGCGAGTCCCCAGTTTGCCAGGAGCAATTCGCCAGAGGGATATGAGCTCTTGTAAGCAGCGATAATTCAATTTAATAGCAACACTAAGCACACATTTTTCTATGGAACGCTTTTGTTTGGATGCCATAAGGGAAAATTGAGCAACTTTTCCAGGCAGGTGTCGGTAGCGAAACTCCAAACATTGCAAAGGTCTGCGCAACCCTATCTAGGCATAATTGCATTCATAATAGCATAGCTAGCATAAATGGAGCTCTTTCGCAGGCCGAGGTGCTGCGACTCGTTCAAAATAGAAAACGGCGCGGGCGAAAACTTGAGAAACAGAGCGACTTGGGTTTCTTTTCTGCAGCCCTTTCGTCTCCTGCAACGAATGGATTAAGACCTGCATATGAACACCCCCGAGCGACGTAATTACAGAGTCGCTCTTAAAGTCGCTCAGTTTTATTACAAATGATTTGTCGCGATTTATGGCACGCCCGTAAAAGTTTAGCTTTAATGGAGTCCCGCATTTAAAACAGTCCCTGGCATCGACGAACGCCCGGGAAAATTGTAGAGGAAAAATTGAGCTTATTCGCGATAAACACGATTCGTTGCATCTGAATGGGTGGCATGCCAGCTGGCGAAAAAGTTATAGAATTTTTTGGGGAAAAACAGCTCAGATGGGATGCGAAGGTACTCCACGGCACACTGGAGCTTAATTTTGGCCCCGTGATTGAAGACGACCTTTTGCTTCGAGTCGTTGTACTGGAAGCTGAGTGGACTTTGAAAAGATTACAAGGGTCGAAGGTTTTCAAAAAATACTGAATGAGGGCTTCTACCCGTGATAAACCGGATAAAAAGGATCATGTAATTACTTTACCTTTATTTCTGAATTCCCCGCCTGGGGGATACTGTGTCCTGGAAAATTTATTTTGTTAATACGAACCTTTTGTTTCTGTCACGATAACAAGTGATATACGAGATTCGGTTGAAGAGGACTTATCCCATACTTTTTGCTTTCATCAAACAAAAACATGAATTGTGACGTTGTGAGGATGACACATTTAATTTTCGCAACAACATAAAGGGGATTAACACAACATTTCGTATCAAAGAATCAAAGGTACTCATATATAGGTAGGTAGGTACTATGTGTTTAATTTTTTATTAAAAAATTAAAAGGTTTAAGATCTTGTCCTACTTCTTTTTAAAATAACTTTGATAATTATTCGAACAAATTTTAAATTTAAATCTGATACTTTATAAAAGTATACGTATAGAAAACTGTAAATTCATGGATCTGGATATAGAGAAATACTAAAAATCCATGTTAAACCTACAATGATACTAGTAAAATTTAATTTCAATTGAAAGCTTCCAACGTTTTAATTTATATATCTACGTTGATTTGATATGATTTGACAAGAAATTTGGCTGGCTGAAAAAATATACTAAAAGATTAGAGAGGTAAGCTTGATAGTCAATAGTTTGAGAAAGAACATACATATGTAGGTACTTCAGCTTTTTCCAAAATTATTTCTCTATATATATGTATATGTAATTTACTTAATTCAAAAACAATTTTAGTAAAGGGAAAGGGTGAATTGTTTTGAATTCATTTTCGTTGAAAAACCTCATCTTAAAACTAGAAGACAACGACTTGCTTGTTTTTTTAACCAAACAATACTTTACACTCTTCCTTTAAACCCACAATAAGATTCGTCCAATAAAGTTTTAATGAATAGATCCAACATGAATCATTTGCAAGTCACAAATAATGCAAAATTAGCATCCGCTCATTAAACGGCATTGAGTGGAAGATATGTGGCTAAAAGATGAAAGCGAACAACCAATTGAGCTCGGCAGGGCACTTAAGGTAAACGATAATAGAGGAAAATTAGTAGACAACTAGACGGGGAGTCCTCAAACGATGACATCATGGCAAAAGCGAGCTATTCTCGTTTTATGCTGTTACAGTCTCGAACAAAATAAGAAATGGGGACACTGCACAAAACATCCTTGCCGAAGGAAGTAGTGGAAGTCAAACATCGCTGACGACTTATTGACGGAAAGTAGGTGCACTGTGCAGACGACGTAATCACAACAGACAGGGGATCCGGCTTAATATGAGAAAAGTAGGCTAACAAAGCCGCAGACATGGGGTAAAAGCTGGAAAAAGCAGGATTAATTAGATTACACTAGATGGAAGGACTATTCAGGGACTCCCATCAAGCGGAATTACTAGTGGAAGTTTTGTATTACGAAAATAGGAAGTAGCCATTTTCTAGAGCTCATGTGGAAATATTGCAAATACAAGAAGAAAAGGTTATTTAAAAATGCATTTTAGTAAAGGTGAAAGTAAGACGTGATAATCGTAAGTATTAAACATGCGCACGTAAGAACTTGCAGGCAATTAAACTTTTATGTCAGTTTTTAATATTTTTCTACTAATCGCCTGGTATAAATAATACCTATCTTATGATGAGGCATTAATCAGAGAAAATTTTTAAATTGAGCATAGAAATAATTTCAGAAATCAAAATGACCCATAATTTATGTAGGTATACATATATGCATAATTGTACTTCAGTCGTTACATATTTTACTTTATCAAATCAAATCCATGTATTTGAAAAATAATGAAGGGAGTACCTAATACAATTTAATAATTCTTAAAATACTTGCAATTAGAAGATGGAAATTCCGTAGAATTTTCATTTAGAATTTTTTAAATAACATTTATACTAAACAATATTTTAATATTTACCTACATTAACCCTGAAACTACCAAGACCGGTTAAATTCACTGATAAATACTCAATTTCTTCTTCGAATTGATTATATTTTTTAATATTAACTCTTATGATTTATTAACCTCAAGTTCAATAATTAAGATTTATAAATAATATTTATATTGCCGTATAGTTTGTTAGAGAAAATGGTTTTTATGTAGACTCAGTTGTTATTTTAAAATAATACAAATTATTTCAGTAGATATATTGCTAATTTTCAAATAAAATGTTCTTTCAGCTCACATATCAGAGAAAAATATTTGACAATAAAATTGATACCAAATTTACATCAAAAGGTAATAGATAACTAATGACTAGTTGCGCTAGTGCAAATGGAGGGGTATTTTTGGTTAAAAGCCACATGCGTGTATCAATAATCCTATGAATATTTTATAGCTATAGCCAACGCAGCCATAAAAAGCAGTCTCCTCCCTTCAAACTACTAAATATAAAGGATTTAGACATATCCATCACTGGGACGAAGACCATTAATAACTCAGCCCATCCATGAAGATGATGGCTCAAAATGATAGACCAATATCGATTGCTTTTTATGGACATCCCCCGAATCGTTGGAAGAAAAATCTCGAATCGAGCTTTGCATCTTTCACGCTAAATTACCTGATATCACATGAGGCGTGTTTGATTACCTTCGTGCCGGGGTGGAGTTGTTACGTTCATCAGAGCCTGCACAAATTGCTTCTGACTCATTGTTGCTATCCTCAAAGGATTTTTCACATAAATCGAAATTGTCTACTTAGACGCGGCGGTATCCATCAAGTAAATAAGAGAGTTGCTCATCGTTCCGGGGAACATGTATGCTTTACAGACAGCCTTTCCCAAATGGCACATTTCCTCGCTTTTCTCACTTATGCCATCATAGAACATGATTATGGACCTTTTCCCATGGACTCGATGGTCAAAGTTTATGCAATAACCCGACCCCCATAAATCGAAGAGCATGAAAAATGTTTATTGCCGGGGGATGTCTGCAGGCTTGTCTACAGGGTGTAATAAATGCTGAAGTGCACTTGCTGGGATCCAGCAACATCACCTCGAACAGGAGCAATTCCAGAAAAGTTTTAATGATTACAGGAGCCACGGAGCGGTGCAGTTTTTCATTGACCTTCCCGTTGTGCTTTAAAAACTTTTCCATTTATGGGCGTGCTCCGCCGAAGCTTATTATTCTGCCAACGGTTAACGTTTTCCACAAGTTGCACCAACTTTTCCACAACAGCGCATAATCGGATTCTGATTGGCAATTATAAAATTTTTCTAATTAGGACTTTTGCGTAGTTTGGGACTTTATGGGCCCCACTGTAGCGCGCAGCTTTTAAATTTATGAACTCAGCGGGGATGTCAGACAATTGTGTTATCCTTGGCTAATTGAAATTGTTTCACTCTGATTTTCAGAGAGCATTAGAAAATACATGAACTTAATAGAATTAGATAGATAACTTCATTAATAGGCAAATTGCCACATATTAGCAATTGTATGTAATAGAACAGCTATGTACATAAATGAAATTCGATGTCAAAAATGTTCAGGTCATAGAATAACAAAGCGAACAGCACTCGTGTTCAGTGTTGTTGGCCAAAGTATTATAATCTAATTTGTCGTTGTTGTACAGCATTAAATTGGGGGTTGAACGGTCTAATTTGAAACCAAAAAAGCGAAATTTAAGAAGTTGAGAAAGCGTAATGTCCTTTTCTGTTTTACATAATTTTTTTGAAATGATAATTAAACAATAATTTAATGGCACAGGCCAAGTGAAATCAGCATAATTATAGTTATTATTATTTGGAACGGAAAGAGCACGAAATTACAAAAACGTGGGAAAAAAATAACATATTTACCTACTTTTACAGGAGTTTAAAAAATAAGGAAGGTAAGGAAATCATTGCATTTAGTAAGATGTCATATATGTATGTATGCTGTGATACGTGAATTATTAAGACGCATCAAATGATACTAATTTACCAAAATCCGATAAGTATTTTAAGAGCTATGAGCGAACAGATGACCAGATAAAATCTGAATTTTGATTAATATTATCCAAGAAAATTTTACCCAAAGTTATCAAACAGACCTAATATGTATCAAAACAATTTCTCTAATTTAATGGTGTAGGACTAAATATAACACGTGGAAATTTTCTCGAGCAATTTTGAAACAAACATTAGATTCGTTATAAAATAGGTATGCAAATATTACATATACCTACTTATATCAAGTTCCTCGCTTAAATATACGCATATTTTTCCATTTCTTGGTCCAATAAATTTTTGAGCTGCAGTAAAGCCCCACAGTCTTATCAGAGTAAATGCGCAATAAGTGGAAGTAATTAAATCAATAAAGAGCGTTAAACCCTATCCCAGGAATCGCAGCATGAATACCGCTCCGGAAAAGGGACTTAATTCCTGCGGAGCCCCGGCCGCCATTTGAATTTTAAATAACCCTCTAAATATTCCTTTATCTGAAGGATCGGAGGAAGTTTTTTGCAGGCGTGTACGGCACGATGGCGAGCCACCAGGAGCCGGTACCCAGCTCCTTTTCTTGCGGACGGTTGAGTTCTTACAATCTTAAAATTCCATTAGGCTATCTATTCTGCCACCAGCGACTCCTGCTGGTGGTGCAAGTTCCGTAAATTAAAAATGGCTCGGGCAGAATGGCATTGTCACGTTCAGCAAAAAGCTCAGATCGAGAGACATCAAGGGCCATTTACCATCATTAAACGCAACTTTGTATGCAAACAAGTTTGGCATTGAACTCCTCCGGGCAGCCCCCATTCGGCCGGGAACTCCTTTGGGGCTGGTATCATTCAACCACTTGTATGGTGTCACGGCCCGGGAGGAGATGCATAATTCAGACATAAATTTTCGTTTATTGCATTCTAAGGAAGCATTCATGAAGTCCTTTCCTCCTATGTCTTATGAGGTACTTGGCCACTAACTTAGCAGTGAATCAGGAAGTCGAGCTCGGAAGATGGTACCCATTATAATTTACAACCGTGTCTGACAACGACTTCCATCTGCAGTCTATGACTATGAATGCCACTGAGATGCAACTGCAGATGAAGTCACATCCTTAATTAGTTTCTGCTGATTGCTTACAAGACAGTTGATTTACAGCCGCGTTTTGCAGGCTTGTAAAATCCGGGTGAGGTTCTCGAATTGAGCCATCAGGGCTCGTTTAATTAAATCTAAATACCCCTTTCTGCTGAGGCAGGTAGAGAGAGCTGCTGGGACAAGTATTTAAGCACTTACTAACCTCATTCCAACCTTTGGTGCGCCTCCTAGCGTGGAACGTATTATTACTCTTAAACTATTCCTTTGGTCCTTTGGATAAAGCCGCTTAATAAATTGCTTCCAGAGTCTCCATTGTGCTGCGGGACCTGGAAAATATCGCGACCAGCACGCGACGACTAAAACCTGCTTAGCGGAGCTTTATTGTTCCTTTTATGGTCTGTAAGCGATAAGCTATCGCATCATAATTGGGCACCTTGTAAAAATGTCGGCAAATTGTGGTTTTTTGGATTACCTAACCGTTTTCCTGGTTAAGTGCACAAATTTAGCGACAAACGTGCACCTTGAGGATACTCTGGCTCGGATTAATATGCAAACGAGCGGTTGTCCTCTTCGTGAGTGCTGGATTACTTCGCCTGTTATTAAAAAAATAATAGTGAGTCTATTTTATGGGCAAACTACATGCGGCTAATGGCACGAATCCTCTTCTGGTTGCCTGGGTTTCGTGCGCTGCTTACAAGCTTAAGTCATTAACTAGAGCTAATTTGAAAATTTATTAAAGTGATTATCGCGTTCGAAATGGCTATTAAAGTTGTTACACAGTAACTTGTTCTAACAATAACACCAATGAGTAATGTAAAAGTCAAAATTACTCAATTTTACTCCTTAGCGCAACTACTAATTATATGTTTTATTATACCTACATGCCAATAAAATATTTATTTTGTACCAATAAATTCCAGTTTTATTTAAATTATTTCAATTTAATTACACCTGAGAAGCAGTTACGCAATAGTTTTGTAGAGTTTAATTTTGTAATTAATTTATATAACAGTAGTGCGTAAATTAATTCAATATGAGAATGTTTGCGCCTTTCTATGTATCTAATTAAAATCTGATTTGAACCCGCAAGACCAGGGGCGGTATACAGGCCCTTTAAAGAAGAAGAATATCCCATAACAATTTTATTTTTACAATTAAAAAAAAATTTAATTACTAAGGCTCAGAATCGATAGCTGAAAAATATTGTAAGGTGATATTTTGCGAATTTAAGAAATCAAAGTATTTGCGTTAGGGAGAAATCTCCCTAAATAAATCTTCGTATCGTTTCACGATATTCTCATGACAACAAGTCATGAATAAATTGCGTTAATCAGAAAAATCGAAGAAGCTCTCAGAGAACCAAGTTCAATCGATATAAAATTACATCATTGATAATTAGTTTTTTTAATTATTATTTTGTAGGTCATATCAACAGCTTTGGTCAGACCCGAGGCGGAGTCTCATAAACTTCTATAAACCGTCTTACTAAATCACGCTGGTTCGAATCTACATAATCATACTAAATACAATGACAAAGTTTTTATAGGTTACGATAATCAGTGTGAAAAGCAGAGTTATGGCAAAGTACCTATAGAATACATATTTAAAAAATTTTCTGTTTTTTAATAGAATTATAAAAAACACGTGACATCATTATAATGGAAAATTCTGCAGATGTATTTTTAATATTATCACCTTGCTACTCGCGAATATACCAAAATATCCTCATATTATTATTCTGCTACCATGTTGAATATGCTGATGGATCAATATACTGCACTGAGACAGACAGTCATTTTTTGTAATTGATCATGATCACTCTTTTTGTTGAAAAGTTCTATTCGCGATTTTCAAACCTCGCTTCACTTAGTGAAAGCGTTTTTAAATTCGGTTCAATAGTTTCCCTTGTTTTCACTGAATCATGAATATGAATAAGTTAGCTATGCTAAAACCATCGGATAAAATATTCTGTAAATAACATATAATAGTGCTACAAGTATATTTGTCGATGAAGTGCTAAAATGTCTGTTGAAAGACAGTTTGAATGATGAACAATACTAAATATTTTATCCACTATTGAAAGGGAGAGAACACAGAATTTAAGAACAATTTCTGTTCACTTCATCTTGAGAAGACCGGGACATAAATAGTGTCATGGTTGTAAGTGTGCATTTTCGTGCTCGCATCAATGTCAATATAAAATTCAAAGTCATTCCTGATGGAGAAAGCCCCGGGAGTCTGTCTTTATGGGAATCGTGCTGCAACCCACTCAGACAGTTCAATGGCGTGGAATTTATGAAAGCGCTCCCTTTTTAAGAACTTTATTTTCAACAGAATTGAGGCTCATTTTAATTGCTTTATGGGATAAGTTTTACAAGAAGCAGCAATTTAGTGGACGTAAATATTCCGCGACGGAGTAAGGACTTTGGAAGGTGGCAACTGTGACGAAGCGGGACTCCGTTTCGCGGAGTCCTGGGCTCTTTAAAAGCGGAGCACTTCGCTGGCTTAAAGTAATTTTTCGAATTACCTCAAATAAAAAGTTAGCTCGGTTTATGGAAAATTGTCTTACGTCTGCCCCAGTAATCTCTAAAAATATTGAAATCTCTTTTGAAGTCCCCCGAGTAATTGAAAAAGGTCGGGAAAAGCTTTCCGGCGGGACTTAAAGAACTGCTCCGGATCGACCAGACATTTTATCCATTAAGGCAAATTGAAAGCTTCAGATGGAAATTCTCCCATTGAATTTTCAATTCTGGGAAACGGGGGGATTGGACTAGGACTAGGACTCCGCTATGCAAAACTGAATTTACGACCGCACAAACCCGCTCTGTCTGACGCCGGGCTGTGCGAAGGAGTAAAAATGGCAAAAATGAATGTTGTGCACTTTTCTGGACGATTGTTCGATTTATTAGTTCAAGCACTGGAAATGTCTTCCCCTCTTTTTTTACCCAAAGCAATTTTCCCAGCGGAGAGATAAATTGATTTTTATCGATTCGATCGTGCCCGCGCCTTCATCAATAAATTTTATGTGGATTGCTTTGCAAATTGAAGGTGAATGCGTGCTCGATGCGTGACTCGAATCCTCAACGGAAATTAAATTTCATAGTCTCGCGCGAAGGCATTCCTCCTGCCGCGCACTGCTCCTAGAATCTGCTTGGCGATATTTTGCTGCAATATTGTCGCATGCTCGGAATATTTGTGCGATGTAACGCAATTGAGAGGTGGCTTATTGGCTTTATGCTGATTTTATGTTTATCCTTTATTTCCGACGCAGCCACCCGTACGGCGGATCGCATTACGCGATAGTAGTTATTTAGGGTAATAACAAGCACATTCGCTCGAATATAACCCTTGCATGTAAGAGCCATGAAAACAATTTCAAAATTGAATACAAAATATTCAATGTTTTCATGATTGCTTACTTAGCATATTATGCGAATACAGGGACAAAATGTTGAATAAATTTTAAACAAACCTTAAAGTTACAAATTTTAGCAAGCAATATTCAAAATTTGTATTCACTTGTTGTGTTTCGTACCTATACTTATCTATCAAAATAGAAAAAAAATACAGAATACTTAAAGAGTCACCACGACGTCTGTTTCTCATTCTAAAATAATTTTTTTTAATCCGCTGTATAATTTATAAAGTTATAAATTTAAAGGTAGGTATTCGAAAAATATTTGTCCCTAAAGTAGAAAAATTTACGAGAGCAATCATGAAATAGGATAATTTGTTCTTTATGTAATGTTATGTGTTTTGGGGAATAAGTACGTAAATTTAAAAACAATAAATTATATTAAAGCTTACTATTTCGTAGACGAATCATTGTATCTAAAAGGTGTTCAAAGAAAGACCTATTCAACGATACCTTGCACAAAGGGGTAGATATCCGTTATAAAATATATTCACCCTCACTTTATTTACATATGTAGGGGAGATTTAAAATGCCAAATTTCAGCTTTATAGCACTAATTGTGTGCGAGAAAAACGACTGTGACATACAGCCGCTGTAACATGGTGAGACCAAAGTTTTATAAGAGGCTAAAAATGCTATATAGAATTTTAACAGAATTCATTTAATTCATCACAAATTTTTAAAGTATGTTTTTCTTTCTTACCCATTTTTTATTAAAGCTTCTTGTCTTGTAAATGCAAAATTATATAAGTAAACGTATTTCAAACTATTATGTAGTAAAAATGAATGAAATTAATATTGGGGTTGAAAAAATGTTCTTGAGATTCATGTCTAACTTTGTCTGAATTCTTGTTGTGCCACGAAAAAAAACCCTAATAAGTTATATTCGTTTTAGCGAAAAAGCCAGTTGAATTTACTTTTAATTGAACATAAACAAAAACCTTTATGAGCTATAGTAACTATTATGTATGTAGTTATATCTGATATCTAAGAAAAATTACAACTCCTTAAGTGCATGTTATGCAATTTCTATTCTAAGGCAGATAAATTGCGCGGCGCCTCCTGTGCTTCAGAGACCTCAATTAACTGTAGCGATAAAGTCTGAAAGTATAAAAGAGCAGCTTTTCCTTCCTTGATTTTTATCCTCCTTAGTCGTTAAACTGTGACAGAGATGGCAGAGAATAAAAACGGGCCCCAGATTTATTACTCATCATGCTAAAGTACCTGGGTGTGTATAAATGCACTAAATGGCATTTAACAGGGAGGTGTTCAGAAACCTACGGCAGCAGAAAGAAACATGTCTCCGCTCATTAGGAAGATCCTACGCTAATTGCCATCAACTTAATTTGCTGTTCTCAATCAATTTCGAAGAAAACGAGAAGAAATTTTTATTAATTGCTTGTTTCAGAAATTACTTAATTGCGTGGGATTATATTCTGTGCGCAGATCGGGCATGAGCTGGAAAGATAATTAAAATGAAAATCAAGAAAATTTTCTCTCTTCTCGTCTTTTAATACGTGACGCATTAAGCTGTTCAGGGACGGAGAACTATAGCAAAGTTATAAGTTCGCTGAAGTGCGGATTCCCTGCTTCCTCAAGAAGTTTTCTAATTGGTCCCTTTCGTTATGAGTATCTTTCAATAGCGCCGATTTCTTGGGGCAAAGAGACATTTCCGCGGGATAATAATGAGCTTTATTCTTCCATTCACTAAACTATTCTTGTCGTAATTATTATTAACTCACAATCTCGCTAATTAAGAGAGAACAGAAGAAGGGTTCTATGAATTTTCATGGAAAGTACGTCAATGCTCCGTCGTTCAGCTACAGGTACAAATATGGATTACCTATACTCCCATTTTTTCCAAGAATACCCCACTTCTGCATATGATGTTTGTATACATAAATATGTATATGTGGCTGCTTGCTGAGCCAGGATTTGATCGAAGTGTTATGAGATGTCTTCACATAACTCTGTCGCAGCCTCCAGTCGAGCGCAACTAGATATTCGTTGCCAGGCTGAGGCACAATATTAAATTTCGGAGTATTATCGCAAACAACTTTATCAAGTATGACGTAACAAATTCATAAGTTGGGTATGCAAACAGACAAAGACTGGGGGATACAGTCAATTTTCCGGCTTATTGGTTCGAAGGGATTTCGGCCGAAGCCAGACAATTCAAACAGCTGAAACTCTCTTAGCCCCAGTCTCCAGCTTTATATGACTGCCGATGTGAACTGATATTTGCTTAGAGATTATCATATCCCTAATTCCTCATTGTTGACTAAGTATCGATTATGCTGGGCAAGTCGAATCCAATGCAAATAAGCGATCTCTAAGGACATCTTTCTCGAGGGGATGATTTTCTGGAATTAACTACGCTACGGAATGCCACGTGCCAAAAACTGGCTATGTGTGCTCAAGGCATTTGGCAGGTTTCTGGGATTTTGAATTGAATAACCGTCCTTCTTTGGAGGGAAATCCTCGACAAATATTTGCCATTTTGCTCTTCTCTACCATTTCCTTGGACTAATTCTATAGAGCCAGAGCAATGATTAAATGGGACAATGTGCACATATACATACATATGTATATACATTGTATAATTCCGTTATCCGTATTATTTGCATTATATGTATGCTGTTATTTGCTTATGATATTTCAAATTTTCAAAACAAAATTTTGCAAACATAATTTGAAACAAAAGTAGTTAATATACTGCGTGGGCTGCGTGAGCTTGTTGTTACCTTAAGTAATGAATTAAATTTGGGAAGCAAATCATGGAAATTTTTTCGAAAAGCAATCATATAACCAAATCAAGATTCTAGGTCCATTATCTTTTGATCTTTTATTACCTGAAAATAAAGTGAGATATGATAAACTGACAAAATGTTAAATTCTTTTGAAGAGCGAACTTTTTTATTAGCTTAGCGGAGGAAGAAAAAATTTTATATTATTCAAAAATTCATCAAACAAAAACCTTTCAATGCTGGTAAAAATATGTTCCGAGAATTTTCTAATTAAAATTAATTTTTGTTTTTGTATATTTGTATTCAACTTTTTGCCTCTAATGAATTATTCTCGGAAAAATTTTATGAGTTCAATTTAAAGTTAAGAAAAACCAAAACATACATATATTCAGCGAAATAAGTTTTCAGTTTAATATCCCAGCATAATGGAGTTTAAAAATGTTCAGAATATTTAAGACACTTCACATTCGTATCACTTGAAATAACCTTTATCACTTAAGATACCTATTTTTCAAGACGATAGTTCAACTTGATTAAAATGTTTTTTTTTTATATATGTAGGTACAGAGGCAAAATAGGGATGGTGTGAATCGAAATTATTAAACTGTATAGGTACCATTTAGCTAAATATTCCTGAAATTCTCACGTTTGGTATACTTCATCCAGTTTAGGAGTGCTAGTAAAATCTATGGATGATACACATAGATATAAAAAAAAATCATTTTCCTACGTAAAATTTTCATCACACATCTAAATTAATATTTTTATATCAAATACGAAAATTCTTTATTTTTTATGGAAATTATTTCAATTAGAAATCAAGAAATTCTTTCGCCATATTGCGTGCCAAAATTTTCAATTCAATTTTATGAGTAGGTAAAACTAAAACTCAAGTACATTCTACTTATTTAACAATTTAAACAATAATTAGAGCCATCACATTAAAATCTTGGAATTTTATAAAAATCAATCGCTATATTATGGGTTGAATTTCGAAAATATGATAATAGTTTCGAAGTCAATAGCTTCAAGATTCCTAAAAACATAGTACCTCACGTAAAAGTAATATAATAAGTTTTTCAGTAAGTCTTTGAGTTTTAGCAAACAAATTAAAGTAGAACTTTTACGTACATACATATATGCAGGTATACATGACGCTACCAGCAATGTGAATCTATATATGTACTTTAAATTTTGTTGAGGGAAATTTATAGAAGCTATCGCACTGTTTCAAAGACGTCGTATTATTTTCGATGCCTGAAACTTGAGACTCTGTAGAAGATACGTAATAAGCGAAAGAAAAAAAATATTAAGACATTCTGCTGCCTAACACGGCCATCACAAACGTTTATATCACGCTGTTTTAAGCTTTTGAGTGCCTTCAACTTTGTCGCCGCTCAGATTAATGCTCTGGAGGAGCTTTTGTTCTATTGAGTGGTATAGCTCTGTATTTCCACCCTGTTGACGCTTTTAATAAGATTAAAATTTTATCCGACGAGGGTTTACTCCAAGATTTTCTTGAGATAAAATTTATGGCTTCCTCCAAAAAGCAACCATCAAGTGGGGCTCTCGGGGGCGGCATAGAAATTTTTGCTACCAACTCATGCAAATCATTTCTGATAAAACATGGGTTTACCCAGACAACCCTGCCTATATGGCGGAAAAATCAGGGAAATTACCCACACGTTCCTGGGGTGCACTCATAAATAACACTAGAGCGAATCTAAAATTAATAGGACGTCCAATATTCTGGTGGTTTTTTGCTCGGCGGAGCAATTTGATCAGTTGCACTTTTCCCCATACACCCTGTCTGCGAAGGGAGCAGCCTCAAAAATTAACTAGCTCTAGTAATTAACTGGGGAAAATCCACCCCAATCTGCCAGTGAATACTAATTAGATCGGATTCGATTCAACTTAATATTTGCGGCACGTCCAGACTTTCGTTCGTTTTCCTCGTTTGTGTTGCTCTCTTGTGCAGTTTTGCACCGAAATCAGTGCAAACGCGTTCGCCGGCATTTACTAAATTGTCTCGCCTAAAATGGCAACTGCGATACGTGCCCCATTCGAAACGAAGGGAATTCCTTCTGCAATATTCGCGAAAAGTTATCATTGAATTGCGAGTTGCTCGTTGGAGACCAAAGGACGACTTTTTTGTTTGTACGAGTTCAATTGTCTACATGATTTTTCAAGGATTTACAAGCGAAACACATTTTTATTATCGTAAAAATAACAAGGGAATTCATGATATACTTACAAAACTTACTATTTGACCATACATAAGTTGTCCAGCAAATTTCCTTTGTATGCGTTTCCCACTAAATAATGTAGGTACAGAAATTTTGAAAATTGTAATGCGAACTATTTGAAAAGGGAGCTGCTTGCATCAGCGCAGTAAAGTTCGATTTTCAAAAATAATAGCATTTCACAATATGAGATTCAACGTTAGTTCGTTCTTTTACCATAAAATTGGTTTTCCGTTTATTAATCTATAACGAATTTTATGATAATTTCCGCGATTCGTTTAGAAACTAGAAGCTGTTGTATGTACATATACATCGAATTAATTTTATTTTCGTCACATGAAGACTTTAAACTAAAATGTATTATTTATTATTATATTTCATTTCAACTAATATATTTATTTGACGTAGATTAGACTATAGGATAATAAATTATAATCTAGCAAGATATAGCAAGTTACATATATCAATGAGTTTGCAAGAAAAGATTTTTTGCAAAAGAAATATACCTACCTATACCTATATGATTTTAAATATGTATATTTGTTTATGCAAACCTATAGCTATAATATAGTTGAATGAATTTTAGACTAAATGGTTTTTGTTGTATTTGTGAGGTTGAAAATTAATAAACAAAAATAATAATAAGCAAAACATAAGCTTTTACTATCCAGAATATTTTGCTGAATTGATTTTCACTAGAAGGAAATTAAGATAAATTAAACAGAAATGAACAGCAATTTTGTGCAGGTAATCGTTTTTTAATTTAATTTATGATTGTTTTACGTTATTTGCATGGAAAAATCGGGCATGAAATAAGATTCGCTTTGGAAAATTTCTCATCTAGATTTCTAGGAATTTTATGTCCTCTAGGCTTTCAGCTGGAAAAGTAAGAAAGTCAACTCTAAATGCATTTTACTTACTAACTTTGAATATTTACAGTATACAATTTGAACCATTCAATCAAATTCATAAATGCAAACATCAAAATTAAATCGTATTCCCCAATAATCAGTGATTTTACTTTTGTCTGGCAGTAGCAGAGTTGCAATCAAAAAATAATAATGACTACTTTTTTTATGTTTGATATTTATGATTAGAAGGAATTATTTGATTCAAATCGCGATTTTAACCACTTTATTTTCGCTAATAATAATAAAACATAATATACCAATCTAGAAAAAAAGTAGACCCTTATTAAGTTCTTTTCACTTAATTTAATTTTAGATAGATTTGTACATATACCTATAGAATAGTTGTATCCGAGTTTAATAAAAATATCTCTTTGTTTAGTTTTTTTATCATACGTTTTACCTTCCTCACTTCATATATATATTTATATGTACTTTATACAATATACATAGCTTTATTTTATATTTTAAGCAATCTAGCTTTATTTTATGTTTACGTAGGTTTAGCTATAAATTATAGAAATGTATACGGAAAAAAATTCATAAAATATTTTGTCCTTGCATCGACTAGGGATAAAAGCGTCTGCTGAATCAAATTGCACAGTCCACCTAGTCAAGCTTATAAATTAAGGATTTTTTCCATGAATAACGTAGCTACCAAAGTGCATATTTCGGGGATAAAAATATTTAGTGAGTGAAATTGAGATTACGGGTTGTTGTGTTACCTTTGGTATCGCTGGACTTTTTTAAATTAATATTTTGGATACAAAAATATTCAATATATTATATTAAAAATTAGGAAAACATAACGATAAGGTTTGAATAAAAATCCCTGTATTGTAGATTTTATCAACCATTTTGTATTAATTTAGTTTTTTTTACCAATTTTCTTGTTCAGCAAAATGCCAATACGCATATTCGGTGTAGTGGCGCTCACAGAATTTATAACAAGCTAAACGTTAAGCAAAATATGTGGCATTTGTTGAAATATTCGATAAGCCAATCATTCAATAACAATAGGGAAATCAGCGCTCGCGAATATACGAAAATTCATAGTGCGCGATGGGCAAAAACCCAAAAATGGTTTGGTACTGACAGGAATTAAAATATGAGAGCTTCCCTGCCTTGAATAAAGAAATATGTTGTAATTTGCAAGTTTTCCCACAAATAATCCAAAATGATTTATATGCCTACGAGGGTTCGCGTGAGCGAGTAAAACTGAGGGTGAAGGCTATCAGCAAAGTTTACTCACTGGGGTCCTCGCTACGATCCATAAATATTAATAATGCGACTGAAAACCGCTGATTTTTCCAAAATTCATGCCCATAGGTTTGTGTCAGTGTCGTCTTCTGAAATTGGCACAAAGGCTCAATTCGGGCTGCGAATGTAAACTCAATTTGTCAACTACAAATAATGATCGTCGGGGCGAATTTCCTCCCGGACAGGACAAAGGGATCCACGAAAGCGCTGACTGGGAATGTGGGTCCGATAATAAATTCCTTTCAAGTCTCGTCCTTATCTGCGAGATTGAATAGACAGTGCCGGCCATTCTCAAAAGGAATGTAAAAAAGATATGGCTGGTAACTTCGGTTTACTTAATCCTGGCAATTTATTTCGCTCTTGAGTGGAGCTGTGGAGCGATGGAGCGAGGACGGCGGCGGCCCGATGGATCGCCGTCATTTCCACCACCCCCGCAGCCCAGTGTCAGTCTGTTGAATAGATGCAGTAAATTTTCTACAGTTTAAATTCAAGTGCCTCATTTGCATACCGGCAAATCTTAAGCGCTGTCATTGTTAATTTTTTCCTCTTTTGTGCTGTTTATCTTCGTATTCTGTTAATTACTCGTCCCTTTGATATAATAACAGCTCCTCCCTGATATCCTCCTAGGAGTGTTTTTGTTTGCATATCATTACGTCCTGCGTTATCTCGGCTACTTTGCCCCTAGCCAGCTGCTTCCACTAGTCGATCCTTGCAGAAGCTATTTTAATGAAAGCGAAAGCAAATACACCCGCTTCCTAAGAAGGGCTCCTTTTTTTTTTAAGCAACACTAAAGAAGTCATTTACTTTTAATTGCAGCCATTAGATGCTAACCCCTAGGTAAAGTTCCACCATCAATGCCTCGGTTTAGACTCTATCAAATCTCTACAAAATGGTGGAACCAAATCGCGATTTCCGCCTGATTTTCCCAATAATTTTCAAAAGTTTCACAATTTATCTCCACTTTCGGGGATGTAAACCGTGCGGGGCATCGAATCGAATTTCATTCCACTGCATCTAGCCGCAATATTGGGGCCCGGGCTCTGAATAATTAATGGACGGATCGCACTCCGGAATAATTTTAGTTTATGGAAAGTGGGAGCAGTTATAAAGAGGCCCCAGAGAAATGATTTAATTATCAGAACATGCAAAACAGATTCCACCTAATGGAACTGATAATTAATTTATGCGGTTTCGACCTGAGTAACAACGGTTGAATAATTAAGCGGACTGAGTGCAAGTAGTCGAGCGGTAAGTTTTATTAAAAATCCATCGATTTCAACAGGACCCGGCGGCGGCGGGCGAGATTGCAACTTTGGAAATGTGCATTTACTCATTGTGGGGTATTCATTTTCAGGGTATTTCGGAAAATAATTCAATTCTTTTAATTTTTCACAATCAAAATGATCTCTTCGTTAAAAGATCTCAGTGGATGCAGGAAAAATTATATTACCATTAACGTTGTCTGCTTTTGTTCAGTTTAAAATATCTTTGGATAATTTATTTCGTTCGGTGGAGTTTTGCTTAAATATTGCATTCGCAAATATTGAGGTGCAACTCCCCACATCCTCTTTTTAATTAAGTCCAGAAATTATGGTATAATGTACACTGAGAACAAAATAATGGTCAAAAGAACAAAAAATCGAATTTACGATTACCAAATAATTGGCAGACTTTCAGCGTACCGTGTTTTTGGCTATACCTATAATAAACAAATTAATTTTGTTAATTTAAACTCAACCAAATTCACTGAACCAACAAAGTTTATTTTAAATTGCATATTATTAACAAATATGTATCTTTGGTTAATATAACAATATTTCAAACAACTTATTGAGAATTTCAATAACCGAAATTTTATTTAAATTTGAATCAATTGGTTAGTTGGTTTAACCAAATTAAGAAACGTTTATATTTGCTTGCTATGGTTGCGTCAAAACTGAATTTTGGTTGTATTGAACTACCATTTAGTTAGAAAAGTGAAACAATTTGTTCGATAAATGATTCAGCTGTTAATGAGAAAATTAAAAAGAGTAAGTGTTAGAAAATGAATCTTACCTTCATTTTTAAAAATATAATTGTAGTACTTAAAATGTCGAAAACAAAACATAAAGTACACACTTTGAGAAGGTAACATATAATTTTCTTTTACAAGTGTAATAAAAGTTGATGTGATAAATTTTAAAGAAAACATCTCAAAAATCAAAATCGTATTTCTCGAGTTCCGAAACTACATACATATATGTCTTTTAAATTCAATTAACGTAGGGTAAATTTAATTCAATGTCCTTTTTATGAGGTTCAAAAATAAACATGACCCATATTAGGGGTTCAACTCCGAATGTAAAACATTTAATTTCGTCAGTAATGTTGAAATAGAATGCTAAAAGTTTTTAATCATGTAGGTATTAATTTCAGGCAAACCATACACTTCTACAATCTACATATGTACTTTGTTACTTAAAGGCGATTTCAAATAATATTCTCAAAGTAAGTCCCAGTGGATTATACATATTTTGTTATAGAATAGAGTTTTGAGCAGTTTTTAAATAAAAATGATATCAGCTTTTCCCTTAAGTTAGTATAGGTATGTTTAAATGTACATTACTTGAGTTCGAGATGCAAATCCTTAAATAAGAAATAAAGTGATGTCATAGCTTGAGCAAAAAATTTTAAACGACAGAAGAAGAAAACGTCTTAAGATAATTGCATATGTTTCCCTTAGTGCAGACGACGAAGTGCACCGCGCAGAGGAGTAAGAAAAAGGGAAATGTATCTACATATTCACTTTGCCCATTTCCTTAAATTAACAGGGTACATCGCCATTTGGCACAAAAATCCCTCATCAGGCAGCTCAAGCAGAAGGTTGCGGAGGGTACCTACCTTGGAACCTCGTTCTGCAAAAGGGCTGCATCTCATGCTACGAAAGTAAGAAGATTCTTCGAGACGAATTTGTGGAGCTTTAATTCGCGAAATGAAACAAGTAGAGCATCATCGCTCCGTTTTTACTTTCCCGTCTGCGCCCCCCGGGAAAATGAAGTATCGATCGGGACAGGGACTCAGTTAGCGTGAGGAGCTTTGGATGAATTATTTTCCTTTCCGTTCCCTAATGACTTTTCATTCTCCCCAAGATTACACGGCACCACGTGGAGGGAGGGGTGTGGGTGTAGGATCGCAAAGGAAGGTTCTGCTTAGGGCAAGAGAAGCCGTTTTGCTCCAACTATTCCCGGCAACTAAATGCAGGCCGGATCCACCCGACCTCGGCACAAAGACGGCTTATAAATGCGGGTTCCGGCCGTGCCGCAAAATATTTTTTAATTAGATGATTTTAGCCGGAGAGAGGCCTCTAAGAAGCCTTTTGTGACTTCGTTTAATGAATTTTTTGTTTACGTCTTAAAAAACTGAAAACCTTTCCCTTTCAGGCATTTAGCTGCTTTGCGGTCGGATAAGCGACTTCTCTAACCGGAGGTTCTTCCGACTTTCAGCCGCTGCAAAAGAGGGTTATTCTAAGGGTTCTGAGGGTTCTGAGGGTTCAGCGCCAGTTTACTTGGGCGGAAGAGTGGCGTGACCCCCAAGGCATGTTATGTATTTTTGATGGGGCTGTCGGATGAGTCCAATTTCTGGGGAGCTGTCCGGGAATGACGAACGACGGCTGCACCTCCACCTCAGTTGACACGGTGCAGGTCCCTAGCGACAGACCCCCGCTTAAATGAATTCAATCTGCACGTAAACAAACACGCGGACCACCCCGTCCCCGGGCGCAAATTTATGGGAGAAATATGAACGCCTCAGAAGAAACCATTGAGGGAGAAAGCCCTTTAGAAGCCTCCGGGCCAAAGTGAGCTCCCGAGCTCATCTTTTATTCATGAGCTGGTCGTATTCAAATTTTCTAGAAGACTTTTCGTTCCTGTCAAAGCTTTTTCTATAGATCTTGGGCTCTAGTCAAGGAGCAGATGGCTTCGCAGGTCGTTCCTGATTCCTTGTTTATACTGTGGCAAGTCTTCGGGTTTTGATTGCATCGAAACGTCAGCGGCTGGGGCTTCAGCCTTCCTTAAGCGGTCGTGCGCAATTTTATGCAAATATCAGGAACCGAGTATGCTTCTGCGGAAATTGTTTTAAGGATACATTTCTCTGAATTAGCTTTTGTAAATAAAGTACAGATTGAGTCTGCTGATGCTACATTCGATGGAGTAAAATTTTCAAGGTAGATGGAACATGTGTGCGATCCAGAGTTCATTCTTTTCTGGCGCTCTTCCAGGATATCAGACTCGTTTTTGTATAAGGAGTCCATTATACCACATACGATTTTACTGCAGTTTTTCATCCGTAGTTGATTTCTGGAGTGGATGCTTTTCATATGGCTTCATATGGGCAATTTTTTTGAATGCACACTTGTCACTCAATAATTTATTAACCATTATCTTATCTGGTCCAAATTACAAATACGCGCAAGTACACTTTTATCTACATTTTAAAAAGCTTTTGCCTCTAGTTTCTAAAAAATTGGACCATAATCTAGACAAATTTTTTGAATTTTTATAAAAAATTTCTTAGTGTAATCACCTAAATAACGGAGGTTGTGTTCCTTTTAAAGTCGTTGATATTGTATGTAGTTACTTATTTGACAAAGCCGGATTTAAGGTTGAACATTTAAATCTTTTTTAGCTACTGTAGAAAAAGTATCACGCAATAAGTGAAACACAGTCTTAGACAATTACTTTTTTCTAAACATTGCGATAACAGAAAGTTTTAGGGAAAAATCTTGAAATTTTGAAAATATCATTATTACATTAAGAACGTATCAAACAAATCTATACCCACTTGTTATCATCGATATTTCTATACAATTCAGAGCGAATATACCTACAAACAACATAATTGCAAATTTTTTGCTTATTTAATTGCTGCTCATTTAAATACAAGGTATGTTCACCATTGCAAATTACAATAATAAAAATTTGTTATTAATTGCTAATTTAATGGGCCTCTACATCCTCTACTGCCCAATGGTACACCTTTAAGTCCAGCTCTGGAACTGGAACTCATTACCTATGTTTAAGTAGTCGTTAACTAATCCACAGATCAGTTAGGTACAAATGAATTATTTAGGTACTTTAGGTCGCTTAGATTAAAACTTTTATCTTAATAAACAAAACAACATTAAAGTTAAGTATATTCTTCCATTAAAACATGTATGTTGATGAATAATATGTCAATGGCAAAACAAAAAACTATAAATACACTTTGGCAGAAAGTTGGACGACGATCCTAATACCAAGACATAGTTAAAAATAAATGGGTTACAATTTTCCAAGGAGCAACAAATCGCAAATAGAAGAGATCTAATCTTGAGTGATATAATTTTCGCTTCCATTCCCGTTTTGGCCCCTCGATTCCATCTAAGTTACTAAAGCGCCCTTTGGAATTGATGGCCTCAACCGTCCTGGAGACTGCAGACCATCAAAGAGCGATAAAACGTTAAATATTGCACAATCGCCAAAACAATGGAGCTGAAAAGCTAACAACAGCCCGAAAAGGTATCATCCCGATGCGATGCCGTAAAATTTAATGTTTAGTCCCTTCTTAATTTTCATGCGATACGAAAAGGGAGAAAATATGGGCAGTAAAATTCCAAGAGCAAAACTGAAAGGAGCCTCCTTCAATGCCGTCAGATAAGAAAGGAAAACGAATGGATCGTAAAAGTTTATGTTTCTTAAAATTTGAATTTTACCGGAACTGAATGACAGAATCCGTCAATTATTTAGAATTGCAAAAACAAAAACGGAAGTTAGCCTCTGCATCATAAAGGGCTTAGAACAATAAGCACTTGGAACCAGTACTGAAAATTAATACTTCCAATTTTAACCAGTGGAAAAATGTCGGCACCAAAATTGATTTATGACCACTCAAATACTCATAACAAGTGTTTCTTAAATTCCTCTAGAACATTTTTTCTCTGTTTAAATTTTGCAAAATCTTAGTTTTTAAGGAGTTTAAATTCTGTGGATATTCTACTTTTGCTTTTATTCTTTTATAATATTTTTGGGTTCAATTCAAGTTCTTCTAGGATTATAAATATGGAAATCCTTCTCAGACAGAAATGGTGTTATATAGGTAGGTATACCTACATTTAACGTTTTAACAACCAAAATAGATTTATTCAATTTAAAGACTGGATTTAAATGATGGAATCAACAACAAAATATCGTGCGAAGTACGAAAGTCCGTAAAGAGAGGGTTAAGTGGTCGATCAACTTTAGACTTATTTTACCCAACACCTTGAATAAATAAAATAATCATCATCTTTTACTTTGAAAGTTATTTCCATTTTATAAGACTTGGACTTATCGCATGACGAAAACACTTTGCATTTTCAGTATGAAGCGGAGCACCATCGAGACGAATAACTTTCAGTCTAAAATCCTTTCACCTAAGTATCTGGCAAATTTTGTGAAAGTTTAAGTATATATTTCGCGCGGTCGTGTTTTCATTCAATTTCGCGGTGCGCCTTCAAAAGACAGAGGGCTCATTCATATTCATGGCGACGGGACGGTCTTATAAGTCATTTCTTTTAATTAACTCGTCCTGGATGATTTATGGAAAGCTTCCAGCCAGGGAACTTGGCGCGGCCCTTTCCCGGCGAGCGCAAATGGGTCCAAATCGCTGCGTCGCGCAACGGACTAGGGCTTAGTGTCGCGATTACGGAGCAATTCAATTAGAAGGGCTTTATCTAGGGGGCGCGGCGTTTCCGCCGGTGCACTGGGGCCCCACGCGGCCATTGTCCTCGGCCAGAATGAAACCACCGGCCAGTGGAGAACAAATTTACGATCCGGGACTCCCGGGATGACCAGGACCTGAATATGGGGATATTTGTCAAAAGTCGTGTTTTCGAGCGTAACACAAATTTCGGTCGGATAATGCGAAATGTGTCCCCCGCTTAAGGGACAAGTCCTGCATGTCCCGCCGTGGGTGGAACGGAGACAGGAGCGGAATGAAGTTGGAAATCCGCACAAAGACACTTTATGTTAATATTTGCCAGGTGCAGTAGTTGCCCAACAATTCGCAGCCCTCGAACAGCGCAGCCGGATGTTTCGCTTTCTATTATTTATTCAGGTGTGAATAAAATCCCATGCTCACCGGATTACTGGGGCTTACAACTTTCTTTATTTGAACAGAAATTTATTTAAATATTACCGCGTGCTCCCACCGTAACTTCCGGTTCAGCGACTCCTTTGAACAAGTTGTTCTCCTGTTCTGCAGCTATTTCACCTCAGATTGGTCATAGCCCGTGCACAAGGCACGAACTCAATCCGGCGGAAGTTTTGCACTTGCCAAGGAATTCTATTCAAATGATGAATACTAAAGCCGAGTGCAACCAAGGGGGGCGATGCGAGTTTTTGTTTAATCCTGCTTTATAGATGCAATCAATATTCAGAGCTCTGTTCTGTGATTATTTTAAAATACGCCAACCTGCTGAAGTATGTGCCATATTCACGCTATCGGCACCTTTTCGAGTTGGTTATTGTTTGCCTGGTATACGTGGGAAATTACACTATGCAAGAAAAATACTTTTGTTTTTTGCATAACAAATGATAGACAATTTCAATAGAATTCATTTCTATAGAGTCAATCCGCAAAAAAAAATCCTTCATCATGTCAAGTTTTTAGGAAAAAATAGAAAGTACCTATACAAAAGGTTGTATGTATTTGCTCCAGTTTTCCCAACCTGATATATGTATATTCAGTATGGTGCATGAGTCACACTATTAATTTTTATATTTTCCGATAAAATTTTACAGAAAAGTGTAATTAATTACTTACATTTCTAAATTTAATGTCCTTTAATACTATGTACCTACAAAGTAACATTTTAAATAACATCGTATGCCCCTGGAAATTACTTCAAATACGACTATTTAAAAATTTAATAATGTACCTACTTTAAATTTTGAATTATATTATAATAGCTGAGGTTCTTAATTTACCAAGGTCATAAACCCTATTTTAATAAAGCCTATTAAGGGAAAGAGAATTGGATAGAGTCAAACCGAAAATGACCCTTTAAAATAATTCGATTCGATGGTTCTATCTATAGCAATCTATTAACATTTACATGGACCTTTTTCCTGTATATTGTTTCTCTAATATAAACATCCTTGTTGCGGCAATGTATTTCGAAAATGGACCAATAATGATTGCAAATTGAGCTATTTTACAAAATAAATAAAATCCCCTGTTAAATAATGACCAACATTGCCAAATCTCTCCCAGAATTGAATGGCAATCTAGGGGCGTTTGGGCCCGCATCCGAAATCGAGAACCGCGCCCGTAATGAGGAACCAATCCAGCCAAATACCGCCTAAGCCCCAGAACATATGAAACGTTAATTGTTATTAATTTCGCAGACAAAACGCTGCAAATTGAAACCAGCGACCATGTCCCCGCAGATGTAATTTTCCGCGAGCATCATTTTGCAATGGCATCATCCCCTCGATCGCATGCTGGTCGATGTTGCACTGGCACAAAGTCCCACAAACAATTTGATTGTTCGATAATTAACTTTTATCAAGTATCGATTTTGGAACGGCACAGCCCTCCACGGTGTTATAATTTCTATTTGGCGAGGGCGGTCTCTGCCAGCCGACGATGTACCTGTGGGCGAATTACGTTCCACTGAACCGAACACAACCGGCACAATGGCAATTTACCCGAAACTTTGGACATTATTGTTTTATCATTAACTTTCGTAAAACCTCATTAAGTAGCACGATAACAGGTTGATGGCTCATGTAACCGAGCGGTAATTGTGCCATAACTGGTACCATCGTTCGAAATCTTGGGTATTTATCAAAATTTCAAATTTACTTAAACGGCAATTTGGAATTAGTAATGGACGCACTTCTGGTTAATGTTACACAGTCTGGCCACACCGAGCTAGCAATTATCGCCAGCAGAGGGCACTTGTTTTCATTTTGCTCTTTAATGTAGTCAAATTGTAGTCTTCGTGCCTTTAAGTAACTTTTCCATCATTTCTTAATCGAGTTATGAAAACTGTTCAATTTGTGGCAACTCCAACTTTTACCAAGCAATTTGTTCATCATATGCAACAGAGAAATTTTAGATTTTAAGGGGACATTCTACAGTAAAATATCTACATATTTGTTGTTATATTTCAATAGTTTTATATCTCAAAATATCCTGCAGACTTTATGTTATATTTGAGTGCCACTCAATTTGTTCAAACTTTAAACGCATTTATCGCAACTATTCTTTAAAAAACAACGGTCACAACATTAAAAGTAGGTACCTAACTATGTATTATAGAAATCAAAGGTGTCGTTCAAAATGTTACAGAAAAAAACTATCGGTCTTCGTCTAACTAAACCCAATCAAATTCAATAAAAATAGGACCCTTCAACGGTAAAACGTTCATAATTAATTTTTATACATATGTATATGTACATTATGTAGATTTAACTTGATATTGTAATGTATCAAAAGTCTTGATTGAATTTAATGAAAGCGCCTACTTTTAGGACCTCTCTAAAATAAGTGAATCCATTCCATTCGTACACAAATTAAAACTGATAAATGAGGAGTACCTACTATGTAAAGTGCATTTTTTAAAAACAAACTAAAATTTATTTGTTTAACATAATTAATATCTATTATTTCTGTCGAAATCGCAACAAAACAAGCTTAAACAAGTGAAAAAGCACTTTTATCTTTAGCAAAACAGCACAACATCGCTTTCCAGGATTACATTTAAAAAAACTCAGTTTTGTTAAACGTATTCCCGGAAGGAGATGTTCTGATGTTTTGCTAAAGATAAATTTGTTGATGAAGAGCTACACATTTTAGGAAAAGCACTCATTTATTTCGCAACAGTACAACTTTAACAAATACATCTTTCATAACTTTCCAAGTTTCCAGAAAAAGATGTTGATATTAAAAATATTCCCTAAACATTTCTTTTACCATAAACATACCCTTTAAGGCTTTCAATTCGTTTAGTTTGTATATATAGTGCAAACTTCAACTTGACGGAGCACTCAGCAACAAGACCAAAAGCATTTCCTCTCTGGTTTCGATGCATTTCAAGTGTTTCGCTCGAAATCTATCGAAAAACAATTCCATCGAAACTGCTCCTGCAACTTGGACGAATATCTGGATTTATGAGGGAATTCGAAATGGGCTCCAGCGGGCTTGTGAAAACCGCGCCCGGGAGAATTTTTCTACTCGAAAAGCTCCTAAATAATAAACTCATCCATAATTCAAGTGGATTTGAGTAATCTTTAGTGGAATCATATGGATGACTTCACTTTTACGAAAATTATTCGCCGCTTCCACACTGAAAATGCAAAAGTTATTTTTGAAAGTGCACTAAAGTCAGCCTCCATGGGATGGAACTTGCTAACCCTAACTCTCGTGGTTTGTTTACCATGAATTGTGTTAAAAAGTCCTCGATGCGGGTGGACATCGATATTTAAATTTCTGTGGACCTATTCCTATGTCAAAATATTTATTTTTACATGATTCTAAATATGGCAAATACTACGTTACATTTTTAAATATCCATTGGGAAAATATTGATAGCAGTTTTCCTAAAATAATAAAATAAATATAAAAGCGCAAAATTTCACATTTTTGCTTTATAATATTTGTTACGCTCTGTTTGTATTTGATAAAATGTATTTGATTAAACTTCCCTGAGTGGTTTTCTGAGCCCTTTTAAAAAAATTATTTTATTTAAATTTGCGCATATGACGTTTGAAATATAAAAAGTTTTAAAACGTTTTAAGCGAAAAAATACGATTATACCATTATCATATTTTAAAAGAGAAGTTTTAATACTAAATCATTGATTTTTAGGATTTCTCATCGTAAATAACAAATTTTAAGTGATATGTTTCTCTTTCGGACTAATTCCAAAACATTAGGTTTTTTTTTAGTTGACTTCTTTTTATTTTTCCGTGGCAGATTATTTCGAAAAATAACCTACACTTAAATTTTTAAAAACGCTGCGAGCGGTTTTTTAAGAGTTCTACATATGTAACTCCGTTTTTGAAATTTTCGAAAATGGGGCTGTAATAGCTCAAGATTGGAGCTACAGTACCTACCATATCTTGCCTTCTGTCGATTAGTAGATCAGCATAGGGGGATTGAGTGTAAAGTATTTGTTAGTTTATTTAGATACAACTTGAACATATGCTCTTCATAGAAACAAATCAAATAACAATTATTTTAAATGTTAAACTATGCAAAAAATCACAAAAAAAAAATTGCAGATAAAACAGTCAAAATAAAATATTGAATGAAATCTCTATTAACATTTGAATAGGTTACAAAGTGGTTAAACATAATATTAAGTCCTTTAAAATATACATATTTGCTCTGATAGTAAGGAACTATTTGTGAACTCTATCCTAAGTTTTGTTTGTTCTTGACCCCTTTATAAGAGGTTTTTAAATTTGCATACCAATAATTCTTTTATAAAATTAAAGAAAATTATGTTATAGAGTGTTACAAGAAATGTAGGTAAGTAATAGGTAGTATATTTCACTCTCCCTCTTTTCTTGTAGGTACCTATACATAGTACTTACTATAAAATAGCAAGAAAAACTAGATTATACATACAACATACGTTTGTTAATTTCAAGGAGTTATTCTGTAGGTACTTAAACGTATCCAAACAATTTGGAATCAAGCCTTTATGGAAGAAAATAAAACGATTAAATTTTTGAGTTTAAGATCTCGGCCCCAAATGAACATTTCTGCAACGTTTTATTCAAAATTAGCGAAAAGACTTGGAACTCAATTTGTTCCGGTTTAGCTTTAGCAACAAATTTTGCAGTCCATAAACGCTTTATGACGGGGCTTATCTGCCCCGAGCATCATCGCGAGGCAACGCATGTGTCTTATGCGCCGGCAAACGACCGGACAATTCCGGGGATTGTTAGCCAGTCGTTTCGCACACGTCGCGAGCCCGTGCTCCACCTCGGCGCAAATTGAGATGGATAAAAATGACAGCAATTAGAGATAATTTCTATAAATGGGGGCAATAAATTTCAGGCGTAATGATTTCGTGTGCCTGACCACTGGGAAATTCCTAATCCTGTTATTAATGGCGGGCCCGATTAATTCCAGGTCACAGCAAAGCAAGCTTCTGTGCTGGTGGCGGCGAGTCCGGCACTCCGAGTCCACCTGGCCCCTTGCATTGATCGCTCAATTAGAGCTGAATGGCGCCCTGTCGATAGATCCGATCGATAGATATCGATTGCGATTAAGCCGCACACTCACCGCTATGAGAAAACACTTCGCGGGCAGGGCGCTCTTATGCCTTGGACAGGTGCCTTATCTTTGATCTCAAGAAAAACTTAAGATATGAAGCGGCAGTGCTCCCACAAAGAAGCATCATGTCCAGTTGAAAATTGTTAAGGAATTTATCTCATGCGACAGGAATTTTCCTCACTTGAGACGCTTTGATCTCCGCGTACCTGAAGCACACCGCAGCCCGCAGGTGAAATTTCTTAAAATTCTTCAAACGAAACAGGACAGTGAATGTCTTGCTGCTACGCCTCCGGTGGTAGACTGCAGTGCTTCGCAGTTAAGCCAAATTGTTTTCTTGGAACCATTTCAGTAAAGCTGTTTACTGAGAAAAATGAATGCAAAAGTAAAGAAGAAAATCTCCCTAAAGCTCGCAATTGCCATTTCCATTATCCCAGCTGAAACCTTTTCACAATTCAGTACAAAAGCGCAAAAGGTAAGTAAAGGTGGGCAGGGGTCTGCTTTTTCACCAACCGAGAGGGAATGTCAAGGATAAACAAAATATTAAATGGAACACTGAGCTAATTCGGAAACGTTTTCATGGTAATGGTATTTTAAAATTGGTGATATGCTTTTAGATATAATACCCTAGTAATTTGACATCGAAGCACTTTAGAAACGCCTTATTGAATCACAGAGATGCTTTAAATTTCTAAGGTATAAATTCATCAAAAACAGAGAGCATTACCATTAAAACAAATTAAATTAAGAATAATTTCATGTAGGTATCTGCTTTTAATTTTTGTCTTAAGGAAAACTCTTAATTTTAATATGTTCTTAAAAGCCTAAAAAGAAAAACATTCCGTTGAAACATTAATTAGTGGCATTATTTCAAAATATGAATCGTTTGCAATAAAATATAGAAAAATGTTCCATCCTTTTAAAAGTTGGACTAAATGAACAAAACGAATTGAATTTTACAAAAGTGAAAATCCGACTATTTTCGGGGATTAATTTTGTGCCTCGAAATTGAAAAGCGATGTTTAAGATTTTGCAAAATATACATAATATAATACATAAGTAATAGTGTTTCTAGTTTTTTCTTCTGATAATTTTTATCTTTTATGAATTATCAAAAACAGATAAATTCTTTGTTGAAATCTCTCAGTCACTGTGATTGTGGGGAAAATTCTTGGAAACACAATAAAATATTCCAATTTATTTCTACATATGATTTAGAAAACAAATAAGAGCAAAGTTTACTTACACTACATATGCATGTATGTATATATCAATAGCATCACTGTATAAATGAAACTTTCATGAACATAATTTAAATATAGACTATACTACATTTTAGGATTTGAAAATAAATAGTAGGTAAGTATATTGCAATTTTGCTTTTAAGTGATGAAGTGTTACCTACCCTATAGATTGACGCTTCCAGAACAAGATAAATTGTGCATACTTATTCGGCAGAAGCATCAATTATTCCTGATGCACTATTTATGAGCTATGATTGGACTAAATCAAAAATAGTTCACCTAGCCCCGCCCTAGCCTACTGCTTCTTAAAATCGACGTAAACTCTTAAATGCCAGTTAACGAGGTCACCATTCCCCATTATTGTTTTGTTTTTGAAGTGCATATTTTATGAATTCCCCAAAAAAGCGACTACGCCTCGCTGCGAAGAAAGTCGACTATTACCCGTCTAATCGCCGATCTCTCGCAGAATTAGCCGTCCATCAGAAGGAGCCCCGCGCTACTTGCAAGATGAAAAGCCTGCCAGCGAGGGTAATTGGCTCTGCGTCTTGGTCGTCCGCGGATCTGATCCCACCTTTGAGCGGTGTTCGCGGGCTCGCGTTCCTTCCTTGATACGAAATGCCCATCTGTTTTGCATAAAACTCTTCACCGTTCGCATATTTTTATGACCACTTCATTGCTGAAAAGCCACTTCCCGGTCGGGGCTGGATGCTGCGGCCGCTGTAGCCTCCAGAGGCAACAATGCGGCCAAGATCCGGAGCCGGGGCCCGCGAAGGATTTCTCATGCATGAGTGCGATCCGACTTAGCGAAGAGTCGCATTGAACCATTCCTCTTCATATCCGAAGATAAGATCGAAGAACAAGAAGTGGAAGCGCATTTAGTGGACTCGGCCGGCGATCGTATCGCGGTCGTCGCGGTTTTCCGCCCGGGACGAGTACATAGTACATATGTTCGGAATCGTTTGCATTTCAGTAAGAACAACTTCTTCTGGTTCTGATCAGTATCGATGGCTTTCAGCTATTAAAATCTTTTTATTTCCCCCTTTCGCGTTCTCGTTTTAATTTCTGATTTTTATATTTTAATAGAATTCGCGGCCTGAGGCCTACTCTCCGGCAGCACCAGGGCTCCGTAGAACGTTCGAATCGTATACTGCAACTGCACGTGACCAGTAGATGAATCCAGCAGCATATAATCTCCGGCCGGATTAAAAGGTCTGCGGCCAATTGTCCGGGGATTTCGAATAGATCTTAGGGGCGAGATAGTTGGCGAAAGGGCTTAACCTCGTGCTTCCCTTCGGTAATAAGATCGAGCAAGTCGCAGGAACTAAGATGCTTGATTTCGATCATTGCCTTCGCTTGTTCCGTGTTCAGCGGGGGATTGCCCTGAACCCGGCACTACAACCTACAAGTTTAATTTTTCAAGTCCGCTCTGTTTTTTTAACTAAGTATTTTTTGTCAGATTTCATAAAGGACTCAAACCAGAGAAATAGTTGAATTTGATAGCTGGCTGAACTACGATTTCTAGTTATAAATATCTATTAAAATAACTAATATTTCATAGTAAATTCTCGTACTATTTATAAATTGTACAATTTTTTTAAAGTGACGAAGAGATAATTTTAGACTTCCTACTCTTGGTATATTTAATACCAGCAAAAAAAACACATATTTATTTTAATCCTGGGTTCTATTCGAATCGTTCCGTTTCAAAACTCGCCTTAACCCTCTAATTAAATTTAAAATCACAAATTTTGCAACATCATTGCACAAATACAAATTTTGAGTATTATTTTGTAGTAGGTAATGTTGAATGAAAACTCGTCTTCTATGAAAATAGGGCAAATCAATCACTAACAGTAGTAATATATACATAACTATTTTTTATTTTATTTTGTCCATGAGGCAAACTGTTCCAGAAACTTAATTTTTTCATATCTGTAGCAAATATTATTAACTATTTCAGTTTTTAGTAACCACTCACTTTTCACTCAAAAAGCAGCTATAGGTACGTGCTCAACGATATTTCTCTGGACGGCACTAATAAAAGTTTAATTGTTCAAGCCCGGCTAGTCCGGTACAAATTCGTTGAAACATCGACCTTAAGAGCTAGTCATCAATCTTACCCTTAACCACCTTGTTACCCATGTCCAAAGAAAGTCGGTGCACGGAAGCGTGAATTTCATAGTTTCCTTCTGAAGAAATCCAATTTGTCGAGGGAACATGGCGCCTTATCGTCCCACTTTTAATTTTCTTAATTATTTGCGTCACAGGAGGAAGTCACGTCACAATTGTTTGGGCCTCGATCCTCCCCCAAACGTTGAGCTCCTTCATCTTTCTGGTCTGACGGCTTCACGCCACCAGAAAAAGCCGGGAGGGAAAAACTCAGCTCCAGCTTGTCCCGACGCCCGACGCGACGTCCATGAGGTGAAGCGTTGTCCCCCTTCAGACGACCACAATAAAAGTCCCGTCACGCGATGACCAGGACTCCTGTGGGGTCGAAAGGAAATTTCGTGCTTGATTTATGGGACAGCCCCGTGTAGGGTTATGTCTGGACAGGGTGGCAACGTGCATATCACGTGGGCTATGCAGTAATGAAATTCCGAGGCTTTATTAAAGTGACGTAAATGTTTAAAAAATAAAAAAAATTCACGTATGCAAAAAGGCACAAGAAAAACGCCAGGGATTTATTTCCAGGACTTTGCCGGGATTTAGCTCATGAAGGGCGCTTATAGAGCTGTTTGCGTTTCTCCGCCCTGACTGACATGCTACAGTCGACCACAAGCTGTGTTTGAAAAATAACTTAATCCTCGCAAGAGGTGTACGCATAAAACACAGTTAATTACCCATCATAAGCAGGTGATTTTAAAAATGGAGGGCTTATAAAATTGCAAAAATGCAAATCTTTGATAAGATAGATAGATATTAGACAAATCAATTTTTCTCTATAGATGCTAAAATTTCTGTCTGGAGCCAGATAAAAATAACCCATGTTTTATGATGACGCTTTTATGGCTTTGTTGAATTTACGAAAAGGGTTATGGTTTCCGTTTTTCGGATATTAAAATAGCTTTGTTCTTCGGTTTATACTAAACTTTCTGTCTTACTCCTTTGAAAATAATAGAGAAAAACATTAAATCAACCAGTTTTAATATCAGATTTTCATTACTGACACAAATTTTCAAACTCGTCCAAAATGTAATAACCAGCTATTTGCTCACGCGTAACGATCATTAAATATCCAAGGAAGTCTTTCTTGGAGTAAAAAACTTTCGAATGCGCCATTAATTTATTATCGAATAGAAAACATGTTTTAAATGTAAGTATACCTACCTACTTTAACTTATTTTTCGGAATGAGACCTACATATATTGCAAAAGTTAAGATTTCCCAATTAAATCTATTTCACCTAGAGATTTAATTAAATAGGTTAATGGCTCCCTCGAAAATAATAATTAACTTTAAATATTAAAAATTTTTGCAATAAAATTTTTTGCAAGAAATACCGTGTACCTACTTAACTTAATTTAACTAAGTATAGAAACATATGTATAAAATGCGACTTGAGACCCACTATTAATTTCAGTATGTACATATTTGTCAAATCTTCAATTTTTCCAATTTCAATACATATTTTAAAATATACCTAACTGCTTAGAAGTTGAACATTCGATTTCAATTTGAACTATTATAATGTCTGAAAATTGAAAGCTTTAGTTAACTCTTTAGAACTTAAGTATAAAACAAGAACTGCCTATAGAAAAATTGAAAATCCTCGATTTTTTTCTTTAGTTACATGTAGCTTTTTTCTTAATATTTATATGTATGTATGTATGTACTAAATTTTTAGGACGCAAGCGTAAGACTAATAAAAAATATTCGATATTAATAAATGTAGGTACATAGTACATAATTTAGTTTTCATAGTATAGATATGTTATTTTATGTTAGACACTCATAAATACTTAAACAGTTTTGTTTAAATTACCTGTAAAATTATTTTATAAATCATGTTAGAACAAAAGAGAGTTTTTTCTATTTAACTCTCGCCAGTCAATGTAAATTAATTTATTATGACATGGCTGAAACCATACATATCTATCTTAATTTAAACTTTTAAAACAATAAAAATTTCAAATTATCCGAATTTCTTGAAAATAAGTAGCAATCTCGTGCCGAGAAATCCCAGCTATAAAATATTACCGCGAAGCAATCCGCATCCACGTCTACGGGCAGCGATTTATGTGAATGCATCCCTTGAATTATAAGTAAATTTGTCTGCGCCGTAATATTCAGACGGTTGCTGCGGAGCCAACCCTTTGAAATTTGCAAGCTAAATCATTTTAATGTTCTTAAGGTGTCAGCGAATAATTGAATAAGCGCGGCTGGATCGCAGCCCCCGAGTGAGTGCATCCTATTTGTCATCCGAAATGTAACTAAGTTTTAAACTAATTTCTTGTAAGCCTTTTAATTTCCGTATGTGGCGCTAAAACCTGTTCCCAGTCCCACGCCGCCGCCATGATAGGTGCCTCGTACGTGTTCGCGCGATTACTTTGTTCCCGGTTCCCGATTCCCGGCACTTGCTCCGGCGACGACTTTAATTTACGTCCTACAAATGCAATCTCTGCCAGCCTCCGCCATTTATCGCCGAGATGCGTCTCAAAATAAAGACGCGATATGGGACAGTCGTTCTGCAGTCGGCTGCGGCAGAGCGCGGCGTGAAGCGGCTGCGTTAACGAGCGCGTTTTTGCCGCATCACACTGGGTTTTGTGTCTCATTGGATCTTACAACCAATTTGCATTAACGACAGAAATTTATACGGATGTCACTGCAGTTAGCAGAGAGTGTCATCTTTCATACCTTGCCTACATGTCTCGAAAATGTGCATTTAATATCGCAATAACTTAGCGGCGACATGCAACACAGTTCCCGTCTGTCCAACCAGCAAAAATGTCCCGGGGGGGCTTCGGCCGGTGTTGTAATTCTCCTAATTGAATACTAAACCGATTAGACGCCGGTTGCGTGGCGTGAGACTTACCTGGAACTTGGAACTCCTTTTGTCCCTAGATCGCATACAGATGGGCTTGTGGCTGGCAGGTACACAGCGATTCCTTTCATAACTCAACATAATTTATTCACTTGCCGATTTTATTTTAATACTTTGGCGGCTCGTTAAATTTAGCTGAAAGTTTGCCAATGAATACCCCATTGGGTCGGCACTTCCAAAGGCGGTATTGTTCCTTGATACCATTCATTTTCTGTTGAATGCGAATTCATGAATTTGTTGAAGATATTATCGATTTTCCCATTCGGAACAGACATACATAGATACCTATAATATTAGAAATTACTTGAAATTAGGGCTGCAACGAACAAATATTTGCTTTCACTTTTGCAACATTTCGTGTTATATTAATTTTGCGGTTAAGTAAAATTTTGGTATATTGTAGGTATACATATTGTAAGTAGTAAAGTGAAACTTATTTTAAATGTATTTTTTTTTTGTGTTGTATAATCATTTGAACACGATTCTGTACAGAGTGTTTTGCTAAGCTCTGAAGAGAGGTACACCTACATAATCGTCTCCTTATCAACATTTGTTCGAAGACTCCCCCTAAAATCAGTCGTTCATCTCATCCCTAAAATCGCAATTGAAAAGAGAAACCCAGAAAATTCTTTATAAGTTCCTTCAGAGACGTCATAGAATATTTGAGTGAAAATTCAAGAAGACACTTTAATTTAGAAATGTTTTTACTTGGTTTCTGTAAATTCTACGTGAGTGCTAAGGTGCTCATGAACCTAAAATAGTCAGTCCTATTTTCAGTATAATTTCAGTTCGTATTCTGACTGTCTTTTCACACAGATATCCGGCTGTTTTCCGATACAGCTATATACATACATACATATATATGCTAATGTAAATAAATTTTCAGTTTGTCATTGTGGTCTAAATTTCGTCTTAACTTTCTCGAGATAATATAGGTATGTATGTATTAAATTTTCACTGCAAATAATAATTTCCGTCATATTTTAGAGTTTCGATTCCGTCTAAAATTCAAATTTCAAACTCTATTCTTTCCTTTTGCAATGTACATATACATATATGGATTTAGTATATTTGTCGTTTTTGATTCGAAATGAGCCTTTACACAATGTTTCAATCAAAATGCTTCAGAAGAATTGAAACTCAATCTGTTTCGTAATCAATATAATGTTCATTTTGAATATGAATAGATTTTGAGTGTCGATTTAAAATTCTTAAAATACTGCTTGATATGAAGCTCGGGAAAATCTGTGAAGCGCCAAGAAACTGGTCAATAACAGGTCATCGGATGAATTATGGTAATTAAGATGCCCGGAGGTGGATTTACGCGAATAAAACGCTGTGATTACCGTAAACACGTACGATGGCTGGTGTATCGGAATCCAATCGGAGCGGAATTCCACACTTTCCGTGTGTGATGCAGTGCCATAATTTTAAACGTTGACAGAGACTAATACCCCAGTCCTGCACCTGCTAATTACCCCTCATTATATGCACTGCTGCGGACAACCGAGCCGCCCCGGAGGTGGTCGCCGCAAACCGACTTAATTTGAAACTTCCGCAGAAAATATGTGCACTTATCTGGGCAGAGCAATTCCCATGATACCCCAGAAGTTTGCCTTTTCCATTCTGAGACGATGTCGTCCGTATCTGGGAGCCAAGCAGGGCTAGCAGCTCTTGATAAGCTTATGATCGATGGGACGTCAGGGCGAATAACTTCGGTTTCCCTATTAAGGGCTCTAGATGATAGGGAAAAATAATACGAGCTCAGTGGGGGCTTTTTTGGCGAAAATTAAACCATGGGTAGTCCAACGGGGGAATTGCGTGGGGCTCATTCCAATCAGCACTGTGGGAAAAAAACTGCACGAAAATATCTCATAAAACGTGAAAACAAGCCATTAATTACAGGTGTTTCCTATCTCCCTAATTGATTGCGGTGTGTGTAGTTACGTTCGGTGCCTTGTAACTACTAAATCACAGGTGAGCTAAGGAGGGATAGAAAGGATCTCTTTTTATTCAGCAGGTGTGCTAACGTTGCAAAAATGGCGTTAATTACAAGAACCAAGATTGCTTTCTATATTCTTTGGGAAAAACTATCTCAGAGGGCTTACGCAGACGGTACTTTTACGTTTTCGAACATGTATGCAGGTAATTAAGTTCTCATTACTGTGGCATTTTTATGCTTTTGTACATTGCATCAGAACTTATGTGAAAGTTCATAAAAATTCTGACGGAAATTTCCTAACGATCATATTTTCAATGTGATGGAAAAATAATTTGAAAACGAACTGAAAATTAACTCGAGTTTAAGTTAATTTTCAGTTCGTTTTCAAATTATTTTTAAAAATTGTGAAAACTGTTAGTTTATCTTTAATCTAATTGACCTGAACCAAAAGGAAAACTAAATTTACACGGAGAATAGTTGTCTAAATAAAATATAAATGAATTTATTAATTACACTCAAAAAATGTACATCTGCATAAAAGTAAATTCAACTTTATTAAAAGTCAAAACTTCCGGGCTAATTTACTGATGCTTTTCTAATTTAATACGAGAGGAATTATGAATAAATGCATATTTCTAATATTTAAGATATATCTTTAAGAATATATTAAGCTGGTTTGATTATTATTTTATAGATTACTTCTAAGCTCTTTCGTCAAGAGTCATATGAAAAGTTACTAAATGTATTATAAATATAAACAACACTAAAGTTATGAATATTGAACAATTATTTTAACGTTTCTTTCCATCTATAAATTTTTCAATTCAAATTAGATATATGATTGGTACCTTGATCATAGGGAAAATTAAGAGCCCAAAAACTCTAAGTTTATATTGTATTGGCTTTCTCAAACTAATGGTGTATAAATCTGATACTTAAAGCTAGCTACTTAATTTTACAAAGAATCAGGCCCTGGGGCTGAGA
This sequence comes from Machimus atricapillus, assembly GCA_933228815.1. Taxonomy (NCBI): domain Eukaryota; kingdom Metazoa; phylum Arthropoda; class Insecta; order Diptera; family Asilidae; genus Machimus; species Machimus atricapillus. Next base: position 42,501,181 of record OW121786.1, on the reverse strand, counting down.
ACATCATCTTTGGATCTTGAATTTATTTTCTATGTAGGTAAGTAAGACTACTCAAAATTGTGTGAACTTCAGTTGCGATTTGTGGCGATTTTCTTTAACCGTCCGGTCAATGAGAAAATTTTCACCATTCGTTCAATAACCGGGTACCCGGGTACCCACGTATGAAAACAGGTGGAAAACTACTAACTAACTACTAATAAGCTGGCTACGTGGCATATGAAATAACTATGGAGACTATACACAGCTTATAGTCCCCATAGAAATAACACCAGCGAAACCCTATGGTCCTCGGACATTCAGATACCTCGGATGTCCCACCCCTTCACATCGAACAATAAGGAAGAAATGGGATCAGTCGGAATTTTATAAGCGAAGTGAACAGATGTTGGATACCTTTAGTATCCTAACTTAAAACTAATAAAATAAAATTACAATATTGTTTATTATTTATTGAGGAGTCAAATTACTTAAATACTTTAATAAACACTCTCTTTAGTATGTATAAACCCCGCATTCATACATAATAACCTTAGTGGGTACCCGGGTACCTGGTTATTGAACGGCGTAGGTATCAAGTTTGATAGTTAATAACTGTTAGTAAATAATTGATTATAAAAAAATTTGACGGAAAATGGGTGTCAAACTACTTCAATTTTGGGGATCCGGGCGGTCATAAAAATTTTTTGAGTAGAAGTTAATAAATTCTATCTGTGAAACTGAAATGGATACCCGGGTACCCGCTCATTGACCGGACGGACAGAGTTCGTTCAAACTTTAAATTCGCATCATGATCTGAACGGCAGGTGCGAGAAACATAGAAAATCTTTAAATCTAAAGCAAGAAGCAAAAAATAATGTTTTTGCTCCTACCCAAGATGCATATAGAAAAATTCAGATAAAAATCACCTAATGAGGTCAAAACGCTTTTGTTTTCTCATACCCGCTGATCACGTAATTTCTTCACACTTATCCCCTGCTATCGGACAATGAATCGAAATCGAGCATAATAGCCGGGTATAGCTGTCATAATTATGCTGGCTGCAAGGCCTACCGACGGGAGAAGTGGGCCGGGCTTATGCTCGGCTCCTATCGCCCGCTGCTCATGCTGAGAGCCGCGTTTATCGGCGATCGCACCTTCGACTCATATCCCATCTCCATATGGTGCTCCTGCGCACTGGAGAAAATTGGCCCTTTGTTGTTCATTAAAGATCTGCTGGCGATCGTTCCGGTATTGAAGTTCGGTAATGAAACCCAGTTGCACCAACAATAAAACTAATTTTCGTGTATCTCGAGCCTAATCAAATTATTGAACCGTGCTGCCTCTCTGCATGCGATGGTTTCACAATAGATCATTACGATTTCGGTGGTACATACATACGTGGCTGCTCTGGCCTAATGAAGACATAAAAAATGCATCGGAGATTGTTAATCACAAAGTGATAGGCATCGAACTGATTTACATATTTCATAATGAGTTGCGGATTTCCCATATTCATTGAAATATTCAATCGTTTTAGGTCGTTTTGGTGATTCGATTAATCTACTTAATTACAGCTCGAAACATTCATTTGAATTATTATGCGCCCCTTTGTTTCTAATTCCTTTTAATTTGATTTTATTGCAAGCTAATAAATTAATGACTATATCATAGGCATTTATTAATTTTGGCCTTGATTTTTTCAAATAAATCTTTAAAAAATTGCTATAATTTGAGCAGAAGAGAAATGAACTGTACCAATTATGAGAAAGCATATAAATTGGTTTTATGTATAGTTTTGTCAGGTTTTCTACCATACTCACATCATAGAGTAAACATGGTTTAATATAGAAGACCCTCACTTTGTGAAATGAATGTTAAACAATAAACAGAAAATCAATCAATCAATCAAAAATATTACATACAATTAAAAAAGTGCAAGTGATAACCTTTATGGTTGAGGATGCTCCAGTATTTACAAATATTGCTGTGAGTTTGATAGTTACTCTTAGAAATAAAAAGTCATTAATTGATTGCATTTTTTCCATTTTAATAATTCTTAAGATAACCTTAATTCAATGACACTGGTTGTACATATATCAGCCTTATCACTTCCGTTTTTGCTCTAGTTAAGACACGATGGTATTCCAATTTTGCTAAAATATATTAGCAAATTCTATATCAACATAAACAAACAATAAAATTTTTCTTAATCATGCACTTATCGCATAAAATAAGGTTGTCCGGAGAATCGCACATTAAGGTACGAGTAGGTACCTATCTTAGCTAGAATTGCCCTGTGATTTTAAGTTGCTACAATTCACCTAAGGTTTTGTATACAAATACCCAAACTTATTTATGCAATATGTACATATGTATACTAAAGTTGTTAGTTGCTTTTCTCATTAACATATTACTTAATTTTTTTTTGATGTTTGACTTAAAACTTTGGAAGATCCAAAAAGATAGTTGCATTATATGGCAATTACATGTGCTTTTTCGAAAATTTAGCGTAAAATTATCCCTCAAAGTAGTTTAAAGGTGAAATTGGGATTCAGAACAAACCGTTTAATCCGCACATTACTCTTATTTATGTAAAAGAGATCCTAAGGGTACCTTTATTTTACTTTTCATACAGTGAGACATGTTAGGCATGTCAAAGTAAGTTTACATACTTTCGTCACTATGTTGTTCTATGCCAAGTTGAATGTGAGGCGTTTCCATTTGTCATACTTCACACGTACAACCCTTGAAGTGATTACGTTGATAAGAAAAAACAAGTCCTTGTGCCGAAAGAGTAAATGGCCCTATGGGCCGTTTTGATCGGCCTCATTAAAGAGTCCCCCTCTGCTTACACGTGTCGGCAGCATTTGCTCTCAGGTGTGAAAAAATGTCACCACCCGCACCCGCATGGTGCAACAAACAAGGAACCGACTGCATACAAATTTTTGTCGTTGTTTGGATTATTTCAATTTCTCCTCAAACAATGCACCCAGTCAATATTTACAAGTGCTCGCCGCGAGATCCGCGTTCGCTGCGGGGGCGCGTTGTGTGCAATATGTGGAGCGGCCAATTGACACAGGCAGCCGTCGCGCCGCGTCGGGACGTTGGCTTCACCTGCCGAGTCCTCAGATGTGGTCGTTATTACTCCCAGGTAGGTAAATTCACAATTCTGTTGACTGACGTGCATAGTTCGGTGTTGACAAAAAAGTACGACACAAAAACGACAAAAAGCGACAACAAAACTTAAATTCCCGCGTTACTCGCGCGGGGTTTCAACAGGTAGCTCATGCACAGGTAGGTGCAGCAAACGCGGTTCAATGAGAAAAAGCAATTGTATAATATACAGACGGCTGCGACAATTAGTGTGCTTGAAATAAAGCCACTCGTCGCCTGCGCGCCTTCAATGAAATAACCCACATGATGGAAACATTTTAAAATTCCCTCTCAGCAATCAAAGTGTGATCGGAATGATGAACTCGATCAATGACCGCCTAACTGCCTCACCTGGAAAAAGGCTTTCATGGGATTTTGATCTAATCAACAGCTGAAATTTCTGTTTCGGTGGCGTCGCAGCTCGTCACATCAAATTGTGGCAGTTAATCAAGGGGTACCTACCATTTCTTCTTTTGTTGGATGACTTTAAGCTTTGCGACGTGAAAGGAATATTTTTATGAGAAATGGCCTTGTGGGGTTGTTAAAGCTCCAGCGACCAAGAATTAATTCATAACAAACAAGCAAACATTTCAGCGTATGTAAACTTTTTGACGGCATGATTGATGAAAGATGTGTTCAAGAGGCTAAATGTGCTGATAAATATTTACCGAACCGAATATTGAAGATTTCATAGAAACCATTTCCAAGTCATTGAGAAGCTTACGTACTAAGTTAAAAGTCTGGGATAACAATCTTAAAATTCTTTAGTTGATCAAATTACTTTTCAAAGCGGAATATTGCAATAAGACGATAAACAAATATCTTTCTTTAGAATGTTCTTTAAGTTTCGACCGAGCGGCTATATGAAATGCAAAATTAGTTTAATTGCTGGTGAGATAATTGAGATTTAGAAAAATTTGTGTTAATAGTCATTTTACAGGTATAAATAAATTGATATAATTCATTTAATCAGATAGAAAAAATATATCAAATAATTTGTTGGCGGAAGAAATGATTTCAAAAGTAATTTTCACAATACCCTAGACATTTGTATCTACCAGTAGAGTGTACCTGTTAAAATTATTCACAGTTTTAAATAACACAAGTACCTACCAATGTATAATGAAATAAATAAATATGCCCAAAATGACTAAAACAGGAAAAGCAAAGATTTGTATTATAAATAGGTTACATATAACATATAGGTATTGTATATATTACAAAACTGCATAAGTTACCTATATTATAAAAGTTTTATTTGTTTTTTCTTATATTCGGAGCTGGTCAGATTTCAAAAAGAAATAAATCTGTAAATAAAATGTAGTTTAATTACTTTTACTAAAAAATTTCCGAATCTCTTTTGCTATCAGAGACAGTCTCTTTTATAAAAGTTGAATTTTACATATATGTTTATCTTTCAGATATTTACATATTATATTGTATGTTTATCTGCCAGAAGATTGGTGCTCTTACTTTTTACTTTTCTTTCGGTTATTCTACGGAATCATCGCTCTTTCTCGACATTATAATAAAAGCCTCAGCGCCGCCAAGTAGACAGCAGAAAATTAATCTCCAATGCAGAAAACGCTAAATTACCACTAATCATTGGCTATTACCAATAGAGCTGGAGGTGAAAACCGAAGTATGCAATTATAATCTATTGGCTCTTTAGTTTCGCTCGATTCCTCCGCTGAAAAACAAACTTTTCCCTGTGGTTGGCGAACGAGGAGTTGAAAAATTTTTTGGAACCGCCATACATCACCTGGCTGACAGGGCCGGACTATTCGCGGCATCGTGAGAAACCCCTAATTTGACGGTTTTTCGGCTGCAGAACTAGTTCCGCGGTTTGTCTGCTCATTAAGAAGATAACTTTTGCAACATTGTCCGGTTTTGGGTGCCAGCGTGCCGAAGACGTGAAAAAATCGCACGGCACGGAACATGAAGCTCATTGTGTAGGTAGGTCGAATGTATCGGTCCATGCCTCGCCGTGGGCTCTGATCAACTAGTCCTCGACTTCTTTAAACGTTAATTATCTCCCAGGTATATTTCAACATTGACAGGTAATTTTATTAGCGTACCTGGCCCGTGGTCCGCGTTGTTCGCTGTGTAGGATGGCCGCCACTCGTTTGTTTCGCGGCAAAACTCGATTTTGGTCCTCCGATGAAATTGATGAAAGTTTCTTTGATTGCAAAGTGATTCTGGAGCAACGGAAGAAATATGAGCCCCCAGGCAAAGCAAGTCACCAGTCTTATATTGAAAAGTTGAATTTTTGTACAAAAATATGCAACGCATTTAAACTTCTTAAGAAATTTCTCTAACTACTTTAGCCATAAAAGTTATCGAATACTCTTTAAGTCATAAGAAAATAAGATAAGATGTTTCAATTTCTATCTTATCCTCTTTAAGATTGTGCCGATATGTGTTCAATATCTATCAGGAAAAGACGCCCCTTTACTATGACATCATCGGGCTATTGCCAGTTTATCTGATATCATGCTTTGATTGCTCATTGTTGATGAAGGGATGACATCGAAATTGATTGGCATAGTGAAAACGTTGCTGTAAAAGCATCTAGTCGATATATCTGAATTACTCAGCAATTCATTACATGCCAAATATTTCGATAATTAATGATGCCGATGCTTTAATAAGCTTCTTATTGTTATTTGCCGATTTCAGCCATGACCAAGTTTTACATAAGTGCCTCAATGAGAAAATTTCATATGTAACAATATTGTGCATGATGGGTAGGTACGTTAATACACATTTTTCTTAATCATTTAGATATTCTTCTTTCTTACTGTTGAACTCGTTGATTTTGAAGAATGTTTTTTAAATCGAGAGCTCAAACGATATAGAAAAAGAAAATATTGTATGAAAGAGTTACAAAAATTAAACTGCTCAGAAAAAATTCATTAAAAATCGACGAAATATCATGTTTAAGAATAAATGCGAAATTAATAAATAACAAAATTTTCTCAACGGAATCCAAAATTGAATTTACTATTATAGGAAAAGTGTAAAGTTACGTCCAAAATTACAAATTTCACTGCATTCAAACAGAGCAGATGAATGAGATAAAACTGAATATAACGCGATTTTGAAAATATGTCAAGTATAGGTTATGCCCTAAAAATTTTTCGAATAAACTTGCGAAATAATAATAGCATAAGCCTACTGGGTACATGCATCCTTAATTTTGTAGAACTTATTTTTAATTTTAGGTACATAAAATTTTTAACCCATTGTTACCATTGTTAAACAAAAATGAAATAACATTTTTCTTTTCAAAGCATTATATGATAATACCCTAGATTAAAATTCTATGCATAGGATATGTATTTAGTTTCGTTAAGAAACGGAGGAGAATGATAAAACAAATGAAGAGATACTACTCATTATATGTATGTATGTACGTAAGAAGATTGAAGCTAGAAAACTAGAGCTCGTCGTCTGAACAATGAATTCCCTATCCAATTAAAGAAAGTTGTATCTACTTAGAAAAAGCCTCATGGAAAATAAATAATTAAAGAGGATTTGAGCGCAAGCAAAGCTAGAAATCCGCCATAATCCTGTTGCATCATTGATTGCATCTTACGAAATTTCGTTCTCGTTTCCATCAAGATACCGCAAGGCAATCAGGGCCAGATCTCTTTGTTATGTGCATATCTAATTTATTACCGATTTAAACAGCGTGTGCGGCAGTCGAATGTACGCAAGCCCGGTCCACCAAGGGATCCTCGGGCTCCGAGAAATATTAATTAGCGCTCATTACCATCATTTGCATAATTGGGTTATCATCGGCGAGGCAGTGATCACAGTGTCGTTAATGCCACACTCGAGGACCGCACAGAGCGATAGTTATCGTCGTCTTCATTCAAAATTAATTAATCAGCCCTACAGTGGCAAAGCCGCACTCTGCGGGATATATGCGGAGTAATGCAGATGTTTTTTAATTAGCTTCCGTTTGTCTCGGTTTATCGATTCCAGCACTCATCGATGGGTAACCGATACAGAGGCCGGTCATGCTTCGGGTATGTTCAATAAGTTAGAGGCTCGTTTTTTGGCAAGCCGCCATCAAAATTTGTTTGATGTGAAATTCGTTTGAATCAGAAAGCCTTTCATGAGCTCGCATATTCGAATAATTCAAACGAAAAATTTCGGCAAATGATTTATCTTTGAGGAAATAAAGCCGCCTCATCACTCAATCACCCAAAACGATTTTATCGATCCCATTTTACGAATACACCCGTTTGGTGCAGCGGCAGCACCGCCAATTGTCGCAGTCCTGAAATTGCAATTGCATCCCGCGGGTATATTGGTCCAAAGTCCAGAGTGCAGAATCCAGAGTGCATGCCAACCAGATCTTTAAAACTTTATTCGACTCATGGACCGGACGGGGTGGGGTAAATCCAATATAGCGTAGCACACGTGTTTTGTATGGCTGGCTCTCATCGCATAAATATTCTGACCCACGTGAAATTTCGCAAATTTCATTCACTTTTTCTACTCTTTTAGTCAAAGGGAGCCGATTCCAATTCCTCCTCTCTGGTCGGGTTGCTTTCATTCCCGCGGGGGTGGACAGGGGGCGGTACGAAATACGCAACATGTTTACATCGGGAACAGCCCTACACTAAATACCAGGAACGGGTGCTTTTGCAATCGCAACAAGCCCCTGTTTTTGTTTCCTTTATCCCCGTATTATTGTTAGTCGTGCGAACACATGGACGCAATGAGTTTTTAATTGCTTGAAGCACGTAGAAACGGAATTCCAAATGAATTTTACACCTACCCAATTCCACGAGGCAGTTTTTTTAATTTTTGAACATATCAAAAAGCGAATGAGGGCACGACAAAAGTTCCCTATTCACTAGATGGAGGTGGAGGATTACTTGACTGCATTTTGTGAAAACATGGTAATTCAGGCGACAATGCAATTCTCCGGGAAAAGGGCATTTAAAGACGAGGCATTTAACTTTAAGTTTAGAGAATACTTTTCTGAAGAGATCTCAAGGAAGTTCCGCTAAAGCGCCCACTTGCGCAAGGGCTTAGCTAAGGAGGTATTCTTCTTTTAGAGAGGTGGCAAATAAAGAACTTAAAAAATTTCTGTTGTCTTTTTTCATTTAGCAAGGAACAAAAGGTATAATAATGTTTTATTTTACTTTCTTAACGTTTGAAGAACACTTCACAAATTTTTTATTAAAAAATAAGGTAGGTATACTAGATCTGTGGAAGTCAAATTTTTTCTACTTTTAGTTAACTTTTAATTACAATAAACAAATATGTATAAGTGATGACTAAATGTTAATCATTTTAATTCCGTCTATTACATAATATAATATTACTACTTAGTCTGGAAACTACGGAAAATTGAGAAAAACATTTTTAAAGTTTTAGAAGTTGCCACACGGATATTTTACTTTTTACGCCTTTGGCTATAAACATCGAAAACTGCGAAGATTCTTAAAATGTTCCACAAGTTTCTTCCAGACTTACTCTAAAAATTTAATTACGTAGGGCACAACTATTTTTGTAGCCGCAAATTACGAAAGTAGGGAAACATTCAAATATAGAGAAAGTTTGTAAAACTTGTTCCTCAACAACAAAATTTTTAGTTTGTTGAACAAGATATACCTAATGATTAAAAATCAATTTTTCCTTTTTATGTAGGTATCATTAGAATTTATTTAAAACAATTATAGAACATTGCTATGCTGTTATACAAATAGTATACATAACTTACATTAAAATTATATAGCATCTATACATTGTATGAAAATAAAATTGTTAGTAAAAACACATAAAATCTTAACCGCATTTTGACAGAGATATATGATCCAAATCGGAACAGATGTAATTTGACAAATATTTCGTATTGACTACATGTTTAATATATGTATTTTTTTGTAAAAATTTGCGTAGGTATATATATGCGACTTTAAGTGTGCACTTAATACTGACTTATTGTTTTGATAAAAAAACTGGATATTATTTTGCTTTGACTGAGCATGACCTCTTAAGTCACGATTTCAATTAGCAGATCTCAAGAGCGCGAATGTCTTTCACGGTCATAGCCCATGGAATTATGTGAAAAATCCCGGCTCCGGTTGTAACGCACCGCACACGGGGCGCAAAACTTTAGAAATTTCAACTCGTTTGACCGAGGTGACATGCTCCTTTGAGCGCGTGACGTGTTGAGGGCGAATTACTTAATGGGCCGGGGCAACAAAGACGCGGCTTTTTGCATATAATGGCCCTCCGCGGCTAAAAATAAAACTCATCAAAGCGAGCAGTTTCGTGTGCATTTCGCGACGGATGAATGCATATTATACCCAAATCCGCGGTGCTATCCGCCGAAGAAATAAGATGAATCACCGCGGCGGCCGAGCGGACCCCACTCGCCTACATCTGGACCTTTGGGATTATCTTCGCTATATAAAGACATAAACACGTTCCGACGAAGTCATCTCCTGTCTCTTTGTATGCAAATCATCTATTGAGGCGCATTCATTACTAGGAATTGTGTCTTCAAGGATGATGCAGTACGTTTTATACAGAAAAGGGTCCGAAGGCCGTTAGCTGCTCCGGTGATAGCCTCTTTATGTTGGCGTTAACAATAATTTATTCCTGACGTTCTCCACATTGTCGATATGTACATAATTGAATTATGCGAAATATTTTCTACCCAGAAGAATAACCGATGTCACCTTCATTCGTGTGGAACTTTAAATGAACGAGACCCACGCCTGATGCTTCGTTAGTTCCGGACAATCTTTTATTTTTACTTTTTTAAATTTATGTATCTGCGTTAATCTGAATAAAAGGTAAATAAATGCTCATAGCCTATAAACTGCTATTAAAAATAATTTTAAATGAATTAATAGATGCTTTGGCATTTAAAAAATGCTAGAAAAACGATGAAATCATATACCTAATAAAGCAGTTAAATCTATAAAAATTACCTTTTATATTTGCGTTAACACATTAAATAATTTGAGATTATGGTCAACTCTTCCGGATTTTTATAAATTTGTTCAAAAGAAACCTACATATGTATGTATAACCTTCTGGTTCGTTTTAGTTTTGTTCTGAATAATACCTAGGAAATGAAAACCCAATGGTAATAATATTTTATTTAGTGTATGTTTGTTTTTCGAAATAAACAAATAAATCGCTTTAGGAATCTTTAATGAAATCTAAAATGTTTTCGATTTAGAACTTTAACACTTCACTATTATGATAACAAATTTCCCGATGCATTTTTGTAAATCAAGTTCAAAGTGTTATCAAACTGAGAAAATGTCTTCCTTATCACAGCAGAAATTCAACCGGTGTTTCGAAGTATATAAGCCATGAAGTAATCAGTTCAATTTCAGTTTGTGATCAACTGTCGTATAATTTAACAAGCATATTATTAACAATAAATTTATAAAATGACAAAGTGTTCGGTAATCATATTTGTGGCTGTTGCTCTTCAATTAATTTGCGGAATTACTGCAAGGCCAGAAAAGCAGCAGTTGACTGAGAATCAAATTAAAAGAATTAGAGAAGTCGCATCCCAGTGGAAGGGACTGATTAACACCGAAAAGAACCCTTGTGATGATTTCTATGGTTACGTGTGCAGCAACAAAGATTTTCCAGATCCTCATGCTTCGAAAAAAATGTTAACAGACAAGATAGAAACAACGGGTGAGACTGGTGAGAAATTTAAGAAGTTTTCGACGCAGTGTAAAGAAATTAAAGAAGAAGAGAAAGATGAGTTCATAAAATCTTTCAAATTTGACTCGATTGGAAGTTGGCCGGCTTTCGAGGAAAATTGGGATGATAGTAAATTTAACCTACTGCGTGCCATTGCTGAAATGACTTCCTATGGCTATCCTGTCGTCTTAAAGGAACAATTTAATGAATGGTCGGACAACTTAGAAACTATCTTTGAAATCAGCAAAGAATTAATTGAGATAGATGACGTAAATATGAACTTGCTAAACACGAAGTTTGAAAGTCTCGGAGTAAAGAATCCTGCAGAAGTTCTAGTTGATGTTGCTCTATTTGAAAAAACTGTCAAAGAAGCTGACGAATCAGTGAAGTGTGAAGAAGACCTTAAAATGAAGTTCTCAGATTTAAAAGCCAAATACCCGGGTATTAATTGGGATGAACCATTCGAAGTGATTTATGGAGAAAAACTTCCCGACGACTATACAATTGTGATTAAATCCAGTAGTAAACTTGCTTCAGTCTACGCAGCTATTTCTAATCTGAGTCCTAAAGTTATTGCTAACTACTTCTTCACCTCGTTTGTCTTAAATGTGCATAATTTACAACAAACAACCGCACCAGCACTTTTCCTGCCTGTCGTAAAGGAAAGTATCTTGAAAAATCTAAAGAACGCCAATAGGGAAGATACTCTCAAGGATTTATACATGGCGATCATCAAGGTACTATCACAAATCTACGATTTTGAGACTGATAAAATCTCAGAGAATCTGATGAAATTCATCAACGAAGATCTCTTCGGAAACGAAAATGAAGAGGTTTTAGCCAAATACTTTAAAGGTGTGTCGGGTGATAAAGGCTGCATGGCGAACTACAACCTTTTACAAAAACTTCAGAAAAAATTTTTTTCGAAACATTTCTTCGAAACGAAGAATGCCTTTGTGAATGAACTAAAAACTGATCTGTTTGGTCATTTCTTCTTTGTGGCAAACAATTTGATTGATGAGCCCTTACTTTTCAAATTTGAGCCCTTAATGTTCGCAGTCATCTCTACAGTTCTCAGCCCCATGATGAAGGAAGGCGTTTTCACTGATACGCAAAAGGAATGTTTTGCGAAGGAAGTCAACAAGGAAGAAATTACTGACAAGGAAATGAGTTTGATCCTCGGTACGCAGATTATTCTGAGGATTTTCGCTGAATGGAGCAAAGACTATGAGGCTATTTTGGACGAGGAAAATAAAATTTTCAGGGAATACGGCCCTGGTATTGAACAATTGCTCTTCGTTTCGTTTGGGAAACATTTCTGCGACAGGCCTGATGATTTCAACTTGTTGATGGGCGCGTATTCAACTGCAGTTGACTGCCCAACTGGATCGAAATGGAACACAAGCACATCTTGCATCTTATTTCCTATAGTACAATAAGAGATATTAGAATTAATGGTTTGGTAAAATCTACACAGAGTTTATAAATAAATAGTTTATACATGTATTCGAACAAATCTGAACCTTTTTTTAAAATATTGTTTTCTTATTTTCTTATGTCTTTAACAAGTTCAAATTTTCCTATGCCCAATATGTTTCAAACGTGTTTTTGCAACCTTTGCAAGCTCTGATGTTGTTGTCGTTTGCTTTTTCTGCTGTTGTTGTCGTTTTGCTTCCCGGCCGATATAACTAGCAGTTTCCCAGAACCAAGATCGTACCTACCTACTCCTGCAGAATTTTATCTTCCTGTGAATTAATATCTGGATGAGTCTGAGCCCTTTCCGCCAGCAGCTTCAAAATAATTTGAGCAACTGACAAAATTTTGATTTCCTCATTTTTAAGCTCGTCTGTGAATTGCTTGGCAAAATATTCTTTTGGTGCACTTTTGACAGAGAGAGCAGTGTTTAGAATATGATTATTATTATGAAGAAGTGAAAAAACAACGACTAATTCAGTTAACATTAGTGGTCTAATTTCTAATTTCTTATTCAGAAAAGTGCAATGTATGGTTAAAACATTTTTGTTATATTAATATCCACAATTTTATTAGTTAACAATTCAAATTCAGATTTTGAGAGTAATTTTGTGGTGTTGCCTTGCTCTCAGCTACTTTTGTTTAAATCCCAAAAATAAAACAGACATCTTATTTTTACCTTTTTAGCTTTTATCCTTATTTTGTACTTTTAACAAAGAAATACATACATATTTTCAAAGTTTGTAAAACAATATAAGCAGAGGAGGAAAATGTTAACTATAGATAAAACTTTAATCAAAATTCCTTTCAAAATTACATACATATACATTTAGATGCAACTTTCTTCTTTGAGTGGATTTATAATTTTGCAGCAGAGTGCATTCATTCGACAGCTCTGCTGACTGTCGGAAAGATTCAAGCCAACGATAGCGTGAGCTTAAAAGTAGGTCTAATGCCTTAGAGGTCCGAACATTTTCGCAAAATGGGTAATAATATCTGATTATTTCTCAGTTGATTACATACTTAATACCTTTGTTCCAGATGTAAATTACCACTCTGACCGTGTGCTATTTTGTAAACAAACAGCTGATTAGGCAACATTAGCGCCCGGGGGCGAAGTTCGGGAAGCTCTGGCTGCCCAATCGATCTCAAAAATTATCCCTTAAGCGGAACTCACTCGGCCGTTGCAATTTGGCTGCAGCCAGAATTCTTAGCTAATGATCTCAAATAGAACGAAAAAAAATAATTCAAGACAAAAGACCCCCTGAGCTGCGCAGCCCCGGACCGAGAGCGCCTGCGCGACGTAATTTATGAGGTCCGAAGGCTGCGCTCGTTGATATCTGCATCGCAGGGCACAATTAATATGTTAATTCCTGGAGCCTCGTGCAGAATTCCTGTCGAACAATAAATAACACAAATTATTGCCCGTTGGGAGGGACGTAGCCAATGGCCGTGCGTAGGTTTTTGCGACTGGTAGGGCAGATTTGTGAGGTAATGAACTGCGCCGAGGACTGCAAGGGACACGAGCTAGCGATCGCCAATTTCGCTATAATTGCGCGGAGCCAATTTATTCGCGCTCTTCGTGTGTGTCTCTGGCCAGGAGGCTCGGGAACCTCCTCGCCGGGGTTGGGATTGGTTCGGATAATCTCCCCGGGTCAAGTGCACCGGGAAACGTGATCAGTAGCTCATAAATGTAATAAAGGCTCTGATCGGCGGTTGCTACCGCACTTCAAGCACTCCGACGGGATCATTTTCTACATTTTCCCGGAAAGCTTACGTGGGCAGCTAACGTAATGATTGAAGACTGCAATTACTTACTTTTCGATGGTAGTTATAGCGATAATTATACTAATGATTTTAGTTTCCTAGTTACTAACTAATTGGGTGTTAAGTGAAACAATATAAATTTAATTATAGCGAGGTCTTACGGAAACGTGATGCTTTTGATAAAATTCATCGTTGATTGTTAAGTTTCCCATAGGGGAGGCTACACTACAATGACAAAAAAAACAGAGTAATATTAATCTAAAACATTCTAATAATAACATTTCTCAGAAATAATTTTGAGGTGATATGGGATACTCTTGATTAAAGATGGATAACATTAAATTTAGAGTCATCATCCTAATTTAACAATGTACTATTTATCATACACGTAATAAGCTTATTATTTTAAGTAGATGCATAATTTTATTAATTGAACGCGAAATACATAGTTATTTTTGTAATCTCTATAGAGTGTGTAACAGGTCGGCCGTTGATTTCAAAATATGATAGTAGAATTCATTTGAAAAAACAAAACTAGCTAAATAAAATACATTTGTTTTTAGTTTTTTACTCTTCAGTTGTTTAGGTCATTGCTTAGCTTGCAAGAACATGAGATTGGAGTTTGTTTCATCTTCTTTACTTCTGTATCTATGTCCCGCACCTAAATACATATTTTTAAAACGTTGCTCAGGGAAAAAAAAAGTAAGTACCAAAGTTAGTATTTACTTATTAATACAAAATGTAACGTTTAAGTTTTATTTAAACCTCCGTAGGATATACTCGTATTCGTATGCACTTACAAAGAACCACCTGGTTTATTGGGTTTGCGATTTTAATTAAAAAAATTCATAACATTTCATAACCAAATGACTGTTTTGGAAAAAACTAATTTCGCTTTCATAGCACCGTAGAAATTCCCCAAAAACGAATTGACGTCACATTCAGCGCTGAGATTAAAGCAATAAATCAGAAAATTCCAATTCTCGCTATTCGCAACAATCCCACAGTTTTATGATTTTTACCCTCTCCCACGACACGGCAGCGAACCAAGGGTCCAGGGCCAGGCGCAAAGATGCGCCCCAACATCCGCAGGGAATAAAAGGCCCTAATTTCCCGATTCGAGTTGGCCAATAAAATTTTCACATTTCCCTGCGGTGCTTAGGCGTTGCAATAAACTCATAACGCCAGCCTTCTCCCCGGGAAATGTGAGCGCCTGGATTGCGGCCCGCTAGTACCTTTAATAATAAATCCGCGAAATTTATTTTCGCGTAGGCTCCACAGAGCGCGACCATAGGCCGTGGCCAGACTGCGGCTTAATTGATTACCGATTAGTGTTGCCATATACAAATAAATTCCGAAATTATTTATAAGGCCGGGGGAATTCAACCTGAGCGCGGCACAATCAAGTGCGTGGGCTCGACAAAGAGTCGCGGGCTCAGACAATGCGGCCCGTCTCAACATCTCCGCGGCCATTATGTTGCGCGAACAAATGGTCAACATCGGTGCGCAGCTCCTCCACCGCGTCCGTGTGGTCCGCGAATGATGCTAATGAACCGCGATCAGGCCGGGCGAAATTCATAGCGTCGCCGAGCAGCGCACCGCAGCGAAACGAACGCAGCCTGGAAGTCAAGTGAATTATTATTGGTCGCGGTGGTCATGGTACCGAGTAATTGCACGGAACTCGCTCCTCCAGGGCTAGACGAAATTATTGCCCGAAAGCGTAACCGCCGCGAGGCTGCACTCTAATTACTTACCTTTCCTTGTTGGCGGGTGTTTGCAGAAAAGATATACAACGTCTGATACGCATGCCATGTACCTACATACAATAGATAGGTACTAAATTAGGTTTTGACTTATTTAAGACTGATTTAGAACATCTTCAAATAAAAACATACCTGGTGGAAAAAAAATTTTTAAAATACTTACACTATACTAGATACTTTTTATGCGGATCATTGTTATGCAATTTTAATGTTGTGCGGATTGTATTTCACCCGAAAATCCCTACTCTGATGAAAATTCTAATTAATTATAATCCTGAATGCATTAAAAATATCAAATTAAAATGAATTACGTTTGAATATAAATTCATTCTAAACCCATGAATATCTTTCAGATTTTCGAAACAAATTACTAAACCACAATTTTTAATCCGTACAAAAATTTGAAAAGTAGATAGACTCTTTTGGAATCGCCATATGGCATTTTTTACCAAAAAACTATTAAAACATTTGAGTTTTCACATTCCAATAATATAACATTTATTTCTATGTTAGGTATATCAAGAATCTTCATAAATAACACAACATTTTTTTATTAATGAAGTTAAAGTACGGAACGTGTTACACAAGATAGAATCGATTAATATTTTTGATGTTTGTTTTTGCACAACTATAGCTAATGAGATTTGAAAAAAGAAAAGTTGAACACAATAAGTTATAAATTTTGACATAAAACACATATGTATGTAGTATACAAAACAATAATTACATCGATGTAACTGTAGTCTATTAATATAAGTATTACTTATCAGTTGATATAATTCTGTTTCCTCTAGTGTTATGAATGTCTAAACTGAAATTATTCGGTAATCCCAGTTTCTTAGACAAAATTACAATCTTATGCACATTTGAATAGTGTAAGTATTTAAAAAATTTTAATTGATTTGATCAAATTAAACTTTGGAACTTAAAGGGTAACAGTTCAAATTTCTATTTATAGTGAGTTATACTTATTCTGTTTCATATAACGTTTCGTTGATTTTTAAAAGAACTACAAAAATGTACACTGGTGTTTAGGTCTTCTATTCAATTTTTCATGTCTACTGCCAATAGGATTTTAAGAACTAAAATGTGGAAAATTTATTTTTGGAGATAGAACTCTTTTTAGAGGAATGACCAAATAGTGGGTGAAACTTTGCTTTGAGCTCCGGCGGAATGTCCGGAATTCCATGTGCGATCAAATTTCCATTTAGGTTGAGTCGTGACGTGACGGGTGCCCGCATTGACGAGCCCGGGCTAAGCAAAGAGTTCGAGTCTTGAGACGAATCCATTTCATGACTCATTAGGTCGCCCCGCGACACCGAAGCTCCTCAAGAAACGATTCCTCAAAACTAAAGTGCAGAGTTGCGATCCATCTTTTGCTCCAGCCTCGGCCCATTAATCAAAGCTGTCGTCTCTTTGAGCAAACATCCACGACGACGTTAATCTTGTAATGAGCCCAAAGAAGTCATCATTAGCCGAAGCCGAAGCCGAAGGGATTCCTCGGGTTGTGGGAAACGTGATACCAGAATAAGGTCCGCAGTCTGCGCACTTTTTCCATCGCTGCGTTATTAAAAAGTTCTGTGGTAATTACAAGATTTTTTTGCGGGAGTGCTAGCGATTAACCATCTTTAGCCGGAGAGATAACGAACAGCAGCAATATGCTCGGGTAATGGCTGTGAGATGAACCCTGGAGGTCAGAGATAAATCATGACTGCCACTGGGACTTTCAGCGGTGCGCGGTCTATTTATTAGACTGACATTACGCGGATTATTAATTTAATTAATGACGACTCCATGGTTTGACACACTGGCATGTTATTAACCTTGCTGCATGTTCCATGTTTACTATGATGAACGCCTCCGGTTTTATCTTTTGTTACATGTTTACAGACATCAGCTAGTAGTTAAGCGTTGAATAATAAATAATAACTTTCATATTTTCGGTTAAAAAGGGTTATCTTTAATTCCAAATAACTAAGGTAAACTAATTCAAGGAGATTTGTAAAATAGCACAAACTTTTCCATTGTATCTTTAAGTAACATTATACTCAGACAAAAAATGCATGTGTTATAGCTTATAGGTACATAACTCTTTTAGGCTAGATGGTTAGCATATACATATTTTATTTTTGAAGCAGTATCATCATGTTTTTACCTTGGATACTTATAGTATAAGAGTCTAAAGTATGTACATATATGTAGTCCTCGAAATTGAAATTCTTAAGATTAATTCTAAGTTTACATATTTATAAAATACAACTCATCCGAAATTGCATCTTCTGACGCTTCTAATGCCAGCCCGAATTACTCAATCCGTCCACTGCTGCGAAAAATAGGCGAATTCGTTTACTTTGTCCTTCTTATTAACAAAAAAAAAATTGTAAATGTAAAGACATTAAAAAATTATTAACATTTATGTCATCATATAGCAGCGATTTCTTTATATTCGTGAAATTGGCAGGCATGTTAATCTTTAACTACTCGCGTAGTATAAAATAAACAAGTATTGCAAAACTTTACGAAGCCTTCAAACTATTCATCCAACTAGAAAGAATTCTCCGAATAACTTAAACTAGCAATATACCGGATGGGAGTTACAACAAATCCTCGACAACTATGAACTGGGAAAAGTTTATAGCATTGTTACAAATTCAAAATCTTTTTTAAGCTATTGGGAATTCTTGAAAACTCTGAATACTTTATAACTTTTAGAATGAAGAAGGAAAACCAGCAAAAACTTCCTAAGTCTCTTTCGTGCTTAAGTACAAATTCTTTCTTAAATATCAAACCAGCCATAGCTTGTAGTTTGCAAAGAAAAGAAATCTTAACAAAGTTTCTATCTTAGAATATGATACACTGGAAAGAGAGTTTCTTTGTTGTTAGCGATATTTAATTTTAGTTATTAATAAATGTTTCATTGTCTCTTTGCAGTGTATGAGCTCTTCGCTATTGTCTGTACTGTTTCGTATCACGTAAGAGATAATCTCAAGTAAATATTTGTAAATATTAATGTATTTTTGTATTTCACGTTTTTCAATTTTTGTTCTATAAAATGTCCAATGCCCTACGATTTAATACCAAATCAAGACAAAACAATTTACATAGTACGAGTATATATAATAAAATCACTTCTAAGTAAACTGTCACATGATAAAGTGATATAAATTAACGACTGAAAAAAATATGTCAACAAATTTTCTCCGAGAAACGATAAATTCCACAAACTGTTTGCAATCTAGATGATTAGGTACGGTGACTATTGAAATGATTAAATCAAGATAAAAGATTTCCGCCGCTAACAAGGTGAATTTTTACTTCCAGTACATCTCGTTGATGTAAGTAGATTATAATTAAAGCAAACTTCCTCTTTTTGCGGTAATAAAGAGCATTTGATAAGAATAGGAATAAAAGATGAAATTCGGCGATAGTTCGTCACTCTTGGTCTTTAACTGTTTCGGTAAAGATGCTGTTCAAACTTGTGAGTGCGAAAAACGTTTAAGCTTATGCGATTTTATTTTTATAAAATTGCCTGACTCTTTGTAGGGTTTTATATTTATTTTAGCTGCAGTATCACAAGTCCAAGGTGCGTGCAACGCTTGTGATCCAACCACTCATGTGGCATGCTACAACGAAACAACGTATCAAGTGTGTTTTATCGAAGGCGAAGGTGTGTATTAGTTTATGCAAAAATGATCATGCATTTGAATTAAAAAATTAGTGTCATATGTGACTGTTAATTAATTTCAACAATCTTTGTTTTTAGATACGCCAAGTATCGAGAACATACATTCATGTCTTGAAGGAACAGTTTGTGTGCAGACAAATACAAAAGTATGTGTTGACCAAGAGACTCCCGGTGTGATCCCATCATGTAGATCGGAATGCGGAAAATGCGATGCGAACAAAGTTTTCGCGTGTATGTCCACAGATGAGTTCGCATTCTGCTACGGCACTGACAACCCACTTGGACCAATTATTCGCTGTCCTGAAGGTAGAGTGTGCAGAAGTGGAGCTACAAATTATTGCGAGGTTGCAAGCGACGACCCTCAGCAGGTAATGCAAGTTAAATATTTTCAAAAACTTCTTTCAAACATTTAACTTCAAAAAGGCTCCTCCTTCTTGCGCGGAAGGAGAAATAGGAACCACTACTACCGCCCCCCCATCTTCAAGTTCACAAAGCACACCAACGTCGCCAACCCCTCCAACTACTGCTCGACCAACAGATCCAACTGAATTTTGCGTAAATCGAGCGACGGTTGGAAGATACGCCATACCCAACGACACCACGTGTAGAAGGTGCAGTACTTAAATGTTATCCATGTATACTTTTTCTTAAAATATCTTTAAACCTTTATAGATATATCTCGTGCTACTTTTTGGGTGGCAGATTAGTGGGCCGAGAATTTGAGTGCCCTAATTTGACGCAATTCAATCCACCAGGTCAGGTTTGTATTGCCACACAAAGGCCGTGTATTCCTTCGGCATAAAGTGTTGAAGACCTTAATCTTAACTTGGTTGTTGGATTTGGCGTTTAATGATTTAATTAAAGCAATCTTTGAAAATATTCAATGCTTTTATTTTTCCATCTTTGACCTTTAAAAAATTGACGTCTGGATTTAATGCGGGCTATATAAATAATAGTTATAATTTGATTCGCCATTTTTTTGCAAAGTTCTAGACAAAATTAAGCTTTTCGAAATAAAAACCATAAAATATTTTTTTTTGTATCCAAACATGAATGAACGTGTCCTTTCAAATATCGGAAGAAGAAATTATTATTTTAATGAAATTATATAATTAACATTATTTTTAGATAGGTAATGAACAAAATGTATTAAGTATTTATTTACAAAATTAAAGACATGTTCCAAATACCTATGTCCTTATGCACATGAATACATACATATGTATATGAAAATATTGTTTAGAGATAATTGTGTTTAAAGTTTTAGTGTATTTAACTTATTTATTTATTTTTTTAATATCATGATTCATTATAGTTTTCATTTTTTTTCTAACTTAGATTCGTGGATTCATTATTTTCTTTAAACACAGATTACGTGATGATTTTTGAATGTCTTACTTTGCTCCCTATATATTACACAATTAAATAGCAATCATTTACTAAAAATGGTATTTTTGGTTTCTTTATTTTTTGGAATATCAAATCATAAAACGATGCTTTTAAAACCGGCAATACTCTGCCATATAATTCGCACAGATTTAAAATGTCTTTGAGATATAAACTCTCATTCTAGGACTCTATACTTCTGAAAAACTATTTTTCGAAATCATGAGTTTAAAGTTTTAGTTTATTGTAGATTAGCTCATAATTTCAAGAAGCGTGCTCACATACATACATACATATCTCTGTAACTTTTGAACCGCATGATGCTCTCAAATTAATGAAGTTTTATAAAGGCATTCTTAAAATTAAATAAACAACCCATCGGGCTGGGTATAAATCGTTAATTTCCATAGTTTTTCAATATGAGAAATACATTATGTATGTAGGTAATAAAAATGAAATTTATTGATTTCAAATAGCTGAACTTATAAATGCGTTAGAAACGGAAGCCAGGAAAATCGCTAAAAAACTTTTAACAACCTTCCTGTGGACTTCACGTAAATGCCGGTTGGAATTATTTCCCTCGCATACCACCACCAACTTTATTACGAAAGGAAGTCGTTTCGAAAGTGCGCTGGACTTCCTTTGGAAGGAGGCTCGAAGACGCCAGGTACCAGCAGAAATCGCAGCAGCGGCAGGTGATAAACGAGCGGCCGTTAAAATCGGTATCAAGCCATTGTTCTGTCGTGAACACTATGAAAATGAAAAATTAACAGAAATCTTAATTAATATTCCGGCTAATCACGGCGTTGCCGAGCCCGCAGTCAGTAGCATGCCTCGCTCGTAAACAACTCCATTTACCATTCGGGTTATCGATGACAACTTAATAAAA
Organism: Machimus atricapillus; assembly: GCA_933228815.1. Classification (NCBI taxonomy): domain Eukaryota; kingdom Metazoa; phylum Arthropoda; class Insecta; order Diptera; family Asilidae; genus Machimus; species Machimus atricapillus. The sequence continues at coordinate 42,479,388 of OW121786.1, read as the reverse complement.
ATTTTTTGTGGCCACCTTATCGCCGCGGCGCAATGATTAATGGCAGTAATTTCATCTTACATTTAAAATAGCTGCTCCGTGGCGCAGTCGCAGTGCGCCGCGTATGAGCGGCTTTCGCCCGCCGAGGAGAAGGGTCACGTAGATTTCTTGAAATGTCCAAATGCCAATAAAAAATGAGCGCTACCTGACGAAAGGAGTCGGAAAAAACGAAAAACGACCGAAACGTGCGGATTCCTCCCAAAAGGTTAACTGAGCCTGAGGTGCGCCCCAACTGTTGCACGTGGAGGTGGAGTCGCTTATCCGCTCCTCGGGAAGGCAGCCACTGCACGATAAAACCGCTCAAAAGTTGCACTTGCCTTCGCGCACGGAGCCCTGAAATGCACCCAACCCGGGGCCACTGCATTTTCATGCACGTTCCTTCAGATTGTTCGAATTACGACACGAACGCGCCCCGGTGAGGTAATCAATCATAACTGGCTGCTGCGAGCCCATTAATCACGATCACGTCACCATTCCGCGGGAGCCGCGAGACACTGCAGCAAACTCCTTCAGCGTCACGTCACTCGTCCCGCGTCACCGGAGCGCGCCCCGGTGGAGTCAGGGAGCTCACGTGCATTCGCCGGGCTCACTTCCCGCAACCTCTGGAATTTGGGACACTTCGGCGACAAGTGACAAATCTTTGCATTGACGAATGACTCCTGGGAGGAAATTTGTCACTGTGCAAGACACCGGAAGAAAAAGAGTTGGCGCTCTGGAAAAGCGCAATCACGACGCAATTATCACTTCTAAGGCGGCGTGATTTGGAACGTCATGGCGTCTCCGAGAATAGATGGAGGCATCTTGACTCTAGCTTTTTGTGCTTTCATGTGCACATAAAATGAATTCCTAAAATAAAATATATTCCTTAACCGTTAAAGTAATGTAGGTATCACTTAAGTGATAATTTGGGCTTTATAAATTTTAACCATTTCAAATCTAAAAATTTATTTTTAAATTCATCAATATGAAATTATTTCTACAGGTTGTTTTGTTAAGGTCTGAACATGGGTATGCTAATCGATTCTACATGGTCTTCTAATCAACGTTTGCTCGGGGACGCCCCACCCTAAAAAGTCTTTTACCCCTACCCCTAATCATTTCAGATAGACAGAATTTTGTAATTCGTTGATACTTTGCAAATGGCAAGAAAATACTAAGCAACTAAAATTATGCGCATCTTCATCTATCAGCATAGTCCATATCTGAATACATATATCTATGTTGGCACACGGTTCAAATTGCTTTTTTTTCCAATTTTAGGTTCTAAGTATAGGAGCAGGTTAAATGGGAATTTTCTCTGCGATGGTCAACGAGTTTTTAGTTGAAGATTGCAACAAAATGTAGAGAAATACATACATAGTATGCAAAAACGAAATAAAAGTCCTTATAGAAATAGCTCTAAAATTTCAACTTGGGCTTAGAATACCAGAAAGTTCTTAATTAATATATGTATACATAATAATGTTTAATTTAAATAAAAATATAATGATAATATTTTAGTAATACGTTGAGTAGGTACCTATGGCTTGAAAATCTTGTCATCAGTCAGCGTCATTATAAAGATCGATGCTTAAGCACTGGTACCTACCTCAATTTTTGATTATGGCTTAGTTTAATTAATTAATTTAATTATTCAGAAAATAAGGAAGACAAATAAAATCGAGCTTGAAAATGTTTTCATTTTCCTCAATATGAAACCATAAAACAACACACAGATGTCATCATACCACTGATGTTTCATTTATGATTTGCATAAAGCATCATCGTAACCTGAAGTCGGTTTGCAAAACAAGTTTGAATATGAAGCAAGCGTTACGAAGATAAATAAACGATTCCTCTCACTTTGCACACGATACGATTGCTTCCTTGTAAAAAACGACTTTATCAAAAGCCAGAAGCAAACGTTTCCATCTTCTCGAGCGGCGGCGTGTGGGTCGGCTCAAATCTGCATGGAAAAAGGCCCACCGGCCGACACCTAAGTGCACTGCATCAATCCCTGGCGAAATAAGGGAGTGCATAAAAATGGGAACACGCTCCCATAAACATAACCACGCACGCCGGATAAATTCACCGAGGAGGGCAATTTTTCGTAGCTGGTGCTGGAAACAGAAGCTGAACCCGGGTAATGCTGTCTTTAAGTGACACTACATCAAGGAACCCATGCAATTTGTCCGGACCTCTAGCCGAGAGCAGCATAACTCTTAGCGCGTGGAAGCAGCGTCTTATGCTTCACCGGTGCAAGTGCTGGAACAAGAAATTTTCAAGAAGCATTAGGCACCAGGCTTGAGCCCACAGGTCCGCCCTCCGCGGGGTCCCAAGGAGCGCGAAGGTGCCGCACGTAGGAAATGAGATGCTGTGAATTATAGCAGTCCGCGGATCATAAACATGACCGGGGCGCCCGAAAACTCGAAAAAGGGAACTGCGCGGCCCCCAGTGTCCCGGAGCTGTTCGCAAGTCGACAGGAACCGGCCCCGGGACGGAGGGAAGGATGGGGGGCTCCACGCAGCACCTTGTCCGACATGAGCTTCGGGAGGTAAGTAGGCAGAGACGGCACTGTAACCGGCACAGGAACACGCCAGCTCGCCGTATGCAAATATCATAAATTCCAGGTTAATTCTAACCTGGCCACGAGATAGGACTGCGGGGAAGATAACAAGGCGAGCTGAGCTGCCTTTGTTCCAGCCCATTGTAAACATTTCCCGGGCTCGTTGTTTGTCGCCAGCACAGCGCGAAAGAAGCCCGACTAGCGCTCCTATTGATAACTCGGTTGATTATCGCCTGGCCGGTCCCTACTTGGGTATCCCGCGGGTCTCAATGGGAGGAAGTGACATGTCCACAATTTCTGCGCTCCGCTACAAACAATAATATTTGCTATTTTCGGAATAAGTGCCCCGGCCTCCGATAAATTCACTAGTCACTACCCGGAGTCGGAGGCTCCAGTGGAGCCCCACGCTCGGCTGGGCCGCAGAGGAAATTTGCTGTGTCCGCGCGGACCCAAGAACAGGACGACGACACCTGAACGAGAAATCTCCGATCGGAAATGTTTGTCGAGTCCTTCTAATCTGCACGCCGATGTCCATGTTTGCAATTTCGAAAAACTGATATTCGGGAAATTTGTACCTGAAACAACGGCACTGCACTTGTACAGACATTTATCACTTTTCTCTGCAGTAGTGATGAAATTAGAAAATCGAGTAGGTACCTACAATTTGTTCCGATTTTTAAACCTTATATGGGTTGCTAGCTATTCAACTCAGCGATGTTTTTTAACCTTTATAACTTCAGTATACATAATAATTGAGAAGCTCAAATTCAAAATATATAACAAATTAGGTGAGGTATAGCTAAGACATATACAATATGAACATTTACAGGATTTTCATTTTTGAACTTTAACTATTAATTAAAGAAATGTTGGCTATCTTCTTTATCAGGAATTCAATATCTTACAGAAAGCTTTGGTTGTCAAATAATACATATTTTTAGCACTCCTCAAATATTGCGCCATTACGTAGTTTTAAAACATACATACATACCTATATTGTATAGTTAATTACTAAAATCAACAAAGTGGTGGCGTTAAATACTTATACTTACTTTTACAACAAAGTCTGTAGTTTCCTCTGAAGTGACTCTTAATTTAAGCCATCCATTAAAGTAGAAGAACCCAAGGCACACCCTGAGGATTCCTCCTCTGGAAAGACGTGGCGTACTCAATCTTAAGAAGCGCAAAGAGCCCGAGATTTCGCCGGTAGTAACTCACGCAATAAATCCTGCGAATTCGTGGTTGAGCAGTAAACGAGCGCCACAAATCGGCGCGGCGGATTTTATGTCTACCTTAATTCGTGGCCTCTTAAAGAGTCAATCGCAGCCGTAAAAGGTAATCATAAAGTTCTGATGGCGGCAGTTAATTGCTGGCTAAGGAGTCGCCGTTTCCTCTTTATGGCAGCTGTAAAAGTCTCATCTCGCCGTGCCGTGAGGAAATGCAGCGGCTGGCGGCCGAAGCGACACGTTTGCCGCACGGCACGGACGTCACAATCCGAAGCCATAAATCTATGATGTTCGCGAGTGTACCGCGACTCCGCGGGCGCGGCATAATTGCCGGGAAAGGAAAACATTTCCTACAAATTGTTTACATAATTGCAGCATGTGACACATTTCCCGACGCAGGGCTGGCTGCAGGGTGGGGCAAAATTAAGTCATTACAACAAATTGATATGAGGTGAAAAAGTGTTCGATTTAACAGCCAACCTATCGCCGGAGCGAGTGCCCCCCACGGAGCGCAACGACACGTCGCGGTCGCCGGAATGCACGCGTTATGGATGCGGCGTTCTGCGTTCATTTCGATCTCGCTATCGCGCAGCATCAGTCCGGCTCGGCTGCCCGTTTTGGTCCATTCGAAGCAATTTCAATATTTTATCGCGGATACCCCGCGTCAAAATCAGTTCCTCGGAGCTGCGAGCCCCTTCGAAGGAAACAAGCCTCGATCGGTGCCGCAGATACCTGCGCCCGTGTGCATGTCTATTAATATTCGAAGACAATCGGATAATCTCCGCACGCATGCGCGTCGAGCTTCCTACTTATTCCCCGGCGCAGGTTAATGGACTTCCTCGACGCAGGCGAAGGTTCGTATCTTTTCCATAAAAGGCACTGATCTTCGGATTATTACGTGTCAGATTTCGGGTGTCGATTTCGCTTTAGATTGTGAGTACGCCGTGGATAATTATGATATATTATACCTCCGATCTCTTGTAGAGAGTCAGATTTATTGAATACGCGATAATTATCTTATAATATTTTGATAGACATAAATCATCTGAAATAAAATGGTTCGATTTTCTTAGAAAGTTGGTAAGTTAAAATGGAATTACCAAAACATTGATATGAAAACATCTTAAAAATTCTTTATAACTCACACCATACCTACATATCTACAAGGGCCTTTCACGGGAGTTTTATGTCTATTGCTACTAATTTTGTAGTTATTCATCCACCAATAGCAAAAAAACTTCACTTCAAGTTAAACTGAGCTACAATTTTTATCTGTGTAATTATGCAGGTATTGTAAATTGCTTACTGAATTCATTTACCCACCTGCTTATTTTTATATAATGTTTGGTAAAAATCATGAAATTTTCCTTAATTTGTTAACGAATTTTGAACACATACATACAATAAATTCTTTTTGAGTATACCAAATTTGGTAATTCTGTTAAGACTAGGAATATATGTAAATGTGGTAAAGGTCTACATTTTTTGTAACTGTGGTATATGTATGTATGTATGCATATAGAATTAAAGCAAATAACAAAGTAATACATAAAAACTCTAGTATACGTGAATTCCTCACAAAATTTAACTATGAATAAGTTTATTTGTCACTTACTCAAATTTACATAATGTTTAAGACTTGAGCTCAATTAAAAATTTCAAAGAGTTATAAAAAATATGATTTTTCGGAGACACTAATTTCCCATCGGCAAATCCGTCTCAGTAAATAAAAGTGGGAAAGGCCTGAAGGTTCATAAGTTAAACAAAATGTCCTTAATTTAAATAGGAAATGAGAAGCTATCGAAAATATTGATATTAGATACCTATTGAATGTACTCAGTCATTTTTAAAATATCAATTACCTTTTCCTCTAAGAGCTGTTCTACTACCCGTGCTGTATGTTTAGACAGTATCAACAATTTTTCTTATAGATTTGTCTTTTCCTTACATATTATGTAAGAGCAATAAAATAATATGCCCGTTTATAATGTAGCCTTATTTTTTAAGAATTATCAAAAAAATCACCTCTAGGTATTTAAGAATGTGACTAGTTGAACTTCGTCATATTTCTGCGAAATTACTGCTTTAATGCTTCACGAGAAGCAAATAAAAGATATCTGACTATATTTGCGTCACATTTACAAAAATATTTTCGAGGGCCTCGTGTCGGCAACATCGTCAGTCAGCAACATAACAAAATTTTAATATGTTTCCTCTCGACTAGGAAAACAAACGAACCGAAGTTACCTAATAGTAATAACTGAGTTAACACAGACCATAGAAAAGCAAACATCCCGACCCGGGAACGGCCTCAAATCCCGAAAATCACAAATTCGACAAAATGCTCCACTGAAATTGTTTTATCGCTGGGTGTACACAAGACGGTCTCGGCAAACAGAGCGTCTTCCTGTGTTTGGCCAAGACGAGGGTCGGCCGGGCACCGTCTTATGGCGGAGCGGGAGGTAAAGGCAAAAGATCGAAGAGAAACAATAAACGGCCGGAAAAACCTGGGAATCATCTCGCTGGCCATTAAAATCTCAAAGGTAGCACGCAATTTCTCGCGGGCTCACCACGTAGGCCTCGGCTGGGCGCGCCGCGACGTGCCCTCGCTTCCGTCAAGGTGTTAAATGACGTCGACGGCTCTGTTTACGGCGCTCCAGACCAAATAACAAATACCAAATAACATTTAATTAGCCCTTTTAACCCGTCCTGTCATCACGCCGGCGCTGCTACTGGTAATTAAATTATAATGGCATCGCGTGGTACAGGAACATCCTTTGTTCCATTATTTCACTTGGCCTACTCGCTTTTGTTGCTAAACTTCTACGCGCTGTCTAATTAAATTAAACTCTGAGGCGGAGTTTGTATGAAAATCATTTAATTAACGTGATCGCATGTGCACGCTGAGCTATCCTCGGCGATGATTGAGGGCACTTTCGCCAATTTGATGGCCACCTGTAGGAAGTCGCTGCTTTCCCATTGGTGAACTGAAGTCAGGTTAAATGAGGTCAACTTCCAGGTTAGACTTATTTTCCATATTATTTACCTCATCTTATTTATAGAAACCGTATTCTCACTGCTATTTTTTACGTAAATAAGTTTAGATGTTTTATTTCGAATATGCAAAATATAAACAACATAGTTTCGAATACAGGTCATCATTCCAGCTTCGTTTTTTTAATAGTTATTTACACATCATATTTTTTAAACTGTTTTACATAAACGCGACCCCAATTTTGTTGGAAGGCGCCTAAGATCCTTTTCCGTAGTATTTCTTAGCATTAAAAATAATGTGCCCTAAAAAGCAACTCCCGAAACTTTTTTTCAAAAAAATTTAGACTTTGTCTTCTTACATTTTTAGGGTTCCGTTCTTCAAAAGGAAAAATCCGAACCCTTATAAGATCTCTTTTCCGTCCTTCTGCCTGACATATTTTTCTTAAAAAAAGCGTGACGTAGAAATTTGAAATTTGGCAGCATATTGAGTTTTTATGAAAGTCGCACATATATCTATAATCGAAGATTATGGCCCCTATTCTTGTCGTTCGAACCGGATCAAAAGAGCTTAAAAAAAAGAACTATAAATATTCATTACATTGTAATGGAAGAAAAATAATTTATAATCATTAAATATTTCTCTATTCATTGCTTACAAATTTACACTCATTTCAGTTTTACTGGCATCGTTTTAAGAGCCAGGGCAGTACAATATTAAATAAAAGGCGTAAATAAATAAAGTAAAATGAAATAGATGCAATGCTTAGACATAAAATCAAGGTCATAATAAACCTATGAAGTGCGAATAAACTGGAGGTGAAACTATTTTCCTGGGCATCAAAATGACTATGACATATTCAGATCCTATAAAAATGTATAATCAAATCTTGTATTTTATAATTTAAAATACTCGTATAAATCTTCCCACTTGGAATCAGAAGCCAAAAGGTTAAGCAATTCGAATCTTAATAAAATAGACTCCTCCATTATAATAAAAGAGCATGATTTGCTGATGGACTCATTAAGTAAGTGGGTGTATTATTATTATGTTTGCTATTACAGTTTGGAGCCGAAATAGCTGTGAAAATAACAAACTATGTTTAATGTCATGCGCAGGTCATAATCCTTAATTGAAAGTCATTCAATTGACCAATTTACGAGTGAAGTTCTGTTTCTGTCCCGGTCCAAAACTAAACAGTTTATGTTCACACATGCCGGGATTCATGCAACATAAGTCGAGCTCAGCTGTGCATGGGAAGGCGCAATGATCCCGGCCGAAGCACTTCTGCGACACATAACAATCGCACGAAACTGCGGCGATTACAAATTTCTCCATCTCAATAAATTTCGATTAGTGACGGCCGGCCAGTGGATCTATAGCGCAAGCGCCGAAGGAGCAGTCCCCGCGGTCTTTGTGGCCGCGATGCTAATCACAACTAGCGCCAATAAACGACCTACACGTCCGCGGATTCTGGAGCCTGGACCAGCAGCGGCTCCGCGAATTTCCGTGGCTAACGTGTTCCGAGTGCGCCGCGGCCGATTTGGCCGAGTCGTGCGCGCACGCGCTTGTCTCGCGGAGTCTTAAGAGCTATGTGGGCCAGAGCGCAGGTTATTTGCAAGTGCAAGTCGATATTTCTTGAAGAGTGATATGATTTATGGCGGGGCCGATGCCAGCGGAGCAGTTCAATTTGTTATTAAAATGTCAATGGACTTTATGCTGAGGCGATCGCAACAGGTTTCAAAATTCATTTCAGCCAGTCCCGGAGATGGCGGATTAACCTGACAAACGGGCGATTGCTGGCAGGGAAAATTTAATTAGATAAATTTCCCCAGATGCCTCAGAGGCGAGTGCGGAATTTCAGCTGGGACATGTCCAGTTTCGTTTCTATAATTAGCCCCCGAGCAAAACAACTGTTTTGATAGAACAAATTAGAAATGGTTTTCCTATCAATAAACTGGCATCAGGTCATTAATTTCGTGACCACGGATCATTTATTTCGCCATTTCGAACATTTTATGTCTCCTTAATTAATTAGCACTTGAAACTAGCAGAGTAAATTGCCACTGCATTCAATTATTATGGATTTAGGAGAACTGGCATTAAATTGTGGTCCCAACATTTATGTAGGCGGGATTCTGGCTAAAAGCAATTTGTTATTTTAATTCTCTTTGATTATCAAAAAGCTAATTAACCTTTTTCCTGATTTTATTACCCCGATAAAAATGAGCACGTGATAATGTAAGATACCTTAAACAGTTTCCTCTTAACTGAAAAATTTAGAAACTACAAGTTTGTTAAATTGTATTTTGATATAATTAATATAATTCTTAGAGTAATTAACCGATTTTGGAGCATGGACTTGTACCACTTTTAATAATAACATTCATACTTTGTTAGTAATGAAATAATATCTACTTTACTTTGTTTTACTTATGATTCCAAAAGTATATGTTTCTGATTATTTTCACTATATTACAGATATAAAAAAAGATAATTTATTAGTAATTAATAGTAATTTTTAATACTTAATATCAACATACAAATATTTTTATAAAAAAAATTTAAATGTTTTAGTTTTTTCGGATATTTGAAACAATGTTGTCTATGACAATTATTTTTAGACAAAATGCTTTCTCATCCTTGAAAATCTCATAAATATTATTATATCCAGGAATAGTTTTAAAGAACAAAATAAATATATATTTTTCTTTACTTCTTCAGTCAGTAGAATTATTGATTACTCCATTCCTTAAGCTGTCTTAAAAAGTTTATATAAATTCCACAAGGGTGAGGAAAATAAATTTTCAATTTCTACAATGAGAAAAGATTTAAGGCTTTTTGACTTAACTTTTTTCGTCATTGATTTAAACTGATATCCGAAAAATGGATATAACGCCCACGTTCATTTCCTAATGTCAATTTCTTCCGATTCTTAAGTTCCTGCGAAATTGCCTTGAGAGTGCCGAATGAATAGAAAGAAAAACCCGCACACCAGTCGTAACCAGCACGCAATTTGTTCAGAAGAATATTGAAGCTTATCTTAAGTGATATCTTCGAACGATTTTCTCCGTGTCCCTGTGGGGGTTATCTTCTCTGGAAAAATGTCACATTATCTGCAGAGGTAGGTACTTCGTGAATTACACGTCTTTCGCACATGAAATGCGGTTTTAATGGCTTTGACACTCCTTATCTTTAGATACACCTGTAGGCATAGCGCAGGGAATTATTTTCCGCAGCATCCCGACTGGTATTCACTCATATTCATCTATTACTGGTAGATCTTGTTCGAAGATGGGGGTACAAATTTCGAGTCTAATGGCTTTGACACTCCTTATCTTCGAATATCTACAAATATATCTCCAGTTAAAGTGTTATTTTATCGTACAATAGTTATTATACCATTTCTCAAGAAAATTACGTAAGGCGTGTTAGAAAATCTTAATCATCAGATTTAGAGTTTGTTAAGCTACAAGTTTTAACTGCAATCATAATATAATTTCAATGAGATGTGTCAATATTGATTAATTAATTCATTAGTGCTATTCCTTGAAATTACACGATTAAGCGTAGATATAGATCAATCAGACGGTTAAGAATTAACAGATTTTTAAAGAGAAACCATTTCGAAAGAAAATCGTCCCCATATCACTTTCAATTTAGTGGTTTATCAGTACCGCACCTGTCCAATAATAAAATAAGTATGTATTTCAAATTGCTATCATTCGAGTTTTTAATTTTCAACATGAAGATTTGAAAATAAAAATATTTTTCTAACTTAGGTATACATATGTAAGTCTTCTACCCCCATAAAAATATTAAAGATTTATAAATAGAATTTCTAAGCGATTTTGTTGGAAGGTAATATGATAAAATGTCGTTCTCGTTTGGACCACCCTTATCTTCAAATACTCTTGTTACTAGTGTTAGAGCAGGCATTTGCCACCTGGCTCTCAATCAATTTGTGTATTGCTGGTAGAAGTTGTAAGAAGGTGATACGAAACTACCACGGAGCCATCAATTTTAACAGCTTTAAAATAAGTATACATATACTTCAGATGGCCGGCGGCGTTTAGCTTTCCTTTTGGGGCGGAATTAAAAACGATTTTAAGATGTAATCAGCAATCGCGACCACATGCATCCCAACGCAATTAAATCCGTTTCGACAACACCGTGGCTCTCGGCTGCTTTTATTATTTCTTAATTTGTTCCTAAGTGCACTTAAGGCCCGCTGGCGCAGCGGTTGGCCGCGAACTGCAAACGATATAAGTCCACTTTGTCGCAGATAAATTAATGCTGAAATTGGAGATAGCCATCTCTAGTAGTTTCCACTGCTGGGAGAACATGTGCACGCGGACACATCCACCTCCGAGGGTTTATCTTCCAAATTAACGCTTAAGAGCAATCGATTAGGATATCAATCCTGGTCCAGAATGAAGCTGTAATTGAGAATCCGGTTTTTGGATCGACTCATCCACAGTTCACGGTACCCATGAGAGGCGGATTAACCGACCGCGTCCAGGTAGGTACCAAAGGAAAGGTATAAAACACAAATTGATCTAGCGGGTCCAAAAAAAAAAAAAATTATAATCTTATCGGACCCAGGTAAATTTACGACCAATTAAACTGATCCGACAAGAAAAACAAATTTGAGCAAGGAGGAATTATGTTGCGACTGGTCATCCTACACCCAGAGGAAGTTGTCTTTTTAAGGACTTGAAAGAGCTCCACCTCCGTGAACATGGGTCCACGAGGATTTTTTTTCCCGCAGCATCCCCACCGCTTTGGAAGATGCTCGACGAGAAGACGAGCTCTAGGAAGTGTCGGCGCGCGAGGATGAATGGCACCGCTTCGTTTCAGCAAGGCGATTTTATCTCCCGCTGGCTGAGGAACTTCTTTAAGATACCTAGCGAAGTAAGCACTTTTAGAATTTTGCTAAATTTATTGCGGAATAAAAGTTAACTCATTGGGAAAATGGGCAAAATGACGAGATTGCATGAAATTTTTAATGCAGACGAGTTCCTTCCTTCAGCCCCAACTAACAAAGCTTAAGCCACTCTTTCGCAAAAATTGCTAAAAGACTTCATAGGACGAACTTAAATTAGTTCCTTGATTGTGCTCTTCTTCACAATAGCTTAGGATTTGCCTGCCATAGTTTCGCCCTGCAAAGGCCTTCCGGGGCGAAATTTCTTCCTAATTGAGAAACTAATTTGAATCTTTCTCGGCTAGAAACTCGCATGTGTGAGATGACTAAGAAAGTTGCTTTCAAAAGACTTTTGTTCTTGCTCTATAACATCCCCGAAAAATCCCTTTCCGTCGTTCCAAAAAGGGTTCGTGGCGCAACCTACTCGGTCCTTTATTTCAGGTTGTCCTCTATTTTTGTTCTACTGTTCTACTTTAACTATATTGTATTTTTCTTTCCTTGGATTACGTTCAAAGTAATAAGCACAGTATATTCCAAACTTGTGTATACATATATATTTTGCAAATAAACTGTGCTAGGTCATGACAAGAATGCATTTCGAAAAGCTTCTGCTCGAGTGTTAAAATAAAACTAGACTTCTTTTACAGAAGAAACTCTCTTTAATCCTTTATTTTTAACTTAGTTGTTGTCAGTTTAAATCCCTTAAAAATTAATACATATCTAAAAAAAATCGAAAATTTTACATTAGGTAGGTACTCAATTTGGTATGCTGTGTATTAATTAGGTTGATGTGAACCTAAACATTATTTAATAATTAAGTTTATGTTTCAAATTGCAGCACGCAAAGCCCAAAGAAAATAATAATTATTCATTATAATTTAAATAAATTTGTTTCTCTATTTTATAAAAATGTACATATATTTTTTTCACAAATTTTGAGTCTTGTGAGTGACCCAGCTTTGCGCTAGAAATGAGTATAAATTTTCGTTAAAGTTATATTTTTTCATTAGTTCATAAGTTTTCTCTTCATTTTATTATTATTCTGGAGACCAAGAAAATTGTTCCTTAATTATACTGATGTATTTTTCTTATACTTATGAAAAAAAAACTGGTTGTATTTTACGTAGGTACTTTGTAAATTAACCACATTTAAGTTTATAAAATTATAGAAAAAAATGACTTCCATGTTATATGTATAGTATTAATACAAGAAAATTCTGTCTTTCAAATTAAACGAAATTTAAGTATTATGAAACTCTTATTCATAATTTTAGAAAGTTAATTTTTCTCAGTGTATGATTAGTTAAGTAAGAACTTGTTAAAATGTAGACTACCTACTCTCGGTGTATAAATTCCAAAGTTCCATTTTTATGTGATGGTACTCGTATTATGACATATTAAGCGAAAGTTTTCCTTTACTAATGAGTTTCCTTAATATATGATAGTAGAAAAAGGTATCATTAGGATACATGTCCTTAGGATGTAAAAAGGTAGTCGTCATGTGAAAGACTTTCGGTCTTCAGACTCCAGCATGAAAAAGAAAGTTTTATCATACTCCCGGCCGGATCGAGTGTGCACTCCCCGGAAAAGTTGCAGACATTCATTGTAGGCGAGGGCCGGTATCATTTATTTCGTTTCCCCAAAGTCACTAAAAATTGATTTATTCCCCCTATTTCGGTGCGAGTCCTGAAGGGTTAAATACGAGCCGGAGTACGTAAAAATGAATCTTTATTACGAAAGTAAGTCCATTACGTTGATTTATCGGGCAACTTTCTGGGAGCTCACCCGACGGCGGCTGGGTTCTGGGATATTTAAATGCGAAATGGCATGCTTTCTGTCAATTTGGGTCTATATGAATTGGATGAGGCTGGGTGATAACGTGCCTCCCATCTTCGGATGCCGCGCCGGAGACTGTTGCATATTTCACGAAATCCGAGGGCATTCCTCGGGTACGTCCACCGTAGCCCCCATTAATGGCTTAGTGGCATGACAAGGTGCTAATCATGAGGAAGGATTTACGCCTAACTACGTGTCAATCCAGCACACTCTGGCGCGGGCATCTACTCCTATCTCGGCACGGCCCGATTGCGTGCCCACTGTCTCGTGACGTGACTCACTGACAGGCGGACGCCACAAGAAATCCTCCAGAGCGGAGATCTTAAGGCACGCGAACCGGTACGCCTGCCGCCGTGCCGCGCCGGCCGGAGGAAGGGTGCACGCGGTAGATAAGATCGATGGGGCAGCTCCGAAATATCTTGGCGTCAGGAAAATCTTTCTGCTGGCTACTTTCGTGCGCTGATTTTTGCGACGCTAATCTCCACTTGTGGAATGTCGTTTTAGCAAGGTACCAATCAGTGCTAGCGCCACGGATCATCCTACTCAGTTTTGCGGCTGGAATCGATACCCGGGGCTCCGCTGGGGCCCCCATGATGTCTTTTTTGCTCGACACAGCGGAGCACTATTTCTGGCGAGCCGTGAAGCATAATCGATCGACGCATGCTCCGATACCACCGGTGGGTAAGTGGGTTAGCCAACAGGTTTTCAACTTTTGCGCACTCCTCAAGTCGGGCTATTGGGCTCCTTCGCGAGCCACTTTTCGGGGGGCTGAGTAGCACCACGGAGAATGGTTAATCAGCGCGCCAGGGCTGCTATAATTTATTCAAGTGTGCACGACTTAAGACTGCACAAACAAATCGCTCGAAAGGTCTCACTGAAGACGCCCTCGCGTTTCACTCGACGTATAGCGGGCGTATTGACTTTGCTTTCGAGCGCTGCGAAACTATTCATTAGCATCACAAATGAAAAATGTCAAGGAAATTTGTAGTTTCACACGAAAATACGTGTCATTGCGCCAGACCTAAGTGGTGCACATGCGATGTACGTACATATATCCGCAATTTTTGGGCGGATTAGGCGACGAACAGAACACGTGTAGACAGAAGCAGGCTGGTCTCAAGAAACGATGAGATTGATTGATTACGCAGGCGTACAGAGGTGAAGCTCACGAATGACATTTTGTATAATGTTGCCGAGAGCAAATTCGTGCCTATTGTTTAAAGGTAAAGACGGTAGAAGGCTTTCTCGCTTTTGCAAGTTTTGTAGCTTAACATATTCAAAATGCTACATATGTATACATGTTATGAAATGTAAGGCGTATTGAGATATTCAGCTATTCATTTCAAAATCATAACCTATTGAACCTTTGAGTAAACAGCCAAGGAAATGCTGAAACGAGGAAAGCACTGTACATGTGCGCAACTAAATTCGAAGAATTTGTATAAGTACACAGAAACAATTACATTTATAAAATCATGGAATCGTCTGATTTCTTAAAATTTTAGAAAACATTATTTGATTATTTGTTACTTTTATAAAATTTAAAATCTCTATTTTAATTCATTTTATGATATTCATTTAATAAAACAACTTATTTCTATAATGTTTAAATATAAACTTTAAAAATCACTTCGGTAATCTCTGTAATTTTTACTAAAGGCTGTGGATTTAAGTCACACCAGAGCCCCATGGATAAAGTGATATTAGGTATAATGGACCAAAAACTGTTAATTACCAACTTAACTTAATCTATAATATAATAAACTGATCTCTGAAAGTGTTTTATACCACGATTTTGAAATGTAGAATTACAAGTCACTAAAATAAAAAATTTCAAGGCATGACTGAAAATCGTAGAGAATTGTAATGTATTTTCGAAATCTATTGCTTCTTTAAAAGACGACGCAAAAAGAAATTTTTCCGGGAGTTATGCCTACACATACACTTCCTGTACCTACATATACATATCTTCTACTAGTCAACCGTAAAAATTAGGACATCAAATAATTGAAAATAAAGAAAATGGCAGGATATCAAATAATTTAAAAAAAAAAAAATTGCCAAAAATGCAAATAAGTAATAAAACTTTTAAATGTTGTTAAAATTTCGGCAACTTGTGTTATTTGCCTACTCTCCTACTTATGCAAAACTGTCTTGTGTCACTTTTAAGTCGAAACTTAATCAAAAAAATGGTAATGAACTATAAATTAGCAAATTTTGTAAATTGATCTGGATATTCGAATAAAGAAACGTCTAACTACTTTAGAATTTACTTCAACGATCTGATTTTATAAGTATAAATGGAAAGATTAATCTTCTGCTTTATTTTTGTGAGGTATCCCGAAAATAGCGAAAATATTTGGAAAGCATTCTTCTTTTTATGAAATTATGTTGTTCCTGTCAGCATTTCGACAAGTAAAATTGAAGCAATTTTAATTACCATTCTGAAAACTCAATTCAGACGTATATTATCTTGAAAATGACACATTTTCTTTCTCTTTTTGTCTATTTTCTTAAAGAAGTTTAACAGTACTGCTATTATTAAAAATAAATTAAAAGTAAAAAACAATTTTTAAAAGCAACCAAAATAGTTATAGAGTGACAAGTTTGGTTTTGGTTTCCTCGTTTAAAAGATTGTTTTCTTTCCCGAATGGATAATTATGAACCATGATATGAAGTGTAGTGTAAGTATTTAGTATAAGTAAATGTAATGGAGTTGGTAACATCGTAGTTAGAGTACAGCTTGAGCTGATTAGATTATAAAGACCAGTCAGCATCTAGATCTCTATAGTGAGTAACTACCGTGTAACTAAATAAAGTTATAAATGCACATGTGAAGTTTAAGTTCTACTTAAGCGCTACATGAAGTAGTCAAAGAACAGCCAGCCTTTAATTAATTATTTTGGAAAGGTGGACTGATCCATAGTCCATAAAAGTCTGTATTTTACAGTGTAACAAATTTAATTTCTAGAGTGATTTTTAAACTCCCAGATATCATAAATATTCTAGTTAAAAGTTATTCGATATTTACGTGGTTTGTAGCATAACCATAAAAGAAAAAAATTATGAAAGACCATTAGCCCACCGCCCGAATTAATCGAACGAAACTATTCAATAAGGCCTTAATCGATGGTAGCGTGCTCCCAAAAGCAATCAGTCACGCTTGCCATAACCGGCGGCGTTCGGCCAGAGACAATTTATCAAAGCCCGCGCAAATACGCCGCTTCGTGGAATTTGTGTGACAACGAAAGTTATTAATCAAATGACTTTTCACTTTTCACTCCAAATAGGTGCCGGAGGTAGCGATAATCGGCATCCTTAGCGCGGTCCGCCGGGCCGCGGGCAGGTCAAACCGCTTGGCCCCGCGGCGAAGTTGGCGGGGTCGCGTTCCGGGACGCGATGGGGCTCCTCCCAGTTTTAATTAAAAATTCGAATGAACGAAAATGACTTGCAAAGATACCGGTGCGGGGCCGCCCTCCGCGGGTCGATTTTGATCGAATTCGCCGCGGTGAACAATTAAGGTTCGGTGGCATGTAGTGTCCTACTTAATTGGAATTGTTCGGACATAAAACAAAAGTCTTGTCGATGAGTAGGGCAACTTTGGCGATGATCTCGGGGAGCCGAACACGACGATTGCCGGGCCGGCGATCGGCCGCGGACTATTTATCAAACGATCACAGTAGCGCTATAAAATAATGGCGCGAGATGGAAAAACGCGGTTCGGAAAAAGCAATTGTTCCATGGGTCGCATTGTTCCGAAGAAGGCATGCTGGGGCCGCGCGGTGGAAAGCGCTCCTGCCTTTAACAATTTCGCATTGTATGGAAAGCGGCGCGGAACCAGGTTTTGGTTTTGATATCTAGAACAACCCGCGGAATTAATAATGAGCCGCGGCGCTCTCTCTCCTAGGCCATTTGAATAGGATTTGCCGGCTCTGGCTCCTCCAGGCGCACAAAGAACATTTTATTCCTTGAAGACAATAACTGCGATTTGATTTATTAAGGTGGAGAGTCGCGGGGCCCCAAACGAACGTAATATACGGCCCTCGAAGTGTTATTACTCCACATCAAGATATTCGGAGTTATTATTTATGAGCCGCATTCAAATACCGCGTAATTCGATATCTGGACCCCGCCAGATTTCAGAGCCCTCCTTTCACGGCCTGTTTATGGCACTTGAGCCGCCAACAAAGGTAATTTCGTTTACTGAGTGCAGCCGAATTAATTTCGTCGCTGTCTGGCTTCCTTCAGTGAACCAGTTAAGCGGAGGGCTTTCCTAGAACCAGAAGGGCTCGCAGTTTCGGTTGGGCTTCGGCCTCGGTCTCATTTTGCAGCCACCGCTGTTTTGTCTTGAGAGCATCCTTTCGAAACAGAAGAAACATTTGTTCCAGGGAGCTCAACTGGGCGACGTCTGAACGAGGGTCATGTAACAGCGTGCTACCAGCTAAGGAAAACTTAATTTTGAATTTAATTAGGTTTTTAACAACAGCATGAGTATAGGTATAGTCCTGTGGTAAGTAATATAAACATTCTCGAAGATTTTTGGAAAATTCCTTATTTAGAGAAAAGCCAAGTTTGTATCATATTCAATGGCCATTATTGCAAGAGACAAAGGTTTTGAGGCTATTGATGATCGAACACAGTTTTTTAGAAGATTCAATTTTTAGCGCTGGGTGAGCAAAATACCTCGGAAAACAATCCGATTTTAATGAAATTTATACCACATATTCCTTACAATATTGCCTAGGATGTACCTACATATATAAAAGGTTTTTGAATGCGATGCCGCGTTCATGTTTTATTAGTTTTTAAACTATTTTAATACAAATTTAGAGTTTTTTTCAAACATCTTCCTCTTCTACAAACTTGTTTTTCCCCTATGTAACAGTTTAACAATATAACATTTATTTACAAGAAAACATGTATGTTTTTGTTTTTCAAATGAT
Source organism: Machimus atricapillus (assembly GCA_933228815.1). Lineage (NCBI taxonomy): Eukaryota > Metazoa > Arthropoda > Insecta > Diptera > Asilidae > Machimus > Machimus atricapillus. Next base: position 42,460,883 of record OW121786.1, on the reverse strand, counting down.
TCCTAAAAAAGAAAACCGGCAAGGATTTCCAAAAAAAGTAGGTTACCTATACTATTAGACAGCTTACCTATGTATATCTCTTTGATTTTTTAATTTTTTTATAGCTGATTACTTTAAAAATTATTTTATAGGTATGCTAATTTTTTTGTGGTTCCTACCTGATTTTACATATACCTACCTACTTACATATGTACATGCAAAACTTTTCCTCTGTTTAATTTTCGTTTCTTCCTAGATTTATTAAATTGGGAAAATAAATAAATCATCACCATATCAATTATAGTTTCTGTTATTTTATCAAACCCGTTTTTTCCCCCTAAATAAACCCAGTTGTTCGTCATTTCCACTATTTCGTCACCTTGTTGGATTTTAAGGTGACGAATTACCGTGCGTGACCTGCATTCGTTTTCCGAACTTCAAGGGGGTGTAACCCTTAACTACTTCTCTTATTTTTGGGAATTATCATTAAACCGACACTTCAGTTATTCATAAACAAGTGCGTCAAAAAAGAAAACCGGGTAATATTGTATAGGATTTCAAAGCTTTTTATATATATTATGTACTAGAGTTTTGCCTTAATACCATATCTTATAATGATCTCTCTAATAAGAAAAAAATGAATTCAGAGAAAAATTCTTAGGCATACCTCTAAGTATGGATTTCGGTATAAATCAATTAATTTCGATCGAATGGCAACTTAAGTACCTACATTTTCCAATAAAATTTTATTTCCTAAAACAAAAGTGTAGTAGGGACATATTTGTCGTGGCACCGAAACCCGGAAAAGGCGTCACGAACGAGATGAAGTAATTTACGACACTCTTTAGGCGTAGCTCAATTATCCCAGGTGCGTGCTTTCATTCAGGAATTAATCACAGTAACGGTCCGAGTAAATTAGGTGTGCATAGCGCCGAAGAAAATGGGATTTGGTTACGGCTAATCCCATTTAGGGGGAGGAGGGCTCATCCTCGCCGGGCTCCTCTCAGTCCAAACCCGACCACTGAGGCGACCGCAGCACGATTTTCAGATCTCGTCCCGGATCGCTGTAATCCCGTTAAAGTTGCCTTAATTCCACTGGCCCCGCAACAAAAGAGGCTCCGAGCCGCGGCTCATTCCCACAACTTGTTCCCGGCAAAAAACTCCGCCAGGGGAGTGTTTGAAATGTCGGCGAGTTCAAAGGGGGCCGCGGCGGCAACCAGGAACAAGTGACGGCTCCATCCCCCGCCGCCCGAAACGAGATCGAGCCGGTGACATTGACGCGAGCGGCTCAAATTACACGCGTCGCCCGGCCCAATCCCGAATTCCATTTGTCCTCGTTTAGGCCTCATTACTTAGCGCCCGGTGCAGTGACAATTTCTTGCTATCGCGCCCTGAGCCTGATTGACAGATTTTTTCGTGTCGAGACATTTTGCAGGCCGTGAAATCGTTTTATTTTTTATTAAAACTTTCGACACAGCGAGCGTCGCGGAGCAGCTTAAGACGCTGTGTCTGAGATGCTAGCGACTAGCACAAGATTTTCGCATATCTCAAGATGAATTCCTAAGAGCTTGGTGTTAAGATGCCACTCGGGTGACAAAATCAGACCTCCTCTCGAGGGGTTTACGTTTCGTGCCTCGGAGGAATTAACTCCGGACTTAATGGGTACGTTGGACGTGATGCGTGGAAGAAGGCAACGGCAGAGCAGATAAGCAGCGCATTAACGCGCCAAAGAATTGTTAATGTGACACCTAACGATGTTAATTAAAAAAGCTTTAAAGGGAACCCCAACCCATTAAAGGCCCACGAGAGACTGAGTGGCAAAAAACAGCCTTCACAGAGCTGCTAGAGATCATTTACACTATAGTAGGAATAGTGTGAATGGTTTCACACACTTATCGCCTAATTAGCCTCAAGGTTCCAGAAAATTTATAATTTATTTTCGGTCAAATGCTTCTTTTGAATTTGAAATAGAGTCATATCTGCTTTTCGAAAATACTTTACGAAAAACTGCTGCAAAGGTAACGGAGCCAAATGGATATGGGACCCTTTCTAAAAGTCTTTCTGATAAGTAATGAAATATGCCTCAGATGAAAAATCTTTGCCAGTTTCTAATTTATCAAGGCATTAGAAGAAAAAATGTAAAGTTGTGTGCGCTTTATGTGGATTTTCCACTTTATATTAAAGATCCTGGGTTTTCTTTGCACTGAAGCTCACAAAAAGGTATTTTGACAACAAATCTTTCAAATAAGGTCTTTACTTCGAGTTTCAAATTTCCAGCATTCAATAATTGGTCAATTTTTAAAGAATAGTTGAAAATTCTGCAATATTCAAATTTATGATAGTTTGAAATCCCACAGAGGTAGAGGATACAGATTTGTTTGTGACAAGAATTATTAAGTCTTCCTTCACATAAACTATAACAGACCTTAATACGCGAATATTAAGTTCGTATCTAAGCACATAAAACTTCTTTCTTCCATTAATTAGCTACATAAAATTATTCCTTAAGCTGCCCCAACTACTCGTAATTACTAAAACATATGTGCGTGTGTAGGCTCTCACCCATGACACCGTTTGTAAATGAAAAAAAACTTTATTATTACAGCGTTTCTAATACAATTTACCACGCCTATTTCAGACTGGTCATTGTTTTAACTCAGTACAAAGGAGATCGAATTAACGTCAAAGTTTACGATCGAATAATGTTTTCAACTCACAGTGTCAGAAGTACCAATATGCTAGTTAATTACCATTACATAAAATTAGTTCCGAACAAATAATAATCTCATAGTATTGATTATAAAAATTGTTATATGTGTACATACTAAAAAACAAGCATCACATCATAACCTCAAATACTTTAAAGCCGAAATCTAAAAGAACAATCTCAAAAATGCTTGGAATCGGAAGCATAGTTTCTATTGGAGAATTATTTTTTAATTATAAGAAAGAAATGAGGCTGAGGTGAAAGTAAAGTCGAAAAACTGAAATTTTTTATCGTTAATGGGTTACAGTCGTTAAATTTTCCTTGAAGTTTACAGGGTAAGTATAATTTTAAGAAATCCCAGACCAAAAAAAAATACCAATTATAATATATTAGCATGTAGATATTTCAATTGCACCTATGTATTTTTTATGATTGTTTATTATTAAGTTGCTCTTGTCCTCTAAACAAATCTATATTAATAATCAAGTAAATTTAGAAAATTAGGTAAGACCCCAAATTTTGTGAATATTTGAAGGTACTATATTTAAGTATTACGACACCAAACCACAACAAACTGCATCTGGAAGCTATTAGAGCTGAATGCCAAAACTGGAAGAGCAAATAGCAAATAGCCACCACGACTGCGGGCATTTGCAAGTATTTGAATAGAACCAATTCTCGAATCCGCCCTTTGAGCATCTCCGTTCCGACCGCAGAGTAATTTATAGTGCAAATTACTTGCAGAGATCTCCGTGTGCAGTACCTAAGCATCGCAAAAACCCTTGAGTAAGTGGACCGGCCCTCGGGCCGATTATCGCCACAAAACAGATTTCTGCAATCCGACAACTAGGTCAAAAGTTTGCCCTGCCGAGCACGAGGTGATTTATTTACTCCGCTTCTTTAGCCTATCTGAACTGATGATTCGGGCCATTAGAAAATGATTTTCACCAATATCCTTCAATTCCAGTGAAGAGCCGACGCTGCTCACCTTCTCCCGGGGGAGCACCGGGACGCCTGGTCATCGGGATTCGGGATCCGATGTGGGCACATTTATCATCTTCAGCAGCAGAACCGGCGGATAATTTACGCGACTATTGGCTTCTTTTGCTCCACCTTCCGCAACGGGGGCGGATTTAGTTTAAATTGGAATTTAAGTTTATAAAGTGGCAAATTCAGGCACTGACAGGTGCTGGTGATGGATGGGGCTCTTAGGGCTCAGCACAATCTGTTTTTTGTTACCGCGCCGACTGGCATTGATTGCCACTTATTCACTTTTATGGTCCTCATTTTCACTTTGCCCTTTTTCACCTTTCAGTAAAAGTTTTCAATGCGATGCTCTTTGTATTTCTATCGATTTTTGGGGGAAGATACCTTCGCAAAATTTTGGAGGGTGGGCTTTATTTAGGTATTTCAAAACGTAAGTAATAAAATAAATGGGTTTGATTCATTGTGTTAAGCCACCAACATTTTCAACAAAGGTAAATTGTACACCTCCTCTTACGTAAATAACATCCGCTTTTATACACTTTTATTTATTTATTTAACATTTAATTAACAAAGCTCTAACATTGTATAACATTTGATGGTTGACTTAGCCTAAAATCAATTGCTATTTTACCCAGATAGCAAACGTACCTAAATCAGTTTTATTTCAAAAACGACTAAAATAGAATAATTTATAAATACATTATTTATACGCGCCATATAGGCTCAGCACCTGAATGGGCTTAATTTTAAAAAGGTTTATAATTGTATTATATATCTATTCTTGTAAAATTGGGTTATTTTCATAAGTATACCTAATGTTTATTTTAATAAAGAACAACTAAAATTTTATTTCTGCCCTTATATGAATGATAAAATTAAAAAATATTTTCGGAAATATATACATATTTTAAAAACTCTCGATAAAGTAAGAGATATATAATATATGTATATCTTTATATATGTATGTATATATAAATAAGAAAGCTATGTATGAACATGTGAAGACAGAGGAATTTGTCTTTATTAATGTTTATTTTTAACCTCTGTTTAGTCTGGCAGATAAAATGTCGCGTAGGTTGCTTAAAAAATTTTCAGAGATGAACATTTTTTTACAACGGAGGGACAAAAATACGTCTTTATCTGTTTTCATCAAAATGAAATTCGATTATTGAAAAATAGAAGGCCATTTCACCAATCTAAACCTGCCCAGAATAAAGAGAAATATGTACTTACATAATAACAATTACGCAATTCAAAAAGTTGGTCTAAAAGCAACAAGTTCTTTTTCTTCCAAAACAAAATTATTTTTGGTTCCTGTTTCACTTTAATTACATTAAATAATTTAATGTAGCTATTCTTAAAGGGTTAGGTGAAGTCAGAGGCGTGAAAAAGTATAGGCATATCTTTAATTTATTTTAACAGTGTCATAATGTTTCTTATTTTTAATATGTGTATATAATAACAAGTATTCACACTATATTTACAGAAGAATTTCATAATAATCTTAAAACAAAATATTTCTTCTACACTGCTTCATCCAGAATTAAAGCAATAAAAAATTTTATTTTAGTTTAACAATTTATAGGAAGTACCTATTGACCAAAATCCTTTAAGATATTGTTTTGAGAAAATCGCATCTAAAAATTTACTATTTGCCTTCAATAGTAAAAACAACCACGGTTATTATGTTATATCAAAAAAAGAGAAAAAGTTATTATATGCGCTAAAACCCTTAAATAAAACGAACAAAGGTCAATACAAAAGATAACTTTTTATTTTACTATATTAATGAGTGTGTACTGCTGTAAAAAATAATAATAAATAATTTATACAATTTAATTTGCGTACCTACATAATTTGTATGAGAGCATTTTAAAACAATTTTCATTTCACACTGTTTCAAATAGATGTAACCTCTTAAATTTTTGTAAACGGCTATACAAAAATATCTTAAGACAGTTCGTCTGCCGTTTAGACATCTCTGCGTTGCTGTCTTAACCTTTCAGCTAGAGATCAACGCGGCTTATGTTTTTCATTAGCTTTCACGCCTTTTTTGCCTCATTGCTGAAACACGCAAATCCCAGACAAAACCTTTTTCAATATCTCTGTAGCTCAAGGGAACGAAAACGCAAGCAATTTTCAGGGCAAAAAACAAAAAAACAAAAGACTATCGCTGACTCAAAGGAAGAAACACCGCAGTGCTAATTAGTAGCCAATCTTTTTTATTTTGCATTCCACGTTTGCTCGTTTAATTTCGTGCAGACCATCCCGGAAATTGGTCTGGATGGGGAAGCACCGCGATGTTTGGATATTTGTAAAAAAAATAAAAAAAAGTAGGGAATCAGGAAGGAAAAGGGAAATCCGAGCAAAAGAAGCGACGCACTTCAGAAAGGGCTTCGTCGTCGTCGCCGCCATCGCCGAATTCAACTCGTCGAGTGGGCTAATCAACAGCTGAAATTGACACCTTCGCAGGATCGCGGTGTGGGTGCCAAAGAACCGCGGAGCTACCGTTACGTGGAGCATAAAATCCGCTCTTTTCTCTTATACTTATACGACTGTTTTGGCCCTGGACGAGGCCGATTAGAACAGTTCGAAGACTCACTAAGACGGAGATTGAGACGCTCTCGTCGCCAACCTCCGCCCGCGCTCCAGCACCAATCCCGCGTTTCGGCCGCGAGAGAAAGGTCAGCGATGTTTACATGCGTTGCGGCTGTGGGGCCTCAAGACCTCTCCGACGCATTCGACGGCGCGATGCCGTCTGCCGCCTCGGAGCTGGAGACTTCGAGACGCGTTGCGTGCGACGCCTCCCGAAGGGTGCAGAGGGCACGCGCCGTCCACACTCGCCGCTCTCCCATAAATCCCGGACGGGACGTGCTCAATCAAGGGAATCACCGGGAAGAGGGACCGCTAGAGTTGAGTAAAATTTCCTCATCTTCTCCCACTCACCATGGAACTTTTTCATACATCGTCTTGGGATTCCACTCAAGTTGTGAGTGGTTTTCGAAGCCGGTTTCGCACGGGGCCTGGCCGAACGCCGATTCCCACTCGAATTTCGAGCCAGCGAGCGGCTGCTCGGGAAGACGACCAGCTCCACTGTGAACGGGCTTCAGTATGAATTTGAATCCGGTCGGGATAGGTTTCGGGCTTGTTTTCGATCTTGTGGCGCGGTCTATTTTGGCAGTTTTAAGATTGTTTTGGGAGCAGCTCCCCAAATCCCTCAAGGTAGATAGTAGAGGATAAGGAGCCAGTGTGAACAGGGTGTGCAGAAGCCGTTCAACTGAGATAAAGTGTGAGCCCGGGCTTTATGCGGCCGTTCCCGTTCGCGAAGTGCGTTTACCTCGGCCCCTGCAGCTCCCTCCTCGAGTTCCAGTTCTGGTGAAGTGCTGTGTCCCGTGCATTTGAAGAAGTCCCGAGAAGTGCTCCTTGTGCTCGAAAACAGGAAAAGTATGTCCTAGAGGAAGATATGCAGATGTTGGGTGGAGTTCGGAGTTTATTTCTGCGCTCCTCCGGACCTATTCAGCTCTGGTTGGATTACGGACGTGACTTGGATTAATTGTGACTGGGCAGTCTAAAGAGGACCCATCCCTGGATGGATAGGATACTCCCCCCTCCTCCCCTTGAACTGGTTTGGTTTGATACCAAAATTCCTCCCTCCTTTGTTGACTCTGGAATTAATTTTGCATCTTGGGTTCCTCATCAGAAGTCATAAAATTGGTCAGCTCGAAGTCGGTGCGCAACCCTTTCTAGGTCCCGGCCACTTCGGGGTAATGAAGTGTGTCTAACGAATGGCCTTCGAAAGGGTTCCTGGTTCTTGGCTGGCGGCCGTTTTCGCAGGATGTAATTAAGAGATTGAGATCAAAAGGCGTGATAACGTTTTAAACGGTTGACGGGGGTCCACCCAAATGGGTTCGTTTCACTTTCTTTAGCGAGGCATGTGGACGTGGGTCAGTCCACTTTTGGGATTTTGGCGGTCCTTTCTCGAAATTTAATGCCATTAACAAGGCTGTAGACTTTCTGGAACGTGACTGCAATAATTAAGATTTTAAGGACCCATTTCATTCCGCGATTGCTATCTTGAATTCCTAAAAACTTGCATTAGATAAGGTATTTCATTCTCATTTTCTGCGTAAGAATAGTTACTTTCTAAATACATATTTACTTAGAGGAATTAGCTCTATTACTTTCTCATTTCTGCGATTATTAAAACAAACAACTAATGTTTTGGAAATTTTTAACTTGTACACATAATGTAGGTCCTATTTGAGAAACAATTTCTATGGAACGAACAAAATTTTATTATAAATTGAACAATAATATAGTTAGGTCATTTTTTTTAATATAGGAATAGTTGTCTTGATTAAATGTATGTATATGTTTTATAGCACATTTCTACATATTTACATAGTTGGTAACAAATCAATTTTTTAATGCCAAACGAGCCTAAAAAATACGATAAACTAATTTGGCTTATGAAAATTTTATTTTCAAATTGATTGGTGCTTAGTCTGACCGAATCAAAAATTTTTCTTTACGTAGGTTGTCAAGAGAAGAAATAGAGTCAAAATATGAAATATAGAGATCGAAAATAACTTCTATCTTTCAATTTTTAAGTATAAAAGTTGGAGGAAATTGTTACAGTCGAATAAAATAAAGTAGGCAAAATGTTCGAATCTGTTTAATCTCTTCAACATTAAGTTGTTTTTTTTTTTTAAGAAAAAATCTATATAAACTGTTATTTTTATAACCAATTTTATTTTCAAACAAAGAAAAATAAACTCAGAAACTTAATATGGTTTTTGACTAAAGTAATAAGCTTTTTATATTTTATATATTTATATATATAGATATATTTATATTTATATATTTTATATTTTTTATATTTTCGAGCAAAAGTAACAAGTTACGAAGCTCAATTCATTTTTTTTTCTAGAAAAGTTAAAAAGACAGGCCTTTTTATTTTTGCAAGATAAAATTATAAAGTTACAACCAATGAAATATATCTGGTCCCTGGAAAAATTAGCATATTTTGAAACGTATTATTGGAATTTGTAACGCATATGAAAATTCCAACCTTCGGCTACTTAACATTATGAAAAACTTAAAAGAATTTTAATGAAGATTACGACGGGACAATGGTCACCAAAACGAGGCATTCAATTATCTAAAGATTTAAAATAGGAGTGGCAGGAAAATCATATTAAATATCAACTGTAATTTTATGGCATCAGCTATTTGTAAAGTTTTAAATAAAAGATTTTAAATAGACAGTTAAGGTACGTACCTAAACTTTTATTTGATTTAAGTTTCAAATTCGATCTATTAAATTATCTACTAATTTACTCTGTTTTGTTTCCTTTTAAGAAGTTTTTAAAAACGACTAAAGTATAACTTTTTCACACTTCATTTCCATGTTTCTCGTAAATGTGATGTATGCTGATTGATTTTAATTCTCGGATTCATAATCTACAGAAAAACTTGCTCATGATATTATTGCAATAAAGTAAAACAAATTTTTTTTCGCAAGATGGCGTTTATGTATGTATGAATAGCTTGATCACTTCTCAATCTCTTAAGTACCTCATATCACTTTTCCTATTTTAAAATGCCATTTTGAAAGTGTCTGCAACTCCAGAAATATCTTACATGTAATCTATTTTCAACAACCGCACCCTTGCATCGTAAATTTTGAAATTCCCCGCAAAAGTGGTTAAAATGTCCTTTTTATTTTGCAAAAACTGCATATGTATAATCTCAAGAATTGAATTAACAAATTGTTTCTGCACTGTCCAAACACCTAACCGACCTGCGCGAGTGAGCGCCTACCCAAATGCATCAAACATTCTTGTGGCGTTTATGGGCAATTTCAGGGAGTTATTTATTCATTGCTCTTTATCAGGCCGCGGCATATCAAAATTGTCCGACGCTAGGAGTTTAGATATAATTTAATATGCATTATTCCGAGGAATGAGCTTTATGGCTATATCAGCGGTTGGGGCTCCGCTTAATGCGCTCCCAGCCTACTCGGGCTGCGCTGGCGCCGCCGCGGAATACGTTCAAAGCAATTAATTTGCATCGGAGCGGTTACATTTTCTTGAACGCCGGCATGTGGTCAATAAATGTCCGATTGTCTTGTTACTGGCCAATCAAGATTCCTTTGATTCGTTACCATTTTGTAGGCATGGGAAGCATTTCTGGTAATCTTTATCATTCTGTTTTCCTTTTCTATAGCTCCTATTTAAAATTGTCCATTCTTTTATTACCTCTTTACCAATTTTATTGTACCTACCCCCACAAAATTCCGATACGAATCATATAGTGACTTACATCAGACTTGAAACACTACATACATACTTAACAGTTCAAAACAGCGTGTTAATCAAAACAATTGAGGAAGTTGAACTCTCTTGTGCTTTTGTGCATTTTTTTAAGTCTTCAAGCTCTAGTAATTTACCTTCAAATGATTTGAAATGAAAAATCTCAGTTTTGCACAGCCTTGAGTCTGATGCGTTTTGATCTAAAATGAAATATCTGAATTAAACGGCCTTGAATGTAGTGTACTTGATTTGCTATGCTGAATAAAAAACTGTACTCTTTTTCACTTTGCAGATCTGCTCTTAAGCCCATTAAAAATTAGAGGAAATTATTAAATTACAATTTAGCAGGGGAGTTTTCATTCAAAGATTATGCATTAATTAAGTTATGTTATATCAAACAAAACTAATGCAATAACTATAGACAATTTTTTTAAAAAGTCTGGTTATGTTATCAAATCGGTTAGAGGTCGGTGATGGTTTGTTAATACAAAAAAGCAATTATAATTTAATTAAGTATAGAATTTCAATTTTGGCAACATAATTATATGAATTGATAGTTATTCGATTTTGTTTTAACTTACAGAAAGACTAGGGAGGCGGTCTTTGCCTACATTACCAGTAGGTAAAGTTCATCTGAAACTGAAATCTAAGAAAATTTACGGAAGTAGGTATCTTTAGTATTAAATTCTGGTTAGGTTTACTAGGAATTCATTTGTATCTTACAATTTATATTGCAATAACTTTAAGGAGGATGCTGAGAATTTATTTAATCATGCATTACGTTACGTAATTTAAATTGCAAACGCACAAGAACACTACCCTGGTCTCACTTTTACATCGAACTTTATAATGACAAACTACGATTACGAAATCAATTAAACATATGCATTGCACCGATAAAGTTGTACGATTTCGTAGAATTCCAGTTTTAGTTCTCTAAAAAATGCGATCGTGACGAATACCACTAGAAGTTTCGATTAAAAGAAATTTCAGTAAACATTCCGACCAACAAAACAACATTCAAATTATATCCAATGAATTTCACAAGAATTGCTGTTAAAGCTTACTAAAATATCAAGGTTTTTGATAATGTGCTAGAATAACTTCTTCTATAACTTTGAAAAATGATTACAATTTGATGAACATGTTTAAATTCTGTATAAGCCTTTGTGATTCTTCAACAATTGTAGATATAAAGTGTTTGTAATGTTGGTAAAGTTTTTTGGAGATACGTTGTATATATATCATTTTTTCCGCGTTAAACCATAAATTCATTCGAAAAGTCGCGTTCCCACGGTTGAGTTTCCATATCTGGAGCAAAAGGAGAAAATCCTAAATATTTATGGGTACACTACACCCCAACGGCCACCTAGTGGTTTACGTTTTCGTTCGCACCGCGGCCTTCCAATAAAGCTCAATTAAGCAAAACAGGTAATCCGACACCTGGACAAACACCGAACCCGCAGCGGGTTCGGATGATCACGAATGCAATTTTATGACTTGGCTTTTGTGGAAAAATGCACAATCGCTGCGGTGGTCCTGAGGACGAGACCCGGCGGGAGCCGCCCTTCCCGCCGTGCCAAGTCTGATGCATTTTTGATTGAATGGTCATCGTGACTTTGGGTCACTTTTACGAGTCGCAGTAAATTTTGAGACTGTGGTCGAGATTTATCTGAATTTAAATAACGCACTTTGATGGAGGCGGCCACATCGAACCAATAAATCTGAAACCGATTGGGTCTAAACTCTAAAGCTCCGTCCTCCTTCCACTTTAAAATTAATAGATGGCGATCAGTGGAATCGCCTAAGGTCGGACCGCTCTCCCCGCGGCCGCGCACTCAATGTCTAATAAGATTCTTATGTGGAAACGACGGACTCGCGGCCGGGCAGTCGGCAATCAAAGGGGTAATCAATGCCGATCGAATCGAAGTAACATGGACAATTGGTGCTCTGATGAATTGCGAAGTTTCCTCTGATAGTTTGCGCCTCCAAGGTTGCAAGATTGTCTGCAGATCGGCTAGCGCTAAGAAACTAGAAATCATTGAATTTTAAACGCCATTGTTTGTTTAAGGCTTAGCAAAAAATACCTTTCCGCGTGTAACGAGCCTAGCTTCAGGTGATGGTCTGGTTTTAAGCACGCGACCACGTAAACGGAAGGTGGAAGGTGAGCATCTCACGAGCCATGCAAATGTCTCGCTGCTTGAGCAAATGTAATTTTGAAAATCACTTCGCTCTGAGGTATGACTTCGCTCGATTTCGAGATGTTGTTCTTTGAAAATTGAACGCGATACACGACGCCGCGCCGTGCCGCGAAAACGTGAAATTGGTTATTATAAGAAAAATAAAAAAAATATATATAAAATAAGCAAGGCGTGAGAGGCAAATTTATGGGTAAGCTTTAAACGCTTCGTAAGTGAGGTCTGATTTTGCTGAGCCAATCTTTTGGCGGCTTTTCTTCCGTGAAATGCAGAGCCAAAAAAGATTTCTGTTTTTATAAAATATACCTGTTATGTATTGTAAAAAAATTTTGATGTTAACTTTTGATTGTTATACCAGGCATTCGATTTTCTAACATCTGTAATATCTAGTACTAAGATTTTATCGAAAAGTAAAATAATTACTCCCCAGGTAATTTTACAAAGGTTTCCAACTATAAATTCTCACCATTAATTATTATGTACGAGCACTAATAAAAATGTTTATTATCCTATTTTTGCAGCAAGTGTTATAGTTTATTAGAACCAATCGTACTTCGACACGATATAAATGTAATTTATGATAGTATATAAATTAGTAATTTCAAAGCAAAAATTACTACACAAAAAAGTTATTTAATGGGATTGGACGATTCATCAGTTAATTGTTTCAAATTTTGTAAAACTAGAAATAGTCAAACAGACATAAGGATATGAATATGAATATCTTATCTACAAATTTTGCATTGTGTGAATTGTTTTATCCAAATAATTTCAATCAAAATTCAAAGTTTTCTAGTGTAATTTAAATACTCATTTTAACTAGCTTATTTCTGACTACCTATAACTTAATCTTAATAGCAATTTTTTGTCAGTGATTCCTTAAAAATTTGAACTACTCAAGGACTAAAAAGTTCTTTAAAACTTGATTCATAGCTATTTATTGCATTCTACGTAATAGTAATATAAAAAACATAAATTAAACGGAAAAACATACTTCAAGGGAATACTTGAATAGGTAAGAACTATGCATACATCCTTTTTGATATTAGATAGGTTATAATAAAACAACGCAAATGGTTGTCAGACCCTAATCCAGTTGTCAGCAACTCATGCGCATTGTGCATCCACCCCAAGTAAATTTTATTCAACTGTTCAAGAAGGGAGAAAATTCGAGTTATCACGTGATACAATAAAAAAAGGAAACTAAAGTGGTTATTCTACAAATTCCGCCGCCTTTTCGTTAATGTAACTTATAAATCCTTTTACACTCAATGATTTTGAAAAAAAGTCAATCTCCCTTCAAAAAAGGGTTCCAATTTACGTTGCAGAATATAATTAACACTAGTCATCTTTTTTCTTAATATTAATTTACATATCTAGTTCAAAGGGTTACTTGAAATATTTTTTTAGCGAATTTCTTTTGGGATTATCATTATAAAAAAATCGTATTATTAAAATGAAGTTGAAAAGCCATTTTCCTTCTTACCTAATTTATGAGAGTATTATAAAAGTTCAATCCTTCATAAATGTATCTGACCTGTGTCTATAAAGGAAATAAAACAATTAAATGGAGACCAGATGAAGTATTAATATGTGAAAGAGTTTTCTAAAATATGAATGGTTATCATAGACCTTTCATCATTATTCGTACATACCCACGTATAATGTAATTATCGCCATTGAGCCGATGGTTGTTTTTAATTCAATTGTTCTCAGATTTTATTTCTCACATGGGTGAATATTTTAAATCCCAATCAGGTATTGCTCGGTTAATTTTTAATCAAATTAATATTGTTTTCCAATATGTTGATTTCCATATCAGCACATGCAAAATTATTTCCTGCTGGCTAATTTTTTTTTTTGTGGTGTGGTATATGTAAATGCATACGAGGGATATTTCAGATGAAATCTATAATTCCAAAATTCTGACCATCTCTGAATCGCTCCAAAAAATTTTAAAATAAAAATCATGAACAATGAGATTAAGGTGCACCTATACATTGAACGAAAATTATCAGAATTGCATTACCTACGTTAGACGGTCTTTTCAGCTCAACGTACAATTTTGTTTTAAGTTTGGTATTATTCTCCTTTTAATAAAGTCAAAATGCAGAACACTTAGTGCAACCAAAAGTGTTTTATAAATAAATACAAACAAAATATATTTGTTGGAGTTTATTTTTTTCGGTAGACCGCATATAATTATAAAATTGGAAATTTTATCTAAGTGCAATGGATTTTTTCGATTCCCAAAATCTTAAATATGCATAGAGCAGTCGAATTCTATGTACATACATACATAATCAATGAATTTTTCCGGTAATGTGCTAATGTACATATATGTATGTCCTTGAAAGTACTGCATTTCGGAATTTAGTCCTCTTGACCTTCATCGTTTTAATTCCGTTTCGTTGTTTTCAGCAATAAGGTCCCTGCTATGAGAAACTTTTTAAGCGAGTTTTTCAAATTTATGTAAAAGAATGAAAAATTGCCAAATCAATTAGAGATGGTAAAGGTTTTGGGCATATTAATTATACGTGGAATATTTAACCTATGTATATAAATTTCCACATTTTCTATACTGAGGCTTCGTTTCGTCCCAAGCATAACTTCATTTTTGGGTTATTTTTTTCTTATCAAAATCGTAAACATGTTTAGGCTTAAGCTGGTCTTGTTTACAAATTGCCTGCTTCACAGGCAGACGCCGCTTTCGGGGGCCGTCAAAGTGCCAAAAATATCCGGGCAGCCGCCCCGTCTGCACAACTGATCCATTAATCCCTTTCGGCTAGACTAGTCATCGTCACGTTCTGTATGAACTGTAAAATTGAGTCGAATATCCAGGCACGCCGAAATTCGATACTTTAACGACTTGGAAAACGATTTTCTAATAAAGCTGTTCCCATCTGTGGTCGAACAAATTCGGTTATTACCCCATAATATCCATTCCTGAGGGAGCGCATATGTTTCTTCGTAATCGTAGCTGACTCAGCTCAGCTCCTTGGCCTCCTTCTCGGGCTCGTCTTCACTTGGCAATGGTCTGCACTTGGGTGGTGGTCGCATGTGTGCATAAGGAGTAGATTATTGAAAATGTTCGTCTTCATTAAAAACAAGGATTAGGATCTTCCTGGAGTTTTGCAACAAAGAAGGAATTAGCACTCCTTAACTGTTATTTAATATTGTATGATAGTACATGAATTCCTCTTATATAATTCATCCCGGTGACCGCAGGGGAAAGGGGCGTTTCGCCATTTTTAGATATTCCGATCCCTATCGGAAGGGCTGCGTGTTTCGAGCGTCCTACCTGGATTACAGGAACCCTCGGGAACCCTCAGCTACAAATCACAATACGGCCACATGTACATTGAAAAACGGCCGTGTCAACCCCTAATCTCTAGTCATGCAGTAATGCCATTCACCCTGGAATGTAATTTGAACCCTCCTTGGATCTATAGACAAATGTCCTTCGGGCTCTGGCCAAAGTCAGGAACTCCCGAAGTGCGTAAGCAAATCAATTCGAGATACAAATCTTGTCACCCCGACCCGGCGGCAATGTAGCGCGCACCAAGGGAATTCCTGGAAGAAGAATTTTCGGCTGCGTTCCCGACTGCTGGCTCCTGGCGGGACTCTTCCCCTATATCCCTCGCCTTTCGCCCAGATTTTATCGGAAATTTTACGATTCGAATAGATGAAGCAGAACAGCAGAGGAAGAATGGTTGACATATGGGACCCTAGTTCCTGTCAAATTTTTAATGATGCCCCTGGCAGCTGCCACCGAGACCGGGAGATTATCTATGCGTCCTCCACCGGTGTAGGCCTGTTTCCAGGACTTTCTCCCGTCCGATCGGTTGGCGATTTGTTAACGCCGGGATAGTTTCGGGACTTTTGTTTCATTCCGGCCGAAGGGGGTGCCAGGAAGATCCAATTTTGGAGGGTGGGTGTCTGTGGGATTACCAATTACTTCCGCAATCCTCTTTCACCCTCAGTAGTCGTTTTCTTCCTGTTTGTTATTCCCTGGGGATGCCCTTTGTTTGCCCTCTATTTACAACAGAAGGTATCTAATTGATTTCTTCCAATATTTCAGGGAGGCATATAAAATAAATGATTCATTATTGTAGACTAATAACCGAAATTATTGCTGGCAATATTTCTTAAGGGATGCTTTAATGGGCATCAATCTATTAAATTAAAGCAATTCATTTATTCCGCAACGATCTTGGCAGAGGAGTGATCGCAACGCGGTCTAGCAGATATTTTCTAGAAGTATAAATAAACAAAGTGCCTGTCAGCAGTTTACTTTGCACTCACCGATATAATTTTAAAATTAGCACCAAGACGTGTACTCAGGGCAATTCAAGCGCCAAACGATAGTTCATCGACCTTAAATGCTTTTGTGCTTATTATGCTTCGTGTTCTTTGCGTTCACGGAAACAAAACATTTCATTATACATTTACTATAATAATGAGATCATTCTAAAAGTAGGTACCTACTCAATATTCTCAAAATGGGAAACATTTATTAGGTCACAAATTTAATTTTTTTAATTAACACCTTTTTAAAACATCAGGTAAAAAGCGAAAAGAGAAACTGAACAAACGAAATCCTGAATCTTTCAGTATACTTATATCAATAATTTAACAATTTTACATAAGACATTCAATAAAATATCTTGAAAACATGCAAAATCTGATCAAAAAGAATTATACAACATGTTTAGGTACTATTAACTCTTAAATGCGTTAAAATTTTTTATGTTATTTCGTTGATTTTTAAAGCAATTCGCAATTTCTAAATCATCCCATAAACCTACCAAATACATACATATACTTATTACAACCAAATCCTTGTTCAATAAATAAAAGAATTGAAAATCAAAATTTTTAAATAATTCTTATAAATTTCTATTCACAAAGTTGAAAACTTGAGATTGACTTAAAATAAATACCTTGAGGTGACAATTTGGTACTAATAATACTCGTATTAAGTTTAAATTTAGCTGATTAGTTTTCAGATTGATTTTTAAAACTCCCAACGGAATGAAATCGATTTCAATTTTTAATTTGAAGTCGACGTAAATCTTAGGGAATATATTTTTACGCTATTATTATTATTATTATTACAATATTAAAAATAAAGAACAATTAGACATCTCCTCCAGAATAAATGACATTGATTTTACAAATTCTCGGCAACAACGTATTATTTGCGTTTGAAACTTTATAATAAATAATTTAAGTTTAAACTACTCTTCGACTACTCAAAAGTTCGAAAACTAATACTTTGTGAAGGAATCTCTCATATTTTTTGACTTATCTTAAATCCCAAGACGATAGATTTTCTACACCTCACAAATCTATTGAGGTAAAATAAAATATTTCAGTATTCAAGTAGAACAAACTAACTGATCCATTTCAAATGCTCTTTATAAAGGTATGTCAAAAATTTACCTAGAAGTCCCAAATTCTTAGAATTGTTATATTGCTCAGCTTTTATTGTCATCTCAATATCAAATTGGTGAAGGGTTAAATAAATTGAAAGGAACACATCTTGAGGCAAATATTTGAAATGAAATTCTATACAAGTGGCTCTGACGAGTAGCAGATCCCGCCAGAGTTCGGTCATCCCCACAATTTTCCCAAACTTATTGAATAACTCAAAAATTTTTGTAAAGTGTGCAACCAGATCCTTGAGGGAATTTGGGCCTACACGAAAACCACTTAAGATGTTATCTCCGTATTTTTATGTCATCGCTCTCAGATTGTGTCTTATTGTTTATAGAGCCACAATCGAGGGTTCGGAACGCGCCCATATGACTGCTGTCAATACTCCTTTTATCTCAATCGCTTTTTTCACTTCTATTGAGGCCGTAACTGGCTCTTGATTTCCATTTGGAAGTTATCGAATTTGCTGACACTTCAAGTGGGCTGTTTATCTTTCCTCCCATTCATCAGGCTGGTTGCTGGTCTCTTAAAATTGCATTAATCGAAAGATATCCGTTTCTAAATGCAACTCGTAACGGCCGGGAAAATGAGACGGCTTAAAAATGCGCAACTGCAGCAAGTGGGGCCATGTTGACTTTATTTACATTTGGGTCGCGCAGATCAGCGCAGACGATTGTTTTGACTCTGAATTCTTTCATCTGCCTAATTAAATAGCTGTTGCATTTCGTCAGAAAAAAGGTTATTGATTTCGTTTTATATAATCAATTATATGACTCAAAATGTGGCTATGTATGCAACGCTAATTTCGCCCACTATAAATTGGAAAACTGAGATTAAACTTGGAAAATTAGCATAATGCAACATATGCATTTTTGTGATAAGTATAAGTAAATAAAAACTCCAATCTGGCAGACGAATTTAATCACGAAGTCAAAGAGTACGATATTGGAATAACACAGAATAATATAAAATATAGCAGTAGGAGTTAATTATAAACTATGACCTTTTGTAAGCAAGTTCTTTTAAAACATAGGTAATAATAATAAGGTAATATATACATATAAAAACCAAAGTATTTAGATGGCTATTGCAGATTCACCGTTATTTCTACTACCCACACAAATTATAAGCAGTGTCTGTTTTGAAAAAGGGTCCTTCATTTAGAAAATTTAGACCATTTTTCAACAATTCTATTTACATATAAAACTAGTTTCATATATGTACATACATACATATGTTATTCAATCAGTTTTGTAAATTGTGTGTGATTTTAGAGTCAATTTTTCTTTTAGCGATCCGTCTTTAGAAACATTGTCATTGTCCCCTTAAAAATATTTATGATGTAAAATCTATTTATACATTCAAAGAAATATTTATGTACATAAATTTAGATAAGTACAAGTTAAAGTGCCTATTTAAAGAAGTAAGAAATATAGATCTGTTGTACTAACTTCACAATATGTATTTTATGTTTATAATTTTGCGTCGCTATGGGTGGTAATGTTTGTGTAATTTTGCTACCATTAAAGAAGATGTCCATTGCCTTCCAAAGCAGGGGCGCGTTTACGCCAAAATTTTTTAGAGTGTATCGTTTTCCGTCATATAGAAGAGGTTAACGCATTATTTTGTATTGATTTAAATGAGAACTTTTCTAAATCGGAAGGGTTCAATAGACAAATGGTATTTGCATATACACCGGAGAACACATGCTGCCGCTCTTCTTTGGAGGCAAGGTGTTAATTATTCCGCGCGCATCAGAGTTAACTGGAAGTGGACGAGTAGCCGACAGAGGCGACAATAGAGGTCCGGCGATCAATTTATAAGCGATAAATAATCGAACATAAAGAACAACTCATTAAAATACGCTGCCGACGTGAGGCGGATCATAACGACCTCTTTCATGGATTATTTCCTGTCCTCGAGAGCCCTTGATAACACAGTTCCCTCCTATCATTAGCTACTAACGTGGAAATCTCTTAGAATTTTCCTGGGAGCCCCGCCAAGAGGCGAAAAGGCCCAACAAAGATATTAATGGAGCCCCATTGAGATTCAGCACAACTGCCTCGGTTCGTTATCTCATCTCTTAAATGGCCGGGCTCTGAATATGCGGACGAAATGAAGAAAAGGTGAGTTGGGTAAAAAGAAAAAAAAGAGGCGGCGGCGGTTACCTGGATCCTACGCAGTTACCAGGGAATGGCGTGTGCTACTGAATGCGAGCGGTGAGGCCCTCACCTGGTCGACAAAGGACTCATTTTGGCACAAAGGCCAATTCCCGTCCAGGGAGCCTTCTCTATTACCCCGGCCACTGTTCTTCAGAGCCGCGATGACACCGCCGGAAGTGGATGCTGCCTCACAATGGACCGCTCTGTTCCCGTTTCTCGCGGTTCTGCTTTGTACGCGGATCATGCCTCACACACGGCGGCGGCCGAACGTCTTCTGGGAAAGATCTCGAGGAGTCCTCGATTTGATGACATGTTGCATATTAATGAGACACGATGTACGCGCCTCCGATCACTGTGTAATCAATGAAATTCTTGAATTCGGGAAACGAACAGTCCCAAGACCCTTCCGCACTTCAGAGGCTATCTGGACACAGGCGACATTCTATTTAACACTAATGTCGTTGTGTGTTATTCAAATTTCGGGATAACCGAAAATTCAAAATTTAGTCCATCTCCGTTTGATTTACGACTTTAAGGAGAATGGACATTATTGATTTAGAGCACTTAAGCCTATACATTTGTCGTTCAACAGGTTTTCATCTAATGAGAAACGGTGACAAAAAATATTCAAAATTTAGAGTTTGAGTACGTGCTTGATTTGCATTTTATGATATGCGTGAAGCGATTTGTATTAATTATTTAAGGGCACAACCTTCTTCAGGCCTTTCGAATTCTTTTCATTTGTTAAACTTTAACATGGGCTTTTGTGTTGAATGAAAAATTGTTGTTATAAATCTCCATAATTACATACTGAAGATAATGCACATGAATTTTTGCTTCTATAAATAAAATTCTTAAATAAATCACCATTGTTAGGAAAATTGTATAAATGTAAGTTAGAAAAACGAAATTTAGTTGAAGTGAATAAATAGCTCTACTTTGAACTCTACAAAACTTATGAAACAAATAAACAAACAATTTTCTCTTTGAAGGGTACCTATGTTATTACGCAACTATTTTAATAACCGCATAGTCTACAAAAGTAAAATAAGCAAATTCTTGTATCATTATGGTTTCATAATTTTAAATAGAACACCCAAACTCGATTTTATTACCAATAGATTACATAGGGCCACCCATAGGTCTAAACAACATGCGGCTTTGATTAATTTTATGGGGTAATTAATAAAATGCTGATAAAACCTATTCATAACATGGAAAAAGAGATAAGGACGAGTTATTCTTAAGCTTCGAAAAGTGACAAAGTATAGGTAATAAAATTCAAAAGCAACAACTCTGAAATTTTTAATAATTGCATATGCATATGTAACTTATAATTTTCTTCAAATAAAACTCATTGAAAATAAAAAAAAAAAAACACCTGAAAAGTAGGTACTTTCACTTTAAACTAATCCGTTGGTTTGGTTCAAATTCCAAGCACGGATTATAACAAAACAAAAGTCATTTAAAAAAATTAGTAACCTCCTCATATGGCTCGTTTAGAAACAATTTCAAAAAGAAAAATATGTACTTGATGGAAGTGAATATTAAAACTAAGTAGTTTACATTCGTAGACGTGTAGCGTCCCTAAAATGTATTCCGCTATAAACAATTTTGAATGTATATTTCAGAGTTTAATCAATTAATTTTGAATATATTTTTTTAATCGACACAACGAAAGGTGTAAACAAATAACGGAAAAGGTATGGTCCAAAATAATAACCATCTATATATATATAATAATATAATACTCGTATTTAATCATCTTTAAACTTTTGCGGTATACATTTTTCTATACAGGGACAGTTGTTTGAAAATTGGCGCACAAAAGTTTTAAGGATTGTTAATTACTCCTGTTAATGGAGATTTTTTCTTCGCACGTAAAGTAATAAAAATTGCCTAGTCTAATCTCCAAAGCGATCTCCAAAACCCTTGCATATTGTATGTTAACCAATAAAACTGTATCTTTATGAAAAAATGGTAATTTTGTCTACTTTATTGATTTATGGAATGTTTGCAGTACATAAAATAGGTATTTTATGTTACATGTTCTTTCATACCTTGAGCACTAAAATAATACAACAAATGACCAAAGCCCGTAAAATCGAAAACAGTGATCGGAAATTGAGAAAAAAAGTGTGGTACTAACTAAAACAATAAAGAGAACGATATGTATGTTGAAAGGGTATATGCAGTTTGTCATGAAAAGTAACAGAGGCTCTTTGAATATTTGCAAATCGTTAATCTGAAACATTTGCTTGCGCATTACGCCGTCAAACGAATATTAAAAAAGCATTTTATGCTTTCCTTCAACGGCCGAAGGATGCGGCGAGTGAGCCAGCAAATAAATATGCCTCGAGCAGTTCCATTCCGCCTGACGGGCGACACACGTAAATCATTTTCGTCGCGGGAACCCCCATAAATCGATACCACTTCTTGGGCGATTAGTCATATCTTCGTGAGCCGGCTGCGGATGTCACACTTTTGGATGTCCTAAGCATGCGAGAAAGCAAATCGTCTTGACGTCGGAATTTCCATGGCAATTAGACAAGAAATATGTTTTCTATCTCCTGGGCTTGGGGTGGGCCCACGAAGGAGGTCTAGAAATAGATCGCCGCTTGCTTAAGTTAAGCGAAATCCCCCGAGATTTATCTAATCTTTGGCAGCTTAGGCAGGCAGTGCTTACTTTCGGTATCACTGCCAATCGATTCTTAGCCAATTAAAAAACAATCAGATCGCGATCAAATCGCGAGGTTAACGTCTTGCAAGACGTCCAGGGATTTAACATTGGGCAGACTCCGTCGCGCGCCACTTTTCTTAAATTCATTCGCCGGAGGCAAGAAATCTCGGGATTTGCAAGGAGGATGGGAACGGGAAGCGCAAAGTCGACATCCGAAAAGGCTGATTATAATCAGTCCGTAGCAAAGACCAATTTACTTAATTAGTAACACGTTTCAAGATTAATCCGGCTGCCTGCAAGGAAGCAGTCTTGCGCTTAATCCCAGCACCTTCGTCTTAAATGCCCAGCCGCAGCCCTGTCAAAATCGCGGCGGGTTTGCATTCCTGAGGCCGCGAATGTGGCTGGAAATGATCCCGCGATCCGATGGAATCTCCTAATTGGGCTGTCACTCCCGTGACCCTCGTAATTTTGAAATAATCAGGGCCATTCAGGGAAATTCGCAACTCGGAATGATATTAATTTGGATAAACGTGCTAATCATTTGCATTTTATGACTTATTTGCATTGCCCGCCAGCCGCTGCTGCTGCTGCTGCTGATGCTGCAGCCAACGCCGTCGCCGCTGCGGGCACCTCGCGCGGTCCGCGTGTGTGGGAGCGATTATTTGGACCAAAAATTCCCAATCAATTTGCATTCATTTGCATTAGCTTGCCGTCGAGCTGCGATTTCATGCAAATGAGTCGCTCCGAACTGAATCGGACTATTAATCAGGGGCTTTGTGGGCATTTGATCGCGGTCTTCCCTTTGTAGTCGCCGCTCTCTTGTCCGGCGAAGGGTTTACAAGTGGAAATTGCTTGTCAAAAATTTATTGTGGGTCAGCAGGTGCCTCATCTCGCCAGAATTGCATCGCCTCAATTAGGTGCATTTAGAGCAACTGTATGCAAAATTTATGGGGCTCTCGGAGGATGGCATGCATTTGTTTTCACACCGATCATCCGTGGATTCGTTTCCAGTGATTCTGCAGCGCAGGAGTGGGTATGTTTGGTTTAGGGCGTTTAATTCTACAGAAATACTTTAATGTTTTATAGAGGAGGATATTTCCAGTTCATTTACTATAATTAGGTAGGTACATGTGTTCTCGAAAAAAAGCAGTATGTAGGTGAGGAATAAAAACTGAGTCCTTCGAATTTGGATTTCAATGATTTGACGACGTAGTTTACCTACTATAGCCAGTTATCAATGCGAGTACTTCTATGTGACTATCCTAAAAGACATAAAACTTCTTAACTAAAGGTTTCCCTATAACTATGTCATATACGCACCATTTAATGTTAGACCCCAGACTTCTATTTAACAGTCTGTGGTATATCCATAGGTAAACATAGCAAATGATAATGTAGATAAATTTGCCACTTTGGACACAACATTTTCCATTTCACCTACATAGTAGGCAGGTACATACCTACATAAAAATGTTTTTTCTTTTAACAGAATATGTTTAATATCACATATTGCTGATATTGTACTTATAAAATTTTCTGTTATCAGTTGCAAAGATGTTTGCAATTTTGTAATCTTTTTGTAATTTTATTAAACAAGTCTTATATACAAATTAAGGTTGCTTTTTACAAACATAGATGGTTTATTAATACAACAATTTGAGCGTTGAAATTTTTATAAAATCAATTTGTGTCATGTTACATTCGGAAAGTACATATATACTTCTAAGAATCTTCCCTCTAAATTTTTTTATCTAAATTAATATTAATATTATTTTAGATTCTACAGAAAGCGTTGATATAATTATGTGACAAACTTAAGCTTTTTTTTATGATTCATTTTTAATAGATAATTATAAAATAACTACTTGCTAAACTTAACAGTACCGAACCCTCAACAAGCCCTTGAGCAAGTTTTCTTACAAATTCTGTTTAATTCCGACAAAGCAAACCATTGTTAGTAGACTTATAAGGTGTTATTATACAACCCTTGTACAAGTCTTGAAAAACTGAATTTTTTACATGATATTTTTGACCTTTAGGATAAAATTGCCATTGGCTTGCAATATTTACCTCATAAAAATTGCAAAAGGTCGCAAAGGGTATCTGCTCCAGTAAGGGATCCCTTTCAAAAAGCCGAGAGACTGCATGATAATTTAAAATTAATTAATACCTTTCAATATTTGGCGAGGCCAGCTATTTACCCAGTAAGGGTATATGATTGGACGTAATAAAACAGCAAATGCAAACAAAGGTCGTTAATTAAATGAACATTTCGAAATTCGTATTTTCCCAGCGTTTAAGAATAATTTGTTTTTCCGAGCGCGGTGCAGTAATTGAATCGCCGTTCATTAGGGCTTAATTTAAACAGTCTGGGCGTGAAACTATCAAGTAAACTTGGCGGACGAGTATCCGCCGGGATGCCCAGCGGAGTTCATAAAATTCGGCCCTACACATGTTCGGCGACCGCACAATATCAATTACTTTAATTCAACGGAAAAAAGGTGAGTCGAAAATTAATGCTGACGGTAAGGGACTTTAAATCATAGTCCGGTGCTGTGCGCCATTGGTCCTGTAGTGGCACGCAGTTTGCCAGAGCATAAATTTGCATGTGGTTAACCAAACTTCATTTGAATCCATTTAAGCTGCAGAAATAAATTGCTCCGCGCGGACCGCACGAGTTTTTGCACTTGGCGGGCCCGCGGTGGAATTACGACCATTGGCGGCGGCGGGAAAATTCGCCTCGCCGGACTTTTGAACTATCCGTCCATCCCCCAACACTTTGGCACCGGAATTATAGAGTGGAAAGCCACAAAATCATTTTTGTCCAATTTGGCTTATCGGGACCGCGCGAGATAGAGCGGTCACGGCACGGCACGGCGGCCACATTACGTGCGGACACATCCCCCACAGGAGTACAAACTCGTGAAACTTCACATATTCCCGAAAAAATTATTAGAAATTCAGAAAGTACGAAAATTACGGCCCCAGGACTTGTGGGTCCCCAAATTGATGAGTTCGAGTACGGTGTGATTCACGCCGTTCACATTCCTTCGGCGCCCACTGTCACGTTTTTCTGCCGCACCGGAGGAACTCCGGCTTCAAATTACAGTCATTTGGCGTATTAAGCAGTTTTCGCCATTCGAAGACTCCTCCACCGGGCTGGGATATGTGCGGAAAGTCAAAGAAAAATTCTGAAACATTTTATGGGAACATTTCATGGAGGTTTTATAGTCCATTTTGTAAAAATTTTTTACTTTATAAGTTTTTTTTCCCATCTTGAAAATTTAAATTGGAAAATTTCAAAAAATGTGATCTGAATACCCAAATATAATTTAAAACGAAAAATACACACACAGTAATTTCAAATTTAATTTCATTAGCCTTAATTTTGAATTCAATTTAGCTAAATTTTGTCCGCATTGTTTAAAGTCGTCTAGCTTATAAATTTATATCAACTTTAAACAATATTCATGTATCATTCAATGTGAAATCATCTCACTATTTTTTCTTCCTTTAAATTATAAACAAGAAAATTTACCATCATTTAAGTTTCAGTCAACAATCAAGGAAATATCCGATGTCAAATTCGTTCTACTATTAGCATTTATCTAAACCTCTGCAATCTCACTTGAAATCTCAGATAGTAGAAATAAAAAGTTGAAATATTTTGAAAAATTACACCTTAGGTACCTACCTTTAATTTTAATGTTACTTATTTTTATTTGTATTGTTGCTTGATAATGCCAGATTTTATTGAAATTACACAAAAATTCGTACTACGATATTTATGACGAAATTAATTCGAAATTGAAATTTAACAAAAGTATTAAATCGCTTTTGGCCAATTTGAAATGTAACAATTTCTCTTTAGGACTATGTGTTTAGTTATATTTATGAATAACCGAAATAATCGTTTGAAATTACTCTAAATTTATGATGATTTATCAGTCATGTCAAGGAAATTTGGAATAACTAGATACTATTTCTTTTTGCGTAACCTTACGTTTAGTTATCTTCAGTTTTACGATTATAACGTAAATACATATATGTAGCTTTGTAGATTCAAAATTTCTTAATAAAATCGAAAATCCTATCATAGGTAATTTTCGACAAATTAACAACATGGTGTGTGCGCTCTGTGCACTTATAGAGAGGTGCCGGACATAATATACCCGAAAATTCCAAAAATACTTCAATATCACAATCTTTAAAATTCAGGTACAAATTCAACTTAGAAATAATTCATTATTAACATTTAAATTCAATCAGTAAAAGTAATTCTAAAGATTGTGATATTGGCAATAAATTGAAGTATTTTTGGAATTTTCGGGTATATTATGTCCGGCACCTCTGACTAAAAGTTTCAGAATTAATATTCTGGTGTAAGTAATTTTGAGTCTATTAGTAAAGGGCTTTATTCAGATTAATTTTCTGATGGTAAAGTCCAGATTAGTATTCTGGCAAAGAAGAGTAATAGAGTCAGATTAGATTTCTGACTAAGTTCCAGATTAGTGTTCTGGTAAAATTTTTGCAAGTCCAGATTATTTTTCTGGTTGTTTTTCAGATTAGACTTCTGATCATGGTTATTTTCCATTGAGATCTTACTTTGATCTGCCCCGGTCGACTGTTTTGTGTCGGCTTTTATCCCTGCCTGTAGCCGTGGCTTTAGACACTATTGTTGGTACCAGCGGAGTTTAACTGGTCTAAATGGTCTAAAATGCTGCCCTATGCCACCTCCTCGACAATTGACAAATGTCATTAGTCAGGCATGAGGCGCAGGTAAACTTTTATCTTTATTTTTAATTTTTTAATTTTTCTTTGTAGCCTTAACATGGTGAAATATTTAAGTTAGTAATGTTGTAACAGTAAAGGGTTTGAAGTTATTGTTAGTAGCCAAAGAGAAATCAAATCAGACTGGTATTTTCACAGGAGAATTAATTTGTGAGTATTCTCAATAAAAAAGATTATTTGGAATTCAGAGGGTATACGAGACGATTTTATTGGTCCCCAAATTGACGCGTTCGATCGCGGTCTGATTCACGCTGTCCTTATTTCTTGAGCGTGCAGTGCAGTGTCACGTTTTCCCGTCACATCGGAGGAGCTCGGGGGCTCAAATTACAGTCATTTGGGGTATTAAGCAGTTTTCGCCATTTGGGGGCTCCGCCACCAGAGCTGAATATGTGCGGAAAGCCAAGGAAAAATTCTGCACAATTTTATGAGAACATCTCTTTGAATTTTTATAGCTTACGA
The DNA here is from genome assembly GCA_933228815.1 of Machimus atricapillus. Lineage (NCBI taxonomy): Eukaryota > Metazoa > Arthropoda > Insecta > Diptera > Asilidae > Machimus > Machimus atricapillus. The sequence continues at coordinate 42,433,167 of OW121786.1, read as the reverse complement.
CCGTTTTATATCTGCTCCGCAGGGACAACGACGCCGCAGAGGAGACGACGGGAGACGCCGGCCACCCACCGCCCAAGGGCTTAGTGCATCCCGGCGGGGAGCCGGAGGTGGGCCCCCGGCTGGAGGAGCGCCATCCAGCGACCGAGCCAACAAAGCCCCATCAAAAAGGCGAGCCGTCTGAATGCACCCGGTGCCGGGGAAGGCGCTGCTTACGTGAGGAAATGCGCCCGAAAGGATTCCCGCCCGGCAGCCGAGCGCTGAGCGTGTCATAAAAATTTCAAATTTATTTATGCTGGCGCTTTATGCGAGCCATGTCGCGCCGCTCGCCGAGGACTCGTGCACGTGAACCAGGTCTGGACGTAGTCGCCCCCGCAGCCGTGTCGCAGCCCGACTTTTAATCCGCCAAAGATACCTCAGTGCAAGTGCTCAAGTGATTCTGGTGCGGGGTGAAAATGTGCTTATGAAGTGAGCCCGCCCGTGGATGATTTTAGTGGACAGCAGCGCCAAAAATGACGCGGAGTGAGAGACGCCTCCGCCCCGTGCATCGGAGCCCCGGAGGACCCAGACTTGCTCTTGTCCTCCTCACTTTCTGGACCCTCTGCCTGGCCGCAGCATCTGGTGAGTAGCACTTTTTTGCATTTCGCTTTTTATCTTAATTTTGGGCATGTTCCTTTTCAACTTTCGTCACGGCACGCCCGGAACGAATCGATACGGAGAATCGTACTGGTCCTATGAATTACAAATAACGAATGAAATTTCTTGCTGACAACATAAATAAAATAACATATACAGGGTGACTCATAACTGAGTGAAAAAAGCAAATGGTAAAGGGTAGATCAAGATTGACAAACTCCCTCAAACCATGGGATATAATCCTTCATAATTTTGTAAACGTAGCGTGATGAATTTATGTTTTTGTCATTTGTAATTAAACACCCTGTGACTGAGCAGACATAACGTAGGTATATTATGTAGGTACTTTTTACATCCTTGTAATTTGAAAATATTTCTTCCCTGCTTATTTTCTTCTATTGTATTTAAGGACTAAGGTCTAAGAAGTCCACTTTTTGAAAATTTGTGTTAAAAAAAGAGTTTTTCCAGGATTCTCACATCCTTCAAAAAATCTAAGGTTACAAAGAAAAAAACGTCGCTCCTTTTGCACGAAGAGATATTTTAATATAAATTAAATAACTGACATTCGACATTTTTCTTTAACGAAACGACGAAATTTGGAGTCTAACAGTGATTTTGCAACCAAATTTCTAGGTATAATTTTTAAAAAATTCCGACTGATTTCCGGCTCTTCACAATTTCTAGCTAAGTGCATATATTACATATTTTAATAATTTCTATTCGCTATTGCGAAGAAAATTCTAAGTCCGTCTACTTTAAATCTTCTTTACGACTATACAATTTTCCTCCTGATTCCGTCTAAAATTGAATTTGTAGGGTTGTTGTTGTTCAGAAAATTCCATAAAATTAATTGGCGTATGATGCGTACACTCAGTTTATTAGCACGATAATTGAAGCCATTTCAAGTAATCAGTTGCAGGCAATTAAACACGCATGTAACGAAATTCTAAACGTCTCCTTCTTACCGATCTAGTTCATCGTTATCAATTTGATTTTAATCGACGAATCGCTTTCAATTAGTCACATTTGCGTGCGCACCGAACCGTTTCACAAAATCGTAGTGCGCACGCATGTGAATTCCTTGACCATTTTTGTGTCTCCGTTTTAATTAGTCATCTTAAGGCGGGTAATGCGCGACTCTCGCGACTCTTTAGATAGTCGGAATGCCGCTCGAGCCACTTGAGCGATTCCATTCCCAAAGCGCGAGCATTCCGATTTGATCAGAAAAAACGATGCTATTTCGAAAAGGAACTAAACGAGCGATGCCATGCAAATCCGATTCGGAAAAAAAGGCAAAGAGCGCAATCCACGGCATGCGGTTCTAACTATCGCGAATCGAACCGAGCTATTTTGAGCTAATGAGCTGCAAGCGTTGGCATTTCTTCGGATCGAATGTGGATGCAAGTGTTTGAGAAAAATCCACTCGCGGCCCATTAAATTTGTCCCAACTTGGCCATAAATTCCGAATATTGCGGGGCAAAAACCATAGAGCCCCATAACGCAGATGATCCATCTATCACAGCATTTCAGGCCCAAAAAGCGTTTTGGACTACAAATTATTTGAAGTGCCCTATTTTTAACCGGCGGCGGCCCGCGACGATTGATCGCGACGGCGAACGGGAGTCCCGCGGACCAGCGCATCTCCCGAATTTATTCATCAATTCACCGGTCCTGGCGGGCCAAAGATGCACCGCTCAGTTTCGATTGCATTCGGCCCGTCACAAAACATGGAAAAATTTCTATTTTCGTTGGTTTATTTCTGGAGGGCCAAGAAAGACGGTGACGGCGGCGCAGCGACGACATCGGCGACATGCCGAAGAAATGGAAGAATGCGCGTTCGCATCAATATGTCGCCAGCGGGGCACCCTTAATTATTTGGAGACGGTCGACTTTCCGAGAGGAAGGCAGCTGTCAAAATAGCTTCGGTCCGACAGTAGGATCCTCGGCGAGGTAATTGATCTAGCTCAGGCTGACAGTCCTGTCAACCGGCTCTAAATTAAAAAGCGATGAAACGTCGGCCACTGGACGAGCCCGAAATTAAAGTAAACTAATGTGAGTATGTGAATTTCCTATTAGCGAAGAGCCTGTGACGACTAATGATTCGAGAATTGAGGGGTTTCCCCCGGGTAAATTGAACATTTTAAAGAAAACATGTTCTCTATGCTTTGATCAAATAAGTTGGACACATGTTTTAAAGTAAGAGAAAAAACAACACAGGGTTAAAGAAATTTCACGGTTGATGATTTAATGGAAAACCACTTTGGATAAAAGTCGATGCATCCCACAAAATTAAATGACGTACTTAAATTTTTTTTTGAGGTTTAACTCCAATATATCGGAGAATTGAAAATGGGGATATTTGATATACAAATTTTTTAGGTGAACCTTATTGTAGCAAGAATAAATAACTTCAAATTAAAAAACTGTTTCTAGACAGAAATAAATAATATCATATATCACTTCTCCAAACACACATAACCCTCTATTGCTCGATTAATATAGGGTCGCGTAGCTCAAGCTATTTATTACCTTAATCTATTCAACGAAATGAAACTTGGTTATGTTTTTAAGTTAGACTATTAGCTATAAAATAAAAAAATTCCAGTAAAATCGGCCCAGCCATGTTCACGTGATGCGGAATCAAACAGACAAAAAGTTTTCTTCTATTCTATGTCATAAGCACCCTATTTTCTTTTTTTTAAATCTTTAATATGAGTTGAAAGCTTTCTAACTCAATTTTCAAAAATGCCCAACATATTTGTTGTACCTATATACATATGTAGAATGTATGCATAGATATCAAACTATATTTCCTGTAAAGATAAAACCAATGACATAAATCTGGTTTTGCACCTGCTATTAAAATTTACTACAAATTTGCGCAGTGAGCCATATATTTTGCACTAATTAAAATGCTGATCCCTCGAAGCGATTAACAGTGTCCAACTTCAATAAAGTATAAACAAGTTGAGAGCAATTATAATAATTACTAAAAATCTCGTTCACTTCATGAAACTCTCGAAAATTTATCGCTTCCTTCCAATAGCTTGTCCGAGGTACCTATGTATGCACATTGAAAAAAAGTTTCAAGATATTAAAGCTCGCTTTTTTTGTGGGGTCTCATTTGCATAACCACGTCTCTATTTATTAACGATTTCGTGAAATAAATTGCTGTAGAAATCCAGACCCAATCGGACATGCTAATTACTCATGGTGAGCCTAATGACTATCGATAGCTCCTGACACCGAAAGGCTATATCTCACGATAATCTGAGTGCGACGAATAACTATAATAAGACCCGGGCAGAGCCCCATTTTCCCGAGATATATTATCGGGATCGATGCCATGCGGATCATTATGACACGCTCATTAACACGCCTTCTCGCGGTGTCTGGTCGGTGTGTCGGCACCGCGGCGGCGGCGGCGGCAGCTGCACCAGCCCTAGAACTCCCCGGCGGGTAGGCTGGCGGGTCCAGGTCTAGACCGAGCAATAGATTCAGCTCTCGGATTACCATACAAATTTAATAAGTCAAGAAAAGAGGAGCAACCCGATTCCCAGAACCCAGAGATTCGTTCCGTCGCGCCATAATTCAAGTTCAAAGAAAACAGTCCCTCAATAAACTGACTATCCACTGGCGTAGTCGATGAACGAGTACATCGTGAATGCGCATACAAATTCATTGACAAATGGTAGTTAATGAAAATTTACATATAATTTTTAAACATGTACTTGGGAAATTCCAACATTTCCATATTTATGTAACTCTAAAAATTTAAAAATCAGTTTTTTTTAGAGTGGGAAATAAATAGTCGACAATATGTTATTGAAAAATTAATAATTGTTAAAATTTCATTTTAAAAATTGTTGTATACATTGTATTGAAATTTCCAACTTTAGATAATAAACTTAAAATCAGCGATATCGAAAACCCACAGTTCAGATTTTAAAGGTATAATCCGTTGAAAGTTAAAATTTTCGACCGTCATTTTAGATACACCATTTTAAATTTTAAAATGTTCATATTATGTCGATCAGGACACTGGCGAGTGTTTTATGTTAATGTCATTGTAAAAAGAAATAGAATTATATTTACTATTGTGTACTTAGATACATGTAAATGTAAAAAGCGAACTTAAAATTCCAAGTTGTTGTTTAATGGAAACGTTCTTCAAACATTTTCCAAAAGAATAATTTGTTGTTTTAATGAAGTTAAGATGCAAAACACGATATATGAAAATTTATATCTTCAAAGGTACATATCTACTTTTAGATTCACACGAAACGGAATATTTATTTTTCCTAAATTCAACGATATATAAATTCAACTGACAATCGCCATAAAGTAGGTATCTCTATTTGCAGCAATCCAGAAAGAATTCCTACTATCTAGTATTTTGAGAACGGGTCAGAGAGCCCCCGAAAAAGGTGGCCAATTTAAAAGGAATTTATTTTGTATCCCCAAAATCCTTGTTATTCTAAGCATTCACTCCTAAATCCACAAAATCGCCCCTAAGCTGAGCCCGAATTCAGGACCCATTCCGAAAAGATAATTCGCCCTCGCAGGACAGATGGCGGGGAATTTTCAATCAGGAAAAGAACCCTCTGACACACGACGAAATTGAATTACACATCAAAGGCAGGACCTGAGAGCTTAATATGATTCTCACGTCTCCTGATGTTGCCCTCATGAACTAACCGCGATACAAACAAGCCCCCGCGTGTGTAGCGTCTTATATTTAAGGGTTCCCTGGCGAGTCCCCCGGAGCTCCAGCCGGGATAACCGCCGCCAGCGACGTCAGCGTGATGGCAAAAGAGTGAAATATTCTCAAGGGCCGTGACTTAACTTTCGTCAGGTTCTTTAGCTACCAGAGCCGGGATCGACGACCCACGCATCCCAGCATCCCTGGTCCTAGATGCTCTTCCGTTCGGGAGCAGACTCAGAGCCTGCACCGCCAATTTTTCGTGATTCACCCGGCGATGCGAGATGATGATAAACTATACAAAAAGCGGTTGCAAATTTGTTATGCATGACAACGTATTAGAGGAGATTTATATTTTGATTTTCGTGCCACACAGCGCTCCAGAGCCGGGCGAATTGAGGGCCATTAATCTTCCACTTGTGCAAGGTCTGGCGAAACTGGGGCCCCGGTCCGCAGGCGGTGCTCCCTGAACCAGGGCACCAGCGGCACCAGAAGCACCTCCGGGGCCCCAGAGTGGGAGTGGATCAGAACTGCATTCTGCACCTCATCCTAGCGGTCGACGCGGTGCTCAATCCTACGTCCAGGTGATTTTGTCTGGGCGCACTTTCGACGTAACACGCAACACAACCGACGCACGGACCAGCAGAAACCCAGCGCACCGTCTGGCGAAGGTGACACAATGAGGCAGAGCCTTCGTGCAGATCAGATTTTTAGATACGGATGCTGCGTCATTTGATATTCCCTGAGATTAGCATCCCTGGACCAAGGCGGTGCGGCGAGGTGTCGTGCTTTCTGGACCGCGATAAGGAGAGAGACTTACGACGACGCTGATCTACTTCGTGACGCCTTTCATCTCGGCGTCTGCGTCTCGTTCGGCGTTAATAAAGGCGACTTTTGCGGCTGTAATGAGTTCGTTTTGCAACCAGCCGCAGATTTTAACACACGCTGAGCCGCATTCTTAGCATTCTGACAAACGGCGACAAATGGTGTCGCTTTCTGAGAGCAATCTCGCATAATGTCCGCCTTTCGCGCAGGCAGGGCTTGTTGCTTTTTAGAGGCACTTCAACATCGCACAGAAAACGGCGGACCCGCGAACAAGATTTTCAAGCCACACATTCATCGAGTGGCCTTCTTTTTTCCATTTCCACTCTTTTTAAACGAAGTGAAATGCCCCCACAGGCCGGGATCACCCGCCGTTCTGGTTCCAAGAAACTGGGGGAGTAAAAAGTGCTTCGCGAGCAAAGAAAAAGATATGGGGATTGAGTTTTTTTTTCGGTTCTTCAGTTCTGAAGCAATCTTTTCAACTGAAGTTTTTGGATCAATTAATCAAGCTGATTCCTGCAACTCACGTCCCCCTCAGTAGTCATCAGCTTACCAGCAAATCCACACTCTTGCGATTGATTTGCTTTGAAGATTTTTTAAAAAAGAAAAATCATTCAAGAATGAAGTCATACGCCGAGGGGTTCCGAGCGGCACGTTTCACTCATTTACATCATAATCCGTGCGTCTGTATTTGCATTTTTTAAATTGGGACGCACCCCTAAAATTCAACCCTTCGTTTTCGTCAAGGAACCCTAAATAAGGCTAGCCAATAACTTTTCACCTAAAATATGAACTTCTTTTAATATAAAAGTGGAAAATTTTCATAACACATTTACTGAATTTCAAAATAGATCAAAATTTTCAACTAAAACTTAGTTAAAACAATCAACTTCCACGAAAACAAAGTTGTAAAGTATTTAAGCATATCCATCTGAAAGAAAATGTAATATTTAATATTCAACTATGTATTATATTTCTTCAAATTAATTAGGTACTGAGAAATATGGGGCTTCCCAAATTTTGTTGAATGTGAGAAAAAAAAAACTAACATTTTTGGTAACCTCGGTTCTACTAATTCATATTTATTAATTAATATTTTATACAAGACAGACATACTTATAAATTAAAATTAATGATCTTTAAATTATCATTTTATAAAAACTTTTAAACTTGCTTTTTTCTCTATTCTTAAAATGTTGGCTAAGTTTTTGAATAAGATTCTTATCGTTTTTGAATCTTGTGTGAAAGTAAAGAAAATTGGTAATTATTCTTTTAGAACTAACTATGTACTATATATGTATAGGTATGAATATATAGATTAAAGAATTTAATATCTATGATGTTGAAAATCTGCACATTTTTTTAAATTCAAATTTTCGGTAGTTGTGTAGATTTTTTTGATATCGCAGCTACCCTAAAAGCCCGTTGATATATTTTAATAAATAAGAATCTAATTAAATCAAAAACTGAAATTGTCTATACGGCTTCTGATCTCGTTACCTATTTTAATTTAATATAGGTTTTTTGATTATGTTTTAATTCTTAATTCATTAGGCGTACCTTAGTAACGCTAGCATGTTGATTGAAGTCCGCCAGCACAACGACTGTTGTGACAAATTTCTCAAATTATAGGGGAATTGAATTTAGCCCGGCATGCAGAGGGTCCTAAACACAATTTTGTCACCATTCTCCCTGAACGTGGGTGGAATCCCAAATTAATTAGAACCAGCGTTAAGGAGGACTCAGGGGCTCCTGGTGCTGCATCCCGGCCGGCCAGGTGAAGTCGCTAAGGAACAATGACCAATTATCATTCCTTCACGGCTGGGCAAAGTGCGGATCCCGGCCGGGACGGCGGGCGGCGAAAAGTTACGACACGGGCCCACACCGGAGCCCGAGACCCATAATGAGTTCCTTTCAGCTTCCAGGGAGTTGCGGAGCCATTTTCACAATTTTATATGCATTCCCGGTTTTACGACTTTATGTTTCCACTATGCTGCCAGTGATACATTTCGGGCTTTTAGGGAGTCGGGAGCAAGTTATGAAAGTGCCGTCTCATCCAAGTATTTTTCACCTTGTTAGGACTAGGGCTTTTGATGTCTGAGATGTGCATCGCCATTTGCTTAACATTTTTATGACTCGCCGGGAGCTGGCACAATAAATATTTCACGAACAAGGACTTGACGCGATGTGAATTTGCCTTTAAGGCGCTATTATGCCAAATGCGGTTGAGGTGAACTTAAGGGCAGTCAGCTTATTTTATTCAAGAGGTGCTCGCAACCATCATTTGAATACCTAATGCAGGAATTTCAGGTGAACGACGCCTCTGCCGGCAGGTGCAAAAGCAGCTCGCAATTCTTATTCACACTGGCAAAATTATGGAGGATAACTGGTGCTTTAGATGCAACCATTTGAGACATCTTCCAAAACCTTTCCTGGGAAATTTTTAAACTAATGGGACCTTGTTCAAGCCGACGGCTCCTTTTTTGCATCGTTTCGTAAATCAGCTATGAGGTACAAAACATGTGCTTTAATATAGCAACGTCTTTTTTAAATTTAATTAGAATATTTGGTATAATATTTGCTTACCTATACAAATGATTTTTTTTTTTTGCTGGGTTGTCTATTGGCTCATCAATACAAAAATTTAATAACTCGGATCAACGCATGACTGAATAAGTCAATTTTGATGCAAATAAGAATTTCATGATGTTCGAGATGATTGCTATTTTTTTAGGTTTAGTAAATCCTTACTTGAAAAGTCCCAATTTTCTACATATTCCCATGAAAGTTTTGTTAAGAATTAAGAAAAAAATACTGAAAAATGACATGATAATTGCGTACTTTTCAGTGTCGGCAAATAATTTACGATATTTGCCTTAAACACATTTATTTCGATGATTTTTTCTGTACATATTAAAAAAAAGGTGAAAATTTGCTAATGCTTCGTTTTGCCCCAATTACTAACGAAATTGTTTGGAAATACGCTGAAATTGCACCTGAAAAATTTACATATTTTAAGAAATGATATATATTTTCTTAAGTACGACTGAACGCGATAATTGTTTTCTTACTAGTCAAAATGTCAGATATACTAAGTTTTAATTTTAAAACGATAACGATATTTGCGAACATATAGCCCAGTATCCAAAATGTAATTTACTACGTTTATTAAATAAGTATAAAATGAAAAACATATTTAACAAATTTTGTTAGACTCTTTTTATTCAAAAATTAGGTATTTCCGGCAAAATATGTATGTATGTGGAATTTTGTAAGAATAATTTGGTAGTTCTATAACCAGGGCTCGATTAATTCGAAGACTGAATGCCTGCTTCCTCCTGGAGCTGTTAAAAAATAGACGAGTCAGCGATCATCAGCTGGCTATTAATTAGGGTTCCGAGGGGCACAAGCATAATATCAATTAAAAATTCCTTGGGAGTATCGATGTAATTACCCGACGATTGGAGAATGCTAATTAAGAGCTGGACGTGCCTTCTGTGCTTAATCACCCGACGATGAGGGCAAATTATTGGCCGAGAGTGGCCTCATAGTCGCTTCCCATGCGACGTTAGGCTATACGGTGAGCCCGGAGCAGGAGCGGGAGCGGAGCTCTGGGTGCTCTGCCCCGGCCCAACCCGGACTTAGGTGAGGTTAATTGCCTGATGAAAAGTGCCCGGGCGGCCGGTTCGTGCTCCTTCATCTCCTTCTAGGATGTCGTCCCCGGACGCTGGACACGACAGCGCCAAGCACATGTTTTTCCTTAAATATGTAAATCGAAGCTGCGGACGAATGACCGGGCCCCGGCGAACCAGTCTACACGGTAATTACAAACCACGCACGCATATGAAATGAGGCTCCGTCCGCACTGGCTGCATAAGGCACGGTGTCGAAGTCCGACATCCGCCCCGCGAAGCACTGGGGCTCCTCTGGCCTGCTCGTTGGCAATTACACGCGATGCTAAATAATTCCCCTGAGCCCCAACAACGCGGTTGGCAGCGCGCGGCTGCATTTGAAGTTATTTATAGGTGCTCCGCGCCAAAAAAGTATCTCCCGGCGAGGCTCAGCATTTTTAGGGAAAGGATAATAGGTGGCAATTAAAAGACGCTGTTTACAAGTTTCGGTCAATAAACGGCGATTACACAAATTGCGTTTTATCCCTGGGTCGCGTTCACGCCTTCAGCGGTGGAGGCGTCGGGACGCCTCTGTCCCAGACCCAGCGTCTGGCGGAGCTCCAGTCGCCCCAAGACGGAAGCGATTTTTATGGGTTTTTAATCACAGCACCAGGGCAAGCAAACACCTTCCTGCTGGGCCTAATTCGGCCGACGTGCGCTTTTTCCACCGCTTAATGGTCGCCGTAATTACAACCATCTGTCTTAAAACCCCAAAAAATATTTTGTACGTTTTGGGCAATTTTCGCTTTTTTCCTTTTGGGAAAGTCGTTACGATTTAGCCATGCTCCGCAATAACTGCCCCAAATATTAATCTTCATTAAATTATGGCCCTTGCGCCCCTCGCCGGGCATGCGTTAAATTTACAGCGTTCAATTTGAAAGGAATTTAATGCGGAAACACTTGGGAACTAATGGACCCAACAAATTAATGAAAATGTTACCTTTTTTCTTACCGTAGCTAAATTTGTGATGCTTGCCCTTGAAAGAGGCGAATGGATCCAGTTCTCATGTTGTGAATGATCTATAAATCTATGAGCCCACACAGGGAACATTTTTTAGTTTAGTTTAAAGGTAGGAAACAAAATATTTACTACAGTAGCAATTTTCAATCAGTTGAAAAAAATTACAAATTGATTGCAATTTTAATAATTAATACTGTAAATGAAGTCCACATGAATACGTAAAATAACATTGCTCATATTGATGGGAAAAAGTTTGAAGAGTTGCGAAAGTTTAAAATCCTTTTTTCTTAAATCGATGAAATTTACTATTTATTCAACACTTGCTGATTTTTCCAAAATTTACAGCCTGCTTTTAAATATCATTCATTTCGAGTGGATTTTTATTGTACCTACCTATCAGATTCAAAAACAAATTGAACAAAAATTAGACATTTTCATCTTAATCCTCGGAAAAAGTAGGATCATATATGTACAATTTTTTTTATATCTAGTTCAGTTGTCGTTAAAATTAATAATTTATAAAGTCCGTATCTTGTGGAGTATTAAAATGTATATTTTGTTGTATGAAAATTTCGACAAAAACTTCTTTAATACCATAAAACACTAAACTACGAATTAAAAACAGTCATAATTTTATATATAGGTAGTAAGAATAATATTTCAATTAAAAAGTGTAAAAATGATTATTGGTTTATGTTTTGTTTCTCGATTGACAAAAAGTACAAATTCTGCAACACACTTTTAGTCCTGACAACTGCAAATCGATTATTGCAAATCTCGAAAAATAACAAATTCGGATGACTCATTTAAGTAGTTATTATCAGGTAGTGTGTGTGAACGCAAGGAGAACATCTGCAGTTCACAAAACTGGCAGGGGTCAGCAGTTCATTAGACAAATATTTAGTTATCTTAGGGTTAAAATGGTAGATTTTCTTTCAAAGCAGTAACTAAAGAATTTTCTAGTTATTGGGTGGAGCAAATTGATCAAGATAAAAGTAGATGGTGACTGAAATACGAGATTTGAAAGGAATAACAATAAATGCCCGGCTGTAGAAGATCCATTAGGACAAGATGTCGGATTGATAAATCGACGCGACGTCAGATGCACGTGAGGTGGACCAGTTCCTGCCGAGGGAGGCTTATCGCCTTGGCTTGACTAATTACTGGTCCTGAATCCTTTCGATGGCATCCGAAAGTTCGTCATCATTAGAAAGCCATTTTCGGTGCTCGATAAATTAGACCGGCCTGAAGGGTACATTCTGAGGTAAAAGCAAGGTAGGTCCTCCGACAAGAGCCCGGTATTCATCCGGAGACAAATGAACAATGACGAATCCCTCGGTGTGCAAACACACTGCTCCCTCATTAATCAAATTAATTCCGCTGGTAAGACATCGGCTGCTTGATGAGACATGGGTTGGGGCTGGTTTTTCTTCCTGGTCGCGCTGACAGGGGTTTCGACCCTTAAACCCAGCTCGACCACGACCAATCTCAAAAGCGATATATTTTTTTGAGATGTGGGAAGGGCTCAGTTTGTGCCAAACCCACCGCAATGCGTCCTGAGTAATTCCCGATAGTAAAAGCGAATTTGACGCCCCTTCCCAGCTGCCACGACGGTCGGCGTCGATCAAATTCCATGGGAAAAACTAAAATTTAGCCAGATGAAATTGATGGTGCAACTCCCCGACCTCCTCGAAATAATTAATTGCGTCGAGGAGCATTAAGTGCGCTTTAATTAGCGCAATATGGCGATGTTACGTCTTGTAAAAACTCCCCTCAGCGCGCCTTTTTGAGTAATTGATGAAGACTGCGCCCAAACGTGAAGTTTGCTCAAGACAACTCTTCTTAGCCGTGTATTTGTTCGACTCATCATTCGCTGATTTGTTTGCTCAACAATGGCTTCAAGAAATAATTTTTCGTAAGCTTCTTGGCCGTGTTTAAGTTAGGAACTTGCGCAAACACTTTTAGAGCTTCTGAAAATTTAATGACGAGGGACATCGGGTTGGGATATTTATTATTTATTCCGCGGAATGCCTTAGATGGCTCCTCGCTTTGATTTGCGATTAACAGATGTTTACTTGGTGACTACTGTAAGCCAGAAAACTTAAATTAAGAAATGCCTTCTATACTGTTGACTTTCTGTTGGGCGTAGTGTTTTCTGGATGTATTTACAGAAAGTTATTTCGAAGGGTTGCTATATCGCTATTTGAACAGCTGTCTAAAAGAAAACTATAGATTGCTTTCAAAATGCAGAGGCGTATCAAATTCTTCGTACAGATAGTCACAAGAAAGCCCTTTCTCGACGTGAAACGGTTTTTTAGTTAAGAGTTTACTCTGGGAAATAAAGTTTTGTATTAATGAAAATAGTTGGTATACTAATTTCTAAGAACCATTTTGCTTTAGTATGAATTTTAATCTCTAAATTTTCAAACTAACTAGAATAATAATAATAATAATAATTTAACTTTTAAAAATGAGACAAATAATCCAAAATTCGAACAACATAAATTTCATCAATTTAGTATTGATAATAATTAACGAAAATTGAATTTTGAGTAGTCGTTATAGACCACTATAAAACAATTTTTTTTTATTTTAGTAAGTTTAGCAAGATAGAAACAGTGCACTTAGTTAATAAAAATAAAATAAGAGCCAATTCGTTATTACAACCCATAACTTGGTAAACTGAAGGAGCAAATAATTGAAATAATAATTTATAATATGAAAATATTGAACCTATCCAATTCAACTATTTCTTAAAATTTAGAACAATGATTTGCTGATTTAAGGGCAATTTTTCCAACAAAATTTTCCAACTTTCATTCTTCGTTTTAAAATTGAATTACCTAGATGACATGAAAATAAATCTTTAGGGGTTGTTAATATGTATGGGACTATAAATTTTTTTCTCTCCTTGTCTTCAATTAAAATAATAAATTCATTGGCAATTTCCGACACATCGCTTTAAAAAGTGCGAAAAGCAGCAATTTTTGGTTATTATTAGATAGTGCGATAACTAATTTAATTAGGAATAAATTTCCTCAAGAATTTTAAAAATCGACTATATTAAACAAAGTAGGTACCTAAATTTTATTTGATAACTTTTGTCAAATTCACGAAATTCTTGTTGGTTTTCATCTACTGCTGATTTTGTTAGAATAGTTTGCGTGGCTTTAGCAGCATCGCAATGTGAAATTTGCGAAAATATTGATGTTTAAAAAAGTGCTCAGTGTTCATATGAAATTGAAAAATGACGAAGTTGCCTGTGCCATCGAAAAGATTCAATCCGGTAATTAGTTAAACCGAAGGCGATAAGCGTCCCTCTGCGGGAGCTGGTCTGGCATTTGACACCCGATCGATTTATCAATCCGACATCTTGCCCTAATGGAACTTCGCGGCCGGGAGATGCGATCGGGGGCATTTATTATTATTCCGTGATCTCGCGGTCCGCCTCGCCGCCTTGGACCGGCTCATTGACGGCGCAGGAGGAAGATGTGCACGGAGTACAAGACGCTGCTAATTTATGCGCATGGGAAACCACTCCTGGCGGGGCTCCTCCGCAGCCTCCGGTCCAGGTTTAATTGCGCGGCCGGTAACAAATTGCGCGTGCGTTGGTGCCGACAAGTTTATTTGCGCGGCCGCGATGTTAGTGAACGGGCCCACTTCCGCAGCAATTTAGGAGCGTCTCTAGCATCCCTCTAACACGCTTTGGCGATTATCCTAATCGCCGCGGCCGCGGTGGATATCAATTTTAGCTCTCAGCGAGCGGCGAACGCGGCCCTGTTCGCCGGTGCTCGCGGCCCCATCGCGCATTATTTATGGTGTCGAAACGCGTTGCGGAAACACAACTTTCCGCGTCGGCCGACACGGCGCGCATATGACTTTATCTTAGTTTTGATTCCGGCCGACACTAAGCTTGTTTAATTTGCCCACTAATCGGATTAGATTTTTTCGCTTTAGCTCGATTTAAATTTTCACTGCATTAGCGCTACAAATGGGACAAGTTTCACATCTTGAACATTTTTTTCTCGCCCGGCCCCCGATACACACCATGTGAGATTTATGCAGGCGTCTCAAGACGCAGTGCTGCGACCTCCTTCCGCGGTCGCGAAACTCGCTCCGCGGACTTAAACTTAATAAAGAAGTAAGACGAACGACACCATGACAGGTTACGATGATGCCCTGACGGCAATTTGTACACCGCTAAGTGAGGTGCGTTTATTTATTGGCACAGCAAATGCTTTAGTCGTGTAAATCTTCGCGAAAAACTCGATATTAAAATCGCGCGTTACTAATGGGATTGCGAAAAATGAGTCTTAGCAGATTACCTGTCTAGCGGATGAATATATTATTCGAAATGTGAAATTTTGGTCATAATGTTATCTCTTCCTTAATTTAGATAACGCTCAGTAGCAGAAACATTTCTATAAAATTCAACACTTTACTATCTGCTAATGACGGTCGTTACCTCTTTCTTTCATTTCGAAATGGAATTGAATGGGCTATAATTTGCAAGTTTATTTTCATTTTACGAACTTGTGGTGCGGTCATCAGCAAAATGATTTTATTATTTTGGGAAAATTTGGGCGAAGTATAAACATTCATAAGTATGATACCTGTGAACATCATGTCTTACTAAATGGTCTTTGAGATATGAGAGCCCTTTTACCACAAGTACTCTTAAGGGAACTTGTTGAGAGGTGCAAGAGATGATTGTATCAATAAATTTCCTCTCGGAACATCTTCAGACTGGAATTCAACCTGATTTGAGATTTCCTCATATATTTTGTTTCTTCAAAGTTAGGTACCTATGTACTATTATGAGAAATATTATTCTTAATATGAAAAATCTTAAACTATAGTTTTTCTTAAATTCACTTAGATATATTTATAACGCGGAAACGGACAGGATTTAAATTAAAAAATATTCGTTTGATTGGTCTTACTTACTTTTTTAATACGGAAAAGTGTCATTAGGTAACTATGAATTTAATTTTTAAAATCATTGCGTTTTTAATTGTTCACGCTCTTTCTTTGAGGTTATGCAACAGCGGTTTAATGAAATAAAAATAAAATGAATGAGTTTAGTATACGAATGAAAGGAAACTTAGTGCTTAAAAGTTTATTTAGACACTGTTCAAAGACGCAATTCTAAAATTTAAATTCAAATAAAACCATTGGATGTCATTTTTTGAATATTGGAACGCAACTAAAAAAATGGACGCTCACTGAACTAAAATTGGCATTGGGGATCCATAGTTTTAAATGCCTAGACGAATTCAGAAATATTATGTACCTATACCTACCGAAATCCAAAGCGTGGTTTCTTAGTTTTTTAACCCAAATCTACATAAACTGCTCAGAAAATAATGTTCAGGCTCTGTAAGCCTTTCGATATTTTTACAATTCTGTCTTGTGCAAATTGCAATAGCATCCGTTTATAATGCTTACATTATCATTTGCATGACGTCATTGAGCGCGTCGGATTTGGGTTGGAACGTGTGCATATATTACATACAAACATTAATTTGAATGCTACGCCCCTTGAGCGCTCCAAGCGCTAGGCCGTAATCCTTTTGAAAAATGTTAGCTTTGATTAATTCAGTTTGAGTTTACTTTGAGATACGACGTGCCAGCGTCTACGCATCGCAGAACTTTTCCTTGGCGGTGCCGTACCGACGCATTCCGCCGCAATTTATCACTATTGACTTCCGCGCCCACGCCGTCGCACCAGCGCCCAGTCCTTCGGCTGGTCGGCGCTAATCGACTCTGATAAATTCTGCTCGCCCATCGGATTATCAAAGAGATCCGGGGAGGAGTTCTCGCGCCCAATCTGCTTGTAAATTTCAATCTCATTAATAAGCTAAAGTAATTTTCCGCTAAATCTCAGCTTTCTGCTTTCCCAGACCCTCGGGCTCTCATCTTGGCGAATTTGAAAGGTTATTTGAGCGAAGTAAAAATTTTATTTAATTACCGCCCCCGCCGGTAGATGGTTTATCTTGGCCACATCAGATAGCTTGAGGGGGTGGGGCGGGGGGGATTGAGAACCGACGTAATTAGAACGGAAATCGATCGCTTCGAGCTGTATCCGTCGAACGCAGCGCAGATTCAGCCTGGAAGATTTCAGACCAATTTCCGACGTTTTAATCAAGGCCCAGGGCCGGAATATTAACCACACCCCCAGGATCCGTCCACCCGGTTAGAAGATGAATCTCCGGCCGCAGCTATCCGCCTTTGGAGCGCGAAATATCGCCGCGACTTTGTTGAATCAGCGCGAGGTGGCCGGGGATTTGCGCTCGGATTTTGAATTAATTCGAATCCAATTTCTGCGGTTTGTCGGTAGTTACTGTGGTTGCGACCAGTGTGACCACTCGAGAAAATCTCAGAGGTTGAAAAAGTACGTACCTATACATAGTACATGCATATATATTTTACATAATCAAGCTTTCTATTATATAATTTTATTTTTTGTCGTAACTTCCATACTAAAAATGTTTCCTTTTAAAGAAGATGGTTGAAAAATAATCATTTAGGTGCCTAAGTTTTCTTCCTTTCAGATTCAAAAAAAAAAAAAAATCAAATGGCTCAAATAACGCCTTGAACCCTAAACTTTTTCCATAAAATACGCATTTATTATTTCTTTCCAGATTTGAAGTTTACGCCAAAAATATCGTGTAGGTACTGTGCAAATTTTATTCTGAGTAATGCGAAGTAATGCTGCGTAATGCTACGTAAATCCAAGTAATGCTTATACCGATTATACGGTAAGGGTGAAGTGCCAGTACGAATAACTGTAATTGCTCCTTATTCGATTTTTTTAATTACCATTAGGTACTATAGTACTGGTACTGATAATCCATTTTACATAGCAATATTTGTAATGGTCATGCCTATATGTATGTATGCATTATGTTAATGCATTTCCAAAGTTATGCATTATTTTACAAATTTCAAATTTTAGCCTCTTTACGCAATAAATCAAAAATATGAAGAGTATCAAATTGGACATTAATACGACTGCAATCATTTGGTAACCCTGCTCACGATGCCCGCTGCCGTGGGTGTGGACTGGGAGCGCACTCGCGGTGCTAAAGACCTCGTCCGCTGTGTTTACAAGGCGAGTGGTGCAGCCAAGAATTCATTAGAATCAATTAATGCGATGACTTCGTGACCCCGTGCGCCGATAAGATTCTCGCAAGACGGAGGGCAATAAATAATAATTATCGCGGTCCGGCGGCCGCATCAAACCTGCCGGGATGAGGGTTATCGGCGGGTTTCCTCGATTCTATTAGGCGATCCGGGCAACCGGTTGCCCACTCGTAAAAAACTCCACAAAGGACGTCTCACTTCTTTACGAGGGGATTTCGTGGCCGAGCCTACGTAATCCAATTGAGGGCGCGGGTCGCATTTGATGACCACAGAATAGCCGTCTGGATCGGATCAGGGTTTCATAAAAAAATAAAAAAAAATAAATAAAAGACATTTCGTCCCCCGAACCCCCGACCAGCTGCAGCGGCGAAAATTGAAATCGACCTCTGGGCTTATCTCTGACGCGCTGTGTAGGCTTCTTTAAGTACATTTCCTTCCTCTGGTTTAAGTAAACCACGTCCAGACTCATGTGGGGCCAATTAATGTCAAAAATATATTTATTGCGGCACATCCATTGATATCGGTGCTGTGTGGAATGTGGGGCCGTCTTGTCTAAAATCCCCGAATCCCCGGCCGGACCACAGACCTCTGCGGCGATGGTCCGGAACAGAAGAGGCCAACCAGACAGACACTATTAATTTTATTATGCACAAAATCAATTTTAATTGCTGCGTTTATCGTGTCACCCGATTCCTGAGGTGACCTTAAGATAGCACGCACCCTGGCTTCATTTAACGCCGATATCTTCGAAGTTGCTGGGGCCTCCTGATAAAGGGGTTGCTTCCCGGCCAAGGCGACGGCAATTTGAGTTTAATGGCTAGTGAGACAGATTCCACTAAATCTTGCCCGTTCATGGAGCGATGAACAAGGCGTAATTACAAAGTGAAATCGATAATTGTTTTTAGCTCAGACTTATCTCCTTATTAGCTGCTATTTGTGCAGCTGCACGTCTTTAAGATTACTAGACTTTTTGGGACCTTTGGAAGTTGTCTATTTTTATTAATTACTCGGACTCTGAACGAACGATTTATAGGCATTTATGTCTGATTAATTTTACAAAGGAAAGAGTTGAATGATGAGGTTTAAAGTAAATCGAAAATGATTCCATTGCTTTAGAAAATACAATCTATAACTTTTTCGGGGAGGAAAGCAGTATGTGAATTACAATTATTCCATGACATTACCTACATTGAAAATAATTTACTCCTATACCATTATCATGAGCGGTAATGATTACTGCAATGGTAATTTTAAAAGTAACGGTTATTAATTACTAGTGAAGTTTCATTACCATATGTCCAATTTTAATTGCGCTATGATGTTTAGGTTTCACCTCGAAGTTTATTTTTTATTTTAGTTAATGCTTAATTTCTATTCAAACATTTAGTACCTATTCTTATTTGATATTTTTTAGCATTTTTCGTTCTTTTAAATAAGTCGTAAAATATTTTAACATAAGTATAGGTATATTAATTAAAACCCCTGTAATGAAAGTTTTTCAACGACCAAGTGATACATCTCACTCCTATTTTTGAACATTTTTCGGGTGCGTCTACATAGTTCTGTAGTGAAATATTATTCGTATATAAAATGCATAATTTTGCTGTTTAATTTAATATTATGCAGATTGTTTTAAAAAAGTTGTTCGTAATTTTTGCAGGCATGTCGCTTTATTTGCATATTGAAATTTTACTTTGAATATGATACAAATATAATAACTATCAAAATTTAAAATATTTCCCTGAATTCTCTCTCATTTTATTAAAATTCTGTTTCGATATTGAGCCTGCTCGCAACTTTGTGAAACATTCTATTCTCAAATAACTCCGGGGAAAGGGGGGGCCTAATGCAAAACCGCCCGTTGCGCCTCATAATGAAATTCAATGCAAAATATCTGGCATGCAGAAAATGGTTTATGAAAATTTCATAGGAAAAATGCAAAACAAATTTCGCTGTGCTCGCATGCGTGCCGTGCCGCGAACAAATCCAGCACACCGCCAGACCAGACATGGAATGCTTGAGTTTGGGGCCATTACGGAGCCGTTTGAGGACAGAGGGCCTTTGATCAGCGCGGACTAGGAACAAAAATCCTCCCAAGATAAAGTCCCATTCATATGCAGATGCTTTCAGTGGACGGGACTCGGACAATACCTATTCATGTTTTCATGGTTTCATGGGTCCGTGGTTCCATCGGCTCCGGGGTTCCGTCACCGACGTCGTCTACTTCCTCATGCCATTTGGACGTGCATAACTCGGGCGCCGCCGGGTGATGGTATTTTTGGACTATCGCGTGCATGTGCTCAAATCGATCACCCTGAAACGCAGCCCGGCTCCCGACTGTTTTAAATGAATCACTGCGAGCTGCGATTAAAATGGCCGCGACATTTGATATGTTAATTTTCTCAGGAACGCGACATGCACTGAAATTGCACCGTTTCATAAACTTTCGCCAAAGGCGGGCAGGAAGGGCCACCTGAAAGGGATCAGTGGCATTAAAGAGATAATTTGCTGGGGCGACGCGTTCGATAATTGCAGTCTGTTGCCGTAATTGTCACTAAATGGTTGAAACTGATACCATCGACAAATTGGTTGTTGTGATTTACGCGGTTTATGTATAAATAATTCGATTTACACCTCCGCTCAGATATCAGAGTATTAACCAGATTTATTTTTTCAATATGAGAGTTCTTGGAATTGGGCATAACTGTTGCATTTATTACTTTACATATTTATTAATCTCATTGAGCATTCATTTTTTTAGTTTCTATGTTTTATATTTAGAATTTTGTGTTCTTTTAGACAGAAATTTGTACAAATTAACATTGTTATCTAAAAGTGTTCTTAGTTTGAAGTATATTACTTATGCCAATTACAAAAACGCGTTTAAAGGTTTAAGAAGTGAACTGTCCGTAATTCAAGGCCTAATTACAATGAAAACTTTTTAATATATTTTTGGTATTATACCTATACCATTTGATAGAAAAAAAACAATATTTTCAAATTTATGAACGAAATGAATATTACAGATGTAGAAATGTGCGATATGATACTAAAAATATCGCAAACATCAAAAGGAATTTTATATTCAAACGATGCTCCTTTCTCGAAAAAGTAAAAACATCAAAACATGCTGAAATTCGAAGTTGTAGTCTTTTGTACGTTCCCGCCAAATGAATGTCTCGTTTCGAAATGGACGTAAATTATTGTAACTTATGCAAAGGACGAAGGTTGAGGTATTTTCTCCAATCTGAAGCGTGCTGCTCTAATCCCACTAAGCCCCAATATTAAAAGTCACATCAAAGGGAAATGAAAACGAAATAGAACGGCTCTGATGAGTGCGATGCGATGGATGCCATAGACGGGTCCTCCACCCAGCCCCGTCCCGGTCCGTCTGGCTGCGTTGAATAATAGAAACGCTCGGTTCGGTTCCCATCATTTGCGTCCGGATCGGCGGTAGTAAGCTAAGGGCACTTTGATACCAATCTTCGGGTGACCTCTCACAATAACCCCAACCGGAGCCGGGTTTTATTTTTACGTCCCACATAGCGCGCTGCGAGGACGTGTCATTGACAGATCCCACCTAATGGCAGCCCTTCTTCCGCCCATTCAGATTCAAATCGATCTGCCGCTGTCGTACATATTTAATGAGACTCAAGCTCAAAGGGCTCGATGCAAACGAGGGTGAGGGCCGTGCGGCGAACCCGAGACCCTGCCAGAAGCCATAAATTGATACGTTCCTGCAGCGGCGGTGGGGGAGGGGAACCCTTTAAATTAAGACGCTAACACAGCCGAGAACTGCCTTCAGGCTGCCACTTAATCAGAAACTGACGTCAGTGATCGGGGTTTAATTGAAGAATTGTTATGATAGGACCAACTGCCTGCTGCCGGTCCGAATCAGGCTCGAGATGTCGACGGACAGCTGTAATAATCCACTTAACCGCAACGGACGAAACCCAATCGCTGCCGCACATCTCAATGTCAGAATTCATCTTATGTGAAACGAATCTTTCGGCTAGGCGGCATAATTGCCACCGATCAATCAGAAGCACCAACGTAAGTGGATGGGGTCAGAAATTGTAGGCAATTTACTCATAACATCATAACTATGGGAACAAATTTAGCCCAAATTTAGACGTTTTACTTGATTCTAAATTATCACTGCTCAAATGTATTTCGACCAATTTCCGAATTTTCAAAGTACATACCCTAAAAAAACAAAAACAGAAACACAAATTCAAGTTTTTAAATTTAATTCATCTTCTTTACTTATTTCGGTCAGGCTGAGGGATCGATTTTGGATCTTCTAGATTAGATATTAGTTCAACTCGCTCCTCGCTCAGTCACGAAAATCCAATCAATTTAATTTTTTTTTAATTTCAAAACATTTCTTTAAATTAATAGCATTTGATTTACCTACATTAGAAATATTGTGCTAAAATAGAAAATGTTTTTCGTAAGTTCTCCATTGGGATTTCACTAATTTTTAAGATATGTAGGTATATGTTATAAAAAACGTGAATGAATTTCGGAGGAGCTTATTTTAGGCTTAGTTTGAAATATTTCTTCAATTAAGAAAAGACACTATACGTAAGCAGTGTTTGTGTTAAAAAAATTACCCTCATTTTTTCATTTTTGAAACAATTTATCATGCAAAACGAATAGCCACTTTTGAAAAAACAGTCGTGAAATACCTGTACAAGTACAAAAAACAATTATTCGTACTTCTCAAAATGTAGAATATTTTATTATGATATTATTTTTTAATGTTTATTTAAAAAAAAAAAGCTTTGAATGTTCCAGGTCAAATAAATTTGTAAAGTTTGTCATTATCTTCTTATACATATTTACATATGTACACGTATACCTATGTGCTAATTATTGACCAAATAATTTAATTTCATAAGAAGTGTTAAGTGATTTTTACAGCAGTTCCCCTCAGATTATGAGTTATAAAACAACAAATCAATGTATTTTTTCAAAAAAGACTTAGCACTTTCGTTTCAATTTATGATCATCAAAATTTTAAAGTGGTTGCCAAAATGAATTGCCATCAAATTCTTTCGCACACCTCCTTTCATGAACGATCAGTTTAAACTTTAATTTAATGTTACGGAACAGAAAATAGATTCATTACGGAGGACTGGCTTTGAAAATATTCATGTTTTATTTTGCATATTTACAAGTCATGATAAGACATTTCGAATTCCATTGATAATTAAAACTGCTCGCAGGTTAAAAAACCTTTGATAGAAATTGACATTAACAAATTGAGTGCCTGACCTTTTTTCAACGAAGAGGGAAGAAACAGATGCAGGCTGTTGTTTAAATTAGATCAAATTGAAATAACCGTTACAAGAAAAGACCATTACATGAGTAACATTTTGTCGAAATGTTAATTTCGAAAATTGTCTTTTCGTGTTTCACAAATTCGAGTTTATAAACCACAGCCGAGAGAGAGGCTAATTTAAGAGTTGGTCTTTCCCACCTGGCTAGCCTCAAAGGCTTGAATTGGGCTAACAAATTTTTCTACTTTGTCGATTGATATTTCCGAGAGAAAACAAACCGCCTTATAAGCATCTCATGTTTTAGATAGTTTAAGATAATATGTCCGGTGCGGCGCGTACGACTTCGCCCGCTGCGCGCATTTCCTCAAGAAACATCGTAATTTGTGGCGGCTACACGAGCTCCGATTAGTCTTAATCTTAATTCGCCTCCAAATTTATGAGACATAATGAAATTCAAACTGAGAAATGCTCTGATTGGGAAAACAGGTCAGCCTCAGCGGCAGAAAAAGGTGCTTGGGGACCACCTAAGATGCAGGCTGAGAGATTTGTGAAAGGGTTTCAATCGGGGAAATTTGGGCAGGTGTAGGTACTTGGAGTTTATTGCTTCTCCAGGAAGTTGTAGTTTTATTGGCTTTAAAGTAGCACTAAAGCCAAATAAGAATTTTATGTGATGCCCATGAGATCTGGCAAAATTGCTTCGGAAACCAGAGCCGTAATGGGGGGGTTTTTGGCGCAGAGGGTATCCGTCAAAGCTGTCAGACATTCATATTTCATTATGACTTATTCGAAATTATTTCTGTCTTGCAGGCCAATACCGCTCTCCGAGGATTACGGAGCATCCGAGTGATACAGTGGTCCCAAAGAATGATCCCGTCACGTTAAATTGCAAAGCCGAGGGCAAACCCGAACCGACAATCGAATGGTACAAGGTAAGAGAATAAATCTTTCGAGCATGAAATTGCGCCTGCAAAAAATAAAGGAAGCGTCCGGGAAGGATATAAAACAAACTAATAAATCTCCTCGTTTTCCGATTTTTCCCCCCCAAAAAAAGGATGGCGAACCAGTCAAGACGAGTCCCAATGATAATAAATCCCATCGCGTTTTATTGCCATCCGGCTCTCTATTCTTCCTGAGGACAGTCCATGGAAAAAAGGAACAGGACGGCGGAGTCTACTGGTGTGTGGCGAAAAATCAAGCTGGAAAGGTGTACAGCAGAAATGCGACACTCCAAATAGCAGGTACGTACCACCCTGTGTCCAGCCCAGAAGGGTCCTCAGGGACAGTCTTTTCTTTTGAGCATAATGTACTTTTAAATAGGACGCTGTAATCTCGAACTGTCCAAATTAAGTTTTTTGTTTTTCGAGTCTGACCAAAAGCTTTAGACTTTGGTTAGAGTTACCGCAATTTAACTTTTTACTTTGTAAAACCAAGATTACAATTTACATACACATGAACCTTTTAATTCGATCAATTTATGCCTTTAAGGGATATTTTCATATCTACTGTTAAATGTCCACATAAACGTCCTATAAGAATATACTGTAAGACATATAAAAATTTTAATTAGTTTAGCTTAGGTTTTACAAATTATTTCGAAACCTCAATTCGACGAAACTAATGTTTGATCAGTGACTTTTGTGGTAGGTACCTACATTTTTGTTTAGAACATAATATCTTAACACATAAAAGGTATCCTTACCTTTCCTCGAAACGACTCAATGAATTTTTGAGCTCTTATAACTTCGGTCTGGATAATACTTCATAGCTTAAATTTTCAGACTAGCAAAATATACCAAATTTCATTTTTATATAGTTCAGCTACTTTAAACGCAAATTTCACTGATTTCATCACACAACAAACAGCGTACAAACAAATAACGATAATATTAAAAAGTGTGATTTGTAGGTAATTAATTCAAAAGTTCTAGAACCTTTCCGTAGAGTAGAATGACGATAAGATTATTATTTATATGTAGGGATAAAGTAAAATACCCCACCGCTGGTTCACGAACAACCTACTAAAAGAATTGTAAATTTTGCATGAAATATTCGAGGAAATGTATTTTTGCCATTTGCCATAGTTGCGCGAAACGGCCAAGCCTTATAACTTTCTTTGAACATGATGTAGACTTACTTAGGGCTTGTCTCTAACCTAAGAGTAAGAAATGACAAATATTTAAGTCTAAAAGATTTGTGAATCACGGCTACATTTTAATCATGAAATGTTTTTGATATATGGGATATGTAAGTATATGAATATCATGGCACAATACATCTAAAGAACGAAATACTCATCTTTATTTACATATGATTCAAAAAGAAGCCAACCACTTTTTATTTGTCATTCTTTAATAAATTCTATTAAAGTGAAAGTATTTCTCAATGTTTTAAACCTTTCATATGATATCCAATATAACCTAGTAGCAAACAATTGTTCTTCTAAACCGCTAAAATGAAGAAAATTAAAATTACCTATTTTTTCGTTTAGTGCCAAATTTAAAGTTATTGCCCACTTGTAATAAAGGTGAAAGAGATACGGGTATCTTCTTAAGCAGTAATATTTCAAAAATTCCATATAAAACCATTGAGCATTGCATACCTACAAATCTACTTATATACATATAATAAAATCAGAATATCCGCCTGTACCTTTGGGACCCATCCCAATATTATGAATGGCTCTATCTGTCTGGGAAATGTAATTTATTCGAAGTCATTATAATTCCCATGGAACTACTTTTCTTCTTTTATTTTAATCCTCGCCTAACTCGAGGACGTCCTACACATTTCCCATTTTCCGGACGGATTTGCTTAACTCAGGAAAAATTATGGCACTGAATGTGAACGTCGTGATTAGCTAAGCTCTTAATCCTCTTAGCAAGGCTTTAATTATTCGCAATGGGAAATTTGCCTTATACACGAATTACCTTGGCCAATTTTAGCTACTGAATGGTCGGCGCTTTTCGATGTTAAGTAAAGAACCTAACGAATTGCCACAGTTATCTCGGGAGAGGGGACATTTAAAAGCAATTTGCCGAATGTTCTTAATGCTGGTTATTTTTTCTTATAGATACCATTTATAATTTGCTTAATTGTATTTCAATTTAAAATAACTAGGCATATTTTATCATTTGCATTTAGTCATATCAGTTTTGAAAACTGAGTCCAAGTATTGTTTTATTTATTTAGTATTTCGAACAAAAGTTCTGGAATTGCAGAAACCTCTATGAAATTTGCTACATTGGAGATTTAAAAGGGCATTTAAAATCACTCTGTCTAAAATAAATTTCTCCTTGAAAACTTTTAAATTAAAGCATAGAATTTAAAATTAAATATCTCAGTTTCTTTTGCATTTAAAAAAAAAATGTATGCTTACCTTTTAAAAGCTAATAGTCTGTAGTCTGTATTTTAAGATGGCATTAGTCGTTCTTTTTCAACATTTTAGAAACCATAATTATTTTTAAAAATAAAAGTGCGAAAGGGCATAGGAAAAAAAGGAAACTGGACCCGAATCAATGTTTTTTCTGAATGTCTACAAAAAAATATTATGTAAGTAGGGGTGTTCCTAAGGGTGAAAACCATCCACAACTTGTTATTAAAATGTATCATCTAAAAAGGCTTTATCAGAGTGGTCCAAAACTACTTTTAATTTATTTTTATGTTGTTTTGTTTTCGAGATATGGAGTGAAATGGAGCGTGAATTAAGATACATGGCGAGTCCCGATCCCCTTAAATGTTGATAAGGACTGGTTCTGGCCCTTCACACATGTGACATCGTTTAACTCCAAAAAAGTTTGACTGCTTTTTGCCCGGCAGAAGACGAAGACGCACTCGACTGAAACAAATTGTCCTCAGAGGGGAACGTCTTAGGAACTAATTCCCGGGCAATTTTCACCTCACATAATGTTCGGTTTAATTTATCTGCACGTGCTAAATGCGGTCGTCCGGGGCCCCAAAATAGCGCTCGAGACGAACCCCAGTGCGATAAAATTAAAGCGACACGCATCAGCCGCAGTCCCGACTGCAAGCTGCGGCTTCAGTCACCTTGCTCCGGCTGAAGACTTCTCGGGTGCACAGAAGGAAGATAAAACCAATTTATGGCCCCTTTCAGACTTTCTTAAATTTTTTTGTTTGTTTTTGTGTTAGAGGCCTGCCCTTTGCGTTCCCAGGCTCAGCCTCAGGATCGCATTCGTTTGGGGCCCTCCAGAAGGGCTCAGGAGCACGTGGCATTCTTGCTGCGGAGTCGTCGTTTAATGCCTCCGCCTCTAAAAATGGATCGGTGGCGGAGGCTCCATTCGTGGCCTCCAGCATCCAACGACTTTTTATTTTTGCACGCCCGAAGACAGCGAGGCAAGTTTTTTCCCATCTTCGATGTCAATTCGTAGCCTCTCCCGATAGCCTCTAAAAGGTGCTCCTCCAGGAATGCGCCGCTTAATCCATCTCGATAACATAATTACTGCTGTGTGCGTGCTTTTAGTGACAAACGCGGCATCTCCTGACGACCGCTAGACTTTTAAGGAATTTCTAAAGTGCGCGTCATGAATCTTGCCGCTTACATGGCGAGTGATGCTGATTTGATTCCGGATAGTGCGTCTTCGGCTTTGCAGTGACAAGTTTTTGATTTTCTGAAAGACTTAAAGGGTCACGAAGAAGGAGGTAGCATTCATTGAAATGCGGTTTTTCGTTATCTTATGTAAAATACAAAAAAATCTGCTTCGCAGGCTCATTTGTTCAGACGTTTTCAGTATCAAAGTAATTCTCAATTCCATTTTCTAGTATGCAGATTTGTAATTATCTCGTGTTTATTTACATTCTTATTTGGCATTTGTAAAAGATCGTTGCTTGAGATCTACATATACTAAAAAGCAATGTCAGTTCCGTGTTAAGATTTTCTATTGATTAAAACATGAGCACAGAATAAAAGACTATAAACACGAGAAGTAAGAAAATTACATTTAATAACTCAGATAAAAATTGAAACTTTACCATGGAACTCAAAATATTTGCTCATAAAATAGAACACCACTCCTTCTCCTTGTATAAAATGAAAACTACAATAAAAAATATTCTAAAAATTTTTAACTTTAACTCTTCAGTTGAGAGATATCCTCTTTACAGTCGCTTTCGAGATAACCCCTTTGAAATGATTTTGGAGTATTGCCTCGCGGTAAATCATTGAAAATTACAATGAATATCTGAAAAAATGCGGAAATTCAATTTTCATAGAACGAGCAGACTCTTCCCTGAAGGCGAAGTAGCCCTTATCATAGGAGTATCCGGAATCATACTTGAATTGATTAAAAAATGTGCTCGAAGTTAATTAAGTAGCTTGACTGCTGAATCTTTTTTAAGTGAGGATATAAATATTAAATATATGCATGTATGTAATGCATGTATGTTGCAAATTATCTTTATAAATAAAGCTCTATGTAAAACTACGAATCATTATAATATACACTCGCAAAACAAAAAGTGGAAGAATTTTTCAGAGCTGAGTATTGCCATTTTCCAAGCGCAGGGGTCATCTTTCTAAAATGCACTCTAGGAAAAAATTGTAAAAGTTTATACCTACCACTATGTATGTATAGGTACATAGAAAAATAATATGTAAATTTGTTTACATATTATTTTTCTATGTGAACGCAAAGGTAAATTATGTAGGCAAAGTTACTTCTTTTTTTGAAAAATTATATCGGCAAAGGACAAACATACGATAATCGTTTTACTTTTCAGTACGATTAATATATTTTTAGTTATTTATGACACAGGGTCAAAGGTAAAATTTAGCGATGGATTAATAAAATATTACTTTAAACACAAGCACATCTGTTCGCATATGGTTTGCGAGATGATAAATTCATTTCTGACATTAGGGACATTAACAATTAAAAATTATTAAACCCAAACCTGTCGCAAATCATTTCAAATTACCTGTAGGATAATAAATGTGTTTCTAATGAAATATTTTGTCTATAGGGAATACAAAAATTTCCCAAAATCAAATTTTGCGTCCATTTTGATCCACAGATAGAAAACCCTTCATGGCATTATGATTTACACAATTGCATCTATTAGGATGGGAAAGAGATATTTATATCTTTTGCCATTTCACACTAGCTATTATGAATAATATCTAGAAAAAGTCATTATACATTTAAATCTATCATTCACTATTTCATCACTTTCTCTGCCACAAACATAAAATTTTATGTTTATTTTAATTAGGTGCAATACGATATCACTAGTTAATAAAAGTCCACATTTTAGTGGGATATGCAATCACAGAGTTTTATAATTTTCATCTTACGTGTATACAGCAAAAATTATAGTGAGATTTAGACAGTTTGCACTAATTTAAGTCGATATCGCTGCAATTGCTTTTCATTTTCACCGATGAATTTTGGTTGGTGGCTAGTTCATAAACATGTTGATATGGTGCCTACATAAGTTTTTTAGATATTTTAGTATTAGGGTAATGAGCAACAGAATCTTCTGCTCTGACAGAAGTAATGTTACTAAAATCAGGACAATTTCTACCTGCAATTACCCAAAATCAGGGGGCTAATTGACTTTTCTACATTCGATTAGAGTTGCCCGGGAACGACATTTGCTGCGGTACAAATGACCTGCAGCAGTCCACCGCCGGCGGGGGGTCCATCGGTCCGCACAGCATCCAAACGGAGACGAACGAGGGCCCGCAACAAGCGTGACGTGTTCAATGGTATCGGCGAGCGCAGTTTCAATTTATTTCAATTTATCTCAAGATGGCAAGAAGTACAAGCACCTAACAAGTGTGGAGGAGCCTCCCACTCCCCGCCCCCCGCGCCGATGGAGTCTTCCGGCAGCGGCGGCGGCCTGAATGGGGATCAGATGGATTCATGCGATGCTCGGTGCAGAATCAAGTTTACGTCGAACACAAGCTCCGCCGGCGGCGGCGGCAAATTGCAGTTTGCTCCGTGTGCACGTTGCACTCCGATGTTGAAATGACTTGTTCGCCGCGGAGGCAAGAGTTACAAGGGCGGGGGCGGGGGGCGGGGGCGGGGGGCGGGTGCATCCAATGTGCATCGACTTTAACTTGTTTCCATAGAAAACACACAAGCCCCTGGGGGTTGGAATTAATGGCGCAGGAACAGCCTTTAATAAGGAACCGAAAGCATTTTAGTGGGACTTGGAAAGTGCATTTCACCCCGTGTCGTCGGAATCCGGAGGTATCTTGTATCTTGTTGCCCGCCGACAAGAAATCAGACGATTTTCAATACTCCCCCCTCCCCCCCCCCCCCCCCCCCCCCTCTACACCGGGCGAAAATAGACCGAGAGCGTTCCGAGACCTCAGACTGGGGCTCTATATTTTAATAAATGCAAATTAGATGCAAATTATGCAAAATGGACGACCAGAGATGGTACTACTCAGTGCGTTCTTTACCTCCTCGCCCTTCGGTCGCCCTCAAACATCGCTTTCGATCGCAAGATGCAGATGAACTTTGCGAGGTCGTTAAAGGATTGCCTCTGATTGCACAGAAAAAAGGTTGCGTTCGCTGGATCTCGATCTGGATCTGATCTGAATCTAGATCCAGCTCAAGTCGTCAGCCCCATTTCTAGGCGAATGTGGAGCGGTTAATGGGCCTCGTACTGAGTGCAAACACATTTCATGAAACTTTTTACGTTCCTTTTTATTCAAATAGCGAAACGACTTAACCGCTCCCCCGCTGCCCTGACACGGGACTCTTTCAGGTGTCGGCTGTGTCGATGCTTAATTGACTCATTAATTTTACTAGGCGAGGCGAAATTGCGACCTCTGATTGCTTCTGCTATGGGGCTGTCACCAGTCACGCCTTTGTTTTTCAGCAATTTCCTATTCGAAATTCACACCAATGCATCACTCGGCGACAACGCCTGACAGTCCGTGGCGCCGGGAAGAATTTTGCAACTATTAACTTATCGGCAGGTGTTCTGAAACACACGACACTATACGGCGATAAATTTAGTCTTCAAGTATTCCGATTTCGCGGAATTCCCGAAGACTGTGCAATAAGCAAATTGTGGATAATGCGGTAATCAGGGAAAAAGAGGAAAATGCAAAGTAAGGTGTTTCGTAAAAGATTGATTATGTATCGAAGTTGCTTTGTCAACCTGGAAGTAGATTAGAAAGATCAACAAGTGTTAAGATCAAACTTAAAGGAAGGAAAACATAAAATTTCGATTATCTGCTTGCAGTTTAAGTTTATTCAAAAATTATGTATATGCTTTTAAAAATACATGACATTTTTTAGCAAATTTGTTTTAAATGTACATACTAAGTTCAACTAAAAATCCAAGATTTAATACGTTGAAGTTAGAGGGTTTAAAAAAAATCAGTTATAATCTGAGTTTAACCTAAGCTGAATTAAGTTTATCAGCTTTTATTGCTTACAAAACATAATTTCTATAACAAATTAAATAAACAAGTTGCTAGATCACTTAATTTAATTAAAGTTATTATCTCTTTCTAGTACTTATGTATTTATACTTTAAAATAAAAATTTGATCCCCAGGGTACAAAAGCATTAATTTCATTATTCATCACTAGTAGAAATTATTGAGGTTATAATTTTTTTCGTGAAGCTAAATCTCTTTAATTAATAACGACGCTAAAAGTTTTTCTGTAACAAGTTTACATCACGATTGTATCAGAAAATGTAGGAGCTTGGTACTAACTTGTTATTCGGTCGTTGATCGAATTTTGTGGCAGTGATTAGATCTTAAAAAAAATTGTGCTACGAATGATTTTTTTTTAATTATGGTATACATATTTACTTCGCAGAGAGTTAAATTCTTAAATATAGTATACAACAAATTGTTGTATTTTGAAGGATGTTACTGTATTCCAACTGGACATAATAAACGAAATACATATGTACATATTATGATGGATATAAAATGAGCAATTCATTTTATTTAGTATACTTGACAATAGTATGGGATACATTATGAAATGTATACGAAATTGAAAGCATATTTTTAAATAAATAATTGTTTCTATTACTATCTGTATATTCAACTGTTAATTTGCAATCCCCACAATTAATCGTTTAATAACAATTTCGACAATGCGATGAATTAATCAATTATTTGACATGCGCACTTTTTAATTGATGTGACATTTTGAGAGCATATGTATGTATCCAGACCATAAATTAATCGGCACTTAAATTTAAAGTTCATCGACCGTTTAATACTGCTCTCACGATAGCTGAGTGGTTTCAGAATCGGGCCTCCCATCGCATCAGATAAACGAAAGATATCAATATCTTTCATTTCGCCCATTAAGCGAAGAAATTTCTGCCAATAAATAATTTCCCGTGGAGTTTCTCAGATTCGATCCATAACATCCCGAACACAATTACTGCAAAATTGCGCTTGCGAAATCTTGTCAGTGTCCACCTCTTACTTTTGTTTGCAAATGCCGCGTCATACCGCGACGAAACTGCACATCTGCAGAGCTATTTACCTCCGCTGTTTGGATTTCACATGAGGCCATGTTTGCCTTATTTCGTAAAATGCCATCGAAGCCCCGGGCCCAAACAGAAAAAAATAAATAATAAATATATATATAGGTATCTGTCGCGACCTGTGCTTCTTTAGTTGTTCGAGGAATTCCAGATCACGTTTTGTCATATCGAATCACTCTTCAAGCAAAAGCCGCGCACTGGTCCACCATTGAATCGAATAAACAACGAAAATGGGACCATAAAATGAAAGTTAAATATAAAAAGCCCACTCGTGAGGCCGCTGCCGAGGCTGAGGCTGAAGCTGAAGCTGAAGCTGGAGCACGAACAGATTGAAAAGGGCACCCCGGCTAGTGGAGCGGATCGGGTGACTCTGCGGAGCACATGAGCTCCTCGAAACATACAAAAATGATTGATTTTTCCTCAAGCGACTGGGAGACTTCTTGGGAACGGGAGGCTCGCATGGGTCCGCGACGGCAGTCGAGCGCGGGGCAAACAAACGCCCGCCAGAAACATATTTTCCAATAAGGCAGCCCTCTTTGTGTTTATTCTCGTGATTTATTTATGTGACAAGCAAACAGCATTAAAAAGGCGCAGCATAAAAAGGATGGAGTACCGACGGGCTCACTTCTGGGTCCGATATTGATACTCCTGAGGTCTGACTGACGACGCCGGTGTTTACTAACGCATTTGTTTCGTTTGCTTTCAGTTCTCCGCGAGGACTTTCGGGTCGAACCGAAGGACACCCGTGTGGCTGCGGGTGAGACCGCCCTTTTGGAGTGTGGACCACCTAAAGGGAACCCCGAGCCAACCCTCATCTGGGAAAAGGTAAGCCACTTCGTATCGCACGCCTGCACCGCACACCATCCGTGTCCTACCCTAGAGGTCTGGATGTGTAATGTGTATGCTACAGGGCGACTATGAATTATTTATAGGGCCCACAATTAGGAAATTGTCTCCGAACAGGGCCACTCTTCGTGTTTCTGCCATATGAGCGCCATAAAAGAAATTCATTTTTCCTTCTGACACTTTCCAGGATGGGGTCCCACTAGAGCTAGACGATTTCAGGAGCCAGTCCCACGGAGCAATGTCACGTATCCGAATTGTGGACGGTGGTAATTTATTGATAAGCGATGTGAGGCGCATCGACGAGGGGAAGTACAAGTGTATTGCCCAGAATCTGGTCGGCACCCGGGAGAGCGCCTACGCCAAGCTGACTGTGCAAGGTAAGTAGGCAGTTTAGTTGCCGCGTATGTGCATATTTTATGTAGATTAAATTATTCGATTGATTAACACGGCCACTTCGATTACGGCCCCGCGGCCAGGGAGCCGAGCTTGAGCTCGGTTACGTGCCTTGCCACACTTCGTCGGAGTTGTCTGGGATTAGCACCTATCGTATCTACATTAGCTTTTATTGCTCAAGTGTACTTATTTAACATAGGTTTTTGAACGCATAAAAAATCAAGTATCATAGCATTAGCTTAACTAAAAATTCAGACAAATAACAAAATTCGAAAATCTAACCTACTTACTTGATTGCCTAGAGACAACAAAAACACGTTTTATTGTCGAAAAGAGATTTAGAACATTAAAAAGTTTAGTGGGTTTTAAGTTCTGAAAAATAGGTCTAACTTTAGCTTGCATGATATTCGCAAAATTCATGCGAAAATTGCATTGATTAAATATCTAATAAAATCTTGAGACATAAAAACTTTAAGTATACATATCTAGTAAATTCTTAGGGCGTTAGAAGAAATGAGTACATATTTATAGGTATCTTTTTTATTTATTTAATTTTACGAAAAAAGACAATTTTGTACAAGTTTCATAAAAGACGCCAACTAGCTATAAAATGTATCTAATATTCCAAAAATGCATAGTTTTCCAAAAATGGCACAACTTTCAAAATTTAATTTTATAGCATCTTTATTTTTATATTTATTTTTTTTATTATAATGATAAAATGGTTAAATTTAAAAGTGTCTCTAGCTAATTAATCCTATCCTGGCAGTTTTTAAAAAACACTTACTCTTCGAATTGAGAATCTTCTTCTTTTTTATCTGAGTTTTCACAATGCATTCCATGTTTGTTTTCTTCTTTACGAATTTCGCTAACATATTATGGAGCACAAAAAAACTTCTCAACAATTCATTTTTCTTTCAAAAAACTGAAATATCTATTAAATTAAAGTAGGTGCTTAGTAGTTTATCCCGTTTTCCGAAAAATAGAAAATT
Source organism: Machimus atricapillus (assembly GCA_933228815.1). Lineage (NCBI taxonomy): Eukaryota > Metazoa > Arthropoda > Insecta > Diptera > Asilidae > Machimus > Machimus atricapillus. The sequence continues at coordinate 42,398,228 of OW121786.1, read as the reverse complement.
TTTTGTATCACAATTTGCTACATCGAATATGTCGTTGATTGTTCGTAAAAATTTCAAAATAGTTTTAGCAAAGCTGTAGAAAACCTATATACATACTTACATATGTTTGTACTTGAACCTATCACACCATGCTGTCGCTCGGAGGTATTTGATGTTTCAGATATTTTATGTACATACATATACGAGTATTACAATCTCAGAATCAAGATTAATCTCACGGCAACTCATTTATTAAAATCCATCAAGCCGTTTTAAATTTACGAGGGAATGGAACCATACAGAAACACGCACTCTGGTAATAAATTCAAGATCTGCCAAGAAGGCACACTTTCAGAAGATACTTTTTTAAATGAGTCTGTTGCCACTTAGATCAAAACATGTTTACAAATTGTTCAATAAAATTCTAATTAAGCTAGTCCAAAAATAGCAGAAGTACAAAAGAACTCTGATAACACCTACAAAACATGTACCTCAAAACAACCTAAACAAATTGAAACGAAGTTAAAAAAATTAAGAAAAACAATTTGTTTTTTCGAAGATTTGGTTTCAAAAGTAGACATCCCCGAACTTGGTTGGAAAAAACGTCTTAAGTTAGTAATCTACTATTAAAAGAAGTATTCTGGTGTTAAATCTTGTATCGTTGGAGGCGGTGAAGTTGCCGTCCTAAAGCCGCACTCTTAGCCGCAGACGTTAAGCCGCACCGACCCACCATGAGAAAATCATCGGCGACCGATGCTCGTCCGATAAAGCGCTGAAATTAAATTAGCTTTTCCTCATCTCGGTCGAGCGGCTCAGAAACTGAGATCTAGCCGGGGCCGGGGCCCGGGGCCCCCAGAACGACCGCAGTGGGCTAATTACTTTTCATGGAACGCTTGCGACCAGGGCCCCATTCGGAGTCGCAGACGGATCCATTAAGCCGCTCCACGCCTCATGCGACTCTTTCCAATTTTCTTCGGAGGCGCTTAGATGAAATCTCCCAAAGTGGATTATGCAATTAATTTCTTATGACACTTTGATGCGCCGTGATAGTGGAAATTTATGACATGAATCCGTCAACTCATTATTTTTATATCGTTGGACTTCCACGGCTTGTTTTAATGAAGAGATATTTTATCGGTCGACTCAGGTTTGGCGGGTGAAACTTATAAATGCTATACGATTTTCCTCCATTCAACCGGTTGATTAAATAGAAAATCTCGGAAAATAGCCGGACGACACGGTCTTGTTAACATTACAGCGCCTTTAATTTCTGGTAAGATAAGAAATATGCCTACGCTTTAGCGACTGAAATAGGCCGGACAAACTACTGATAGTCATCGGCGGTAAACCAGGGTAATAAGATTTAAGTACCGAACTACTAAAAACCTTCCCACATAAAGGTTTCTGGTCTCAAGGAACACCGCAGACTCAGGTGTCATTTGCTTGTAAGTTTGTCTTTTGGTGCGGAAATAGAAACAACAAGTAACTATTTTTATGCTCTAGTTCTAGTACCTAATAAAGATTAATATCTAATAATATACCTAACTTTCGCAAAATAAAAGTAATGGAATCAGACGATAAAACCAAATCATTATTAGAAACACCTTCATATTATGCTCAATTTTTTTTTTCTATGAGACATAAGAGTAACGCAAGTCTTTTCAAAATTGTGTTTGCCTTCTCCAAGATTAATGACTTTCAAGAAAAGATGAATGATTTTGCTGCATAAAATTTATTTCATACGACTTTGACTCATGCAAACAGTTTGCGGCCAACTACAATAACATATTTCCACAAAACACGAACGCGGAAATTAGCTAATTTATTAGAGCGTGTGAAAATGCCTTAATACCTTAAGATAAAATAAAGGATTTAAAAAAATTTATATCTGCAAAAGAAGTTATGAAATGTTGGCAACAAAGAAAGTTAATAAAAAAATGCACTTATACCAAGGCAATAAAAAATGCAATGTTTTAAAAGAGAAAATGTAATCTGTATTCCAATTTCTTCAAGTCTTTTTAAAAATTGAAGTAGGTATTCTCAGTCACGTTTTTTTAATAAAAAAGAAATATTTCAGATAGCTAGTTTTTATTGAGGTGGAAACTCATTAAAGAGATGCTGTCAATAAATTTCTACAATGAAACATTTGGCATATCTTCCAAATTATGTTTCGATAGAACTGGGAATTGGCAGCTCGATTAATAATTCAAATAATTTTTTTTTCAGAAAAGCTTTCTGGCTTAATACCTTATTAATGGTATTCTTTTTCTTTGCAAGTCCATCCAAAGGAATTTATTGTTGCATAATAATCTTATCGAGTTTTCAACTACTTATTTTAAGATGTGTTCGGTACAATTTATTAATTTACTGCTCGAAATTATATATTTAGTTATAATAGCGTTTATGTAAGTACCTATGGCTTGTTCAGACTTTACATATAAATATATTTGGTCGAAAACTAAATGGGTGAAACGTGGTGAAATGAAGCGAAAACTATTTTTGTTAATTTTTTCAATTATTAATTTTTTTTACAGTGATAATAACGCATTTATTTAGTGAAATGGCAAATCGAACTAAATTAAAATACATATTACAAAAATTTATCTGTTTATTTTTTCAAATCAGCTTGAGTCCGAGTACCTATTTCCGATAAACGATTATCAAACAAATTTTTGAATTAGTTATAAAAGTTAGACAATCTCTTTATCCACAATTTGATCCCTAAAAATACATGGCAACATTTTATAATATAAAATTTACGTATATGATATGTGTGCATGAAATTGCATGAATTGTTAATTTCCCCTTGATGGCTTTAATTAATCCACTGCTTGCTTTTTCTATAATTTCAGTAAAGCCATTTTTCAACAAAGAGCCCACCGATACGACGGTTTTAGCCGGGCAAACAGTTCAGTTCCACTGCCTCGTGGGCGGAGATCCCCAGCCCCAAATTTTGTGGCAGAAAGATGACGGCAACATGCCGGTAGGAAGGTAACCCACCTTTGTTAGCTAGCGACTGACGAGAGCCTAATTACGACTAATTAAATTTTTGTATCAGGGCTGATATCCAGGAGGAGGATCAAAGCCTCATCATTAAGAACGTGAGCCCCGCCGATGAGGGCATTTACATATGCGAGGCGCACAACAGTGTCGGCCAAATCAGCGCCCGGGCCCATCTCACCGTTCACTGTAAGGGTCGAAATTGAATTAAGTTTATAAGCAGTATTCCTTAAATTGTTCGCTCTTCCACAGCCCCACCCACGTTCGTTGTAAAACCGCCCGACAAAAAGGTCGGTCTCAACGGGATTGCAACTTTCGATTGCGTCGCCAGCGGCAACCCGCCCCCGTCCGTCTTCTGGACGAAGGAAGGCTCACAGATGCTCATGTTTCCCGACAACTCGTACGGGCACGTCCACGTGAACAGCAAGGGCACTCTTCAAATTAGAGGTGTGCAAAAGGACGATGCCGGGTACTTTGTCTGCTCGGCCCTGAGCGTGGCGGGCTCGTCAACGATCCGGGCGTTCCTCCAGGTCGGTGGCTCAATCACACTCGGATCTCGCGGCGTTTTATTAATCATATGAATAATTCACCAGGTGACGTCGGTGGATGATACCCCGCCGCCCATCATCCAAATTGGACCATCCAACCAGACTCTTCCGAAGGGCAGCGTTGCCATGCTGCCGTGCCGTGCCAGCGGGAACCCCACCCCTCGCGTCAAATGGTACAAGGATGGCACACCTCTGCAGAATGGGCACCGCGTCATGATAGTGCAAAGTGGATCATTGAAAATTGATGGTAGGTGCATCCGGCGCTGGTTCGCTAGCCAACCCCTCGCTAATTCCGTCTACGTTTTGCATCCCTTTTGCAGACTTGCAGCTCTCCGACACCGGCCTTTATACCTGCACAGCATCATCCGAAAGCGGCGAGACTTCCTGGTCAGCCACACTAACCGTAAGTTTGAGTTATTTCACATCAGATTTTGTAGACAGGTCTGAAAATCTTTAATCAAATTCTCACTAATCAAAATTGATAGGTTGATTCCTTTGAATATACAACAATAACGACAAATTAAAAAGGGAAGTGTCAATAAACCGCATTTTAGACCTAAAAGAGGGCAACCTCTTCGTCCTTTCTACATTTTTAATTGTTTCCCTAAACTATGTATTCTCAGGATATCTCACTTAAAATTACTCATCCTTAATATCTTTGACTGGCTTTAACATTAATTATTTTTGATGGCAACTTCACAAATTAAGAGATAAAATTTAATTCAACATAAAAGTAGGTACATTTACTTTTTTTATTTAGGTTTAACATTGAAATGTATTTATTTAATGATCTTGATCAAATGTCGAGAAAAGTCACACTAAAGTTTTGAAAACTAAAAGGTTGTTGTCAAGTAGATTTTAAAAATTTTCTAAAAATAACAATAAATTACGGTGTCTACTAAAATATGCGGAATTTTTGCGAAATAATTTAATTTTCAAAGTAAAAAAAACCTGGTTTTATAGATTTAATGCATATAAATTATTTGAAAACTTTGAAAGGATTCCAACAATCTCCACTGCAGCAAAATGGAAATATCGTTTTTTGTCATTACAGATAAATAGGGTCAAATTTAAATTCTCAGTATTTTGATCACCAGCAACCAATACCGAATAATAATTATTTACTGAATGAACTGAGTATAAACTATCATACAAAATGTAATTTGTTGAATATTAAGATAATTTTTGAGAAATAATAGCAATACCGACAACAAAATGGTAAATTTCGACGACGAAGCCATTAAAAAAAAATGCACAGAATAAATTAGTTTTCAATTTTTAATTGTAACCCCTTTTGCATAAAATTAATTTATCGTTGTATTTCTGCAACAAAATATTCCTTTCGCGCATCGCACAATTCCGAATTGAGTTACAAGCGTAAGCACAAGCAATGAATATTTATGAGGTGTGCGATCGATCGATTTACCGGGAAGCGAACACTCGGGGCGTGGGCGGAATTAACTTCCCCTCGAGGTACAATTATGCTCAAACAATAACGCTACAATTAAAGAATAATCCTGAGGCGTCACCACCACATAAATCTGAGCTGGTGAGCCTGCAAAATTGGCGTTTATGGCCGAAGTGCCATAATTGTTCCATAAATTAGTGCGTGATTAAGTGCAGCTCCAAGTCAAACAAACCGCGATTGCTCACGATCACCCCCAGTTCAATGGCACGTGAACCCGTGCTCCTTCGCTAAAATTGACTGCTCATTCGGATGTGTCTCAAAAGACGGACTTATTTCTTGGCTCGTAAAAAAGCGACTCGCGGATGCAGGAGTAGTGCAGTGCAATAGTTAATGCGGCCTTTCTATGAAACAGACGAGCCGGGCGCGATGCAGTGTTATTATCCCATCAAATTTGCATCTGTCGGATTAAGAAAACTTGCCCTCGTCTTTACGACACCGTCTTATAAAATACGACTCAGTGTGGGCCGCTTAAGGGCGATAATCGAGGATTGTGTGCCGCACGGCACTGCTCCGAGCGACCGCCGAAACGAGAGTAAAACGCCAAAAACGACTGTTTCCTTCGTCTCCTTCGTAAGCCTTGTTTATGGTCAATTAGAAGCGGAATTATATATTTTCTTAGGAAATTCTTTCTGAGGCGGCCGGGCAGTAAATTTTCGAGTTTTTATTTATTTTACGACGCCTTATAACGCCCAACGGTCTGTGAACATGCTTAAGCACGGCACCGCGAACCGACCATTAAAAACGCACTCGCAAAGCATTCCTTTGACGGCAGACAAAATAAGAATTTTAAAATCACGAGTGACAAAAATCAGGATTTATTTCCCTAAAATAACGAAATCTTACTTAAAAATTACTGCTACCCAAAAAAATATTCACAATACATACATATATTGTATGTATAGGTACTTGATGTAGGTACCTACACCAAAAATGATTCATATGTACCTACTTTCTTAGACAGATTTAACTTAAAACAAATTACTTAAAAATATTACTATTTATGTTTGAAAACTTTAACTGAACAATGAAAGTTTTTTTATTGATTCAGCAGTGAAATTCACACACCTTGAAATAATTATGGTATCGATTTCAAAAATTTCGTTTCAAGAAAATCGTAATGAAATTCCTAAGTAGTCATTTCAATTATATTTGTACGAAATTAAATACAAAATTAAAACATAATTAACCTTTTTCAAATTACGATTTACTATTTGCCCTTGATCCGATTCTTTTCGAATTTTGCACACATATTCGTTGTTGATCAAATTTGATCTCAAATATAATAATTTTTAATTAACAAAAACTACTTTTATATTAATTCAAAAAATTCAGTATAAACCAAATTTTGAAGCCATATTTCAATTTAACGTAAACGAATTGCGGAAATCGCTTGTATTTCGTAATAAAAATTCTATTAGATAAATTGAAAACTAATCAAGCAAATGAATTGAATGGTGTTTCTTGGCGTTGTTGTTTATTGACCTTGTCTGTCTCATTGTTTGAATTTGAAGACAAGTTGATTTTTTGAAATTTGAGTGCGTAACGTCCATTAATGAAAACATAATTGGATTTTTGATAAATTGGGTTCATCAAGAATACCAGATGGGGGCAATCATGTTTTTTTCCGCGATAATATCCGAAGCTGCGGAAGTGTTCCAAGACCAAGGACTTTATGCGTGACATTTTGGCTCCATAATATTTATATGAAGTCGATTGCAGTAATGCATGTAATTACTTTTTATGTCGTAAATTCTGGATAAAACGAGAGCATCAAAAGCGCCAGTGCGCCAGCTTGCCTTGGGAAATTGTTAATCACGGCGATGTCGCTGGGCCAGGCCCTCATTGTGTATGCCCAGGGTGTTGCGAAATTATAATAAAACTGCAATTTTTGTCGCGGCCTCTGATCTAATTACAAGAATTGTGTCCCTTGCGTACAATAAATTTCGCAAGTTGCATGTTGTCCATGTTGGGCCGGTGCTCCTCCCCTGCATACATTGCACGCCTGGGCTGGCGAGATCTCGCGTAATTGCCATCTTATGCTGCGGCCCCTCGTAATCGAAAATTATGAAAATTGCGATCACGCCGTCAATTATGACACCTTACGGCATTTTCGCGGAGCGCACAGCCATTGTATAGCTGTTGTGCGTAGTGCCCGGGATAATTTAATTTTCGACCTTATTCAGCCACGACTAGAATTAACTGTCGCTAAACGTATTCTTTATTTTTTCCGATTTAACAGGTAGAAAAGAGCAGCTCGTCGATTTTGCATCGATCGCCGGACCCGAGCACCTTTCCAGCGCCTCCGGGAACTCCGAAAGTGGTCAACGTCACGCAAAGCAGTGTTACGCTGCGATGGGCAAAGGGTCAGGAGCGCCCTGGAGCAAGTTCGCTAATCGGGTAAGTAACGGCCAAGCCTTGCATATCAATTTCCACCGGCCTGGGCAATTCTACAGTGAGCGTCAAAATGTTGTATACACCTCAATCTTACTGCTTCTGAAGTCTAAATTAACCTCTTAATTGATGTTCCACTACATAAAGAATTTCCAAAAAAGATCAGCTAAAAATTAGGTCATTATATTATTGTTGTTACCCTATGTAATCAGAATCGCAAATATTTTCTAAATTTTCCGAAAAAAACTATACTACATTTCTTTTAATCTTTAACATAATATTCAAATAAATAAACATATGTAATATAATTGCTCTAACATCCAATTTTTTTTTTCGGTTAAAAGTATTGGAAGAATCTTCAACTACATAGCTGTTATTACTCAAGCTGCATTCGCTTAAAAAAGTGTTCAATTTCCAAATTTCGGTTGTATTTTCGAGTTTTTCCTTGAATTCTAAACATTCTTCTTTTTTTTATTTTATAAAATTTCTAGCCTTATTACTTTTCCGAATAGGTATAACATGTTCAAAAAGAAAAAGGGTCTATAAATCTGTCCCCAGCAAAATTACTCCTAAAATAAGTTCTCATGACTCACAATGATAATTTGTTTATATTACTTCTGAAATAGTTATATTTCGGAGTTGTCGTAATGTTCTTGTCGTTTTATTATTATTATGTTTTCTTAGAAAGTTTTATAAAATGCGAAACTCCAAATTATTATCACAATGTGGAAAACAATACTTTTTGATCAAAAATATTAAACGTAGTTCAATTGCAAGAGTCAATAAGCTTAGATAGGCACTTTTTTATTGGGACGATAAATAAGGCTTTTAAATAGAAGTGCAAATATTTACATACGTAGGATTTTAGATTAGTAAAGAAAAAACTTTTAATGACCATAAGGTGGAAATAGCTCTTTTTATTCATTATGTTTTTAAACAGCAAAGGCCCAAGATAACTGCCTTGAGAAACTCCAAACAGAGCAAAAGGATAAAGAAGAAAATGTGATGTTCAAAGAAGTTGTGTTTAAAATTATTTCAGTTATCATTTCTTCCCTCGGGAACATTCACCTGAGAAGTAAATAGTTATGTGGTAATTACAAGGTGTATATACAAGTTTTGACGCTCACTGTAGGCCCATTACGGAGTCGCCGGTGCCCTGTTATCGGAGCCAGGTACAAGACCGCTCTAAGACCATATTTTATCGATCTTGCAGATACACCGTGGAGTACTTCAGCTCGGATCTGCAGACGGGTTGGGTAGTCGCTGCTCACCGTGTTCCTGATCAAACAATAACGGTATTTAGCTTTCTTAGATATCACGACTGCGCGGTGCGCTATCGACGTGAATAATTCAAATTCAAGCGCCGAAAAGAGCGCGGGGCCGTAGCACACCTTAGCGCAACCGCGCGCGTCTTAGATATGCACACGGATGCGATGCTGCGATGCATCTCCGATCATCTGGACCTTCCCGATGCTCCTAACCTCACTTTCTTCTTGGTCTTTATTTTCAGATCTCGGAACTGAAGCCGGGCACTTCGTACGTCTTCTTGGTGCGGGCTGAAAATTCGCACGGTCTATCGGTGCCATCTGGACTCTCGAACGTGGCCAAGACACTGGGAACCGACGTAGGTGTGGTACCTCAAACGGAACTGGCTGCCGCTCGAGCCGTGCTGAGTGGGAAGGTGAGTCGGGGGGCCCCCGCCAACATTAGTGTTGGGCTCTCGCGTTTATCGCACCTTCATTTATTCAAATTGAAACACGACGAAACAAAGCGCAGATGTGAGTGATAATCTCAACCGCTGCCAGTGGGCCCTCTATTGTAAATGAAATGTCAAAACGCCTGTCGGGCGGGCTCTTGACCAAGCGAGCGGTTGCACCCGGTGCACCCAAGGCTCCAGGGCAGGCCCTGCGGTCTGAGGCTTGTGGTGGCATAAGCATAATTAGAGGCGACAACGCAACACCACACCCTAGAATTTTTAACAGGCAATTTCATGTGTATGTCGCCTGGCTCTTTGCGGTTATTACTTTAATGAATTTCGGCCTAAATGGCTGAATTAATTCTCGTTCGTGCCCCGAGTGCTCCATTGCACAAGAAGGGCATTTACTATTGGCTTGAGACGATGATGCCGCAGAACTCATTACCTTCCTACGTCTCCGTGATTGCCTCAACAGTTGGTAGGAGTCAGTTTAAAAGTTTGCTGCGTCATCTGCTCGCGCCGTACGTTCACCATTTAAAATAATTTAACGAGTTCCAAGTCACTTCCTGCAGTGCATTGGTATCTTTCTGCATAAAAGATACTCTTCAAGACGGAAACTGGGAAGTATCTTAACAAGCCTTTGACATGAAAAACGGAATGATTTTGAATTTTAAACGAGGGCTTTTGCATCCATGACCATAACTGTGGAACAATTGACTCCAAAAAAGGCTTAAGTAAACCAAAAGTAATTTGTTACAAAATGCCTTGTATTATTTTTTCCTTTAGGTCATACGTATCCTAGAGACTATTGTAATAGATCATGAATCACTATGGAGACATCTCACAATTTTTTTTTTTTTAAGAAGAAATAAGCAATAAAATCTTTAAATCTGTTTTCAAAAGCATACTCAAGTCACGTAACATCTTTTCATTAATCGCTTTATGGCTATCAATCTTGCTATAAATATTTGATGGCCAGCACTAACGTCCAAGTAATGGCCATTATTCAATTTGGTCTGAATAGCACTTCCTTTTTAAAGAGAAATCATATCTTATCAAGTATTCCAAATAAGTATAAAAAATTCGAAATGAAACTAGCACTTCATTTACAGAATTTTGTGATAAGCTAAGATCGTAATTGGTCAGCTAATAGTTTCAGATCTGAATGAAATTTTTAAAATCTTAGGAATATTTTCAACGTCATTGCAAAATATTAAAATCGAAGACCGAATATTCGACCAATTTGTAAAACATACTTTAAAAGTTACAATCTTCGTTATATAATATAATTTAAATATAACAAAAACTGAATCTTTATTTAATTAATCATGACAGCAATTAACAAATTTTTTATCAAACTACATTTTTGAAAATATATAAGGTGGAAAAAATAAAAGATATTTATAAGCTATTTATGTTTGCGTGTTAAATAAATGAAGTCCATAATTAGCACCCACTAATAAAAATTAGTAAAAATAAAACTAAAACAAAAATCATCAAGTTAATTGATCAAACTAGATAAGATCTCCCTCTCATAATGCAGATGAAATTAAGCTATCACTAACCAGTAACCAGTCATGTGATTGTGTAAACGAATTCACAATCACTAATTGCTAAACACGGTTTGTAATGAATTTATATATTACAAAAAATTGATATAAATCCAAACAAGTTTGCACGCAAATCTCTAAATAACAGTTTAAATTGGAATATACTCATGATTCTTAAAGGTTCAAAAATGTATTAAAAATTTAAATTTAAATTTAAAAATTTAAAAATTTAAAAAAAGTAAGGATACAACGTAGTATGTTATAGATGATTTATTAACTTCCGTGAAATTGCATGCTGATCAATATTTCATTAGAATTAGATGATATGTCTTGCCATTTTGTAAACAATTAAGTCCCAAGCACGTCAGACCATAAACAGCATATTCTAATCGGGTATACAATCAATTTACCTATATGCAAATTAATGAAGTTCAACTAATCGTGCAGAGCTCGCAACAAGCTGTTAAACTTCAGAAATTAACGAGAGCAGAATCGTGCAACCTTGGCACTAATACAACTGTCCATTACTTCTGTTTCCCCAGGTGGTTGAACTAATTGATGCAGCAGCAATTAACTCAACATCAGTCCGCATAGACTGGCAGATGCACGTGAGCATGACCGAGGAGTACGTCGAGGTGAGTCCCTGCGAAATTCCAGCGCGAATAGTTCGAATAAATTAATGAAAACCATCCCATCGCCCTTAGGGACTCTATATCAGGTTCCGGGAGGTGAGCGGGAGCTCCCAGAAATACAACATTATGACTGTGCTAACTCCGTCCGCTGAAACACACGTCGTGACCAACTTGAAAAAATTCACAAAATATGAGTTCTTCCTGGCCCCGTTCTACCGGAGCGTCGAGGGCCAGCCGAGCAATTCGAAACTCGTTCAAACTTTCGAGGACGGTAAGTTGGCCATTGCCACCCCCTCACGTTTTAGAGTAGGAATTAATTTGGAATTTTTAAATTTTCTCCATTACCCCCAAAAGTTCCATCCGCACCGCCGGACAACGTCCAAACGGGCATGCTGAACCTAACAGCTGGCTGGGTCCGATGGTCGCCACCACCCCCACAGCATCATAATGGCGTCCTTTTAGGATATAAAATTCAGGTAAATTCGTTAAGGAATCTTTTATGATCAAAAATCAACTCCCATGCAACATACAGTCAATGATAAAATTTAGAGGACACGTGTATCAATTGCGAATCAACTGAAGTAATATCTACTAACTAGCGATTATGCTACAAAAATTCTCTAAACTATAAATACTTGCGTATTCAAGATAAATATCATTTTTAAAAACAGTTTTACTCTAATTCCCTAAATCATAATATACATACATATGTAAGTGATGATTTGTAGACTTTCGCTTTGTCTGTCTAAATGTCTTTCTTTTACTTTAATTTCTCCGATATAAACAAAAGTTGGAAACTTGTTGTTTATTATCTTACAAATAGGTAAGTTTATACTTTGTGATAACTTGCTTGACCTTGATTATTAGTCTCCTCCTTGCGACCAGCGTTTTATTTTTTCAAACAGTGTATACAAAAATCGTTGCTATATTCAGATTCCGTTGAGTTAAAATAGAACACATTTTTAAACCATATTTTAATTTTTAGTATTTCCCTAATTCGACATTCCTATAAACTCCGCAGATTTTTTATGCAATTAAGATCCGTAATTTGTGGAGTAGGATGTTTGCTGTTCATATAAGTAAAAAATAAGTAAAGAAATAATAAAAATTTAAAATTAAATTTTCTATACGAAAGTTGAGCTTGAGCTTATGCTCAGTTTTTTTTTTCAATATGAGGCAAAAATTGACAAGATGCCATAAATAAAATAAATACTACATAGGTACCAAAATAGGTTCTAAGGACCACTAAGCAGTCAATTACCTTTTCAGAGGTTGTTCGTGCTTAAGCATAGGTACTTTTATTTTTGTTTTTATTACATACATAATTTAATTTCGTATTATATTAGAAAAAAAAGCGAGATTAGGTTATTTGATTCGCATTTTGGAGAAGTGTCCTCTCAAATTCTCCGCTGGCTGTACCCACCTCCACATATCTCCCCCATTCGAGAGCTCTGCAGGGATGAAATTTGCGCTTAACGTTGAAATCCCCACAGGTCAAAGCGGGTAACTCGACGAAGGTCCTGGCCCAAATGACACTAAACGCCACGACCATGTCCGTCATGCTGAACAACCTTACGACGGGGGCCACCTACAACGTGCGGGTCGTTGCCTACACGCGGGTGGGGGCCGGACCCTACTCCCAATCTGTAAGTGACTTGGTCGAGAGTTAGCGCCCCAAGTGCGCCCCATTTACGTTAATAATCGAGCTAAATTTTCGCAGAAGCCCCTCATGATGGACCCGGCCCACTTGATTTCACCACCACGCGCTCATCCGAGTGGCTCTTTGAGTGGCATCGACGAGACCTCCCATCGCAAATCGAACGTCGTCCACGAGACCTGGTTCATGGCCCTCGTAATCACGATGCTCCTGGCAATTCTAATTTCGGCAGCTGCAGCGATGCTATTTTTCAAAAGACGCCACCAGCTCACAAAGGAACTCGGACACTTGAGTGGTGAGTAGCCGCGTGCTGCCCAGTGGTCGACGAATGTCCCAACATTTCTTAGCTCTTCCAGTTGTGAACGCGAACGAAATCACCGCCCTCAATATAAACGGGAAGGAGAGCCTCTGGATTGACAGGGGTTGGCGCACCGCCGACACCGACAAGGACTCCGGGCTCAGCGAGACGAAACTCCTCTCGAACCCCCACAGCCAGTCAACGTACACCGACGGGGGCACCGACTACGCCGAAGTGGACACAAGGAACTTGAGTACCTTCTACAATTGTCGGAAGGCAAGTACCCGGATGTTGCTTCTTAACTTGAAGGGGTATCCTCATTTAGGATTTGCGAAATTCACTCATTTTCAAGAGTTTCTTTTTTTTTCTTGAAAGAACGAATATAACCACCCTTCTTAGCACATTTATTGGACAATTTGAATGAAATTTCACTCGAAAAAAGCAATAACCCATTTCAGTTTGAAGGATGAGGGTTAAAATTATTACCGCAACGATAAAATGATTTATTTTCTTCAGAGTTTTTTTTACAATTTCCCAATTTCGAACCCAACGGTTTTCAGTTTTCTTACTTTAAAAATATAAAAGATCTAAAAATTTTACGACACCCAGTCATTATCAGTTTTACATATTTCTTGCATTTTTGTTTGTTTAGCAATCCTTAAAATTTACACTACAGTCTTCGCTTCTAAATATACTTAAGCTTTGCATATAGTTCGTCGATTTCTCAGAAATATTATATCAATGTGATAAATATCAAACGTATTTGAAGTTTTTGAAGAAATGAAAATTTTCTCAAAAACTTTAGGCAGTGTGTATAATGACACTATCCTGCTGAAACCATAGTCCAAGCACAAATCTAAAAAAATATTTCAAGAAAAACCTTAAATTAACAAATCAAATATATCGTGATCTATGAGTTTTATGGTCTTAAATTTGCAGGAGCATTTAATAATTAATTTCCTATCTGGATACTTCAAGAAAAAAGAATAACAAATTAAAGAAATGTGGATTTTTAAACTCCCTTCCAAACTTTTGGGGTAGTTTTTAAAATAACAAGTGAATTGGTAATATGTATTGTTTTAAGTTTTACAGGTTAACATAAAAAAAACAAACATAAATACATAAAACGCAGCAATCGCAATTTTTACCCCCAAACATGAGAATACCCTTGTGATAGTTCAGGGCTAATTTTTCGCTATTTTCCGCAGTCCCCCGATAACCCGACGCCGTATGCCACGACCATGATTATTGGAACCTCCTCCACCGAGAGCTGTGTAAAAAACTCCTCCTCTGGCAACGAGCAGAGCTCGTCGGGCACACACAGCCCCCATTCTGAGCAGCCCCAGGGGGGCTACGGAGTCCAGGGCAAGCACCCGACCCCGCACAATTACCACCAGTACCCGCCAGGTATGTTTTCTTTTAATTAGTATTTGAGTGAACCTTGTTTTCGGTTGCTGAATTGCTTTTGATCGTTTCGATGTAACATTTACCAAAAAAGATCCAATCAATTGGGCAGAATTCCTTCCACCGCCGCCGGAACATCCCCCGCCCGTCCCGCAAGGTGTGTGCTATGCGCCAGGCAGCCCCCAGTCAAGTCGAAAGAGCTCAAAATCTGGAGGATCCGGGGTCTCGGTCCATCAGAGGTGAGTCGAAATTAACTCTTTTTTCCGTTTTTGTTTTCGAAATTCAAAGAAAGGGGGGCTTAGAAAGAAGCCCTGCAAGAACTGCAAATACAAAACACTTTTCAAGGTTGATTAAGCCGTCGACTGTCGACTTTCTAATTACGTTGGGCGCAATGGTGCGGGTAAATGACCCAGTCAATAAACAAGTAGCAGCTAATTAAATTTCGTACAACTCCGGCTTTGATGAAGGATTATAATCAGATAAACACGAGCGCATTAATTGGATCCTGCATTAATAGCCGGCAATTATTGATGTGCCCAATGAAGCACGTTCTGACTTAATGAGGATTTATAAGTCTGAAGATTTCCTCATTATGCAAACATATTCGAATTTCGTTTCAAGTATACTTCAAAGAGACTACACGAAAAGAATTTAATATTGTTGTATAATATTTAATTTAATGAGAATACACTAATCCCAAAATCCTCAAGCACAAAATAGCTCTTTTATTTTTTTTCAAAATTTGAGTTTTGTATAATATTAAAATATACCACCACTATGCTTTCAATATTTCCTCACTTCAACCTAAAATTTTTTTCGGGGGGGGAACTGTTTGTGTAGATGTTTTACATATTAAAAAATACTGAGACATTTATGTTCTACAATATTTATGATAACTATTCGTAACATGCAAAAAATAGGCAAAAACTTATTTGAGTGCCTAGCTAGACGATGTTCATTTCTTCATCCAATAAAGAGATGCATCAGAAGTTCAATGCAAACGAATAAAATATTTGTGATAAAGCCAAGAAACGTTCTCCTTAAGATATGAAAATCGTAATAACTGTCTACTTGTCGTTCTGAGCAAACTTTCTTTTTAGTTTATAAGAATATCAAAATCCTTCCATCTGAAAAACAATCGACTTACCGATTTTATTTTTCTTTCGGAAAACAAACAGTGCCATGACATCCTCGCAGCACAGTGGTTCATCTGGAGGATTTTCGTCATGGGGAGTGAATCCCCAGGGACAGCAATGCAATCGACAGGAGAACTTCTACAACAACCCCATCTCTTACCCGAACAACCCCCATCCGGGTGGCCAAAATCGCTATCAAATAACTCCGACCAGCCAGCATCCGCCCCCGCTCCCCTACTTCCCATCGGCCCAGCCACAAAATCCGATGCAACCAAGAAATCTGCATATCCATTTCCCACCAAGACATGCGCTGTCCGACTACCAGCCGCTGGGCCAGCCGAATCAGCGGTGCTCGAACGGAAGGTAAGTGCCTTACAGTACCACGCCGAAATAATAGAACCACCAATAAAATTGTTCGGTATGCCAAATTCGAGGAAAAATATTATTTATAGGAAAATGTTATCTAACCATCAGGTACATAAATTTTTTTTACATAAAAAAATAAAATAATTACGGATTATGAAACTGGTGAATCACAATATCTATTGTATGTACACCATATACCATCAAAATATGAAAACTTACAAAAATTAATTAGTTTAAAAGTGATTCGCCATTGAAAAGACAAGTGCTCAAACGAAAGCCTTTAACGACTGGTTAATTTTTTTTATTTTAGAAACCATATTATTATTCATATAAAATTAAAATTATTATTGTATATATTATAAATCATTTATTTTAAAAGCTTTAATTTTAAACGACAAATTTTTCAAATTCCTACACATTTGTTTTTGGTTCATTTTAACTCGACGATTGATAAGAAAAAGACACGAAACAAATTTAGTTTGAAGTCTCCTCTCGGATTTTGATCAAAGTTGTTTTAAACATTCATTTAGGCTGAATAATGTTTAAAAACCATTTTACGAAAAATTACACTTTTTTAGTATATGTAAATACATATACATATGTATGTATTTCCAACTTAATTAGAAATTTATTTCAAAATCATAATTTCAAGAGGTTTTCAACTGTCTCTTAACTCTTAGCTGCTACACCGGGATGCAAGACGCGACGTTCCATCTATAAGTATACTTATTTAATTTTTGTGATTTTTCGACGGATTGTAAATTTTTTACAAAAAAAAACCTTACCTACGTACTTATAGGCCAATGTTAAGGATTTTCCTGAATTTTCACAATAACTTTGGGGGAATACCCAGAAAATTGTTTCAGTAAAATATCAGTTTTGAAAATTATAAAGTTAAATTTAAAAATCTCAGGAAATATGTAACTTTTTAATTAGATTATTTGGATTAAAAGTAAATCACTAATATACATATGTATGTACCAATTTCTTTAAATAATGGGGTTATACATTGTCAGCCAGTTAAGATAGTGCTTCCTAAATGAAGCCAGAAGTGGTTCTATTATTTTAATTTTATATTGTCGCCCCTCTTCGATCCCAAATTAATTCGAAAACGTTTTTATTTGCATTTTTGTCTCCCTAACTACGGCAGGGCTTGCAATAGTTGCGACGCCCTCACCTCGCCGCAGCAGACGCTGCCGACGCCGGAGTGGTACCAGCCGCTGCACAACGGCGCGAATCACAACCAAATCTACACCTGCTCCTCGGAGTGCTCCGAGCACTCGCTGCGGAACAACGTCCACGGGCACGGCCACCACGGGCGCCACCACCACAACCACCACCACCTGGGGCCCCAGCAACAGGGCAACATGCACCCGGACAACTGCCAGGAAAATCTCAAACCCGGTCCCGGCGGGTTCGCGCTCAACCGGTGCTCCAACGGGAACAGCTTCCAGGAGGCCGAGGAAACGGAGCGCGAGCACATGCTCAAGACGTGCTCCTGTGACGTCGGCGACACGGATCCGCGAAACTGCAGCGAATGCTGCAGCTCCCGTGACGGCGACACCTGCTCCTGCAGCGAGAGCTCCTGCCTCTATGCGGAGGCCGGGGAACCGAATGTTCCAGTTCCAATCGCAAAGAACTCAACTAACTAAGACTACTTAGCGTAGGTACCGCCATACGTAAAATAGCTTTTGTACGACTCCCGGATGTCCAGCGGTCCCGATTCCGGTGACCGCTTCAGACGCCCAGAATACGTTAAAAAAAATAATAATAATAACCGCGGCCGGGGAGCAGGCATGCAACAGTCACAGAACTGACGCTACAAAGAACTGCTTTATACTATGTATTGTATAGGAAAAAAAAATAATAGAATCTACACCGCCCTCATTAACCTAAGTTCGCCCACAGACGCTCCACTCGGGAGGGCTTTCTGAACGTGCTCTTCTTACGTGTCTCTGACTCAGCAAGCGAAGGTCCATTTGGCCCAATTTGATTAGGGCTAATCGACACTTTGATTGACACTTTTATGTTATTCCAATAGTTGCGGTCGTGTGTCGACTTCAACATTTATCATATTCTAATTTCCGAGTCGCTCCTTACTTCCAGCTGGGATGACACAGCCACCTATTTCTGGACGATGGACAGTATGGAAATTATGGAACCGTTTAGGGTAAAGTCTACCTTCGGAATTCCTAATAGGGTTGTCTCACGCAACCAGGACTTACCTGTGCTTCCTTTGTTGAACAACAAAGTCATGGAAATTAAGAGCTTTCAATCACTTATTAAATGAACAACGTTTGAATTATTTAAAACATTGGAACATTCGATAATGAAATCAGAGACTAACTGAATATTGTATTTTCGAAACGTTTGCAGTTTAATTTCTCTGAATTTTAATGAAAGACTAACTAATAATATACTTTTAAATAAGTATAGTAGTAGAATATTACACGCCCATTTTTGGAGAATTTACGTCTACTTAATTAGCTGTCCCAAATTCCAAATTTTCTAACTACGACTTAATTAGAACATTAATCAAAATACCCCTGTGCATTTTCTACAATCCTTCTTAAAAATTGATTGCCATCTTGAACACTAGCGGTTTTCTCGCGCAAAACATTTTTTGATTAGTTTTAATAAAACTAACAAACAATGCTAATACAAAAATACATTCAACTTTTATGAAACGACGTCTACCCAAAAAGAGCGACCAAAAAAGTCTTTGATGGGATTAGACTGAATAACCGCTTGAGCTCGAAATCGATTTGGATTTGCACTCACTTTTTGGTGGTCCCATGGAAGTTTGCTCTAACCAAATCTGCAGTGGATTGGAATCCTACAGACGAAGGATTTATTTTAGAATAATCAGAAAGTGAGATTTGTACGCGGCGTATACAAAAGAGTAAACATTTTTTCTAACGATTTTTGAAATTCTATATATTGTATATCGTGTCTAAATTTATAAAAGATGGTATTCGGATTATACAATATGTAGTCAGCCTTTTCCGCCTCACCTTAGTAAAACTACGAAAATGCTACAATTCTTTAAATTTCTTAAGAAATCATGTTCAAGAATTGGAAAAAGCTAAAACCTTATATAATTAGGTTCAAACAGCGGTTAATTCCAATCTGCATAGAAATTCACATTTAATCGAGTTAGAGTTTAAAGAAGGAACATTGAATTAAAAAAAGAATGTATTTACGTTGCGCAATTTATTCTTATCTATAAAATCCTACTTAATGTAGGATTTCTGATTTGTTTAAATTTTGAATTATGGCGTACTAAGTTGATGCAACGCATTTAATCGAATCCTTTTAATTCCAGGAAAATTTAATGTTCGAGAAAATTAAGTAAGTTTTAGTTGATGCAAATTCAGGTTTCTTTATTTCGTAAGAACAAAGCTCTTTTTTTTAACTATTATGTAAATACCCTTGTTTAATAAATTGGCCGTTAATTATGACTAAATAAACTGCTAAATAAATATAGAGTGCGTTCAGGAAGTCCCCAAAAAAGATGCGATCTTATCACAGTTTAGGACTAGGGTGAAAACAACACAAAAGTGTTCTGTGATTATGACTGAAAGTGCCCGCACCCCGCAGCCAACCGCGAGCACTTTAAACGCAACAATACTTCCAAGACTGAAAACGTATCATTTCACGGCGAATGCGTTCATAATTGTAATTTTTTGCATATTTAAGCCTCATCGATTTTCGCTGTCGCCGGCTTAACATCGAACTGCCCAAAACTCCTGCACAGGACTTGACTTGCAATAATTGGACGAAATGAACAGGGATAGGGCCGCTGGCGGGTGATTACCCAAGAAGGGCGTGCTCCCTCTAATTTCGCCCTTTGTCGGAACACCCCCCGTTGTAGTTTTCGGCCGAGGGGCTGCTTAGGCAGCGTTCCGGAAGGGATCCGGCGCTCCTGAACTATAAGCGGTGAACGTACTTAGGAAGGATAAGTCCCCGACGACGTCCCGCACATATAAATGCAGGGCCCCATCCGGGCTCCGGTGGCGCGAATCAATCGGGGGGTGCACTGTAATAAACTCGGACTCCTCTGGTTCAGGGAGGCCTCCGCTCCTTCGTCCCAATCGCTTCACAGACCAGGGGTTTATTGCTCCGTCTTTTGTGTGTGTTTGTGATTTCCGTATTATGAGTTTTCGGTTCAGATTAATTTTTATCAAGCTGCTGCTACGGGTGCTTCTGCACGAAATCAATAAAGGGCGAGGGGCTCCGCAGGGCTCAGGGACGGGGTAAGTCAATCAATGGGGCTAACGGGGAGTTATTGGAGCAAGCCATTTTCATTTACTGCCGTCCCAATGCAGTTCATGTTGTTTGTTAAAGTTTTATTAAATCTGGCGGAAGGAACAATGGTCGACGAGCAGATCCCTGGTCTCGCTTCCCAATAAATTAATGAGAACTTTTTAATTGCTCTTCACACACTTGCCCCGGAAAAAAAAAAAATTTTGTATATTACGCTTCGGATCACTGTTCCTTTTATGCGGCCCTGGTGGTTCCACTTCAATTTGCTCTGACATAAACCGAAATATTTTCATTTCATGCCCTTTTCCTTCATAATTGAGGGTTACAAGTTCCTTTTTTTTTTACATTTGTATTAATTAATTTATTTTAATGCGAATCCTTGTCAGCGAACATCTGTAATTAAATTAAATTTTATTTTTTGGTGTACTCTACTCCTTTTATGTTTTTATTTTTCAATTTTCTTTTTAAAGAATATTAACTCAATTTTATCCCTGACTTATCTCTTTTTAATTTCAAGCACCGAAAACTCTTTGATTTATCAAAGTTACCATTCACAAAGGATTTTTAAGCCTTTTTCGTGAAATTTGGGTCTCTGTTTCTGAAGAACATCAAAATTTACATTTTCAATGAGAATGTTTTATTATATGAAATGTTATTCAGTTTAGTTTTACCAATTACCCACTTTGCCACAAAAAAATATAGCCAGTAAATATCGATTTAATATTCGAATAATAATATAATTGAAAGTTTTAAAATTCATTTCCTAAAATAGTACAAAAAAATCACAAATGTTTAAAGTTATTTGCAATATTAATCTTGGGATGCAAAAATTAAAATGATTTGACCTTGTTCATGAAAGTCATTCATTTCATATATAGACCTAAACTTTGTTTAAATAATAGAAAGAAATACCTTGAGGAGGAGAATACTTTGGGCATGTTCGAAGTAAAGCCTGCAAAAGCATTACATAAAAAAACAAAGAACTTAAAAGAATCTTATAATGAAATAAGTACTACAAAACTCGCATCAGGGTATTATATACGTTAAACGATCCGTTTTATAAGACAGTAGGCTACGAGCGTTTGTTACACCTAACTATTTCGAAGTCACTATACAATTTTACCTGGATAATACTTTATGTAAACTGAATGACGTAAGACGTAAGTGGAACGTAGAGAAAATAGCAGTAGTTATGCTCTCATAGGTGAACAACATAGTGCCATAACGATAACACTTTTCACATAAGATATAACCACTTTGTACTAACCGAAAAAAAAAACAAAAATAATAATAATAAAAATAAAAATATTTTTGAAGACAAAGTCAAAAGCGGTATAATTGCTGTAAACGCAATGAATAACTACGAAAAAGAGTCTAAATTTTATAAAATACAAGAGAATTAAATATTACTGAGTAACACTTGTACAGCCCATCTTAGCAATCGTACGCATTAAGAAAGATGTTTTTAAGTGATCTCTCAAGGGTTAGTGTTGTTTAGTTTCTCATTTTCGTTTGCCTCAAGACAGGCGACTTAGACGAGTATTTTTAACCGAAATAAAATTTTGATAAAATAAAAATCTTTGTACACTTATATCAAGGCGAATGAATTTAACCAAAAAAATAATAAATAAAAAATAAAAATTTCTGCGAACAAAACAGGAACTCATTTAGGTGCGGTAAATTAATGAAAGAACAAACATTTGTACGGCAAATTTTGATATTCTATAATACTACTAAATGCTACTGCTACAACGATGAATTTTGTAAATCATTAACTATTAAGGAATACGTTTATCATGTAACTTAATGTCCTAGCCGATAAGATAGTGTCTAATCCTTCGAGTCGGCTCTTCGGCGGAGGTTTTATTTATTTTATTTATACTTCGAGCAGGCGAAGAAAAATTCAGGACCTCCTCAAAAAGTCGACTCGAAGTCAGCACACTTTGTACCTGTGATACATTTTAATGTGATAGGAGCAATTTAGTTTTACCTTATTTCACAACTATTTTAGTGATGTAAAATTGAAGAGCATGTAATTCAATTGTTTTCATAATCACCGTTGCAACTTCTTAATTTATAACACTAAACTCACGTGTGTCGGGGCAATTGCTGCTGATACTCCTGAATTGTTTTTGTTAATTCTGTTTTGTTATGTAAATTCACATAAATGTAACGATATTAAGTAGCCCCCCTCAGTAAATGCATAAAAATGAAAAACCTAACAAAAAATTAGCGTAAATATGTTTGTGTCTTCTGTACATAATATACTTAACATGTGTTTATGGAAATTACGTCTTGTACCATTACAAATGAAAGTAACAAAGCAATGTAAATAGAATTTAATGTAACTACAAATAAATTATGATAACTGTAGCCGTAGGTATACGCATTTAATGAACTGGTACTATCACTGGAATTTACTATGTTAGATATAAAATAGACTGTACATTTTAATAAATGCCACTATTATATAGCAAAGTGAAACAATAAATCAATTTTATGAAAAAAAAACTAATTGTATTTTATTTCTCATTTATGTGAATAGTCACATAAATTTCTGATCTGTTTTCATGAAAACAAAACAAGGTTTTCCTTCCGTAAATTATTTAATTTTTCATATTTAATCATCGGCCAGAGAAATCCGGAATAAAAGGTAAGGTACGTATATATTTAATTTAAAAGCTCACCATTTATTTATTTTTTTTTTTTAATTTTTCTCAAACTTCATCATTTTATTTATTTATCTTTAATTAAGTCGCGTAACAATTTTCATGTTTAATACTGAAAGCCTCTTTAAAATAAATTGGAGAGCCTCAAACGACGCATAAATAACATTTTCATCTTGCTAAATTTAATGGGCCTAAAAACAATATTTTGAAGGTTGCAAATGGTATTGTGATTTTTTTATTAAGAGAATTCATAAATTTAAATCGAATAGAAATTTGATTTGCACATGAAAGATATTAATTCCTTATACCTTAAAAGTTAACAAGAAAATATGGAAAAACATTGCGGTACTGATCCGAATTTAGACTGGTTTTAAATAGTTAAACAAATTCTCAAGCTATCATCCAAAATTTCAGCAGGATTTTTTTTAATCTTATGATAATTTAAAATCAATCAATCCCTTTAAATATTGGTCACAAAGCTTATATGTATATATAAAAAAAAATGAGTACAACTAGACTCGATGCAATGCAAGGTTACATTTTGGTCGTTTGTTATCTTCGACTCATCTACAAAAAAAAAAAGGAGAAAATAACTGGACAATTATTTCGAATAATTTACTCAAATTCTCTTTTTGGAAGGTTCGCGCCGTCGTGCGTTGAAATTTTAGTTTCTCGCCACCGGTCGGATGCTGTGGACCCCCAGTGCTTCGTCCGAACTATGTAAAATGTGATATTAAATTTGATGGCAACGCTATTCATTTCGGTTTTTATAGTAGTGAAGTTCAGAAATTGAAGATAGAAGGAAAGATGGTTGAAGTTAGCAAACAGTAAAATCGAATTAATTAATCAGTGGCAGGCATCCGTCGCGCAATCAAACATTCAAGTGCGGGCCGCGGCGCGGCGGCGCGCGTGCACGTGTTTTAATTTCAGGATATTAAGTTTTAGCCCAAAACTCCTCCGTTTAGGTCTGGTTCTACAGTGAACGTAGAGGTGATGATAAGTTTATTTAATTTAGATCTGATATCAAAAAATGAAAATTCTTATTTTCAAATATGACATCGTCTACATATCTTGCTACGGTGCCGCTTTTTAAACCGACAAGGTGAAGTACATCACTTAATTGAAGGTAATTCTTTGATAATGGTTGTTTTGGAATTGTTATTTTCAGGAAAAGATCGAAAGCTATGGACGTGAATAATCTTAGCTAGACCACTCGTTGCACAGGGTGATTTCGAAAAAAATTTCCTAATCGACTTTTGCTGCAAGCTGCAACACCTCTTTTCTAAAATTACTCCCGAAATTGTGGTGGTCCGTTCATAATTATGATGTGTACCAAATTCGAAGCATTAGGTACTGGTGAAAAATATGAAAATTATACTGAAAAAACAATTTTGGCCAGAGGCCAGTTTCAATTACTTTAACCCCTTGTGGTATATTTGAAATTACTTTGATGATTTTTTTAAAAAGTTATTGTCTTTTATTCAAGTCATAATTTAAAATTTTTCGATATCTCAAACGGGATATTTTTAGAATCAGTCTTTGAAAATGAAACTGTTTAGTTTTTCATAGTAACAGACGGACACATCGTTAGAGTGTGCAATTTCGAACGAACTTTATTTTATAATCCTGCAATGTTCTTGAACGAATTATGTATGATTACTGATTGTAGTAGAAATATTAGAATAACCTTGTCGAAAATATCAAATATTCAAATCAATTTAATATTTTTGAAAATCTTGGATGCTTTGGATCTTGAATAAATTGTAGACTTGATCACGGAAGTTGTTAAAAAGATTTTTTTGGATTTTTTAAAAAATCTTCTGATATTTGCGTTTTTGAGTAATAGTGCCCTACTATTTGTAGGTATAACTATAAGTTATAAGAACAGACAAAGATTTTTAATTGAAGTCAATTTTTATCTCATACTTCTTATAAAATTAGGGTTTGGTCAGGGATTAATTAATTTTTCAGATCCGATTAGGAGAAGAAAAAAATGTCGAAATTAAAAAGTTCCTCTTTCACCCTATTTTCTTTTAGTCAGTAGCCCTTAGCAAGGAAGTTATTTTGATAAGTACAAGCTCCTAATCCTAACTCAATTTCATTGCTGCAGGATCAAAAACTCCCCGCACCATTTGAGGTGAATTATGTTGAGTAGTATGTCTATGTGGTAGCCGTAGCACTTAGTTCATCTGGAACATTTTTGTGCATGATACCAAAGAACGTATAACATAAAGAACTCGCATCAGGCTCAAAACCTAAATAAAATCAAAGTTATGGAATACGCGACTCAGCGCGGCCATAAAGTACAATTTTTACACTTTGGCAAGCTCCAGCTCGAGAACGGTAAGTTTTACAAAAAAATTGTTTAAATAAAAAATGTAGGTATTTTTGTGACGAACAACTTTCCCATTTACATTAATATGAAAAAATTATTTATTCTTAATGAAAATGCCAAAAAACCACTTTTTTGATACTTTAGCGCCACCTACCTTTTGTAATTTTAGTCGTACGACTTGGCTTCAATGACAAAAAATGTAGTTAACAATGTCCTGAACATTTTTTGTTCAATAAACTTTTCTCTAAAACCCATAGATTCTGAGAAAAACGCATTCCAAAATTTTTTTGGATTTTCTCAAAAACAGGGGGGGGATCAATACGGAAATCTAGAGTTAAACTTTTTTTATGCCCCCCTAACGATTTATCAAGTCAAATTCCTGTAGGTATTTTTTCGAACGGTATTTGCTATATTTACTGTACTACTAGTCAAAAATCATTCAGCTCGCCTGATGGGAAGGGAAGACGTGAAGGGAAAGCGTGCAAAACCTCAGCAAAGAATCAGAGAAAATTTTGTAGGCCACCGTTCGTGTGGGCATGTAGGCAGCCGCAAGCGAATTTCTTCTCGAGCCGTCGCACTGTGGCTGTGCTACGATTCTTTGCCTGATAAGATAACATGATGGGATTCTTGGAAGCGGGAAGGAAATTAGACATCAGCTTAGAAAGAATTTTTTTGATTATGTTAAGAAATTCAGGTGCGTTATTCAACATGTATAAATAAGGATGTTTAGGGTTGTTAAAAAACATTAGGAGTAGCGGCTAATGTTCAGAATGTTATTTTTTAATTTGTTCTGCTATCTAATAAATAAATTAAATTTAGAATTGAGTCAGAAATTGAAAATTCAAATTAAAATATTTAAATTGATATTCAAAAATTAACAAAACGTGGAAATGTGGAATAATTTTTTAATACTTATAATATGAATATTTATAATAAAAAAATGTCTTGGTTGCTTTCAATATGTCATTAACTAATTCATTTCAAAATGTTTTCTAAACCAACGAATTTCTCAAACGAAAATGTAATTATTCGCCTAAGCCGATTTAGATAAACGAGGTATATTTAGACTCGGCCTTAAATTAGTTCGAACTAAAATTTTGTAAACAAAAAATTGGAAGCATAGCAAAAAATCCCGAGTACTAGATACTATAAATTAGCATGTACATACAACGAACTTTAGCATACATATAGTTTATTTATATTGCTTGTGACGATTAATTTTATTAATTTGTTAAAATATTTAATTTTCTGTTTGCCTTCTTTTCAGTTTTTTTTACAACCCAGGAGCAGTGTTTTCTTAATAAGACAATTATCATAAATTCAAGAAATTGGATTCTATGTTCATAACAGGAATTATGTATATCAAACCAATCTTGGGTCATAATCTTGCATTTCTCAACTATATGTTGTTTTATATGGATCATTTCTGGCTTATTTTTAAAAATGTCCTCAAACACAGTTATGTGTATTTTGCACACATTAAAAAATTCATTTGATGGAGCATAAAGATTACCAAAATCAGAAAGTGATGGATTATAATTTTTTGCAAATATAAATATTTCTGAAGGACAACTTAAAACTTCGTCTTTTTTGCGTATTCTTTGTTCACAACTTTCGCAGTTTATTTTTAAAAGCACCTTAAATGCTACATAGCCTACAAAGTATCTCATTGAAAGCAGCTCAATTCGAAACTTTTCACACTCAAAAGTGTCCTCTATCATACGATCAGCAAATTCAGTTTCCAATAATCTATCGTGATGCTCAACAAATGATGTATTTTCTATAGGCTCATTAGCACTTGTACTTTCTTGTAAGCTATCTCGAAAATCTAACTGCAGCATAACATCTTCGTCTGGTTCGCAATTGCTTCTACAATTGAACTGTAAAATATTTATGGACATAATTTTTGCTAAAATTATGTTAATTTCTGAAACGGATGGATTTCTGTTATTCCCTCCTTTTTTACGTACAACTGCGAAGAGGTTTTCTAACGAGTCTTGCGAAAGTCGTTTAGGAAGAAAAAAAAATATATCAGAATTGGAATGCAAAATATCGTCCGCCAGAATAATGACACCTGCTAAAGTTTGCTTAATGCCGTCTAGAAAGTAAACCGTTTTCTTTGTGTTTCCCAGAGATATATTTGATAAATATTCAAGAAAATATTTGATATATGATAGCACTTCATTATCTGCTTTTATTGCAGATTTGTATGGGTTATTACTTCTTAAAGATCCCCCATTTAAACAATCAAAAATTCTATTTATTTTCTCCAAGAATTTGGCTGTAGAGAGCGCTACATCTTCTTTATTTCTTTGAAATTTTTTGGTTTCAATAGTTGATCTTATGGCAGCTGCAACTGTATGACTGAATACTTCGGCAGCTAAGTTAACTCTCATCCTCTCAAAGGTATTTGGGCTTATATGTTGTTCTGTTAACTTCACGCACATTCTTGTAACCTGTTTTTGTTCAAGTTCCCATAGTTCCCGAATAACATCCCAATTTACGGGTCCATCAGGAGTATTAATTACCGTAGTTAATAGATAATTACGTAGAGATTTTAATAAATGTGGGAAGTCATATAAACATACAATTTTAGAGCCGCCCATATGTATCAATGGTTTTTCCGGTGATACACCTAGCTGCCGAAAACATTTTCTGTTGTTAGATCCTTGATCGCAGGTTATTGCTCTCACCTTAAGACCTAAACTTAAAAGTATGGTTATATTTTTTTCCACAACAATTCTTAATTCTTCTCCTTTAATTCCATGCTCAGAGACAAAATAATTTAGAACCAACTTCCAATTACGAATTAAACCTCTGACCATAAATACGCAAACTTGTTTTCCAAAAGCATTTTTTCTTTGAAAACCTATATCTTCCACACCGTCTATTAGATCATATGTTGAATTATATCTCCATTTTTTCCTAACAGAGATTTCATCAAAAACTAAAACTACATCGCTATTATTTGTATCCAATTCCTGGCATTTATTTTGTATGTGCTCATAAGCATTATTAATGAAAGCTGGCTGTAATTGCTTTACAGGGGCCCATCTGTATAAAGTGGATACGTGTGCCAAATTAATATTCATATTATTTCGAATAAACTGATAGGCAGATTGCGAAATGTAAAAAATATTTTGAGCGAGTAGTTTTTCCTTTTCCGAATATTTTCTCAAATTTTTCCGAGTAATCATTTTACATAATATTTTTGTTTCTTCGCTAACATTAATTAATGTATCAATTTGATTTTCAATATTATCTTTGGGTATTTTGCTTTTTGGTTTATACATTTTATTTTGTTTCCTACTTGCCAAATTGTTCTTTAAGGATAAATAATTTTTTTTTAATTTTGAATATTTCAAAAATAACACATTATATTTTTTTCGATATACATCACAATTTTTTATATTTTTTAAGCAGTTCTTACAAGCATGTTCTAAAGAACTCGAAGAAAGTCTTCGTATCTTTGGAGAAGGTAAATCATTAAATTCAAAAACGCACTCATCATTTTGTGCAAACGAGACATCCAAAAAAAGAGAAGGAACGGCATCTAATTTCAATCTTCGTTTTCCAAAACATTCAACAGGAAAATGTTTATTACAAATTCGCAGCTTTTTACCATCTTCACCGTTTTGCAAATAGCAGTTTTTTCTCCATATCTGACCCATTGTAGTGTCAAAAGGAGGAAAATTAAAGAGCTTTACTCCTTCTTCCCTTCTTGTCTTCCCACAATGTGGTAAGCTGCATTTTAAGCCCGATTTTTGGCTCATTGCAACAAAATGACATAAAAAAATAAAGATAAATAAAGAGTATTTCAAAGAAAAAAATTCACTAATTTCTTAAAAAAAAATAAAAATTTTATTCCAAAATAAACAGAATAGTATACAATTTTCAACTTGCAAAGCAATCTTAAATTAATTACTCCAATATATGTATATGTATTTATTATTTAAATATAAGAATATTCAATTTTGCTTCCAACCCAAGCACAAGAAGTTTTCCCATCGAAATCCAGATGAGAACTAAACAGCGGGCGGTAGTCTAGTCGGAGCAACAGATATCAGGCAGCCGCGCAGAGGCAACAGACCAGGCGCATGCGCATAGCTAACGAAAGCTCTCGGAAAACGAGCGGCGAACGATGTTCTGAGCTGGCGCGAGAAATGAAATAAATGTAAGCGACTGTAGGGTTCTGCTGGCAGAACCCTAGAAGAAAAATTTCAGCTCAGCTTGGTTGTTCGTGATGCGAGTTCTTTATGTTATACGTTCTTTGATGATACTCAGGTACATGAAACCGTTATTCAGACCTGTTAGACTTTACGGCTCCCCGGTCCCGTAAAGAACAGCGCCACTTGAGGTGGGGTCGCCTAAGACAGAGGCGGAGGCTTGAATCCAGAAGCCCGGCGTCCGTGTCATTAAATAAAAATCAATAGAGGCAGGCTGTAATTACGCAGGGGCGCCATCCCGGCAGGAGGATGCACGAATTGCGTTCTTATGCGAATGTTAATTAAGCTTTTTACACGGGCATTAATAGCGACAGCTTGGGCCGGGGGGTGGTTGGGTGCTGCCGGGGCCATCTGCCGCCATTTAATTTATATCCAAGTCATCAGCAACGTTTGCCGGAATCAGTGCAAATGTTGTCCGGCCAGATGGCTCTGTCGCCTCACCACCAAATATAATTTAAATTTCAACTTTTTATCACATGATTGCCATCAGTTTTCCATTTACAGGGCTCGGTAATTTGTCCCCGACGAAAGGAATAAGGCGCAGCAACTGCCCCCGGGCGCAATTTGAAGAGCACAGTCGCCGTCTCTAACCTCACAAAATTCGTCCGCATCCCGCGCCATGCCTATCCCGAGGGATGATCATGCCCACCCTGTGCAATTTCGGTGAGTTATTACTGTTGCAATTATGGGGAGGAGAGGAAGGGCCGTTCCACGTCGCTTATTACGAGGGGTAATTCCTTATAACGGGTGGACAGGTTTATAATACACCACGGCACCCTCTCCTGGAACCTGGATTCAGGATCCTGGCTCCTGGAGCCCCTGTGCTTGCGGCATACGTGGCGCTGCACGTACCCTGGAAAGACCATAAAGCAACACATTAAATGTATTTGTTGGAGGGATTTCGCCTTCCGCCCCTGCGACCGACGCACCCCTCGAACCAGATAGCTTCGAGGAAATTCTGGCATAACAATCGCATTATTTTCTTACGGGTTTAATGGCTTAGGCCCCTAATGCGAATAAAAAGATAGGTGTAATCTGGTTTTCCGTGAAATGCATAATGCTGTTCCCTCCTAGCGGTAGACGTTAAAGAGACTTTAATCTAAGGGGAGAAAACAAAAGACTGCAAAATTATTAAAGTCCATGTTGAATATTATGAATATACTACATATGTACAGGATGATTCGAACAGACGTGTTGCAAACATATCGCTTCTAAATAAAGTTTCTCCTCTCTTCATGTTGTGAATATTTCTCAATAGTTCCGATTTTTCAAACTACATAATTAAACGCGTCTTTTTGAAACAAACAAAAGGAAGACTACATACTAAAAACTATAATTTTAAGATAATTGAATACTCCACAGGCGGGAGTCTACAATCACAATCCATAAAATAATAAACTCTGAAAGCTTGGTTTTGCACAAATTTGCGAAAATATTCCTTAAATATTCGAAAAAGCCACAGAGTCTATTAAAAAATATAATGTATATGTTTTAAATAATTTGTTTAAATTTATTAGGCACTAGTTCTTTAAGGCACTTGGAACTATCCTATTTAAGTCAAATAATAAGTCGATCGATAGTTTTATAAATTAAAACAGTCCCGAGTAAAAATATTCAAGGTTTGAAGTGAGGCTGTACAAGGTGCCTACAAGGGCAGTAGTTTCAACGTTTTGCTGGGTCGTACGTGGTCTTCTTGCAGGACAATTGGGCCGTACAAGATTTTTTCAAGGGGCCGTATACGCGAGCCGTACACGGGTCGTACAGGGTCCAAACGACGATAAGCACGGGGCGTACACGTGTCGTACAGGCGCCATTCAACGCTGAGCACGGTTCGTTCAGGGTCTGTTTTGCGGCAAGCAAATAAATATTATACTTTATAAATCAAAATTATTCAATATTTTAAAAAAGTTATTTATTAATTAATAAAAACTATTTAAATATTCATTTAACAGTATTAAAATTAACACTAGATACATATATAATTAATAATTTTGTTGTTGTGGCTGTTTTTGTTGTTGTTTTTGTTCCTCTACAAGTACTTGCTCCAGGTTTTGTTTCTGTGTTCTTGTTGTGTTCGCTCCTTTCGTTGTACCGTGGTATTTGGTGTTAATAAATTGGCATCTTCATCCGATTGTTTCAAAATTACAATTTATTCATAATATTATCATAGATTCATGAGTTCGTTTATCAATAATTTTTTCAGCCTAATTTAATAACCTATCAAAGGTGTGTTAAGTAATTTAACTTTACCTTTGCGTTTTTTTATTGGCGTATCTGAATTTTCTGACATTTTTTTTTCTACTTTTTTGTACTCTTTCCCGATTTCTTTATTTCCATCGCGAGTTTCCTCATCAAATTTCATTTCATTTGTACAATATTGAATTTTTTTTTAATTATTTTTTTTTGTAATTATATTTCACTTGTTTCTTCCCAAAAAATTAATGTGCACAGTCCACCAGATTTTCTTTTTATTAATAAACATGAAAGTGTTTTAACAGGACTACTTACTGTTAACTGAGCACTGTCTGTAACCCGTTTGGGCTTTACACTCGAGTTTGGGCCATGTATGTAGTTTTTTAAATATCTTTCTGTTTTCAAATTAGTCTAAAAATCACATTTTCATAGCGCATAAAGTAAAAGCAGTACATATATGTACATATTGCCTGCGTTCCATTGGGCCTGGTAAAGTACTCGCAAGCAGAGTAAGCAGAATGGAATAATTGCATTCGTTCTTTTCAGAATTATTCGTAAGAGAATTTTATTTTTCATTCTTTCGCGAATTTTAATTTTCCATTCCCGAGAATGCTATTTTAGATTTGTGAAAAAAAATGTAATTTAAAAGAATGGAAAATAAATTTCGTTCGGGATCAATATCGCTTTTGAATCATTCTTGAATGAAATAAAAAATTGTTTATGGTCGTATTATTAAATCAAAACACTTCTGTACCTATCCTTAAAGATTATTTATTTTTATGAGAAAAATAACAAATTCATTTGGTATTAAAGAAATAATGAGCCCTATTCTTGTTTTATATTTCCGGCCAACTTTCCTTTCAACTTTTTTCTACATTCCAAGCATTCCGACATATCGGTCTCCTTATCATATGATACATATTTTTCACATTCGAATACTTTTCGGCGACCCATTTTTGAAATTCTTATTAATTTACTCTCAACTCAACACGTTGATTCACTTCAAAATGTGAATTTCGATTAGAATAATTATTTTGCGTTCAGATCATCTGTATCTATTGAGATCAATGAGTGCAACTACACGCAACCGCAACTTCCGTTAGAATAATTCTTTTGCGTTCGTGATAAATTCACAAATTACCTTTAAATTCTTCTTCCGAGTTAGTTAAAATTCGTTCCCAGAAAGAATTAAAAAATAAAATTCTCATCGGTAAATTTCGCTCGCGAACACAAAGAGATAAGATTCGAATCGCGAATGGAAAAATGTGAGAGAATGAAATTTTTTTGCATTCGGGAGTGATAATTTTCGTTCTTTGCTCGCAAGTACTTCCAAGTGCCACGAACTACACATGCTCTTGGCTGGAGGTAGTTGAGTAGAAATTTCACAAGTAATTACGCGAGTTTTTTCCACTAGGGGGTTTTCATATTTTCATAAAACTGTGTTCCATTGAACATCTACTCGCAAGTACTTTGCCAGGCCCAATGGAACGCAGCTTTGCAGTCCTCGCCGCTCCTGCAAATAAAAATGAAAAAAGGAATAAAATTTACTTTCCGAACAGACTTAACTAATTCCAAATACTTACAGGAAATTTTTAGAACAGGCTAAATTCGGAACGGCCCCGCGACAGGTCAAGGCCGGAAAAGCTTGGGCAGCCATCGACGTCATGTGAAGTCGAAGTGGTCGGTCGAAGTGAAGACGAGAGGTGTATGTGAATTTGTGCTTCGTTTTTGTGAACTTGTGCTTCGTTTTTTTTGTGTTTTTGTGTTTCCCCCAGGAAGTAGACGACGGGCTTTCCCCCCCGCAGCAACGGGAAGCAAGGAAAACGAGCCAGGTAAGTACCGTGCTCTTATTTTTCCGCGCGATCGCTGCGCCGGTGCCCGGGGCACCCTCATTCGCGATTCTGTTACTCCGCGGGCTTTCCCAGAGTCCCCGAAAAGAATTTCGTGGACGAAGTCGGGACTCACGCTCCGGTGAGGAGAGCCTCCGCTGAGCGAGCCCCATCACCGCGGAGCGATCCTTGTTGCCACATAAGCGCATAACAACATTGCGCAAAGCAACATTGTTGCAGCATCGCTCCTTAGCGCACATACACCAGCTTGGGCACGATCAGCTGGTTGCACGCCCCAGAGCTTTTCGTCTCGCAGAGTCGAGCGAGAAGTAAACAAACAAATTTTTGCGGTTTAAAACTATTCTTTCGCAATAAGTGAAATGCTAATTTTTGAAGTGAGTGCTTTGTCGTGACCAAAAATTTCTGATGCCTCCACAGCGATGCCTCCACCCTGCGATGCTGCATCGGCAAGCAACGCAGAGAAGTTCGGCGCGCAATGTTATTCTGCTGGGCTCATGCGTTGTGGTGTACCGCATATGCGTCGTCGTGCCTTTGGCTGCCGGCATCGAGACTGCAAATCAAATTCTGGGAAGGGTCGGGAGAACCTCGACTTGGAATCAGAACTCAGAATTTAGGAGAATTTTCATTTATGAATTTAGGAAGCAGTTTTGTAAAGAAAGAAATTATGTTTTAAAAAGTGAAATATTTCGCCCCAACTGAATCACCTCGATGTCAAAATTGTATATCTCGGGTTGGATGCAAATGTAAAGGCGAAAGGAATTTTTTTCTTTTAAATAAAAACATTTTTATTTTTTAACAAAACTCTTTGGTTGTGAATCTTTCCTAAAAAAACTACCTCCCTTAATTCTGCATATGCGCACGAGTATTTTGTTTTAATTTTGCTCGGGTCGCTTTCCTAATGAGGGTGCGCATTCGCACCTCGACCCTTTTTTATGACTTGCGCAGCGAAGATTCCGTTTTTGAGGAAACTGGTCGCCAGCGGTGCATGTTCGGGAAGAATTTTGCCCAGATGCGCTGGGGCTTATGCGTATCCATACACTTGTGTAAGCAAGGATATGGAAGTTTTTATGAGGGTCAGACCTTGATATTAATGCAATATTGTTTGGGGGCATTTCTTTTAAAGAAGAGAATGCGTCACACTGTTAACCAAAAATCTGACTAGGCAGAGAATTGATTTTCAGTCTAGTGATAGATTTCTAAAGGTGCAGGTCAAGTTTTCAGGGAATTTTGTTTAAAAGAGAGTTGTGTGTATTTACTGGTTGATAAGTGAAGAGGAAGTCTAATTGGGTGAGTGAATTTCACTTACGGAGTTTGCGGGTATTTCAGAAGATGTGTTTTTTTTATTCTTATTATTTTGTCTTTGTTTGTTTTTAAATGTATTTTAGTTATTATCTTTTGTATTAATTGGGAGTGCACTCTACATGTTATTTTTTCAATGAACCGGGAAATTTGCAATTGTTTGGGGGTGTTTTGGATAATCAGTACGTGTGACGTGTCTGCCTCCGCGTACAACTCGTATCTGTTTGCTCCTCTATCTATGTGAGTTGTATTAAAGTATTTGGATAAAATATTTGAAAGTACGGTTCATTGATTGAGGTCATCATTATGTTGATTTCAGTTTAAATATGATTTGCATGTTTTATTTTACCCGGGACTCATGTATTGTTTTTTTTCCTTTTAAAGGGTGAGAGCTGCTGACGTGATTGTGCCCAACGCCGAATCCTGACGAACCAACCTTATGTAATTACATTACAGTCAGTTTCAGTTTTCATTATATTTTTTTAAAAGACCCCATATTTTATTTTGGGGTCTTACACAAATTGACATGAATAAAATTTAAACTTATTCTTTTATTATTTTAAGTTTAGAGTGAATATTGCTACCTTTTTCTGCAACAGAAACGAACTTTGCACTTTCCCAGACACAGTATTTTCTAAGCAAAATTAATATTATGTATTCAAGAATTTTAATATGGTCATCTTTGCATATATTTTCGTCAGCAAACCAAAACAAAAATTCTGAAATATAACAAAAAAAAATTTTGTCATATATGTATGTTGGTACCTAAAGGAAACCCCAAATAGCAAAACACAAATATTCAAAATATCAATCGCTCGTTTTTCTTCTCTAACCTTCTTCATACAAGCAAGCATGAAATGAATTAAAAAATAGCGAACCGTGCATATTCTCCTAAATTCTGAGTTCTGATTCCAAGTCGAGGTTCTCCCGACCCTTCCCAGAATTTGATTTGCACTCTCGATGCCGGCAGCCAAAGGCACGACGACGCATATGCGGTACACCACAACGCATGAGCCCAGCAGAATAACATTGCGCGCCGAACTTCTCTGCGTTGCTTGCCGATGCAGCATCGCAGGGTGGAGGCATCGCTGTGGAGGCATCAGAAATTTTTGGTCACGATTCTCTTGTTAGAAGTGGACCATCTTTATATTTATTTGTCTATGATAATACGAAAGTTCCGCGTGTGGAATCGTTTTTTAGGCAAGAGAAGTGATGGAAATGCAACATAGTTGATATATCTCAATAGAAGGAGTTAAATTGAGTTAAATTATATTCAGAAAATTGAGAAAACTCTAAAATTGTTCACTCTGCTGGTTTGTTTACATTCCGCAAAAGCAGGGTCTCTTATTGAGTGAATGGTGGCGTGCAAAGTCAACATTCGGAGGCGCATATGGTTTATGCCTGGAACTTTGCAATTTATTTTTATGAATATGTTCTCAAATTTATTTCTCAAAGTTTATACTTCTATGAAATAGACACACTGCGGGCAGCCAGTGTTGCCTGGGGCAACAACGCTTTTTTGAAATTTCAATTTGACGTTCTTTTACTATTAAGGACATCGTTTTTAGTGTTAAAATGAAATGACATAATAAAAAAATATTTTTTAAAGAAAAGCTTTTATTTAACAATGAAATATAAAAATATATCTACTAAAAAGGAAAATTAAATTTTTGCTAAAATAAATTTAGGCTGAAAAAAATAATATTTTTATAAAATAATTAATAAAATAATATCTCAGTTTTAATATTTTGGATTGACGAAGGGTCTCTAAGCTTATCAATTTTGGGCCTAAAATATATTTTAACCAAATATACCTTTAACGTATTTCTTCACGGTATTTCTGTATTTGTATGACTATAAATAAAAGCTTGGGGGCTCTCATTAGAAGTGAAATTATGCTGAAAAATTACACAATATTTCGCTTCGTTTCACTACTGCTATTTTATAATTTTAATATCTAATGAATGAAAGGTATATTTGGTTGAAATATATTTTAGTCCCAAAATTGATAAGCTTAGACCTTTCGTCAATCCAAAATATTAAAACTGAGGTATTATTTTATTAATTATTTTATAAAAATATTTTTTTCAGCCTAAATTTATTTTAGCAAAAACTTATTTTTTCCTTTTTAGTATATTTTTATATTTCATTGTTAAATAAAGGCTTTTCCTTAAAAAATATTTTTTTATTATGTAATATTTTCTTATCACGAATTATTTTGGCCTGTCCTTGACTAGTTTTTAGATCTGGATTAAAACACTTGATATTATTGAAGCAAAATTAATTGGAAATAAAATCGAAAACATATGACTAATAACACAAAGTGTAAAAAGGTTATTGCAGAGCTCACTAAAACTAGAAGAGCTGAAGTAAACTGAACAGCGAAGTTTATGGTGTTATTCAGCTAAATGTTTTGTTTTGTTTCTGAAAAATAACTACCACACACCACATATGCATATAGAATTTATATCAATATTTATTCTTCACTTTTACCGTCCCACACATAAAACGAATTGAGTGGCTGAAAGTAGGTACAACATTCGCGGGCATAACCCACATAAACTTTGTTGTTTTAGCAACAACTTCATAAATATTTGAAAAAAGGAGGTGGGTAGGTACATTGTGCTTTGCCACTTGGGTAATAAATAAAACAAAGTCCCGAGCATGCCCGCCATAATTAAAGGATCAAAAGCATCACGATAATTTCGGATATAACAAAGCGACAATAGAATATTTTGGACTTTGTGTTGTCACTGAAATTGTCACACTTTTTGCGGAATAATGAGAATGTGTTGGTTGTGACCGAATTCGAATTGCGTTCACATACCTGAGACAGGCAATCTAAAGTTTCACCCCCTAAAGTGGAACAACCCATCAATTCGTTTTATTGTTATACGTACCAAGAGAATATTCGAAAATTGGAAAAGTCAAGCATATTCCTCCCTTTTTTGGGGATTTTTTTCTCCCCTTGCAAGGAGCACCTTGTACCTGCGATATAAAGCCCGGTGCGGACCCCTGAGTGCTTATCATCGTCTTCCTCCCATGATACCCTTCAGAGAATGGAAACGTCCTAAAAACATTATATTCCTTACGAAAGCTATTTGACTACCGTCAGACTCCTCGGCGGGGGCGAAGGGATTCTATCGATTTTCTTTCGCTTTTCAACCGTTCCGAGGTTGCGTCTCCCCTGGGCTGGAGCTGTCGGGGGTTGATTTGATGGTTGTATACCTCTAAGACAGCTGAAGCGTCAGGGTTTACCTTTTTGGGTGATGAAAGGTTCTTTTCGCCTTCCTTCGTCATTTTTACGAAAAAAAAAAATTCTTAAGAAACGTTTTAGGTATTGAGGGAAACATTTCAAAGATTCTTTTCTTTACTCGTGGCTCCTTGGCAGACGCCTGGGCGGGGAGAAATTTTTTGATTAGTTTAAAAGTTATTTTACCCAGTTGCCGGCTCAGCGCGTCACATCGATTCGCCTGCCAACTGATAACCCTTTTACCTCAAATTTAATGGATTCCAGGAAATTAGATGGTAGAGTATAAGGCCAGTAAATTAGGTAACAGAGCCATACCAGCAACAATACAAAACTTTTCGCTTTTCGAACAGGCTCTCCGCAAATAAAAAAGTTATTTTTTTATCTTAAATTTAGGACAATTTTCGGAAAGTCGGAGACGGCCTAAATACCTCCTAAATAACTTGGTATCAGATATAAGATACCTATTAGATTTTTCAAAGTGATTTTCATAAGACCTTCTTCTAGAAACAAGAGGAATTTAGCTGTCGAAATTTGTGAAATTTCTACAAAACATTCAGCCCCGAGCATAGGGCTTTAGCATCGAGCTGAAATTTGATTAGAGTTCCCTAGGGACATAATTACGTGGACTGTGCTGGCCTGAGATCGACGACACTTTCATTTCAAATGCTTTAATTCTTCGATTCAATCCCGAAAGCGCTTTTTCGCCATTGTTCCACTGAGGACCACCTAGGCGTGTGTGGCTTGTTTCGGTAGATAAAATCTCAAGGGCTCTTACCTCCTAGCAATTTTTGATCAATTACGCACTTCAACCTCGCTGGCATTGTGCCCGTGCCTCCACGTTACCCACGTGAACCTTCCGTAGAAGTCAGTAAATCAACGTGGCCTTGACAACTCGTGGAGGGACAAGGGCCTGAGGGAGATCGGGGAGTCAACGACTCCATCCCTAGAAAGATGCTAAAAGGATTTCACCAAAAAGTTTTCGAGGGGAATTCGTGTCCCCCTAAAGCTATTTGGAGACCCACTGCAAGCGCCATGTTTGTTTGCAACTTCTCCACTTAAATCAAAGTAAGCAATTTGCATACTACAACATGTTAATTAGGGTTGTGCCCGGATTATGGATAAAATGTATACACATAAGAAAATCTCGAATCTTACTTTCATGTGGGAAAGACGATAACGCACCCGGCAGTTGTTCCTTACAAGATAAGAAACATTGCCGTCTTAAAGGCTTATTTATTCTACAAGAGCTAATGGATTTCAGCCAAGCTCGGTTATCCCTTCGTCAATATGAAGGGAAAAAGGACCTAAAACTTAGTTCTACATTTAAGTTTATCTTTAATCACCTGGGGATACACCCACATTTCGACCTACCTTCTCAAACAACTCCACAGCTTATTAGGGATTGTTTTTATGGTTTCATTGCTTTACTTAAACACAGATTTATTTATACCATCAGATGAGACAGAATATAAAACACGAAACTTTTATAGATGAAAATGACTGTGACTCTTGTTACCGAAATACAGAAAATTTACAGATATTAAACATTTTTGGTGTTCTGTGAATATATTCGTGACACTTATCTTCACTACTAAAAAAAGTTAAGGTCCTATCTATGTATACAAAAATACTCTTTATTAAAATAAATTTATTTTATTCTCTTAATGAAACAATTGTAATATTCACAAGGGCCGTAAAATTATAACCATTAATAAAAGTCGAGGATTTACATATGTACCTAGATTTTGAAAAAAAAAGTTTTTGAGTATTTTTTGAGTAGGGAAGTGATTGGATTTTAGGACATTTTAGACGTTTTCAGTTGGGGCAGGTGAGTCAGGTTGAGATTTTTGTATTTAAGAAATAAAATTCGAGTGCAAATTCGAGTGGGTCTCTCCATCCAAAATCTCAGTGTTGTAAAAACATTCTCAGATAGTGAGATAGACTTTTTTGTCTTGTCCATATGTGGAAATAAGTTCTTATTTCGCAAGATTTTCGTTTTCGGGACAGGGAGGTTGAGGAGCCAAGATTGAGATTTTTGTGCGAGTTTTGAGGAGCCAAAGTATAAAATTTTGAGGATCTATTTGAGTTTGTGACAATGGTGATCTGAGTATTGCAGACGAAAGGGAAAAATTACCTAATGTGTCAAAAATAATAATGTGACCAAGCTGTCAAGGAAACGACAAATGGCAGAGTAACTTTGAATTTTGAACGATCAGTGTGTAAACTAATTCCTAACCCCGGACTTGAAATTTTTAATACCGAATGTGACTTTTAAGTAAATCATAATGTGACCGATCTGTCAGTAAAGATATGACAAATGGCAGAGTAACTTTGACTTTTAAACGAACAGGGTGTAAATTAATTTCCTAATTCTGTGACTCTAGAGAATAATTGTGAATTCAATTGTGTAGTAAATTATAATATGTCCGGTCTGTCATTGAAGAAGTGTCAAGTGGCAAGAATGTGCCAGCTGTGGACTTGGATGTGCCCATAAAAGGCGAATTGAGCTGGTGTTGTTCTTGCTCAAATCTGACATTAGGTGTATCTCTGATCTATTTGAGACTTACAACAACCGAGTGTGACTTTTATGTAAATCATATTGTGACCCATCCGTCAGCAAAGAAATGATAATTGTGATTGACGAGACTCATTAATGAGGTCTATAACATCATTATATTTTAATATCTGAGATTAAAAAACTAATGAAAAGGAAATTCATTTAAATATATAAATATAAAATTATTGAGATCCCCGTTAATTTTTTTGGTGCATTTTTCGACTCATAACGGCATTG
Source organism: Machimus atricapillus (assembly GCA_933228815.1). Taxonomy (NCBI): domain Eukaryota; kingdom Metazoa; phylum Arthropoda; class Insecta; order Diptera; family Asilidae; genus Machimus; species Machimus atricapillus. Next base: position 42,357,218 of record OW121786.1, on the reverse strand, counting down.
CCTGTATATGTGTGTGTTAGCGTTTTTGGAGACTACCGTTTTATATGTCCGATCTAAAGGAGCCCATTTTGACTTTGGTCAAATATTATGTGAGACTCTATTATGTGTGCGTAATCTGGCGTGCGAACTACAAATCTTTGAGGAAAATTACATGTGCATGTTCATACATACAACAATCCGTATATTAGTTGTTCCGTTAGTCTTGTGAACCTACTGTAGTTGCAACGGAATTGTGTGGCTGGTGGAACCAAAAGTAGAATTTTTGAGAGGAAGTTTTGGCCTGTGACAATTTGCAAGCTGATTGTTACAAATGAAAAGACAAAGATAGTAGCTGAAAGAGTGTAAAACAAACTGTGTCTAAAATTATGATGTGTCTTTCTGTCAGTAGTTGACTTTGACCTGATATGATCAGTGTGGACCTTTTAATACCAAAGTTCTGTTCAACATCTTAATTATTTTGGTTGCTCTTAAATTGTGTATTTAGTGAATAATCAATACGTAAATCTGGACTTGTTATTTTTAACTTCTGATGTGTATACTTGAAGTGACTCTAAAAATTCTTAATTAACTGCGGTGTCTATTAAATTTGTGTATACAGTGAATTATTAATACGTAAATCTGGAATTGTCATTTTTAACTTGAGTGCATACCTGGAATAATTCTTTTCCCGGGTTGGGCTCTTTTAATACGTGAAGTGACTCTTAAAATTGTGTGACAGAAAAACTTAATTCATTCCTGGACTTACCTTTTTATCATTTGATGGGTCTACTCTGAGTCCATGGCTTGGCTGCACAAGCCCTTTAACACACTCTTTAATTTAGTACCTGTGGCCTAACGGCCAGGACCAAATAAGTCATCTTTGCATAAAGCAGTAACCAAAAAAACAAACAAACAAAACAAACAGAATAACTTGGACTTTCAAACGAACAGTGTAAAAAAATAAAATACCTAAAGTGTCGAAAATCATAATGTGACCGATATGTCAATAAAAAATTTGAGTACTCTGTGTGTATGATAAAAATGTGATTGGACCATTGCAAACAAATAAGATTGAGGAAAAATTTGAGTGGAACATAAGGAAATAATAAAATACACAAAGTGGTTAAAATCGTATTGTGTACTTGGATGTGCCCATGAGCCTCTTGGGCTGGTGTTTTTTTTTCTTGCTCTAATTTGACATTAGGTGTATCTCGGATTTATTAGAGACTGTTAACAACCGAATGTGACTTCTAAGTAATTCATAATGTAACCGATCTGTCAGTAAGAAATAACAAATGGCAGAGTAACTTTGACTTTTAAACAAACAGTGTGTGAATCAATTTCCTAACTCCTGACTTGACATTTTTATAATTGAATCCGACTTTTGAGTAAAATTGTAAATCAAGTACCTTGTGGACAAATTGTGGTCCTGAGAGAACTTAGCTTCAAAGGTGTCACAACACCCCACTACATTTTCATTTGGAGCCACACCACAAAAAGCAAGAGACCATGGTCAATATGGCCTAGGTGCCGTGACCAAAAGTTCACCTCACCTTACTAAAAGTTCACCTCGCCTCACCTCACCTGCCTCAAAGGGTTTTTAGGGTGTCGCTTACAAATAGCAAAGATATTAAAATGTTTAAATAGAAAATGATTTTTACCATTAAACATTTGATCGACTTTATAAAACCTAGATTTGTATACTAGTGGTTACAATACAGTTCTATAAATATTTTTTATTTTCAAAATTGTTGGTTACTGGAAAATTGTTGTGGCTTTCAATCTAAGAAAAAGTGACAAAGATATATGTCGTAATATCCACTCTGATATTTTTCATCGCTACAAAAGTAATATATCATATTTTATTGAAACCCTTTCTGAATTTTTTAAACGACAAAAGAAGCAATTATTTTATTAATGTAATCGTCATGTATAAATTAATATATTTTCGTCATGCTTAAATTTGATTTGGTATATCTACCTACCCAACGCATTTTCCTATAATTTGTTGACTATTTTAATTTATGTAGACAAGAATCTAATCAAACTCATAAATTGCTTCCTGAATGGAGAAATATTACGGCCCTAATGATATTACAACTCATTAAGACATTTTTCTCTCGAAAATTAGAGGATATATGCACAAAAGCGTTCATAATGTTAATTTGCATCTGATACAAGCTTATGCGCCTCTGAAGGGTTTCCCGGGCGCGCAGCGGGTTCAAGAATTTTTAATTTGGAATTGCAGATTTACGACTTCATTAATTCCCTTGAAAGTCGACGGTCTCCCAAGAGATTTGGCCTAATTTATGTCTATTCAAAGGTGAAATGACCCATTTAGGGATACTTTCCCATGTAATTGCCAAAGTTTCCGTGTATTTTCTAATAGCGCGTGGGTGGATTATGAGCGGTTCCCGCAGAGCTCCTCGGTGGCAATAAAAGTCACATTCTGGCCACTTTACTACACTCCAAAATGTCTTCATTTGGTCGATGCACTCCAAATAACGATGGAAAGTAAACAGAACGAAACGTCGAAGCCGCTGTCGTCGTGGTCCAAGACGGTGCCATTCAAAGTCCACTGCGGCAGCATCCAGCCCCCGGCGGAGCGTATGCATCTTGTCTACGCCATCGTCGTCTTAAATTCATGACGTCTGCGTCTTTAGCCTTTTAGGGAAGGTATTTATGGGCAGTCCAACATAATGCCCTTGTTACGGCAACAAACGACCAACATAGCGAGCAACTTGCTCCTGCATTTCATTTTTTGTGCCAGTCCGCGACGACGACGAGCACCTCGTGCCCTTTTGCGGCTTACCCGGGGAGCGAAGAGGAGGCAACGTCTTCGCCGCATGACTCGTGCAATTTTTGGGTCTTTGCCTTGATTGACATGTGCAAACTTCGCCGATACTTTCCCAGAAACCTTTGGGTGCACTAACTTCCCTAATTGATCAATATTTATGGAAAAAGTTTCCTTCTCCTCGTGTGGCTTACTGTGCAAGCGCAGGCCGGGCCCGACGGAAAAACATTTTCTGCTTGGCAAAAGAAACTTTCAAGATCTTCGTCTTGAAACGCTTCCTGAAGCGTCAAGATTGTCGAGCAGTCGCGAGAAGGGGTAAAACATTTTCAGTTTGGAGTTTCAAATTAAATGATTTATTGAAATGGATTTTCAATGGGAATAATAATAGTTATACAAACATAATATTTTTGCAGAATAGAATTTAAGAGATTCTTAAATAAATCTCACAACAAACGTTTTTTATCCGACAGTGCTGCGATTCAGACTTTGAACGTTACCGAAATCAGTTTGAGGCACTCAATATAAGCTATTCAAAACCGGATTCTAGGAAATATTTGAAATACGAAAGTGTAAAATTCACAATTTAAATTCCATATTGTAATATTATTATTATTGTTGTAATAATTGCATTTTTATTGCAAGTAAAATTCAGGATTTTCCAAATCAAACTTGCACAGAATAAAAAATTTTCCTTCGATAATAACAGAAATATAATTTATTAAATTTAAACGCCTTTAGGTATTTTGATGTCACATAGTGTTGTCGAAGTTTTGGAGGCCGATCTTGTGTATACATAATAATTAAAATTGTGGATCACAAAAATGGCATTTTCAAAAACGCAGGAACTTAAGTTTACATTCGATTGCTGTTCTGTTTATTTAGTTAGGCTGCATCTTCGGCAGCCCTTCTTGAAATAAAAAATTAAATTATATAATTCTATGTTGGGATTAGGTAGGGAAGTTGATTTAGTAGCTGCTAAAAATGTCCTTTGTTGTTGAGTGATGCATTAATGAAAATTGAAAAGGCATTTTAAAAGTCCCGTTTTCTAAAATTTATGAAATATCAGAACTTTCACCCTAGATTATTTTAATATATTTCATATAAAAATTTATTTCGTATCTACAAATCAATTTTCATAGAAATTGGTTAAAATTGAAAATATTCTTTCCATATTGAAACGCCATAAGTTTCACAATTTTGCAAAAATTGTTAAGCACCCATTTTATTGGCAATCTGTTGAAAATTAAATCTTTGCTTATCCAAATTGGATGTGGCACCTTGAATTCTGATAACCCAAAGATCTGGTACCTATTTTGTTGTATCGGGGTGTCATTTTAGTCGTGTGTTATGTTGTTAAAATGCCTGTTTTGTGTTGCCCATTTATAATGGAGCGAATTATGTGCAGCGGATTATTATTCTTTGTCAAGATGTCATTGATAATTTTGGTATTCTTTGGCATAGGAAGGAGTGATGGCTTATTTTCAAAATTTTGTTGGCAAACATTTGGGCGGTGTTCATTTTATTGTTATGTGGGTGATTTGAGTAGTAGTTCAGGATCCTGTTTGAGCTGCATGGTTTACAGTACCAGTCTGTGATTCTTTGTTGATTTTTAGTCCTTATTAGCCTCATCTCTAGAAAAGGTATGCTGTTATTTATTTCTGTCTCTATAATGAAGTTAAAACAGTGATGTATGCTGTTGAAAATATCGATAAAGCCTGTCTCTGAGCCTCGAGGTATTGCACATAATATTATATCGTCCACATATTTCTTAAGGAAGGTGGGTTTTATATCTGTTTTCTTTAAAGCTTCGTCTATGATGTGATCTTATACCATTTCAGCCAATACTCGTGAGAGGGGGTTGCCCATAGCGAGGCTGTCGGAGTTTATTTTTTGTAGTATACCACTTACGAACATTAAAAGATTATAGTGGTTATAGCTTGGGCTGTTGATAGTAGACATTACTGGTCTCATTGACATGTATGGCTTATGGATCTTAGGGAGGCCGTATAGACGGGGGCTTGTAGCTGTGTCAATGCAAAGTTGTTTCTGTTTTAGTTTATTAATGAATCGCTTTTGCTCCATGGCGCGAGCGATTCGGTTAGCCTTCTTTTGTAATTTTGCAGTTGGGTCATTGTCTATATGTATATGTATTTACGTCGTCAATCAGCTGTCTCATTTTACAATTGTAGTCATCCTTCGTCATAATTACGGTCATGTTTCGTTTCTCAGATTTTACTTTAATAAGATTAGGGTGTTGCTTGAAAAAAGTGTCTGCGGTTCTTTCACAGTGTTTTGGAAAAGTGTCAATTTTGTTATTTTTATGTGTTTAATGTGTCGTTGGATTTCGTGCACAACCGCAATTTTCGAGCTTCATCTCGATTTTCTATGATCGGTATGTCATTGATTGCGTTTTCGGTAGCAGCGTTAATTCGAAAACTGATTTTTTGTCATTAATGTTTGTGGGCATATTAAATTTTGGCCCAAAAGAAATATCTAAGAGAATTGTCTTCTATTGTTACAGCTTTCTGCTCTGTTACAAGATCAAAAACTTCATCAAAAAAAGTATCAAATTCAAATTTATTATTGGGGACACATTCTTTATTTGAGATTACTTTTTCACAGGGGGACTCAAATGCTACTCCAGTATTTTGTTCTGTATTACTAGGTTTTATTATATCATTTATTAAAAATTAAGACTCGTTATCTACTTTACTCGTTATCTACGTTTGAATTGAAATAATTTGTGTTGATAAAATACGTGCTATTATGTAACCGAATGCATTTGCAGAAGGATTTTTATTGCTCTCACATTTGGTTCTTATTAAAGAAAATAAAAGCTTAAAAGGAGATACTCTAAGTCACTATGGCTATTAAAAAGAACTTCTGACAAATTACGTATCGCGATAATAGTTTGCTTTTGGCCTTTCAAACAATAATTTTTTTGGGTACGGTCAACACAAATCTCATCTACGTATGGAAGCATATCTGATGATTCTATCAAAACGCACTTCAGAAAACTACAAAACGTAAATGGCAATGTAACTTATTTCTTATTCTTATATGTACATATATGTATATAAAAAAAAGTCTTTCATCTTACTCCATTTCATCTGTAACATAAAGTTAAAAAAACAAATTAATTATTTTTCTGCAATTTAAAATAAATAAATAAATATAATAAAAATGTAAATAGTAAATAAAGACATACCCAAATCTTTTTTAAAGTCGTCCAGATATTTGTAGATACTTGCACTGCTTATCTCCGCTTCACTTTTTATTTAATCACTTTTCACTTTACCTCTACTCCGTTCAGATACTGCCGGTGCCCGGTGGACTGACCTAGCTGACCGTTAGCTGGCCACCTGCACTTGCGTCGGTCACTTAAATTTTGTATGCGATCGAAAAGGATGCGAATTTTTGCCTCTAAATTACATTTATTTTCTGACTTAGCAAAGTTTTCCATCTTATTGCAGCTCATCTGTAACGTAAATTTAAAAAAAAACAAATTAATTATTTTTCTAGGATTTACAATAAATAAGTAAATATAATAAAAATGAAAATAGATTAAATTTTAAAAATGAAAATAGATGAAATAAAGACATACCCAAAGCTTTTTTTAGTTCTTTCAGATATTTGGAGTACTGATCGGATTGGTGCGAATTCTTGGCTATAAAGCCAGCAATTGTGTATGAAGCCAGCGATGTGTCTGGCAAGTTCGCTATTTTTTTTTTTTTTTTTTTTTTTTGGGGAGGGAGGTGAAATGCATTTACGCACTTAGGAACTACCCCGTCGTGCCGGACTCCCTTTCGGACTACCGGCTAAAACACCCCCCTTGTCGCATCGGGGAAACTAGCCTGGAACTGTTTAGCACATTACTTCGGGCTAGACCCCTTTTTCCTAAGCCTGGTGGCTCTCTCCTCGGATCATGAGCGCCTCATGTCTCTCCAGGTCCACTTTCTTTGCTCGAAGTATATGCTGCACCCGATGCGACACCACTGCCCAGTTTTCCTCCGTCTGAAGCATGATGTCCACTATCGTTTCGGGTAAGATCTCGCCGGCCTCTGCTGGTATTTCCTCCTTCCACCACCTCCATCTGGCGCACTGGAAGAAGGTGTGTTCTGCGTCGTCCTTTACCCCGGGGCAGTACAGACAGTTGTCTGACTCCGCTTTTCCCATTTTGTAGAGGTATCTCCTGAAATATCCGTGGCCGCTCAAAAGCTGCGTCAGGTAGTAGTCCGTCTCTCCGTGTCCTCTCGTTAGCCAGCGGTTGATAAAGTTCGCTATTTGGAAGTCGCATTGTTAGCACAACTTCCGAAGATCCATCTGATCCATCAGGGGTGCAAGCTGTGGACACACCAGGCGCATCCGGTGGAGCAACGCCAGACTCTTCTTCAATTTCCATCCTCTGGGCTGGTGTCTCATCAGGATAGAGATCAATTTGAAAATTGTGAAAAAAATATTAAAATTTAGATTACAAATAAAATAAATTTTTCAACTTAAGATCACTGCCCTCAAGTCTCTCAGTCGCGTACTTTCTTTCGTCATTTGATTTATCCCGCTTAGGATAACTGCACACTTTTACATGCATTATTTTCTTTCCAAGGATCTTGCCACTAAAATTATTCGATTGAAAAACATGGTTCTAGAAATTAAAGAAAAAATAAAATAAAATACCTACTGGTTTCTAAAGTAAAAATTACAGCAGTAGGTTCCTTGCCAATGCAAGAATTTTGACATACAAATTTCAGTGCATTCGACTGCTTAATTTGGTTCTTTTCACCTGGAGTTTTATTATCGAATGAAAAAAGAACTGCGGGCCTATCTTTAATGTATTCTCCATCTGCCTTGCCATGGTATGTCGCATTTAAATTCTCACTCCGGAGGATGTTTTGTTTTACTGCTTCACTTTGAGCTGAAATAAATATGAAATCAAAGAAAGCCGATGCTATATTTGATTACTTACATTGATCTGTTGATAAATGTTTGTGGCATCTTTCCACAGGCTAAATTATTTTATTTGTATACAACAACATAGATTTGGGAGACCACTTACATCCTGAAAAATTGTTTTTGATGTTTTTGTTTTTGAAAGAAAAAAAAACATTTTACCATCATATGTATTGTCACGCACTTTATAAATAAAAACTGCACTGCACTTTATATCCTCTACCCCGTTCAGATGCTGCCGGTGCCGGTGGACTGACCTTAGCTCACCGTTAGCTGGCCACCTGCACTTGCGTCGGTCACTTAAATTTTGAATGCGATCGAAAAGGACGCGAATTTTTTGCCTCCATTGGAACTTTCGCTTCGGATTATGTTATATTTTGCTGCTACACTCTCAGCTGAAATAAATATGAAATCAACGAAAACCGATGCTATATTTGTCTACTTACATTGATCAGTAGTTGACACGTGCTTTTGGCATCTTTTCATAGGCGCATTGATTTTGTTTACATACACCATCATTGCCCTTAAAAAAACTTTTCTTTTTGGATGTTTTGACGTATATGTGATATGCATTTGAAGTGTTGTTCCTGGCCGAACAAAAACTTTCCGCAACTGCTTTGAGTAAAAGCAACTATTCTTTTCGGTTACACTTACAAGTGAGTTTAAATTTAATTCGAAGCTCATGCCAGCAACATCGTGCTCCGAAAGAGTTGGGAGATCATTTACATCCTAAGAAAATATTTTTAATGTGGGTGTTTTTGAAAAAAAAATTAACTTCTTACCGTCATATCTATTATTTAACACTTCTGCTCGCTTCAGCTGCTGCCGGTGGACTGATCTAGCTGACCGTTAGCTGGCCATCTGCACTTGCGTCGGTCACTTAAATTTTGTATGCGACCGAAAAATACGGGAATTTTGGTTCGCGTAGCTCCGAGCCGGCGATTTTATGGCATCAGATCGCTCCTTGAGCTTGTGGCTTTGGTGGTGATTCAGCTGGAGGTTCGCTGCCCATTAGGATTTATTATTTATGTAGGTTTACTTTCACTGATTTAAATGCTGCTTTGAGACATTCGTAAGATGTGTACATTTATTCAGTTTATAAAGCTAAATTCGATTTTAACCCTTTTAGGAAATTTGTCTAACAGTTATACTATACTATAAAGGTATTTTTATTGAACACAATAAAATTTCTTCATGATTTCATTTTGCAAAACAATTTAGTAGGCTCCAAGAAAATATGAGATGAGAAAATTAGTTTCCTCTAAAAAAGGCAAGAATGTTGAATCCAAAATTGCCTGGGAGACGATAGGAATTTTGTGTAGAATAAATTTCATATTAATCTAGAGATTGGCTGAGAACCAATTGGTAACCACGGCTCGGTCTGGTCTAGTCTTTTGTATATTTTATGCCCGGGGTGCTTCGAGGAAAGGCCCATTCCACCAGTGGGTAACATCATTTGTATCTCTCCACCTCGCCTGACAAGTTTTTAATTTTCCATGCATGGGAATTCCCCGCTTAAGCATTTTTTCCCTTTTAGAAAATTTTTGATTAAAAATTTTCTGCAGAGATATTTTCCCTCAGAGTTTTCACTAAAAGCGAACGTCAGCGGTGACTCCTATTTTCACACAGCAACGATGCCTCAAGGCTTTTCATGTTGGCTTCTTTCATGAAAATTCCTTGCAACATGCCATGCTTTTTTGAATTTTAATAAATCATAAGCTGGCAAAAGAGGACTTTGTTACTAGGCAAAGAGAGATTGTTTTTTTTATTCTTCGTCTCTTTTCCATTTTGTATAGGCCGTGCACACAACACTGGATGGAATAATGAGGGAAACTTAAAAGCTGTTCAGCAAGACGATACGGCGGGGTAAGGACATCTCGTCGATCTTGATTTTATTCGAATTTATTAATTGGGGACCTTCCCTTGAAATTTTTCAAGATAATATTTTTCGTCGCCATACCTACATATGCATGTGGGTATACAGGTATCTATGTACCGAAATTATTATTAAACATTTAATTTAAATTTTTTCCGGAGCGGACACGGGTCGTTCCGAAAAATTCTGTCTCGTTATGAACCTTTTCAGCTGCTGTATTTCCCATTACTGAAAATTTCTCTAAATGCGAATTCAGTTCGAATTATAATTACTTAGTGCTTCGAACTATTGGAATATTTCGAATACATATTTAGATTTCTAAAATAACTTTAGAAGCCTATCCGGATAGTGTCCTCGGATTCAATCCAAGATGCGGACCGTATCGCAGGTTCGACAATTAATTCGAGCGCCTTATTTTATGAGTAAAGTCTAGCTGTTCTTTATTTTAGCCAGATCGCGTTGAGATTTTAGGAGAACGATTTCCATTGATTTTTCGTTGATCAGCGTTTATATAACAATGTGGTCCAAACATCCTCAGAATTGGAAATGTAAGCTCTTGTTTATATGGTTTATAAAATGAAATTACCAATATACATATGTACGTAATATATTTGTTGAGTATAAATTGGTAATACAAATTTGTCTGATAAAATTCGTTTTAGTATTAAAAATCGTTTTATGTGTTGTTCCTTGCACTCCTTACAAATCGTTTCTTTGTTATCGTAAAGTTTCAAAGCAGGGGCAATTTCTTTGTCAGTAACTATTGCATGAAAATCGAAAACTGAATAATTTGTCCTTAGCACGGAGGAGTCGTTAAAGTCATGTCATCCTGTCGTGCTCTCGACACTTCTTCCTTCTATCACCTGAGTTTGGGCAGTATCTTAAGAACAATTCCTCACTACCTCACAAATGGTTCTGTCTGTCTACCAGTGCTTGTGGGGTCAGTGAGTGTTATAACGACTAGAAACATTCACCTAGCAATCGGACGTTAGTCGGCTAAAAGCATTTCTGCATGAAACATCATCGGCGGGAATTTATGAAGGTATTTATTGCTACCCTGTAAATCATTGACCGTAATAAATTCAGACCAATGAAATCTCTGATTGAAATTGTGAAATAGTGCCCCCACTTTGCAGCACAAAGCCCACACCACTGTTATTCGCGTTCGATTATTTTCGCTGTATTACCACTTGAATATAAATGGTGGCGAAATGAAGCTGCATTACGCAAAAGTTCTGTACAACTCAATTTCCGGAAAAATCCACTACAGCCCCCCTTTTTGTAATATCGAAAAATTTCCATTAGACTGCTTTTGTCCGGCCGCCACATTTTAATTCCCATATTTTATACGTGCTCGGCGACCACCCAAAAAAGGGATGATAAGGAGCAATATTTCAATATTATTTTGTGGGTTTAAATGTAGACGACATGGCCATCCGTGATATTATTTTTTGATAGTAAACACGACTGACCGATGGCACGAGATTTGATCTTGCGACGCAATTAATTTTCACTGTAAGTTTATTGTAAAATATCAATTCGAAATTTCTGTTATTATTGAATACCATTATGTTTTGTATTATCTAACCAAGATGATAAATATAGCGTTTACATTTTGATTATAATCACTTCAACGATGTCTATACAACGAATTCTAATTCAACCACAAAAAAATCAAAATCAATTTTTTAAAATTTAATTCAGCCATTAACAATGAAAACTATTTTAACATGAGAAATTATATCCATTTCAAATAGGTAATTTAAATAGGTAGAATCTAAATAAAAATAGAATTTAACTAAATCAGTGATAACATTTTCAAATTCAACACTAACCCTACCGGCAACATTTGGAAGGTTTTTAGATGTGATACAGTGGCGGAAGAAATAATAGGAACAAGTGAAAAATAAACTAACAAAATAAGTTCACAATAAAATGTAAATAACAATATATTTTAATTTTTATTAATACACTTAACTACATATACTATTATTTATTGTAATCTTTAAGGTTTGATTCGGATTTGAAATTTTAGAAAAGTCATTTTATATTGAGTATGAACCTTCAATAATACAAATTTGACATCCAAGCTTGAACAGTGAGAAAACCCAGTATTTTTCTTGAATTATAATTTGTTAAATCCATTGAAATCATTTTGATTACAACGATAAACGCCTCAAACTAGGCATTGTTATCTATGGTTGAGGAACCAATGTGACATTAACTATTGACGTAATAGATAAGATGATTTCAATACAAGGTTGTAAACATTTACTCAGATGTTGCGGTTACTCAGATGTTACGCGTTACTGTACAACTTCCGCCTATAAAACAGTATAAAAGATTATGTATAGAGGTAACCATAACTCAATTGCACAGTATTCTTTTGCATTGTTGTTTGAAAATTTTAAAAGATGCGTACGTTACATTTCGTATAATTTTGAAATTTAAACTAAAAAACTAGTTTTTTATTACAGATCCAACAACATTTTTTCTTTGCTTTGTATTGCTTGCAGCTGTCTGCGTTACGGGAAATCCAATTCCTGAACCTGAACCTGAGCCTCAGTGGCAAGGTTTAGCAATCAGAGCTGGAGTTAATTTAGCTAAGAAGGTTCCATGGAAAGCAGTTGCAAATACGGCGAGTGGAATTTTTAATCATCATCAAAAGAACAAGAATAACAGAGGTTAAAATTTCTATCGGGATCAGGAATATATTGTTTTTTTTTTGAGTGTTTATGTGATATTCTTGTTATTAGATAGTGAGTTTAAGCATATATGGTTTTCTTATAAAATGAATTTGTAACTGGATTAATTCCTAGTGTTATACATAGTTCGTTCCGAAAAAGAAATATAAATAAAACTAAACAAAAGAAAAAGTCTCCCTTTCTTAAACTTATAATAAAATCTTAGTTAAAATTGAATCTATCGATCAAGCGAAAATCGTGTGACGCTGCAGGTCTCCTGTAGAAAAGTGAAATTTTAGGGCTTTTTGAAATGGTATTGAGTTGTTTAAGATGATGTACATATTTTTTAGAATCCTACTCTGACTTATCATAATACTTACTCTTAATTTGAAAACAAAATTTATTAATTGAAAATGGGCTTTAAAACACGACTGATCTTATGGGAGTTCTGACCTAAAATACGTTTTTTGGCTAAGCCAACTAACAACAACTAGGTATTATTAATATAAAAATTCTTTTAAATAAGTAAATTTGTTTTCAAAAGATTATTCTTTGGTGTTGCCGCATTTTATATAAAACTAGCTGACCCGACAGACGTTGTCTTGTCAAACGCGCGAAGTTTAAGTAGTCGTTAAAAACTTAAAAAAAAAGCTATGAATTAAATCGGTAAATTCTTTCTCAAGTTATGTTACCCGGTGTACAAAATGAAAAAAAGTCATTCTGCCCGAGCAGGATTTGAACCCTGGATCGTTGGATTAAAAGTTCAACGCTCTACCGAATCGACTGAGCTCGTTAAAAGATTTCTGAAATTTTCCAATTTTCTGCGAAATTTTCTTAACTTTTTTTTCCGAAAGAACCTTCTACAAAGTATTAGAAAACTTAAAAAAAAAGATGATTGAAATCGGTAAAATCGTTCTCAAGTTATGCCGTGACCAAGGAAAATAGGGATTCATTTTTATATATATACATACATATGTATATAGATATATATTTTGGATACTGTGAACAACCTATTGAATAAATAGCTATTAATTGAAAATACCGTGGTTTTATGAGAATTTCCACCATTGTATATTTTGTCTCTCTACCCAAAAATTAAACTACATAATTCTATTCCCACAGTAAAAAATGTAAGGGCTAAAGTATCCTTTCACTTTGGATAATTTTGTTTTATATCTTTCTTTAAGCCTAAGCCGAGATATTTATGGGAGGACCCTGTTTTAACAAGTGACGGTTTCAAACTACCTTAAAATTATTGTCTTGCTTCCCAAAAGATTTCCCTTTCTTACAAAACAACTTACAACAAAACGAAGCTAAAGAGCGGGCATATTTGGATCCCTACGCTTTTACCTCACTCCCTTATCCAATGTATTTGAAATTTATGATAACAGGAACACAGAAAATTTAATAGGACTGTTTCATATGCGAGAATGCTTTCGACTGTGGGCTGTTTGTGTACTACAGGAAGAAAGTGCCCAATTAAGCTTATCCCATTAAATTTCCGGAAACATTCTTTTTGTGTTTCCACATGATTTACCGAAAAGCATCCTTATGTAGCTGCCTTTGCAAATATTGTGATAAATAAAGGCTTTCTCCCCCCAAAAGTGCCATTAGGCCAGGGGCTCAAGTTAACTTTTCCTACCGTAAAGATAAATTTGGCGGAACACCTTTAAGCCTATTTTTCTTTGTGATTTCCACTTTCCCCATTAATTTACGCCAAATCTTTGAATGCCGTACAGAGACGCCTTTAAATAACCCGGAAAATAAACAACAACAGACTGAGAGATGGCTAAAAAGTAGTCGTTTTCCCCGCGAAGCCCCCCCAGTCTCGTTATTTCCTTTGTTCCTCTCACACACATAGGGCTCGGGTCGGGGCACAAAGCAACTTCTCCTTAATAGCTTTCATGAGCTATTAATTACGACCTTAAGCTTAAGCAATTTTTGTACCTTTTAAGCTTCCAAAGGGCCCTTGACTTTTCTCGCCGGCTGCTGGCACGTCTTTCACGTCACAGTATCTCTTTATGTCAAGAATCCTCGACTCCGAGAAGAATTACGACTTCTGCCACAACTAAAGGCCTATGAGCTGTTGATTTCTCCTTGTTGCTTCCTGATGGCTGTTCTCTCGAAGCGACAGCAAAAACGGCTTTCCGTCTTTTTTAACACTTACTTATTCCTCCAGATTTGCCATCAACATGGTTATAATTGATGATAAAAGGACGACAAAAGGAAGATTCTCTGCTGACTTTTGCTCTTCAACATCACTTGATGGATACTTTTTGCTGAGCCTTTCTAATTCGCGCCGTAGCCGTTAAGATACCAGTCAAGTTCGTTAAAAGGCGTTGAAGTTTGCTAAAATCCATTAAGATTGAAGGTCTAGGACTAAGCTTAATTATATTTAGTCTGCTATAATCTGAGGATTAGAAAATCCTTTTCTTGAATTTCATTTAGCCATATCCCCACTCATATCCTTTCAATATTTCACTTCTAAATTGAATCCTTATTTCGCTGGCGCAAATCTAATTCAGAAGTACAATATACGAGTATACACACATTTAGTGGGTTAAATAGGTACTTAATCATATTCTCTAATTCTATTCCATGTATTGATTATAACAATGATTATTTAAAGTATAAAAGGTGCACAATGAACGCTTTGACTTTCCTAAAGTATGGTATCTGATATCAGATTAAAAACTACTTTATTTTATATTATATATTGGAAAGAGTCGGCCAAAACCATGCAGCTTCATAGTTTTTCCCCCTACTGTTTTTCATTGTTGTTGGTGAATTTCATACACACTTAGCAATTATTTTTTAATTCTAATAAAAAAAAGCCCGTAGTATCTTACCTCATTTCCTAACGGTCTATGTCTGCCCATTAATAAAAGTGTGCAGCAACTCTTACTTTCTATTTTTCAAAATCTCATTAAGCCCACACATTTAACTACGATTTAATAGTTTTGCTTTTAAGCCGGTGATGTACACCAAAGTTGTTAATGTCTTCTCCTAGAAAGTAACCAGTTTTAAAGCAAATAAGATAGGAGCTCTTCTTCCGGCGATAAAGCTCCATAAAAAATCTCCTTGGCCTAAAAATCCCCAGTGACTTCACCATTCAACTAAAGAGAAGAAGGAGTTTTGAAGCCTCAATTCCATTTCACTTTTAACATGCCTCCGTGATGTTTCTCCATGCCGCTAACAATTATTTACCTCTGACGTAATGAAATCCTAAATTTTAATTGCGCCCTCAGTTTTTGTCCCTACCCCGAGTCCTGGAAGAGTGTTAGCATACAATTTGCACATGTTTACTCTGCTGCCCTAGCCCCTAACCGAGCGCTAAGTATGTTTTGGGGGTTGGTTCTTACTGTCGTCATCAGAGCAAAAACAAAAAACATATCTATGTTGCGCTCTGCAAATGGTCAAATGCCTGCTCATCCAAATGAAAAATAAACACCTACTTTCGGTGGGACGGGCTTGAAAGGCGCCCGCTTTGCACCGATTAATTCTACCTAACGAGGGAACTTTTTAATGACATGTCCATAATGAAGCAAATATGGTCCGAGTTGGGTACGGCTTAATGAAGTTTTTGTAATGAGAAACAAATAGAAACGCAGAGCCGAGTGCCGCGCAATTCTGAGCTTCCAGCTTTTTGCAGCAGGGAATTTTCAGGATTACAATGTCATTAGCAGTTTTTTTTTCTTAGTCTTATAAACGACCAAATTAGTTTCTAGACTGCTGAAGCAATTTCAGGAACAAATATTGATTTCAAACTTAGTTGCGTTTGTTAGCTCGTGCACTTGCTCCAATTCAAACTTTAATTAAATATTTGCTTTGTGTAGACAGAAATACACTTGATTGTAAAAATTATTATTACCAACTTTGATGTGGGGTATTTGCACACTTTAGATAGACAATTTAAAAAGAATAAAATGAGTTTAGAATAATAAGAGAGCTTTGGAGATTGACTGTTTTGTTTTAAACACTCGGACTAAAAATAATTATTGGTTTTAAAATTTTGAAATGCGACAGAACAAGACATATGGCTAACAACAAAATCATTGTTTTCGACTTTCCGTAAAATAGGTACGCATAATGTTTTTTAATTAATATTTAATAAGTTCAAATTAATTAGTTCAATTTTGTTGCTCGTTGATAAAGCAACAGCGACCAGGAACTGTTTATTCACTATTTAAAAATAAAACTTTCCTACATAATAAAACAAAGGAATTTGTTAAATAACCACATGATTCGAAACCAATTATCCCAATATATGTATAACTTTTCGGAATAATTGAAATCAAATTGAATGTTTAACTTACATTGGACTCTCAACATAGTTGGGAGAACTCCATTTAAGTTAAATATCAGTTTGATACGAATGGATAAATCGAAGGTCCCATTAAAAATTCCCTTGAAGGAATTACCACAAATTTGATTGCACAGCCAGCATCCTTTAACATTATATTTATATTTATATCAAGTGACAACATTTAAGGTAAACAATTTCGCTTAATATCATAAGTGTTTAAATCTCAGTTCAATTATTTCTTTATAGATTCGATCTTCTGCAAGCGGAATGCATTTCAGCAGACGGTTAAAATGGATTCGTGTTGACATCAGAGGTAGTAATATAATAGCGTATAGCACGCTTTAATTAGCGAAACTAATTTTTCTTTCGAACAGTGAAATGCATACTTGCAAAAATCGGGATGAGTCCAAAAATGCCAACATAGTGGAATCAGACGGAACAATCAGCATCCTGACTTGGTAAATGTTTTATTTGATATTATATATTGATATTTTTTCCTTTTCCAGCCCAGTTCCTTCCAGTGAGTGAAACCTTGTCGTGGTTGGAAGGCTTAAGGGATTCTTAAAATTTTGGTTAATTTGAATAATATAGTTAATAATATAGTTTTTAGTATAAGAGCTAAATTTTAAGAATCCCAACGAATATCACTCAAATAAAATAAACTAATATCCATGTTCTGCATTCCGAATGAAATGAAATCGAAAAGAGCCTACAAAACTCAGTTTGGATTGAATTTCTTAAATGTCTTAGGACTGTAACAAATATATTTCAGTTACCTTTGATTTCAATTAATATTTCCACAAAAACTTCAAACTATATCGATTGAATTTTTTTATTGAGTTATTTTATTTCTAATAGGTACCTAACTGAAATGAATTTGTTAAAATCAAAAAATTTTATTACGAAAATTCCATTCAAAAGGAGTTTTGTAAGATCTTTTCTATTTTGCTTCACCCGAAATAAGAGAACATGGGCGAAAATCAGCTCTGGAATTAACTCCAGCATTACTCAAGTAGCTTCCCTGAAAGTCCTAATAAAAATAAATTGGTCAATTAATATTTAATCGCGCTGCCTCGCACTGAAATTTCAATAAAACTTCCTCTTATAACAAAATCCACAGTCATTTGACAATTCTCCAGAGAATTGTCAGAGAAAATCTTTAACGGCAATTCAGCCCGCTGAGAAATCTTTGACATTATAGGACGTTAATTTTACGTCATTTCACGAACTGTCACTGCTTCAGAGCGAAAGAGAGGGAACAAAATTCCAATCGTCGGCTTCTATGGGAAATCGGGTACGTGAGCGGTCTATTGTATTATACGTCAGTGACAGTATCCCAAGAATTAAAACAGGTTTATTTCATTAGCTTATAAGTAAATTTAATTTAAATAGATCCAACTTTAACCATTGGGAATTTGAATTTGATTGTAATAGTAGTTTGGAAATGGATTTGCAAACCATAGTTTTAATTATGAAACCAAATTTATGTATATTACAGACAAACACGCATTTTAATTTTTTTAAAGCGTCATCACGTTTAAATGGATTTAATTCAATTCGTCCCGTAGGGAATATTTTAAACAAACCGATAGAATTTTATATTTCGGTGGATTACGAAAACAGCATCTACCCAATTAGATATTCTTACAGCAACCAAGCAATGTTTTCACATAAAATGGTCCCAAAACCACAAAAAAGGGCAAAGTTGAAAAGTTAAAAGTGCCTGAAACTCGTGTCTCTCGCGTCCTGTAACAGGGAACTTCTTCGTTCCATCGACTACAGTCCCCTTTTTATTTGTTCGACCTGAACCCTTTCCGAAAACTGAAATGAGATTCATTCAAATAATTCGCGTTTATCTTTGCCGTTTTCCTCATTTCTCCCGAATACATTACGCCGTACACATGTCGAAGGCGTTCAAATCCTGAGACCTGACCGAGAACAAGAAACAGGATTATTCCCAAATCGATAGTTAAGATAGCGCTTTGATGGAAATTTTGCAAATGAAGGCACTCGTTGCCGGGTCAAATCCCAGCTCGCATGTTAATCGAGCAATAAAAGAAGGGTCCTCCTGTCCTTAATATGCTGCTCCCATTGTTCTAACTTAATGGCATGGAATTCATTACTGAGGTTTTGGCCTGTCTGCTTAGCTTTTGTGCAGAAATTTATCAGGTCAACTATGCAAACTCTGAACAAGTTCAACTAGCAGGCGAAATTCATACAAACAGAAATAGTTGGGTTTTTAACTTTTGGCAGCTTTGATAGCAGCTCTATATGCAAAGTTTGACTATTAACTCTCAAAAATAATGCTCCTGAGAAAATTGCGCAATCGGAAAATATTGTTAATAAAAATTCCGTGCGAATTGCACAAATGTCGGGAGAATCACCCTGTTCGCCTTTTCATGGCACCCTGTTGGCTCTCGGGGCAAGATCCGGACTCAAAGACCGGCGGCAGGGTAGCAGCCCCATTGTCTGGTCCGAGAGGACATCTAAACATGGGATTTTACGTCACCTTTAACCACTGCATGCTGGGGAATTATCAGGACTATGCGATGTCCACTTGCTCAGATTTCAGGGAATTTGTTGATTCGCCTGGATTAGGTGGACACCCCCTAATAAGTGTCCGTTCAGAATGCCATTGGCTCCTTGACTTTAAGCCTTAAAGTTAAGTGGGCTATGGTGCAAGATTTTTCAATTTCTATTTCCTCTGTCCTCCTGGCGGAAAATACGACGAAGCCGCCCGCCGCAACGAGGAAAAATTGAAAGAACGCGACGACCGGAGAGCTCAGAAGTGAAAAGTTGATTACTTTTCACCAAGTGCAAGGTTCCGCAGCTTTCGTAGGTTTCATGTGCACACGAAATGGCGCTTTTATGCGGCGCCACTTTATTTTCCCTTTTAATTTCGCGTGTGGGGCAATTCCGAGATGGCACTCATGGGCCCATCCACACAACTGCTATCACGTTATCAAATTTAAAATATTTTTTCTGAAAAGAATACGTTTTAAATGTACCTTTTACTTTCTAGACTAGATGAAACATGTCGTGCACTGCATTTTAAATTCAATTTACATATTTCCATTTGTTCGTAATTCTCCATATATTTTTGGTTTAACCCTACTTAGCCAGCTTAATAACATGCTTTCCGAATTGATGGAAAAAAATAAAACTTATTGTATATTTAAACTAGTTGTGCGCGCACCACTAAAATGTGTACTGTTATATTACAAATATTTACAACGATAATGGAAATAGTAACCAAATGTGTATGGCCAAAATTCAAATTTTAATTAAATTGAGGAAACTATCCATAAGTAAGCTTACCGAATACAACATCGAAAAACTGATGGGCTTCTGAACAAACATTGATCAGAAAACCATGTAGAAAAGATTGATCCCCGTTCAGACATTAACCAATGCAAAACCAAAATAAAAAGCAACTTAACTGATAAAGATTTTTGAAGGAATGGCTTCACGTTAGGGTAATAACGACGTTTTTATTATGATTTCGTTCGAACGTTCTTAAGGCCAATTTTTCAATCGTTATTTGTCAGATAAATGAAGGCATTCGTCGAATTAATTTGCCCCAATAATCAACTTGGGGTTGATTCAAAACAGCTATCAGAAGGATAAACTTATTCACAGATGGAACTTTTATTTGTCAGTTAATTTTGACAATTAGTGAAAAATAATTTTTCCTCATATAGCCAAACTGATTTTATATCTGAGAAAGCAAGTGATTGAAAAATCGGTTCTTAATGTAACAACTCTTCTAATTAAATGACTAAAAAAGAGAGGATTATGAACTTTAATTTTGCATTGTGGACAACTGACTTAATAATAATTTGAATAATTTGCTTGACTTGTCATCATCAGGTTACCCAAATTCCGTGGAATCCAAATAAAAATACAAATGTAAATGCATGCAGATACAAATAGGTAGGTACTAATGCAAATATAAATAAGAAGTAAATATAAAGTTTATTTTCCGAGATTACTCTAAAAAACTTAAAAAATACTATAATTATAGGTTATAGATTATTATAAAAGTACATATACATAGAAGTATACAGTAAATGTTTTTTTTATAAATGTGCTTTTGCTCTGAATTATTAAAGTCAATATATACTTAAAGTGTTTGATAAAAGTTTGAATAACATTTTTTTTTCTATAAGTCCTTCGACAAATTCTATCCTTCAGAATGTTTACTTTTCCATTCAGCCTAATGAGACGTTTCCTTCACCAAATGCCACTCCGGAAACTTACAAAATTGCGAATATGGATGTCGTGTGTGAATAGTAAAACCCTTCGAGGTCGTTACCACATTTTGTTCCAAGGAAGTATTCCCTTGGTCCCGTCCAACCCTGTCAGCGTTGTACAGCAGAGGTTTTTTAGCCTTAGTGCGATGGTTTTCCTCTCACACGAAAACATAACGAAAGCATTTAAATGCAAAGGTAAATTTCTGCACTTCATTCTTCTCTGGTGGCCGCATTTAAATTCAAAAGCAGTCTTTTTACCCCTTTTCTGGATCTTTGTCTTGTAAAACAATTACCAGAGTAGACGATTGTAATGAAGATAAAGACCCACCTTGAAAAATACACCTAATGTTGTGGCGGGAGAGTTTGAAAGGCTACCGTGGCAAATTGTAATTGAATTGTATATATAAATATATAATTAAAGAAATTTTCCGTAAAAAAGTAGCTACAAATAATTATCGTAATTCGCAATTTGTAACTGAAAAATGAATAGATGGACTTAAAGTGCCAACATTATTTATAATCAATATAAATGCACTTCTGCGTACTTCAGGTGCTTTATGACAGTTCCATTCTTCAATAAGTATAAAAGAGCCCTTATGACATGACACTGTATGACCTTAATGACCAAGGGAGCCACAATGAAGGCAATTTCCAGAGTTTGTGAATATGTTGAATCGCATTCGAATGCTTTAAACTGGTGAAATGTTTCCATGAGAGTGGGCAGCTCCCAGGACACCGTGGTTCTTGTGAAATATCGATCGTGAGGGTCAGGGCAGCCGCTCTCCACCGGCAGGGGACATAATTCATTCTTGCGCTTGTGTAAAAGGTTATTCCCAAATTGGTCGTTTGGACGTCACGTAGGACGCTGCAAAGTTATAAAAACTTTTGCAGGTTCTGCTTGGGTCGCTGTGTCTTTTCCAGGCGACAATGTTGTCAAAATGAACACAGTCCAAACACCTCCGGTGTGCATCTACTTAATCCGAAGGTGCCATTTATGTCCCTTCTCTTGGGCTCTTTATGTTTTGTAAATTACAATATAAAATTGGCATGCCAGCCTTGATTTAAAATATTTAATTTTATTACAGATAGGAACAGATGAAAAATTTAATAAAGTTGTCGACATACACTGTATTCAATTTAGTAATATGTAAATATATGTATTTCATCAAAAATATTTCATGTTAAAAATGTAGTCAAGAGTCGCAAAACTTTTACTCTTAAAGAGTTATGAGATCTCAAGAAGAGCCAAGGCTTAGCCGTTCCTAAGGAACCTTTTAGTTTTTAATTACTAACCTCCTCCACTGTGAACGGTTGGAAGAGAAAAATCACAGCTTGCACACAAAATACCATTTTTCTACGGCTTCATGATGTATGTAGCTTTAAATTTTGATGAGGGAGTGAATGACAAAATCAAAGGAAATTGCGTATTCATTAAGTTTAAAGTAACAGGGATATAAAAATGAAAATTTGAGTTTTCAATTATTATCCAGGCGGAATTTTAAGGATCAAAAAATACGCTGAGTCTATTACAACTACATATAAAGTTTTATTTTCCTATTATTTGTGTTTCTACGGCGAGATAAATATCACTAAAATTGAAAGATTAACTTTTTAAAATTTCAAGATCTACACACGAAGATGAGATGAAATATTTTAGAAAAACGCAGAAGAGGTAGGTATATTTGAAAATTTTTACTATATTTAAGTTAAACTATATTAAAATTTCAGTAAATTAGCATGCAGTTTTAAGACAGCTAAATAGAAGTAGAAGCCTATCCAATTGAATTTAAGAAAATCAATTTTACTTCTGAGCGGGGGACATTTGGTTGTTCATTTTTGTTTTTATTATATAATAGAACTAAAAATATTCAGTTTGAAGTTCTAAAACGTATTGTATGTAATAAACTAAGCCTAAGGACAGAATTTGATGGTTTTTTCACAATTGAAATTAAAAAAAAATTTTGATATAATTTTTGAATCAGGCCCTGGTAAAAAAACAAGGAAAGGAAGAAAACAACAAAAGATTAAACCAAACTATACGCCCTATATTAATTTGGGCTGCCAAAATTTAGCTGGGATTTCGTTTAACCCAAAATCTTTTAAAGCTCAAACCTCGGACATTGCCTCCTGGTAAAAGTCCATTGTTTATCCCATCTGAATGGTACTTGGGAGGGAAATAATATTTGAATAGGCTTACAAAGAACATTTTAAATATCACGACCTAGAAGCCATTCACTTCTGTTGAAAGTCTTGGTGAATTAGGCCCTGACGGACTCCACCTGGTCTACTTCTGGTGGCTTTTGTGTTGGTTTCTTGTTCAACATCGTCCTTTAAATCCTCGAGCACAAACACACTCTGGGCCCTTGGAACGAGCACTGTTGGTCTTATGAAAGCTGTTTTATGTGGAAATGAACAAAGGCACCACGAGAATTAAACCAGCAGCAAAAGATGTAATGAAAGTCGAATACAAATGAGCGCCAGAAGGGAACAACCCACAATCTTATCGACACAGCCGTAACTTAAACCTTTCCAGGGCGGATGTTAATAATTGACTGCGCATATGATTAGAGGATGCTGAAACTTATTTCATAACTCGTCCCTCTTTCACTCCCTGCACGAAATACTCTAGTTATAATATGTAAAGAAGAAATATAAAATTCTTCTCGCAGCGGATTTGCAAAACTCTTGGAATGATATGGAGCACCGACATTAGAAGCATCTGTGTCTTGAGGTGCAATTATGTAAATATAATATAGGTGCAATACTTTGCTGCATATTTTAAAATTAAAAAGTGTTTCGTGACGTAGAGCGACATTTGTTTTGAAAGACTTTATATGTACGAGTACAATGAACCCCGAAGAACTAGCTTTATAAATATTTCTTTTAGTAACTATTTAAGAACAAATTTCTGTCGGTTTTCTGTAAGCGATTTGAATAAATATGAAATATAATTTGCTTTATAAATTATAAAGAGTTGTTTCGGAGCTCCCTAGAACTGAAACTATACATATCGACTGTTTATCACGAAACTAAATCCGCGATTTTATGGGGAATCACTTTTTATAGGATTTGCATGATGAGGAAATAAACACATAATATTTAATTAATTTTGAGGACTTTAAAAATTTAAAGATCAATAAAATGTGATGAGGTGTCGAATATTTTCCTTCATATGGTACTTAAAAATTGTTTATGGTTTTAATTTAAACATTTAACTACATAAAAGCAACTTATGTCGACATAAATTTCAGGTAGGGACTCCATATGAAAATATTTCATTCTTTTACATTTACAGCGTTAAAGTTCATGTCGATTATTCGATTTTATTTAAATAGTTTACCAAATTATATACATAAATGAAAAAATATAAAATGAAAATAATGTTTAAATGAAAAATACGATATTCAATGGAACTCTCTGTCTCTACCTTCAGATATGAATACATTACATTGACATTGTATCAAGGAACAAAGTTATTCGGTTAACGAACTAAACCTACGCTGCATTAACATTCTTTTGAAATTATATTTGAATTTTATAAATTTTCTAATCTTTTAGTTTTATAACATAATTATGATCCAACTACTATGGTTTCTTTTTAATGTTTAAAATTTTTGATGTAATGTGCCAACATTTTAAACATAACTTAAACATGTTATGTATCATCAGTCTATGAAACGTAATTAATTACTTCTTTTCTTGTTATTATGCCCAAATTAGATTTCATTGCTCAAAGATAAGGTGAACGATTGAGCGGCAGAATTTTCTTTCAAGTGAGTGAGCTCGCAGGAGGGTTCCTCGGTTTCCTCTGCATGTTTGTTAGAGCGATATACCTTTTAATCAAATTTACATGATTTAAGCTACTACGAGAAATTGGTCTATCTTAAGGGCTATTTCCCAGATATAAAGCGGTAAATTCCTCATAATTTCCATAAAGAATTCATTTAAACGAAATGTGGTCATTTCCTTGAGGATTTCCGGAGCAATTCCTCTTTGTGATACGCAAAATCGCCAACAATGCTCGTGTTAACGAATTTTCCGCCGTGTTTCACCGGGTAGAGCAATTATTATTTCGGTTAGACTGAGTCTATTATTTATGCAATGGATGACAAATTGCACTAGATCACATGATTCGTGCGTTTATTACAGGGGCTATGCAACTGGAGTGGGACGAATCGTGGCAAATCCACTGCCAGGAATACCTCGACCAGACTTGAGCCCTTTTATAAATTATGTAAATTATCGAATAAGGCGCCGAGCGCTAAATCCCTGTCCGGGGAATTGCAGGGCTTAATAACTGCAAGAGCCAATTTTCTTTAAATTGGAAGTGTTCCTTCGTCACTGCCGCGGAATTTACGAGGCCACGCGGAGGAAGTGTCTGCCTTCGAATTACGCCCCCGCAAATATTGATTCGCCGGAAGTTGATTTGAGCCGCACGAGACGCTTATTGATTATGAGCAGGAGGAGGACGCGAAAGTGCGGCGGGGCACGCGATCGTTAGGCGGGCTCGCACGAAAATAAACATGGACACCACTTCCCTCAAAATTGGTGTTCTTCCTTTTAAAAGCAATAAATTCAGGGCGCGTTCCGGGACCGATCGAAGTTCGCTGATATCTGGCGAGATGGGAAATTAATTACCCTGTGGGAGCGGTTTGCTGCTCCGGGCGGGAACCCGAACCTGATACCCAGCCTGAAATTTTAATGTTTCTCATTACCGACATTATGAAATTTCATTAGGCAGATAACAATTTGCTGCATCATTGATTTCAGCTGGGGTGTTTCACTTTCCGCGCAAAATAAAGTGCGGCCCTGCACGCGAACCACTTCCGGGCGAATTATGCGCCCGTTCTGAGCTAAATATGAATCCTCTTGGACGGAAAGGTATGACTTGGAATTGAAAACCATTCATTAGAATGACGTTGCTTGCAGAGGTCAAAATGCATTAAAAATGCATGTAAAACGCAACGTCGCTCTACCCATCCTTGAGTTCACATCATTCGAGAAACTGTGAACATGTATGTATGTACCTACATAATACGAAATCGAAATACATATATGTATATGTAATGTATATATATCTTATTTTAACCTTAAGGCTCCACTTTTTGCGATTTAATATTATACATACCTACTTTACTACACTAAATTAAAATTATGCATCCAATGTTACTAAAATTTTAAAATTCAAAGAATTATACGATAAAAATTGGCATTTGAGATCATTAATTTAGAATGGGCAATCAGACTTCAAGATGCCACATCCGATTTGGATAAGCAAAGATTTAAATTTCAGCAGATTGCCAATAAAAATGGGTGCTTAACAGTTTATGTAAAATTGTAAAATTTATGGCACATCAATATGGAAAGCGAATATTTTCAATTTTAACCAATTTACATAATATGAAAATTGATTTGTAGATACAATATAAAATTTACTTTTGAAATAAATGTTACTATTAAATATATTAAAAAAGTTTAAAGTAAAAGTTCAGACATTGAATAAGTTGTCTTTTCAATTTTCATTAATCCATCACCCATGTCTATTCTGAATTTTTAAAGTTGATTAAAATTTTATTCAACCTAAGAAATTTTAAGCAGCTTCGTATCTAATTCCAAAATAGAATTATGTATATTTTTATTTAAAAAAGATTTGCCGAAGAATGAAGATGCAGGCTAATTAAATAAACAGAAAAGAGAAAGAATGTAAACTTAATACCTGCGTTTTTGAAAATTTCATTCTTATGATCCACAATTTTAATAATACATAAGATTGACCTCCAAAATTTCGGCAACAATATGTGGGAATTAAAGTAGGTACTTATGTTTGCGAAATTCATAAAAGGAGACATCTAAATGTGAACGGCGCGGCGGACACTTTTGCGTACTCTTAATACATAGATTAGTATTTCCCAGAGGTGGTACGAAGTTCACCGGGTCAGCTAATTTACAGATATAATTATGTTTTTATGCCAAGTAACGCATGATATTTTTAGTTAATAATTCTGATAATAGCTGCCAATTATCTGGTTTTGTTTTTCATGAAGATACAGGGAGTTTTTACATAACTTTCATTACTTTATATACAATTTTATAAAAAATATCATATACATACATACTTTAACCAACAATTATTCACATTAAAGTTGTCTCATGATTATTAAAAAAACACTAATAGTTTAAAAAAATAAAAAAATTCTTTTTTTATTATTAATAAATGATTTATAAGTTAAAATTGTTTATTGTTATAAATGATTTATAAGTTAAAATTGAAAAAGTTAGACAAGTACAATGATTTTAGTGATGCGTGGGTGGAAATAAGGAATGCGGGGGTGGATTCACTCGGGAAACACCACTAACTTGTATTGTCACCGAAGTTATACATGTTCGCCAAATTTCATTGAGTTTGGTAAAGTCTAAGTATAAAAATTTTGCATTGCAAGATTTTGACGACACGTATTGTAAGTTAATAAAAAAAATTTAAAAAGAATACTAGGACTTTTCAAGTAAAACCATTTTTGTGTAAATGTCATGTATCATCAATTTTATATTCCCTCAAAAATCAAAAATTAATAGAAGTCCTTTTCATTAATAATGACAATAATATATGTATGTACACAAAGATAAAGGATTTAGTCTTTAGTTCATGATTTGACAAACAAGAATTCTCTATCAAGTCACGTTTTTCGAAACAAATATTATTTCGAAACGTGTAAAAGGCCATATTTTGCAATCTTACAAAATTTATTCGAAAATACCTACCTACATATGTATATATTTCGTAAAGTTCGTTTCTTCATAAACGGATAACGTCTAAAGTACACAACTCGCGAATATTCGTAAAAAATGTATTCGTCAATATCCCTGAATTGTGTTACAGTATCTTTTCTTTCTAATTTGAAAAATTGAAAGTTACGATTTATAAAAAAAAAAATATGTTGCAGTAAACCGTAGAATTTCCTAAATGGGTTAAAATCGAATCTAGGTTTATAAACTGAATATATCTTACGAATGCCTCAAAGCAGCGTTTAAATCAGTAAAAATAAACCCAAAATTGTTGAGAGGCTCTGGCCGACACAACAAGGATTTACCGTTCCTTGGGCAGCCAACGTCCAGCTGAATCACCACCAAAGCCACAAAATTCGGCGTCCGCGGCTCACGGAGCGATCTGATGCCATAAAATCGCCCGCTCGGACCGAGGCCCGCGCTGCCCAAAAAGTTCACGTATTTTCGGTCGCAGCCTGCAAAAATTATGTGACCGGCGCCAGCAGTTGTCAGTCAACCGGCAGCATCTAGCCCGATAGTGCGATACGTAGACAAAGTGAAGAAGTGAAAAGATTATCATGGTAAGATGTTAATTTTTTCTTTCAAAAACAATAACATCAAAAACAATTTTTCAGGATGTAAGTTGCCTCCCAAATTTAATTGAGCACGACTCAGCAGGCCTGAGTTTTAGTCAACTTGGACGCAATAGCCAGTGAAAAAGGGGATGTGTATTATTCCAAACCGCTTGGCAAAGTGTTCATAAGACCGGACACCAGAATGAATATTCTAATAACATATAAAGCAAAAAATCCGAAACGGAAACTTCTTTTGCGGGCAATGTTGGTGTATACCAATAAAACAATTACGCCTGTTAAAAGATGCCACAAACATTTATCAACAGATCAATGTAAGTACATAGTCAAATATAGCATCGGCTTTCTTTGATTTCATATTTATTTCAGCTCAAAGTGAAGCAGTAAAACAAAACATCCTCCGGAGTGAGCATTTAAATGCGACATACCATGGCAAGGCAAGGAACCTACTGCTGTAATTTTTACTTTAGAAACCAGCAGGTATTTTATTTTATTTATTCTTTAATTTGTAGAACCATGTTTTTCAATTGAATAATTTTAGTGGCAAGATCCTTGGAAAGAAAATAATGCATGTAAAAGTGTGCAGTTATCCTAAGCGGGATAAATCAAATGACGAAAGAAAGTACGCGACTGAGAGAGGGCAGTGATCGTAAGTTGAAAAATTTATTTTATTTGTAATCTAAATTTTAATATTTTTTTCACAATTTTCAAGTTGGTCTCCATCCTGGTGAGACACCAGCCCAGAGGATGGAAATTGAAGAAGAGTCTGGCGTTGGTCCACCGGATGCGCCTGGTGTGTCCACAGCTTGCACCCCTGATGGATCAGATGGATCTTCGGAAGTTGTGCTAACAATGCGACTTCTAAATAGCGAACTTGTCAAATACATTGCTGACGTTGCGTTTAGTAAAATTGCTGGTTGCATAGCTCGGAGTTCGCATCAATCCGCAAATATCTGGAAAACTTTAAAAAAGATTTGGGTATGTCTTTATTTATGTTACAGATGAGATGGAATAAATTACATGGAATTTATATTTTAAATTGAACCGTTTTGTAGTTTTATTTCGCAATTTAAACAATTTCTAGAGTGCTAACTGTCTTTAAGTGATGACATTTATAATGAACATAATTATAATATTTATGAAAAAAACAAAACCAAATAAAATAAAATAAAAAACAAAAAAACATAAAAAAACATAAAAAACAAAAAAAAAAACAGAAAAACAGAAAGCAAAACAAAAAAACAAAAAAAAACAAAACAATAACACAAAGAAAACAAAGCAGAAAAACAAAATAAGAAAAAAACAAAAAAAAAGGAAAACAAATAAAAAAACACAAAAAAAAATATATATATATATGTATACATACATATGTATATAAATATGAACAAATAACCTAAAAACCAAAAAAACCAAAAACAGAAAAACAAAAAAAAAACAAAAAAATAAAAAAAAAATACACAAAGAAACAAAAAACAAAGGAAGCAAAAAACAAAAAAAAACAAAAACAAAAAAATCAAAAAAACAAAACCAAAAAAAACAGACAAACAAAATACAATAAAAACAAATAAACAAAAAAACAAGTAAACAAATAAACAAAAAATTATATATATGTATGTATGTATACATACATACGTATATAAATATCTGGAAGTCTTTAAAAAAACTTTGTGTATGTCTTTATTTACACTATTTACATTTTTATTATATTTATTTATTTTAAATTCTAGAAAAATAATTAATTTGTTTTTTTAACTTTATGTTACAGATGAGACGAAATAAGATTGAGGACTTTTTTTTTATATACATACATACATAAGAATATATATAGTCCATATGTATACATACAATGCTACGTAAATTCTATGAAATAAATTACATTTATATTTTAAATTGAACCCAGTTACGTTTTGTAGTTTTCTTTCCCAATTTAAACAATTAATAATAAATAATAAAAAATAAGATATTTCTAGAACGATAGTTTTAGTGGCGAGATCCCTGGCAAAAAAATAATGCATGTTAAAGTGTGCAGTTACCCTAAGCGGGACAAATCGAATGACGAAAGAAAGTACGCGAGTGAGAGACTTGAGGGCAGTGATCGTAAGTTGAAAAATTTATTTCATTTGTAATCTAAATATTTATATTGTTTTCAAAATTTTCAAGTTGATCTCCATCCTGATGAGACAACCCAGAGTATTGAAATTATTGAAGAGTCTGGCGTTGCTCTACGGGACTCGCCTGCCTTTTAACAAAAAATTAAACCGACGAAAAAAGAAACTGAAAAGTGAGAAATAAAAGCTTTTTAACAAAAAATTAAACCGACAAAATAAAACTGAAAAGTGAAAAATAAAGTAAACGTAAACCTTTTTAGTCTCAATAACTGAGCCCTCAACTAATGTAAGCAACTAACTTTGAGTTGGCGCCAAAGGGAAAATTTTTTGTTTGTTTGGCGCCGACTAAAAATTAGTGACTTACATTTAGGTGCTCAGTTATTCAGACTAAAAGGGTTTATTTTATTTTTCATTTTTCAGTTCCTTTTTTGTCGGTTTAATTTTTAGTTAAAAAGCTTTTATATACCTTTAAAAATGTTGAAATTTGAGGACGAACGAAATCTATCGAAATTACCTTGTTATTCTTCACTGAGAATTTTTCAATCTTGAAATCCTCGTGTATCAAATCGAAACTAATCGAGTATCGCTAAAAACCAATGACTGATCAATGTAATTGTTTGCAAAATTTCGCTTTCACCAAATCTTACCTCAAAATCCACTATATTTTTTGAAAATCAATTTTAAATTATGGGTCCACATACTCTAAAAACTACTCTTTTGAATTGAAATTCCGTGTAAAACTTCTGTCGTAAAATCATCTCAGTAAACTTTGACATACATTTTTTGCATGGAAAGTGTTACTTTGACTTAAATTTTTTGCTCAGTTGTTTTAATTTACTCTGTGATTTTGGCGGGAAAAGAAAAGTGCTGTTTTTACTATTTTCCAAGCAATTTTTATGTTTTTTCTCTGCATAAGAACCTTCCTTGTGCCTTAAGGAAAATATGAAAAAAAAAATTAGCTGAATTGGTCGAGCCGTTCTCGAGTTTTGCGCTTATCAACACATTTGGCGATTCATTTTTATTTGTTTAGATGACAATAATATATGTATGCACATAAAGATAAAGGATTTAGTCTTTAGTTCATGATTTCACAAACAAGAATTCTCTATCAAGTCAGGTTTTTCGAAACAAATATTATTTCGAAAAGTGTAAAAGGCCATATTTTGCAATCTTATAAAATTTATTCGAAAATATTGGGTCAAATAAAAGTTTTAACCCTCAGATATTAACATTATAACGCTCACTTGTGCTACAGTACCTATCTTTTCTTTCTAATTATAAAAATTGAAAGTTACGATTTATAAAAAAGAAAAATATGTTGAAGTAAAATGTAGAATTTCCTAAATGGGTTAAAATCGAATCTAGCTTTATAAACTGAATATTTCTTATGAATGTTTCAAAGCAGCACTTAAAACAGTGAAAATAAACCCAAAATTGCTGAGAGGCTCTGGCCGGCACAACAAGGATTTAACGTTCGTTGGGCAACGAACGTGCACCTGAATCACAACCAAAGTCACAAAATTCGGCGTCCGCGGCTCAAGGAGCGATCTGAAGCCATAAAATCACCGGCTCGGACCGACGCACGCCCGCGCTGCCCAAAAAATTCGCGTATTTTCGGTTGCAGCCTGCAAAAATTATGTGACCGGCGCCAGCAGCTATCAGTCAACCGGCAGCATCTAGCCCGATAGTGCGATACGTAGCCAAAGTGAAGAAGTGAAAAGAAGTGAAAAGAAGTGAAAAGAAGTGAAAAGATTATCATGGTAAGATGTTTATTTTTTCTTTTAAAAACAAAAACATTAAAAACAATTTTTCAGGATGTAAGTGGTCTCCCAAATTTGATTGAGCACGACTCAGCAGGCCTGAGTTTTAGCCTTAATTTGGACGCAATAGCCAGTGAAAAAGGGAATGTGTTTTATTCAAAACCGCTGGGCAAAGTTTTCATAAGACCAGACACCGAAATGAATATTCTAATAACATATAAAGGCTTAAACCTCTAAACGAAAACTACTGTCCACAGCTTGCACACCCCTGATGCATGATTTACATCATGGGGATCGAACCCACGGCCTTTCACACGCAAGGCGCGCACTCTACCACAGAGCTATGTACATCCCGATGTAATGCAGTGCAGTTAATATTTATAAATAACTGCGTGATTATATGATGGTAAGATGTTTATTTTCTCTTTCATAAAAAGTCAGTTTGTAAACTTGGATATACAATTTATAATCTACTCTGAAATAGAGAATTTTTTTCTAATTTACGTATTTTTGTTATTTATTTTTTGCTATTATACTGAAGCAGAAATCTGCGCTTTTTAAAAACTACACCGACCATCTCACATTTGTTAACTTACGATAGTTTTTTTCTCCCTATCACAATCGCTGATTTTGACAATTAAAATTAAACTCACCGGAGTCATAACTTCAAAAGTGGATTTTGGATCGTCTAGATTTTTGCTAGAACATCTGTGACGTCAGAGTATATAGTTTTTAATTATAATTTAACATTATTTTAAGTGAAAATATCAAAATGTTTTTAAATTCAGACATCGATATTTACCATCTATTAGTTAGTTTTCTTTTACAATTTGCCATGTTATTGAAATAAAATAACTGTACGAAGATTATAAAATTTTAAGGGACGCGTTTTTCTTGCTTAAGAATTTTTTTTTACTCTTAGCGCTAAATACTCGTGTACTGCAACATGTTCTCGTTGCATTCAAGTTCAATCTCTTTTGAAGTCAGACCTGGGATGTTGTTCTGTCCCTACAATGATGTACGATTTAATGAATTAATTTAATATATATGCATATGTAAATTGAATTTTCCGTCTAATTCTTTTATTTACTATGACATTCATTAAAATTTTTGTTACAGACGAGATGTTGAGATTGACCAAAATTTTAGTTGGCTTTATTTAGTGACTATGAGGTTCTATAACACCGCGTTCACATAATGTACATTGAAAGAAATTTTTAATTATGGGCTGGAGAACTATACAACTACAGATTCCTTCAGTATATTGAAAAATTATTGATATAAAATCCATATAAATTTTTCTCTGTGTAGGACAATTACTATGTTTGATGGCTTCGCATCATCATATTTAGTTAACGTACTTGTAATTAAACTAAGTAGAAATACAGAAAATAAGTGATCACTAGATTTTGAACTTCACAGGAAACTTTAGATGAGGTTCCTCATATTAAAGTGAGAAAAATCATCATCAGCTAAGTTTAAAGACTATAATTTTAAGTTTTATACGAATTTTCGCATGCATAATAAAATATTTGTATAACTTTCGTAATGTTATGCTTACTTACATGTCTACAAGGAGAAAGCAGCAATAACCCCAAACTTCCCTTTGGATCGTTCAACTCGTGACGTTACAAAGGGCGGCTAAGCTCATACCTCGTAATAGACAAGCAGACACTTTTAAAAAAGTTTACTAATCCAGTTTTTCCGTTCGGGTGTGGGGAGATTTGCATACGCCCATGGAACATTACTGGATCTCCTTTGTCAGCGACTCCAATTCATTTTCACAATTTCTGAGGCTTGCCTCCAAGGAAATTTGTTTAACTGAGATATAAAGGTTGTGTGCACACTTGGAGCCCTTTTTGTGTACATTGGGCGCCGCTGGTATCACCAGCGCCAGCCATACATCACCCAGACATCAGGAAACTCCTTATGATTGAAATGCAAAAGAATCGGATGAGTTCGAGAGGAAGTTAAAGCTGGGGGCGCACGACGGAAGGAGCACTCACATGCTAAATTCCAGGGGGTTGAGCCAACAATGCCGCATTGTGGGGTGGACGGGGGCGGAGGGGATTTTGCAGCTTGTGAATACCGACAGTGCTGGCGGGTTGAAAAAGCGCACTCGGTGACGACTTTTGCCATTTCTGAAGTGAGGGAAATCATTTTTAAAATAGGGACCTCCACCACTTTCAAAGGAAATAAAGAAAGCTGCGTCAGTTTTTTTTTTTTTTTTTACTGCTCGGTTCATCCTGCATGAGGGTGGCTCATATCCGCCCCCGTTTCGCCCTCTCGCATAAAGCACCTGTGAATGCTCTGAAATTAATCACGAGGTATTTCCGTTCATTTGACGGCACAATATCGCATATGAATGACTCCGATATTATGTTTATGTAGATCTGATCTCCCCGAGGGGGAGATAAGCACTCACATCAGTTTGAATAGGTCTTTCGCGTCGAAAGCGCACTTTCCCTGCAAGTTTATTTAGCTGATGAATTGAACTCCATGAATCAATTTGTTGTATTCGCTGATAAGGTCTATGCCAGGAACGATATCGTTCTCATATGCAATTTCACCCAAGTGCCACCTTTGGAACATGCAGTTGGAGTTCCAAGGGGAAGCGCATCAATGGGAGAAAAGTCCAGGAGCAATTTTTCTCAATTAAACTCTGAAACGAGCCCCAAGCCCACTGATGGGTTGCCGAGTAATAGAGCATACCTTTCATTATGTTTCCTCTAGGCACACAATTTAAAGGTATTAGCACGTTCTGTATTCAGCTTGTGCTTTAATCTCTGCTTTCTTAACAATACTATTGAATAGATGTATGTAGTTTCAAAAATGCAAATATGAACATTTGAGAATAAGAAACTTTCGCAATTTTAGCAGTTCTGATTATATAGAAAAAATATTAATATACAATGAGTTCATCACACAAAGATTTAGAATGTTGCCCAACACGTCGTTTTTTATCGATCATACCTGTTGCAAAAACTAGTCAAGTGCGAGTCGAACTAAGTGAGTCGAACTGAGCACACTGAGAGTTCAGTACACTATAGAAAATCATAAAAAATACATATTTAGGTATAGTACATATGTAGTAAAAAGTTTTAATCATGATCAGAAATTATTTCAACTTAGCGATCGATATAAAATTCAATTGTTTATTTTAAAGGGAGATTTTAAATGTTTTGGTATTTGTTATTTGAATGTAGGATATGAGCAATATTGTATATTATAACTTACATCTTCTTTTGTAAAGCCGCCATTGTAATGGTAAAAAACCGCTACTTATTCGGATCTTTTATAATTAGGTACCCTTTGTAATTTTCGTCGACCTCTTAGTAATATTCCTTCTCCTTCGCCGCAACTCAAGCAAATGATAATATTCAATTGATTTACTGGATTCGAAATTATTGTTGTTATTATAATTATAAGCATCAACTGTATACCTACCTAACGTGAGTCGAAGTGTATCCGGGTATCCACATATAGTAACATAAGAGTTAAAGTATTTTTCTAAATTATTTATTGTATGTATATTGTAATAGTATAATATGTATATATTTGAATACTTATAAAAAGTAATGTTTATATATGGATTAAGAAATTCTTTTGTGATAAGATAATATACAACAAATTTCATACATATAAACTTCATACGTCCAATAGCTCGCTGTTAAATTTTAAGTACACAAAGACATTTTCACACAATGGAAACTGAAATAAAATTGATATTTGAAAGTTTTGATGAACTATAGTTGTACGTTCAACCAACTAAAATACGATGTCTTATCCCAAAGCTGAAAGGGAGCTACTTTTCCCTTTAAAATATATCTAATTTCAAGTAGGCAAATTACATCACATAATCCCATATCAGCCCTTTACAAAACTTCATCCAGTACAGAAATTCAAAGCTATCTCCGTTCTGACGCTTCCAGACTAAACAAGTTCCCAAAAGGGACGTTTTTGCCCTTTCACTTGCTTATGTAGTTGAGAAAATCCTCTTACAACTTCAAAAAAGGGTTCCTACCCAGCAAATAAGATTTAGGAAGAAGAAAGTGAAACTTTTACTTCACGTATCCCAGCTCTAGACACATACCAGTTATTGGTTTGATGGGGGAGGGACCCTCCTCCAAATGCGAAATCGATATTCCTAACTTTCGCTATGTGCTCACCGGGGGCTGGCTGCCAATTTTAAGGTGCAGCACTCAACAGAAATCGCCAAAAATATCAAAAGCTGAAGTAGCAATACTCCGGTTATTTTTCACCGTCTCGAAAGTTAAATTACAAATCGCTTGAAAAGCGAGCTTACCGCCTGGAGAGCCCTACAAATGGTTCTTGTGGTCTCTCCGACGTCTAGGTTAATTTCATTAGTGAAGTTTATTGCCAGGAGTTTTCGTCCCGCCTGGACTTCCACTGTAATTAATATTCTCCTCGTCCCAATAAATTTCCAGCCACTGATTAATCCCGGTAACGAAGGGACTGTTCGACCTGAAACAAATGAGTCTGCATTCCTGCAGCAAAAGCAACAAGAGCCCGCCAGGGTGCTCCTGCAGGATATCTTGCCGGGAGTCAAGGTATTGATCCTCTACGTTTTAATGATTTTGGTGCTTTCGGGGGTCTTCTTTTAAGCCTGTCAGAACGGGGGGAAGTGGGCGCTCTTTTACAACTGATTGATTTCGAGGGATTATCATGAGATATTCGCCTCATCATTAAAATGCCTTCCAATAAGAAATCTCATTATAACAAATCTCTCGAGACCACGCATTGATCCGGGGGCGCTTCGTTGACGGGATTTTCAGGGAGATTCACTGCATCTGAATTCCTGCAATTAACTCTTGAGGAATTTATTTCACAATTTCAGCACCAGCGAAATCAAATTATACAGCGCTCCTATTCGTAATTAATTTCTCCAAACATTCATGCAATATACCTATGAAATGAAAAGGGGTGTCCTTTCAAGTTCATCCGTCTCTTTTATCTTGAAATTTGATTGTTCAAAGAGAGTTTAGAGTGTATGTGTTAAAAGCGTTTAAATGTAGATTTTTTTATAACACGAATGATTTTCCATACATTCTTCGAATCAACATTAATTTTGAAATAAACTAAAAAAAAATCACATTTGCAAAATTCTGTTTTTAGCATTTACGATGTTTTTTATTTTTGAAGTTCTAATTGAAATAATTTTGTAAATCGTGGACTAAATAGAATTGAGCCAAAGTTATGCATCTTACATAAATATAAGTTTTATATGGTGATACGTCACGTCAATAGTAGGTATGAAGTGTATGTACATAATAATAAAAAGTATTATTTTTAAAATGAAAGAAAATTGGATTAACTAATTCAGTATTGATTTAAATCATTTATCCTATAAACTTAAATTTATAATATAATATTTGTAAGTTTTTTATTTTTACGGTTCTCAAGAAAACTTTTATCAAAAATTTTTTTATGTATTTTTAGTAAAGATAAAAAGATAAACATGCTAATAAAGTTTTATAGCAACCAGTGAAAACTTGAAATGGTATTTTTTAAACAAGTATTTTTATAGTGCCAGAAAGTAGTAGAAAAGTATATATTTTGTACGTGTTTACAAATACTGTTCAAGAAATAAGTAGAACAGTAGCTAAGTAGTAGTATTATACCCCACTTTATGCAAATAGTGTAATGATATTTCAATTGGAATTACTCGTAAGCCTGAAATTTACCCCTAGCTATTTCAACTCTGTTTTTTGTTTAAAAGGCAACAAATTCCTGTATTAAGTTAGAGCTTACTTAAATGCTTTCAATTAAACCAGGTATCACAGCGGGATATCAAATTGCTCCTCTAAATTATTTGTACAAAATGCAAATTACTTCCGGTAGGGCGAAATTAACGTCTTCGTAACTTCGGGGTCAATTGCCCTTAGACGGTGACGGAAGCACGCAGAATTACAAGCAATTACTCGAGGTAACTGCAAGTTCGTGAGCCGAATCTCCGGTCGCAGGACTTAAATTACGATTTGGCTCCTTGATCGCCATTTTTAAAACAAATAATCACCGGTACAATGAAAGCACTGCTCCGCATTAAACCCAACATAAATTCGCTACGTTAATGGATTTCACTTTTAGTTTCAGCGGTTCTTCCGTTTCGGGGAGGCGGCGGCGTGCCTCATGCACGATAAATCCCACAATTTTCCGTACGCAGCCATTAGACGCATCATTAATGGAGGCAAAACCACCATTAAGCGAACGTGTATCTGTGGCTTGCGTCTGTAGCCGTGCCGCGCTTAATGTAATTCTGTTGTTTTGCAAATTTGGGCTTGTTCCGAGCACCGAATCCGGCCTTAGCTCGTCCGCCCGTTGGACCGCATGATGTGCCCGAACGTTTCCAGCCATGCGATTTGCACACTGAATTATCTCATCCCGGTAATCTGGTGCTGCTCCGTCGGCGAACGGGTTGCGAAAGCGAATTTTAAGACCGAAATTATGGCCCCTAATCTCTCTCCGGTTTTCGAAAAATGTAGGGACGTCCATTGAAACAGGGGGAAAATTCGCGATGCATTCAACCAAATAATGGGAATTATTACTGCAAGTGCTACAAATGAATTTTAGCCAGAGTAGGCAGCTGTCTATTAGGCCCGCAACTTTTAGGAGCACCGAAACTATGAATTGAATAAAATAAATTAATAAATTAAATACTGATTTTACTTTAAGAATCCAAATTACAATAAATTGCAAATTATGTACTTTCAGAAGGCAAAAAATAATAACCATTTCATCAGTAGGTATGAAGAAAATATTGTTCACTATTATTTATTCAGTTATTGCCAGAAAAAATCCAACTCAAGGAATAGTTTTTTTAAGTTTCTAAGAATTGGAAATTAAAAGAAAAGGTTAATAATATTTGCAATAAAAAAATGCAAGCCTAAAAAGGGAGATTCCGAACAACAATATTCAAACGACCGCAATGTTCACTCATTTTGTGTATTAGATACCACGGATTAAGTTTGAGTTATCATTCTAATTTCTACTAATAGAAGTTCTGAAAACTTCTTTTTCATCAAATAAAATTGGAAATCGTGTAAATGCAACTTACTAGGCAGTTTAAAAGACAATTTTCTACTTATAGCATAAGCATATAGTATAAAATTCAATGCATGATACATATTTGTTTTTGTTTCCAAAATACATACATATATTTATTTGTGGTAAACATCGAATTTTAAGAGTTGTTTCAACGACCTACTTTACCACTCGTCGTATTGTAGGGATTTTCTTTTTTCCAGGGAATAAATAAATACCTACCTTTCTTTTTTCTGGGGAATAAATAAATTACCTCTGCTCAGTACTGAGCGAGCAGATCCACTAAAGCTGAGAGTAACTAGCAAATTGTTTCTGTCACTGCTGGGCTAACACTTCCAAAATAATTCCTAACTAAACAGGACTAATCTGTCCCTTTTCATGAAGGGAGTGCGCGGTGGCACGATTTCAGGCATGTGCGATACTTTGTGCTTCTGTCCCACGGGACTTTCGAGGTGAGTTTGAGTACGTTGGCACAAAAGCACATATCCACCATTCGCCAGGTTTTTCTCCTTCATCCGGACGATGTGAATGAAGTACGTTGAAAAAAGAATTCTTGCGCTAAATACGTGTTTTATTTTATGGTATATCCCTTAGCACCCTAGAATAAAAAAAAATACCCAATTCAGCATTGTATAAATCTCCATTTCATGCTAGAGCCGAGGGTTCGAAAGGAAACGAAATGGGGTGACGGATGCCCATTTAGGTACCCTTTTCTGATACGATGAACAGTGAAAGTGAAGTAAATTAAATTTTTTATTTGTTTGGAAATCCCTTTTTCCCGGATAAGCCTGCTCCGCCTTGCACTCTGCTGCCGGGCCTCAATTCCTGCTCCTTATTTGAGAAAAGATTAACGTCACGCCAAGCCCCTGCGACATCTTCCCGGGCGAGGGATGGTTCAGATGTTCACGTGTGACTGCCTTTTGCTTCACCCTGCAGGATGTTGGCAAAACAAAGGGAAATTAAAATAAGCACAAATCTCCTTAAGCCTCCGCCCTATCGCAGCACTTTGGGCGTTTTGTTTATTCGATAAAATTACTTCTCCGAACTTATGGAAATCATAAAATAATACAACTATGAAAATTTCCTTGGGATAAATTTGTTTCTGAATGAACTTATTTCCTAGGAAAGCAGCCACCATCGAAAACGGTTGAAGTATCCCCGCAGGTCATGTGAGGCTGGAGTGAACTCCACTGAAGTAATACTTTAGCAATATGCTCACAGAAAAAGTTTTTTCATTAAAATTTTCATAAAGCCCAGTCGGCCATACATCGCGCTCTGTTTCAAATGCAATTTTTTCCAAAGTTTTAATTAAAGCCGAGAAGAGTGCTCATATGCACGCGTTTATGCAGTTCCTCCTCAAGAGGACTCAAACTTTTAGTGTTTTGCTGTAGTTTTTCGTATTGATAGGATAGAACTCGGGCAAAGTACAATATCGCAGCCTTTTTTTACAATTACATACTGCCTTTTTAAATTACAGGTAATTATTTCTTATTCATATGAATTTAATACCATAACTACTATTTTTCTAATTTTTCTTTTTTTTTTAAAGATTTGTAATACCCCTAAAATCACGTAAAAGTACTTTAATGAAAGGGATATTTGGAGATGAATGATATTTTTTTTATTTCAACGAAAACATATCTACACTCTAATAATTTATTTTATCGATTTGTTTTCAGTTTTCTTATATCCTTGCTTCTATTTTCTTTGTATACTTTTCTGTTATTATTTTTATAACCTTCCTTCAAGTAAGTAAATTTGAGTCTTTATAAGCAAGAAAGCTCTGTACTTAAATATGATTACAATTTTTCTGATTTAAGAAACATTTCATATCTATATATGTATGCATATAAAAAAAAAATGAATCCCTGTTTCCCTTGGTCACGCCACAACTTGAGAACGGTTTACTTATTGCACAGAAAATTGAAAAATTTTAGAAAACTTTTAGCCCAGCTCAGTCGATTCGATCGAGCGTCGAACTTTTAATCGAACGCGGTCCAGGGTTCAAATCCTGCTCGGGCAGAATCACTTTTTTTCTTTTTTCATTATCATTTTCATTTTATTTTAAATTATATATTTAGCAGAGCAAGAGTTTTTAAATTTCCAAATTAATGTTTAGTATGAAAATCATAAGCCTCTGGATAAATCCCTTATTTTGTAATGATGTTTCATAAATGGTCAAAATATTATAGCTTTAACCTTATTTTTCTTGAAAATGGGACCTGATTGAGCATTTTAATTTACGAATTAGTTTTTTCTGAAAACAATCCTATAAAAAT
Organism: Machimus atricapillus; assembly: GCA_933228815.1. NCBI lineage: Eukaryota > Metazoa > Arthropoda > Insecta > Diptera > Asilidae > Machimus > Machimus atricapillus. The sequence continues at coordinate 42,315,815 of OW121786.1, read as the reverse complement.
GATTTATCAATTTTTTTAAATAAAATTTGATGTTGCAGGCCAATGTCTGTACATTATAGATATTGAAAAAAGAAACTACTATGGGGGGTCTTTATTAGAGCAACAGAAGCCAAAACAACAGTTTTTGGAATTTTTGTCTGGCTGTGTGTCTGCCTGTATGTTTGTACACGCATCACGCAAAAACTACTGCATGGAATTGAATGCAGTAGTTTTTGCGTGATGCGTACGAAGTCGCGGGCAAAAGCTAGTGGTTAATAAAAATTGCTTTTATAAAAATAGGTAAAGCCTTAAAAATTAATGTATAATAGATCACTAAATGTGTCAAAACTAAATTATTATCATTGTGCATAATGGCACATCTGGCCTGGCCCGTCGAACGGTTCTTTTATACTCGTAAATGGAATATTTATGAAGTACATATAAGTTCATTTTTACTGTATAAATCATTTATAAATGAGTTTAGTTTCAATATTCAAATCCCTTGACCATTTAAAGTTCTTTATATAACTCATTAACGATACGTGAATTAAGCACTTTGACAAAACCTATGCATTCATAATGTGAGTTCACCTTTTAATAATTTACGCTTGGAAAATTTACGAGTCCAATAAATATCAGTTATCTGTGGAATTATCTCAACCGCAAATGTTAGCACATCACCACAAATTGGGTCGTTAAATATTTGCAACTAATTTATGCAAATAAAATGTAAAGTCCGCTCTCTGGGGGGAGTTGCTGATCCTGGATAATTGAAATAGCACATTTGCTTTAGAAACTTTGGCCAAAACATACAGAGCAGCTGAGCGTCACGTTATCAGACGCCTCAATTATTTAAAAAAAGGATCTGGAGCAGCCTCAGAGCTAATATCCGTCCTGCAAGCGATTCTCATATCTCTCTGTTTGCCCTGCCGTCGCCGCTGTTTGCATAGAATTTCCTAATTGAATATCATATTTCTCGACGAAAACGTTTAGAGCCAGTACAGTGCCATCTGCGAATCCACAATCCACAATCCACGGGCTCCGGAGGTGGTTTGCATAATTTAGGAAGCAGGAGCAACACTTCTTGGATTGTTCGCTGCGCGCTCGGTACTCGGGATTGGGACTTTATCCCGTGCCTCCAGGAAGTGAATTGTGCTGCTCTGCTGCCTGCCTTATCTGATTAAAACGCTCGCTCAATATCAGCTTAGCTGGGGGTTAACCGTCGGGGTAAATCTGCTTATTAATGTTTATGTTTTCATCTAATGCATGCAAATTGAACGATAAGCGCCACTTCAGGAGCCACGCTGCCGTTCGATCGCACTTAATTCGAATGAAGGGGTTTATTGAATTAAAAGTGCCCGTAAATCGCACACTCATCCTGAGAGGAATAAATAATTTTTTTATTGAAGATATTTCCTTTAGCCGGCCCTAATACGCGTCCGCAGCAACTGGCCTGTTGTCTAAGAGAAGAATAATAAAATTTGAATAAAACAGCAATTTACGGGATTCGAGGCAAAAGGCCACCGCCGATAAGACAGGATATCAAATAATTTGCATTGCTTCCGACCCAAAGCATTGCCGATGTGCGAATAAAACATGTTTGCGTATTCCGCAAGAATTTTTTTATTCGACCCCTTTATCACTTTAGCCATTTTCCAAATTTCCATTTGGATTTCCTTTGGACCATTTGTCCTGGATAAAAAATTGTTGCGGCATTTATTTGCCAGAGATTTTCATATAAATGAAGAGCGCCTAGTGAGATAGCCCAACGTATTTGGGTTATTTCGTATCACACAATAGGCAAAAACGCTGATGGAAGACTTATTCAATGTTCAGAAATAAAATTTGATGTGAGTTTCAGAAAATCATAATTTTGAGAAAATGTTCTATTTGTACGACTTTGAACATTAACATTTAAAAATATGTATATTTTTCGCTCAACGTTATTTTGACCTAGTTCTATGTAATGAAATGGTAAAAAAAAAAGTTCGATTATAGGCTAATTGTAAGTCCAAAAGTCATGTGCATGGGGCAGGAAACCCAGCATAAAAGTTCTGAAAACTTTCCGTTTTTAAAGTGTTACATTGTATCAGCACAGCACATAAATTGCTCAACTTCAAAAGTGTTTAAGCAATTACTGGTGTAATTAAGCAACATAAAGGAGCAGATTTCCAATATTCGACTCAATAGCGGTAAAAGAATTTTTTTTGTTTTCGTTCATATAAGAAAGCTACAGCGATTCACGGATTAAAATGGAACCGTGCTACCCGAAAGACCTTTCGCAAGGACTGCTCCTGGTTTCCGTCGTCGGCAACAGAAAATTCCCCAGCGTAACATCTGCTCATTTTCTGTTTGTAATTTATTCTGTCTGAGCAATTAGAAGTATGAATGGGTCTGGTGTACGTAGTCAAACGTGGCTAGGACAAAGCTGCAATCCTCCACCTTGCCAGCCAGAATAATTTCATTAAATCGAGAGCGGCAATTCACTGCCGCGGGGGTTGGTTTGCGAGTGTGTGGGCATGTTGACAGGGGCGGGGGTGGGACGTCCTGCGAAAAATGAAACTCATTACTTCGTCGTGATTCGAGCGGAAACAGGAAAATTAAGCCCCTGAAAGCTGCGGTTGTATTCGGGAATATTGCCGCGATGGTTATCCAAAACTGCCTGGCTAAAGAAAATTTCACAACTCAGCATTGTTCATTATTGCTGCATAATCTCTCCTGCACTCAACCGGCCTTTTTTTAAACGAAATTTATGCTCTGCAATTAGACAGTGGAAAAAATCAAATAGTACGACATTAACATTTTTTAGCAGTTGTAGCTGCTACTTCGCAATTTAACTTTATATCTTCATTATTTTTTAATTTTTCTGTCTGTTTGCCTATCCTCTTTTCTCAGAAGTCGCTAAAATTTCGGACTGTCATAGTGTGATCATAGTAAAGTTTTGCCAAATACAAAAATACTATAAAAATAATAATATTTACGTTTTTAGTCCATTTTCATATCCACTAGAGTTTAACAAAGAACACAAATGCAGAAATTATTTAGAAATTAGAGAGATAGTACTTTTAAATATGTAATTTTGTATAGAATATGTTTTCAGAAAATGTACAAACAACAAAAAACGATTATCTTGAGCTCGATAAGTGTAAGTAGTCCTCTTAAGGGGGATAGCCACTGTGATGAGTCCAAAAAAAAAAAAATTTTTTTTTTGTTTTCAATCAAAGTTTATATGTTCAAAAATATGTGTACAAAGTTGCAAGTCAAAATTTCAAAAATTGACTAAGTTACAATGATTGTAGCGAGAGCAGGTAGGCCGACTGTTTTTCGCTTAACCTTCCGATCACAATGTTACGAATCGAAAAAGTTAATAAAAAAATGAAAAAATGAAGAAAGTCAACAAGACCCCTGGAGATGAAGAGGAAGAACCGTCATATGGTCCAGGACTCGATAGTTTAATATAGGTATGAAAATTTTAAAAGATACATGAGTTCATTACGAGAGAAATGGACTAAAATCTTTAAACGCATTTTTCTCGTAACGACTTTTTTTGAACTGGTCGCATTAATAACTCGAACAATTATTAACCGATGTCTAATTTTTTTGTTTTGTTTTGTTCGACTTAGTAGTGGTTAAGGTTAAGCGTAGCCGATTTGAAGAATTTTGTTTTTTACTATTTTTTAAACTGTTTGAAAACCAAAAAAAACGGTCGAAAAAATTAAAATATTGTCAATCGGTCGCCATTCTGTGAAAAATCAAAAAAACAAAAAACGGCTACGTACAACGATAACTACATTCATACAGATTACAATAAATTTTTTTTTTTTTTTTCTGAGTACCGGTTTTTGAAAAATCGATGCGACCATGGAGGGGGAATTTTTTTTCAGGCGCTACGGCATCGTTTATATTGTTAAAACTACTTAATATTTTTTAATAAAAATTTGTGGAAAAATTATTAGATGTGTACTTAATAAAATAAAAAAAAAACCGATCCAAAAATTCGTATACTTACTCGGTAAAAAAAAATTTTAAAAATCACTAATTTTTCGGCCGTCACAGTGGCTATCCCCCTTAAGCTTGACACATGTTTGTAGCAAAAAATTGATTCAAAAGGAAAAGTGATCGAATGCAATCAAAACTAAATCTGACGACAAAAGCTTTTGAAAATTTACATGTCTTACGTTTAACATAATACGAAACTTTCTTTAAGGAAGACAGTTTAATTGATAAAGAGGAGGAAACGAACAATCTCACAAGGAACAGCTTCAAACAGTTCTAAAGTTGAAAATGTTTTCTGACGGAGGACTTTGTAAGGAGCCAGACCTACCGGGTAATAGCGCCAAAGTAGACGTAAGAACCTAAACCCGCGCTTGATAACGTCCCTTCGTTGGAATACAAAACTTTGGGCACAAAGTTGCAGTTCTGTTTTTCTGGATAATATGAAGGAAGTAGTTCGTTCAGACAAGATTGAAGCAAACTGCAGGGGCTCCTAATTTTCTACAATATTGCCGTAATGCAGAGGAAAAAATTTCAATCAGAGTTCCTACAAGATAAAAAGAATCGATAAAATAAGCCAAAAGAGGCGGAAACTATAAAAGAATCACAAATTCTGAAAGCAAACAAGTCGGAAACTGAACCTTCGACCTGGTTGTGTCCAGCCCGCGAGCACAGCGTATATAATGCTAAAAGAAGGAAATGAATTTTTAAGATTTAAAAAGAAAACCTTCTGCGAAACATCGAAAAGTTAAAAGCTTATCAAAAATGCCTCAAAATAAGAATAAAACTTTCTGGACACTGTCTGGAAGTTGAGGTAAAGCGGCAGTATGCTGTGAAAGGAGAAGCTGGCAGCAAAATCGGATACAAGAAATAAAAGGCGGAAATAATGTACTTAAAGTTTTCTAGAAAGTTTTCTCCTTATGGGAAAAAAGTAAATAGCAGAAGACCTGGCGGCCAATGATAAGAAACTTTCTACTACGAGATGAGATTTTTCTTTCTGGACCCGAACTTGGAAACATCAAAATATCAGAGCACATTTTATTTCAGGTGACAACACAATGGCGTGCCCGAATAACCAGAAAAATGAACATAATATAGTTTAGCAAACTTCTTAATTAGCTCCATAATGTATTAGGAAATGGTTAATGGAAATATAGAATAATGTAATGCAATAAACGATTTTTTTAGTATACCTCGAAAATCCAAAAATTATTTATGAATCAAAGTGACGAATTGATATTAAAATAGTACAATGTAAATATAAAATTATCGTACACAACTGAGATTTTCACAAAAATTAAGTGTAACTTACCATTCATAACAAAAACTGCGACAGATTCTTGAAAATCTAGATAAAAAATAATTAGTGGATTTAAAAGCTGTTGAAATTATTTGCTTGTTGCGAAAATTAATGGCACTTAATGGAGTCTGCCCCATTTGCATTACGGATGTTTGCGTAGGAAATGAGGCACGGAGGCAACAGAGATGCTCCTTGCAATTTCTTAATCTGCTTTCTTCCTAGAAAGGAAAATCTTAATGGACCGCCGGTGAACTCTTAAACTATTAAGCCTTCGCAAAACGGCCGTCCATTAGGAGCTGCTGTTATCCTTTCGGGAAGTTCTTTTTCTTTCCAGGCCGGTTTGTCCTTTTCCTTCTGATGAAGCACATAATTAAAGATAATTGAAAGTGGCACATTGAGGCCAGCCGAGGACAGCAGGGCTTCATCATAATGCTGGCAGCTTAATGAAGATTTTAATTTGCGGACTTGCTCAAATCGTCACTAATTCCTAGCTTGAAAGGCTGTCTTTTAGATTTTCGACGTCACTAATTTGACGTTTTGACACAAAATCTAGAATAGGGATCAAAAAGATTCACTAAGCGGGAATTTTGATAAAAGGACATGACAAGCTATGCGTGTAATTATTACAGAAAGTGCAAGGCAAAGGGCTGCTGTGACGGAGCCCCAGTTTTAATTTTGCAATTCTGCAAGAGTCATCGCTCCTGCCACAGATGGCATCATTATTTTGAGAGGATTTCGAGGGCTCTGTAGTTCTGTAGAGAGCATAAATCCCCAGCACGAGGCTGACCAGCAACTTAGCTTGTAGAATAATCCTGCAACAAAACATAAATTGTAAGCACTGTTAAAGTAATTAATTGCACATTATTCAGTGTCGCCATTAGCTGCAATTATGCACAAAGTTGAACAATTACATGTACGTAAGCAGTTTTCAGATACTGCAGTAATGTGTAAATGGAGGGAGTTTTATGAGTTGAACTCGAACGTCATGGCTCTTTAAAATGAATTAAATTTACGAAGCAGCCGCAGAAATTTATTTAGTTTTGGCTACTTAATTTATTGCCCATTTTAGAACTGAAACAAATTTACTTTGTTCTGATTGTGTACATATATACAGTTAAGTGGAGAAAAATAAAAATATACATAAATACATACTATGAATCTCTTGCCAGGCAGAACTTTGAAAATAATGTCGATATATGTATATATATATTTAGAATAATTTAATAATATCTGTAACTTCAAACGAATTATATCTAGGTTCAAAATGTTTGAGTTTTCAGTAAAATTAAATTTGAGTTTCAAATCATCAAATTTTATTAATACATATATAAATTTTCAGATATGTCTAGCAATAAACGAAAACCTTTCATTCATTGAAGAAAAGATTCGAGATTTGAATGTATCTTTTATTATATAGTATACTGTTTTTAAATCATATTACAAAATGAGAAAATTCATATTGTGCTATTTTGTTTGTTTTTGTCTTATCAATTTTGCCCTGTTGGAGCTTGAAGATAATTGATCTGAATGTTCTGATGATGATCTGCCTTTTATTTGGAGTTATGTATTTATTTTATAGTGATTTCTGTAAATAGTACTATGAATCATGAAATCACAACAAAAATCACCTAATGCTTTATCTATGTACATATATATATAAAAAATGAATCCCTATTTCCCTTGGTCACGCCATAACTTGAGAAGGAGAACGACTTTACCGATTTTATTCATCTTTTGTTTTCTAATACTTTGTAGAAGGTTCTTACGGAAAGAAAAATTAAGAAACTTGCGCAGAAAATTGGAAAATGTCAAAAAACTTTTAACGAGCTCAGTCGATTCGGTAGAGCGATGAACTTTTAATTTAACGGTCCAGGGTTCAAATCCTGCTCGGGCAGAATCACTTTTTTTCTTTTTTCATTATCATTTTCATTTTATTTTAAATTATATATTTAGCAGAGCAAGAGCTTTTAAATTTTCAAATTAATGTTTAGTATGAAAATCATAAGCTTCTGTATAAATCCCTTATATTGTAATGATGTTTCATAAATGGTCAAAATATTGCATTTTGTAATCTTTAATCTTATTTTTCTTGAAAATGGGACCCGATTGACCATTCTCATTTACGAATAAGTAATCTCTGAAAAAAATCCTATAAAAATGATTTGCCAATTTTTTGAAATAAAATTTGATGTTGACTGACCAGTATTGTTTAAAGATAAGCGACATTGCATTAGGGTTGATTTTTAGTCCAGTCAAAATAAACACAAAAAACTCCACACCTAGGCAAAAATCCGACAGAGCTAAAAATCTACACGAAGCTTAGAAAATTATAACACGCCGATGTCTGTACATTATAGATATTGAAAAAAAACTAATATGGGGGGTCTTTATTAGAGCAACAGAAGCCAACACAGCAGTTTTTAGAATTTTTTTCTGTCTATCTGTCTGTCTGTATGTTTGTACACGCATCACGCAAAAACACCGATGTATTGCTAGAGGTCTAACTTAACGCAGCAAAATATCTTATTCCGATTGTTTTAAATTTAATATTGCCCGGATCTCACGTTATTTAATAAAATTAATGCTAAATTAACAGATTTTGCTGAAACTAGCGCCGCACTTACACCATATTCCTAGGTAGCTTTTCCTGTAGCATAATATAATTTATTTATTTTTTCATACAGTGGTTTTCGTGTAATGCGTACAAAGTCGCGGGCAAAAGCTAGTCTATATATAAATTAAAATATCAGCAGAAAAAATTGTTAAAAAAATGAGAAATTTTATATTATCTAAAAAATAAAATTTAATTTAATTTAAAATCTAATATAAAAGTCTTACTCATTTTGCACAGAAAATTTTTAAGATACTTCTTTACACTGATGCTTAAACTCGACAACTGTTTGAAAATACCACTGAGAACAATGTTCATTAAATTTGGTTGTGCACAATGATATGATCTGATAATTCTAATGTCACCTACTCGCTTTTGTATCACATAAGGAGCGCACTTGTGAGAGCAATTTCGGGTTTATTTTCACTGATTTAAATGCTGCTTTGAAACATTCGTAAGATATATTCCGTTTATAAAGCTAGATTCGATTTTAACTTCGAATTTAAACTTGCCTACTCCCAATATACATAAATAAAATATAATACAATACTTAGCATATATGTATGTATGTACTATATTATATTTATATAAAAACAAGTCTTCCATCTTATTCCATCTCATCTGTAACATAAAGTTAAAAAAAATTAATTATTTTTCTAGAATTTTAAATAAATAAATAAATACATATATTAAAAATGTACATAAATAGTTTAAATAAAGACATACCCAAAGTTTTTTTAAAGTCTTCCAGATATTTGCAGTACTGATCGGGTTGGTGCGAATTCCGAGCTATGCAACCAGCAATTGTATTAAACGCAATATCAGCTTGCGAATCCCGTAGACCGTAGAGCAACGCCACGCCAGACTCTTCATTAATTTCCATCCTCTGGGCTGCTGTCTCATCAGGATGGAGATCAACTTGAAAATTGTGAAAACAATATAAATATTTCGATTACAAATGAAATAAATTTTTCAACTTACGATCACTGCCCTCAAGTCTCTCACTCGCGTACTTTCTTTCGTCATTTGATTTGTCCGGCTTAGGGTAACTGCTCACTTTTACATGCATTTTCTTGCCAAGGATCTCGCCACTAAAATGATTGGATTAAAGAACATCGTTCAAGAAATTAAAAAATAAATAAAATAAAATACGTGCTGGTTTCCATAGTAAAAATTACAGCAGTAGGTTAGGTTCCTCGCTAATGCAACAATTTTGGCATACAAATTTCAATGGGATGGGCTACTTAATTTGGTTATTTTGATCAGGTTTCTTAATTTTCAAGCAAATTAGGAACGCGAGCCGATCCTTAACCCATTGCCCATGTGCAGTGCCATGGTAAATAACATTAGAATTCTCGCTTCGGAGGATGTTAAGCTTGGCTGCTTCACTTTCAGCTGAAATAAATATTAAATCAAAGAAAACCGATGCTATATTTGACTACTTATGTACATTGATCAGTTACTTAACAAGTGGTTTTGGCATATTTTAACATACGAAATTATTTTATTCACGTATATAGATTTGGGAGACTACTTGCATCCTGAAAAATTGTTTTTAATGTTGGTGTTTTTGTTTATGAAAGAAAAACTAAACATCTTACCATTATCACGCAGTTATTTATAAATATTAACTGCACTACATTACATTGGGATGTACATAGCTCAGTGGTAGACCCATGCGCTTTGCATTTGAGAGGCCCAGGGTTCGATCCCCATGATGAAGCACTTTATAAACTGCACTGGCTTATTCAATTTGCAATTTCAAATACCTCGATTCTGGATATTGAGTCTAAATTCAACTCGAATCTCATGCCTGCTGAGTCGTGCTCAATTAAATTTGGGAGACCACTTACCTTACATCCTGAAAAATACTTTTTGATGTTTTTGTTTTTAAAAGAAAACATAAACGTCTTACCATTATAATATCACGGACTTATGTAGGTAATTTATAAATTCGAACTTCTTTTCACTTCTTTGCACTTCTTTTCACTTCTTCACTTTAAGTCTATGTATCGCACTATCGGGCTAGATGCTGCCGGTTGACTGATAGCTGCTGGTGCCGGAAAAGATTGCAAAATATGGCCTTTTACACTTTTCGACATAATATTTGTTTCGAAAAACGTGACTTGATAGAGAATTCGGAACATGTCAGGAATAGGTGACCTGCTCCGATTGCAATAAAATTTTGCAGGTGGCTTTCTTTAGGCCTAATAGGATATTAATTATGTCCTAAAAAACAGGGTAGAAAGGAACTACAACGTTGATGGGTTTTTATTTTATGAATCGTTCAATTGGTTATTAAGGATGAAAAAACCGCGGAGTGCTATTATATTAGAGGGGTGGAAATTATATACAGGGTGGGAAATGCAATGCTTTTGGTTTTTTAAGTATATCTCGAAAACGAAGCAAAATTTGGGATTTTTTTATATGAAAAATTTTGTAGAGATCATGATTTTATATTGAAATGGCTTATTTAAAAAATTGAAAAAAAATTTTTAGTTCAAAATATATTTAAAACACTTTAACAAAAAAATGCAAAAAATACAATTTTTTTTTTTTTACTTTTATGCAAATAACTTTTTTCTGAGCAGAGATAGGGAAAGACATTCCACCATAGAAAAACAAGTATATAAAATTTCCTACAAAATGACGGGTTGTACATTTTCTTTTATTGAAAATTGACTGAGATATGGCCGTTCAAACTTTGACATTTTTTTTCGGTTTTTATTGAATCTATGACAATATCGTTTTAATGCTTAGTTTTGAATATGCAATTGATTTTTATCGAATAAAGACATGTTAAATTAATTTATTGTAATACATAAATGTTATATGAACGTATATAATTGTTGTTTACCTAAAATATACTATGAATTTGAAAAAGTACCAAATAAGCAAATTAGCACTGCCAGCCTTTCTTTAACGCATTGGCATGTGCATCCACATGCGAAATTATGTTATTCACGTACCTCCCAAAAATAAAATTTTTGTTTTGGATTTTTTGAGGTTTATGTGATCTGCATATGCATTGCCCATTGAGGTTCTTAATGTTCTTATCAAAACTTTGCGTAACTGTTTTGAATAAAACCAACGTCATCATTAATGAAAAGAACTAACGCTAATACTATTAATTTTTGATTTTTGAGGGAATATAATATTGATGATACATGACAGTTACACAAAAATTGTTTTACTTGAAAAGTCTTAGTATTCTTTCTTACCTTTTCTATTTTACAAGGATAATCATAAGACAACTTTAATGTGAATAATTGTTGGTTTTTTTATAAAATTGATAAAGTATTGAAAGTTATGTAAAAACTCCCTTTATCTTCATGAAAAGAAAAACACATAATTGATAGCTTTTATCAGAATTATTAACTCAAAATGTCGTGCCTTTCCTGACATAAAATAATTGTTTGAGATTCGTTTGGGGATTAAATGACTCAGCCTTGCCCGGGCATACTAATCTATGTATTAGGAGTATGCAAAAGATTCCGCCGTTCACATTTAGATATCTCCTTTTATGAATTTGGAAAACATTAGTATTTATAATCTTGGTATTTTTTTTCTTTCATTATAACATTTGAGAACAATATACTGTGAATTTTTTTGGTTCTGCGTAAGTTGAATGTCTTTTTATGATGCTCCCTCGGACTATTACTTTTTTCGATCAATAAGCAGCAGTTTGGCAGATCATCGCTTTACTTCTTTCGGAAGTTGTAAAATAAATAATTAACTAAAAAAATTTTTTAATATACCTGGTTTTTAAAACGGACTAAAAAGTATAATAACTTCCCCTGGGCCCTTCTAATTTTTTGAGGGTGAGCTTTTTAGTGGCTATGGAAATATTTGTAAGACTTGAAGAGAAAAATGTGGGCCGAAGGCAATCCATGATAATTAAAGAGGAGTAAAGGACAATTAATACCATTTGCAATGCACTGAAATTGGTTGTGAATTCATCCCAATTACCTACTTCTATTCTATTATCTAGTGCTATTGCCTCATGATGGTATAAGTAGTTAGCTTTTATTTTAAATCTGCGCTAACAGCAATTTTTATGTGTACGATCAGACACAAAATCTTATAATACTCCTATGAGTATTCATGCTTTGTTGTGTTTCCTATCGTATCATCTTATAGAATTTTATATAAAAACATATTGTAAAAATGCGTCCAGTAGCTTATCTTTTGAAGCCTACAAAGAGAAGACGAAAAAAAAGGTCTACAATTTAAAATTTTGGAAAGAAAGTTATGGCGGCTTATGACGGGGTTTTGTAGAGAAAGTCTTTTTAAATGCAAAAAAATCAGCCGAATGAAATAAGCTACTTTCTCAAAATAATTTTAAGTAATTAGGTAATACTCCCTCCAAAAAGGATTAGGGTATTATGCTAAAAGGCACAGTAAAATTTTAAAAAATCAATTAAAGTGTATGCCTTACTCAAGTAAATTGTTATTTAAAAATTATAAAAAAATTTAAATTACAAAGTTGCGGTTCAGAATAACTTCGTCTTCGCTCCTTTCTTCAATGAATCAATTAGGGGAGTGGACTGCTTTCTTTCCTTTACCAACGAGAGATGGAAAACAGTTTTTGTGACAACTTGACTTCAAGTTTTTCTACTTCAGTGACTTCTGCTATTCTTCAGAGATTGAAATTCCAATTTAAACTTTTTTTAAATGTAAATGGGGGGAAGGGTGGACTGAAAGAAACTTCCAAGGAGTGAGTTGACGGAAATGCCGAATTAATGCTGACTTCCATCCTTCTTCGCATACATATTTCTTTTCCTTCCATCATATTTGCATCACGATTGCGATTTTCGTCTCCGCGCGCGTCTATTTTCGGATGAATAATTTTCCCTTGTACACAATAAGCTCAGATGAAAACTTTTCTTATTGAAGGGATAAATAAATTGTTGGTAGGATCTCATGGACTCAAACTTCCTAGCTTAAGATTTTCTCGTCTTCTGACCGTTTATTACAGTAGTCGTTCACGCTTGAATTGCTTAAATAATTTATAGGCGTTTGTTTATGCAGAATATATAATACATATAAAAATTTAATAAATAATTGGAAAAAGAGAGTTTTCTTTCGTAAAACTAATCAACTAAAAGACCAAATTTTCATCATCATCATCACTTACCTCACTATCACTTCATTATGTATACATATGCCGGACTTTGTTTCGGTTACAATTAATTAATAGATAGATTAATCCAAGACGAAGGTGTAGATGAATGTATGAATGCATGAATAAATGATAATATAATTAGTCAATAGCACTGTTTATGTGCTTCAATGCGGAAGAGCTAAAGTAGCGCAAGCAAGGTGTACTAAATTTCTTTAATTTTTGCTACTTTTTCCGATTTCTATGTCAGGCGAAGCAATCCGAGTCAATACATTTTTTAAAACAATTAGTTTCGTAATATATGCTAACTTCAAGAGCGTAAGAATAAAAAACAATGGTAGGTTTGGTTTGACCACCAATATATACATATACTTATACATACATACTAGCTGACCCGACAGAGGTTGTCCTATCAAACGCGCGAAGTTTAAGTAGTCGTTAAAAACTTAAACAAAAAATGATGAATGAAATCGGTAAAGTCGTTCGCAAGTTAAGTTACCCGGTGTACAAAATGAAAAAAAGTTCTGCCCGAGCAGGATTTGAACCCTGGACCGTTGAATAAAAAGTTCAACCACAGAATAAAAAGGCCTTCACAGCCCAACGCGAAACCGCGGGAGCGGGAGCAGGAACGAATTTTGGCGGGACTCAACGGGAGCGGGAAATTATGATCCATTCACACCCAACGAAGCGGAAACGAATCTGTCCCGTCGTTCTTAAATAATTTGTCTATGGAATATTCCGCGGGAACTACGCGAATGACGGGAAAAACGCTGCATGCTGCGAACCAAAAATGAAACGCTACAATCCCGCGTTCGCTACGGGAAATGACGCGTCAGTGCGAGTGGTCCCATATCCTGCCATAGTTTCGAGTCCCGCGCGAATTTCGTTCCCGCTCCCGCTCCCGCGGTTTCGCGTTGGTGTGTGAAGGCCTTAAAGACTAACTAAAAATAAATAACACAAATACGTAAATTAGAAAAAAATTCTCTATTTCAGAGTAGATTATAAATTGTATATCCAAGTTTACAAATTTGACTTATTATTTAAAAAAGTCAAATTTGTAAACTTGGATATACAATTTAAACACTAGCTGTGGCTTTAAGTAAATATGTAATTCCAAAAAAAGGACCAGCATGGTACAAAAGGGTCACATTCACTCTTCACTAAAATGATTGGATTAAAGAAGATCGTTCTAGAAATTAAAGAATAAATCAAATAAAATACCTTCTGGTTTCTAAAGTAAAAATTACAGCAGTAGGTTCCCTGTCAATGCAATTTCAAGCAAATTAGGACCGCGAGCCTATCCTTAATGCATTGCCCATGTGCAGTGCCATGGTAAGAAACATTAGAATTCTCGCTTCGGAGGATGTTATGTTTGGCTGCTTCACTCTCAGCTGAAATAAATATGAAATCAAAGAAAACCGATGCTATATTTGCTTACATTGATCAGCTAACAAGTGGTTTTGACATCTTTTAACAGCCGAAATTATTTTATTCACGTATACCATCATCGCTCGCAAATAAAGTTGTTGTTTAGGATTTTTTGTGGTATATTTGATTTGCATATGAAATGTCGTCTGCGGTCTAATAAAAACATTCCGCAACTGATGCGAATAAAAGCAACTAGGTACTCTTTTCAGTTGTTAGTGAGTTCAAGTTCAACTCGAAACCCATTCCTGCTATCTCATGCTCTTCAAGGTTTGGGAAACTACTTGCACCCTGAAAAATTGTTTTTAATGTTGGTGTTTTTGTTTATGAAAGAAAAAATAAACATCTTACCATCATATTATCACGCAGTTATTTATAAATATTAACTGCACCGAATTACTTCGGGATATGCATAGCTCAGTGGTAGAGTGCGCGCTTTGCGTGTGAAAGGCCCTGGGTTCGATCCCCATGATGTAAATCATGCACTTCATAAACTGCACTTCAGCAGTCTGTCTGGCAAGTTCGCTATTTGGGACTCGCATTGTTAGTACAACTTCCGAAGATTCAGGGGTGAAAGATGTTGACACAAGAGATCCGGTAGAGCAACCAGACTTTTTTTTAATTTCCATCCTCTGGGCTGGTGCACAGAATAAAGGCTAGCCCAGAAGGCCCATCTAGAACCAAAATTTGGTCCCTGTTTCAGTCTACAGATTTTTAATAAATCAAATCCCACTGCAGAAGAAGTGATGAACAAGGGCATATACTCAACGCCAGCGACTTACATATTTACTTGTGCGCATGCCTTATGTAGCTCGGGCTGCTCGACTCGACTCAAGCGCTGCACGTATAAAGAATGGGATTTTGACGTATTGAAAAATTTTGCTTTCATAGAACGATTTTTTGTTCTAGATGGGCCTTCTGGGTTAGTCTTTATTCTGTGGTTCAACGCTCTACCGAATCGACTTAGCTCGTTAAAAGTTTTCTGAAATATTCCAATTTTCTGCGCAATTTTCTTAACTTTTCTTTCCGTAAGGACCTTCCACAAAGTACATATTAGAAAACTTTAAAAAGACAATGATGAATAAAATCGGTAAAGTCATTCTCAAGTTATCCCGTGACCACGAGAAATAGGTATTCGTTATTATATCTATAGATATAAATTTAAATAAAATTATGCTATAAACCAACACATATGTATATAATTAAAACAATATTAGTTTAAAAATCTCTATCTAACATAATTTCTTTTAACGGCTTACATTCTTTCAGCTACATATCGTTGAACGTTGAGATTGAGCCGAGGCCTAAGGCGTAAAATATACCAACTTAACTTGAGCCTTCTAACTCTACTACTTATAGAAAAATATGTATTTAAGTGTTTTTAAATTTCAGTGTTCATTTTGGCAGCCACCTCAAATGAAAATAAAATATTATATTCGTAGATAGGCAACCAAGCCTCACCAAAAAAGTTTTCCTTTTTTTGCACCCAATCCTAAAAAAATAACAATGCAAATTTTATTATTTTTATAAGCAATTCCTTTTTTATATATTTCATGAATATCTCGTTTAAACAAGCTCCCAAACTCCATAGGGTTCTCTGTTTACATTTTGAGGTATCGTACCGAAAATTATTTAATTTTACGAAATTCTAGGAACCATAATAACTTGACTGAATATTGTTTTATGCAAACACGAGTACCAGAGAACACCTGAGGGCCCCCAGATTTCTCCAAGGTTGTTACGAAATTCCTTTAAATTTTGGGCGCACTATACCTACCAACAAATTTTCTGGTGCCTCCTATGCATGCAAAATAAAACGTTCCTGCAAAATTCATTTTCAAATTTAATGCCTTAACCGGGCACAAAGGATGCAGCCTACATGCAGAAATTTGGTATGCACTGCAATTTTATATGCATTAACAATTTTCTAGGAGCGCAGGGTCGCCGGCCGTCCTGACATTCACGAACCTAACAATTGATCTTTGCGGTGTTTCATTCACGCTATTGGTGGTAGTACGGTTGACATTAAGGAAAACCGCACTTTATAGCATCTACAGCAGAAGGCAATTTTGGTCTCGGTGTGCATGACGCTGCAGGGCCGCTGCACCACCGGGCCATGAATAAGGGCTTCAGTTAAGTCCCATGAACAACTTCATTGAACTCGTTTCGAAATCAAATAGCCCTGGATGGGCCTATTCAATTTTCCCAGCAATATGTATCTCAGCCGGAAGCCTGCAAGTGAATCAAGATGGGGATTAAAGCAGTAAACAAACAAGCATGAATGCAATTAATTGAAGAGCAATAGCTCCCCTTGTGCACCGGGCTTAACATGTCTGGAGGATGGATCCAGGATCCCGGATCCGGCCCCCGGAACGATTTGCTGAGCTAGACAATGCCAAGCCTCCTGTTATTGCGACGCGGGAGAGGACCGATTGAGGCTTAGTACGAATTTGTACTCGATGTCTTCCTCCGCCATTAAAAGTGGGCGGATGAGCCCTTCGCTCGCATCCGACTAGTATAGAAACATGTTTTCATCAGTGAGCTGAACTTGATGCTGAACCCTTTTTGAACTTAATGCAAAACCCGCAATCTGCATTTTAGCACAAGGTTAGAGCTTGATTAAGGTCTTTATCACTCGCAGAGAAACAACACATTATTATTGTTTTTCAATTTTATTATTTAAGAAAATAACTTATAAAACTTTATATAATAGTTAGATACATATACATAGTAAGTGCCGTAGTTGTAATTTTAATTATTTTGGGAAAATATTTTGTACGAAAAACCCAAAAAATGCGATAACAATAAATCTTTATGTTTTAAAATTGGGATAAGTTTTACACATATAATATTAATACAAAATAGTTTAAAAAACTCAAAAACACGCTTGCTGATACAAGCGAAGTGTTGATCCTGGCGATCCTGTTCTGGATAATGGAACAAACTTATTAAACTATTGTATTATCATCAGTAGGTACTTGATAAGTGTGCAAAATTTCAGCTCAATCGGAAACCGGGAACTGCGTCAAATTTAACTTTCAAGATTCCTTTACATTAGTTACAGGTGAAGCTAATAAAAGCGTGTTAATAAATAAAGTTTAAGATTTACATATAAAAAAAACTGATCTTACTCGCTTTAACTTTTCCAGGTGGGGATTTTCCAGTTCTGGAAGAAATATAATAGTTGTGGACGTCAAAAGCATATGATAAATCATGCAGTGGACATTTTGTTCGCAATATTTAAGTTACGCAATTTTTCTTCGAAGGATTCGTTTTATAGAGTTTTTATAACCAGCTCGAAGCTAGCGCCGTCAAATTCCTTTTTTCTTCTAAATTGACTTTTTAATTAACGTTTGATGGCTTAAAACATTGCCCTTTAAATGCCCTTCCCGAATATCAAATTGCCCCATCTCTATCTTTTTGCAATAAAAAGTTATTAATAATTAAAAATTTTAATATAAAAATGCCATTTTAATTTAAAAAAAATGATTTTTAATAATCAAAATATGTATTTTTATTAAATACTCATCAAAAAATGATGAATGAAATCGGTTCTCAAGTTATGTCACCCGTGTACAAAATGAAAAAAAGTGATTCTGCCCGAGCAGGATTTGAACCCTGGGTCGTTGGATTAAAAGTTCAAGGCTCTACCGAATCGACTGAGCTCGTTAACAGTTTTCTGCAATTTTCCAATTTTCTGCGCAATTTTCTTAATTTTTCTTTCCGTAATAACCTTCTAAGTACTAGAAAACTTAAAAAAAAAAGATGAATGAAATCGGTAAAGCCGTTCTCAAGTTATCCCATGACCACGCGAAATAGGGATTCATTTTTATTATGTACATAGATAAAGTCTTTGGTAAAAGTTCTTTAAATTTTTTTTTTACCATTATCCAACACATCCACAATTAGAGATTTGGATAAAGTTATTTGTAAAATATCTTCTTCAATTCTGGGTAAACAGTAATAAATTTTATGGCGCAAATAAATCCTTAGTCCATTTAAGTGATAACGAGTTTTTCAGGAAATCAAATACAAATAAACCAAAGTTCTGCAGATCTCCCGTTTAATTGGGAAATAAATAACCAAAAACTTTCTCATTTCCGGCAAATCGGATTTTCTTCGTATTTACTCGAATTGCTCCTGCAGGAGCACGATAAGAATCCTCGGGGACGGATGCATATTTCAGCTGCTTAAGCACCATCACGCAGGGTGAAAAACAAGACGGAGAAATTCAATTTCTGGGAGCGTGTTTCCATTTGCACATTATCACAGCAAGATTTTCGTTATGAAAATTAACTGGTTACGCCGGGATATGCAATTGGGGGAAATGCATTGCACTTAGCACATAATTGGCGGCAGTTGGAAGTAGCTGCACACTTGTGGTCATGGCGGGGATCCTGCGGGGGGCCATTCCCAGACGAGGTTCCTTCACTCCTGGCACTCTCCTGGTTAGTTAAACAAGCATTTATTTTCCCATGTGAACTTTGTTGTGCTAAACTTTCATTTTTCATGGATTGCCCTTCCCGACTAGAAAGTTGGGAAGGTTGGGAACAGCACGAAGGGTCTCTTGCTGAAGATTTTTATCAACTTGAAAACTTTCTAGACAAAATAAATAACAGATTATCTCAGCTGTGAGAAGTTTTATACGAGATTAATGTAAATTAGGATTTATTAACTTCTACAAGGAACATAAATAACAAATGTAGGACATGACTAGCAGTCCATTTCGCTATGCATCTTAAAATGACCGTATCAAGAGGAAGTTTCGGACTACTCAATTATTCAAATTTTTTATTTATTCAGTATACATCCAACTTTACTAAAATGGACAGTAAGTAACTTGCTATCAAAATAATTCTACTGGCTGATTTAGAAGTGTAAATCTTTAATTCACTTTCTCTATACAGAGCATTACTAATAACAATCTAATACCGCTCAGTAAATTTTTGTCCACCTAGTAGTAGTTTATTATTTACGCACTCTTACTTTACTGACCAATTACCAATTCCTTCTAATCTACATATTTCAAAAATGTTTATAACCTAATATTTTCCAATTCCTTTTTATCTCATGATTTGATGTGAAACTCGTAAGAAGGGAATTAAGCTACTTGAATAATTCTATCTCTCCGAAGAAATCTCATTACGTTAAAACGTTCCTGCTAACCAATGTAAATGAGTCCTTCAAACAAAAATGAAACCTGAAAAAGTTATTCATTCCTTCAGACAAATTTTTTAATATTTTTAAAAACCCCAAGTCTGAAGGGAAATTGAAAGAAACCGAAATTCTTATTTTTTTCCTTAAACACAAGTATACTGAAACTTGAGGCGGTTGGAAAATGAAAGAAAACTGAGCGGAAAACGTTCAATTCCTTAAGTAAATTACGAGGTTAATCTGCTTCTGCGGACGTCTGCTTCGAGACAATGGTTAGAGCAACGGGTGGAAACGAAATTTTAAAGCTAAAATCCTTTGGCCGGAAGAAAGCAGCGCTCAATTAGCGCTGGATTCCCTTTGTGTAATAAGGCAAATAACTGAATTTTTGTGGACACATTGTTCTACAAAATTCCTTTCCAGGAAAATGATCCCCTTCTTTTCAAATTGTCGTCTGGATCGTGGCCTGAAAAGGTATTTTTTTAAATTAGTACAAGGTGTCTCAAAAGTAAGTTCACATTTGCTTATCTTATTACGCGAAAGCAACTATTCTGAGGGGCGCGGGGGGTATGTCAGTCGGTAGTCTGGCTCTTGGGAATTTAGTCGCTATGGAGCGTTTCTCTGGTGCGGACCGTGCGTTGTGCGTACGTGAGTTTTACAAAAACGGTAATTCGGCGACTGTAGCGCGTAGAAAATTCTGCAGTATTCGACATATTCGTCACTTAAATGATGCGCCTAGCACTCGACAACCAAAGAACATGGTTCCAGCAGGATGGAGCAACTTCACACACGTCCAACAGATCTCTGCCTCGAGTTCGAGAAATTTTTCCGAACAAATTAATCTCCAGGCGAGGTGACATAAATTGGCCTCCACGGAGTCCCGATTTAACGCCTATGGATTTTTTCCTGTGGGGTCATGTCAAATCAAAAGTTTACGCTAATAAACCGACTTCCCTGGCACAATTAAAAGAAAATATCCGTCATGAAATGGCAGCCATCACGGAGACTACCTGCCGAGCTGTCATAGGCAATTTTAGTGCCCGACTAAATGAATGCCGAGAGCGCAACGGTTTACATTTGGACGATGTTATTTTTAAAAAATAAATTCCCAAACAGTGTACTTCAATATAAAATAAACATTTTTTCAATAAAGCTAAGACTTTTCTTTTAAAAAAAGATTTAAATGTGAACTTTCTTTTGAGACACCCTGTACAAAGTGGTGATAATAAAGCATTTTTATTGAAATTAGATCTAACTATACTTTTTTTAAAGATAGCTATTAAGTTTATTTTTAAAATCATTAAGAATATACAACTCTTAAAAAATGGAATATTGAATTTCTTATTGTAAATAATATTTTTTACTACATACATACATAGGTAATACAAACAACAAATTAGTTTCAATTGAAATCGCAAAACAAAAAAGGTCCTAAATTGAAAAATGATTTCCATATTGTCGATAGTTGAGAATAAATTATGTTAATAACGTTTTAACTTACAATTTACTAATCTCCATATTTTGTAATACGCATAACGTCTGTCCCACTGTCTGCTTGTTTACAATTATGTACGTACATTAACTATTTGCATCGGTTTTACTCTAATTAAGAAATCCCAAATTGCAGCTCTGTGCAGTAGAAGTTAAAAGTTTTACTTATAATTACATATTTTTTATTTCTTTTTCAATTGGTTATATCATAAATATGTACATATGTATGTATATGCAAATAAGTCATAATAACCTTAATTAAAAACCATCCACACTCATATCTAATTAACTTTTATAACTTTTCAAAGCATTTTACCATTATTAAAACAGATCATATTGTGGCGTAATGAAATTTTTAATATGCTCTGAAGCAATTAAAAAGCGCATATATGTGTATGTGTATGTATGTATGTATGCGTGTACTGGAAGCATGAATTTCAGAAAACAACAAGCATTAACTTCGTCTGAATACATAAGAAGCTACACACATAATTTGATAATGTCCTTCCTGATCCGGAGACCGGATGGAATTATGCAGAACTCTCCCGCTTTAATTAAATCTTCGTGCACGCCCCCGTCTTGTCTCCATCCTGTTCGAAGCTGCGGAAGCGAAGCTGTTTTGATATGCCCAGCTAAAAGCTGTTCACCAATTACATTTGGGAAGATGCAAAAAAGCAAAATAAAGAGTTGAGATCGTTGGCGAAATCACCAGCATAAATAAACAAGGAAGCCCTGCTCCTGACTCCCTGATTAAGAAAAGAAGTCACGTAGAAGTGTACGGACGTTTCTTGCACCGACTTCCTGCTCCAAGTTTATCCGCTTCGGGAAAAGTTTTGCCAATGCTATCGTCGTTCAGGAGTTTAAGGTTCAAAAACATACAAGCTGTACGTGATGGCCCGAAATCTTTTATGTGAGCGTCTAAACAAAAACTGGTCCGCTTAAGTGCTAAGCCATATTTAACAGCGGCAGCGGTAGAAAAGAGTTAGTGCACTCCCATGTAGCCCCAGCTTAGTTGTTTATGCTAAATATCTTCTTGTGCAGGACTACGACTTAATGGCACCTCCACGTGCCGAAAATGTTCCAATAACTTGTCGAGTTTTCAAACAAAGTTAGACAAGTTTTGCAGACTAAGATTTCAGATTTATTTGAAATAAACTATGCTTCTGCAGTTACAAATTTTAAAGAACTTACACTGCTTTTTAACTGAATTTATAGTATGTACATACAATATCTATTTTAGAACTTGTTTTTCAATCGGAGATTTTTGATCAGGCATATTTTAACAACAATTAAAATAAAATATTCAAATTGCAAAATAAATGAAAAAGAATTGGAAATTATCATTCTTTTCCAACATATGGAATATTTAGTATGTATTTATGTATCTGATTCGGTCAATGACTTTATTTCAAAATTATATGTACATATACCAACAAGCATTCATTATGTTTGAGTAAAATGAGTACAATTTAAAATTGCATCGTTACTGTAGCAAATACCTGACTCTAACGTACCGAATATGCGAATCATTCATGATTTTTGTCGTTTTTGCATATCCAATGTAACATTTGATCCCTAGCGTATTGCATAAAAAAAGAAAAAAAGATATTCAAACCAACATGAATAAAAAATTAAATTTATGCAAGGAGTATGAGATTTTTTGTCATTGCATGGCAAATTTACTTTTTATCATGTTGTTTGAGCGTTAGAAAAATGAATTAATAATTTAAAATTTATCCCAACAGGTAGCGAACCTTTTCGGCTTCTCTTTTCAAATCACCTAGAGTTAAATATAATGTATAACTTTCGATAGTAAATTTCAAATAAGTACTGGTAAAAACACTCAAGTACCCATTTTTATTCAAATTGCTTATAAAGTTACCAATTTTTAATCACCAAATTAAAATTTTGAAAACAAATTCCGAGCTTAATAAAAATCATCGCCTATCGAATAGTCAATAGTTGAAACATTTTTGAATTCAGTTCAATAGTTTTTCCGTTTACACCCAACAACTTATAATTACGCTAATCGACGAAAACTTTATACCTACTTTAATTTAATTTATTTACTCGCATTCTTAAAATATTAAAGTTGTAAATTTTCGTATAAATGAATCTTAAAGTTATGATTTGTATAGTTAATTTGGTATAGTGTTTATGCCATGTTCTGCAGCTTTATAAAATTCTTTTCATCATATCTTAATTTTATTTTTGTAAAGTGCTTCATTTTTTTTGCTACGTCCATATGATTGAAAAAATAACATTCCGTCTACTTTAATCATTCGCAGACTTCTGTGAATAAAAAAAGTGGATTCCTTCAGCAACAAAATCCAAAATGTTAAAAATATGAATGAAGTATGCATTTACAAGTTTGCTTTTGAGCGAAAAGTTCTGCCTTTCTCGCAGTTCTTTGCAATTCTCTGAAATAAAGCTGCTAAAAAGGTACATATATACATAATCTTCTTGAGAAGCTATAATTAGTGAAATATCTCGTTTTTTAATCTCATCCGTTTCTGTTCCCAGACGTTTCGGGTGAGGCCCTTCACAGACGCCTTCACAAAGCGGCCCCATAGTAAATCATATTTTAATCCAGGGACCATAAAAGGGCCAGACTTTAATAGCTTTATTACAGTCAGTATTTGTTTCCACTCGCAATGAACTGAATTTATGAAATTTATTGATTTAATAACCAGTCGTAAATATACAAATGAAATCGTATTAAAAAGATAAATGACCAGTCCGACCGAGCTGGTGCACCATTGCTTTTGTTATCAAATCCTTTTTGTATGTGGGCCAGCCGAGTCCCGGGCCAGAGCCGGGACCGGGACCAGGACCAGGATCAGGACCGGCCCTTTTTTGGCCAGATGACTGCTGAGTGCAAACGAATGGAGCAGCAAAAGGGAGCACCGGAGTCCTCCGTCTGCATACCGGCGAAAAATGCACTTTTTGCGAGTGCCCGGCGTCGCGTCCCATGGTCAGGCGAAATAAATTCACTGAAACTAAATTGGCTTTTGGAACGTTGGGGCTTTTGTAAATCTGATTTTTGTTATTTTACAACCTCCGTATGCCCCATCAAGCGCGTCCTAATTTAATTCACCGCATTGCATAAAACCAACGATTGTCCTGCACAATGGGCTAATCGCCTTCTTTGGAATTAGATGCAAATTACTAGACACATGCGTATACCACCCTAGCTCTTGTTTAGGGGTAATGAAAAATCTATGACCCTCGAAATGAATTCTTTAGTGCAATGAGTTTTTAACTTAAACTGCGTCGAATGAGTTTAAGAGTTTCTTTCTTTAGGGTGAGTTCAAAAATATATAGGTATTTCTGTAAAAACATGTTAATGAATCACAACGCCATAGTAAGGATAAGAAATCTGCAAGAAACTATTCAAATCACATTACAAGAACTCGTGAATGGCAGAAGCTTTTCCTGCAAAGACTTGCTGAGAAATATTTTCTGCAGGATTCGTTTTTGAGACGGGGCGGGGCGTTTGAAGATAAATTGTTTGGCTGACAGCCCACCCGAACGAAGGACGAAACGTTTATCTCATGCGAATTATTTCCAGCTTTCTTCCAACACTAAAAATATGGTCGCCGTTTTGCGGGTGTAAATCCAATTCATTCTTGTCGCATTCATTACTCGGAGGATTTGGTACGATGAAAAAGCCCTTTGACAAATTTCATATCTTTTTCGGACAAATTTATGGCTGAAAAATTGTTATTTTTGTTGCTGTCCTCGTTTTTTATCAGAGAGCTTCTCAGACAAATTCAACAAGTACGAGGGATCACTTAAGGATTTTGTGCTCAAGCAGACAAATATGTGAGGATACATAAAAGCAATATTTTTATAACAACAAAAAAAAACTCATAGCAACATAAATCTAAATATACATACATATAATGTTAAATTTTAACACGTCCTTACAGTTTCCAGAAAAAAACACCCTATTAATATAGTCTTGAGCATGGCAAAGCAACGGCGATATATCATAAAAAAACAAACATTTTTTATGATATTTTATTTCAACGAAAGCTTGATTAATTCTTCGTCGTTTTGCATTGAAAAACAGCAAAAATCTAAAACGGCCCAAAAAAATAAATGCATATATTTGAGGCATTATGGTGATTATTCAATATTTACTTATTCATTTATTTTTCCGCTTGCTGTTAGCCAACTAAAACTAAACTTTTAATTTCCAAAAAAAAATTACAAAATATTCTTAATGCTCTACTTATATAAATAAAAAAAAAGTAAATTCAAGAAATATCCAATATTGAGATATGAAAAAGAAATTAAAAAAGAGGAAAAATGGGAATTATAAGGCCTGGGTCAATCTGACCCCTAGATGCCAACTAATGGCTTAGTGAATCTATATCAGTTAATTAATGTTGACAATTGTCTTGTAATTGTAAGATCCAATTGCTTTGTAAGTTTTGTGCTTTATCAACAATTACAAAATTTTTTCTAACTCCATTACTGAACACAATTAAACCAAATTTGTTGAAACGCAAGAAAATCTAACAAGTGTCGGCATTGAATAAATGAATTAAGGGGCACGCATCTGTGACAGGTAAAATAAAATTAAATACTTTTAATTATCTTGTAGTTCGGTTTTAATAAAATAAAAATCGATTAAGTTTTTTCAAATTATTACAGTGTGTATGGAAATTCTGTCAAGTCTTAAAATATGTTAATTTATGCCGGCGAATCGTGAGTAAGATTATTTGCCGTAGTAGACTTCGCGTCCAAAGGGAATCCGTCAAGAATTTTATACACGTCCTTCGGGTGGCAGCAAAACATATATCCAAATGAGGACGTCTTTCTAGTTCCCCGAAGTGGTGAAAGCCAGGCAATTTGATCGCAGATATCTTCGCAGATCACTAGAGAACTATAATTGCTGAAATCAACAAATGGTGAGTTAATGGCTATCAAAACGAACTCTTTAGAATCGTCGTTCTCATTGCGGGGTGTTATATAATTCCAGATGAAGAGGGGGATGTGCTTGTTTCGTCCATTGAAATTGTAAGTCAATATTTCATCCTCCCCATTGCACACAAATTCTTTCGGATAGGTAGCTTTGTGAGATTTGCCAGTATAAATGCTATACGTTTTTCCTTTCGCTAACTGGTGGGATAGAATATTTTCGAAAGCTTTCCAATTCCCTTTTCTTAGTGGATTCCACCATGGTACGGAGAATAAAGTTTTAAACTCGCATTTTGAAGAAAACATTTGAAGAGATGAGTTCAGGACACTGAGGCTAAGTTCATTGTATTTGTAATCTAATTCAGGCAGTAGATGTTTTGTAGCCGGAGTGAAAACGGTAAAGTTGTTCTCCAGCACTATTTCTGGTAGAATTTCTTCCGTTATGTTCAATTTTCCTACCGCACTTAAATCGGATTTTGTTACATTACTAGGATTATATTCAATTTGATTTTCAAGAACTCTAGTACGCTGCGCAAGAATATAGTGCATAAAGATTGGCTCGTATTCAATGATATCGTGACATAGTTCCAAAATCACTACAGGAATATTTTTTATGTTGACCCCTAGCCGCATTCCCCCGTAGTCACAGTGATCCAATTGAGCGGCATAGAAGCCAACAGAACTTTTGCACTTTATGCTATTTTCTGGCCAAAAATCATCCTTTACTAAACGAACACCGTTCTTCATTATAAATCGCGGGTTTTGTTGTTCCCGACAAAAAATAGTCAAAGATGGTCCGATCACTTCAGATCTCTCACCATTGCCTCTACCGCCTTTGGCCGTGAATTCCCACTCAAATTCTGGTTCACAAATTAATGAAACACTACCTCCTTCGGGAATTACTGTTTGTCGGCCATTACGAATAATGTTAATATTAGAAAAAGGTTCCAGGAGAAATCCTTGAAAATCGGAAAAATAAATACTATAATCACAATCGGCTCTAATACACGCCGTATAGAAAAAAAGAAGTAGAACGCGTTTTAACATTTTAATTCTCGTTCTTAACTGCAAACTTAAACTCATATGCCTCTGAAAGGATGGAGCCGCTATTTATATAGGAATTCACCAGTTCGGATAACCTCTTGATAACCTTATCATCTGTAAAAAGCAGCATTCGAGATCTTGTATGATTGGAGCAGTTAAATTTTTACATACAAATCATATGATTAAATTTAGAACTGCTCTGCATAGAGAAGTTATTGTTCAATTTTTTACAATTTGATTCCACATTTTTTAAGTGGGAACTAAGAAAGTGTTTCTGACGGTGAACTTCAATTAAAAAGTGTAAAGTTAGTGAAGGTTATTCAATTAAAAAGCGTTTAAGTGTTCAATTATTGTAGCAATTCTGCTTTACTGCACTCCCTAAAAACGTAATGGCACTTTAGTAATTATGTATTTATTAAATCATAAACTCATAATTCCCAGCTACCGCAGTGCCTTAGAGAATAAAATTTGAGAGGCCTTTCAGCTTAATCAAAGCCTTTTATCGCTTTTCAAAAATTCATATTGCAGCATATTACATGTTTAATGAAAGAAGACCCTTCGCGGCTCCTATAAAGCCAACTTTTCCGCCCAAGTTGATAGTCGTCGCCGTCGTGAGTTTGCCAACTTTCCCAAAATTCCAATTCCTTTTTAACTTGCTCTGCAAGACTCGGGGGTGGCCGCCGTTTATTTTCTTTTTCATATTTTTTTTCGCCTGCTAAACTGCCTTAAATGAGAAACTTTTGAAAAGCATCAATAAAAATTGAGGAACTCATTCTCTGGCGGATGAATTTTTGGGAGCTCATAGAAGTGTAAAGTTTCATAACTTTGAACTTTAGCTCCTTCAAAGGCATTATGTCGCCTTATTTGCCGTCGCCGTGTGCTCTTTGATGCAGAAAATTAAAAGGAGCTTACGTACGCAAAAATGTCTTTTCCTTTCCAAGCGAAATGACCCTGAGCGTAGTAAAGTAAGACTTTTCGCAAAATGTTAAATAAACATAGTCGACCCGGATTATGTGTGCCATAATGCGAGTCCGGGGATGAATATTAACGATTTTAATCAAGGAGTGTGTTCAACTGTGACTGCACGGGGCACACGAGCCCCGTGTGCT
Source organism: Machimus atricapillus (assembly GCA_933228815.1). Taxonomy (NCBI): domain Eukaryota; kingdom Metazoa; phylum Arthropoda; class Insecta; order Diptera; family Asilidae; genus Machimus; species Machimus atricapillus. Next base: position 42,287,661 of record OW121786.1, on the reverse strand, counting down.
CCTGGTAAAACATTTAATAAGTTGGGGGCGTCGGGGGCGTGTAAGCGATACTTCGAAGGGCTCCGTGGATCGACACTCAGTAGCTTCCGCAACTAGTTTTTAATTAAAAGCTCGAAAGGTGGCGAACGCCTTGATGGGCAGGTTAGAGCAAAAATCCTCCTGAATATTAAAAGGGGAAAGTGTAAAGGTACGAAAATCGATATTCGGCTTTCGTGGCTTACGTTACGAAACTCTGGAAGGATTTAAATTAAAAGGCACTTCAGTGTGTATGAGGAGAAATAAATTAAATAGAGGCCACAGGAAAGTTAGCGAAAACAAACTAAATTTTGTGTGTGGAATTTTTGAAAGTTTCAGGGTAGGTATCAGGAAAAGTTTGGAGAAAATAAATGAATGGTAATTAGTATTGGTTTCGAGCCTTTTTGTTTATACCTTACTTTAAAAACCTCTTACTTCATTTCACATATTTTGCATTTTAATTCATTGTCTAGTTTACTAACTTTTTGGTTAATTTATGTATAGCATATTAAAGTAGCGATATTTGTTGTAACTCGGAACTGGATCATTTACAAATTAATGTTCCTCGAAGTTAGCATAACTCACAAAAAAGACGTACATATGTTATTGCTATTTTTTAAATTTTTAAATAATGAAAGATATCTACAATATTTATAAATAAATTATATATTGAGAAACAACTTTGAATATTAATTATAAGTTCTACATTTGCTTCGAATCATCAAGGTCGTAGTGATACAGAGTGTTTCGTTACACCATACAACGTAGAAAGTTTCGAATTTTGAAATATGCACAGTTATATAAATACTATAGGTAAAGATTGAAAATCTCACAATTAGGGGGCTTGCATAGTCTTTCATTTCATTCTCATTTTGTGGGATATAGAATCAAAGTAATTATGTTTAGTAAACAATTCAAGAATATATTTAACATTTTTCGATCCGAAGATAGACTGCGTCATAATCTTATCTTAGCTCACCACCACCTTTTTAATAATTTATTTCATAACATGCGAGAGTTAATAAAAATCCCCATAAAATACATAAACAAATTTCTTATCATATTACGTGCCTAATTTTATATAAAGATTTTAGAGCTGCCAAAAAAATTGCATACTAGTAGGCGCTCCATTAAATAAAACATTCATGATGAATGAAGAGCTATGTATGAACAACTTTGAGAAAATTTTCTTGGACCGAAAAATTCCAAGTATACCTATGTTTCGTAAACGGACGGATCATTATCCCAAATTAATTTTCCCAATCGGACAGTCTCCCATTCTATTATTATGCAGAATAGTCTTTACTGTGTATTCTATACTGATTGAGAGGATTGTACTAATTACAAAATTTCCCAACATCATTTCGCTGTTGAAAGAAAAATAAGCGAATAAACAAAGATCGTGTGCCTCGAAAAGAATTCTTTCTTCCAGAGAGGCATAAAAGAGTTCTAATGTAAACCCTACAGTCTATTAAAAGCTGATCCGGAGTAAATTTAGCCTGGTATAAAACAAGAACTTGGATTGAGGGGTGCACCTGAAGCCAAGAACCGCACTAGTGCAGCCCAAAAACATAAAAGACCCAAAACATTTGTTTCATATATTCGAATCCGAGCATTGTACACGCTCGTCTGGCACGGACCTGACTTATTTTTATCTCAAAATAGACTCTCCCCGAAAATCTTAGTATGCCGCGGATTTCTGCATCGGCAGCATCGGGAGCATCTAAGAAAATTTTAGCCAAAGAGGTTTCCTTAAATTCCCTCTTATCTAGCAACTTTAAAATTTCAAGTGCAATTTCGCAGGCCGTTTAATTAGTAGGACAGAGCGTGCGAAAAGTGCGTGCCAGGAGAGAGGAGCTAGTTTTGTCAAGCCGGATTTTGTCCGGAAGAAAAGCACTTAGACGGATTGCGGTGCGGTGCGGAGCGACGACGGCAGAAGCGGCGGCGCTGGCTGGGAACATTCGGGCGGAATTTTCGAATTGGTTCAAAAATAGTCAGGAATTTAAAGAGTGAGTCTGAAGTAGGAAGTGCGACCTCGGTCGCAGTGTTTCAATTTCAGTTGAAGAGCGGCCGTTAAACTGTCCTCGTTAGTAAATTTTTATATATTTGACTCAATTCCGGTAATCGCGCCACATCGGAAAACCAGACCAAATCGAATATTAATTAAAGCGTTTTGGGGAGAGTCGTCTGATCGGTTTTATTTTTACAGATTCGCGGACTAGACGCCGAATGTGACGTGTTGTCGTGGCACACGTCCAAGTTACCCCAGAAATCGTGTAAACGCTGAAATAATAATAATTTTTGCAAGTGATTCAGAAAAAGTGCATAACTGCGGCTCATAGTTGGCCCAATGGTTCACACTGAGTGCTTAAGTACGCGTTATTTCTGGGACACTTAAATCAAACTATTAGAAAAATGCAGGACAGTGCGCGATGCAAGTTTTTAAAGTTGCCGGACTGGTCTGATTGAAGATATAAAATAAATTGCAAAAAAGAAAAAAAAGCTTAAAAAAAGTTGGTTTGTGCGACCGTGACAGGACTCGAACCTGCAATCTTCGGATCCGAAGTCCGACGCCTTATCCATTAGGCCACACGGTCCGATGACAGCAATTGGTTAAAATGAGTTCAACTAAAAAGCCACCTGGCAATATCCACAAAATCAGGGAATTCGAGCTAGAGAAGGTAACAGTAGATACATAAGTGGACACAAACATAAATATTTAGAATTAAAATAATCATACATGCTCTATCTGGGCCTAATTTTCTATCATTGCAACGCTCAAGCCAATCCGCGAATTAATCTAGAAAACAAGGAAAAGAAAATTTATAAAGCACAACTTTCCCATGATTTGCTCGTGTAAACATTTCTTTGCTTCCAGTTTCTTTAAATAACTTTGTTTAAAACTTTGTAATGATTCTGCTTTTTGATCTCTCGGCTCCATTTCAACAAGTCTCACATTAGTAGGTAGTATCAATTTTTAATCTATTCGCAAATAGCTCATTAATGAGAAGATGATTCTTTGTAAGAATAGTCGTAAAACAGAGTCTCTAAAATCCGATGATGTGTGGATTAATGCTCAAAGTAGTGTTAAGAAACTAACAATAACTAATAGTTAGACATATTGGACCAATTCTCTAAATTCAATTCGTATTTCATCGAGTAGCTATATACAAATTTTAAAAAGTTATTTTCTTAGCGATATCATTGCACAGCTCGTTAATAAAATAACGACCACTCAAAAATGAGACGAGGCTGCAATAAAAACATAAACATTGAATTCATGTTTTAAAAATGCCAAAAACCTGTAAACTTTAGGAAATTTCCTATGGAACCGGATTATCTGCGCACCAAGTGCATCACATTACTTCCAGGCTTGCACTTAAGTCTCTTCGAACTATGAATTTTTAATAAACTACTTATGTATATGTACATATTTGAAGTTCATACATTTTAATTAATTATATGTAGTATTAGGCTATCAATATATATATATATAAGTATGTCCATATATGTATGGTCCAATTTTATGGCTTCCATTAATTATAGGTATAGTGTTTGGTTGTATGTATGAATATTCATTCTTCAATTTATTTGTAGGTTTGTACCTCCGAAATGGTTGGAACATTTCTATCGAGTGAGTCTTATCACTTTTCATTATTTTTTTAAATAATCCTTGATAGACATAAATTCGATAGTGATAGTTACAGTTTTCGTGGTAATAGTCAAGTAAGGATAATAAAAAGTATATTGAGAATATTCATATAAGTATATTGAGAATATTCAATTGTGCCGTACCAACAAACCCACACATAACCAAAACAACAAGAAATTGCGACCGCTGTTACTTCCCCCGGTACGTAGGAAATCCGTTCCTGATAAAAAGAGATTAATTAATTAAACGTAGTATACTATGTGAAATCAAAACAAATCCCAAGCAAATAAGTGAATAAAATTGGTGAATAATGTGCAAAAGATTAATCTTAATTTTGGTACATGTATACATACATAACTCGAATGCTGCATTTAAAGAGAGTCTTTATTTTGTTTTATACGAGAGCTTCAAAATCACAATTTTTCAGTATTTTTATTTATCACTCTCGAAATATTTCTGGTCGTTGTTTTATTGAAAAATCAAAGAATTAGCATAAAAAAGTTGTCTGCATATGGCAATTTTAATATCTCTTTATATTGGAAACGAAACGATCAATTTTTATTATTTGTTCAACTCAAATTTGCTTTGGATTCCAAAAGTTAGAGTCATAGCCGGTGGAGGACCATGCTCTATGAGATATGAATGCATATTTAATTTGTGCAATTGCGATGTCTTATAAAAAAAAATTCATATAAGAGACTGGTCCGCACACTCACAATATTTAAACCCGATATAGTACTTATTGTACATATAATTAAGCAGAAATTAAGCGGTAAGCTGTTCGAGTCCAAAAATTGTTTGAAATCATCAAAACGGAGAAGTAGAAGAAAAGAATGTTGTTTCTGTATTTTCCGAATTTTTAATTTCGAAATGAAAAAATAGCCAAAACTAAGTAAATACGTCATTCACTTTTTTGCTCCTCCTGTAAAATTTAATTTTTTAATTAGATCGTTTTTTTCGCTGGCTACATAAGTATAATTCCCTAAGGATAATACTATAATATTTTTCCTCTGTCCCTCCTCGTTGCTGGCAAACCATATTCCTTGTTTTTTTTATGTTTTACGAGCCGCCCTAATTAACTTAAACTGTTGGCAAATGATCAGTGCAATCACTCATTCATCAGCAGAAAATCGCGCGACAAAAGCAATTTGAGTTTAGCTTAAATTCAAATTAAAATAGTATTTCAAATTTTTCCAAGACAAAGTATTTCATTGTTTACTTTTAAAAACGACTTACAATAATACCATCCATGCCATTTAGAATCGTACGTCGAGATGAATTGGATTTGGATGAGTAAGATGATATAATTAGAAGATTATAATATCGTCCCGATATGCGTGGAGGAGGTTCATTATTTAAGTTAATTTGCCTTTAATTTAAAATGAAATAATACAATGAGCCAAACGAAATTATTTTGTATGTTAAGAAGGTAGGAGATACAAAGACTGAAGACACTTTAAGTACCTTAGCTAACAATAAATGAATTTCTGAATGTTTCACCAAAACTGTATTTATTATGTGTATGCACTTACTTTGAAATAAAGGGACATTGTTTTTCTAAACGTACACATATGGGTAAGCTGAATAAAACCGAGCAGTCATCGTTTAATTTAATTAATAATCACCTTACAAGTATTATTCTTACAATTACATATTCAAAAGAACTCAACAGAGCTCCTTTCATTCTGCTTTAAAAAAAAAAAAAACAGATTTGGTAAACTTTCCAAAATAACCTAGTTTTTTGGAAATACATAATACATTTTCATCTTGAAGAAATGAATTTATTCATTTCAGATGAAAATTCGGGCGCGATTTTGCTGTCTAACAATAAAATAGAAAATCACGAACACACACAAATACATATGTATATGGAAATACTTTCTTTAACATTCAGAGCAGAAAATGTTCAAAAATGTTTACATTGTTGATGCCAATGTGAAAAATGACCAAGTTGTGGATAGTAAAACCTAAATTTTACAATTTAATCTCCTATTTTAATTAAGTATATTTGTACTTAATTTCGGTATAACAGATTTTAAGCAAATCTTTTTATTCAAGTAACTAATAAACTGAATTTCTATAGGACAAGTTTTGTTTCAGAACCTAAATAAAACATATAACAAAATAAATTAAAATAAATAAAATGTATTAATTTATCTATAAATTCACAACAAAATGGGAACAATTTTTATTTGAATATATAAAACATTTTAATTAATGTACAATATTTTGATCAAAAGGAAATCACAAACTATTTAATAGACCAGGTTAATGACCCAGTGATTAAGAACATGTTTTATTAAAATCTACATTTATGATTTATAGGCATATGCATATATTTATAAACTCACTACTCAAGTTCGTGTCTAATTTTTCGGTACAAACTTGAAAGATTAGATCTATTTATAGTACAAACTGAATAAGTGAATCGCTCCTGATATTAATTGGCAAGAAAGCACGATATAACCACAGTTTTCAAAATATTTATATGTATGTAGGTACATGATTTTGCAGTTACGGCAGCAAGGTCTCAAAATAAAGTTTAAAAAGGCGTTTCTAAGCAAGTGCCCTTATGAAAGATTCCCGAAGACGCTTTAAAGAAAAAATTGTTTAGTTAGCAGTATATATAATCATTTCATAACTTAGCAAAGGAAATTGATTTGTAACCTTATAAAAAATAATTATTTTATGAATTTTTAAAGTACATAGTTCTGAATTCAATGGTATACATACAGAGATCCATAAATGTTGGTGTTTTAAACATTTTGCCAAAATGCACAACAGTTGAATCTGAATGATGGCTTATTTCTGAATGAAGTATGCTTTATAAATATTTAATTTATCAAACTATATTTAAAATCGTTGTTTATTTTATACCTACTTCTACTAATTCTTAAAAACTTAAAAATAGGATATTTATACACATAACATGTTACAAAACTTACCAACTCGATTCCATTTTAACGATTTTGTGGGAGGTATAATTAAAACTCACAAGGCATTCAATAAAACACTTTATTTAAACCACCTCCATTTAAAATTAACCACATGCTGTAAATTGACATTTTTTTTTATGTCCTTTAAAAAAATAAACTTTATAAATACCGCAAACACTCTGTGTAAATTATAAATTTCACCTTGACTACATACAATCTCTCATTTCAGATACGTTTGGCTGATGAATTCGATATCCTGCAAATAGTTGGTGAGGGATGGTTTGGAAAAATTCTGCTCGTCGAGCACCGGGTGACGGATACAGAAATGGTATTAAAAGCACTTCCAAAGCCGTACGTGTCGCTTAGCGATTTTTACAGAGAGTTCCATTACGGTTTGCACCTGGGCATTCACAAGAACATTGTTACCACGTACGATGTGGCATTTGAAACGGCAGGATTTTATGTTTTTACCCAGGAGTATGCACCTTTAGGTAAAAATTGAAAAGCGATGCTGCCCCATAAAAAAACAAAAAAAAAATATATTAAAATCATATATGTTTTCAGGGGATTTAACCTCGAATATGTCTGAAAGTGGGATCGGTGAATTACATAGCAAGAGAGTGGCCAAGCAGATTGCATCTGCCCTGGACTACATGCATTCGAAGTATAAAATAAAATTCTGGCCAGGCTCAGCAGATAATAATCTCAACCCGAATTATTTCTGCTTTACAGAGACATTGTGCATCGGGACGTTAAACTCGATAATGTTCTGATTTATAGGTCAGATTTTTCCCGGGTTAAGCTCTGCGACTTTGGTGAATCGTTCGAAACAGGGACAGTGGTGGAGAGGCGGAATGAGTGGCTGCCGTACAGCCCGCCAGAAGTGCTCCAAGTCGAGCCAGAGGGTACTTATAAGTAGGTACAAATTAAACAAATTTTACAAGATTCATTACACTAATAACCCTCTCAGGGCAGATCCTAGTCATGATGTTTGGCAATTTGGTATTGTGATATTTGTGTGCCTCACAGGTTGTCTTCCTTGGCAAAAAGCTGGTTCAGATGATCCTAGATATATACGTTATTTGGCGTGGCAGGGAAGCAATATGGTTCTACCACTTAGAAGAACGCCTAAATTGTTTAAACTTTTGTCGTCTAAAGGTTCTAGAATGTTTAGAAAATTCCTTGACCCAAAATGTGATCGTCGACCGAAAAATCTTTCGGACCTGTCCAAATTTATGGACGACAGGTGGCTAGCTAAAGGTGCTGAAAAAGATATGGCAGGTATGTGCGAATCGCGTTTTTGAAATTGTATCATGCTCATTTTAGTATGTAATTGTAGAAACCGAACAGGACATTTTGTGTCCCTCTATGTATTCCTTTCATAGTAGCCCAGAAGAGAAAAATAAACTTTTATCAACTCTTGCTGAACATGGAATTGAAACTACAGTAGACAGGGTTTCGAAGAAAAATCGCATAAAAGACTGGATTGAATCATCTATAATTGTTGAAGATGACGAAGTAAATACAATTCTAATACCCAGAGTTATGTGTAGTGCATATATTTTTTATATTTTATATAATTGTTAAAGCGCAACAAATTCTATATCCCTGTCAGCTAACGATTTTATAATAGTCAATCTGCAATACAAAAATAGGGATAATGCATAACGCACAACTCTGGTAATATGATACTAAAGATCATCACTAAAAGAACATTCCAATTTCAGGAAGATGAATCTGGTACAGGGACTCCAACATCATCACTATCCCGGGAACCAATACCAGGACATATTTCATCAGTGCGAGCAGATGAAGAAGCTCGTCGCGAAATTAAGACGACTATAAAAGACGCTTCAAACAAGCACTTTGATCCTCGTACAGGAGCCCTTCAGCTTGGACCTAGTGAAATGGGGACCGTCTTCCGAAACAAGAGCCTTGGAGACATAACCAACGGTAAAAACGGCAGTTTTGATACCGGAAGTTCTGTAACCCTTGCAAGTCGAAATGATTTAATTATGAGCGAAGGCCAATCATTTCATTCTGAATTAAACCTTTACATGATGGGCGAACCGACTATCGAACCAACGGTAATTGCTCGTCAAAATGTACAAATGCTTAACAACAATAGCGCTAATGATTCGTCAAAACAAAAGCCTTACAATGAGCCCATAAGCTATAACATTTCTGGCCGTTACACTAACAATTTGCCACAGAGAAAGCCTAAGCAATATAGCCAGCGGCACTATTCGTCGTCGGCCTTGAATGTCTTTAACAATTACGATAGCTCTTATAACCTTAACAATTCGGCTAGAGAAGCCCTTGCTACCACGTTTCAATCGCTTGCAACTATTTCAGTTCCGGAGGTAAGTCCGCAGCCGTACGCCGCTCCAGTTAAGGACAGTGGCTATGGCTCGAATGAGAAACTTAGACCAGCAGAAAGTTCGCAACAGATGACAACAGCAATCCTCAACAAGCGCCTTAACCAATATATTTCAAGTTCGAGCTCTCTTAATAACAGCCAGGCATCCCTCGCTGCGAACTATCGCAATAAAGAAAGTTTCAGCAAACCGAACTTGCCCTCATCCATGAAAGATACACCCTACGATCGCGTGGTGGTAACAAGACGAAAGTGATACTATTTATGTACCCTACTTCAATAGCTGTAATTGTTTAAAGTTCTTTCTTTTTCATTGCAAATAAATTTGAAAGTTTTATACAGTTGTTTCGTTTTTAATCTGTCTTAAATCCCGTAAATACTTAATCAAAAACGCGTTATGCATAATACTGATTATAACCAGTAAGTACTCAAGATTTATTGCATCAAATTCAACTATAATAGACGAAACGAAGTGATCTTGATTTAAATTATATTTAGAGGTTCAGCAAAGTACTCAATATCTTTGAAATAATAGCTGAATTGCGGAATCAAATAGAGAAACTAAAAACTTTTGATTTAATTGCTTCCACGTTTACCTAGTGAATCGTCCTAATTCTAGTTTCAAGAGTGGCTGAATATTATTTATAAATCACTTTCTCATTAAATCCAAGTTGCTAATGCCTAATGGGCCCTTTTACGGAAGTAGAGTTCATTCGATTCGAATAGCAAACAATAATTTCCCTTGCACCTCTGCATTGAAAATTTCTATTCATCAGTATAGAAATCATATACGCGACTTTCAACTATTAAAGTAGATTTCGAATATATTTAAATGAAGTATTAGTGCAGTTTAAAATTTTACAAAAAATTAAAATACCTTGTTGTTATTCTTGACGTAAAACCACTAATTACTTTGTATTGAATGGTAGACAGCACAACGCGTCTAGAAGTGAACCTCAACTAATTATTCAAATACATAATAATTTTCTTTCTCCTGTTACTTTCTATCTTAAGAAAAGAATTTGCAAATAAATTTAATTTTTAAAACCATGACCTTACCGAATTGAGCAGGCAACTCCAAACAGAATTCTTGAAAACAGATAAATTTCACCGGCACGAAGAATTAAACTTATTGACGATCTGCAAACTGTCACCGTAGTTAAAATTCATATAATTCCTGGGAAGGTGAGCAACAAGGCACATATTTTAAGTTTAAAAAAACATTTATTGGGCTCTTATTTCAGTGGAATAAACCTGGATGAATGAGTTGCACCGATACCGGGCCTACCGTGTTTAACTGGCTTGTATGTCAGGGAGAATTCTCCCAAGTAGTGTCCAATCATTTCTGGTTTGATTTCCACCTGCAAGAAGCACAAATTAAGTTTATTAAGTTTAAAACTCAGCTGCGGTGTCGCTTTTTACCTGGCTGAAAGCCTTGCCGTTGTAGATTCCGATGATGGATCCAACCATTTCGGGGACGACAATCATGTTTCTCAAATGAGTCTTTACGATGGCGGGCTTCTCATTTGGAGGTGCCTCCTTTTTGGCCTTCCTCAACTTCTTGATGAGAGCCATCGGCTTACGCTTGAGCCCCCTGGACACACGTCTGCGGGCCCTGCTGTGCATCAACTCCACAAGTTGGTCACTGGCGAGAGGATTTTATTAGAACATTTTTCTCTCGTTGTTTTGAATTAAACTTACTTTGGCATGTCCAAAAGTTGATCAAGATCAACACCCCGGTAGGTGAATTTCCTGAATGCACGCTTCTTTTTTAGAGTTTCGTCGACCTGGAGGAACCAAACAAACGTCAAATTTTAGATGTCGCATATTCCACAAAGTTTATAACATAACACTGTAATTTTTCGGATTTCATGTAATGACTATATTGCGATTAAAATAATTGCAATTTTGGCACAATAAAACTGACGATGATCGAGAACTTTAAAGATTTCGAAAAGCAAATTACCTCAGCCATCTTGACTTGTTCAATTTTCAACACGGAAAGAGACTGTCAAACTTGCGGTAGGCATTACCAGCTCGGTGGACGTAACAATTTGAATCGGCATGAAAATTAGTACTGCCATGGCAATAAACCTTCGCAAATTTTTATGTTATTCAATAAATTATTTGATTAAAACACCTCGAAAAGCTCAAAATTTATTTACTCGCAGTTTTAAAGACTATAATAATAAAATAACTGTTGAAAAATTCTTTTAATTATAAATGTGTTTAACAGTTCAAACCGTTTCAAAAATCAAAACAAGCGCTATCCACACAGTTGTTTACATTGCCGTTCTCTGAGCAACGTCAGTGGTTTTTATTTCGATAACAGTTTGTTTTGCTGACGTTAAACGTAAAGAAACTCGCGAAAATTCTCCAGGTAAATTAACAAGGAGGAAACGCTGCAAGCTATGTTGTGTCCGCTGCCCCAATCTGGCTAACTTCGAGAGTAAATGCCCACACTTCCGCATTTCGAGCACTTCCTCACCCGTTTACTTCTTTTTTGCAGTTTTCATTCGCCGGATCGGAAAATAGTCGCGATTTTAAGTGAGTTCATCATGATTACTCCCAACACAGGGCACGTTATGACCGTGGCCAACAGCATAATCGGAGTAGGAATCCTGGCGATGCCTTTTTGCTTCCAAAAGGTAAATATCACCCACGAGAATTTGCCAGTGCGAAGCGGTCAAAATTCGGCCTTAAATTTATGCCAAGAAAAAACTGGCAATTTCCTCAGCCTCAGTCTGTTCTAATTAACTCGCACCGCAGGTCAAATGACCAGGCGATGTGCCCCAAATCACTTTCTTCTGGCGAGGTGTTAATAAAATACAAAGGTGCCTTTTAAACAGGTATGCTAATGAGGTAGTTTCTCTCCTATTTCGGGCCTTAAAATCATAATTCGGTACCGCTTGGACCGCGACTGTTTTATTCTTTATCTCCGCTGACCGGCTGGAGGTGTGTGGCTCTTATCTTTGCTTCCGGATACATGTCCACTTTATCAAACCACTCGGAACATTTTGTGGAAAGGAATCGGCTTTGTTAAGCGTGATTACAAAATAACCGCTTTAATCTGAAGCAGTTTGCGCACATAATTTTATTAGATTGTTTTATGAACTTGAATCAGCTCGCGATTTGCAGCTTAAAATAAGTCTTTAATTTTATAATTGGAGAAGCTAGAAGCGCTATCAACAAATATTTACATATAATGTAGTATCGAGAATGCACAATTTAATAAAGCGAATTTCTTAAAAACTAAAAAAGGTAGACAAGTGCGAGTAGGACTCCGATCCGTTAAATAGGTTGTAGAATAAGAAATTAATGATTTTCACATTTTTTTCCTTTACTTGCTATGTAAGCTTCATTCGTACCAAAATTCAAGGTTCCAGGCCAATTTCAAAACTAAAATAATGTCGCCACTTAAAACATTTTTATCATAATACTGAGGTTTTTAAACGTTTTTGTGATGGTAGCAAATAATGCTATAAAAAGTCGTCAAATGAAATTATTTTACAGATTGATTCTATTGAATTCTACAAACGATTGGTTCTATTGAATTCTACAAATCAAACCAAATCGTTTCTTACGATAGTTAACCTTCGTTAAAATTTATTATCTTGTATTTTGAAAAGTGCAGCGAGCATATTTGAAAATATTTACTTTTTTTTATCATTCCTAAAAAAGCCAATTTTTAAAACAAATCGCCATATTTTCGTGGATTTTTTTTTTCTTTAAGAAAACCATTATGTTTGACAAATTTGGAAAAATAAAAGCGTTTAATAGAAAGTAACAAAAGTCTGCTTTTGAAGAAAGTGGAGCTCATAATTTTAAAACCAACTCAATAAAAGGCTGATTCATAAAAACGAATATGAAACCATTTGTGTGATATTTAATTACTTTAAGAGTTTACTTAGCTTCACAATCTTTTTTCCAGTGTGGAATTGTGCTGTCCATTGTGTTACTTTTAGCAAACAATCTCGTAACAAGAATATCCTGCCATTATTTAATAAAATCATCTTTGCTCACAAGAAGAAAAAGTTTCGAATTTCTAGGTAAAGTTTATTTTTGTATAAATTTGCTTTGAATTGTATGGCTTACTTGTGTAATTTTCAGCTTTCCATGCATTTGGTTTTTCCGGAAAGCTAATGGTTGAGCTGTGCATGATTGGCTACTTAATTGGAACATGCATCGCATATTTTGTTGTTGTTGGCGATTTAGGACCTCAAATTGCCGCAAAAGTGCTTAACGTGAAAGAGAATGATAATCTTCGGACATGGGTGATGATCGCAGTCACTGTGTTGTGCATAATACCCTTAGGGATGCTGAAAAACGTGGACAGCTTGGCTGCAGTTTGCACCGCATCTATAGGATTTTATATGTGCTTAGTTGTTAAAGTAATGGCAGAGTCTAAAGGGCATATTTTAGCCAACGATTGGATGGAGCAAATTGAATATTGGAAACCATCCGGAACACTGCAATGCGTTCCTATTTTCAGCATGGCACTCTCTTGCCAAATGTAAATTCGAATTCTTATCTAATTTAAGGAATACATATTTAAGTCTCCCTTTATAGGCAGCTGTTTGAAGTATTTGAAACTGTGTCAAACGCCTCATTGGAAAAAATGAATAAAATTGTAAAGGCGGCTACAATGATATGCATGTGCGTTTACATATTTGTGGGAAGTTTTGGTTACATTGCGTTCTGTAATCAGCATTTTGGTGGTAAGGGTATTTATATTTGCAAAATTTGTTTTTATACTATTAAACGTTTCCTATTTCAGGCAATATTTTGGTAAACTTTTCCCCTTCATTAGCTAGTGATGCCATAAAAATGGGATTCGTACTTTCAGTGGCATTTAGCTTTCCTCTTGTGATATTTCCCTGTCGAGCTAGTATCTATTCGCTACTATACAGAAGAGTAAACTTTTCCCAATATGTACTTAAATCGATCTAAAGTCTTATTTTCTAGGGTCATGCAGACACCACTGGCTATATTCCAGAACTCCGATTTAAAACGATAACTGTGTCGATAGTTGTGTTCTCGCTTTGCGTGGCGCTTCTGATACCATCCATAGAGCTCGTCATTGGTCTTGTTGGATCAACGATTGGCGTAGTTATATGCATCATGTTCCCAGCTTCATGTTTTATGAAAGTTTGTAAAAAGGAATCTACCGAAAAGCGGTTAGCACAGTTTATATTGATTGGCGGCTTTTGCCTCATGATATTAGGGACTTACGCTAATTTAAATGCGATTGATGAAAAGCGGTCAGGATCCGCACAATTCGTTGCGGAAGCTAAAATTATTGATAAATCAACCAGTTTGGATAATTTATCAGATGGCTTTAAAGCAACTGAACAGCACCAAGCTGAAGCCCCAATCGAAATCCATTTACCGAAGAGTTCCACCGAAGATAAACTTGTTGTTCCAGTGCCAAAGAAGATTGATGATAATAATAATAACGAAAAGGTAAATCCCGCTAAAGTTGTTAATTCAAACATAAATAAAAAGGATGAACAAATTAGTAAACCGGATTTAAAACTACAAAGCATTGGAAATAAAGAGAAGACTTTACCATTAATTCAAAATAATGCTGATATAAATAAAGATGCAATCAAGAAAGAAGATGAAGTAGTTGCTGAAGAGTCTCCGAAAAAAAGCAATCAGCAAATTCCAAATGCTGAAGTTGAACTTCAAAAAGCGAAGGAATTGCTTGAAAAGAAAGTTGATGAACTACAAAAACAGTTGAAACAACAAAATGAAGAAACCAAAAATTTAGTTGTAGAAAAATTAGGTGATATCGTTGAGGAAGTCGAGAAAATTGAACGTGAAGTTCATAAAGATATAAAGAAACCAGAAAAGCAAAAAGATAAACAATTGGATAATGAAACTGTGAAAAAGTCTCCTGAGGAGGATAAGAGAAAAGGTAATCCTGACGAAACATTGCCCGAAAATGATAATAAGAAAAGTAAGAAGTTAGAAGAAAACTTAACTCCACCTTTACCAAAAGCATCTCTAGTAAATATGTTAACTGAAAACTTGAAGGAGCAACAAAAGAAAAACCAGACTGAACCCAACAATTCTGTGTTTGAACCCTTGTCCTATAAAACGGGAGAGATAATAAATAATCTTGAAAAAGCATTATTAAACGAAACCAAATCGGCTCTCCCACTGCCTCTTTTATTAAATGCATCCTTACCTAAGCAACAAATACCCGAAATCAAGGATAATTTGGTAAAAACCGCTGGCCCGGTGAAACCAATAAAAGAACCTATTGAGGAGAATAACATCGAATCGATACGACGAGATATTCTGCAGGCGAATACAAATTCTGAAGATGATCCTGCAGCAGCGGCCTTAGAGAACTATAAACGAGAAAAAAGAAATGCTGAAAGGGATGCATGCGTTAATTGGGACACCCAACTTGAAGATTGTTTGGATAAGAAATCCATCGATTCTATGCTGCCTAAAAGTATAGTGAACCTTGAAATTGAGTCTATCGGAAGAGATTTGAAATCAATCAAAGAGAAAACATAAAGACTTGAAACATTGTTCCTGAATTTATTTCGGTTTTAAACCTCTGATCTTGGAAAAAGAATATAATTTAACTATTTATTAACGTGAAGCGAAGGTTGACGAACGTACAATTGAATACCTCAAGTTTTTCATTATTCCACCCTGTTCTTCACTTCTACATTTTTCCTAATTTACATGTTACAAATTCCATTTATACTAATATTAACAATAGTCAGAGCATATTTAGCAATAAATAGTGTAACAGAATGCATCGAATTAGTCATGAACAAATTGTCTCGAAATTCGTCCTTTTTCGCATATACCACTAGTGTAAGAATTTGGATATTATATAGAATTCTAGTTACCTTAAATGTGTAGGTAAGAATATTTATTTTTATAAATAAAAAAAATCCAATTTCTAACCTTTATTGCATTTTTTTAAGACATAAAACGAAACGTTTTAGGGTTCCATTTCAACGATGATACAATTATTGAAATTTTGGCAGTTAATTGAATGTTGGCTAAGAAGCGGATTAGCATACGTATAAAAAAATCTCAATTTTATGAAACATGTGAACAACGTACGAGAAAATTAATTACTTATTAATACTTCCTGGTAATTATGCGAAATTAGAGAGGGTGTTTTAAAAAAGCTTCTACATCTACTTGTATTTTTAACAGAATTAGATACCAAGATAATTTTGCATTTTTTAAAGCTTTTTTATTCCATTTTATCTTTTAATTAATCCTTACATAAGTTTACTTATAATAAGAAAAAATACCACTTGAACAATTTTGCATCGATCAGATAGATCCTATGAAAAATAGCTATCTCTTAAAACTCGAGTTTCTGAGCATGTGGGAGGACTTATTTTCTCAAGAGGCTTATATTGGATGTTCTTGCATTTTTCAAACGATTTTTTTGGGTGTTCAGGCTCACGACTTTGGTACTCTGGTTGAGGTGGCGGTTCATAAAAACGTTCGGTTTTTCGCTTGCGCGGGTAAAGTTCACATTTTACCTGGTCTGGAATTTTCTAATAAAATTTTTATTTAGTGACATATTTTAAAGTATTGGACACATCTTACCAGAAAATCGTTTAAACGCTGCGATTCTCCTTGTGTATTCGTTGAAAGCTTTTAAATCATTAATTAGAATTATAAAACAAAATTTATTTAAAAAAATGCTCTTACCTGTGATTTAAACATTTTAGTAAGCCTAAACACAATTTTTTATAAAATTTTTAATAAAGTGTAATTGCACTAAAAATTGATTTGATATTGAATTCTATGCATACTTGATCTTTTTTTTTTTTTAAGAAGAATTGCGATTTTCATTTCTGAGTGCTTTCTTGGTTCCGATTTGCACGATACATGTTGATAGTGTTCAAAAAAAGGAAACAAAAATTATTTTGTTGCAATTTTTTTAATGGGTTAAATATTCAAATTTTAAAATCGGTGGATTCACCAATCGGGTTCAATTAGGAAGAAGCACATTTTATGAATAATTTATTGCTTATGAAATTACATACTAATAAATTTTGCAAGGAAGACAAAAGTAACAATACAGCAGAAAAATTCGCCACAACTTAAACGATCACACTTAAAATTATCTCGGGCAGCATATGTTAGGCATCTTTTGTAGTTGTCTGCAAGGCATGGAGATCGTAAAGTACCTGTAATTGCAGAAAATTAAAAATTATGTATATTTTTTTAATGAAAACTGAAAAAGACATACTTCTAAAATAGTTGCAATACTCCACCCTTGGGTACGGCAGGAATCTTTGCAGTATGATCCGTTTTCGTTTGTTAATTCGGGAAGACCGCGCCAGTAAGATGTTTGAAGTTCTTTTAGATGAGCAGTGAGTATTTTCCTATAAATTAAGTTGTGTGGGATGAAAAATAGAAAGAGTCATCTATGGCAAATAAGAAATTATGTATGTACATCTACATTCATTTTAATTGAGATGCTTTGGAAATGATAAATTGTGGCAGGTGAAGGTGACCCGAATTCAAAGTCTGCCGGTGTATTTGAATTAATAAAAATTACTTTTGTTTACCAAACAATTAAATATTCAGATGATTACATAAAATGTTTAATTTTGTAGTTGTTTTGTCTGAGAAACGTAAAACCTTACCAAGTTTCTGCAACAGTTTCCTTAAGCTTTTTATTTTTCTTTGCAAATATCAGTCTTGCTCGCAAGTAGTAGCCAATGGGCCAAACCCATTCAGGGCCTTGGTGATAATTCGCCCCATGCGCAATGCTGGGATCTTCTGAATCATTGCTATTATCATAAAAGCCACGGTACGCCCAATCATCTGGATCTAGAGTTTTCATTCCAAGAGGACCTAAAAGATATTTGCCAGCTTGTTCTAATGCATGCCACGCATGTGTCGGCTCAAACAACTCTGGTGCCTTTAAAAAGAAAATTTAAACAAAATTGCCAAAATTCTTTCATGCGAATGATGAAAGAAACTTACAACCACCATTGCAATAGGAAAATTGCATCTTAGCTGATAATCAGCCCAGGTTTGTGTTGCACCCACAGAATCTTTGTAAATTCCTCTTTTGTTTACTAATGGGCCACCGACGTAATCAATGAAAAATTCGTTTTCAAAGTTAGCTACAATTTTATCAGCCCATTCTTTATAGGTCCATACAGTTTTCTGTCCTATAAAATTTTTTTATATATTTATTTTACTATGCTTTTTAATATTTTACTGATACTTACCACTTTTTCCATTACGTTCGACAGATTTGTATGGAATATCACCGCGTTCGCTGAGCTCTTGCATGAAACGAAGAACTGCTGTTTGTAGTCCTACCAACTCAACCGCTGACCCATCGCGAGGTGTGGTGGGTTTTCCACGATTTCTAGCCTTCTCAGATGATCCCATTTTATCCATCCAAGTTCCACAATTTGCATCATTGCCCCCAAACACAAATCCAGTTTCAGGATGGACCCCAATTTGATTGTTAAATCCTTTATCAGTCATGTGGGCATCTATTTCTGGACCAGCGTTCCTTTCTCGGAATACTAATCCTTGAAAATGAACGGAAAGAGCCTCTTGCATGACATCATAAAGTAATTGATCCTGCAAAAATTTAATATTTTAGCGGAGGATTCAAGTAATTCTTTACTGGAATCATACAAATTCTCCAGGAGGTTTAGCTTCAGAATCGTCAGTGGGGAAGATTCTGGAAACCTTATCTTTAAGAAGATCTTTTCCATTGGGAGCTTCATGAACATACTCCTTAATGCTGTGCATCCACCACCAAATTGCATCGCGACAATTAAATCTTGGCTTTGTTCCATTATCTAAAAGATTAGGAATGAGCCCATGACGGAGACATGCTCCAAAACCAAGGATAATAAATCTCGCTTCGTCGAATCGTCCGGTCAGCAAAAGAAGTCCTCTGAGAGCGATGAAAGTGTCTCGTCCCCAGCATCTCATGTACCCGGTTGAGAAGTGCGGGAGTCCTGCGGACAGGGTAACGCACCTTTCCGGTGGGACGGGCGGACGAATGTTTGGATTTAGTTTTGGCAAATTGGCTGATGGACAAACCGACAAAAATTGTAAGGATGCTAATCCGAGCGATTGTGGAAATGTGGTGCCATTCTTTATAAAACTGAAAATAATTCCTTTAGCGAAATTTTCATTTAAACTTATTAAACAAGTTTCTTACTCAGACATTAAATTAAAGCACTGGCTGACTGTTTCGTTGTACACTTCTGTTAGGATTTTATCGAAATAACTGGGTATCAGGTACCTTGGAATTAATTTTAGTGGATCGAGATTCGTTTCCAACCATTTCGACAATTGTAATGTTCCGGGGCTGTTGCTCAGTCGGTTGTATACGTACTCTGGAGAAATTTTATTTAATTAAATTAAAATTATTTTAATACGCGACGAAATTAAATGGAAAAGTTTCGTCAATAAAAACAATTACAGGCAAATAGGATAATACGAGATTCAGAAGATCGTAAAATAATTTCGCCTTTCCAGAATTTGTCGTTATGCAAATAAAATTATTCACCCTTTATTGTAATTTTTACTGTATCGTTGTAATGAACCAAAAATTTTATATTTTATTGCCATCCAATGTTTTACACTTTCACGACGATACATAAACATATAAATCGTATAAATGGATTTGACTTAAAAGCGGTGTTACATAATAAAAATAAAATACGTACCAATCATCCAATTTCCCATCCTCAAATTATTGCAAAATGGATGTCCCAAATCATTATTTGGAGAGATTTCCGACAAGACCGATATAAATCCTTGAAGTCCACAATAAACGAGTGGGCCAAATCCTGGAATGTCATATGCTCCGCCACCAAATCCGAAGTCTCGTTCTTCTGCATCACAAGTAAATAAAGCACGATTCATGTCCACCAAATCCATTTTGGCAAGAATTTTCTGTAGTTCTTCATAGTTCTGACCAGATTTTGACTTCAATGATGCAATAAGGTCTTGCAATTTCGTTAAATGCGGCTTTGTATAAGCATGGAGTGAAGCTCTAAAATCAAATTAGTTACGGATGACAAAAACTAAATATATTAAATGTTGGTACTTTACTTACCGTATAGCAACAACACATCCTGGACGTAAATTTTCAAAATCGAGCTGCGTAATATTCCCATCCGAAATTGGAACTTTTTTGAAAATTTGAGATTGGCAAAGGGGAATATGCTCTCTTAGTGTTAACTCATATTCGGTAATCCCATTAATATATTTCTCATCCTTTTTGAATGTAGAGGGCTTATCAAAAGGTTTTCCAGTTTTGTGAACAAATTCTGCTTCTAAAATGATCTCATCTAAATTTCCCTCAAATCGTAGAGGTCTCACGGATGTTGGGCCAGTTGTGGGATTTGGATTTGAAAAGCTTGTATGAGCTACGAGAATAACACTTTGGTGACTTGAAGGTGAATGTCTGGTCACAGCCACAATGTTGGGGTCCATTTGGTCCACGAAGACCTGATTGAAACCTTCTTCAGCAAGTTCTCCATGCAACAAATTTAGTGCTCGCTTTGCAGCAATAATTCCTGTATTGAAATTAACTCCTTTATTCCATTCTTGGTATTGGCGTTCTTCATCAACTACATGAATCTATAAAAAAAAATACATAAAAATGAAATAAAAACAAGTATACCACCAAAAACTTACATGGTGTGGAACAAGTTCATCATATCCTCTATTACTTCCAGTTGCACAACATGCCATAGAAACTAAAGCTGCGGAAGGCAGCAAGTCGAAAACTGATCGCTTTTCTATAGGAGAAGGATTGTCATGGGTCAAATCCAAAAACAAAGCATGAGCGATATTCGGGGCTAATGGTCTTTTGGGTGAAACTGAAAATGCGCCAACTGGAGCTCCACCATACCGATAGACCAAACGTCCCTCTTCATGGGGATCCCACGCAGCTTGAGCTTCCCTAATAAGTGAAGTGATCCCCAAACGATTTACAAAAATGTTATCGGTTAGATCCGAGTTCGTAAAGAGCTCAGCCACAACGTATAAATTAGGGTTTGTTTTGCGAGCACAATCCAAAAGATATTCAGCCACATGCAGCGGAGTCGAGTGGCAATTGTCTAGACGAACTCCATCAAATATTTTGGCAGTGGTTTCAACATACTGCTTCATGTGCTCCCACAAATAAGGGCTGTCTTTGGGTTGATTTCCATAACGAAGCTTCACACTATCACCCCAAGCAATCAATTCACGCCTTAAGTATACATTTCCAGTTCCTTCCTGCGGTTTAGCGAAATCTTTCAACGGATCTTGGTCCATTACCCAACCATTATGCGCCATAAAAATCTTCCCCTGGTCTTTGTACATTAAATCTTCCAACTCCTGCAAATTTTTTCCAGCACAACCCGGTCGAGTAAAGTATTTACAAAAGACAGGATATTTAGTTGAGATTTCTCGAATGTGAGGCCCAGAATCTTGGACTCGTTCATATCTAACTCCTGCTAAGCAATTTTCAACAGCGCAGTTCAAATGTTCTTGGATTTCTTTTCGAACGGTTTCGTTTAAATGCTCCAAACGATGTCTGAAGCTTTCAGCGCATTTCTTAAGACGGGTCTCTTCATCGAAACAGTCGGGACGGAAGACATTGAAGACCTCTAGGGCCAAGTCGAAATCAACTGTGCAACCAAGTCTTTTGTAATGTGGGTCTTGTTGTAAAACGATTTTATTGGAGTCATCCACTTTTGCAGCCTGAGTTGGTGGTGGTCGTTTCCTCATCTGCAAAAATAATAAAACCGACTACAACAAACTTCTTGTGTTCTGTAAAAAATTGTTGGAGTTGGTTGTGCTGATGAAAGGCATACAACAATCTTAAGTATCACAAATTACAGAGTTCAGAGTAAAAATAACCAAAAGACGAAGTATGAATGATTGGATTAAAGAAAACTTCTTTAGTTTTATAAAATTATGAACTGATAAACCAAACAATGTACATACATAACAATAACGCTTAGTAAAAAAGGGTTGTTTAAACAAGTATTACTTACTTAGATAAAAATTACAAAACAGTTAGTATTTCAAAGCTATTTTTGAAGGTTAATTATTCGGTTTACAAATTATTAGCTTAAAAACATCTTGTTACTTTATTTGTTTGCAGTACCAATATCCAATTTTGCTTTTAATATCAGTTTCAAAAAAATTTGGAATGTTTAAAATTCTAAGCGTACTTACGATAGTTTATTTCAAAGTAACAGCTACATTACTCACTTACAACTAATACTAATATCTTACCTCTTGTATAAATTTATTCACATATCCATTGACGTCACATTGGTAAAATTCTGTTATGTTCACTTTAGGTAAATAAGTTGTGTGTAATTGATATCTTAAAGCCTGGAAAACGAACGAGTATTTAAATTAATCTAACTTGATTTCAGTCTCTAATACGTACTTCAAGATGTTTTTCAGATTCAATAATATCCGGAACTCCAACAGTCTCGAGCAGGCCAGCTGCTACGTCTTTTCCACATTGTGCCAAACATGAATCAAGCATAAAGGCGGGACGTAAATGAGGACATGTAAAACAAGAATATGTTGCGTCCGGGTGCTCCTTCAACCATTCTGATTCGTTTGCAGTGTGATTCAGCACAATATCACAAATTGATGCTATCTATATTTGGAAACAAAAATTTATACAAAAGTCAAGACAGAAAAACTTTACAAAGATATTGTTGTATCAAAAGTACAATTACAAATTTTGAAAAAAATTAAAAACTTACACCCCACTCCTGCCGACATTTCTTGATAATTTTTTCAATATCATCAAAAGACGCCTTTCCTTGAACAGCAAATTCGTGATTAACTTTTAACTGATTCCTCAACGAATAACATGAACGGGAAATCCCCAGTTCCTGGATGGGCGTAAAATGAAGTACATTATAACCAGATTCTTTTGCAACTCGTAGTTTTGCCTCCCAGGTGTTCAAAGGTCCTAAGCATTTTGCTAAGAATGTTTGGCACCGGATGGAGTCAAGAGGAATGATTTTCTGAGCCCCCGGGGGTCCCACGTACAAAGTGGGTTCAACTTGAACATACAGCGATCCATCCGTTTTGCCTTCATCACTGAAATAAAATTAGTTTTAGTTAAGCAACACTAATTTTTTGGGGCAATTCAAATTATACCTCTCTTTGTATCTGTAGTAAAAGTGGAAAGTTCCTGAACGGTTTAATTTAACTTCGCAGTATAAATCAACATCAGTAATGTTCACATGTGTATAAATATTTGTGGTAAGTTTGGTTCCAGCTTTTGAATGCCAACTAAGGCATCTGTACTCAGTTCTTACAAATTCAGATCGATCTGAAATATTAAAAAATTAATATCATCAATTTAGTGGATTAGATATTCGTGCGTTTACCATCAGCAGGATAATTTGTGTATAACGCAACCTCTCGGCCAAGAAGTGTAGGTCCTGGAATCAGTCGCAACAACGCTCCACGTTTTAAGCGATATAACGAATTTTCTGCATTAACGCCATCGTGCAAAGCAATACTTAGAGTTTCCAATCCTTTGGTCATTGCGTCCTGAAAAACAAAAAGTTTGGTTTTGAGCTTATAGATAGAGTGAAAGTTGTTAATTTTGAAATATATATTTAAGCTTAATGTGAGATAAATTAATTTAAAAATATGTATAATAAAATCCTATCTCTTGAAACTATGTATATAATAACATACTTAAAAAATTAAACATCAATACTAAAAATTCGAAGATTAAATTATATTGTTTTAAACTTTATAGTACATTTCCGCAATAGAAATAACCAAGTTCTCAAAACAAACAAAAAATAATAAGTAAACGTTTTTATTACTTTACAAACGCTTTATTAATACTTTTTTCATTTTGATCAGCAAGAAATTGATCAAACGTTCTCTGGACCCAAAATATCAAAATAAATTATCTTTAAAAATATTTAGTAAAGTTGCATGGTTCCAACGAACTCATTAAATTTTAATTTTACAATAGCTTTTCTAACAAACACTTATTTTTTCACAAATTCCAAAAAATAATAGAATTTCTGGCTAAAACTTTTTTTTTTTGATGCTGTTAATAAATCTCCCATAATAACAACATTTCGGCATCACTCTGAACTTTGTTAATCGTTAAACACTACACATAAAAAGAATCGAACACCTTACACTTTTAAATTTTTTTATAAAAAACCCTTGCATCTTGCAAATTTACGTAAAAACACTGCCTCTTATTATTTGAGCAGATCAGAAACTTCTGAGGTGAACTGAACGCAGTTAACATCTTTTATACCCTTGACACGATCGTGGTAGAGAACCATTTCAAGTACAATGAGACTTATTAGACTAAAACCACCCACTGCAACGACAATGAACAATTAGGACTGAGACACTCACTTTGTCTGTAACTGGATCTTTGGTTTCATAATATGATCCTCTGAATAATCCATATATTGAAGAAAAGAATGAGTAGAAAATGGAAGGTCTTGGCTCTGTCTGTGCAGGTTCTATGTCTTTATTAGTGACATTCTGATCGATTTCATTTTTTGAAAACTCCTTCGATTTTTCCTGCACTATACCTTGATCTTCATTTATCATTTCCTCATTATTAAAATTTTGTTCTGGATTTTCTTCTAATTTATTTTGATCTCCAGAATCTGCAGTAATTATTTGCTGATCATTTTTGTCATGCGAAAATTGCTTTAATTTTTCTTCTACTTTACTTTGATCTGATGAATCTTCAGTTATAATTTGCCCATCTTTTTGATCATTCGAGAACTGCTCTGATTTTTCTGAAACTTTAATTTTATCTCCCAAATATTCTTTTATCACATTTTGATCATCTAAGAACTGATCTAATTTATGTTCATTATTATGATCTAAGGACGTCCTATTCATATTCCGATCAATTTTATTATTTGAGAACATCTCCACCAATTTTTTCACTTTTATGTGCTGCTCTGTAATTTCCATTGTTCCCTAATTTTTCAATCTAGTGAGAGTTTCAAACAATTACACTTATCAAAACATAAAACACCACACTTAATATAATTATAAATAAACACATAAACTTTAAAAATAGTTTGATTTTATTTCATTTTGTTTTATTTAACTAATGGGAGCTTCAAGTTGAATTAAACTGCGACTGAGAACAAACACAGTTAACATGCTAAAACCGTTTAAAATTGCATACCATCGTCTCTTCAGAGGTTTTAATTGCCTTCATTCGGACTTTAGTGAACCATTTGACTAACACACATTTAAAAATAGAAAAAGACCTTTGGAGGTAAAATTTGAAAATAATTAAGAATCGCGCCATGGTTCGGCTGCTCAAAAATTTAAAAATATATTATTTATAAGGCAACCGATTGCAATTAGTAATGTTTTAAGAAACTGATTGGTATATTAAGTGACGAATTAAATTCTGAATCTGTGCTTTATCATGTACTCTACATTATAACATGCGTGCATTGCATTAAAGCAGAGCGTGATGATTAGTAGAACAGTTTGTTATCAATATGCTATTTTAGTAATAGAAATCTTGTAAAGGAAAGTAATGATGACAAATTCCGATTTAATACATCAAGTTGATTAATCTTAGTTTCTTCAAAGTCGTTCGGTAAATAAATTTTATTGTTAGTTATAAATAGTTTGATCTGTTGATCTCATTATTCTTTACCTTACACAAAATTAATTATACCGCAGAGACTGCGCGGTTAGTATTATTATCGAGAATATTATGCACATACATATATTTATGTATGTATGCACCAAAAACAAAACTTATTGCGAACAATTTCCCAATTTATTCTCAAAATATGTCAATGTTCAGAAAATGAAACTGAATGATTAAATTGGATGATTTTAAATAAAAATAATAACTATAAACTAAATCTTAAACTCAATCATCATATCATGTACTTAAATGATGACAATTATCTTGAAATCACAGACATACACTTCAATTTTATTAATCCAAACTAATCCTTTTTAAAATCCGGAAAGAAAACTTTGTTTTTCAAAATCCTAAATAATTATTTATTATTTATTTACCAAAAATATTTCAAGAAAAATAAATTTGTTGTGTCCATCACAATCTCTTATTTATTTAATTTCTTTAACATGTAATCGGAAATCACAAACGTGAAATTATCTTGTTACTATTACATCACGTTTTTGGGAAAAATTAGGATGAAATCGTACTTTTATTTAAGAACATTACAAGCACCTGGAAGAATTCGTTATTTTGAAACAAATTTTTAAAAAATTTTCAAAATACAGTAACTTGTTTGTGAATCCATAATCTACGGAAAAAATTGTTGACCATACAATTTGTGTAAACTAAACCAGTGTAATAAAATCATGTGCATTTTAGTATTGAAAAAATCTTTGAAGAGCCTTTTTTGCAATCAATTTGCTTCAAATGATTCGACTTCTTATAGCTGAATTAGATGCAACGATTCCGATAAGAATCACAACACCTAATTCAGATATTCACATTCAAAGCTACTTGTGTCAATAAATCACGGCTGATAATTGTCAGCTGCACGGTAAACGTAAACAAATTTTGGCGGCTTTTGGCTCTGACCCACTAAGCATAAAACTGCGAACTTTTTGGATTAAAAATAGATTTAAACATCGCAGAAAAATTAGCCAATTTCCACAAATATTTTTGTTCCAATCCACATCCAATGAAAGTGGATTCACTTTACCTTTTATTTTAGCATCATCTAAACTATAACTAGCATTGTATAATTACCTTAAATCCTTCAATGACTTTACTTAAGACCTCTAAAACTTTATTATGTATCGAAACTGTTAATTTTTCCTTAATTTTCAATAATAATTGGGAATAAATCGGATGCAGTCACCCCGCAGAACTGGCAACTTGCAACTGAAGGTGACCTTTCAATCAGCTGGATTCCCGTTTTCTTTACTTGAGAGTTGAGACTTGCGTTGACATGCCCGGCCTTGGTGCCGAAGAAATTCGACTGGTCCCGAGCGAAAGTAGACTCGGATTGGGGAGTCGCCGCCCGGCCGCGTGGGCTCCGAGCTTTTACAATGCGGGGCCATGTGCCTCCGAAAGAAAAAAACGGGCGATAAACAGGTGCCGGCAAAAATAAGTTTATTTACCTCGTTTTGGCGCCATTCATCAACTCCGTTATCACTGAAGTACTGCCACATTGGCAGAATGCGTCTGTAGTGTCTGCCATATGTGAAGCACCCGTTAACTGAGGGCCATGGCGGCTTTTTTACAGTTTTAACGAGAATTCTTCTTGACTCCTTTCACTTGTTTTACAATGTCTTGGACGAAGTAATTGACCCATTTTTTGAGGCATTCACTGCAAAGTCTCTTAGTGCGTGTGTTCAGAGGTGCAGCTTCCAATAAAGGCAGAGACAAATTTTATTATATTTTCATTTTTATTGTTAGATTTTAATGCGTTAATATATGAACTCTGCAAAGATGCACATAAAATAAAAGTCACTATCACCCTTCTATCACCCTATCACTAAATTGTAATACAGTGCACTGAAATGTGACTATCATTAAATTGCATTACCGAAAAGCCCCGGGTTCGATCCCCATGATGTAAATCATCTATAGATTCTCTGCCCCATTCTGTTAAAAAAAATTGCATTATGTATAAATTAGTTTAAAGCTATTGCCCAATTTTAACCTGCGTATTTCACAGTTTGAGTTTTCTCAATTGCTTACTTAAAGTTTAATTTAATGTACGACTCTTCATTTTACAGAAAGAAAAAAAAAATTTATACATAAGATATCGGCGGCGCATTTTTAGATTATAAAATTTTAATTTCTTACCTGCTTCTCCTTGTGACTTGAATTTTTTCGACTTGCACTTGCGCTCTGTACACTAATGTTGTCTGGAATTTCGGTTATTATTGGTTCTACCGGCTTTACAACAGTCTGGTGTTTGAATTGCTCACACTCTCTTAATGTTGTGATAAGTAAACGGAATAATTCCCAATGCCCAAAACTTAATCCAAGCACCTGAAGATGTTTAAAATGATAGTATTTATTAATAGTCTTCACACACTTTAAAGAAAGGACTTACAGATTTAAGTTCAGTCAATTCGCAATACTTAAGTACTCTGCCATTGATAGAGTGTTCTTTTAAGAGGCCAGCCAATTTTGGAACTGTAGGCTTAAGGTCATCTAGTCTTTCTAATAAATTGATGACACCTTCCACCGAAAGGTTTGAAAGTTGTGACTGCAGAATTCCTTCTTAATTATTAAAATAAACATAGTTATTTTTTTCTGACTTCGATTAATTAAAAACAAAATCTTACCGGAAACAATGGCTCTAATTGTGGTGGTTGGTTGCTACTTGTCTCAAGGGCCATCACGCTTTTTGTTTTATTAGATATATCGCCTATTCCACTAGTTATAATATTTGCATTAAAGTAATTATCACAGGGAACTAATGGATACTGAAGAGATGCATAAGAAGGAATATATGGCGTTTGGGCCCGTATCACTGGTGGAGGCACTGGTTTTGATTGCATTACAAATCCTCCCTCATCCTCAAAGGCTTGTTGATCTTCTGCAAGGTTTAGAAAAAAAGAAAAAAAACGTTGAAAAGATTTTAGTATTATTTTTTTGATTTTTAATAACTTATCTTTTAGAACTTTCCTTAAGTACGGGTCTAAGTTAATAGTAAGTGGTAAAAATATGCGTAGATCAGCTACTAGTAAGTCGGATTTTAGAAGCTGGTAATAATAATGAACCACCAGCTTAGGTCAAGCTGCAGAGGAAATAAATCTCTTGCATGAAACTGATCATCAGTTGGTTCAGTGTTAATAAATAGTAGCATTCACCGAAACACATGCAAGAAAATTAATGTACAAATGCATCTATTTTTTTCTCTCGTCTCTATCCAATTCTAATAGAAGAGTGAAGAGCCGTATCGCGTAGTAATGAAATTTTCGAACGAACCCTAAGAAAAAAGTCACGTAAATTCGAAAAAACTTATTTTTTTATTTAATGCTTAACTCAAAATATTAAGAATATCTAATAGTCCAGTCACTCGGGATATTCACCTCCGAATTCTTTCGGACTGAACCGATTTATTTTAAATTTGGTGAGATGATGGGAAAGTGCTTAAATAACAAAAGTTATATAACGGCATTATATAATGCCGTTGTGTGCTTTCGCCCCAGGGGGGGTTGCCACCCTTTCTCGGGGGTTGAAATTGCTTTACTCAAAATAACCCCGGGAACCGATAGAGGGTCAAATTCTAAGTAACTTTTGTTCTATAAATTTTTTTCTGAAAATCAATACTTTTTGAGTTATTCGTGGTTGAAAACCTTGAATTTTCATCGAAAAAAGCCACATTTTTGAACAATTTTTCACGAATAACTCAAAAATGACGCCTATAAACAAAAAAAAGTATATAGAACAAAAATGAAGCTTATAAAAAAACAAAGAGATTCATCTTTTTAAAATTATTCTAGGTTCAATACAAAGCGAGATATGGTCGGTGAAAGGACACCTTTTTTTTGCGAATATTTGGATCAATGTATTCAACGTTAAATTACGAAAAAAGAGTTGATTTTTCGGGGGTATATTTATATATTTTATATTTTATATTATTTTTTTTTATTTCATTTTTTTCATGTTATTTTATTTTGTTTTATTTTATTTTGTTTTGTTTTGTTTTCATAAATATTATATTTATGTTCATTATAAATCTCATCACTTAAAGACGGTTAGCTAGCACCCTACAAATTGTTTGAATTGGGAAAGAAAACTACAAAAAGCAACTTGGGTTCAATTTAAAATATAAATGGCAATGTAATTTATGTATTTTTTATTCTTATATAATACATATATATGAATATAAAAAAGTCTTCCGCCTTATTCCATCGCATCTGTAACATAAAGTTAAAAAAAAACAAATTAATTATTTTTCTAGAATTCAAAATAAATAAATAAATACAATGAAAATGAAAATAGTTTAAATTAAGACATACCCAAAGCTTTTTGTAATTCTTTCAGATATTGGCAGTTGTAATCGGGTTGGTGCGAATTTCGCGCTAAGCAACCAGCAATTTTGTCAAACGCAAAATCAGTAATGCATCTTGCAATTTCTTTATTTGGGAGTCGAATACTCAGCACAACTTCAGAAGATTCAGGGGTGGAAGCTGTTGACACAACAGACGAGTCCGTTAGAGCAACGTCAGACTCTTCAATAATTTCAATACTCTGGGTTGTCTCATCAAGATGGAGATCAACTTGAAAATTGTGAAAACAATATAAATAAAGATTGCAAATGAAATAAATTTTCAACTTACGATCACTGCTGCCCTCAAGTTTCTCACTCGCGTACTTTCTTTCGTCATTCGATTTGTCCCGCATTTTGCACGCATTTACGCCACTTAAGTTTTGCGATTTACTTGCATCCTGAAAAAATTTTTTTTTTATGTGGGAGTTTTTGTTTTTGAAAAAAAATTAACTTCTTACCATCATATGTATAATTTGATTTGAGTATCACCATGTATCACGCACTTTATATACAAAAACTGCACTCTTCGCTTCAGCTGCTGCCGGTGGACTGATCTAGCTGACCGTTAGCTGGCCACCTGCACTTGCGTCGGTCACTTGATTTTTGTATGCGACCGAAAAGTACAGGAATTTTTTGGGCAGCGAGGGCCGGTCCGAGCCGGAGATTTTATGGCTTCAGACCGCTCCTTGAGCCGCGGACGCCGAATTTTGTGAATTTGAATTTTTTGGTTTTGTTGGTTTGTTTGTTTTTTTGTTTTTTTGTATTTTTTTTTGTTTTTTGGATTTTGTTTTTTTTTTGTTTTTATGTTTTTTGTTTGTTTTGGTTTTGTTTGTTTTTTTTTGTTTTCATATAACAGTCATATTTTCCACTAGTGCAATTAATTTATACGTGTATGAGAAAATAAGAGGCGAC
The DNA here is from genome assembly GCA_933228815.1 of Machimus atricapillus. Classification (NCBI taxonomy): domain Eukaryota; kingdom Metazoa; phylum Arthropoda; class Insecta; order Diptera; family Asilidae; genus Machimus; species Machimus atricapillus. Next base: position 42,256,734 of record OW121786.1, on the reverse strand, counting down.
GAATGTTTAAGCGCGAGCAATTTATATATCCCTATATACAGTACATATGTACATATAATGTATATAAAATCGAAATGTTTGTTTGTTGCAAAGATTATCCACAACAAGATGCGACACTCATGACGTATTCGCTAAAATTTTAGTGACCTTGCCACCGCCACCCAAGCGAGAATTGAGAATTTTGCGAGAAGTAGATAGTAATAAGAAGCTCATGTCAAAGGAAGGGATAAAAAACTTCTCTGAGAGAATCAGGCCCACTTTGTACGCGCCCGCTGGAGCCACTCACAATCAAATTGGTTGAGCCGAAAAGCAAAAACAAAATCTGCGTATCCGTATTTAAGGGCCTCTGTGTGCTACCTGCTTTTTCCCCTTTGCAATTCTGTCATTCCATATCAGAACATTGCAACGGAGGGGACTAACACCATGGCACTGGTGATGCCGCACGCATACATTCACATTGGTTGAATCCGGAAAACTCCATATAAAAAAAGTGGTCACATTTATTCTGTATAGCGTAAGCGCTGTAGGTGAGCAGTTGGTGGTTGCCTACTTTTGCCTCGTTCGCTCTTATGGGAATTTACCTAAGGAATGGTAGGCAGTATTGCTTTGCTGCCTTATCTAAGGCGAAATTTTATTTTCCCCAAGTTTTCGGAAATGCATATGGGATAGTGGTTTTGCTTAGTTATAGGAGTGTCGCATCTTATTGTGGATAATCTTTGGTTTGTTGCTCAATCACGCCTAAACGATCGGCCCGATCATTTTCATTTTTTGAGTGAAGACACTACATATTCCGAGCCACCATATAGGCAATTTTTTATTCGGGGGTTTCAAAATGGCGGACCCAAGATGGCGGCCAAAAATTGTAAATATCAAGGGATTGCCATGAAAATTAGTACTCAGGGGTTTTCGGAGCTCCTGATTGCGAATCTATGCTCGAAATTTGGAAATTCAAGATGGCGAATCCAATACGGCGACCAACTTTCAAACTTCAACGAATTTAAGTGAAATTTAGTATTACGGGTATTTTGATACCACTAATTTCGAATCTACTAACAAAATTTGGAAATTCAAAATGGCGGACCCAATATGTTTGTTACTCAATCACGCCTTAAAGTTTGGTCCCATTATTTTCATTTTTTAAGTGAAGGCACAAACATCCCGACTTAACATTTAGCGTACTTTTTACGCGCGGGTTTCAAAATGGCGGACCCAAGATGGCGGCAAAAATAGTAAATGTTAAGGGATTGCCATGAAAATTAGTATTTGGGGGTTTTTGGAGGTGCTAATTGCGAATCTAAGCTCGAAATTCAAGATGGCGAATCCAATATGGCGTCCAACAATTTTCGAACTTCAACGAATTTAAGTGAAATTTAGTATACTATGGGTATTTTGATATCACTAATTTCGAATCTACTATTAAAATTTGGAAATTAAAAATGGCGGACCCAATATGACGACAATAAGTCATAAAATTTTTTACGAAAGTCGAGCATTTCAAGGATCTTTAATTAAGTAGTACTTATAATATACCGGGTGAAACAGGGTAACCCAGCTAGTAATTTAATAAACTAATTTGGATGATAAGCTTATCACTTATACGCTGAAAAAAAGAATTTAAAAATTAAAAGTAAAGATGTGAGCGGAAGGAATTAATTAATCAATTTTCAACGGATGTAAAAATATAAGACCAAATTTGGATTTAAAAGGACTTATTAAGGGGTATACCGCCTACTTTTTCCCAATTTTATCCATTTACGAAAAATTTGGGAACGTATTAAATTTAAAATCAAGCTCGCCTATGTTAGATGAGGTACATACATACATATGTACTTATATTAATTTTTTGCGGAATGGATCGAAATAAGCTATCTATTCCACAGCTGCCAATTTAAAATTCTTTGACTAGCTCAAAATAATTAAATTTTTAGTTGTAACTTCTTCTGATGCTGGATAGCGAAAATTGAAGCTTAATTTCGTTGTTTCCGTTTCTATCAAACGTTTATTGTTATCACAAAATTCTCCAATTTTAACTCTTAAAAATTACTTTATCTTATTGTATTCAATATTATTAGAAAAATTGGCTCTTCCAAAAATCGAAATTATTTCATATCTTCGCATTTATCTGGTTAGTCTTCATTAATGAAATAAATTAAACATTCAGGTAAGTCAGTGACCAAAGGAAACAAAGCATTAACGAAAACCTTTTATTTGAACTCTTTTCTACTTATTTGTTTACTGTAAAGACTAATGGTGACGATTCATCTTCATCTGGGTCTGTCTTGACCGGTTGTGCTTCCACATCATCGTAGTCTACTGAAGTTGACCTCTTTAACTTGACATGAGGTCTATTGTCGTTTCTGGTTATAACTAGAGAGGCTGGTCTTGGTCCTAAAATACCAAAATATTTAGAAAAAGGCTTTCTATAAAAATTTTCAAATATTTCGTCCGCTTACCCGATGGCGGTGTTTTGTTCCGTTTTTCACAAACGTATTCAACGTGTGATGAATTATTATTTTGCTTAATGGACACTCGTTTATCGGACTTTGTGCTTCCCGATTGCTTGAGAATGGAGTCTCTTCTTGCTGGCATAGGCGATGATCCTACCGTCGTTGAACATGAAACTGGAAGCGAGACATCGAAATCTGCAAATTGCACTATAAAAATACACCAAATTTTGTATACGTTCGATAAATTGCACGGTGTGGATAAGTGCTGTGATTAAACTTTATAAATAAAATAAAATCATTTTCAAACTGCACGAGGACTTGTATAAGATGCAAAATTGTTAGCTGAGTAAATCTTAATTATAGTCGAAAATTTTAGCTGCCAATCCCAATCATCCTTATATAAATAAAAATTAAAAAATATAATTCAATAAATAAGAAAACCAACAAATTTAAACCCTTAACCTCATTAGTGGCGCTTGATAAGCGATGACATGCATTATAATCAAAGGCGGTAAAATAAAACACAATAGATTTTATGGATGATTTATTGTTCAGACCTCGGCAACATGCAAATACCTCTGAGCATGGACCCTTCAGCCAAAACTTAATAACTATAAAAAAATGGAAGTGCAGGATGTTGCAATATTTACACAACCGCGCTGATTGTGTTTTTATCGCAAAACGTTAGCTTATTTATTTACAATTATATCAGTAAATAGGCAACCAACCATTAGAGCAGGTGCAGAAAGTCAGACATTAGCCCAAACCACCCCGGAAAGGTGTTAACAGCGAAATATTAACAATAATGTATGAAAACACTCTCCAAAAAAAAACCCAAAGAAATGTTAAAACACATTCGCAAAATAGTAAAAGCTGTACATAAAACTTTATTATAGACGAGTGTCGTCATATGCGATGTCACCAGAAGGCATAATTATAACGGTCGGCAAGTCTTCTGGTTTAGTTATATTATTTTGCATGTGAATTAGGAAATCTTTCTGGTGATTGTTGCAGTTTCGGCCGTCATCGCACGGTGAACCAAATTCAGAACTCTCCCGAATTGGTGCTAATTGCTGTGCTAACATCTCACCTGTGGGCAATCCTGCTGGACTTGGCCTTTCACTGCTTGCGACATCTTCGAAGGCGTCTTCGTTAAGTGTTTGAAGAGCTCCACAGATCATTTGTTCTTCCAATGTCACCTAAGAATATTTAAATAAATATTTTTAAAAAAATTTCATAAAACTATTTTGAAAAATTAAAACCAACATATATATTATATTGTTATAAATAGTACTGTCTCATGGTCTATCTAAAAAAGCAAAACATTATTCTGTAGCAAAGCTATTGCAGCATAAGAAATAACGAAATAAATGAAATAAATGCACTGCTGAGGTTAACTTACAATAATAAGGAATTTTACAAGTTTCTTCAAATCACAACGTTTCAACATGATGAAGAAATTTAACAAAACAAAATTAAATGATCACAAAAATTTTCCAAAATTTCCAAAAATTATTGTACAACAGTTTAAAACTCTAGTTTTTTAATAGAATTTTTTACTGTTCGTGATGTAGATTTTATCTTTCTAATTATTATTTAACTTCTTCACTGGCTAACATTGGTATTAAAACGGGATCCAAGTCTTAGACTCTAGCTTACTTTTAAAGAATTATTGGCAGCTGTTACTCCAGGTTCACATATCGATTTTACAGCAATTCTTCTTCGACACCGTCTAGCCACTTAAGTTTAAATATATTTATCACTTTTTTTCTTCTGTCTCTTTATCTTGAATTAAAGATATGGATTTTTTATTTCCTCAATATGGTTACCAAATTGCAATCTTCTATGTAAAATTGATTTTAGAAGTTGTACAATTCATTGCCGCAACGCATCTTTCTTTGTATCTTTTCTTCGGTATCTTGAAAAATTCTTTTGCACCAGAGCTCACGGCAATACCTTAATATCAGAAGAAAACAGTATTTTATAAAGTATTATGTTATAGTTCGACTTCGTAGTCTAGAGAAGAAGTGTTTTCACAAAACCACGAAATTGTAACTAGATCCTTTTTCATTTTTGGGCTTTAGTCGAACTAAAACTGAATCTTTTCATTTCTTTTTTTACTTTACTTTAAACTCTCAAATAACAACAAATATTTTCAGGTTGCATTTTGAAAAATTTTTGGGATTAAACTTAGTTACTAATTAAACACATTTACTCATGTAAGATTATATTATCTTTTGTGATTATAGTGTATATCTTGTATGACATGCCTTTTCAATCAGTGTCTAAAATTTCTTCCGGCTAGTTTTTGGTAGGTACGAAAATTGTTCTGCTCCATTAAAATAAGAATTTAGTTTTAGTTGTGTTATTTTATATCAGATGTAAATGTGAAATTTTGTTTATGTATGATAATTTTTGGCATTCTAATAATTTCTTCTTATTTTCAATATTTTATTTTCAGCCAATGCACAGTTTTTATAAAACCCCATCCATGACCAAGGTAAACAAGTCAAAAAAAAATAAAATACACATGGTTCTTTTTAAATCATGCGACTTGTGGGTTGTGGTATTTGTTTAGTTAAATACAATACTAATACGAGCACATTAATAGCACATAATAGTACAACAAATAATTTTACGATATTAATTTTATGAAAATTGAAAGTTATCGTTTTTTTCTTTTTTCTTTTACCTGTAGATACTCGTAATCGTGCACTTTTGGCTGCATTCCCGAAAGGTGATTACATAAAGTATGAAAGATGATACATATATAATCACATTTTCCACTAGTGCAATTAATTTATACGTGTATGAGAAAATAATAGGCGCCGAATGTTTAAGCGTGAGCAATTTATATAAGATATCGGCGGCGCATTTTTAGATTATAAAATTTTTATTTCTTACCTGCTTCTCCATGTGGCTTGAATTTTTTCGACTTGCACTTGTGCTCTGTACGCTAATGTTGTCTGGAATTTCGGTTATTATTGGTTCTACCGGCTTTACAACAGTCTGGTGTTTGAATTGCTCACACTCTCTTAATGTTGTGATAAGTAAACGGAATAATTCCCAATGCCCAAAACTTAATCCTAGCACCTGAAGATGTTTAAAATGATAGTATTTAGAAATAGTCTTCACACACTTTAAAGAAAGGACTTACAGATTTCAGTTCAGTCAATTCACAATACTTAAGTACTCTGCCATTGATAGAGTGTTCTTTTAAGAGGCCAGCCAATTTTGGAACTGTAGGCTTAAGGTCATCTAGTCTTTCTAATAAATTGATGACACCTTCCACCGAAAGGTTTGAAAGTTGTGACTGCAGAATTCCTTCCTAATTATTAAAATAAACATAGTTATTTTATTCTGATTTCGATTAATTAAAAACAAAATCTTACCGGAAACAATGGCTCTAATTGTGGTGGTTGATTGCTACTTGTCTCAAGGGCCATCACGCTTTTTGTTTTATTAGATATATCGCCTATTCCACTAGTTATAATATTTGCATTAAAGTAATTATCACAGGGAACTAATGGATACTGAAGAGATGCATAAGAAGGAATATATGGCGTTTGGGGCCGTATCACTGGTGGAGGCACTGGTTTTGATTGCATTACAAATCCTCCCTCATCCTCAAAGGCTTGTTGATCTTCTGCAAGGTTTAGAAAAAAAACGTTGAAAAGATTCCAGTTTTATTTCTTTGATTTCGAATAACTTACCTTTTAGAACTTTTCTTAAGTACGGGTCTAAGTTAATAGTAAATGGTAAAAATATGCGTAGATCAGCTACTAGTAAGTCGGATTTGTGAAGTTGTAAGAATGCATCTAATTTTCGCTCATCTCTATCCAATTCTAATAGAGGAGCCGCCTCGCGTAGTAATGAAATTTTCGAACGAACCCTAAGAGAAAAGTCACGTTAATACGAAAAAACTTTTCTATTAAATGCTCAACTCAAAATATTAAGAATATAAAACTTATCCAATAAATTTGAATGTAAGATAAAATGAGAAAATAACTTACTTTTCATAAACTTGCTGAAGGGGTGTGATATCCTCTAAAGTATCTCCATTTTGATCATGTTGAAGCACAATCATACTAGCTCTAAGTGGCCATTGTTCAGTTAAATTTATCCAGGAACTTAATCGATACCAACTAAAATCTATTTGGAATGCTTTAAGAAGACGAACTGTTGAAAAAAAAGCGAAACGTTTATTAAAAATTCCATAAGTAATCAATGCAAACTTACCAGTAATATAAATAACGTTCATCAAACGTCTCATACTTCTGGGATTAACATCGCTAAAGTAATCGTCTGTAAGAATGATTTTCGATAAATCGAGAGCACCTTGATGATTTTGTCCCAATCGGTGTAAGTTCGATCCAATTGAACTTGCAACAGATTCGGATAATCGTAGTTTTTTGGACGATCTTGAAGGATTCATAGGTGCCCTCAATTTTTCCTGGCTGGACATAATCTCAGAAGCATTTGACAATCTTCTTGAAGAGGCTGAATGCCCTAAGGTGGTTTCTTCATTTTGGAACTCTGTATAATTCCTTTTAAATGCTAAAGCAGTCATTTGAGCCCTTTGGACCTTTCTCAATCCAGAATTTTGTAAATAAACGGGTAAGTGTACCAAATTACGTAGGAAATCATGTCCACCTATTCCACCCTCAGTAAATAATCGACGACTATTTGCTTCAGCAGCTTTAGCGATTACGTGAGGATCCACCGCGATTAAAAGGACGAATGGACGATTTGGAGATGATAAAAGTGTTTGAATCGAATTGAGTAGGGAAAGAATGCGCTCAGTATCACAGGAGTCTAATGCGTCTACCACACCAACAAGTCGACTCTGTTGGCTAGTGAAAGCATCAAGGCACTGTAATTATTATTATTATTATTAATACAAGTTATGATTTACAACAAAATATATCACCTTAATCATGTCAGTCATTAGTGCCACTTCTGCTCCCAAAGCGGTTAAGGGTGCTCCTTCGCATGTTTTTACGGAGTTTCGTAATTGCCTGGCTTGGGATGTAAAAAGTGAACTAAAGGCTTTGGCCCAAACATGTAAATTTGTAAATAGTCCTGTGGCAAGTAAGGCAACTATCACATAAATTGCCACGAGTACATGTTCTCTATCGATGTTAGAATAGTGTGAAAAGTAAACTATTGTCAAGGAGAGTCCTGCGACGAGTGTTAGAAGACCAATTTCGAAAAGGACAATTATTGGTATACAGCACATTCTGCGCCATTTCCATCCTGATGATGCTTTTAGAGGTTTTGGTCGAAACGCTCTATATAATCGGGTAGACAACCATCCGTAGTGAGCCTCTATGGCTTCGAATAGGTGAGCTAACATGTGGGCTACAGCGCCTTCACCTGTGGGAGATGCGCTGCTTGCTTCTGCGAAATGAAATCGCACTGGTTTCGCTTGTGAATCACTTTGAGCACCAGGCGGATGACAGAAAGTAACTTGCATTATCAGTCTTAAGCGACCCAGCCTCTTCATAATACCGTGATACACGGAGTAAGTCCAATAAATATCATATTTTTTACTGACAATCTTTATAGATACTAAGGCCATGTATACAATAACAAGGAATATCACTGCCGTGGAGGTTCCCCAGATGGCGGAAAATGTTGTTAATCCTATAATTGTTCCTAACACGATAGATAAATGCAAGCATACTAAAAATAATAGACCTGTCGCTCTAACAGGAGGCTCAGCCCACTGTCTTGCGAAGTTATTCATCTCATCCCGAAGTTTATTTAAAAGAAAACTCTTTCCACTTCCCCACTTTGCATATAGGCCGACAGTAATGGGGCAAGTTAGGGTCGGTTCACTAAGTACATCTGCAAGAGCTGACGAATATAATTCATATCCAAGCATTCCTTCTGAATCCTCATTTGTGTTTATACGCCTTGATCCAAAAACTTGTCCTAAAATAGTTTTTTGATGTGCCGTATCAATGGCATAAGGAGTTTCTCCTGCTTTATTCGCTCTATACAATAATTGGCTATTCTTTGGATTCCGTAAAAGAGCTTCAACAATGGCTTTTGATCGAGCTCTCATTGCTATATGTAAACAGGAGTCTCCTCGCTTATCACTTGCAGTAACTTTCGCTCTTCTTTCTAACAACATTTGAACAATTTCTAAATTCCTATTTCTAACAGCTCGTAGTAGTGGAGTATCACCATCTTTAGTCGATAGCTCAAGATCAGGATTGGATGATAAAATCAATTTTACAATTGATGTGTGTCCCTTTTCTACAGCTGTATATAAAGCTGTTTTCCTTTCTTTTCCCTGTATATCCACATCTGCATGCTTTTTTAACAAAGCCTCTACAACACCTCGATGACCGCCTTTTACAGCTTGTATAAGTGGTGTATCACCGGCTCTATCTTGTATATTTATGTAAGCACCATTAGCCATTAATGAGGCTGCTATTTCCTAAGATTCATAATTCAGTCGTGTTTTCGGTTTAAATAAAATTATGCAAACTTACTTGAAAACCTTCTCGGCAAGCAATTGACAACGCAGTCATACCGTCCTTATCCAAGGCGTTAACATTTGGCTTCTTCTCCAGAAGAAGCGACACACATTCAGAATGGCCGCCAGATGACGCAACCAGCAGAGGTGTCCATGAGTACATACCCGCAGTGTCGACATTCGCACCGGCCTTAAGTAGAGTTTCGACTATTTCTGCACTTCCTTTCCGACAAGCCCACACCAAAGCTGTTGTACCATACTGAAAGAATTTAAGAAAATGTTACAAAAAGACCTAATAAATTTTTTTAAATTAACTTACCTTGTCACCAACATTCACTTTAGCCCCCCTTTGTACGAGCATTTGAACAATATCTTTATATCCTCGTCCAGCTGCCCATAAAAGAGGTCCCAAATGGTAGTTACCATGAACGTGAACATCGGCGCCTTTTTCTAGTAAAACTGCAACTATTTCACTATGGCCTCGGTATGAAGCCCACATTAAGGCGGTCCATCCTCCCTTTTAGAATTAAAATCAAAATTATAATTTGGATTATAGTAAATTTGTTAGACATGAAAATAACGATAATTCAAAATGGCAACTAAATTCGTTCAAATTCCGTTTCACGAAACTAATAAAAGTGTCTAAAGTTCCTTTAAAATTAAAGATATCAAAAATTTTGTATTAAATTTTAATTTTAATTTCGAGACTCCAAGTATACGGTATTCAAATATTTTAAAAATTGGTAAGCTGCGAGCGGGAATGCTAGTTTAAACTATAAACATTTTAATGATCCATAAATATAATTTAGATACATACATACATATATCTTAGGTACATACCATATCCCTATGTTCAATTTCTGCCCCATGCTCCAGGAGCATTTGAACAATATCCAAATGTCCATTTTTTGCAGCAAATAAAAGTGAACTCCAATTATCGAGATCTTCGGCTTGCACGTCAGCTCCTCTAGCAAGAAATTCCCGGACGAAAGGTATAAGTCCGCGAGAGGCAGCTACCATAAGTACTGTAGTTCCATTCTTCATGAAAAATTCGCAATAAATAATTGCAGTTTATGGGTTTTAAATTTTACTTACGTCATCTCTATCATCCACAGGTAAATGACGTGTATCTAAAAATGTCTTAAGTCCATACAAGTCATTTGCGTCGACATACTGCAGAAGTGCCCTGTGACCAAGTGAACCCATAGATTCTCCGTACCGATTAAGAACCTACAAATTAAAATTAGGATGGATTTATCTCAGTAAATAAATTCTACCATGCGCTAAGGCACTGCAGCATATTTACGCCACTCAAAGACATCCAGGTTACATTTTAATATCGCATTTAAGTCAGTGCGAGCCAAAGCATATTTTCGCTTTACTTTTTATTCGAGTTCACGCAAGCTCTATGCTAGACAAATACATTCAATTATTATTATTTGATATCGCCACAAATTTTTATTCTATTCAAAGCATTACGTTTTTTAATATTATTCATCTAAAAAATATGTGCATGATAAAAGCAATAAAAAAATACATATGTGCAAACATTTTTAGCAGAAAAAAAAAACACTTTTTGACGTACTTTTCTATCTGAGATTTACCCACTTCAGAAAGGACGTTCAATTTAATCCACTAGAATTTCCAAACACTTCAAAATTGCAACCCACACTTTTCTTCGTAAAAATAAAACAGGCAAGACTAAGACAAATCAAGGCACTTACAGTGCTTATCTTTTTCAAGTGTCAAATCTTAAGCCTTGATAAACTCAATTGTTCAATGCTTCGTGAAACATATTATTTAACTATCATTACGAAGTGATTTCCTGGCAAATTTAGATTTTCGAATTTCTTATCTGCCAAGGTAACACCATCATTAAACTTCTTTATATGTATAACTACCAAAGAAAATTTATCTTTCAGACTTATCTTTAACTTTCTCGAGTGGCTTTTTTTGATTACTTAATATTTTCTTTAACTTTAAACATAGATCTCGTGTAGAAAGTGATATCGTACGAAATATTTTAAAGTTATTAACTATGTATATTAAAATACAAATTACTTTTAAAATTGTATTGTAGCTCTATGAGAAAATTCGGAAATATTGTCGCTGTATAAGCTAAATTCTTAAAATTCCTTATAATCTAATAACTTGAGACGGTAACTAAAATATAAATTACCTTAGTAGATATAAGAGAATTATAATTCGAATTTATTTTCGAATTGATGATTTAATTTATGATGTTTTATTTAGTAACAGAGAAACCAGTATGAATGCTGTGACACAAAACAAATCAATACTAAATATTTCTTCAAAGAAAATATTCTAAACTCTCTTTGCCAATTTTTTATAAAAGATTGTAATCAAGGTAATCCCCAATTTTTTGTTATCAAATTTCAATGGAGAAGTTAAATGATGAAAGAAAGATCAAGTGGTAAAATTGAGTATTTTACTTTATACCATAAGTAGCACAAGTTCTCTTTAATCTATGGAATATGTCTGCTTAATTAAGATAAGAGAAGGAATAAATATCTCATAAAATAAATATTAATATTCAAATTTAATAAGGGTAATCACAGTCAATTCAATTTTAAAGAATTATATCATTTTTCAATTATTGCAATTCTTTAAGGAAGCCAGGAAGGTGTCACGTTTTTAAGAACCATTGAGAATATAAAAAGGCTAAGAAGAATGAGCGCGTTTCAATTAATCTGAAGATTATTTTAAAAGACATGATTCCCTCCATGGATATAAACGAACCACTTAATCCATTTTTTTTTTATTTATTTTGCGGTTTGGTCGCAGATTCCTTTTTCCAGGTTGTATTTTACGGACCTCTTCTGTTTGAAATTTTAAGAGTTTATTAACCTTTAGATTCCAATTTTATTTCCATTTGGACGCATTCAGGTACAATTTATATTTCGTTGATTTCTTGAGGTTTTTGACCTAAGCACGAAATGCATTTTTGGTTGCTTCTCATAAGAATATCTTACAGATAAAATGCTTTGTGCTTTTTTTCTTTTTACATAAAATACTAATCATGTTGTTTCACTTAAATAGGTTTAATTTTGCCATGTTATTCGAAATAAAACTGTTCCCCAATTATATAGTCAACAAAAAAGCTTAAAAGTGTAGTAATGAAGTCAAATATTTGTATAATTATTTAATTGTTCAAGGCTGCATTAAACATATTAAAACGGTAGAAAACAACCAATTAAAAAATGTCATGCATTAATTAATCACTACAGAAAATGAAATGAATGAAAAAATTAGTTAAAAATTTGTTGACAGCTGCATAATAACTACAATGATATTAATGGTATATTTTTATGTACTTTTATTTTAGTTTAGGTGTTATGAATGATTGCAAAACTATAGAAACATAATAAAACGATTAGAAGCAATTACTATGGATGAATTAGTAATTTAAGCGCACCTGCTCTGGGAAATAGTCGTAGATATACAAATTAATCATTTATGGAAGTGATCTTTCAGGAATGTTGCGTATTTATATACCTTTGTTAGGATAGATCTTCACTATAGTTTAGTTTTAACATCATTGATATTTTATATGTCAAAAAATGAAATAATGATTTCCTTTCTTAATTTTACGGCAGTTATTAGCAATTGAAAATTATGGTGTTTAAAATAAATTCAATTTATTTCTATTATTGGAAATCATTTTTCATGCCTATCTTCATGTTCGTAACACATAAAGTGATATTAATTAAAAAAAATTACTTTATGGGAATTCAATATTAAAACGACGATGTCAATGTATTTATAAAATTATAACAAAAAAACTGCATTGTTTTTCCATGACATAATAAAGTTATGGAGTTCCAGTTATAGTCTAAATTTAATGTAAAATTGGGTAATTACAGCAGATAAGTAGTCTTTAGATTACTGCGAAAAAGCAGCATACTCGTTCAAATCGCCACTTAGCACTGAATATTTTATATTATAAGTATAAGGATGTTTATTATTTCTACGATGTACATATATGTATGTATCTTGTCTTGCGCAATACTTCTAAAAATATAAATAAATTAAAAAGGAGTGCTAGTAATTGAATTCAATAATTATGGGCTCTTAAATACGTAGATATAAATGAGGCTAGGAAAATATATTGTGGAATATATTGTGATTCAAGTTCTTTTAATCTGATAATTTTTGATAAGCTTTTGTTAGTTATTGGAATGATATTTCGCAGTTAGCGATTAAAATTTTCGTACGCAAATCAAAGATCACCAATTTTAAGTTATGTCGTTTGTTTTTTTTAAATTAAAATAAAAAAACGTTCCCACTTTAGACGACCCAATCGATACTTTAAAAATTGTTAACATGATTCTTTCAGAAAGTCCACACGCTAATCGGTGAAATGTAATATAAGACAAAGACTACATACTGCGGATTATTATGTTAACTAACTAACTTTAGCGTTCTCAACTGTTGTTAAAGACCACAACACAGAGGTACTGAAGTATACACTAAGAACAATAAAATTTGCCTAGTAAAGTATGGCTCAAGAAACCAGAAGTTCATCTGTTGGAAAGAACAAATGGTTTAGTAATTTTCAAGGCCAGAAAGTGTAAACAACGAAAAGCTGCTCTGTAAAATCCACGTGGTAACAATTTGTAGATGAAAATGAGTCTCAACAATGTTTCTTTAGACCGTTTACACGGTTAATTTGCGTAAATTGCAAAATGTAACTACAGATAAAGTAAATTTGTTATAAGTTCAATATAATAAAAATTATAGTGTCCTTTCATTCAATTTGTTGTATCATGCTGATTAATCATATGATCGTACATTCGATAATGCATAATTATTATTATAAATTCTAGCTATTGCAGATACTGCAAATTTTAAGAATTTGAAATCAGTTGCAGGATATGTGAAACAAAAATGGTGCAAATTCCTCTTAATTTAATATGTTATCCTAAATATTTACCATATTAATTTCCATCGAATCAAAGAGCGGGTGAAGTTGCTGATAAACTAAATTTTTTGCAAGTTTCATGACCTTATGCATGTTAAAAATTCCAACTGGTATGCATAAAATATCTTCTCAAAGCTTACATGCTCAGTATTTTATTTACAATTTACCAAAGCACCTAAATAATTTTTCTGAATGCAATAACATAAACTGTTTTACTTAAAATGTGGTATCAAAATCAGTTCTACGAGTAATCGGATAATTGAATTCAAAATAATTAATGAAAAATGCATTTATCGAATTTAATGGAAGTGTCTGAAGATTAACACCTGTATAAATTAATACACTATGGATTTCAATTCCAAAAAGATAGCACTTTTTTTAATCAGTACCTAAATGAAGTTTAAATGCTTTCGACTTAAACGAGACGATCTAGACGTGATCAAATGGTAAGTGGAAAAAGTAAATAAAATATGAAGAATAATGAATTATTCCAAGGCTATAGATCTTAGGATGTCTCATCAATTTCCTCGAAAGAAAAATACGAGCTCAACTTGAAAAATTTCTGCATATTATGATTTTACGAAGAAAAAGAAAAAAAAGACAAATAACGATCGTTAACCTTTTTTAGTCGAAAATAACCTTTCACCGCTGTGGGGAATCACTAGGTAGTCAAATACCTACTTGGACATAAGAACCCACTGGGCAACGAAGAAATTGTTGCATGGATCGTAAGTTATCCATAATCAGTTTGTGCTTAAAACATAAAAACATACATGTTGATGTTTTTCCTAGAAATGATCTTAGCATATTCCTTGAAAAACATAAGTGATGAATAGGTTCGCCGAAATCGTGGAACCGATTATTAGCTAATTCAAGACACGAGACATGATCAATAATTCTAACTAATAATTATAGCTTAAATCAAGTCTTGTTTTTCCAGCACGTGTAAACCAGAAGTGGAACTAATGGCCCAAAGTTTCGACACTTTGAAAAATACGTTTAATCCATACCATTTTAGGCTATATACCAGTGAGAACAACGACGCACTAATGCAAACAAGAAATTGTGCAATCAAACCTCAGAAACGCTCAAGACGCAAACAGACGTTACACATTTAGTGCGTTTTCCAATGGTACCGTGTAGGATGCATAAATCTCCCTTTAATGTAGTCAGAGTGCTTTTTGATAACGCTGTGCCTGAGGTGAAATTCCAATGCACACAGTTGCATGGAATTCCCAGATCTCTTGTATACCGGAATGATCATTTGAATATGTTTACAATTTCCGTGTAAGGCCAAGCCATGACAGCTTTTAAATTCGGACAAAACAGCACACGCAATCTGAAACTCCGCACCAAACTATTACTAGGAATTGATCCATAAATTTAGAGATAAATACACATGATCGCTCACGTCGTTAGGATTATCACTTCCGAGAAAACTTTGATTTTAGTAAAATAAATATTAACTAAGGAAGTAAAATTGTAAGTATGACTACTAATTGCGTACTAACTTTTTTACATTTGCTACGTCCAGGCGGTCGGATGTTACTGAGATTAAGCCGAGATGCACTGAGAATAAGTTCATCGAAACTCTTTGATAATTTCATAATATTCGAGTCGGTGGTTCCTCGTTAGTACCAGCTGAGGGTGGGCTATATCTATTTGTTTAAACACTAATGTGGTCTAAATAAGACAGTTCGACACCTTTCACTGATAAATCACGACAAAGGCGCAATCACTTCACTTATCAGATGCGGTGGTATAATACTTAATCAGTTATCATTGACTGATCGGAACGGTTTAATTGATAAAACGCGTCTTTTTTCCCCCCTTTTTATTTTCTTTTAGTCAATAAGAGAAATGGCGCTTATTAATTTAAAAAAGCGCCAATCAACCGAAGAGAAATAACGGCCACTTTATCGAGCGCGAGACACAATCACTTAATCAATCAATTCAAAACAATCGATCGGAGACAAACACGACATTTTGACGATCAGTGGATATGCGAAGAAACCGTCTCATAACACCAAGATTTATATACGAGAGCTTCTTGGATGGTAATATGGCTTTATAGGGGCGACCAGCGACCTGTCGCGGCGATCTTGTAGCTCTTACTGGACGATTGGTATCACTGGTATCTAAATCTAGCTTGGTGGAAATGGTAGTCGAGGAGGAAAATTGCAAAATAAGCATGCTACTTAAAATCGTCATATAATTTGCAGCATTGCACTCACAATGCGACCAAAGCAGCGAGAAAACAGAAAACATGTTAACTTGGGGTCCGTAATTGAACTTGTCCGTTGGTAGTGGCCGTTCGGAAAAACATAATTCGCTTGGATTTTTCTCGCTGCCTTAAGTGCATCATGCCCCAAACCTGCCCCGAGGGCTTTCCTTTATGTTAGTGAAGCATAATTAAAGAAGCGCATTTCTTTATTTTATTTTTTTTTTAGTATCAGCGCCTCATCAAACGTGTTTCGAACCTCTTTATTGAGACCAAGCAGCTGTTACAGTTACTGTCTTCTTCTTGATCATCTTTGTGGCTTTTTAAAGAAAAACATAAAGAAAGCGAGCAAACGCAGCAAAGATTACATTGGTTTAGTTTTTCTAGCAAGACGTGAAGAAATTATGAAAACAATGCGAAGATGCGCCACTTTAGAATTCTTCCAAGTACCGTGTGAGCTTGTGAGAAACGACGCAAACCAAAATGGAATTGACTAAATCTCCGCGGACTATGGGCATCTGGGTGGAGAAGACGATGTGGATTCTGTTGATGTTGTTGTTGTTGATCATAGTTTTGATTGCTCCTCTGATCTGTACCAATTATTGGAAAACTAACTCGCCTTGCACTTATATCGCCGACATCATCATCATCTTCAGGGAGAGGCGTTCGAAGATCTTCGATGGTGTTTGTCCCTGTCCCATGAAGATTGCGGACTAATGCCTCGATGTGATCGTACTCATGATTCTTTGTCGACATAATGGCTGCGGGCATTTAATTAATTTAAGATCTAAACAGTATTTAATGTTAATAAAATTGTGTTCAAATAGAAATGAATGATGTCATATTCGACATGTTTTCAGATGATCAAGGGTAATTGAGAAAGTCCCGAGTAAACGGTGCCTCTCCTTAAGATTGACCCGACCGATCTTTGCTTAAACGCTTGTTAATATTATTTACGATTACGACCATATACCCAGTATAAAAGTCATCGAAGATGCAGTAAGACGATATTTTTAGTAAGAAGAATGTGATATTGAAATTTTAATGTATTTCTTCATTTGCATAAGCAGAAGCTTTATGTGTGTACAGAAATGATATTTGTTACAAGTTTCTTAATTTTATATTTCGTAAGTTTATAAAAAGTAGTGATTTCTCTAATTAAACCGATCGTTTACGAGTCCATAAAATATCTTCAACATATTCTTAGTAACAACTTGTAACGATAAACAGACACATGTTAGTAAGTAAAACTGAAGCTCTTTTACGATCTACTATATAAAAAAAATATATGTATATTCAAACAGTTGCAGTTGAAAAGCAATAAAATGTTACTATGGCAAAATGATTCGATATATGTATGAAAATTATCGCACTAATTTTTGAGGTCTGCGGTAGACGTCTTTAGATTGTTCAATAATGACCATGACCACACAAAGTTTTATAGCCTTTTTGGATGTTGTTATTCAGAAGATATGTATATGTTTACATTAAAATTCAAAATTAATAACAGTAATTGAACATGAAATTATATTGATCACAGTTAATAACAATAAACATACAATATGGTAACATCCATGAAATCACAGAACTGTATGAGTTAATATGTGAAATTATAATGTTATCAACAGCTGAAAAAATAAGATTTAAACCAAATTTTAACAAATCTTAAGTAGTCACTGCCACAAAAAACAATAAAATATGCTTAAAATTTACCGTTGTGGTTAATTCATTGCTTAAGAAATATGAAGTTTAAGTCTATTTCCTGAAGTCCGAATTTCGAGACTTCGAACTTTTAGCCACGATGTTAGACGGTTCTTCATTCAAACCTCACTCTATTAATATTTTTATTTCTTTATCCTATTTCTTTATTCTAAGCTCTTTATCATGTAAGATTGATTAGAGTAGGATATCCCCTGAATTTATCATGAGTAAATAAACATAAAAAATGCATGGTCAAAATCCCATATGCTGTACCCTCACAAGCTCTAGTTAGATATCATTAACTGTACCAAAGAAAAAACCAAAATATTCTACCCATAGTTTTGAAATTGTAGAAGATTTTGTATTGAAATTTCCCTATCCTAAAAGTGACGTATCGTAAAAGCCAAACATGCTGCCGCAAACTTAAGTAAATCTTGCAGAGAACTTGACGCACTCGAGTGCGTCATTTTATCACTGTTTTACGTTTATTTTTCAACGGGTTCATATATTCATGAAAAAAAAAATCCTCAAAAACTGTCTGTTTCCAACCGACACATTTCTCCAAAACCACTAATCCGACCAGTATTTAAAATTAATATGATTGAGATGCGAAAATTTTATAGAAGAATTAATTAAATAGATGCATTCTTGTAGGAAGAAAGAGGCACAATTTTAAGACAGATAGCTAATTTACGATAGCCTAATTTTTTGCATGTAGTTATAGAAAAATTGAATTAGAATTCATTCGCGATTTTTTGGACTTATCCATTTTCTCATGGAACATGGAAAGTTCAAAAGTTGGTGAATGCCGGTTCAAATCTATCGCAGAGCTTACGAGGGATTAAGTTTAACGAAGCAGCTATCTATCTTTGCTTGTAACTTTTGTTTAGATAGCTATCTTATCTTTTTTCATGTCTGAGAATTTCTTTAATGCTTTTTCTTAATTAATATCTCGTTATTCATGTACGTACATAGTAAGATTTTGCATTTTATTCGTACTTTGATAAGAATGATTGAATAAATATTGGCTTCACCAATATGTTTAAACATTATTTTAAACAATTCCTACACACTTACTCTCTTCCGCATGATAGTCGAGATTTTAAGCGTTTATTTTTAAATTTATAGTCAATTTTTTATAATTCATTGATATGTTTTTATGAGGAACTGAATGAGAATGAAAACTGTTGCAGTCAATTCCAAAATAACAGTTTTTCTAAAGGTTTTTTTTTTTAAATAAAATGGCTTAATTAATTCTACTGAAGACATTTTTTAATCGTAAATAAAATACAATTGTTAAATGAATCTGAGCTAATATTTAGAAAAATCTAGATATTCTTGCAGTTATGTCTATAGATTTAAAAAATTGTTAACAAATGAAAGCATAGCATCAAAGCCTAGGTGAGCAAATGCAAAAACGCTAAAGCGATTTCGCAAACAAAAATTTATCTTAATATATATTTCGAAATTTTATCGGTGTAGACGAACTTCATAGTTTAAAAAATGCAAATGACCTTTCTCAAAATTAACTTATAGACGTCCAAGATTTTTTTTTTTTATGAACGATTTACCATTCACTAGAAATAAATTTAAAATGAATCATTTGATAGTACATGTCATGTCCAAGGTTTTCGATTTTTAAAACTCATGTGAACTTGTTAATTCTTTTAGCATGAATACATAAATAAAATATTACAAATTTAGTTAGCAGTAACATATTTTTATTTAAATTATTAAAAAATCGTCCAAGTCTTTCTTAGCAAGCTTTTGTAGCGTAGATTTTCAAATTTAAAAAAAATGTTTTACGAACGATGATTATGTAATAATCAAAATGAAATACAAAGTGCTTTATGCGTTTAACTAAGATTCACATTGTTTGCTTCCATGATTGCAGCAAAAGGTAGCAAGCCGCAATACATTTTATTACGTCTAATAGTTTTATTCAAAGATAATTTAAGAATCATTATTCTTAGTTGATTTATTGCTCTTACTCTTACTCATTAAAGCGTATAAAGCCATAAAGTAAATAACTTAAATAACATCAGTTCGCAGAAGTCATGTAAAAGTGCAGAACGAGTGAATTATTAGGGAAAAATTATTTGTTATCATACGTTTATTTATGATAGAATATTTCATTGATGAGTATCATAAAATCTTTCTTAGAAGCCAAGTAATTAGACACTCTCTCAATCATCCAAATGCGTCGCCTTTCAATATGTACTGAAAGCTGTACCTCTTTAAATCGGTTAATTAATTAAATTTAACAATTTCAATAAAATTTAGGCATGCGTCGTTGATCTTGTTTCCTTTTTAAGTAACTTCAATCCACATAAGAGCTTGAAGCGTTCACCAGTAATCCTCGACATTGTGCTTTAATTTGAATCAAAAATTGTGAGTGAAACAATAAAATTGCACTAAATGACGCTGAAATCGTGCGGTTGCACCCAATAATTAAACAAAGTTGACAGAATATTGCCACCGATTACCTCCTGTTCGATTGTGGAAGGCCGCATTCGTGATTTGAACATTTTTCATAAACTAAACAGCCACTTCCGGAAATAAAATGGATTAAAAAGCACCTGATTAATAATACAATAAACTTTCACAATTCGAGTCACAGAGCACTTCCCGAGGAGCGTACAACTGAAATGAACTTGAGTTTTTGAATGAAAATAATTTTAATAGAAAACTCCAACTATATAAGAAATCGACCGTAGAGATAAGCTCCTTACTAATGAAATCCTTCGTTTACAAATTAAACAATTTCCCTTTTTATTAACCGCTTCTGAAGGTTTATTTGACGACAGATTTGAAACATTTTTAATTAAACGCAGCAAACACACAACTAGAAGCGAGTTTGCAGAAGATAGAGAGGCGAATTACAGAGCGTGAAACCATGTTTTATCACCAAAACAAATTTATTTTTGATAGCAGGGCGTACACGCTATCGGTGAATCGTGCACTGACTCCAGCCTCCAACAAAAACTAGTGATCTCCTTTTCCCCGGGCACGTTCGAGGCGTGCCGATATTAATAAAACATTTAATTAGTGCAACGCACAATCATTCGAAAGTGGCATTGGATGAATAAGAACCTCGATCTAATACCTAGGTAATTACAATCAAATCTTAATCTTTTCTAAAACAAAAAATGTAATAATAGTGGAAGTTCAATAGGAACAAGTTGCGGTTTGTTTTGAAATTGCTTCTAAATTGACCTCTAGCGATAAATTTTGCTTTTATGTTTTAGATTATTAAAGAAAATTAATTTAAGAGGTTATTTAGAAACTTTAATCTTGCATATCTTTGCAGGCAAAATTACTTTTTGTTGCTAATTGGAATAGAATCAATGGGACTTGCTGCTCCATATTTTGTAATCGTAAGGCCGCTGTACTAAATTATTGAAAATGATCGCAACTTTAATGAATCGAAATGGCTTTCAGAACTACATAGTTAATCTTTCTAACGAGATTAAGGCAATATATCTGAAATTCTAGTTAAAGCTTTTAATCAATCTATCTCTAATCTCGATATAATTTTTAGAACCTAAAAGTATGCTGTACTAACTTTGATATAAAATTTTAAAGCAAATTATTTGTTTAAAGAAAACAAGAAACGATTCATTTTTCTTTTATATTCAAACGATTTGTTGGTTTTTACAAAGCGATGAATTTTTAAGAAGTTAGTAGGGTAGTTATTAAAAACGTATAACGTATTTAAATAATAAGAATTCTTCTTTAAAGAAGTTTAAATTTTTATTTCTTAGCGCATTTCCAAGCGAATGAAAGATATATTTTTGCCGTTTAAACGAAAAATCTTATTTTATGTCTAATTTTATCTTTGATCAATTATCACTATGCAGCACTTTAATGAATTTTGAAAATCTGAATCAGAGTCGATGCAAGACCGATTTCATGTGTCAGTGTGAATGAAAATCCAAATTCATTTAGTTTGAAAGATTAAGAGTAAAAATATATCATGACTCTTTCATGACGTTAGTTCCTGCCACGAATTTTGTGTATCGAAATTAGGTTGAAATTGTGATAATTTTGTAAATAGATTGCAATCAATCACATATGTTGTTTCACGACAGTATTTTCGTATATTCTGTAAATATCCATCACTAAAGTCAATGGCATTAAAGTAAATTTAATTATATCCTTGTGGAAATGCAAATCACAGTGTTGTACCTATCTGGTTACATGTCACTCTAATCCACAAATGATAATTAAATCGAACAACGACTCTAAATACGTCTGAATGTTCGTACATGAACGGTGTCTTTTCTTAGCAAACTTTTTGCCCTTTTCCTTTTTGCTCTGATGAGAACAGAACACGCTGTGCATTTTCAAGCCCAGGAAATTCCCCTGCGTAAGGCAATCTCTTTTTTGATTTTTATTGTTTTGCTGGTTTCGCCTCATCTTGCAACTAATAAACTATTCTAGGTAACTCTCAAGTTGCTTAGCAAAAAAAAAAAAAAAAAATACATCGTTCGTTCCCACCAAGCTGATCAGAGAAGATCTAGCATAGAAGTTGTAGATCGAAAAATTGTCTTGGCCTGTCTCTCCTCTTTATTTCTTTCATTATCTCGAGCACCATGAGATCCATCATTATGATAATTTCATGCTGCGGTAGAAAGCACTGGTTTAAATAACAGTCATTAATTGTTAGAAAACAAAACATTTTCTATTAAGATACATATGTCCCGCTTTTAATTCATCTTACGTACTTTCTTTATGGTAAACAAATGTAAAGACGTTAAATTAGATTTTATATTGACAATAAATACTGACTATTGTTTATGATGCACAAAGTGGAAAACTTATGAGATGATTATTATTTTAATCGATTCTTTAATTTCCATAATACGAGTTTTGCAATAAAAATATAATCATTACATCTACATGGATTACAAGACAGATAAACTACAAATTTTAAAATGTTTGTTTCAAATGTTTTTTGAGGCAGCTATGCAGCAAACAATGCAAAATTCATCACAATCGAGAAATAATTTTTCTTGTTGTTATTTTTCAAATATCTGTAGTTAAACCTAAACGAGCGAGAGATTTAAAGATGCGATGCGTTAAATCGAATAAAACATGTATAAAAGTTATTGCAATAATTTTTTTTTATGTCATCGAACTTAAGTTCTTTTCATTGTGATATGACACCAACTTATGAATACCGACTAAATCGAAATAATAGTGCCGGATCCGATCGTATCCAATAATTACCATTGATTGGGATCGAAAACAAGTTTTCTTTCAAATGGGATTTATGAGAAGTAATAAAATAAATTTCAAAATATTTTAGAGTGATGTAAAATATTATAAACTTGATAAAATACGTTTTAATTTTTTACTTTGTCTTATTTGTTATTTTCTTATTATTTTTATTTATAATTAAGGCAAGTAAGTAGTAAATTAATAAGACTATTATGGTATCTAGAGCATTCTCATCAATATCTATACTTAAATCAAATGCCTTGAGACATTCCACGGACTATGCTCCAATGAGACCAATGAAACACTATCGAAGAAGATAAGAGAACAGTTAAGATTTAGTCGGTTGTCGGTAAATATAATTATTCTTTTGTCTCCAATGAGCTTCAATGAAACCAGTTTTTATTCATACCTGGAATGAACTTGACCTTGATGCAGAATTGCGAAAAATACCAAAATATGGCAAAAAGCTACCGTATCCACTAGTCGATTGAGGTTCTGGATCACCATTAATTGGATTTAAAGGTGACACCTCCGAGGATGTACGGACAATGCCGCCAAGGAGTTGAATACGCTTCATTTTTTGTAACAGTACACCGAGAATATCCCACTATCTTATCAAAAAGACAAAAAAACGAAATCATCACAAGGAATTTTAACAGATTAACTTCACGCAGCCGGACATGGTGCGTCTGGGCGATTGATCGCTAAACAAATCCTTCAGTTGTTTATTGATTCACTGCTGATTTCGATATCAATTGGGAGCAGACAATGTGTTAAATAGCGAATCCTCCGCGAGATTAATGGCCGAAGACGATTCTGATCGGTGCCGTCAACGCGTTTTTTTTCGATCCCATGAAGTCGCCGAATGATAACAGATCGGAGCGCTTCTTGACGGAATATTAAACGACGCGTATACGACAGATATTGTGGAAAGACACTAAATAACGAGCTCTGCTAACTCCACGCTTCTCGTCCAAAACGGCACTCATTTTACACCATGCGGATTTAGACAATTGCTGCAGGCCCAATCCATGAGCTAAGCCAGTGCGTGTTAAAGCAGCGCGTACGCTAATCTCTCCTAGGGAAATTTATGATTGATCGTATACGCAAAGCGTCTACATGAAGGCAGCCCCGGCTTTTCCGATTGGGAGATTTCCAAATTATCTTATCTAGGACAGAAGATACAAAAATTTTCCGCTAAAATTCTGTCTCGTGATAATGAGAATAACGCGCCAAGAGTGTAACGTACGGCGACAACTCGTATCACTAAAAATAGCCTAAAGATCATTCTAAAGATGGGCTGAAATAATGTGAGAAGTGTCCAGTAAAGGCTATTGAGAATTGCTTTCATACATAAATCAAAGCTCAACCCGGCTGCTTACATTCTGCTGCCATTGTTTAACCATTCTCAACGTTTATTGATGGTTCACTTTCGTGAGAGTATAGCTGCATATATTCAAATCTCGCGATCATTTCAAATCTTTATGCACCAGAGAAATTTTGACCGGAAATGGACTTTTAAACAACTTTATCACAAACACAAGATAACTGCTCGTTCAAAAAAATATAGCAGACGTTATAAAAAAATGATTTTGACTATGACATACTTGCGTCAAGATTTATGAGAAAACAGGTACTTTTCCAATCTTTGCTGACAAAGATAATCGTCAGCTCAGGTCGCTCAACTGCAATAAATTTTGTATTCTATGGGACCACACGGGAATCGGTGTTTGATAAGGCGATTTTTATATTACGAAAAGTCAAGGTCGTAAAGTTATCAAATGCTGATAGTCACATGCGAATTATACACCTGCGTATTTTTACGTTTGCCGGCTAGCTGATTTACTACTTTATTAGAAAATGCAAATGATAATATAAAATGAGCTTGTACACCTTCACCCATTGGACCAGTGACGCATTATTCGCGTCAGTCAGCGCATAAAAAGCATAACCGGTGACGTGCTCCAAGATGCATCATGCGATGGATATCTGTGAGTTAAGCTGGCAGATTTAGAGTGTAGGAAGTCTTTGAGACTGGTTTACATCAGTTAAGAAACCTACCTGCCTAATGGATATACAATTTACGTTATTTAAATGAAATAATAACGAAGTAAGATAAAAAGAAAGCAGTATATATACATAACTTTTATTACAACTTTATAACACAACATAAAATAATAAAACAATTTTAAAAAGTACCTAAATTCATTTGTTACTCATTTTCGGTACCTGCGGCATCTGTTAACAATTAATTTTGTTTTGGCAAAATACAAATTAAAGCATTGACCCATTTAGGATTGCACTTATCGAGACTATCGAAATTGTCTATAATTTGTTTTTTGAAGTAAACCTATCTATTGTTTTTATTATTAACAATTAAAACAACAATAAAATTCACCAAACACTTTTGAAGTGCTCAGTGAATTTCAATGAAATTTGTCTTTCAGCATCAAGATAAATCTAGAAAAACCACATTGAGGTTATCTTTATTTGCTTAAATATACACAAAATACTTAATGGAGATAAAAAAATAATAATAAAAAGCGCTTTTATTTTTATTATGTATGCGTATGATCACATTGGAACATAATGAATTGTCCTTAGAAACTGCGTTTTGTTGTTCGAAATTTTTTTAAATTGTGTGTCTATTGCTTTTAGGTTTTTATATTAAAAGGTAGGAGTAACGGAGTCTTTATATGGAATTGGACTATTTGGCCGATTTTTATAATAAAAGCCGCTTAATTTAAACATTGTAATTTCTTCAAATATTGAGGCGAAAGCGGGTAGCAATAAGATAGATACCTTATATTGATTTCTAGTAAACCTTTATTTGAAGGTTTAAACAACATCTGCACAATCGTTCAATAACTTTTTTTTAATAGCGGTAATGGCACCGATTATCGACCGCCCTCCTAAATACGACCACTTGGTTATTTGATCCATGTGGAAATTAAATATAAATGCATTTTTTCGAAGTAAAATATATAAATACTGTACTTGTAGTTAGTAAAAAAAAAAGTTGATTTATTCATTACTTTGTAGAAAAAATTATTAATGTAGTCGGAAGCTAGATCTTGCTTGAGTGGATCGACGAAATTCTAAAAATCGATATTTTCAAAATGGGAGTTTTAATAATAGCCGCGGTCATTTATTATGATATTAATAATTACTTCCAATTTATAAATTTTTAAGTAATATGATTATGTTATTAAATATTTATTGTAATAATGTTAACAAAACGTATCATTTCATATTTTATTTCATTAAAATTTGTCCGGTCGATATTAGGGGCATAAGTGGTCGATATTAGGATCAGTTCGGAATTAGGGTCCTAGTCCTAGCTCAATGATGGATGGCTAGTGTTCTGTTAAAAATTAATTTTAAATATTTTAACAATGAAATAAATGAACGAGGATAGTTAATTATGATTGAGTATCATTTTCTCATATTGTATTTATGCTATTATTAATTTAGTATCAGAAAATAAAAGTAATGAATCCTTAAGTGGTCGGTATTCGGTGCCATTACGTTAATAGGTATGTATGTATGCATATCGTTGGTTGCTTGGCCTTATGATTTTTCGGTTTATTGAATATTCTCTTAGTTTGCGGCTGAATTTGTCTGAGTTCGTCAGTTCGTCTCGATAACCACCTGCTGTATTGAGGTGATGAATGACGACGAAAATACGGCGAAGATGAGGTACCTACCCATTGTCGAACACAAACAATTCTCATTCAATAATTTTCCCGCCTTCGAGTAGAAGAAGCTTATTTTAAATTATACTTGTTCATTGTTTTTCTAAGGGTTATCGAACTCAAGTAGGGGTTCGGGGGCTATAAATAAGATGCAGAAAGGGTGTTAAACCCATTCGAATGGGATTTGGGTAGAGACATTATAGCTTCATTTCGATATCAACGAACTGATAATAGTAATCGTAATCAATCTGTTCGGCAGCGGAGGCAGTCGAATAAGAAAAACGCGTGGGTGCTCGGGATGTCTATCTTACTGCTGAGCTCGGTCGAAACAAAGGCCATGTGTTCTCTGATAAGCCACGTGGGTGCCCCGTGGGCCTTGGGAGCGCCCGATAAGCGCCTTGATCGACAGAGGGGACGACCACGTGTCAGTCCCCGTGTTAGTCACCAAATCGTCCAAGCTGTGACGTAAGCAGAGAAAGATCACCGGACAGCGGTGACGATGGAGCACCAGGGCCACAAGGCTGTGGTATTTTTATGGGGCCATAAACAACCGCCGCCAATTTAGCGGTTCTGCGGAGAAATTTTATGGTGTGAATTGAGGATAAAATCCGAAAATATTCGGATCACTTTTACTCTGAGCGATGTGACAATGCCGGACCTTGAGGTGGGCTTAACAAAGAGCCCCGAGCATTTTTTAACAACGGAGGGAGATGGGCCGCATTAGCGCGCAATTGGACGGGGCCAATCGCTATGTGGACGCCAAAACACGGATTCCTGTCGATAGATAACAATTTGTTGTGACGAAAGTAAGTTATAAATAATTTCCGCTGTTTGATTTTAGTGGCAGCTAACTTGTGCAAACTTACCGACGGCAATGAAGAACATTCGACTTGTTATATAAACAAAGTTCTAATTACATGAAGAGGGACTGGCCACAGTTACTTCCACATTAAGCACTACTTGCTGCTGGCTTTTGCGGGCGCACTACACAAATTTTTTCTTATCAAAACTCCTTAAGTACTCAGCTGGAGGGAAGCACGTTTGCGGTTTTGGGGGCAAAAACCTTTAAGTACTGCGAAAACTCGAGCGCCGCACTATTGGATAATTGAGGCTAGGTTACCATTCAAGCGCCAGCACAATCCTCTCGCACTGCAACTAGCAATTTTAAGCGATAAATCGCGACAAAACTAAATGGAATTACTTCGACGATGCAATTAGATGACAGCTGATTTTGGCATTTCGCACGCTGGAACCCTGTCACTGGAAAGCGCCGTGTTTTTCCATTAAATTGACAAAACGTAGACGGGTTCAAAACCTAATTGAATGATTTCAACACTCACTGACAGAGGGCCACAGCCGGAAGTTTAAGAGTGACGCGATAATTTGAAATCTGCCTGACTTACCCAATTTAAAAAAGAAAACTTGTTTTATCAAATGTGTAATTATGTAAATCGTTTTGTTCGCCAGCTCCTCAATTATCATTACAATTTTTTTGGAACCCTGGTCTCTTTTGGTCATTGAATTAGAAAGTAGACGTTTATTAAAATAAGAACTATAATTATAATAATTTTCTTTAATTATAATATATAATACAATGTAGATACATACATATATGAATATATAAACAATTAAACCGTGTTGGAGACGAAGACATTTAGAATTCGTAAACGAAATTTAGTTAAATATGAATCTCATTTTCAATGACCAAGAGCTTGGCACTTTGCCCATTTTTGGGAGATGATCGAAGATTACGTATTAAGAGCGCCTTTTACTTCCTTTTGTTTCTTTCGCAATTCTCAAAATTATTTGTTCAAATTCACGAATTCGTACTGTACGGAATAAATTTTATAAATATAAATAATATATTTTTTGTTTAGTGTAGATCTGTGGCGCCCCGATCCATCCCGCCGAGCGCGCAGCTTGCAAACCTGCAAAGATCATCTTCAAAGTATTTATTCTCAGCATCTTCTAAATCCAAGTCACTATTGATGATGTTAATCAAAATTATGCAGTTATTACTACAAAAATTCGAAATGAACGAATTACTTTAATTTACCAATTCAAACTGTTTATGTACATACATCATTCTGTCGTGCACTTCTCTTAAACGAGGGAGGATTGTAATTAACGTTTTGCAAGTTGGCAACACATTAATCTCAAAGTGTCTGATCATAAACGCATATAATGTTTTGCGCTGCATTATGGGATCTCCGGGCTTGTCGATTTCATCACCCTTTGTAACGAACATAATTTCATCGTGGAGATCACTCCAAAATTGTCGAATGCTTGAGTTATTGGCGTAGTAGCAATAGTTAACACTCACAAACATAATTAGCGATTTCAGCAGATTCTTATGCTCCAAGTTTATTATATCAAACTGCTTCTTTTGTAAAAGAGTCATAATTTCCTTGACGACCCCGGAAGCAAAATGAGTGTTTGTACATAATATGTCCTTTTCTAACATATTAATGAAGTCCACTTTATCCTTTCCACTTAAATTTTTAAGTAAATTTGAGCTCTTAAAAAATAAGAAATTAGAATTAGCATTTAAATCTGTAAATAAATAAATAAATAACCTTCATTAAAAATTGACAGGACCTGAAAGTATTTCGTTGAACAATATAGTCATCAAATATATATAAAACAGGATCGTCTCTTTTTTTTAGTTTTTCGAGGGAAGGATATTGCCGCAGTATGGTTGCAGTAAAGCCTGCTATCATCATGCTAACTTGCTGCAATGTATAATGTTTTATTAAATTGGTTTGTGTGACATTCATATTTTCTTACTTCTTCATAGCCGAACAATGAAGGGTAGATATTAAGTATTGTATACAATAACTGCACACATTGGGTGCTATTTTTTAAACCCAACCTATGTTCAAACCCAAATATTTTAGTCATATTAATATAACTGCACAAATCTTGTGGATCAATTAATGTTTTGCCAACAATATCTTGGATCATAATCAAAATCAATCTGGTTAATTTATTGTATGCAGGTAATTTGAAATTAAAACTGAAAAAGAATAATTCTTTATTAACTGAATATTTATACCTATATTACGAATTGTAAAATTACAAAATTACTAATTAATAAAGTTTTTAAATAAATGTAATATAATAGATAGTAATTACCTCTTCAAAATAGGTGATGCAACCAGATCTTTGTAGTCTAGATGTTCAAGTGGTATGTAAATAGACTGTGATACTATACTATATATATTGTTTGCAAATATATTCCAAGCTTTATTCTGCATAAGTTAAAAAACAATAATAATTTAAATGGCTCAAAAAAGAAAGAAATAGTGTAATTAAACTTTATCGATTTGATTTGCTGATAAGCACACATTATTTATAGATTACTATAAATTCTATCCTGTTGATTCACAAATTGCTGATAAGTTTAGGTACAAAGCTGATTAATTCCTTTAAATTAATGAATTCATTACAAAAAAGTGTGCTTGTCAGCATGTTTTCAAAAACATGAGTATGCATTTGTGCTTAAAATGTGTCAAGAATAGTGTTTCTATGAAATTATATTTTTTACAAAGATTATAATCAGATTGTTATTGATAGCAGTTATTTATACTTACGAGAAGTATTAGGATAAGTAAAATTATTATATTATATTTATAAAATTATCATATTAAAAAATATTTAATTACCAGCCGAAATGCATGATCCACTACTTCACTGTAATAATACCATAACGTGCAAAAATTAGCACACATATCTGCAAACATTTCCCCAGAAGGGGAAAAATAACTACTCCCAGATAATTTATTAATAGCTTGCAATACGCCAATCGGATGCTTTCTTCTTCCAAGTGTTATATTGAGAACAGATCTTATAATATATCCTAACTTCAGTTCCTCGGTTTTATCGAATCGATCATCAGTAAAAAGATCGACAATGTTTAAAATCCAGCCAGTTTTAAAGGTAAGATTGGCTAAATGTAATTCCTTTTCCAACCTAGAATAAAAGAGAAAACAGTTGAAAAAATTTAACAATATTTTCTACTTACGTAGGCTTAGTCACACCCTCTATCATATCAGTGTTTATTTCTTCCTCTAGTGTCCCATTTCTAGATATATAAACTGAAACCTTTTGGGCATCTGTTGCCTTTTTTAAATATTCCTTAACGCAGATATTATATTTGTGCAGCGCAAATAAGAGAATATTATTATTATTTTTTTTTTTCTATTTATTAACTTACCATGCAAACTCCATAAAAAGAAAATGAACTTTCTTGCGCCATCGCTTCGTTTAATTTTCTAGACATCTGTGGGCCATTTAGCGTTAAAGAGGAATAGAGAGTCCTTTCCCTATTTTGAGTTATAGTTTCCGCAACAAACCTCGCCATAACTGAAGCGTATTCTACAGATTCCTAAAAAAAAAACACGTTCTTAAAATAAAACTCTGGGAATTTAAAAAAAAAAGTAGATCATGAGGGTATTTAATTTTGGTTTTCCATTTTATGAATAAGCTTCTTTTCCCATTTCAGTTAATGAATTTGAATATAGGTAACT
Source organism: Machimus atricapillus (assembly GCA_933228815.1). NCBI lineage: Eukaryota > Metazoa > Arthropoda > Insecta > Diptera > Asilidae > Machimus > Machimus atricapillus. The sequence continues at coordinate 42,225,489 of OW121786.1, read as the reverse complement.
TTACCAAGGCTGATTATGTAATTTTAAATAGTTTTTTCTTATATGTTGAATGGTCATTGGTAAATTAGATTAACTAAATTTTTCAACAGAAGCCTTGTACAACTTAAAAATGCAAAACCTACTAATAGTCTTGATGATTGTAGGAATTTTATAAGTCTCAACATGGAATATGAAACTCTACATAAATTGTTGTATAAACAATATGTTTGGTCAATTGAAACAGCTACAAAAACATCTTTTTTCCCTACAATACTTGAGTACCAGATCAATAAGTCGTATGATTTTGACGCGGGTTGCAACCAGCAAATCATCAATCATCAACCAGTGTATGCATAACTCCGACGACAAAATGCATGAAATTAAAATTCATTCATCATTTTTCTTTATATGTACATATTTTAAAAGTATTAAAATCAAAATCTTCTGATCCTAATAAAAACTTTCATATTCTTTGAAATATAGATATATTATTTGTTTTCTTTAAGATTCTTTTTTTTTAAGTATTCTCTATAAAAGCCAAATATCATATCTACTTAAAAGTTAGTTGAGTACTTACATGCTCATAAGGCACTTCGTTTTCTCGGTACAACTCCAGAACTCCAACTGAATGGCCTCCAAAATTTAATAAAGGAACAGCCAAAACATGAGTTGTGGCTTTAGCACTAGGAATGTCCTGCCCCGTAAGGAATCTGGTATCGGTTTCACGAGTATCAGCTGTAACTGGTTGCCTGCTCCTCATGACGTAACATGCTATAGTATCACCTTTTCCTTTAATAAATTTTGTATTATTTATTAAAAGTGAAACTGTTTAAAATGGGTATTACTTATTGACCATTTGTAGCGCAAGTTATAGAAACAATTCCAATCCTTTGGAAATATAAAAATATCCTGCATATTCTCAGTGATAATGTAAATATAATAACCTAAATAAAAAAATGTTGTATAGTGCTTATACTGTTAAAATAATATATAATTTTTAATTCGCAGGTCGGCAAAATTTGATTGATTACAATTATTTTCTTTTTACAATTTATTTGGACTGATAAATACGAGTCTGGAAATGAACATTTTCCATAACGTACTTAGGATTTTTCAGAAATAGAATAAAAACAATAATTTCGAAATAATGGAATAGAAAAACTTATAATGTACTAATTTATCTGAGATTTTAGATATTACTCAAAATGCAATCTGTTATTTTATTTGTAATTAAGTCACTTGTCCAAAATAAGAATCTCGCTGACCTAGCGTATAACCAAAGATTATGTAATGTAATTACTTTACATAATCTTTGGTATAACTCACCTTGACTATTTGTCATATTTTTCAAAAATTCTGCTGTTTCATGAAATCGTATGAGTATATTTACATTATTTGTTAAAAACCATGATTCCTCCACAAGTGAGGTCTTCCTTTCATATTCTTTTCTGATAAAATAAAACAAAAAAGAATTTATACTTAAACATACTTTCCAATATATGTACATATGTATATAACTTCAATTTTATACGAAGGTTTTATCAAAAATTCAATTTGATACTGGTGAAGATGTTCTGTGAATTAATACTTGAACATCTTTTAACAAGTTCATTTTATTTGTATATTGAAGATTTCTATGTGTCGTTCCGAATAAATTGGAAACAATTTACTAATTGTTCTTTTAGTCAAGAAAAATTATAAAATATGTATCTGAAACTAGCGCCCCACAGACCCCTTTAAAGTTGTCAAAAACCCAGCAGGGTATTTGAAATCTATGCATTTAAAGTAAAGGAATCATCAATTTAAAGAAATTATAATCTACTAAATTCAATTCAATTCTATCAAAAGAGGCAGCACACGTGAGCAGTCGACGAGGTGCAACTTAGAAAAAAGTAGATTGGACATCATCTATAAACTGTACTTACTTTTGGTGGTTTTTGTATTTTGGCACGATTTTTTTCCAAGAGTGACTTGATAAAAAGTATATTATTCTTTTATAAAACTCACGATCAAGATTTTCTCTTTTATTAAATAAACTAATTTTTGACAATCTTTCTACAGAACTCATAGCTTCAACTTCATTTATTCTTTCTCTTTTTGCTGAAATTGATTTTTTTGCAAATTGTTTAATAAATGACAAACAAATATCACATTATATCCTACTTTGATGAATAATTGAAAATTTCTTCAAGTAAACTATCGTTTTCAAAAAGTGCGTAAAATTAGTAATATGAATGATTAATGAATATTTGAACTCATCTTCAACATTTTATTATATTGTATGATGATGATGTAAGTTTTATAAATATCTACAATTAGATGTAAATATTACTTATCGTTTTTATTAATAACAAAATAGTCCTTAAAATTGCCTATTATATGAAGTTTTGTTACATAAGTAATAATAGAAAAAATATCTCAGCGCTGAACTATTACATATATTTTCTCACTGATTAATTATACCGAAATTAAAACTCTTCAAAGTTCGATTTTGTTATTAAAACTATCATTTTGGCGTTTCATTCTTGTATATACAAATTAATTGTTTCTGTTTTTCAGCCCCATTTTTTTTTAAATACACGAGCAAATAATATTTACAAACTCAGTAAAATTAAACATTTATTAAAAATAAAAATACTACAAATTTTTTTAACAAAGTGCGACAACAATATAGATCACAATAGCAAAGAATTATGTATATTAATCTGATTTTAACTAAATTCTATCCCAGAGATAAACCTAAGCTTTCATCAGGTAACCAAATTTTCTTTCCTCGAAGTTCAATTAGGTCTCTGAAGGCATTGAAGATTACCCTGGAATAACGTTATATTATAATTAATCCGCAAAAATAATAAATGATTTTTACATTGTAGCATCGTAAATCGGCTCAGTGGAAGGAAACAGATCCTTAAGTATTTTAAAGTACGGCAGAGAAGTGGATTCTAAAAATATTAGTTCAAAATCAGGTATATTTTCGGCGAATTTTCGATCTTTAATTGGCAAAGGTATGCGCCCCATTTCTATTTCAAAATCACCATTTTTGAAGTACTCTTGATATAAATTTTCACATGTACGTTTTGCAAAGCGAAAATTTTTAAAATGGCGAGAATTTACACCTCCCCAGAATATAAAATTTAATAATAATTTCCGATGTGCTAAATTCGTTACATTAAAAGCATTTTGGAATATTTTTGTAAATTTTTCTTTTTTTGTGTTGAAGAATTTGAGATTTGAAATAACGTTGCTTAATATTTTCACAATTTGATTTTTATCATCCATAGAAAGATGGTCCAGCAATTTTGAAAGCTCTATCAAGTAGATGCCTAAGTCAATGTGATAAACGACTATATCATCATAAATCGTTGTTAATGGATGGTTAAGCATTCTCAACGTGGTTTCATCTATTCCACGGTGATCAAGATAATTTACTAAAGCTGCCAAAAGTAGTCCAGCTTTCTGCAAAGAAGTAAATGAAAAATTATAATTAGGTACTTAAAAAAAAATTATGCAATATAACAATTTTTTGATTCTCTAGGTCAAATCTTTCATCCCACTAATTTTGGCACACGCACTAACAAATACCCTTATCATAAATTATACGTGGTCAATCTTTTTCCCTTCCTTTTTTCCCCTTTACTTCTACATGCTTCTACTAGCACTCAAATTTGAGGTACATTTGATAATTTTGTGTCCTTTTCCAGCGACAAATTGTGTTATTGAAATCGTTCAAAGTTTTTGCGGAAAACTCGAAAATTGACTCTGTGATCTCTGCACATTTCCTAAATATGTATATTATTTGCAAACGTTTTATTATTAAGATACCTTCATACGAAGATTTCAAAAAAATTCGAAGTTTCTAACTAATTAATTTATATTATTATTTGCAAGATTATAAGTTAATTATCTTACCTCACACATGTCAAAGTCCACAGGTATAATTTTAATCAAAGCATAAACAGCATGTAATATGCCGAAGCCCTGTTTAAAATTATGGAATAAGTTATCTCTATGCAAAGCCCTTACAGAGAGAATAAATTCTTGGAGAGTTTCATAATTAAAGAAGTCCGGACAGGTATCCGTCAAAATAAAGTAAATAAGTGAAGAAATATTACTATCTTGATCAGGCACCCAACTGAATCTAAAAAGAAAAAGGAAAAAAAATTAGAAATTTAAAAAGTAAAACAATTTAGAAATTAATATGTACTCGCTGAATCCCTGAGGAATTTCCAATTCTGTGTCGAAAATTTCTTGAGTGTTGTCTTCATGTTTTCTCAATTGTGTTATTAGTAATTCTTCATAATAATCCAGTCTGGCAGCCTTTAAACACGAAAAAATTTAATACTTAAAAATCTCGTCGTAGAACGCATACCTCTTTAACAGCATGATTGCAAACTGACTTCTTGTACATGCCATGAGTTAAAAAATCGCAATATATTCTAATCACTTTCAAATCTCGTTCTGGAAATTTTGCAGGGAATGTCTGTTTATTGATGATTTCAAACACTGCTACAACTTTATTCTCAACAATAATCGGTACCGAACAGACCGATTCAATTCGGGATGTTTTATCCATTAAATTGTGAATTTCATTATCAATTCGTGGATCATTGGATTCAACTTCATCATTGAACATTTTTTTAGAATCCACTACATATCTGACTACTGTGTTCTTTTTTATTCTAATAATGGACCATGAGATGAATATTATAAAAATTAACAATATTAAAGATTAAAGAGGGCGGAAAATGTAAAAAAAATTTTTTATCCCTATCTAAAATGTATTACCAGAAATTAATCTATTGTCCTAAAAAATACCCGAAACTGTGTGCTGCGTATGGCTAGTTTTTTCGAAAAAAATATGCACAAGCGGTTACTATAAGATGCCATTATTTGGCTCATTTTGTGGATAAATACATTTTTTTCTTGTGCACTCCCAAAATAATTAAATTAAGTTATATTTCTGTGCATGTCGCTAAGCTTTCAATTTTCACGATTTCAAAATATATCCTTCATTTAGGAGTTGTAGGAAAAAAGTTCCAAAATGTTGCTGAATGAATTTTTTTTAACCATATTTAAAAATATGAATTATGAATTTTGTATTCTAGCACTAAATTAGTAAATTATATTGTATATTTTTGCATACTTATCTTACAATAAATAAATAAGATTTACCTTATTCGTTTTACTATTGCCATGCATTTTTCCCCATTTTGCTGATTTATTTCTGTAAAAATGTCGGCATCCCTGCCATCTTTGGTAAATTCATAAAATATAAATTTTTCGGCCATAACGATAGTTCTAAGAACAGCCTAAAAATTATTTAAAATAATTGATTTAAACTTAATTAATTTACTTTAAATAAGAAGCATAGTTAAGATGCATTTCGATTTTCTATGTATGTAAAGTCCTAAAAACTGCAAAAACTTTAAAGTTATATCCATCGAGTTGACAAATCGAAATTGGCAATATATGTATAATATGTATAAACGATTTTTATTTGAATGATTTTTTTTGGGTTTCACATAAAAATCGAAATAAACGTCTCTACCATTTGGATCTAAATAAATTCTAATTGTTACCGTCAAGTACGATAGGAAACTTTCGAAGCTCTGGTGTCCCGCAAAAAATTGAACCGTAGACATCAAAAGTTTTGTAGCAAATGCGTAAACATTTGTTAACTGCAGTGACGTCGTTGCTTGATCCAATGCAAGTCCTACCCAATAGCATAGCTCCAATATGTACTTACGCACCATCTGCATAATGAGCAAAATATAAAAAAAATCTTCAATAATGAATTATGAAAGAGTACCTCTGGAAGAGAGTTTTCACCATTTTTATAAAATTCCAGGACACCGATGCATTTCCCATCAACATTTTTGATTGGTAAACAGAAAAGAGTCATTTCGGTGTTTTTAAACTGATTCGAAATATAAACATTGGGATAATCTTCGTTTATTTTACGTAGATCTTTAATAAGCATAGGCTTTCTTTTGAAAGCTACAACACCAACTATTTCTCCTTCTGGTTCTAAAATAATAGCAAGAGTATAAATTCGTAATTAAATATCATATAGATAAAGGTGTACTTACTAATTGAAACAGCAAAAAATGCATTCTTGCTTGGCAAAACATGATGCCACAAAATACGATTTTTTTCGCGATCAATGTGGTTAAAAATTACCTCTGAAATAAAAAATGGAATTGAGTAAAAGAATTAATTTAAAAATTTTAAAACTTATTAGACGTAAGTAAATTCTAAATCAGTTCAATCTTTTTGTTTTTGTTGTTAAGGTTAAACGTGGTGCAACTGAGTACGTTTGAACAAAGAGAATAAACTTACAATTTTTATTTTACAATTACAAATATTTTTCAGATTTAAGGTTTAGTATGCGTATCACGTTGTAAACTCCTTTTTACCTTCAATTAAAGTTTTGGAAATTATATCTTTAAATTAAATTGTTGTTTATAACAAATGTTCAATTTAAAATACACATTTATACCCTTTTTGCTCTAAACTTGCAATTTCAATTCAATGCAAATATGTACAATAACAAATACATCATGATAAGTAACTTTTAAACTTTTATTTTATTTTTAATGGAATCGAGCATTTAGAAAATGTTGCTTTTGTAAAAATGTCGGTTCATATGAAACTCAGGACACTAAGTAGTTATATTAAGCTTTTTACTTTTATGTACCAAAGAAATGGTTTGACCCCATGACATCTGTTTTTATTTTTTTGATTGACCACAATCACCAGATAATCGAATAAGCAGTTTTAAATTTCTGAAGATTAAGAAAATATACTGTGACAACAAAACGGCAAAAATTTCAACTTTCGGCGATGGTATGGTAAACATGATATGTTGAGCACATGGAGAGAAATTGAGAAAGCCAAGCGAGTCTATTATACTTACCTGTACAATTCGTTACTTGTTGAACTCTTGATAGTTGCTTATATATATTGTGATATATAGTAATAATCTTAGAACTCCTTAGCATGGACTGTAATTGTAACGAATATCTCCTCAGAACAATACTGGATAGAAAAAGAGGACAATTATCTGAGTAAAACGCTTTTGTTTTAAACAATAAAAACCTTGATCGTTCAAAATGAACATCCCTGTGAATGCTGAAAGACGCCATTGCCCCTTTAAAAAAATTACAATTAGGTGTAAGAACAGAGTTATTTTGAAATAAATTTCTGAACTATATTTAAATGTCTCAACAATAAATAACCACAACTTCGACTACTTGATTGTATAAAAAATATTCTGTATAATCTACTTAGATCTAAAAATTTTCTTCTATTAAATTTCGAAAGTATTCCGCTTGTTTTTGTTCTCTTCGCTTAACTTCCAGAACGTAGAGAACTGGACAATCCAAAGAGCAACATTTCACATTAATTTTGCGACTACAGCAAGATTCACATATCTAGAAATAAAAATAAATCTCATTTGATAAATTTTTCAAAATACAATATAATATAAACTTACCATTTTTGTCGTAAAATATCCACGATCAAGTTTCATAATTTTATTAGACAAAATTGCAGTACACTTTTGAGAATTTCTTTTACATTCTGCACAAATGCCCGATTTTGTTTGTCTACCGCAGTCGATAACGCAATTTGTAGATGAAAAATACTGGGATATTGTACTTTTTTTAGTACAATTATTATTTGAAATAACTTCACGTGCTGCAGCTATTTTTGGCATATAAAAATTTTTTCTTGGAAGATCAGCAAACCTGCCAAAAATTTAGAAACAATATTTTATAATAAAAATTATTAATAGAAAACCTGTACCATTCGTTCACATCAGCACCAATCAACAGTAAACATCTATTTAATGGTGGTATAATAGCTTTTGTTATGTAATAAATGGCATTTATTTTCATTCCTTCGTCCGCTAAAAATTCATGTGGACTTCGAACTAATCGTATGAGAGGAACGCCAGGTGGACCATTTATTATTACAAAAGGAACTCGTTCACCTCTCCTGGGTTCATTCCGAGGGTCATTTTGTAACCATTTCCTACAAAACATTATATTTTATCTAACAAGAAATAAATTTTTCTTAATTATTTAAGTTTTATTCGATTTTAGTTTGGCTTAAGCTTGGTTTGACGATTTATATATTTAAACCTTCCTAAATAAACGATGTATCGCAACCCGTATCCCGGTGATTCAACCACAATCAATTTACCTTGTTAATTCTAGAGCTGGCACACATGCTCCCGGCTTATAACCATTTCTCCCTCGGAATTCCTTAGCAAAAATTAAATCCTGAACATTTGCTCGTCCAGATAAAAGCTTGGTGAACTGTCTGCAGACGTAATACTTGATTTTGCTGACATCTTTAGTTTCAAATAAAATACGAAGACATTTTTCTAACATCTAAATTAATATATTTTAATAAAAAAAATTGAAAATATTAAACCAATAAAATTACCTTAGCAACAGCAGGACATCCATCTCTCCGTACAGTTTCAATTCCTTTAGCTTCATAGATCGGCTCCTTTTGGTCAGCAGATTCGTACATGTACCCTACGTACCGTTTCTTCGTCTGTAGAAAAAGAACATTAAAATAAATTTGTTTTTCCAGCGTAATTACTTTATACTTGCAGAATGCATGGCTGATAAACTTTTTCCAATTTTAGCTTAACAGGCTGAGGATTATCGTTTGTCACTGCTTCAGCGATTTCTGCGCCAATTTTAAAAGCATCTGCCCGACTGCGACCAGGACAAAGTACAAACAATGAATCTGTATCCCCGTACACCACTTTTGCTCTCCAATTTTTATTTTTTTCTACTACTTTTATAGCTCTTTCTAATGTTTCCCTGCCTTTACTAACCACGCTATCGCCCACCTGTAAGGCAAAGATATCGAAATTTTCTAATTGTGGATTTAAAAAACATTTTCGAAACAATATAGTTAAATAATCATTTTTTTAGGATAATTTATGAATGTATATTACAAAAATTATTGTCATATCAAATAATTAAATAGTTAATTAGTAGAATCATTAAAAGTAATTGTAATTCAAGCAATTCCATTATCCATAAATGTTAAATTATGTGGTAATGATATATTACTTTAATATTAATTGTACTACGAATTACCTTTTTTTGTAATACAACTGATATTTCATTGTGTTTGCATTACTTGTAAAGGAATTATAATTCCAGTATTTTTAACAACTCTAATTAAAAACACAACACATCGATCCAGCAAACAAAGTTATACAAAAAAAGGGATACTTTTAAAAGTTTGAATAAATTGATAATTATTTTACCTCCACACAGGGCATTCGACCGCTGAAATTTGCTGCAGTATATCCATATGTAACATTTGCCATTAATTTCAATCCAAGTTGTCGTGAATGCAGCACTCTTTGCAAGATGGAATTCGATTTGTGTATCTTCATTGATTGCTTCACCATTAATCGGGTGTCAAGAATTTCCTGTAGCATACGCGGTAAAATTCCTTGTCGAACTTTAGATTTCACAAAAACAGCACCGCAAGGAGACACGGTCACCTCATCACGTTCAATGAGCCTTTTCAGCATCGATCGCGAAACCCGAAGTTGAGACGCACCAAATTCAAAAGGCTGTTTTCTAAAAACCTCAATTATTAGTAATACAAGTTAAAACTGAGGAGATTTTAACTTACTGTCCTAAATGCTCGACTCTGCCTAGGCATGTTGAAAAACAGTAGTTATAAGCTATGATCATGCTCGGATATAAACTTTGAAAGTCCAAAACGATTAATGGATCAGTGTACATTCTCGACTGAGGCTCCAAAATAAGTGGCAAATATTCTGGGGCTCGCATATGTGCCCTTTGTTGTACACTTGGTGATAAAGGTACCAAATTTTTGGGCTTTGCTATTCTGTTAATAATGTAATTTAATACAAGCAGTTAAAAGAATTTAGAAGATAATTGATTACCGCAACATCATGCTTTCTACTCGAAATTGCGACCCTCTTGATAAAACCTCATAAAATTGAATTCCAATAAGTTTTGCCATTTCTCCAGTTCGTCCAATAAGGTCTAATTGATCTAAGAGTTCTAAGGTTCCATTCACACGTTCAAAGTAATACTCTAGAACAATCCATCGGGTTGGGAGGAAGCCAAACCAATTTGTTAAATCCTTGTATGTGTGCTTCGGACACCTTCTATGCAAAATGTGATACATCACATTCTCAAAGCTGTACGAAGTAAGTGCAATTTCCGATCTCAACAATCGCCATACATCCAAAAGTATTCGGCCGGAAAGTTTTAACTTTGGTATTGTAAATAAACGTATTTTTTGTTATTAAAATTATTTCGCTGTTAATTAAATTTGCTTATACATACAAAAAATGGAAAAAGGTTTTATGGCTGTCTAATAATCGATAAAACCAGGATCAAGGTTAAATCCACATACAGCGTAGAAAGTATATGTAGCATTACATATACTATCTTATTTAAATAAAAACATTTTATATTGGATTTGAATATTTAAAAAAAAAAACATCGCAAAAAACATGTTATCTCGTTAAACCTTCATTTCTCAAAATCGACTCTGAATTTGTTGTCTTATTTTCTTTTTTAAATTGAAGAAAATAGGAAAATACATTACCGTAAGCTATTTGAAATGAGCCAAATCGGTCTTTTAATAGTCAAAATTATGTTGAGTTTCAGTTTTCTATTTCAAACTGAAATGAATGAGATGTGATAGCTAAATTTTACTTTTCTTTTATAACCAAATACCAAACTTAACATTCCACAACTGCGTACGCAATTTTATAGAAGGGTTTAAAACTTAAATTATACACAATTGGAATCAAGGAAATCGTTTAAATATAATTTATTTATAGATAATAAACTTACCTCAACATCCAAATCAGTAAATTGATCTTTTTCCTCATCACCGGCTGCATCTCGCACTTTTTGAGAAGGAATACGAGATAATAAGGACATAAAGGCCATATTTAAGTAACGTGCCCTTTCAATGACATACCCCCAAGAAGACATTTCTATCTCATATCCGGCAAAAATATCCGGATCCCAATAATTCACCAACTCAAGTAATTTTGTCAAAAGCTCATTTTCAGTATTAACTTTAGTTATTCTTTCATCAACGCCGTAGGAGCCAAATTTTTCCTTCTCTTCAACAACTAAAACGCATCCAGAAAATTTATTAGGGATTGTGTAATTTTCTGGAACATTATTAATTATTGAGTAGAATAATCCAACAATTGAATCATGCTCGGGATTTGGTTTAAGATCTTCCCGTGTTGAAACGTAAACTTCGAGCGACATTATAGAAAGATAATCAAACTGAAATTTGTTAAAGCAAGCATAAGTTTGAAATCGTAAAATGGGAAATAAAACCGTTAATACCTCGATATCCGCTTTTGCATTTTGGAGATTTTCTAAATTTACTTTAAAACCAAAAGTGTTGTCTAATGTCACACCGGTAATACCAAAACTTCCTTCTTGGGAACTATTGTTGCCCTCCAAATTTAGATTTTTATAGAAAGAGGATCTTTCTAAAACTGCTTTTACCTATAATAAAACAAAAAAAACACAAATATAGGAAATTTACGATTCCGGATTCCGATCTTAATACTATTAAAAATAATAGGTAGTATGTGGAAAAATAAGAAGACGCGTTTTCATTTTTAAAAAACACTGCGCATTATATCAGTTTTTATTTAAAGAATAATGTTAAAAAGAATAGAACTTCATTTGGCTTATTCAGGGTACAAAAACAGCGCGTATAACTAAAATCTTGTATCTATACAAAGGAAATTCTTAGAAAGATTAATAAGTTAACTAAAGGATATTTTTGAGCAATCAGTTTTTTTTTTTTTCAAAATTAATTAATTAATAATTTATATATATGTATATAAATACTGATAAGTAAAAGAAAAAACAGGTATCAATCCGTTCGACTTTAAATGTTTTTGTTAACAATCCGGAAATTTTTCCGGTTCAAACGAGTACAACATTCTTAACAATTCTTAAGAAAAATATAAAATGAGGCATTAATTTCCATTGTTTGCCAATAAAAGCTGAAAAGGTTCATTTATAAAATTGTTGCAAAATGTGTTTTTCATTAATAACAAAAATACAATAATATGTTATATTTTTGAAAGTAAATATGTACTTAAAAACTGAATGAATTATGCTGGATATTCGCCAACATATCTAAAAATAACAAAAGCAAAAATTATTTTCAACAGGTTTTATTCACTATCTAATATTCATTTACCTATTCTTAAATTAAACCTTAGATTAACTTTCCCAACAGTTCTCACACTTACCATCTCACTTGTTACACTTTCATTGGATTGTGTAGAACTAATCGATCGTCTTACAGTCGCGTCCATTAATTTTTCTTTGACAATACACCGCAGTTTATTGCTACCTTTTCCATCAATAGATATTATAGATTCATCTGGTTTGCCATTCACCGCGACTTGATTCATTTTAGCAGTCAGCGATAAGCGCGCTCTAGTTCTTAAAATTCTCTCATTTTTATTATTAGAGTTATTCCTTCCCACATCTGAATCGGGTACAGAATTTCCATTTATCTTATTACTGCCATTCACAAGCGGAGTCAAAGGAGTTAGCGAAAGGCTTTTTTGAGAGGTGTCCAAATCCTCATTTGAACAAGAGTCATTTTCTAAAATTAGTTTGGGCTTTTCTCTCCGCACTTTTATGGGGCTATCTTCTTCTACCGCGGCTTTCTCTTGGTGTTGTAGTAATTTTCGAGCCTTAAGCCATACTTTTGCTTCGTGCTTCGTAGGAGGTAAGTCTCTCGTCGAAATCACAATTCTGTGCTCATTGCTAAAATATTCTTTAATTTCATTATTTGTTTTAAACTGATCAACTAAACTCGAATCCATATCAGCAAGTAGCTTTCTTCGCCTGGCGTAAATACCTTCTAAGCCAGTTAAAACACTCTCAAATTCTTCACAGTCATTAAGTGAATTTCCTGGTATCCGTAAAACAGTCGAACCAACCTCCTTTTTCTGGGTTATATCAGCATTATTACCGTAGAATGGTTTAATATTTTTAACTTCTGGAATATTATATTTAGTCAAATTGTTTATAACATCCTCGAACGTTGGTGGTAATTGATAAGGAGTAATAATTAATTCGGAATTGCTAAGTGATTTCGAATCACAACTCTTCTTTCTGTGAAGGATTTCTTTGCTATTTGCTGGGGAGGAATCACTAAACACAGAAGGACTGTTAAGAAGAAAAGATTTCTCATAAAAACTGCATATGTTTAGATCTTCCTCTTCTTCGCTTCCAGCATCTTTAGATTCTATTGCAGGTACTTCGTTTACATTATTAGGCGGTACTTTTTTTCGTATTTCTGGATTAGGTACATCAATACGTTCATAGTAATTAATATGTGAAGGTCCGGGCTCCGGGAAAAAATTATTTCTTCTATCGTATTCCCTGGCAATATCAGATGGAGACCTACATCTCTTATCCGGCGATTCTAATTTTGGATTATTTTTGTTCAGTTCCAACTCAATTTTTTCAGGTGTAAGCCGTTGTATCTTCACTTTACAATTTTTAATAGGACTTGCGTTTACATTGTAAACTCTCAGTTTCTTCTCTTTATTTCTAGGATTTCGAAATTCACAAGTGATATAAGTTTGATTTATTACGCCATCTTCTCCTTCTATATCAATCTTTTTAAGACGCTTAGATCTTTTTCGAGGCTGTTGTGCAGCACTAAAATACATATTAAGAATAAAATACTTGTGACCTATTAGATACTAATAGTAACTTACATTTGTTCTTGAATACTGGTCTTGCAATCCGTTACAATCTCCTCACTATCGGAAATTTCACCTCTAAGAGATTCTAAAATTAATGTTTAATAAAAATTAGAATTTAATTTAAGAAACATGACCTACTATTATTTATATTTCTTCTGGGAGATTTTGTTGTGGATATTTGCAATTCATTATACCGATGTCGCTTGGAAGGGGTCCTGGGGCTCTTATTTACAGATAATGCTTTATTTTTAGGCGGTCTTCCACGTTTTTTAGGCGTACGAAGATCATCGGCACCATCCAGTTGTGGAATTTTATTGGGTTGACTATTTACATTACTATAATAATAGGGTTTTAAATGAAATATTTTATTTATGTTGTAAATGTAAAATTATTTCTGTTGCACGTGGGTAAAATTATTCTTGTATTAATTTTCCCTATCCATAATTTTTACGAAGTCAGTTTTTCGTTGAATGTTTTGATAATTAGGTTTTTTTAATTAATGTGTCTAACCTACAATAACTTGAAAATTTCAGACTTACCTTTGACTCAGCTTTTCTAAGACTTCATCAACGTCATCAACTAAAAGTGTAAAATCGTGAGGGTCCTCATCTTCATCCGATGCTTCGATAATTTCGCCCAAAGTTTTATTTAGTTCATCATTATTTTTAAAAGCGGCTGCTACTGCAAAAAGTAAATTATAATATCTCCTAACATGTTAGAAATTACTAACATTTTGGTTTCTGGGATAGAGGTGCTAGAGAACTGTCGAGATCAATTTGTTGCTCCCCCTCCTCCAACATTTGCATTAAATCTAAAATTTCTTCATCATCTTTATCTCCTTCTTCTAATTGCTTCATAATTTCTAAAACATCCAAGTCTTGACTTTGCACTACAAAGGAGTTTTAAAGGTTGCAGGTGCATTAAAAAAGTATTATTTTCTTACAAGTTTGGTCCAATTTATTTTGCGACAAAACCATGACCAGCTCCTCGTCTACTAAACTATCATCAGTAGAACTCTCAGAGAATGGACTGTCTGATCGGAGTTTCAAGATCGATGGATGAAGAAGACTTCGATTTGAAAAATGATCTTGTATAACAGATGCGTTCATTAAATTTTCTTCTTGAGAACATTCTTGAGGGTATATTGAGTTCATCAGAAGTTTTTTCAAATTAAATTTGCTTTTCTGCAACATAATCAAAAATTAATAAAAACTACTTCGGTACAAAACATACTTAAATGACTTACCCTTTCGGTGTGGCTAACACCCCCTGAACTAATTGTCTGATTCAAAACATCTTCAGTTAGCAGCAACTTTTTTTTTAAAGCCGTTAAATAAAAAACATCACTTTCCGTCGGCTCAATACCAATTCTTTCTTGTGAAGAAGGAATCTCCATAACTGGGACCTCAATTTAAATAACAAATAAAGTTAATGAAACTTGGTAAGGTGAAATATTTAAGTTTTACCTCCTCTCCGTTCTGGAGTAGTTTTTGGCGTCGACTACTTTCATCTTGCCAAATAGACTCTATTCCCGGATTGGTATGTGTTGAAGTGCGCGATAAAATTTGAAAACGATTCAAAATAAAAGAAGCAGCAACGTCAACTTCATGCTTAGAGGTAGAAATTCGAGGAACATTATCTAGCAATTGGTTGCTGTTGTAAATGCTGGGTACGTCTTAAATTAAAAATGTTTGTTACAAAATGTGACTTAAAGAGTAGAAGTACTTTGTAATTATTTGGTTTTACACTCAATAATTTATACGTTAAGTACACAAGAAATATTGGAAGTAAAAGTTAAAAAATTTATATTTATATATGAACTAAAGTTAAGGTCAAAGAAGAAATATGTGAACAAATTCAATTATACATTCGTACTGTATATTCGAATCCCTTCAAAAGTTCAACTTTCGAAAGATGCCAAGATTTAGTGAGATAAACGCTGCACGGGTAATGATAACGAATAACTAAAATTTCTAGAAACAAGTAAGCAAACGACGCCCACTGTCCACTGCCAGGGATTCGTAGAAAAACAAAACTTCACAAGTTTTATAAATTTTCAATCGTTTAATAAGCCAAACTTAAAACGTGTCATGCATGAAGAGTCCGAGGGAGATACTGAAATCGGACACTCGAAAATTGCAACGTCGACACTCCGTAGTCATTCATGTTTTACGAGTGCGATATTGCATTTGTAGCAATTCTGGACTAAACTTAAAAATAATGAAAATACTCAGTCACCTCGAACCATTTCAAGATGTTAGGACTGACCAAAATCTTACAAAAATTATTATTTTTGGGCCGCCAATTTCGAATTCACGCCCAAAGAGCTTATACTTAATCTAATAAAATTGTTCTTGAGCCCCATTTGAAAATTGGGCTATCGAGTTGGAATTTTAAGACAAGTAATTGCTCTCTGAGAGTTAATGTTAAAGTTGATGTTTTGAGCCCCTTATTTAAATAGTACATGTATTGAATTAATTACCAATTTTCGTGTAAATCTCGTGCTTCAATTCGATTGAATTTGTTGTCTATCTATCGAAGAATGTTACTCTTACTTTTATTTAGAAATAAAATTTAAATTAACTTAAACAAATTTTAGTTCTATTAATTAATAAAAATTTAATATTGGCAATTACCTGCATTTTCACGTATCCTGTACTTTAATACTTCACGAGGAACATGGAGAAAGCTCATACCATACAAATTATAATCGATAAAAAACTGAAGAATATAAGGAACGTGAGATTCATGTGGCTGGAAGATTTTTCCCAAAACAGCTCCATTCTGAAAAAGGTTGGCGACTCTTCTCACAAATCTCGGATTGTACAAATATATTTTCAAGAACTGATGCTCCTTGGAATGGAAACCATAAAAGGGCCTTTTAATTAAAAAGACTTAAAGTGAATTTTAGCTAATTTAAAAGATCTGATAGTTTTGTACCTTCCTTTGACCAGTTGAATTTTAAAAACATGCTGCTGTCTAGAATTGGTTTGACCCAACGAAATATTCAAAGCCTTATCCACGCTGGACGCAATTTGGTAAATAGTTTTATCAATACTCCCAAGATCTGCATTTTCATATGGGACGTAAAAATATGGGAAGACTCCGTGTACATGCAGGCAGGTTTTTTCACCATTTCGATCAGATCCAAAAATACGTATAACGGGTACCTGCATAGAAAGATTGAAAGGTTGGGTCAATGAATTCTAATAAGGTTTTAAAATCCTACCCATTTAATTTCATACGCCCGAAACTCGGAGTAGCAAGGATCCAAGCCAGGAACTGGACGACACATGTAGTGGTCAGCGACCACAATTCTTATTGAGTAGATCTCACTGGAGGACATGCTTCCTTATCTTACGTGATTATCCTTCACATTGCAGGACTTAAAGTTGAAAATTAGTAACTCATTTCTTTTGTCTCTTTACAAGGATAAATAACGCGCAATACTCCCATGACGTGTTTGGTCGTAAATACCACAAAAAAAAAAAACTGTAGTCAATTTTTGACTGTCACTTTACCTAGGAGAATATTCGTGAAGAAAAACGAGAAAACCTTACCTAGGTTATAAAAAAAAAAATATTTTTTTGGCGGTAAAACTTGTTTTGACGAAAAGAGCAGAACCGGTAAGTTTTAGTTTTCGAGTTTAGAAATCAAGTGCCAAGATGTTTTTTAACTATTTAAGATTTTACTAATTGAACATTTTAAGAAAAATACGCGGTATTTGAGTTGAGCCGAATTACAACACATCAACTAACTAACAGCTGCGTAGCAATTAGTTTGACATTTTTAAATCTTATCAGATTTAAAATCAGCTGATCGCATCACCTTCTTCTTGTTAACAATAACTGGACTACTGAAAAGTTCCAAATTCATTCATTCAATCTATTAAAAACCACTGACATATTCACAACGGACAGCGCCTCAGCTGTTTCGAGCTAATAGCAAATAAAAACGAACTATACTTTTTAAATAACAAATTTTCACTACAACAAGAATAATAGATTTTAGGGTTTTTAACAGAAATTCTCCCCATCATCGTACCAATATTTTTAAAACGGTATTTTCTAAAACAAAATTTTTAACTCCACTAATTTTCTAAATAAACTATTTTTTCAATAAAAACAAATATCTCTGTATGTAAAACAAAAACGCATTGTGCTCTTTTCCATCTGTTAGTTTGCAATGTTTTAAACGGATTTTAATGCGATTAGGCCTAGAAATTAGTTAAGCCAATCTCAACAAGGGTTGAATTAAGCTCGAAACAGGCATGAGCAAGCTTAAACCATGGTCCATGGAAGACCGTAGAGCGTTACCCAGACTCCAAATATATATACAGGGTGATTCGTAAAGTGTTCCAAGACGTGCCAATCGATTCTTTCCTTTTTTAACAGCTGAAGTTTGCAGGGAGGTGAGCTCATATAAAACGTAATAACTTCTGTTCGTAACACAATAGGATGACAAGTAAGGTTTTGATAAAAAAAGTATGTATAACCTTTTTAACAGAACCTCACATGTCTCGATCCATTGGCAAATGTGGCAGGTATGAACATTAAAACTTAAAATTTTTTAAAATTTATTAAGGAAATTTTTTAGGACGGAGGATAAAAAGGTACATTTTTAACCAAAATTTTCAAAAATTTGATATTTTGTTTTATTTTAGAGGAACATAAAAAGTATCTTTAAAAAATGTAATTTAAAATTTGCCTACATGTTTGCAGGAATCAGTGACTAATCATAAATAAATATCGCCCTATCCGTTGATACCATTTTTCTGAAGGAAAACATTCAATCGAAATTGAAAAAAAAAAACATTATTTTAAAGGTAACTCCGAATAGTGTTCTAATTCAACTAAACTTTAAATTAGGAAATGTGCAACTTCCTTGCACTAAGTGATGAATTTTGATTATATTGCGTAATTTTTAAAACTGTATTTATTGTGCGACCCACTCCCTTCTAGTTTTAAACTCTCATCTTTTTATTTAAAAAAAATGTATTTTATAAACCTAAAACTAACATTATAAAAAAGAAAGTTCGTTTAAATGACTTCTTGCGAATGGTCACAGACTTCAAACCTTTTAAAATCAATAAAATAATGCGAGACACGAAACAAATTATTCCTCTTCGTCTTTTATATAACTGAATGGCGGTCTCCACGAAATCTTATAGGAATTATCACATGCAATTCAGCCGTTAAAAATGAAAAGAAATGATTTCGTGAAATTTATCTTTAATTTTATTAATTTTTAGCACACTAGAATAGAAAATTTCCTATTATAAGTAATTCACCTTGTAAACTGATGTTTGTGTTTCAATACCGATCGTTTTCTTTAAACTATATTTTGGTTTATTTTTTTATTTATAGCATATTTACGAAATGAATTCATTTTGTCTGTTCCTTCAATTCTTTGAGATTCAGCGACGCAAAATCATCTTTTCATCCAACTTTGTGTTCTCCTCAGACTATTTAGAATTTATTATACAATATTCTGATGTAAAACCATAATAATGTACGCACAATTGTAGAATTAGATTTAAGTAAATAAAAACTTTTTCTTTGGTCACAAAATCTAAGTTAAGCATTATTTTTCCACCGAAGGAGTATTACTGATTATTTGCTGAGAAACGATAGTAAATACCAATAAGTTATCAGGATCAGTAAAAAAATAAATAAATAAAAGTCACAGTCGAGTTCGAATAAATATTTTATTGTTGACTTAAATGCCGTCTTCATACATTGTTTCACAAAATAACGGAAATATATATACTAATAGCACCAAAAAGTGTTATTGGAAGTATTAATTACGAAAAGAATTTAAAATTTTGACGTGAAAATTAAAAAACAAATTGATAGTATGTATGATTTAATGTTGCTTATGTCTTCAATTCTGCGTTGACGCCGTTTTTGTACTGTCCTTGGAAAGTGCGAGACACTTAATACCGCACTTGAAAAAAGTGAATCAAAGCTTACTTAAAGAGGTAGTGTATTGTACAGCATTAAAAAGGTGTAAAAGAAGTTCTTAGAGAAAGTGAAACCACGAAAGAACCTTACTGAGATTTTTACATATTTTGCATACTTAAAGAAGTTACCTGTTATACCATCCAATTTCATGAAACACCAGAGGTTTCTAATTGTACTCAAATTCGATTATTCCAAGCAAAGTGATTGAAAGATGATTGCATTCTACATACTTTCACTCGTTGGTCCATGTGCTGTTGGTTAATATAAATCACAAAAAAGATGGCAACGACTTGTATTATACAATACAGAGTGACTACTTAACAAAAACATAAAATTATGTTAAAATAAAAAATAAATGAAATAAAAACAAATGAATAATATGACACTCACTACACAAAACATGAAATAATGTTGATTGAAGGAAATCTCATTTTATTTTCATGCATTCATTTACACTGAAGAAAATAAGATCATTTTTATTTATTTATAATTGTTATTTACGTGCGCATAGAAAGACCCATACATGTGCAGATTAAAACAATACTTCTTAAATATAAATTCTCATATTCCTAAATTTTATGTATTTATATATTTAGCCATTTTTTGTCTGTTTATAACAATATCATGGCAAAAAGATTGTAGATTGCTTATAATTTATAGGTATATAAATGCCTATATACATACAAATGTATACTAAACCGAATCTGTGTCAAACAATGTAAATTATAATTTGTATAGGTATGCATCTCCTAAAATTAGTCTGTTATTTCGCAATTGTTCCGAAAATTTAAAAATTCCATAATATTAAAATTTACTTGAAAGATTTAGCCGTTGCTTCAGTTCGCGGGATGTGTCTGTGGTTGTCAATAATAAAAAGTTGTTAGTAATGAACTTTAAGAACACATTTATTTCCAGATAACTTAGAATTATAAGTTTAGTTGCAAAGGAGAATGACAAAATTTGCTTGAGTTTTTCTTGTTTTCTTACCATGTTTCGATTAGTGTGAGTTACTTTGTAAGGGTCTTTTACTTTTATACTTTTTAGTTTATAAAATGCAACATTTGTCTTTTGTTCTTTAAAAAATGTATTACAATGCTATAACAAGGGAAGTTTCATAATAGAGTTAAGAAAGTCATTTGTTTTGAACGCTGCTTTATTTTAAACTCTTCTTTAAGTCAATTACACACAAAAATGATCTCTTTATCCAAAGCAAGCCATAATAAATTAAATAATTCTTCGCTTATCCTTATGTAAAAATGATCAGCTTACGAACAAATCAAGGGAAACGAACATGAATATATTTAAACATTTACTTAACCGTTTACGTTAGTTTTTGTAAAAAAGAGATGAGAACATTTAAAGATATATACTATTCTTTATACTCTCGTAAAAACTCTATTACTTACATAATTTAATAAAAACTATGTCACTTCAAAAACATCCATTTTTATACTTTATACTCTAGGACAGTTAAATTATATACTTTATAGTTAAATTAGGAATAATTATAGTACTTTAAAGCCTTATGTTTAATATATTTATATTTATATATATATACTTTCAATTATCAATTTTCTTTTGTTTTCACTTTAATTAATTTACTTTAAGATTTAGGTAAGAAATTTTAATATGTTGTGATCTGTTAGTTTTATAATAGATAAAAACCACATTTTCCTCTTTTTTATGTTCAAACAGTTTGCTATAATAAGTAAAGATTTTTTTTATAGTATAACAATATCAAAGTGCATTTAATTTACTTACTAAAAGACTTCATTTTTATTAAGGTGCTCGTGTTGAAGAAATGTTTTCGGCTAGAAGCTGAACAACTTAATGGTTTCATATCATTAGAATTCAAATATTACTTTTTTTTTTGTATTTTTTCGTGAAAAAGTCAAAAGCTGAGTGTGGTAAGTTATGCGAAATTTTTAAGTTATAATTAACGATAATCGTTTAAATGTTGTAACGTTATTACTCTGGCTATTTTCTGAACATTCCATGCTATGACGCTGTCTTTTTTTTCAAAAAAGAATAAATTTATTATACTAGATACGCGGAATAAGGTTCGTAAACGATTGTACTAGATGCAAAGCTATTCAATTGAGTTACTTCAATATAACTAGTGCAAATATCTACATATTAACTTCAACATTTGTTGTACTTAGTTCTACCAAGTTTTCCGCGGGAAAAAAATTCGTCAAAGGAACAAACTAGGATTTTCTAAAAAAAAGAGGAAACCAAAGTCCTAAAGTGTTCCATTCTACTTCCTTCCTAAGATTCCTTAACTATTCTAATCTACTTATATTACGCCCTGGAACACAAACCACTGATCAACATTAAACTGACCCACAATTGTACTACTCAGCGATTAATTTTTAGTGGGTTCAGCATACTATTCAACGATTCAGGGGTTTCGTCTTAACTTTACGAATAAGGCGGCATACGTAGACTTTTTCTGTTGACTGGATAGGAGAAGTGAACTGAAGTAAGATCTTATGTTTAAATTATTCGATTTCTATCAAGAGTTTTGAAAAACCTTCTGTTATTAGATGCATATTGTCTTAATCGGAAGCATGTTCAAGTCAATAAAGAAGTCGTCGATACGTTTGCAATATGTAGAAGATGGCGCCTATCTAGATTTTTATGAAATATTATTCATTATGTAATTTATACATATTTTGAAATAAAAAAAAATTTAACCTAAATGGCATAAAATTGTCATGATGAAGTTAATTCTAGCCTTTATATTAAAAAAAAATACACAATTTTTTTTTTATATAGGTAGAAATAAAAATGAATAATTAAACCATCGTTATGTGCTTCCCAGACAAATATAAATTTGGTATAAGGGGCGCACATAAGAAATATTATTGGTTATCCTTCCTTGACATTAGTTTTTACTTGTTTTTTGCTTAACGAATGTTTTAATCATCCTCTTAAATTCAAAAGTACTGCGAGCGTTTTTTATGTTTTCTGGCAAATTATAGAAATCTACAGCAGAGTAAATCGGGTCGTATCTAGTCTGTTTGTCCTTGGTGCAAGTAGGTTATAATTTTAAAAGTGAAATTTGAAGTTATAAATTTTTCAATTCATTAAGTAGACCACGTTTCAATTGATCGAATAATAGTTTTTTTATTTTAAAAGGTTCCAAAGAAAAAAATATTATTATATCTTTGCGAGAAGTAGAAAAAAAAGAAATACAAGTGCAATTAATGCATTAATTGAAAATGAAATATAAAACAAAACCAATTTGTCAAAAATTTAACGTTAGACCACTATCAAAATCACTTTCGAAATTGAAATTCAAAAAGAGTATAGTCTGCAACATTCAATTTCGTATTCCGATTTGAAATTGGAATAATTGGATTTTAGATTGACTTGAAAATAAAATCAAGTTGATAAACCGGAACGTGTGACCACAAATATACGCCCATATTGTGATTAGCGAGTCCAAACGTAAAATTTCTTGCGATTTGAAACATCGCCCTACCGTGATGGCGAATAAAAATATTCTATGGCTTTCGACTTTCGTATTACGACTGCACTGGCTTGTTCAACACGCGCCGAATGCTCGATTTTTTAAACATAATAGGGGCAATAAAAATAAAGAAACGAGAGTTTCTTGCATTCTCATTATATATAAAAGTGAGAGCTACTTGTTCAAAAGGAAAATTATAACCTATAGATGGTAAATTGCGTTAAAAAAATAGGACTATAAATATTAAGTTAAGATTGTGCAATAAAAGTATTAATGAATAACAATCTAAGTAAGTAGAAACAGTATTTGTTGGAAATTAAGGATAAATTCACAAAACTTGTGCTAGTATTTAAACAGACAAGTATGAGCCGTGCAAGTTCGGCACAAATGGTTTTTTAGATTACCTTGAAATAATTTATTTTCGTTTAGGAATTAGCTATTTCATGTTCTTATCTCCCGCTAGTATCATGCTAATGATCGTTTTTTTCAAGATATTATTATTAAAAGTTCTACCTAAATTGTGAGAAAACACAACAAAATTAAAAGCTTTACCTTATTTATGGCTCACTTCATTTTAAAAAATAAGCCGAAGACGACTCAAAAAATAACTTTCAGTGCTGACAGAAATAGCAGCTGTGATTTAAAAAGTAAAGAAATTTAAGTAATTTATTATTTTTGTCAACTAACTTGTAAAAACAAATTCAAAAAGAAGTAATAATATCTCGTTTACAATGCTGTGCTATTTCTATTACTCAGTATAATTTCACTTTTATCATTTAAGTGGTACTTGGCTCTTAGCTAGTTACTGTTCAACTGGTAAAAATGCAGTGATATCAATGTGATGGGGATATATTTTAACTAATTTGCACCAATAGCTAGATTTAATGGGAATCATTTCTAAAAGCTTGATCACATGTACTATTCCTGTGGCCACCACTGTAAAAACCTTAATTCAAGGAGTATACTAAAAAAAATAACTTTCTTTCGGATTCACATAATAGGATCGATTGTCACATCAAGCAATTTAATAAAACCCATCTCCCAATAATAACATTAATTTGTTGGATAGAGTGTTTGTTATTAATAAATCCACTACACATGTATATTGGGTTTATAATTTATCTTTTGTATGTATAAAAAGTCCTCAGTCTCACGGAGAGACCTTTTTGTATTCAGTAATATTACGCCTTATTCTGTAAATTGTTTTGCATTTGACAGGCCTAACAACGATATAACAAGTATATGTAGTGTGCTAGTGTGCAGTGTATATTCAAAATTATATAGCTGAGTAGTAAAAATTAACATCACAATTAAATCAAATGACAAGGGCTTGCTTGGATTTACAGAATTTTATTACAACTAGCACGGTTCTAAGAATCTCTATGCCCAGAGTTAAATCTTAATTTGAAAATTGTTTTAAGTTCGTCAACAAACGGTTCCATTCTTCCAGTCTCATAACTACACACAACTTTTAATAAGTGATTTATGTGAAGGAAGAAAATCTTGATTTGAATTGAGTGTGAATATTTTTTTTAATTGCAAGAAGTGCACTACGAAAATTTTCTAGACTACCCTATGAGATATCAGTTCAATAAGACGGACAAGATTTAGAATGCAAATATGGCACTTCTGAATAGAATTAAAATGTGGCACACAGTTTTCGTACCATCAACCTATATTTTGTTGCCATTTTATGGTAGAAAAACAGACTTTACAAATGAATGGTTCTTCATATATTATGAATTATATCACAAAATACCAAAACTGCGGGCTTTGTGACGCGCATGAAACCTAAAATAATTACGTTTTTGTTAAATCAAAATTAAATTTAGTACATACATATTTGCCAACACCGGTTTAAACTAAACCAACTTAGCATTAACACTAAAATCGCTCTTAGAGTGTTTCTATAATATTTCTTGATTCAGATTCTGAAGTATCCTTATTACAGTTAAACTTAAACAGTGGTAGATTTAAAAAAAAAAGTCTTACTAAATTATCTAATGAACCACTTAAGTTTTCAAACAACTCAGGAAAATGTACAAATTAAAATTACTTGGCACTAAACTTATCGCGATAAACAATTATTGTGAATAATAAAACAGGTAAAGATCGCATTTAAGTACAAAAACATATTTTTTGCCATACTGTGAAATATGGAACCAATCGAGCAGAAATAAAAATCAAAATCAAGTACCAGGTGCAGCAAATAAAAAGTGTTATCTGATTAGATCTACCAGCGGTTGTTCGTTTTGAAAATCAACATTTAAAGTACTTAGTAATCACAAATATTAACTAGTTTGTTATCACGTTTCAATGAGGCTGTAAGTACAACAAATTTAACATATTGCGAATAAGATTAGATACCTATATAATATGCCTATGAACACTATATAGAAGAACACTTAGAATTGCTCAATTGCTCAACATTTTTACGATATCGTTAATTACCAATTTAAAAATTATACATATGTAATGACAAATATATTTGAAAGAGTTTATTTATTTTTTATTATTAATTTTTTTTAAGGGAGCATAACCAGCAGCTTACTTTTTAAAAAAGACTTTCAAGAATATATTATTACTTTGTTTCACTAAATTTTGTTAACTTAAGTTTCAACCTCGAAAGGACGAAAGAATATATCTATGAACTAGGAGGAATCGGTAAAATCAACGAAAACAAAAACGAAACTCAACAGAACGGCACTAGTAACATCTAAAGGCAAATACAAGAGAGAAAAATATTAAAACGAGGTTAACCGGATAACTAGTAGAGTATAGTAGAATCTGGAAGAAGATTTATTCATATATACTAAAAAATAATAATGCATACCCTTAAAGTGTATCAATTTCCGCTCGAAAAGATATAAGGTTATTTAAGTGAACAAAACATCACTGTTGACTAGATTTAAGAAAATAAAAAAAAAAAATAACAATTCGTCATTACCTCATCTTACAGATTGTGAAATAAAATCGATTCTCACAGAAAAGTTATCCGAAAAGTATACGCACAAAATATAATCGTGAATTTCAAAAGGATTTTTATTATTTTGTTTGTTTCTTTTTTTTTATATATATAAAAAATAGTTTCGAGAGTAGTTTTAAGAAATATTACATACATATCTCGATAGTAAAAATTTTCAATTCTTATATTTCATATAAAAAATGAATATAATAAATAATTTAGCGATAGATTTACAGGATTAATTAATTTGAACTTAAACATCAACAACCATTTTCTTATGTATATCCGTGTTCCCGACCACCGAACAAAATTCATCAAAAGATATTTTACCATCTTCATCTTTGTCAGCGAAGACGATTGTTTTGTCTACAATTTGTTGCAGTTGTGTGTCTTTAAGATTATTTCCTACCATCATTTTCAGCACCTGCAACAAAACAAATACGGTCAGGCTTTGCTAAAAAGACACTACACACCATTTAGAAGCAATTTAATTTTTTTTTAGCGACATAGAAATTTCGGATATTCAAAAAGCAAAAAAAAATAGCAAATAAAGCACACTCATGAGTTTAATCGAAAAATGGGATAATTGTTACGTTGCCCATTCAAATTAAAGAGATATTTTTTCAAATGTCTATAGATTAATCCTCACATAAACTGAACTTAGAATTTGAAAAGCTGATAAAGTAAACCTTTGAAAAAGAGTGTAAAGCAGCGAAAAAATTAACGTCTTTGCCACAGATTCTATTCCAAACCACAGATCTTAATTTCAAATAGATTAAAAAAATATCAAAATTGCATAACCTGACTACCCGCGAAATGTTAAAACTATAAATCAAAAAGTCCTAATTCCAAATGACGATATCAAGGGATCTATGGCTTTAATAATTGAAACCGCAAGAGAGAAAATATGTAAGAAAAAATTTGATGCGACTAAAAACTGTCATAATTTTTAACAGTGACTCAAACAAACATGATGTCCAAAAATAATTAAGAGAATAATATTTGTACACTGAAACACCATTCAACAAACTCATTCAACAACTTAACAGCCTCTTAGTTGTGAAATGCATCAATTTGTGGGATCGTAAATAGACTAGAAACTGCGATATATATTAGGCGGAATCCAAAAAAATTCTGTCAACAAAGAGTCAGCAGACAGTGTACTATAAGTTGATGTGTTTTGAGATTCTTGTTTTGTCAATTATTATAAGAATAACAAGATCTCACTTGAAATAAATTTTCTATAAATGTTTCATAGTTTATAGCTGTCTATTTGTGTTCTCTAAAGCTCAGAAGAAAGAATTTTTTAAACAATAGACATTTTACGTTTAAGAGACATTAAATATGAAAGTAAATTTGTATTGGTGTGTAAATAAGTCTCAAAATAAATTCAATAAATTCGAATTCTGATATTAAAAAAAAAATACAGTTTCTTTAGATTGCAATGTTTTCTAAAGAATAACTAAAAAAATTTAAAAACGCCAAAATTTCGACAAAATAAATTTAAAAAAATATTCCAGTATGTATACTCTATTAAACCGAAACGACACGTGTAGGATTAGCGTTAAAATAAGTTGATATTTTTGTCATTAATTTTCTAAATGGTTCTTCTTCTTAAAAAAAAAGGTATAATGAAAATATGCCACTCATACATCACTATTATTAATCATTCAGGGACTAAACGAAGAACAGATGTCTGAGTAGTTTTTTTTTAAATTTCGTTTTAACAAAGTGTTTTATGTGAACGCCGCAGGTTGCCATAAAATATAATTTATTTTGATACATATCATAAGAAAAGAAATATTATAAAACAGATTTATTAATTTAATAATTTCCCCATGTAAAATAAGCGCGAGATCACAGTCACAACACAGGATTTCTTCTAAAGAAAAGAATTCAGCAAAAACTAAGTGCTCAACGAAATAACATTTCAAAAGACGTTCGTCTGAGGACACAGCAAAAAAACAAAAAAGAAATAATAATCTCAAAGGCATATGACATTATTGTGGTGACTTAAATTTCCCCTACGAAGTTCAAAGCATTTCTGACTAAAAACATGAGTTTCTTGGATAAGACATGCGAAAGAAAGCTCGGCGCTAGCTAATTTTCGACTAATTTAACTCAGACGAAGCATGCTTTAGAACGCTGCTGGTGTTATTCTGCGTTGTTGGCATTATGTCAACAATGCTTTTCATGAGATACTCAGCTTAGTGTAAGCCAGCTTTTTGTGATATGATTTTTGCGAGATTCTTGAGTCTGTAAAAAAAATTAAAGTATGTCTTACCTGAAACAGTTCACCATTTGATATGTAACCGTCATTATCCATATCGTAGATGCGAAATGCAAACCGTAATTTCGATAATTTATCGCCTTTTACACTAAATTGGGATACACCTTGAATAAACTCTTTAAAGTCCACTTCTCCATTTCCATCTGCATCAAATATATCAATTACACGCTGCACAAGAGGATTCTGTTGCAGTTCCGGTAATGACATAAATTCATCAACACTTAATGCACCCGAGTTATCGAGATCAAGTTTTCGAAAACGTTTACCCAGACGCCGGATTTCATCCGCGTCAACTGCAAAGAATAGAAATGTAACATTTAGTCATTCATAAATTGCCAAATTATTTAATAAGTAAATAGAACAAATGCTGTGTGGTGAAGATCACAGTGCAGAACTGACATGACGAGCCAATTATGTGAAAATTATTTACATCGACCAAAACTGGTTAACATTTGCAATTAGGGTGACAAACAAAGAAAAAAAAATTTGTCATAGCCTGGGGTTCAAAAACAGCCCATAAGTAAAAGATTAGTCATGCGAGAAAAACTTCTGAAAAAACTTTAAGGAGGTAATTTAGTCTTCACATATTTGTATAAGAAATGTTGAGAACTTCCTGAATCTTTGTAACCCAAAGAAATGGGGGAATGATCTTAAAGGGCAATCTCAAGTTTTATACCCGCAGATGTACAAAATAATTAAATAAATGCCATTACAAAACCTCAAAGGCAGGCATAGCATAAATTCTAGGAAGGCCCTAAATCATTGAAGACTACCTGCGAGATATTTTAAACTTAATTGTGAGCATTAAGAAATATTTTATAGCATTCACGTGCATACCTCCGATGTTCTTGTAATTTATCGCGAACAATTTGTTCCAACGCCAAGTTATGTGAAAATTATTTCGACAGGATTACTTCAAATAAAATTCATGAATCCCGTTTTCTTTAATTGGAATGTTAATTTTGAACCGTTCATTTGAATATTATCTTAATTACTGTGTAACAAATTGTCGACGACGCTACGCGCTATGGTCAAATTTGCAACATTGTATAACAAGAATCTGTTGATATTTCTTCAATTTATATTAATTGTCGATTCTATTTTCAATTCAATAAATTTTCCAATTGAACGATGCAGATTAGTCGAATTTGTTGACTAGAATAAAATGATTATTAGGAATAATCGCGAAGCGCTGCGATAATCCAAAAGTTATAATTATGTACAAACATTATATGCAGTCAATTATAAAGGAATTAAGGAAAGGATTAAGAGAAAGTTTGAGTGTCTATTTAAAATGATTCGCGGATAAAACGAGATAATTGCTAATGATATCTTTCAAAGTTAAAACTGTTTAAATTAAGAGCTAAATTGACTTCACACCGACAACAGCAGACAGAAGCGAAATGAGATGTGCTTGCGTTCGCTTTTTATGATAACCATGAAAAGTGAGGTGACAAAAACGACTTGTACCCTTTACGTGAAAAGAATTTAAGAGCTATGGTAAAATTGTTGGATCATTTCCAATGAGTTTCACGACTAACTTTGAGAAATTTAATGAATTTTGTTGACTTTTTAAAAACCCTTTTTAAAAAATATACATTTCATCTCCATATTATTATAAAAAAAAAATCTGATCACGTTTCAAACTGAACTCTAGCAAACCAACCCAAGCGCCCACATTTTTTCTACAAAATATATTTAAAGGATGAAGGAATGAATATCTACTTGAATACTAAAATCACTCACAGAGTAAAATTAGTTTATTAGTTTAGGTACTGGTTAATTTCTTTACTCTGGGAACCGGAAAATCGGGGATAGGCTGGAACCAAGTAGGAAAGCAAATCCATGTTCGTTAGATCCTTTTGATGGACTACCACAGAGCCACATGCACTTAATTATGATAATGAAAGGGAAACTTTAAAAGCTTGCAATGCGTCGAACAGCACTGTATCAGCTGAAATTTGAGCCTAGTTGCATTATAGCTATTTGGTTTCTGAGCACACATCAAACGATGTTTATTTCTCTTTGTGAACATTTCCAGGATAATTTGCAATTATTCATCGGCAAACAAGAAAAGAATCCCGACCTGATGTAATTAGCAATGCCCAAATTTAGTTTAAAAAAGTTACTTAAACTCAGTCATTGAACGCAATGATGAAAAGGAAATTTTTGCCAAATAAAATTTTTTTTTTAGCAATTGGCATATCTATTCAGAAAGTAAATGGATAATTATATTATGTCTTTTTAGATATTTCAACAGATTACAGACATCCCAGTATTTTGGACCCTTTTAAAACAGTTTTTAAATAAATTGCCCAATTGTCTTTATGTACAAAACTTCTATAGATTTAAAGTAGGTTTTAAAAATTAAATTGACGTTCATCGGAGTTGCCTGTAAAAGGCGGAATCCATATGACACAAAAGAATGCCCTCCTGAGAGCCATTTAGCTCATAAACGAAATAAATATTACTATACTTCAATCGCGTTTTGTATTGATTTGATCCAAAACAGCAAATATTTATTACTTTACTACTTGTTCTTAGGCTACATATACATGAGAAGAATACGATTGTATTTTATAAAGTTAAATTCACTTTAAAATTACGACCAGGAAATGAAAGAAAGAAATAAATAAGAAAATCCAGGATAGTGAATTGAAGAATTTTAATAGATTTGCATTAAAACAAAAAGTTGGATTTCTTCTGAGAGACTGAATACAATATCAAAATTTAAATTTCATAAAATAATTATTACATAAAATCAAATTACACAACACAAACATTTAATCTAAATGAATATGAGTATTTAAAATGAATAAAAGTATCGGAAGATATATTTTTGAAATAAAATTATGGAATTAATTTACATGTAGTTATTGCTTTAGAGTACGAAATTATTATGACAACCTTATTTATGCTGTGCTCTTCCCACTTATTCTTCAAGTACACCCAAAAAACTTTTCTTTCTACATTAAAAAACTTTATAGCCTCGGAATGCACGAAGGCCAGAAACCATAAAGCAACAAAATAAGTCATATAAAGTTTGTTTTCTTGAAAATAATTCTGCTGGCTTTTGCTTGTAAAAGTTGATTGAAATAAAAGTAGAGTTGAAATAACATTCGTTCACTTAATGGAGATAACGAAACTTTACCTCGAATTACTCGGAGCTCGTTCATACTATTTGGGCTTACTGTTCTGTCCATATAAGGTGTGGGGCAAGGCACATTTAATTGCTACATCATTCTGTTTTCTAGGAGTGTTCTGGTTAAGGATGACGTGCTTTATACTAATTAGGGGATAATATAAAAATAAAACTAAAAAAAATAATAGGTACGAAAAGAAAGTTGTAATCAAATGATTAGTAAATGAAAAATTAGTAAACGCAATCTCACTTTTACAACTTTAAGCTCTTAGCTAGATAACGTATCCGTTTCGAAATTCCATTAAAAAAACCAAATGTTTCCCTTGCTTGAAAAAGGTTCAAACCCTTTATATCACGCGAAAAGAAAAGAGGTGAAAGTAAAAGAAAAAGACTCTCAACCCGCCACAATTTACTTATAATAACTCATCCTCCATTAGCTCATGAACTTTTTACTACATTTTTACTATGGTCAACCTTGCCTGGTGAAATCAGACAATCACAAACATCAATTGCTGGACATGAATTTTTTTATTGAAAATTCGTTGCAAACCAAAGCAAATTAAAAGCAAGGAAAAAAATCCTTAATAGGGGTAGAACATGCACCCTAAGTCGTTATGACCATAAAATCAAGGGGAGGATTGTTCCCAGAAAAAGAGCAGAAACCTTAGTCACGACAATGAAAGCTTAAGGTGTTACCACAATTGAGCAGCTTTAACAAAAAATCACGTTTCCGATTATACTATAATGTATAATGGCTTTGTTCTTTTTCATACAAATTCAGTTTCGGAATTTGCAAAATACAAACATTAAAATAAAACATTTTCCCAAACTGGTGTAACTAATTACAATAAGTGATACTGGTCAATACCTCAGTCGAATGTGGAAATGTAAACCAAAGCGATGAGGGTTGTGCACTTTTTTCTGCCCCGTTCTTGTGGGTTAATTAATGAATATATTACAAATAAATTTTGCGTATACATTCATTGGATCAAGATCTTGATGTATTTGAACATTGAAACATTAATCAAAAGACGGAAATGTTTTTCTTTTGGTATTTGATTTGGTTAGGAAAACCAAAAACGTATTCAATGAAATTTGAGCCTATAAGAAGCTATAAGCAATATATTTCTTCAGTTCGACAGCAGCGTGAAGTTTGTTTATTTTTAATGATCAAATTTTATAGTCTTCATGGCAACAAATTGAAATATATGTATAATCCCATTGCCCAAACTTCGTAAATTAAATTTAAATTTAATATATCGAACCGATAATTATGCAAGGTTTGAACAAAATCTATTAAGAACTGCGGCAATTACAAAGCGTGGTAACAAGATCATTATAAGAAATGAATGCAAATTCCCATCTCCTTAAGACCCCACAATTTCGATACACGGCTTAGAAATACTTTTTGTGAATATTTGTATACGCCATATTTGGTCAATCGAAAGAAATACGAAATATATTGGATCCAAACGAATTTTACCTAAGGGAAAGTTGGCCCTACCTCCCCGTCTCCTCCTTAAACGATTCCCGGAAATTAACCGAAATATCTAACATGAATTTCGGTAATATATAAGCTTTTTTTAATGAATACAGATTATGTTGTTTGTCTGTCTGTCGTCAGAACTTTATTACTCCATTTTTTTAAAAATTTTTAAAGACATTTTTATGATTCTTTAAGTACGAGCCACAAAGACGGCGACGAGAAAATTGTTGGGAAATACATATTTATTTTTTAATGTGTCATTAACACGGATATTACCAAGAAGTATTTTCAAATGCTTCCAATGCGTTCAAATAAATCATATAACATTTTTTTATTTTAACCACATGTACTGTTCTTCTTAAGCTATAAAGTTGTTTTTATTAAACTGTTGCATATTCACACAAACTTCAAGTTGTATTAGTTTATTGCTTTTGCAAATCAATAATTTAATTTTTGTTTGTTAAAGAACTTTTTTACCATACTTCATTTACTCTTCTCGGTTTTCCAGTATTCCCTGAAATACGTAGGCAAGAAAATGAGCAAAAAGAAGAGTTTGCAAACCCCTTCTGTAGTTACATGAAGTTATCGAGAAAGGCGCACTCACTATAGGGTATATATCATAATTTAATTTCTATGCGACAGCAAAATCGATTTAGGAAGATAAATCTTCTTAAATTTGTTAAAAATGCATAGACATTTTTAAAGATTTAAACTCAATTTTACAAATTTTAGTCTTGTTAAGTACTTTTACTGAGGAGTAATGGATATCATTAAGATAAACAAAATGTAATGAATGAATGTAATTTGTTATTGACATTTATAACAAATTCCGAGCATAAGCAATAAACAAATTGTAATTATACAAGTCCTTGAAACCCAAGTCTTCACATTAAATATACAATGGTCACAACTTTTCGTTCAAATATAATACAAAATTTGCTTCAGTCATACTACCTTCCTTCAAGGGGTATAGTAGTGTTTTGTGCCTTCTCATATCATTTACAATAAGCTACGTTTATAAGTTAAATTATGTAGTTAAGTTTAACGATAATTTAGTGTTTTGGTTTAACATAACTTAAAGTGTTTAATTAAATGGAAAATATACGAAAACAAATAAATTTCGTATAATTGATGTTTTTGGCAAGATGAAAGAAATTAGTGAAAAAATAAATCATTGTTCGAAAAAGTATGACAAATTAAATTTAATTGCTTCTTGAGTTGCCCTTGAAATTGTTACCGTAAGAATATGTATGTATAAAAAAAAATTAAATCTTCCTGTCGAAAAATATGCGATAGAAAGAAAAGCAGCTTTAAATCCATATTTGACGACTAATTAGAATAGACAATGCATAAAGTGATCTCCATTTTAAACAAATTCAATAATAAGGAGAAAATCCTAGTAGTTGTTCATAACGTCCTTAAAAAATCGCTTTAAATAAATATAAATAATAATTATAAACTAAAGATTCCACCACTAACGATTAAACGAAAGTCAGAATTTCCGAATTTCCTAGATTTTTTGCGCACGGCCACTGTATACCATTAAATATTTTTTGTACACGAAATGAATAAAATAAAAGCAAAGTTGGATTCGGAAATACGCTCAACGAAAGGCTCGAAGTGAAAAGAGATCTCTTTTGAAACATTTAAAATATATGCACTTGGTTGATGATAGTAATACTATTTTCCCACGTGTAATAAAAGTGAAATAAATACAGATTTACTTAATTTTACGTGATCACTTTAAATAAATTCATGTATTTAAAACACTCGTGATCGCGTGAAATAGCCAGCTCTAGTCGGAGTGGTAGACCTGAAAAGGAAATATTGATCTTAGACGCAACGCTCGCAAGTCTTCACAAGCCATCGATTTCAGGTATTGGAATAGCTTCCGAATCCCGACTTCAATCCAATTAAACACGTTTAGTTTGAGTTTAAGATCTATGGAACAGGGTAGAAAACGCATGGACCAAATACAAGTTTTTAAATGCGAACATTTAATTGATTCCATGCCAAGAAGAGTA
Source organism: Machimus atricapillus (assembly GCA_933228815.1). Classification (NCBI taxonomy): domain Eukaryota; kingdom Metazoa; phylum Arthropoda; class Insecta; order Diptera; family Asilidae; genus Machimus; species Machimus atricapillus. The sequence continues at coordinate 42,190,376 of OW121786.1, read as the reverse complement.
AAGGAAGTCATTCGCGCAAAGAGGCCACCCAAAATACTTAAAATGTAAGGATAATTTGGTTGCAATTTAGAGTAGTTAATGGTTAAAAAGCTAATTTTAATTCTCCGGCTTCTTCCTTTTTTTTAAAAAAAAAAACTATTTTAAAATAAATTTAAATTGTTAAAACTACAAACATGTTCTATTCTTTTAATAAATCATTGGATTGGGTTTTCAAATATATATTATAAGCGGGAATAAAAACAAATGATGTGCAGTATCCTGCAATATTTTAATAATGAGTTGAGTAACAGCATTTAATATTTACTTTAAAAAGAGACTCAATATTATCTTCAAAAAGAGACTATTTTTAGGAAAGGTGACAATGTTTCCTTTGTACGAAAAGAAATGTAACGTGTCACAAATGCGGAAACTTCATACTGTATGTAAGCAAGATACATATGTATGTCTTTATCAACATTCCAGATTTGCCTACATTACATACATATTTCAAAACTGATCAAAATTGGTTAATGCGGGGTGAAAAATTGTGATATGCATATTCTTTTAAAGTGAAGCGCCATTAAACGAATATTGGCAGTAATATGTATGTCAATCGAAACTGGTTTATTGTATTTATGAAAAACTACAAATCTAAAACATGGAAATCACAGCCCAGCTGCTCAATAATTTATAAACTTGAAAGGCATAGTTTCTATGCTAAATATGTATCAAAATAAAATGTACCCTCCTCTATTTTTGAAATTTGTGAGTCATCATGAGAGACCCTGTTAATGAATATGAAACGTTTTTTAGCAGAGACATATTTTAAAATTCGGCTTCACGTGACAAACATCAACTTGGCTACCAAAAAAGATTCTCGTATTCGAGTTTCACAATAGGACTCTGTTTATGCCATGTAAAAGGTTTTTAATTTGTTCTATATAAACATATTTTTAAATACGGAACCGCTTTGGAGTTTTACTAAAAAAAACCTTTATGAAATGAGTGTGAATTATATGGCGGAGATATAAGTTAATTACATGTATTAATTTACGAAAAAACACATTTCACTTGGTAATATTTTTTTTAATATAAAATCAGGTTCAGACAGCTGAAGTTTGCTTCCGATTTGTTGTTGTTTGTTACCGATTAAAATTTTTTCGATTTTTCCAAATTAAAGTGTATAATGCAAAAAAGCTCTTTAGCATAGTGCAAAGATCACGGGGAACTGTCAAGGGTCTTCCGCTTCCGACTTTAAAATCACATGCTCTTGTAGCCAATGAAGAACAATGCTAATAGCAACTGGTAGCTGTTTTATTTTCTGTACGTGTAAAGAGAAGCGCAGATTCGCTTGGTCACTGAGAAATCTTAACCGCAGAACAAGTGCTGGCAGCAGATTATGCTAAAATCCTCACAACCGAAAATTATGTGAAAATTGATCGGCGCTGGTTTTATCTCCGGAGGGCTGTAAGATTACTCAGCGGGGCTCGCTCGGGCATCAAAAATAGTAGGCAAGCATTGTCGTTCCTACGCTGGCCGAATCTCGTTCTTTCGCGTATTACTTATACCGCGCAAGCAGCAGTTTAAATTGTAAACAAAATTATCAAAAATACACCTCCAAGCGAGCGGCTAATTTTACATTCGGAGCGATTTTCTGCAAATATTGTCATTAGGCTTACGACCACACAATCGCACACCATGTGGCATCGCAGTAGCTTTCTCTTCCTCCTTTTCTTTTTTCTTTTTTTTTTTGAAAAAGTTCAACCGACTCAAGGCCGGGAATTATATAAATACGCAAAATTCGTGAAAAGTAATAACCAAAATTGTCAAAAAATGCGGGTCGCTACAGAGGCAGCCCGACAATAAGCCGCGAGGCGGAGTAATGTAAACACCTGTATGAGAGATCTAAAAATAAACGTTATTGTAACAGGTGGGTCTTGGCTCTTTGATGTTCGCTAGAGCCTAGCTGCGTGTCCATTTACTGTGGCACGACGATTTTCTGATTTTCTGGCGCGACGACTGATTCATGAACCGAAAGGGCATGCAAATTTCTAGACCGTAGGGCTATTTGGCGAATGGAATGCTCCACGGCCCGGGCTAACTCTAGCGCGGACGAGGCCCGAGCACAACAAAAACGAGCTCCGTCGCGGCAGAGCGCTCGAAAAATCTTCACCACTCGCATTTTTGAGGCTAGTATAGCTATACAGTTATCATACTTACAGTTGGAGCACATCTCCATGGGCAAAGATGTTTCATTACCCTGAAAAAGGAAAATAAGTTAGATCCAGGCGCAGACGGACGTGCTACTTTAGAGCAGGTGCGAGCCCTCCGCGGGGAAAAAATCGCAAATCTAGAGCACCGAGAATTATCTGGTTTTGAATGTGACATTTCGCTAGTTGCCATTGAATTTTTTGCTCATTTTCCCCGACGGAGAAGTGCTCGTTTCTAACAACAATCGCACAGAACGGGCGGCCGAAATTACCATTTTGATTTAGTTTACTATTTTATGCACTACGATAAATCTATACACAGTCACTACTTTCTAGTTCATTTGATTTTTGGTGTCAAATTAAATAACTCATCAAGAACTCACGATTATGAAGTTCGATATACAAACTAATCGACAATGGCTGCAGAGGAATTGCCATACTTAACACCAACTTACCGACCATATCGAAATGATTTGGAACTTAATTTAACCGCGGGTTTTTAAAATTTGGAACATTTCTTAATTTGAAATTTTACTTCATCTTAAAATAGAATGAATGTAGTTAAAAATAAATTATTCAAATTTTTTTCTTTTTGTCTTTATAAACAATATTATTATTAATAAATTTACTTCGTTAAAATTGAAAATGGGTCCAACTGGCAAAAGTATTTTATGTATTTCTAAAAAATGAGAAACTTTAAATACGAGGAACTTAAATGAAAAATTTAGAAACTATTTCAAAAACTCAAATAGCTCTACATGCATGGTATCGCTTCTCAAAACACTGCTTTTTAAAATAATTCACAGTACTTTTTGAGACGACGGAAAAATCAACTTCTCTTTGCAAAATTATGGGAAACAAAATTGAAAAATTTTTTTATTGTTTTCTAATTTGTACATTAAAATGTAACAATAAATTCAAATACATGCCTTATTTACTACAATTTGTTTTTTAGTCTTGGATACGAAATTAAACTTCGCATTCAAATCCAATTTTTATAAACCCCGTCTTGCACCCTTTTAAAAAATTGGTTCATTTTTAATCTAATTTATATAAATCATCCTGGAATGTATTTCACGTTGTTTCAGGAAATCATTTTGTACTTCGGCAAAAAAACCGAATCGAATTATTTTAATGTTACTATACATAAGCGGAAAAACTAAATGTGAGCAGTCACTTAAGTTATTTAATTTAATTTTTCTTACATTCCCCAAAATATGTAAATCCTATATATCGAAACATGCTAAAGTTATGTGAACATTTTGAAAATGTAGTCCAAAAGTAAGAAAGATGCTGGTTTCTTAAATTTTATTTTATATAAATGAATCTTACCGAACGCCGAACCGCCATGCTTAATTTAATTTGAATTTAAGAGAAAAACCAAGAAAGAAATAAAGCCAACAGAGCACTTTTTCACCAACTATTTCTTTAAACGTCTTTTTTCGCCATTTGTTTTCCAAGAGTTGCTACGATGTGGAACGTATTTTGAAATTTGGAATTGCGCAGGAATGACGTGTCGGCTGTGCAGTCTTCCGGGGGTCGTTGCAGAAGGAAAAACAATTTTTCTCAGCAGCCGTACACAACAAACACTCAACAGTATGGCGAGCGATTTGACAGATCTTGTAAAGTTAGACTACGAAATTCATCGGTATTCCAGCTACTCGACATGCTATTTGCCAGAGTAAGTAGTGACCAACAATATTTCAAAATAAAATTTAGTGAAATGTGTAAAGATTGGCCCACCCCAGGGCGGATTTCTGTCAATTGTTTACCCAGCAAGTGTTTGCTTAAGATTAGTTTTTACTGTTATAACACGTCTCTTTCTCATAAATATTTTTGGGTGTACTGTTATCTGAAACTGTGTCTCCTTGAACTTTACCCTGGTGTTGCGAAAATATCTGCAAATTGCGCCTATAGATGTTTTTTGCAGGAACATTTTGCAAGACTGTCCCAGCAATCAGTCCTCACGATGGTCCTCCAACACGAACAATCCTCCGCAATTTTTGACCTTAAAATTAAAGCGGCCCGCTATTGTGAAGCGCATTAAATTTGGGAAATTCGAGAAATCTCACGTGTGCAACTTGAAGAAATTTAAAGTTTTCGGCGGCCTTGACGAGGAGCGAATGGTGCTGCTCCTCGAAGGGTATGAGTTATTTTCTGAGATGGTGTACAGATTTAGAATTACGTAATTTACATTTTTTAGAGGTTTGAACAATGATTCCGCCCCCGAAACGTTCAATCTTCGCCACACTTCCGACTACGGCGAGCGGCTCCCCATACTCTATATCCAGATTATGCCACTGCTTTCATGGGGACCTAGTTTCAATTTCAGCATCTGGTACGTGGAGCTCCATGGCCAGGACGATCCGATGTTTATGGGAACCAGCTTGAAGAATTACAATCGGGTAGGGCTTATTTAGACGAGCCAAATCTACTTTTACTATTGTACGGCTTCTTGCAGGTCCGCGAAGTGGAAATTATACGACTCTGTCTGAAGCACTTCCGTCAGCAGGGCTATGACGCAGCGTTTAGTGCCCTTCAGGAACAAACTAGCATTAGTCTCGAGCATCCTACGGTGAGTGACTTGTACAAATGCTTGGTGAACGAAGGGGACTTTAAGAAAACCGAAGACCTCATTGCTCGGTGCATTGAGGATGGACTGATGGATGAATTCCTGGCTAAAAACGAGTACCGACACTCTTGGAAGCTTCAGGAGACTGCAAATGAGGAGCGGCCAGGTAAATTTTAATCAGAAAATTCGTAGTATGCAGAAAAATCACACTGTTGTCATTGAAGGTACTCGCGGCGGGCACCAGTTAATCATAGACACAAACAAACATGTTATTTACCTTTTCGGCGGCTGGGACGGGTTCAGCGATTTGAGTGATTTATGGTGTTTTGATATTAAGACGAGCACTTGGAAACTAATATTCGAAAAGTCTGAACGATCCGGTGGCCCAACACCTAGGTCGTGTCATAAAATGGTATTTGATCCAGTTAGTGGGAATATTTTTACGTTGGGCAGATATCTGGACAATTCTATTAGGACTATCGAGTATATAAAGGTAAACACTGTTTGCATTTTCTGCTTCAATGGCATTGAAGGGATTGCGTAAGGTTTAAATTAGAATTACTATTATGTGAACTAGTTACATACGTATGGATTTTTTTTACAAGGAAAACTAAATCCGATTAATATCAATGAGATAAGATTGGTCAATTTGTGGTATTTAGATATATGTATTTTTAAACTATACTATTTGTTGTCTTCTAATCAGTTTCAGACAATTTCAATAAGTGGTATTTCAAATAAGTTATTTTTGGTAGACGACAAAATCAGTTATCTGTTTTTCCCATTAGCACTTTTAGCAATGAGCCGAAATCTTAACTCGCGCGGGAAGCGTGAAGTTAAATTTTCCAAAACTTTTTCGTTATCGAGGAACCACAACTGCGCTATTCGATTCGCATTCTTTATCTCCCTAAGAGTTTGCAGTATTAATTACAATCAATGTTATTAGCAAATTTGATTTATCTCAGTTATTTGTAACAGTCTGTTTCTGTATCTCTTTTACTGATAAGGTTAATTTCTTGTTTACTTTAACATTTGTTGTTCATCAGAAAGAACTACTATTTTTATTTTTATTTGAAAAGATTCGATATTATGTAGCCATTTACATTTAGAGACCGTGAAGGTGAACTGAGAAAAAACGTTTTTGTATATAGAGTTCAAAACAATTAAAAAAATAAGCCATAAAAACAACAATAACTACTGCAGCATGTTAGAACAGGCGATGTATTTATTCGCGAGCTGTTTTTAATTGGTTCCAAAAATTCTCCTTTTAAAATCATAATATTTTTTTTTTTACTTTGCAGAGTGATTTTTATTTATATGACACATCATCGCAGTCTTGGCTTCAAATTTGTGATGATACCAGTCAAGTTGGTGGACCTCATTTAGTTTACGATCATCAAATGTGTATTGATATTGAAAAAAGAACTGTTTACGTCTTTGGTGGTAAAATACTTACTCCTCGGTGGGACAAATGCACTTTAAATATATCCTGGTATAATTCTTATTTTATTTCAGTAGCGTTAATCATATGTCTTCTTCGGAACCAGAATATTCAGGGTTATTTTCATATCATATTGCAACGAACACGTGGACTCATATTTTAGTAGATTGCCACCATCTCTCCGCTGCCCTAGCTGAAGTTCAATCCATCAAATCAAGGGTAACGCATTGTATGGTTTTCCACAGCGTAAGTTTAAGTGATTGATTTAATAATTTTTTAAGGATAAATTTTAAATTTGTAGGGACGCAGAAAATTGTACATATACGGTGGACAAAGGGGGAAGGAGGACATTGATGAATTTATTTCATACAATGTTGATACTCAGGCAATAACTGTTTTAAATTCGAATAGTGGTGGAAATCAGTGCAAAAACGAACCTCCATCTGGTTTTACACAAAGGGCAACGATTGATTGCGAGAGAGATGAAATTTATATTTTTTCTGTAAGTTAATTATTCGAGGGACGCAAATGTACAATTCGAGATTAATTGTATTGTCCAATTCAATTTTCTTTTATATTCTATAGCAGGTTATGGTTGTGAAGCCCCTAAACGATGAAGCCCCGGAAAAATTTTTTGAATCTGATCAAATAATCTTGAATTGTTTTCAACGAATATATACATACTGCTGCTAAAGCTCAGGTGTAAAGTCACTTTATTGTCTTTAAAAAATTAATTCGCCTAATAAAGTGTCCGATGTTTTCATTTAAGTATTAAATATCGTCTTCGTATGTTAAAGTAAATAAGTGACAAAGTTACGAAAAAGCTCAAGGTTATGTCGGGTGTTTCCTTTCAATATTACCTTCAGGCTCACGTGAAAAATCCTAACGTGAAAATTCAGAGAACGAGAATTAAGATGAAGATTTAAATTTCGTTATACTTACATAAGATCGAATTTGCCTCAGACGTTGCAATATATTAAATGATTAAGACAATACAATTTATTTCGAATTTCAAGCAGTCTAAGAAAAGAAATAAATTCCTTTATATATTAGAGTCTTAGCAAACAAAAAGACAGGCGCGATGCCCATCAGGTGGATTCCTCCAACTCATTTTGGGTTTATTCTATCGAAAAAAATCAATGGACACGAATTTACACTTACAAGCATGCTGTAAGCTTGCATCAATGTTGCTCATTGAAAACTGCTGATAAACCTGGTCAAAACTCCGATCCGTTACCTCGATACGCTCATCAACTAGTTTACGACGAACTAGGCAAAGTCAGTGAATAAAACTTTATTTTATTTATTTTTATATTGCTTCGTTACTGCTTAGGTGCACTATCTTTTTGGAGGTAATCCTGGAATCGTCGATTCTCCATCACTCAGGCTAGACGATTTTTGGGTACTACAATTAGAAAAGTAATTAATGGAATTTTAATTGAAATCCGTTTGATACAATCCTTGTTTCTTTTCTAGACCTAAACGAGTAGAAATTCTCAGACATTGTAGGTATTTAGTTAGAAAGCTTCGCTTCGAAGAAATTGTTAAGACGGACCCAGTTGAAGCACTTCAGTATCTTCAGAATAGTATTTCAGAAGTTATTGATCACTCAGATGCTTCCCAGCTCGAAAGCGTAAGTTTTTATTCTTCTTCAGTGAATGGTACCTTTGAATAATTCTTTAATTATTTGATCATAATATTTTTCACAGTTCCACAAGTTGGCTTCCTTGCTGTTTAGAAACGAAGACATTGTACCAAGTCAGCAATCTCCATTCATGTCTGTTCCTTTAGATAATTTGAACAGGACTCCATGTTCTGAGCCATGTATTAAAGGTAACAAAAATGTTAAATAACTGTTGGCTTAAAATTTACATTTCTTAGATCGACCCATTAAATTAGATTCAGACGTATCAATCCCGGCAGGAAATTCCGAGGCTGACAGTGCTTCCTATGAACTTTATAAGAAATGGGGCGGCAAGAAAAGCCGTGAAGACTACCTCTATGAAATGAAAACCAGACGAACGTTCTTATTTAATACAATCGTGCAACTTTTGCCAATGAATATGGTGCAGCCAAAGGGTAATCTTAGCGACTTTGTGCTTATTTGAGACGGTAAATTTATTGACTCGCATCCCGTTTTATATTAATAAAAAAAAAATATAAATAATATAAAAGTCTTACTTTGCTCCTGTTATGGTTGACTATAGTTTTCTCAACTATGATGTAATTATTTTAACGAACTCATTATTCTAATGACTTGAAATGTGATACAGTTTGATGTAAACTAATTTTTATTCATGACTTTTTAAGGAAAAAAGAAACAACTTTCTACATATTAAAATGCTTGTTTTTTTTCCTTTCACAATGAGAGGTCTTTTGTTTTCAGATTCGTAATCAGTGACCCATAAAATTCTTGATACGAATTTGATTTCCAAAAATTAATTTGGCATTCTGTTTGTGGGATAATGACTAATTTAATTGAAGGAGTGTACCGCGATGAAAAAATAAAAAAAGAGTTTGAATATCTGGACGATACTTTCTGAGGAAAGTATGCCTATCTTCTTTTTGCTTTGATTTGGAAATAGTGTAAATATCTAATTGTTCGGAAGTATTAAAAGCAGATAAATAAATAATAATAAATTTGAAATGGCCATCATCAGGACCTTTTTGTCATTTATTCAAAAGCGTACATACAAAAAATTGGATAAGCAGTTTTTGAGTAATTTTTGGTATTGATTTGAAAAATCTAATCTAGCTTAAGAAAACCGTAAAGTTTTCCATTGTAATTAAAACGCTTCCACCTATAGTTTTAATGCTTGTAAATTCATAAATTTGTGTTTCCATGGACATTGTAGTCTAGTCGAATATTCTTAAAGCTTAAGGGCACACGATATCCTCATATTACGCACACACGTCCTTGTATCCATTACCAGACTTACAAGAGTTTTCACTTACTAATTAATTGATGCCACAAGTTGGACTTACCCGCAACTATCAGTGATGTTCGGGGAATTCTGCAGATTCAGCCTGAGGACGTACATGCCTACCTGAGTCCAAGTTAATTTCCTTCGAGACGTTGAGGTGCGGTGCACCGGGCCCACTCGAGTGAGAATTAAGCCTACTTAGATACCAAAATTCAAACAATGCCATATACGAAAGAACGTCCTCGGGCGCATCCGTATCACTTAGGGGCTTCTCATTAATTACGACAAGTGCGTAGGAGGGAGTCTGATTATGTTTTGTCTTGCATAATTTCTGTGGCCTAAGATACTTTAATTCATAAAATAAAGTCTGGGTTTGAAGATATTTTCGATGGTCCGCAATACGCACTAATAAATCTCGGCTTTTGGAATTTCTTAGAAGTTATAACCATAGAACGAGATGAGAGAAATGCGAAATAGAAGCAACAATTACCATAAATCAAACTTGAAGTGGTTATTCACGCGCCAGAAGGCAAAGAGGCTATCTAAAATGTTTAGTTATGTGTGCAAGGATACCATCCCCCACTCAAAAGTACTGAAGTAGAAACTTGCGAGCTAATGAAGCACAGAGCCCTCCTTTCTCATGTTTACCAAGAAAAACAACAATACCTACAATCTGTGAAATGAAATAGTCTTAAATACACCCTCCATACAATTAATTGTATATATTTTAGAATTAGTTAAAGACTGTATAATCTTTTAATGTGTTTAGGCTGCAAAGCAAACTTGCAAGTTTCTGTTGTTCTTGAAAGAAAACTGGAAATTTTAAGAGAAAGGATTGTTCCTTTCTTTAGTTGTTATACAATCTATGTAATTAGAAAGTTTTCTTGTAGTTTCTCTATTCAAACTTAGAAGTTATATAACTGGCCGCTTCGGACTTTAGACTGAAGATTATTGTCTATAGTTTTTATGCATCACAATACAGTTGGTTAGTTATTATATTGAAGTATTGCATAAAAAAATAAATATATTAATTAGTGCACCAAGAAGTGAAACAAATTATCTGGCTCTAGTTCCGTAGAAGCGTACATACACAGGGAATAATTTGTAGAAATCAATACATTTCCCAGTCCTTGAAATTGTTCAGTCGATTTAGCAGACAGGAAATTGAGTTTTCCGACTTGAAAAAGAGGATGGAGGGAATTATATTAAGAAGTTAGAATGATTGAATTTAGAAGTGAAACCAATTCACTTTCCTTCATCTCATCCCTTGGTCTTATCCATTGAATTAGACGATATAATTCGATGATTTACGATAAACAATTAATCCGAAATGTCTCGAATGGAATTCCGATTAGCATTTCATTGGCACTAGTTCGTGGATTAGCGGACTGTCTTAAAATTTTTTTCTGGAGAAACTAATTATACTGAAAGTTGATTAAAGATAATTATGTTGTTTTTTACAATTTCGATAATTTATAATAGTATGTGAGAACGTAAAAAAGTTGTTCAAAGACTTTTGAAAGCAAACCTCAAATCTTGAAAATTTATATCAACAGGACAGAATTTACCTCAAATTTAATAATTTTCGAGATTTGGACCTTTTTTGAAATATGGGAAAACCGTTATTTCAGGGCCGTATTTCCGTTGTCACGACAGTAAATTTTAGTATTTTTTAATTATACGTTTTTGTAAATAGTTATGGAGCATGTTAATAATGTTGCCAAAGCTATTTCCTTAATGGTTATATTATACATAATTTTCTCACAAGACCTCAACTGTTTTTTTTTCAATTTTAGTTCTATGAAATTTATTTTAAAACCTATTCTGGATCAGGAAGAGTTTTCTGAAGACGATCCCCAGGAGCCGACCATTTTTTTATACTATATGCTTTAAAAATAAGTTCTAACAAACTAATTTTAATATTGAAAATATGAATCGTCAGAATGATAAAGTATTTATAAAATATTATGTTAACAGTCTCGGAAAATATGTATGTACAATGTAAAAATTTCCTGGTTCCGAGATTTTCGGCTTTTCTGGTTTAAGAATAAGATGAGTACTTAAATGATTTTTGTGTGAAGGGTTTATTCCCTTTTAGTTAGTCCTTAGCTAGCTCATGTATCAAAATAATATTATACTCAGAGAACGTCCATGGAGATGACTTCGCTAATAAACGTAATTCGTTTCCTAATGGGAGCAGTGGCAATAGTTACCAGGTACTCAGAATATTATCAATGGGCATATCTACGGGATAACGTTGAATATCTATATCCTGTTTATATTAATGTCCACTCGTTTGCGATGCTATCCGCCCGGAACGCTCTTGTTTGTCTGCAGTGTAACACAAAAGTCTAATGAGCTGAACGCACTAAGTTAGATATGAAAATCGATGCTGTAATGACTATTGTGGCATTATTTGGTACAAGGTCTGAATTCTTAATTAGGCACTGAGAGAACATTAAAGATAGAAACATGGGCTTAATGTTAATTTGGAGAGTGTTTGTTATATGCGAATACGTTCAATTAAATAGACCGAATTGGATGTCGACTATTCACTTACATATGTATTTACGGTTTTATTGTCTAAGGTTAAACAGGGACCAGTTTATTTTAAGAGTAGTTATTAAAAGTTTATTTTTTGGTTCATAATAAGAAAACGAAAAATAGTATTAATTTTCTAACATAACTAACTCATTATGACTTTAAGCACTTAAAAAATTTTTTAGTGTATACAAGATAAAATAAATAATTTTATGAAGCTAAAATCTATCAATTAACAAAAATTGCCTTACATTTTAAAATGAGCCGTAAATTATCCTTATTTCCCTTTTCCAGCTTAAAACGAACCCATCGAATGTTTAACGCGAAAACTATGTACAATTATGGGTCCTTCTTTATTAAGGGAAATTTATTTGATTTTTTGTGTGAAAATCTTTATTGCAATTGAATTACGTGGATTGAATAAATTCTGATTTAATTTGAAATAACTGCGGAACCCAGTTTTGTGCTTATTTCGGCCTAAGGCGTGCCGAGAATTTACAAATATTGATTTTGATTAAAACAATTTTTTCCCGTTTTGTTATTAAGCTTAAAAGGAATGAATTTAAATTTAAAAAATATAAAACACTTGGAGCATGTGGTGGATTGCAATAACAATAAAATGCGTAACATTAATTTATTGGATAAGACGTATGGGCACTAAAACTTTAAGTAATGCGAAGCATTATCGTTTTTTTTATTTTACTACCAAAGAAACTTATGAATTTTATGTCTACTGAAACTATGCAATAACGTCATTGCTCAACTGGAAAATTCTTGAAATGGTCACATACATATTTGACTAAATTGCTTATTGCTTTATATCGATTGGATTTGAGTCCACCAAATGCATTATCCAATTTCAAAGGAGAACCTAAAAATGTCTTAATGTGGTTTTTTATTGAAATGACTTCACCGTAGAGACCTTTATATGTAGAGTAAATGTTTTGTTGTTTGGGGTTTTGATTTCATCCCAAGCCGCAATTTGTTTTTTGAGTTGAAAAGTAACTACATACTTTCATTTTCTATAGTGAACGTTATTTTCTTACTAGTAAAATGCAACGATGTGTCAATAGATAAATGATAAAAATTACCTGCCTGTATATAAATGAACTTATCATTTATAATGTAATAAAATAATATTACTCGTTTTGGCGCGATAATATTTTATTTATTTTAATTGTTTAACCGATAAAAAGTGAATCAAGGTTTGTAAGTGCATTAAAAGATATTATTACATAAATAAAAAATATGTTTTATCCTAAAAACTAGTATTAATAGAAAAAAAGGAAACATGATAAGAAAATTTAAAAGATTTTGTTATTTGGAAAGACTGAAATTTATTTCAATTTCACCCGTTCGTTAACATAGAATAAGTGAGCTCAGCTATCGCTAAAAAGGCGGGAAAAGTGATATTCAAAAGCTTTGCCATGAATGAGCCTGGAAATCCTGGAAATCGGACATGCGCAAAAATTCTGCAAAGAAAGGACCTTTTTCGAAGTCATGTGGGATTCAGTACCTACATATTTTTTTTCGGCCACTTTGGGCAACTCGATTTTCTTTACGATAAAAGAGCATCTTAACTTAACTCTTCCGGAATACTAAGTTGAGGGCGTCGGAACTCCTTCGCATTAATTTCTTTAAGGTGTTCCGGACGTTACTTTTCAGCTCTGGGCTTTGGGGCACTTATTTAGCTACTAATTTGGTACGGTTAGTTTTTCACTTGCCTCCGAGCACGTTTTATAGGTACCACGTGTACTCCGCTCAGTGGTAATTGCCTAATCGCAAAGATTGCGCTCTGCCTCGACCAGCTGGAGATCGGGTACTTAATTGAACACAGATTCAATTTTTACAGGATTATCTAATTTTTTTTTTTGTACTATAGAACACAGCAGATTAGCTGACGATGTGCGCTATGATCAAAATTACAAAATAAATTTATATAGCAGAGCATCAGAAGGTCTTTTATTAAACACTAGCGCCCACCCTCGGCTTCTGTGGGGAAAATCAAGTGTTTGCATGAAATTTAATTAAAGAGTGAACACTTTGTGGTCTTTGCATGCATAATGAGTTCGCTTCAGAAGGACATTTTTTTTGTCGTTGTTGATTTTGTTCTCTTTTATATTTTTCTTTGTTGTGGTAAAATAAGCTTTATGTTTTTGAATTTTCTGTACTTCTGTGGTTCGTTTATTTACAGATTATTTATTTAATAAGTACTGAAGCTTATCAATCCACATATGTATGTATATATGTATGTATATCAATATTTTAATTTAGTAATTATGTAGTTAAGTAAGTACTGCCAATGTATAAGTCTAGACAGGTTTGCTAATGAAAATCCTATTTGATATGGTAATAAATTTTGTTTTTTATTTATAGACAGAAATTGTTTCTTTACATTATCAGATTAGATAGTATATTAGATATTAGTGTAAAATTTGGATAACTATTCTATTTTATTTACAAGACAACGAAACGATAATGTAAGTATTTTTATGTTAATTAAACAACAATAAATTTTTTAATGAGATAGTATAAAGAAAAAAATAACGTAAGAAGTTCAAAGTATACATATGTTATACCATAAAGTATCAATATAATACTTATTCATCAGGTTTATCACTTACATATTATGGAATTCGTCAAGGTTACGTTACACCTTCATTTCCACAAAAAAAAAAAAAAAAACATACTTATCTCTTCAGGTAAGATATAGGTACTATTAAATTAATTGGATTCTTTATCAATGCAATTGAGTTTAAAATTTTTTCTTAAATTAAAAATTTTAAAACATCGCATTAATTTTTGTAATATTCTTTAGGTTCACTGAACATGGTTAATCAAATAAAATAAAATTGCGAAAATTCAAATTTATTTTCAGCTCAATATCTTAATCTTAATCTCTGTTTTTGTTAAAAAAGTAAATGTTATGTATAGTAAGTAAAAATGATGTTGAATAATTTTGGAAGGATATTATAAAAAGGATTTTCCTGATATTGGATTCTGTGCGATGTTTCGTGTTATAAGATTAAGTACTCAAATTAAATATTACAACAGCACGCGTTCGTAATCAGGTTATCCCCAGTTTAGCTGCAAGAAAAGTCAACCAAAAGTTTTTTTAAATTCCAAAGTTGTACTGTCGCAAAGGGAGTTGTGGTTAAAGCCATTTTGGGAGTTCTGTTTAAGATTGAAAAATTCGATTTACACTGAAAGCGTGCTTACCACATATTTCTCTTTGGATTTTAACGGCAGTGATTTTATAGAATACGAGCATAAAAACAAGCTGTTACTTTTTCCAGGCTTTCATAAAGTGAATTGGGGTTTAAAACCAGAGTCGTATAAAGTTGAGACTATTACCAAGAATTAATAAAATGAAATTATGTACATTAAATTCTAGAAGAATTGCGCGAAAATTCTAAGAAAACTTCTAGAGAAGGCTTTATAAATCATAATTTATGAATTGAGATCGGAAACCATATGAGCTGAAGAAATCGTATTCTTTTAAGAAATATGAACCTCCTCTGCACTTCCCCAAGGGGATGGCTCACCGGGGCGAAAAAGAACAAATACAAGCTCGTGAAGGTTGGCTGAGTAAATTTATCTGGTGGTTCCGATCCGTGGAGTCTTTGCACAATGCCATTGTTCGGCACCTGTGCGATGAGGATTTGTTTCGCTTTGTTACCTCGAAGTTTTCACGTCAGTTATTTCGAATGTTTTCCTTCTTAAAGGCGGGATGATTTCACATCTGACGAACAGACGTAGGCACGAAATCTTGCTCTAGAACAAAGACAAGAAAGCCTGACTAGAACAAAGGCAAAAGGCGATTCGAAAATGATTAATTTGCTGAACTGGCCATAATCAATTTTTCCTTGATTTAACATTTTTCCCTAAGATTTGCAAAACAAAATTATGTATAAGCAATATACATATTATGTAGTTTAGTTAATTAATTTATTCATCTTTTGTTTCGTTTGCCACTTTCTCTTTTTAATGCTTATCATGTTTGTTTTCTATTGGGTAAAGAAATCACAAAAGACTCTAAAATTAAAACATTTTTTAACACAATTGTTTTTAGGTATGTACATGCGACAAGTTTTCAAAAAATAAGTCTGTAATTGGAATTCTTAGGCTATCCACATTAGATATTAAATTTCTAAAATCCAAAATAGTGAATTTAAAGAGGCGCATCCAGAATACAAAACATTTACAAATTTCGGTCGCAGTTTTAAAATACATAATTATAAATTTTTAAGTCTGAGAATTAACTAACGATTTTAAATTCGACGCATATGAATAAATTTTTCAGTAATTGTTAGCTCTGTTTGATGAGAAAGTTAAAACCTGTGGCGCCACCAAGTGCTCTGAATTTTGGTAGCTCATACAACGGCAAATTCGTCGATTTCTGAGCCAACGAGAGCAAAAAAGAAGAAGAAGCATAGAACTGTCAGTTGTGTTGCGATTTTTCGCGAAGTGAGTTAAGTAGTTTTCAAATAAAATAAAATAAAATAAAATAAAATGAATGGTAAGTTCTTAAAAGTGGTTAATATGCAACTGACTTCTTCCTTTTCCAATAAAAAATGTGAAAATTACATTTGCATTAATTCAAAATCAGATTTTATTGCCTATTCGGTTTTCCCAAAAAATACTTTACTTCTTATGAATCGAATTTCTTTCAACCTTTCTCGGCACTTGTTATTCAATTTATTGTAAGTTGATTTCTTGGAACAATCTGCCATTAATTAAATTTTCATTGAATGAGCCACGGATTGGAAAAATATTATTGAATAAAGTACTTTTTCTTATTCTCGCAGAATCTACTTCCCTTACTTTGGTAATACATATTTCAATTTGGTGGCTTCTTTGAATTTAGGTAAATAAGTTGCTTCTCGGATTATTTTTTGTAGAATGTCTCGCGATATTAGCCAAGATCATACGTAAATGTTAAACATTACAGAATATTGCAAAATTTATAGACAAATTGGAGGCTCTTATTTCTTAACCGATAAAATTGAAAGATAAGTTATGATACTATTTCGGTTTTGGGCTTTGGACCAATAATGATCCAAATCGAATACTTATGTACATAATTTTAGAATGGTTTCAGATTAAATTTTTAGAAACATCGAAACTTCACAAGTTAAGAATTTGTTATTTGCAAAACTAAATATCAAAAAGCAAAACTAATATTTTGAAACAGAATTGTAAAATTATTAAAGCACGCGGATAAAACTGTTTTGGGTTTTCTTATAAATATAAAAAAATATATGGTAAAACGAGTAAAATCTAGAGTTTAAAACACACAAAGAATAATATACAATCAATTATGTTCAATCAATTTAAAATAACGATGTACTACACTAAAGCTGAATTTATTAATATTTTATTCAGAATTCGTACTCTAACTCTGATGCTTTTATTATCCTTCAACCTACATAGAAATAAAAAGTAAACAAGTCACGTACAAAACTTTTTCCATTTGCAGTTTCTGAATATGTTAATGTTATGTCTGGCAAAGCAAAAGATAAGGTTAATACTTCCAAGTAAGCAGAAAACTTTTCTGCAGGATGTACCTACGGTCTGTTTGGAATACCATTAAAATAAGAGCAAACAGTGTAATTAGCCTTCTGGAGAAGTAAATCAATTATTGCAAGGTATGTGCTACAGCATAAGTTCTTGAGTGCTTATTCTTGTTCGTGAAAGGGTTGCTGTGTGCTACTATAAGAAAGATAATATTATAAAGTAAACTTCTGCAGTCGGGCGCCCATATTTAATTTTTAAAATAGTGATATAAAATACTACATTCACTAAAAAAAAGTTTGCAGTATTGCTAACGAAATAATTTTGGAACCTCCTGAATGTTTCATTCACACTCCTATTACATTATTTGAATTCCTTAAAGAAATTCGACTGAAATTCGAATATGTTGGGTTGAAAGTGCTTATCTGGTACTTTATGATACTTACTTAAATCCTTTAGGAATTTACTTTAGCAGAAGCAACTCATCTATTCACCAAAAGTAATTAAGGCGCAAGTCAAAGCAATAAAAATCCTTCAGTCCTTTGCACTTGTTTGATTTTTCTGTGCTTACATGTGAGATCGATTTTCCAGGGTCCAAAGGGATTAATTGAAATGACGAAGATTGAGCTTCCACTGAAGTAAAAGGATTCATTTGAAGAGCTGTAATTAAAGGAATGATTTTTACACATTTCTACATAATGTATCTGTATTTACTCGCTTCGTCACGGTTTCTAATGACAAATTTGCCAATTTTATCTAATAAATACATACATATATTAAAATATTTAGGATCTTAAAGTTACATCGATTTTTTTAGGGAAAAGTTTCCATTTCTTGGTTTCAGCGTTCAATGGCTTTTAATGGAGTTGAGTACATATACAAACAAAATAACTTAGTGCTCATCGGAACACAAAAATTATTTCTCTGAAATCTTTGTATTTAATATTGAAATAGCAGTCATAACTTTTAAGTTGACCCAAAAAGAATTTCATGTAATACATAGTGTAAGTACGAAAAAAATTCCCTCAAGCGTTAAATTAAAAAGTCAAAGATATCATTTAGACCATAAAAGTGATGCTAAACTTTTATTTCCCTGCACTAGGAATACGCCATAAATTGAATCCGCAACCATGGAAAAGTCCTTCCTGTTCGTTGACATCCCCATTTGCTAAAAACGAATTATTTGAGATGGCGCCGTATTTTCTCCCTTCATTTCCTCCTATTCGGTTTTTGGAGGAGATTTCATTGTTAGGTTCTGCGGTTACACAGCCACCATAGAAGTTTTCAAGCTTTGTGCTGAATCGGAGATTAATTAAATACCTAAGAGACAATCTTTGAGATTTATTACGAGACATCATACATACTAGTGGTTTGGTTGTAATTTGCTCTCATCTTTCCTTGGAGTAAATTAATTACTAGAATTTAATTTGGGGTTAATGTAGTTTCCTTGGAGTTTTTGAAATCTAACATGATAGAGCATAAACTAGTTTAAAGGGCTAGTGCCAATTTTTAACCGACCTCAAAACGAGGATAGTATTAATTTTATCGTTATCATACATATGTATATGTATTTGGCCATTTAAAAAACATTATGCACACTTTGACTTTTATTTTTTTATTAAATATTCAGTAGTGTGTAAATATTAATGAAATGCGCTGCAAACTAAGGAAAGCTTACTTTCCGCGATCGTTCTTCATCGACAAATCGTAATTATTTGATGAGCATGAGGCTATGTAATTATTTTCCTTAATTCACTCGTGGCGTTTAGAATATTTAAGTACAAAGAAAGCAGTTCCTAAAGCGTTTATTCCATTACTATTTGATGTATTTAGATTAGCATCGCGACTATTATCAAATTAGTAATTTAAGCTACAAATTGTTCTCTTTTTATAGCAATACATGTGTTGTACACACATACGTATGCTAATCTATTTGGAGCTTATCTCATTCATTATTTCAATTCAATGTAAAATCCCTAAAATAAGCGATATTGATTATAGCTACAATTAAATGATTTATTTTGAACGAATACCATTTTTTTACGAATCTATCTCATTCAAATATAAAACGACTGAAAGTACGACTAGTTTTAACACTATTTATAATATATAATTATATAAATAACCATAAATTTTTGTTTAACAGGATGATGCTGCGTAATATGTACATACATATAAATAGATATTATTTCTTCCCTTCAATTTATCATTTTGCTTTATGAATAAACCATAAAATGATCCCTAAAGTAATTATTCCCTTGAAATAACATTTTTGCTCGTAATTGAAATTAATAGGTTTTGGGGAGTTGATTTGCCGTATAATTAATTACAAAAATATATACATTAAAGTCATTGTTTGTAAGGATTTTGGACACTGCAGTCAGTGAAATAATGAGAAGACCGTACAAGTGAATTTTTTTTTCCAATTGGTACAAACTTCATAATTATTTTGAATACTTAAATATTTTACTATATATGTATATGCATGTATAATAAGAAGAAAAATGTTCGTCTCTTCTCGGACAATAGTAATGTTTTTTTAAAACTTTAAAGGAGAATTTTCAGGAGAAAATGGTCTTGAATATTTTCTTATGGTTTGTGTTAGGATTTCATCGCGTTACATAGTATCATAAAACAAATCTCTAATTTTTCATGGAAGTATAATGCATTTAAGCTATGTTACTGCCATTTTAACCAGGAGCACCTGCTGCGAGTAAAAACGTTAAATCATCATTTTATTGTGCTTATATACATGACATACATATGTAGTATACATACTTTAAAAAGGACGGGTTCTTTTTATGTGAAGTTCCTGAACTTTTTACCAGCCCTAAATCATTCATAGGAAAATTTCCAAAGAATAAAGGTATACTTTAGTAAGATGAACTTTTGATTTTTGGGGCAAAGATTCTGCATATTGCTTTTTTATTAATGCGGGCTTAAAACCTAACTTTTCGTTTCAGAAAAATGCCTATTGAAAGAATTTTGAAGAAGGAAGTTTTAATAAATGGTTCAAAAGAAATTATTTACCATAATATAGAATTTTAGAGGGCACTTATAAAGTTAAGTAAACAATAAAATATTTTACAGTGCAAGAATTCATTATTGAAACCTTAGAAGCAGTTTATCGTTGAGATATTATTTTTTATTCCAATTAAGGTGAAATATTATTTGTTGCACAGCTGAGGTGTGCAAGGTAGCCAGACGGTCAATGCCATCAAAATCGTATTGTTCTTTAAGTTAGCTTACAATTGTACAAATATCAAATGCTTAGGTACAGCAGTACAGGAAGAAACAAGTTATAACTTTTTAAATTTTTTAAGAATATTATGTTTTTTCTGACATACATCCATCAGTTCAATCGGTTTTAATTTTCCAAAAATTTGTATTTTTAAAAAATGCGGCTCTAAGAAACACCCCTTTGAAGTATACTTTACAATGGTAGATATCAGTTTTAAAAAACAACCTAATTGCCAGAACTAAAGAAGAAAATGATGGTACCTACGATATTATAGCGTCATCTAATGACAATTGTCATGTCTATGCAAAATTTCAGACCAATCACATCGGGAAGATTTCATGGCATATGGAAAGATGAAGTTAAATAAATAAAAGCTTTAACTTTTGATGATCCAATAATTTAAATTCTTGATTCATATTCCTTGAAAGATAAGACGACAAATTTCAATTCTATAAAGATTATTGATTTTTTGGTAAAATAAAAAACCTTCATAAAATCCAAGCTATCCAAACAAAGTAACCAGATGGATTTCTTAGCGACCCAATCACAATGCATTTCGATGTTAAGAAGTAATAGGCCAACAATACATTGAATAAGGAAATCGATTGATTCAATAAGTTTTGTGGGCAAAAACACAATGAGTTCGCTCCAGGAGTTCAGAAGTTGAGAAAGTCTTTGACTTGCCCTGATTCAATTTTCATTTTATTTGTAATTTAAAGGTTTTCCATTGATTAGATTTTCAGTTAAATTGTTCCAAGAACTGTAATCTAAATTGAATTCAATCGCTGAAATAAAATAATCACTTAATTTTGTGCTTGTTAAAGTTTTTATTGAAACTTCTTGAAAATTTAGGGAGTATAAGAGGAAATATTTTTCAAGTCATCATAAGCTTTTTGTAACAAATTTTATCAGCTATAAACACCTCTCATAATTCAATGTGAAGGCTGCTATTATTTTCACAAATAACTTTTTTTTGTTTTCAAATGTCTCAAAAAGTAAAAAGTTATAAAATAAAAATATGACTTGTTTACCAATTTATCCCGGTTTACCTTAGCTTAGATATTCCCAAAAATTTGAAAATCCTAGAACCGTAGTCCACGCAAAAAGAACTTTGGTTTATCCCCCATTTACTTTTACGTAGAGACGTAATTTCATGGATCATTTCTACTGTTATCAAAAGTAATATTCTCCTTGGTAATATTTCAAAATAAACTCCATAGAACGCTACTCTCCGGCCAAAATAGGGCTCATTTACATCATCAGACTTTAGAATTAAATTCTCTCCTCCCAACAAGCCTCTTTGATATCTGGGCGTACTTTTAGAAGACTGAGGAATTTCTAAGGTAAATGTATACTGAACTGCACTTCAGCGGTGAATTTTCCTGATTATATGATATTAAATAATTCACATTACGGCAGGCTTGGTTAGAAAGATGATAAGAATCGATGCCGAAGGGTAGCAAAACGCTCTTTATGTGCTGATTTCGTTGTAATGAATCAACATTAAATCGATGATTTGGTAATTTGAGACTATCTATAGATAATTCGTTTTATTGTATTTCTTTATCTAGTTTAATAACGACAAAATTTTTAGATTATTTGTAAACATAACTTCCTGATATTAAATTGGATTTAGTTTTTTATGAATGAACTTGAAATGATTTTCTCGTGATTTTATTTAACATAACTTTTCAACTTGATATAGTTAGATCCAAGGACATTACCAAGAGCAATAAAATTATGAATGGTTGTTAAAGTTGTCGGCCTCGTTTATTTTTCTAAAGCCTATTTCGACTCGATTTGATTTAAATTTATACATCCATAAACTTTAAACTGTAAAAACTAAATATTTACCTCCTAATTATCTAACCTCAATAACATTCTAGAGCTCCAGTGGTTTTATGGTAACATCGAGGATAATGTTTCCTCGCAAGATAGCAAAATGAGGATTTTTTCAACAACGTGCACAGAGGGGTTCTTAAAGCAAGTATTTAAGCTAATGAGTTTTTGCCCTAACATTTTTAATTTTAATGAAGTACATAATGCTTAAGTCACGCCCTAAATAAACAGGAAAAATCAACAATTTTGTGGAGCACTTTAATAACTCTAATAAATGGAAAATTTCTTACGGTTGCTTTAATAATATACATATATCTAGCGTCGAAGATATTTAATCATAAGCAAGTGCTTTTGTTACGTTTGGATTTAATGTTGAAACTTTAATTTTATTGGAATCAGTATTTATGTTTGGGTTTTATTATCATTTACTTATAAGAAGATTGCATAAGTATTTATTTTATAGTAGATTCGAAATTAGTGGCCTCCAAATACTCGTGGTACCTATATTACTTTTCAATCAAATTTGTTTGTCGTCATCTCAATTTCCAGAGTGGATTCCGACTCGGTATCTCCAAAAACCGGCAAAATCCAATTTTTATAGCAATCCCTTATATATAAACAATACACTTTATGTCCATAAAAAGTAACCTATGTATGTGTTAAGTTGGAATATTTAGTAAAACCAAGCGTTTGGGCGTGATTGAGCAACAAACAGGGAGATTTATGTATTTAGAATTGATTTGAAGACACCAAAATAAACGCTTTAATAAATTCATTCAGACTTTCATAATTTGCAATACAAATATAAAGTATCGATAATTTAATTTTTTGATGACAGTATCTCATAGTATATCAATACTATACACTTAATGTAGGTACATAATATACTATAATGAATTAAATAATTTGTAACTTATCTGCGACAATATTCCGCATGACCGTGAGGAAACAAACACCCTATATATTAATTAGCAATATTCGTTCGAATATCGCATCGAGGTAATCTACTTAAAGGGCCATTAATTACCTCTTAAATCATTTTCACAACGCAACCTTGGGAACAAATTGGCAATATGGAATTTTTTCCTTCATCTAACATTAAAAAGTAACACGACGCATATCATACAAACATACGAAATGAACTGACGTCATGCGAAGTTAGGAAAAGTTGGAGCGTTGAAGACGAAAGTTTAGTAAAACCCAGCGAGCAATTGAGGTTGATTAGGGACTCCCACATTTTGCTTTGATTTATCGAACTAAAGTCAATTTCGTTGAGCGGTAACAAGCGTACCATCATTAATAGCTTTTCCCTAAATAGCCACAATATTTTCTGGTGAACTTATGTATAACTTTGGGGGTAATAAGGCTTCTAATAAACATAAATCTTAGCACTTCCTATATCCTTTTTGCCCTTCTTACCTTGACGTAGTTGTATGAGAAATAAGAACTGAAATGCTACATACAATCCTACGCCTTATTTTTTGATAGAAAATTTATTTTTCTGAAATTCGTGTAAAATAGGATTAATGGAAAGAAATAAAATCAGGGAAAATTTTATCTTTAACAATAATTTCGATACGTATGGAAATTCATCTCAACAAAACTGTCTTTTTTCTGTGAGCAAACAAATTTTCTGGGAGATTACTTTCCGCACTCACTTAGGATATTTTATTATATCAACAAATATTTGTACAAACTTTATACAAGGACAAACTGTTTAAATGCGCAAACAATAGCATCCTTTGTTTTCCACAAATGGAATATTTTAGTTCAGTAGGTGGATT
This sequence comes from Machimus atricapillus, assembly GCA_933228815.1. NCBI lineage: Eukaryota > Metazoa > Arthropoda > Insecta > Diptera > Asilidae > Machimus > Machimus atricapillus. Next base: position 42,166,331 of record OW121786.1, on the reverse strand, counting down.
TTGTTGAGTGCCAGATACTTCGCAAACTGTTCCTTAGTGTTTTCTCAAAAGGCAGCTCTTTTACTTCCTGGGTATAGAAAATTTAAGCTTCAATGCTGAGATTTATATTTTGCATAAATTTACTTTACCGTCGTTGTGAGAAATAATAATCGTCTCAATCTTGCCGGTAGAGTAGCAAGTTTGGATAAATTTCAAAAGAGCTTTAATTGTTTGAGAACAAATTTTTGCAAAATTATGTGGATGAAAACTATCTTTGAAAGAATGCTTTTTTTTTCAAATTTTATATTGTTTATGAATTTATTAAGTATATAACTAAGTTTTAAATAAAACTAAAAGATGTAAGTAATTAAAGTAAATGCGGAAAGAAAGTTTTCTAATGTTGTGTACAATTTTCAATTTCAAAGTTGATTACATTTTTAAATTTCTAAGAGTTTTCTATGGGTGCTTAGATCAATCTTGTGAAAATTAATGTATTATGAATATGAGCACAATACAGGAGAATTTCTAAGCTTTCCTCCTTACCTTTGGGACCCAGCAAGAGCAAATTACGTGACTTAAAACCCGTCAAACTTTTGCATACAATGTTGCAAGAAATTTTTACAATTTTGCATCTTTGTTTAAAATTTCCGACCATGTTGGAAACTTTTCCGCTTTAAGGAAATATGAATGCATATATGTATGTATGTGTGCTTGTATGTATCTTATATAAAGTGAATGCGCTGTGCTTCTGTGGACTTAATAAATCCACTCTATTTCAAAAACATTTCAGAGCGCTAGCATTCACAGCGAATTATGTTTAAATGACTTATTATCTTAGAGAATGCCATAACAATTTTGCAGGATTGCAAAATAATGGTTATTGTTTTGTTGCGTTCAATTGAATTCACCCCGGGTATGCTAGTCGGGTTTAATTTCTCGTGTAAAAGCCTTCCACTGGGGGAATTTGAAACGAGATTAAGACGATAAATGGGTACCTATGAGGAAGTAATTGTAAAATAGGCTGTAAAAGGTGCTTCAATGGGCTTATGGTAGTAGAATTAATCTTTTGAAAAGCACGTGAGTCTAATCCGAACATTTTCTGGTAATATAAACTGAATATAGCACAAAATCTTAATTGCGTTAAAAAGGTTCTTTGTCACAATAAATTTGTATCTTGCTCTAGCAGAGCGTATAACAACCTCTTTTTCTGTTCGGATCATAACACGCCTTACCTTATCCATGAGGAAACCTAATTCCATCGATAATCCTCATATTTCTTATCTTAATGGAAAAGTCGAAACATCAAAAGCTAATGATTCTTCCAAAAGTTACCAGAAAATCCAGAGAAATTTTCCAGTCGTTAGGCATTCTGCATTCAGCCTGGGCTTCGCAACGTCGTTTGTTCGAACCTCTGAAAAGGCACAAAACTTTCAAGAACATGAGAAAATATTGCCTCTTACGACCGATACCTTCACCACCCAATGCCGGTAATGGGAAATTTTTTAAAAAAAATTGGTATACAGGGAGCCAACATATGCCGCCTCCTGTCGTAGACTTTCAGAATTCGTACGCATCAATGAAGTCTTCCTTCCGGTTTTTGGATCGATACCAGGGAATAAGTTGCGATTATTGGTTCGTTATCTGCTTCGGTGAATTTTATAACGTCTTCTTTAAAAGGAAGAACTGCTTTTGATGGAAAGTGTGAAAAGATATTTCATGCCGCAATGATCCGAAGAGTGTTTTTCTTTTTCGGACGAATGCAACATTTCCTTCCACGTGAGGATTCTTTATGAGCTAATCTGGTTTTATTGAATTAGATGGAGTGCTTCTAAAAGCTATCTAATACTTTTAGTTGAATGGCTATTTTGATTTAATGTTAAAAGGGACACGTTCGGACAGCTTTTAACCCATAGCACTGTTTTTGGGTCTTTTCCAACATCCTTTGCTATCCTTTCTCCAAATGGAAAGCTAATGGTTTTCAGTGGTACAAATTTAACGAAAATATTTGGCAAAAGTTCCATAGAGGTCAATGAGTCTATTTATGATCGATAAGCTGCATAAAGTGGTACTCTTGAATTTCGAGATGTGTGTATTTCAATTTAGTTGCCTTCTTCGTGTTTAGTGTGTGTGCGTAAGAGTTTATTTTACAGAATATAGGACCTAATTTCACTCCTCTATTCCCTGCAATTGAATAAGAGTCTCGTGATCGACTAGCATTGAATAGAACGCAGACATGTAATTAAATGACTGGCTAATTGGGTTATTAGTGCTTTTAAAGCAGCTCCTTTATTATATCATACAATTATGTTGCATCAGCTGTTCGATAACTTAGAATAGTCTCAACATTTCATAAGGACAAAAATAATGAGTGCACTGCTGATGTAGAACATTTTAACGTGACCTGCGGTCCTCAGCAGCTATATCAGTCTATTTCTATCACAGAGATTTCGATAAATGGACCTGTCACATAATCGATTTTACTGCCAGAAGCAATGCTTGTTTTATTTTTTACTTGACGTCAGATGAAATTTTCATTTCATGGGCACATTTCTCTCTACCGAAGAATGCCATCAGGACTTTACTGTGAGACTGAAGTGGCAGGCATCCTCTAGCAACATGGATGAATTATAAAATCACTTCTGATACTTACATCGTCGGTACCGAACCCAAATTGATTTATGACCTTATCACGTCCTTTCATCATTTTCGTACGATCGATGCAGTAATACCTATATGTATGTATATGATGTTGTCATACATTTTATATATGTAATTTTATACTCCAAATAAGTTGCATATTCCTTCAATTTTCAAAACAAATTTATTAGCTATTTAACTAACTATAATCACATAAAATTCTTGATACAACAAAATCAGATATAAATCTTAGAAAACTTTCAAATGTAAGAAGAAAAAGGGATGATTCGGTAATCTGATAAAAGTTTTGTGCCAAGCCCCTAGAACAAAAGCACAAAAACAAGAAACACTTCGCATGTTGATAAAGAGGTACAACAAGAAAAGGTTTTCTTTATCTCCAAGGAGCATTTTTTTTATTGCCAAAGAGATTTATAGTTGTAGGCAAACCTGAACAAGTTTTGATTTATTATTGCATTAGTATGGCAAATAAGCCAGGATATAGCCTAGAATAAATATTCTCATCATAACTTTCATAAGATTTGTGGAACAATTTTTTAAGGGTAATAAGAACATTTGTGTGATATTTGCAAAATATATAACAAAGTGGGTTATTGTGGATTTTTGATTGTGGGTTGTTGCAAGTTATGTCCATTCCGATTTGAGATGTGTCCATCACCAAAATTTGGTACCTACATATATTGCAAATGAAGTTTGACAAATAAAAATGTTGTTTTTATTGTCATTGGTCTTCTGGGATGTATTTAAATGATTGTGGTGGAAATTGTAGATTTTAAATTACAATCTGCAAACATAAATTTTTTCTCTCACTTTGTCATTTCTTGCATGTTCTGCCCACAATATTACGTATGCAAATAAAAGAAGTTGTATGTACATAGTCGGGTCAGAATTTAGTTATCGACGTTTTAATTAAAATCATTTTAGTTTCTGTATTAGAACGAATTGAATTTGCGAAAATAAATTAAAGCTACGGCGAATGACAAATCTTGAAAATGGTAAATTAAACCAAAAAACTCCAATTAACATAATTTTTTAATAGAGTTCAAGATTTTTGGGATTTATAGGTCAGTGATTTTTTAAAATGAAGCATTAAGTAAGTATATATGTATATGTTTAGGTCTGTATATCTTTAGCCTATTATATACCGGTTAACGATTATATGAAATGTATTAAACCTTACCAAAAACATTCAATTAAGGTGTAATGAAAACACCAAGTGTTCTAAACCGAAAACATTAATTTAAGTTATGTAAATGCTTGTAAAGTCACCTAATTATTATTTGGGTGGTGTTTCCTGGCAGAATTCTGAATCTGTAATCTCTTCCACTATTTCCCAGATTAATTGCACCGCGAACATGACAAACTGCAAAAGGTTAAGCAGAGCAGGCGGTATTTGAACCCTCGGGTGAGACATTTGACATCGGGTTGAATGTGGGTGGGTTGAGGGTTGAAAGTTCCTCGGTTCAACGGGAGTGCCCTAAATCGCACTTTGGCTTACTCCACCTGACAGATTTTCACGAAAATGTGCCATTCGAAAGTAAAATGTTTACCTTTGCGCATTTTTCCGAAGGATTTCCTTCCGGATTTCAGATAATGAAGTAAAGTGCTCTTCCTTGCTACGAACAAGAATATCGCTGGAAGTCTCCTTCGATGGGGGCAAAAAGGCCGCAAAAGGTGAAAGGCAACAGATCTAGTCGGAGATATTTTTGCTTTAGTTATGTCCAGAATTTTTTCCAAAGGTTGTGTGATGTAGAAATTCCTTTAAAATTTAATTCCCGTGTGGTGAGTATGGGTATGGATTTAATATGTGACCGACACGGTTGGGTCATGTATAATTTAAGATTACCCTAGACCGTATAACCCGCAACGTTTATCGTCTATGTAACTTTCAGGTATATTTGACTAAAATGAAAAGAACGCTTCGTAGAATCCATTTCGTTTTACGTTGAAATTTAATTCACATGTAGGATTTTCTACATGTGTTTCACGGAAGAGAGAGAGAGAATCCGAAAAGGATAATTATTAGATTAGTTAATATTTATATTCTTGTTTTGATGAATATACATACATAGTAAATGATCCCAATTGCAAAATCACTTAAATCAAGTCAGCATGTCTGTTAAAATATACATATAAGCTGTGAGATTGGTCGAGAAAATATAGTTTATTTTAGGTACACATACATACTAGTTTGCATATTTATAACAAAAATTTAGTTGATAATGGTAAAATAAATATTTGGTTATTTTTAAGAAGCTCCAAATTAAAGGCGTTGTTGACTCATTTTCCCTATAATTAAGATCCATAAGGCCTGTTAGCCAAAGTCAAATATTTATTTAACCATCATCAACAAAATTTATGTTTATGAACAAACATTATTTACAGTGTTTAACATATCTAAACGAAGAATTGCTTCCAAGAAAACATGGGCATATTTAATAAGGCTCGAAAGGTTTTAATGGAACTTCTATTGAATAATATATAAACATAAAAATTGTTTGTATCTGTTCAGAAAGTTTCTGAAACATAATATTTCGTATATTTTAAGGAAAAGAATATGAATACATTTTTGAAAATAAAACATTTTTCTATGAATACATATTACATAAATAATATGGAAAACAGTAGGTATACTAGCAGATCAAGGGTTTTGAAGAAAGTAAAGCAAATTCCATCAAAGTAGAATCGTTCAAACTTAAAATCGCCTAAATTATTCATTAACTCATATTTAACTTTTTTAATTTGAATAAATAATTGAATGAATAAAACAAGCTTCTCAAAATTTAATCGTTTTTTAATTCAATCACTTTCTCTTCTAGCGGTTTAGGATATAGTCGTGCTCTTCTTTTAATTAATTCACTTCAGGTATTTCATAGAAAGGCTAAATATGTAAAATATGGCTTAGATTAATTATTTTTCTAAACACCCAAGTGACTTTATGGCCTTGGGAAACCTAACAAAACTCATTTTTGTTAAATTAAAGTTTGAATCGTTTTTGATATAAATATTTTGTCGGCGCAAATGCAAGATACCTAACCTATCAAAGTTAAAAACATTTATTATGAAAAAACTCCAAATGGTAATAGTCTACTAAAAGGTTCGTGACTGAACTTTTAAATCGTCCTTCTTGTCTTAATGTAGAAAAATAAGTTCGACGCAATCGCAAAGCTTGTTACATAATTTTTCGTGATTGCACACACAAAAACGCGTTAAGGCTTTTCCTGTTCTGAACAGAGTCCTATTGAGTCGTTGTTCTTGTTGGTGTCTTTTGCGGACGAAATCTCTTCCAGCTCACTAAAGGCGATTTTGTACCCTCCCTTTAGCCTATTAACGTGACAAATGATGTTTTCACAAAAAAGGACAAAGAGATTTATGGTAATTTGCTAGGGCTAAATGATGACTAAATTTCTCGAAACGTTAGATGATATGAAGCCAAAGATTACCGCCTGAAAGGAATGCGCCGAAGGGGAGTATGGAAGTATGCCAAGTTCATCGGCAATGTTTTTGTGCAATTCTCAAGTCAATTGCTCCGGCCGTGAATAAATCAATCGTTATCTCCCCTCCTCAGACTGAAAGCCAGTTTTGTCATCAATTATGCTCCGCAATATGCTTTAACTTATTCAATTAGGGGGATCTCTTTATCGAAGACACTTTTCCAAGGATTGCGCTCCGTAAATCTGATAAAAAGGAGCCTCTATAGAACAAGAACTTAAAGGGCAATTTCCTCGCGGAGATGAAGGATTGGAAGGGAAGATTTCTCAAATTAAATTAACTTGAAATAAGTAGTCATCCTAGACTTGCTCGAGGACTATTCCCGCAAGGGGAACGGCTAGACAGACGATATTGTAAACATGTTCAAGGATTTTGTTTGATAAATGGACCCAAAATACCTTATTCGTCCTTGTATAACTACATATGTATGTATAGGAAAATTATACCATAATAAATTTACACGAATTTTAATTCTCCAACGATCCACAAGAAGAAATACACATGTATATGTATACATATGTATGAATCGAATTCCTCACAACTCTTGTACCAATGTTTCATAGCTAAGAGAAAATCCAAAACAGTAATTGAACTTTGATTGTGTTTCTAGTACTAAAATGGAAAACTTTCTAAGTAATCTTTTGCTTTTAACAAGCTGAAAGAGCTGTTATTGAACAATTGATTTCCGTCTTGGAGAAAACTTACAAGAAATTGAAACCTTCTATAGAGAACTGTTATTTCTGACTGGTTGTCTTTAGTTAAACTCTATTAGATACTTCATTAAGTTCATTAAGAATGTCAAACTATATTCTTGAGAGAAGTAAGCTAGAACTTCTAGTGAGGTGGTGGGAAGTCAATTAGAAAGTTTATGCACTGAATTAATTGGATGTCTATTAAATCTGCTAAAAGGATTCAAATCCATTACCTTTTGTCTAACATCTCTGTTCTCTTATAGGTACATATGTACATATGTGTATGTAATTGAAGATTTAAAAGATTTGGTTGTTGAGTCTACTTATATCATGCCAGTCAAGGCCAACAAAATGTTGAATTTGCAACAATAATGTTTTTTAGAGATACTTTTTGTGATTTGATGTCGACTTATTAATGAATCGAGTCCAGTTTAAAGATCTCATTTAACGTAATTTTAGTTCTGGTAGTTCATATCACTTAAATAGTCTGTAAGAATTATGTATTCTGTAGACTGGGTTAAATAAATAGTTATTAAATACTAAATGTTAAAAAGGTTGAATTATGACACTTTCAAAAAAAGAATTAATTGTGTAATATGTCTTAAGGAACTCGTAGTTTAGGACATACAGTGTCTAAATTTTATATTTTTCCGACAACGGGAACTGGTTCAAAATTGACTTGCAAGATTTGGCTTAAAAATATGTACAAATATGTGGAGTTATAACAGCTTGTAAGAAAAACCCCCTTACAATTTTTTAAAATATACCTACTAAATAAAAATCGATAGAGTGTAGATCTTTTGAAACAATCAAAATATGAAAATTCTAATAGATACGAATACAGATTGAAAAAAATTATAAGTAGGTACTATTTTGCATTGAAATAGAGACAGAGGAGTTTATAAAATATTGTAGACGATCATTAATTTATTTAAAAAGGGATGACAAATTTTTAGGTCGACGGGCTTTGAAAATACCAAATACATATAAAAATACGACCCGATCAACTTTAACCGAAGCAAATAAAATAGAAAGTTCGTGTGTATTACTTTAATTCTTGTTAAAATTAAAATCATGGTGGACCGAAAATTGTGAAGACCTAAAACCAAAGAAACCGACCGTTCCAAGCCCATTTTGGTAAGACAGCATTAAGTAGTCATTAATAAATAATAGGCGACTTTGAATGGTTTTAGTCTACATGAAGCAAAACCATCAGGAACATCAGGAAAAGGGTCGGTTGAAAAAGACAAAATTCACTGGAGCAAATTCATTGAGAATTTACTTCGGGGACATATGAATTCCAGAGCCATACCAAAGTCCCCGGGTTCGGGGAATTGAAAACCTACGAACTATAGCCAAAGGTTTTGCACACGCGAAACTTCCAGGAAAGGGATGCTTGGCAACAAAAGCCGGGATCTCCACACGACTGGAGATATGAGGAAATTGATCTGGAAGTTGGGAATCAAGTAGAGTCACATTTATTGAATTGGGCTGCTTTGGCATTGGCACTTCGTTTTTAATAGCTTTCTTTGAACGGAGCTCGTAAGATTGCATTACCTTCTTCTGTTGGGGGTTTCCTATTTCGATGGATGTAGCCGGGCCTTAGGACTATTCAAAGGTCAGCCAATTGATTCATGAGCTGTGGAACCCTGAACGGACGGAGAAAAGTGTTCGCGAAATATTTAAGATATCTGGGAATTGGCCCAGTGTCTTCATCTTGTTAGGTAACTTTCCCAGCCCATTGCCTGTTTATTTTATGACATGGATTTCAACCGTAGCACGGAAACCGATGTTTCTAAGTGTTACAAATCCACACTCGAGATAAACGTCCATAAATAAGACATTGCCTTCCAGAATTGCTATCATAAAATTAAAATTTATTGGGAGTGGGAAAATCAACACGGGAAACCTTTTATTCAATTGCGCACAGGATGCACTGATACCCTCTAATAACCAGGATACTTATTTTCGTCCCAAATGTACCTACATAAAGCGCAAATTTCAAGTAATAATATTTGAGGAGGAAAATAATTCTTTTTTCCACTTGTGCTTTCAACTTTCCGGTAGAAGGAGGCTTTCAGGCTTTTCAGACAATCCAGGATATTTCCGTTGGTGACGAGTGCTACTCAACAAAACTGAAAGAGCTCTTCGAAGTCATATTTTATTCGTTTGAGTAAAATACTTTGGGATTTGTGTGCTTTCTATATTATGAACATCCGGTCTAGGGAATCAGTTTACTTTTATGAGGCTCCTTAATATGAGCGTACTTCCGGTACTTGAGACAAGATGACGACGACTTCATCAATAATATTTTAAGGAAGTACATACATATAAGAAAGATATTTCTTTCGGTGGTTTTATGGCAATAGTAAAATTTCACATTTTCAATTATTTCTTAGCAAAAACTGCATCATTAGGAAGGTACATGATAGTAAAAATAACCAAGAAAGGAAAGAATTCTGAATTGTAAAATTTGTTTGATTTAAGGTTTTATATTTGATTATGAAAGTTTTATATACGAGGACTTTGATAAGTGACTGATTTATTTTTCGAGGTAACACTCCATTCCATTTTTATAATTTTAAATTTAAAAGCATATTTTTGGTCTTAGTTTATTTTAATTTTAAGTATTTCAACATTGGGTTTTTTGTTCAAATATCGTAGATTTAACTCGAATAAATAAGTAGTAGTTTTTAGATCATCATTTATTTACTTTACTTTTTATTCTTATTTTTTGATAGAGTAAGCAGTAGGTCGACTCAACAAAAGAGCTAACTGAATTGTAATAAATGTATTCAAAAATTCACTATATAATTTTCTGCGCTTGTTAGGTCCGGTATTTGGTTAAAAAACATATACCTTATATAATGGCATTACTTTACTATTACATGACATTCAAAAGCCGAATATACGGGATAGATTCTATTAACTTTAAAAAATAACGTAACCAAACTTCTGAGATATAAATCATCAATATCCTATCAATCAAAATTCTACAAGAAATTTATCTTAAGGTAATCGCATTACGCACGCTGTGGATTCGAATTTGCACATCTAGGTATACATAAGTAATTTCAATGCCTATAAGTATCAATCGACTTTCACGTCTAACCTGTTCTGTTTGGATCCTTCGGAAATTCGAGTGTCATTCAAAGTTGACAGGTAAGGCAAAGAAACATTGTAATAAAATGAATTTATTCAATGATACAACACGGCCATTTTAGCTCGAAGTGATTCGTCTCCAGACGTAAATTAGATTTTCCCCGAAAATTTCGTCAGAAGACAAAATTGCCTGTTACTGTCTGCAATTTATGACATACAAGTAGAAAGAAATTCCCTTGATGGTAGCCAGTGCCATTCGCAGCAAACAAAAAAGAGGAAGGCTAAAGCGACAATGTTTAATTTCTTTGATGAGGTTTCTCGGGCAAGTTGTTAGGTAATCTCGACTTTATTAATCTTCCAAAAGTTGTTGAAGCTCAGCTACTGCAGATGGAATTAATTCCTTTAACGCACGCAAGGTATAAAGTACCCAAAGTGCGAGTGTAAACAAATGACAATTTTCGTAAATTTCTTCTATTTCTTGAATTCCATTTAAAGATGAGTAAAGTTTAAGGGCCTCGTCAGTGGGTGTCTTTGAAATACATTTGGCAAGGATCGATTTGGGAAAATAGCCGTACTTTGGTGCTTTATTGCCAACAATTTTTCCCTTTGGTCATCCTCTCATTTCTTCATGAATAATGTATCAAGTGGCCCTCCCGACCTAATTCGAGTGGGTATGGGCCTCCATTAGGAGCAAAAATAAATTGTGAGCTTAAGAAACCGACCCAACTTCCGAAGGACCGGTAGGAAAAATTATTTAGAGGCCATTTCGGTCGAGAAGGGTCCTAATGCTGTGTTAATTTTATGACAAATTCATTAATGAGAGAATTTAGCGCCAAACGATGTGGTTCTAATTTAAAATTCATTGTGATTTTTGGTTGGTTTATCTCTCCTTGGGTATACCGCAAAATGTAATTTAATTTATTTGTTTGTGAATTATATAGGACGATTGCTACATTTTTATGTTATATTCCCACATGAATGTCTATGTATGTAGGCTAACGAAATTATTCGGAGTGGGTGAGTCTAAGCTAGATTATTCTAATCTGATTTTTATTAATTCATTGCATTGGTTGGACTTGGTTGCATAGTAGGTACAAGAGCATTTTCTACGTATGTAGATCACTTATCTGGAAACGTAAATGCTTTTGTAAAATTTTGAAATTAATTTAAAAATTAATGAAATATCATAGAAACTATAACGTTATAATAAATGCAAAACACTTCGTGAAATTTAAAGCTCATTTTATACCTACAAATATTTTAAGATTATGTAAAATGTTTTCTTTGATCCACGTTTTTAATTCATATGATGATTTAAAACATTTTTTAAAATGAACTCTGCTGGTTCTCAAAAATCTGACGTACCTACTTATAAGTTGTTCTATAACACGCAGAATATAACATTACTATCTATATCATCTATCAGCACGATGTAATATGAGTTTTAATAAAACCTCTCAATAAAAATTATAAATTCGAACATCCTTATTATAACGTTTCGTATTTTGATCTACATTTTAGCGGATAATCTTCAGGCTCTACTTTTAAAGCTCTTAAATCGGTTGCTGATACAGAACCTACGTCAGGGAAACTGAAAGTAGCAAATTTTGATCAGAATACGCCTGTATATCGACCTGAACTTTTGGCAGATTGTTTCCGCACCAATTACTTGGGACTAAAGTCTGTTTCGTGTAGTAAGCCATAAAGGAGAGGGATTACGGGCAGTTTACTTCAGAAAAAAGGACTTTGCTTTCAATAGGCTAGCCCTAGACACAATAAAGACTGAGTGATTTAAGATATGCTCCAACAAAACCAAACGTGAAACTTCCTTACCTATGAGTCCGCAAAGTCAGGATAAAATAGAAATAACTAATTCACCAAAACGGAGGACACGTACAATGCAAACAAATTGTAGGGTTGCTTTGGAGTCTCGGGTCGTGAGAGTGAAACGCCCATAAAAATAATCCCTTGGTATTTTGTTTTAAGGGTAAGTTAGGCTCATTATTTTGCATTTAATTGTGTCTCATGGTTGACTGTATTTCAGTCGAGTTCTTTTCATACAACATTTAAGGATATTCATTGGCATGCCTTAAATATACATATTTGGTTTTTATATGAAAAAGAAATTGAGAAATTTATTTTCTGTTTCTCTAATGCAATTAGCCTTAATTAGGTCATAAATTATTAAAATATGTAGATAAATATTCCTGGTTTAGGTACGGCCCCAACTTTGTGTAGAAATTACTTTAATTTTTTTTGGGCGCACAAAACACAGAAGAATTTTGGAATTTACAATTTCCTCACTTGGAAATTTTATAACAATATTCCAGAATCTCCACTCTTCTCAAAAATGAAACTATTATTATAATTTAATTTTGGTTGCTAAATGTTGGTAAAGAAACAATTAAGAAAAACATATACCCTTTTCTGACAGTATTTTAGTAGAAAGGTTCAGCAGTAACAAAGCATTTTTGGTCCTATTTATAAAAAAGTGAAGTCAGCTAAGCAACCAAAGAGCGTTCTAATATTTTACTTAAAAGTTTCGAAATATACCTAAGTTAAGTGCATATGTATTATATACATACATAAAAATAATTTTTAAGTACCTACACACAATAATTAACTTCGTAGTTGAATTAAAAAGCGAAAAAATGATGTAGACTTTGTGACTTCTCTAGATTTTAAACGTTTAGTATGCATTCACATTTCATAGAACTATAAGAATTTTATTAGGACGGGTTTCTTTTATTATAGCCTAATTTTTCCTTTAAACTACAAATTAAAGAAATTAATTATTTTCACCCTAGGTTTTTTAATTCTTGTTGGTAGATTTTATGTTATCTTAATAAACTAAAATAAAACTTTTTTATTACCAATCTACATATTTACAATTTGAAATTTAATAAGATGTTTGAGGCTGCGAAAAACAACTGTTTGTTAGAATCGTTCCGATTTCTTTTGACTTAGGTAATCTGAGCTTCCTTCGATAACACTGTACTTTTTTTCTCTTTCAGTATTCGAATTAAGAAAATCCGCATGATTAAACTAAAGTGCCTAATTTTTTTATACCTAATTTTTTTTATAGTTAAATTCAATTTAGTTTAATTGTGCATGTAATGTATATTTTGATGTTCAAGGAAATATCAATTACTTTTACTTAGAAACAAAATTCGTTGAACTCATCTCAGTTCTATATTGCTTGTAAAAGTATCCGAAGCTTCAAAAAAGTGTTCAATTAATTTCGATGAAAGAGTATAAGCTTCGTTTGACGAGGACTGTTGAACACTTGAGTACACATTTTTTTCAGCAAATATTTATTTTATTAAAGTGCCCAATTCTTTCAAACGTGTTCGATTATGTTGTGCTAGAAATCGTATTAATTTTCAATTTAAGAAATATGATATGACATTGAAATGTTTAGTAAAAATATGTATACATATGTACATATATGAAGGACAACATATGGATGAACTCTTTCCAGTGGCATGTTTACTTGTTGGAAGAACACATTTTATATTTCATTTTTTAATGGTTTTGTATGACCACCAGTTGCTTACTAAGGAGGCACAGTGGAGCTACATTTCAATAACCTTTAAATTCTTAAATAATATAAAAGAACATGCATTGGATTGGATGAACTTTTCCAGGAAAAAGCGCGCCAAAACCGCTGGAACGAAAGCTTCTTCAATGAACAACTGTTTCGGTTATAAGCAATCGAACTTTCTTAGACTACAGTCGTGCTGATGGAAAACTTCAGAATTTTCCAAGCATCCCGCGTCTTCGAAAAATATTCAGTTGCAAATTTAGTTTGTTTTGACCCTTGTACCGGTTTGTTAAAAACAACTCGATTGGATGTGTGGATTTACATCGACTAGTCGCTGAGATAATTCGCACATTTTTCGCGACTTAAGGCTCTATCTTCCTGAGGGAGTAATATAGGTGTAGTGGATACTGTAGTTTTTTTTTGAATACCTTAATTTGTAGAAAATAACTAGTAACAGTGTCATTGCTGCAAATTTTCTTAAAAATAATTATTTGCAGTAGTTTTGTGCCTACTGAACGTATGTATGCTCTTGTGGTTGTATTTAAATTCGTGTGCAGTTTTATCTATACAATTAATTTTGTGTTTAGTGCGAAGTAATGATAAATAGTTAGAAAAGTGTAAATTTAATAAGTAGTGTGTGCACGTCTGTTTGGGAGTTATCAAGTTTTATTAGAAACAAAAAAAAAAAACAGGAATAAAATGGATATAGTATACCAATGACGAAATTCTGGATATTGGGAGCTTAAAGCGAATCCTTTTAAAGGTTTGTACATATTTTGTCAATTTGAACCACTTTCATCTTCCATCAAAATCGCAAGTACCTACAAAGAGCAAGTGATTTTTTCATGGCCTTTTGAGCGCTATATTTTTGAGGGCCCTTTGAGCTGAGGGCGGAGGGCAGGTGGAGCGTTACATGTAAGCGGTTTCAGCACATGCAAATGGAATTTGTATTGTGATGTAAAGTTTGATGCTTCCGTTTCGAATGACTTTAACATGTTCGCTTGAGGCTGCGGGAAGACGCTTTATGGAAATTTAAACCACCTCCGCTCCGGTGCTTTGAGCGGCCTCTGAGGAAGAAGCAATCACTAAGATAAAGCACTTATGGAAGACAAGGTGCCAGCGTCATTTTAAAGAGTTATTGCAAGATGTTTTCAAGTTTATTGATCGTTAAACCTGCTCAGCTGACGATTAAAGATGTAGTAAAATTAAAATATCACGCAGGAGCCAAAATGATTTTGCTTTTCCGTGATCCAATCTATCAAAAACACTTTGGATACCATTTTATTATCATTATAAATATAAATGTGCTATAAATGAGACACTTTATAGATTTCTTTTATGTGCCAATTTTTTAGCAGATCTAATTTCTTTTGTTCTCTATATATGGAGCACCATTGTTATTTATGCTTTAAAATTTTAAGATTGATTCTAATTTATGGGAGTCCATTGAAACTGTATAGGTACTGTGGTCTTTAATTTGAAATCTAATCTTTTCTGCTGTTATAACAAGAACAATTTTACGAGGCGATAACTGACGTGGCACATTTTTTCACGAGTTTTATAAAAGTGAACAATTATATATACTAAAATGTATTAATAAAAGCTTCGATTAGGAAGCGTTTGGGCGCTCAATTGAAATTAAGAGTTTTTCCGACAATAAATCATTTATTTGTATTACTAATAATAAATTATTCCTAATTATTCGAATGAAATATTTCAATTTAATTAATTATACCTACTCTAAATTACCTGTATAACCGCGACGATAAATTTGCAATACATGTGAAATCTATAATTTATCAAATTACGTGTAAATTAGAGGCCAATTAAAACTAGGTGTTTGACAAGAGAATTAAATTAAAATGGAACATTATGTATGCAAATGGCTGCGCAAAACTATTATGGTGTACCATTTTGAATATGTATAACAAATGTCCAGAAGTTATGGAGAGCTAAAACTAAAAAAACATCTTAATCAGATCTTAACGCATTGAAAATTGTATTAGGTGTTGAAAAATTAAAATAAGTATGACTCAAGCTATTTTCTGTCCACTGTTTCGTACTTCTATACAATCTTTAGCCATATTCCTCCAGCATTGGAAGGTTAATCATTTAAAGAACTTATTTAGTTGGTTTAAATTATTTTATTGGATTAGAATGTCTGTTTGGACTGACTGCGAAAAAATCCACATACAAAATAAAATAGTAATTGTTATATTTAATCTGCTAAGGCTTTTTCCCATACGAGAATTATATAAAAATTAAAAACCAACATTGGCTTTGTCTGAGGGGAAACAAGTAACCCAGCAACCAGTTTTATTTAATGTAAATATCTATTATCCCTCAATTGTTTGGTAAAAATTGTGGAAAAACCTAAAATTTAAAATGTTTCCACTGGATTTCTAAACAAGTACATACATACATATGTATATGACAAATGTTACATTACTTCGAATTGTCATTTTATAAAAAAAATGTATGCTCGTTAATGTCGATAAGTCGAAACAGATAATTGCTTTCAATTCGTTAAATTCAAAGATACCTGAAAATTTTTTTATTCAAATTCAAATTTATTTGATTTGATAAAAATAAAAAAAAATTACCTAAAGTATTAATAGAAAGACGAGGGAACAGATTGAGTTTGAGGTCTCCTGAAGGAGTACGATAGAACTTTAGGCTCGAAAGAGATTAATATGTATGTATGTAAAAAAGAAATTGTCGGTCGTTCGTACTTTCCGAGAATTTAACTTTGAAGTTTTGATAAATTACAATTTTCGCCGCATTTATAAGTTTATTCCCCGAAAAAATTCGTTGGAAACTGTGTCAAAAGCATAAGTTGAAAACATTTCCAACTTTTTCTTACGACATTTTTCTGGGAAAATTCTTCAAATAAACGTATTTTATTCTACTTATACTTATATTCGCGTGAAATGACAAACCGAAGAAATTTTCCTTCAGTTTTATATGTAATACAATTTAATAATTCTTTCAGGTTTTTTTTTTTGCTTAAAAGTTTGATAGAAATACCTTTAGTGTAAATTTTCTCCAAAATCTAAAAAGATTCCCTCAAAAACTCAGAAAGTAATGGCAGAAAAATTGGAATTTTAAAATTTTTAGAGATATAAAAACGACCGACAAAAGTTATTTGCATTTTCAACTTTTGACTTTAAATGAACCTTTCTAAAATGTTTCGTCAAAATCTGGGAGAAGACCCCAAAATCATTTTATGAGTTTTCCTAATTTTTCGATTTCTGAATTAGTAATTAAAATATATTTTATTGATATTCACGCTTGGGTGCAAATAGTCCTTGCACCCTTGCATTTACTACTGCAGGGCTGTATATGTTGCAAAAAAAACGGTTGCAAAGAAACTACTATCAATATTTAAAATTTTGCACTCAGCGCAACGATGCAATAGGATGTATAACAAAGCGTGATTATCCTTTGCATTAATTAAAAAAAAAGAAAGAGCGAACAGAGTTTGCCATAATTTCAAAACCATAAGTATTTTAAATATTGTCTAAAGTAAAATTTCGAATCGAACTCACAAAGAAATTGTTCTTGAATTTTTTGCTCTGTTGCTACCCTAAATATTAAATGATAAAAATCTCATATTTCATTCTGTATCTGTTTCAGCTTGGAATTCTAAAAAGTGGTTTGACGCACCATATACTACTTTGATGCATGCCTAGTAAAAAAATCGGGTGACATTTTATAAATTTCCTCCGCAGAGGAAAGTTTATGGAAGCTTTTTACTTCGTTATTCTTATGATAAATGTTCACTGTTTATGGGAATGAGCGAGCAATCTTCAAATAATTTTCATGTGTTTCCGAGGGCTCGCATAATTTAAAGTACTACTTTAGGTTTATAGTTTTGATTATGCGTTGTTTGGGGACCAATGATAACAGGGTAATTTGAATTCGTTATAAAATTAAACGAGTTATTAACAGATTATAAATTCAACCATAATGATGACTCGACAATGAAGTTTATATTACAACAATTTTATACTAGTTTTTGATGTCTTTTAAATAGATTAGAAAATTGCAGCGTGTTGTGGTGGAATAAATTAAAATTAATATTTTATAATTTTACTATATGTCAATGCATCTGTACAGTACATTCACACAAGTATATCAATCATTATTAAAATATTGCATAGGTAGACATATATTTCGTTACAATATTTTGGTATGTTCGTCGGATCGCCAGTTTTTGCTATTTCCTTTAACTATTGTGTGAATATATTTACCTACATATGTACATATGCATTGCTTTAAAAAATCTCTTCTTTTTTGATTTTCTCTTTTGTGTCCTTCAACGAAATGTCGTCTTTGTAAGTCGATTGGCCAGATGTTATAGATGATATTACAGTAATGTCTCGCTAATCCGAATCACCTTTAATCCGAATACCGCGCTAATCCGAATGACCTATTCTATTCCACTGTCTTCTACAATCCGAATCGTTGAAAATTTTGTACTCTGCAATCCGAATTTGCATCGACTGCGAACAAGTTAGTAAAATGATACAACATTTTTATATGGGGATTTACGAATTTTTTTTATTTACTTTATATACCAATAATCAGAAACAAATATTAAAAAGAAATATACTTTATTTTATTCAACGAAGCGTATTTTTTCAAATGTAATTAAAATGTAGTACGTATACCTTAATCCGAATGATTCGCTAATCCGGTTAACCCTTGCAATAATTAATTCGGATTAGCGAGACATTACTGTACTTGAGATGCATGTGTTTTTTTATTTTTCTATGAAAATTGGATCTTTTGTATGTGATATGGTCGTAATAAAACTCAATTCCTTTTTTTTTTACAGCATAAATTGGGTGCATTTAAAATAGGCATAGACAAAGTCAGATTATTATATAAGTATTTCGTTTATACATTTGTATATGTACGAGTAGTGAGAATCTGAGTACCTCTTTCTTGATTCTAATTCTGTTCTAAAAAAATCGTCTTTATATGTACATATGTACATTAATATATAAAACATATGTACCCACATAAATATGTATATAAAAGAACGCGGACGTCAATTCAATCTTTTCGTGGGAAGTTTTGGATGAGCATCATGAAAAATTAATTCAAATTGCAAAGTACACATGGGAGGAAACAATTTGAAGTTGGCAGCCAGAAGCAATCAATCAATACCGAGGTTAACCACTGCCACAAATCAGTTTTGAATCAACTAACGTTGAAAACGCCCCACATGCGATCAGTTAAAAAGGGGAAGAAAGCGTTTTGATTGTACCAGAAGATATTTTGACTTATCTGACAAAAACACTTAAAACATTTAAATGAAATGTAAACATATACCAACCCTTAAAACCACATTTCTACAATTATGTAATTGAAACTTATCTATCTATCTATCTATATAACAATAACTAAAAACGGTATAATATCTAAAGTTCGGAACATTACAAATAGGCGTAAATATTCGAACAAATTTTTTTATTTTATAATTGACCATTAAAAATTCATCCGCCCTAGTAAACTAACTCAAAAAGTTTTAAAACATATTCGTTGCCTATATTTGCGGCTTGAAATTCTTAAAGAGGATGCCCCAAATCTTTTTATTTCTTGAACCAAATGTTGATATAAAACTGTAGCTGTTTTTGTTATGGAAAGTTGTTTTATCTGATAAGATGTATGTATAGCTCAGTCAACCATATCACAGATAGATAATAAGTCAATAAACTCCTAAAAAATGCTACATTCCATTGTTTTCAACTTCATGCAACGAAAATTTCCATTCTACCTAACATTCAGTTGTTTGCAAAAGTTTTAATCTGTGCGCTTGTTACTTGGAAACTTAATATATGTAATGTATGCTATCTTTGGGTCTTGGGCACATGGAAATCTCCATACGGTTTTACTTCTTCGGGTAAGAGATTTTGGGTGATGTGGAAATTCTCATGCTTGCTTCAGACATATTACTTTTTGTAGTCCCCAAGCTGTTGTTCCAAGGGTTGGATTTAACTTGAATGAACATGGTTTGTGAAATTTGATTTTATGGTTACACATTAGTTATGGCATTGCTTTCCACTCTGAAAAGTTGGATAAGTATTTTATTTCTTATAAAATTTCGATGGTAAATGCGGTGACGTTTTAATTAGTCTCAAGTTCATTAAATACATTTTAGTAATGAAATCCTTTTTTGGATAGCTACGGAAACGACATGGATTCCAATCATGTTACTTAAATCTTATATACGTAATTGTAATTAACGAGGATTGTATAACCAGATATCATGCCTTCGGTAGCTTTCAATAATAACTAGTTTCGTTAAACATCCTTCCGTTTTAATTTAAGTCGGTCATTCTCTTGATTTTGATATACGTGAATTTTTTCTCAATGTAGAAAATGGATTTAAAGTAATCAGAACTTTAAATTGAACTCAATTCACTTTACTCTAATTGTATGTACGTATGTGTGTTATCATTTCATCCTCATCACTATTTCACTTGACCATCACAGTATAGTTCGCTTATTCTAATCGCCTAAAGTGTTTCCAGAATGCATTTGTAATTAGTGGTGTATTAAGTTTTCCTTTTGTTAGGAAATTACATCGAAAATTTCGAAACATTTTCAAAATGTTCAGAGGAACTATGTATTTTCAAGTTGATAGAGATAGAGCAGTTGCAGTTGGGAGTTTAATATTTAATTAAAACTTCAGATCCTTTAAATCCTAGTGCATTTTGTGCCATAAAGGATTTTCAAACTTAAAAGTAATGAGAAAACGCGTACGTAACATTTCGTCATAATCATATATCACGGACTGGGATTTTCTTTGCTAATATTTTTCGCTTTAGTCGAGCTGTATGAGATTTATTTACGAGATTTCTTTCCATTGGGACCCTGACGTATAATTCTCTATAAATCTCCTGCATTTTATATCCCACTGGTTTTAGTCAATGTTCGCACAACACTTGAATCATAAAAATACTAAAGCGTCGCTTTTGAAGGGTCTTTTACGATTTATTGATTGGCTCGTGAAAAATTCCCAATTTAATTAGACTGCATGAACCAGCTACCCCACTGGAGAGCAGCATTTGAAATCCACATATACCTAAATTTAACTTCATCTTGCTGTAAGTCCGTCATAAAGATTTTACTATAGATGCTATATGCAGTCAGCTGTGCGGTCCGGCATTAACTGGGGGGATAAAAACACCTTCCAGCAATTCCAATTTTCGGACGGTTCTTTTAATTAAGTTTCATCTGCCATTGAGTTAATTATGCACGAAAGACTGACGATGAATGCTGAAAATAAAAACACCAAATAGTTTGAAATCGCTTTATACATACATACATTGTTTACGTTTAAAATCTCGATCTGTTTATTTTACTCCAAGCTATTCGAGTTGAGTCGCGCATTTTGATACTTTTCTATCTCTTCGGGGAAATATTTAATTTTCAGTAGCAATTTAGCTTACTTTTTCAGTAGGTTGCATTCAATTTATGAATCAGAGGATGGTTTCACTTCACTACACAAAACAGTGAACAATTTTTGCGGTACAGGAGTTTTAATTAAAAATTAAAATATCTGAAAGCGTTTCATAATGATGACGTTGTACATACATATGTACATATTTTGGATTACTTTGAATTCTTAGTGGGTTCGGTTACTTTTTCTTCTTAATTAAAATGTTTTGTGTAGCATGATTTTAATGTAAATTTACAAATAATACAATATTCTACTAATCGTTCTCTTTCAAATTGATATGAATTTCAATTAGCATCCAGACAGACAGACAGACAGACAGACAGATAGACAGACAGACAGACAGACAGACAGACAGACAGACAGACAGACAGACAGACAGACAGACAGACAGACAGTTTGCAGATAGTTTGCAGACAGTTTGCAGACAGTTTGCAGACAGTTTTCAGACAATTGGAAGGCAGTTGGCAGACAGTTTGCAGACAGTTTGCAGACAGTTTGCAGACAGACAGACAGACAGACAGTTTGCAGACAGACAGACAGACAGACGTATGGACAACAACTTATACTTCGTATTTTCATTTTGAGGGACATAACCCTAGATCAGGTATAAGAATAGTTTACCTCGGAAAAGTTGATGAGCTCAATACGCATTCTTTCTTTCGATTTTGCTTATTAGTCAGTCACGTACTCAGCTAAGTAAGCTTTTGGTTAGACGAAAAAAATTTTAAAGTCCTAAGACTTCTAATTTTTACTCTTTTTCGCATAAAAGTTGCAAACTGTGTGTGATTTAAAGTAATTTAAAATCCATTAAAGTCGGATTTGTCATAGAGGTTTGCTTAGATAACAAATGTAAATTTAAAATACTCAATGTATGACGTGAAAGCTGTATACTACGTAAATATTCATGCAATTGCAAATGAGAATAACAAATAGTTCCCTCAGAATCGTTAACACCAATTTGTAAAATACTCATTCAAGAAAAACGTAAATCAACTTCTGCATGCTTTCTTAACTTACATACAATATCCAGAAAAATTCATATTTGCTTATAATGGTGTTAACTTTTTATGCAAATGAAGTTTCAATGAATCATTTTATAACTCAAGGGGCATATTTTGCCTTTTACTTCGATTAATTAAAGTTTTAATCAAGTATTTTATACATGTACATGAATCTTATTAATTCTGGCTCAGTGACGATTAAGCACCTAAAGTTTACAAAATATTACATAATACATATTTAAGTATATTTGACGTGTATATGTAGAATTATGAGAAACGACTAGACTAAATTGAAAATTTCCAAATTGGTTTTTAAATTTGTTTTGTTCGAGTTTTTATTCACGTACTTTATAGAAAATCCAATCAAGTAAAACTCAGAAAGGACATTAGTTTTCCTCGAAACTAAGACTTTCAGAATTTTAGTATACCTAAATCTTCTGTGTTGTAGTAACAAATTAATTTTTCCGCGGAAATTTCATCATTAATTATTAGGTACTCGCTTTTAATTCAAAAATTTAAAAATTATAGCTATGCTGGATTTTTGGAAAGATGTGTTTCATATCTTAATCAAATTTTTAAACGACAAAGAAAAGTCTGTCTAATTTAATTGTAAGATGAATCGACTAATTAAAATAAATTGTTATACCACAAATATTCGCTTTTGAACTAAAATCAATTATTTCATGCAGATCTTCTTCAGCAGACAAACCTTTAAGTCAGGCAGCATGATTTTAAAAGGTCTGAATTTGAAAATTGTCTGCGGTAACTGAACTCTTATGTATTTTACGGTCTGTTAGGCTTCAAAGAGAAGTAAATGTTGAATTAAGATGTTTAAAGAAAATCTTCTAAAAATATTTCATTACCTCCCATATTAATAATAAATTCGGACACTGGGCAGTGCAAAGTGCTCCTGTTTGCTTAAATCCGGTTAAACTTTAAAAAAAATGCTCCTTTCCTAAAATTTTGTAATATTTAACTCGTTAAAAAGTAAAATGAGAAATTTCGCCTTAAATCAGAAAGCGGAAGCACGAAATTACATTGTCCTGTTGCTTCTTGGACGGTTGCTGCGGGTCAACTTCATTATTTTTTAATTTATATTCATAGGAGCCGGCGACAACTTCAACAGAAGCTGAGATATAAATTTTGACGAGGTTTTCATCTCGGCCAATTACACCCAGTTCCGGTTTCTTCTTGAGCAGTTTAACGAACCATTTTCTCAGTAGTTTCATAACACAATTTTAATTAACCGCCCGGATTCAGCCAGATTCGCGGTTCTATAAGAGCCATCTTTTGTGATGGATGCTAGCTGGAAGGATTTTCCGCTTTTTAGGATTAACAAAGAAAACTTCCTGCACTGGTTCGTGAGAAAGTGCACTTATCTCAATATCCTTCGGCTATTCCCGAAAAAGGATTCAATGGAGCCGACATGTTTATGCTTCTTTGAGTAGATTTTGTAACATTTTGTATTTTGAAACAGTCTCTTCGGAGCAAGTGAAAGACATAAGGTTCCCAAGTCCTTGAGTGTATATCGCCGAGGAAGTTGTTTCAATGGTATTTTTAGGCACATTTGTATTAGAAAAACGCCGGAAGACGTCTGCAACCTCTTACCCTCTTGCTTTGATGTAGAAAAGAAACATTGAAGGGCCCGCAGACGGTTTTTGTCTACTACCACATTATATTGGGAACTCCATGAATATTTCATTAAAAAATCAGCAGTATGTGACTATAGTCCCCAAATTAACGATGGACTTTTCGCAAACCTTAAGCCCATGCTATTCGACTTGTGCGCTCATAAATCTTATTGTAATAGAATTCTTCTTTAAATTATTCATGACTTATGTGGGGACTTGCGAGCCCCTTTGAGAAAAGTTTGCAAAACATGATCCTCTCTTTCCATGCAAAGCAATATAAAACTTCATTAAAGTAAAAGCAGTAAGAGCAAAAAAGGAGTTTCCTTATTGATTGTCAGCGGTATAGGGTTCAACCTTTGCTTGTAGGGACTCCCAAAGCATTACGAGGACAAGACAGTAATCACATCATGACGAAACCCTCGAGAACCCTTTTCGTTGCAAGCGTAGGTAAATCGTATACCTACAGGGTGACTCCTATTTCCTGCAACTGCACCAAGCAATAGCAAGAAAGGCGTGCTGTGTGCTTTATAAGCTGCTTTACTATATCGTTGACGAGGTTTTTGGTGAATGCAAATTACTCTTTTTTACCCAATAACTAATTCAATGCAGTACATGCGAAGCTTTACAAGAAAGACATCCTCGTAAAAGACACCCTGGCGACGTTATCCAACATACATATGGATTAGGAAGCATAGAGGTGGATTCAGTCAAGGCTCATCGAAGAATCGATTCGGGTGTCAGAAACTTTATCTGTCAATTAATCATGTTATGTCGCCATATACTGTCTCTTTATATTTGCTACCAAATTTTCGGGCTTATATGGTCCATTTATCCTGGATGGATACTAACCAAATTTACTTGATGTAAAATTTATGCACCATGCCAAGGTTCAATCAATTTCGTATAAATTACTGTGTGAGTGATTTATGTCAATCTGTCAAATACGATAGCTTCATTTGATTTGAGCTTACAAAATAATTACACTAAAAACGTGAATAAAGTTATCAATTTCAATTTTATTCAATCTTATGAAATTGGGAATTTTTGAGTTCTATTTAAAAAAGGAGAGTATACATAATGTGAAGTTTATTGACCTAAACTTTTTTAAAATTATTGATGGCTAATTAACGATCTACCCTCCTTCGTATTTGAAACAAAGTTTAAGAGTATCAGATACCCACTTCACGGTCAGGAAGTAAAATATTTATTTATTTTTAATGTTAACTTTTCTGGGATATTTTGGACCGCCATTTTGGATTTTAAGATTTTTAGGATATTCATTACTCATTTTAATATTCTATACCAACACTTTATATACATTTTCTGCGATAAACTTAGCGGATGGAATTGTTATGAATGTAACTTTAATTTTAAAAGATATATTAATTACAATGTCGACTTGCCATTTCTTCGACACTATTCTGTGTACTTACTCACCATAACTAATTTAATTAAAATGGTCATGCTGAAGCAGAAATAATTGGAAAAAACGAAGATAATACTATCTAAGGTGCACATTTAATTGCCAGAGGACAGTTTCTTTCCCGGATTTGCACAATTAAGATAACGAAATGCGATCCGAGTTAAGAAAAATTAAATTTTTGTTTAATGGTATCTAGATCCAGAAACAGTTTGTATTCTCTTTTAAAATGTATGTTAAATTCAACAGATAAATCTATGGCATTCGTACAATTTAGAAGTAGCTGATGACTTTACTTTAAGATTTCTACAATAGTTGGCCTTTAAAGTCCCTGTTTTGTTTTAGATACGCATACGAGTAGTAAGATAACTTTATATAAGTTATGTGCTATAATATATTATAATTAAAAGCAATTTTATTCCTTTACCATAGAAAGCCGGGTCTAAAAAACGGTCAACTTCATGGTTATTATAAGTTTTTTTCATAACTTAATTTATTTTTGTATGGTAGGTAGTGGGTCGGAATTCGAAGAATGAAACGAAAAAAAATTATCTAATATCAAAGGAGATTTGATCGCTACTGCTTACATTGGATGCGATTTGTATGTTTTTTCACTGACAGACCCAAACATTATTGAGAAAGTACCTTTTATCGGTGCTTTTCTTGGCCTCAGCACAACACAAATCAAAATTTCTTTTTCACATGAATTGAGTTCTTGAGAACCCATAAAAACGGAAAATGTGGCTACTCACCGAAGGAAGTTTATATCGTAAAAGAAATCTCTTTGAAATTGTTTATTTGCTCAATGCAAATCAGTCTAAGAAACTTCTTTGGTTAATGCTTCATTTGTGCTTAATATCGTCCACTTGTTTTGTTTGTTTTTTCTGTAAATTTCCATTACCTTTGTCCCTGCTTTTTAATTGAGCAAAAATAAGAAATTACGCAGAACAGAAAAAGACTGGACAAGTTTTATAATAATCAAAATTCCCCCAGGGACAAGGGTACCTTTTGGATAAAAATATACGCTATGAGAAAATATTTCTTTTGAAAGAGATGACAGAGAAAAATTATTTGGGACGAAGAAGTATTACGATTCCTTTTTAATTATTTTTCGCTCAAATTAACAAACTTTGTTTTTTGTTTATTATTAATTGATTTATTTTTTTTTTTTACAACTATGTAACATTATTGAAATTTTTGTTTTCTTTTTCTCGGCTATACGTTTCCATAGATAATACCAAAAACGAGGGTAATGCCTGCAAAATGTAATTTCTAACTCCAGGAGTGCACTATAAATTATGGATGTGCCTTTGCTTGGGAAATGTTTGCGTAAAACCGGAAATTACTTTCTCCTTCTGCAATTTGTAAGATTAGACGCGTGATACATTAATCTGCCTTAAAAACACCCAAGAGATAAACAACATGGATGACCGCTCCTGGTGTTCGCAGACACCACAAGTTGAAAGTCATGTCTCGCCTTCAATTATTTATGCATATATCGACTATTTTTAGGATTGTTGGTAAGATCAGACATTGTTCCGATTACATTCTGTGAACTCATTTACATATACATATACCTATCTGGTAACTCAAATAGCCTTCAAAATAAATTTTCCGTAAACATTTCAGCTTTCAATTTCAATTAAGTTCCAATGAAATTTAATTATTTGTTTTATCTCCACAGTGAAGTTATAATTGACATTAAAACGTAACAAGATGCATTAATGGAAATTATATCATGACTGTTTTTCAATCAACACTACGATAATTTCTTAGATTTTCTAGATTGCTGGAAATGTGCCAAACATTTAATAGGCTTCTTAAGTACTCTTAATTACCATTTTGTTTTGATTAATTAATTATTGCCACTCGTTAAGGAAATTCGACTGGGATCATTTTCTGTTCAAATTAAGTTGTAGGTTATGATAATTTACTAAACTCACTTATTTTTATCGCAGCGAATTTAAGAGCTTTTCTCATAAAAAATTTATTCAATTTTAAGTCTGAGCGAGAAAAAGATTAAACTTTCAATTAAATGAAAATGCATTGAAGGTTTTGTTACTCTGAATGTGTTTTTGTTTTTTAAATGCTTTAAATATCTGCAAAAGATAAATTAGGATTTTGATAAAAAATTGTTTGCCATTGCCAGGTGTTTGTCTGGTGAGGTTCAGTGGATAATTTGAATTTTTAATGAAGTTAAATCAGGAGCCAGAAGACAGCTGTTGTAATCCCCGGCACATTAATTGAAAATTATCGGTCTTTGCCACTGAAGAATATGAGAATATTTTTAAAAGTTGGTCTTAGATATGTATTGTATATATAGTTACATATGTACATATTGTTTTTATATAAAACTCTAGGTGAATAACGTATAAAATACATATTTCAGAGGACTTATATTTAGTTCATTTTTTTTTTGTCAAAATTGTTCGCTATCTTCAAAAGCAAACTTTCAGTTTTAGAATAGTGTTTAAAAATACATACGAAAGAATATAGTTAGCTAATCGAAATCTATGGTTTTGATTATAATATTATTATTATTTTTTTATCATATTTTGCGAAAAGCATAATACTGCGATATTATTGTCACAAGCCGTATCCATTCATTGTGCCTATTGTTCTGATATCCTGCCAACCCTTTTATCGTAAGCTAAAAAATTCAAAAAATGCATACGCTTTAAAAAATCCATTGTAAGTAAGTATAAAAAAATCCATTCATATTGAATTGCGAACAGGAAAATTGGTCATATTCTTTTCTGGCAACCGCATTAATTTATTAAGTGGTCAAAAGCGCCATAGTGTCAGCTCTCAGTTTTACATTCGTTTCATAAACTATTTAACACCATCGAAGCGAAAATCAATTCGAACTTTTGTTGAAGTGAAACAACTGTGCGCATACATGAATATGGTGCTCTGAAAGCACTAACCGGTACAATGGACAATTTTTAGCATCGATGACGATGGAAATCAATAAATATATTAAATGGGTTTATTCACACTCAGCACGGCAGTAGTATATACTCGTAATAATAAACCAAGTCCTTGGGAAAAACCGCCAAAACGCAAATGTGCATCACCGCGATCATAACGAAATAGAATATCAAATCGAGCTGAAATAACGTATGTCATTTGAATATCGATTTGGGGCTTAATTTGCTCCAAATCCACGGATGAACCACAGGTGTTTGCGTCGAAATGCGAGCGCTGCGGTGCAACGACGAAGGCTGCGGATGATTGCGTTTTCGAGGGACCTTGTTGCACCTCAAACTCTGTAATTTGCAGTGAAAACAGAGAACGCTTGCACCTGTTGAATTTTTCAAAAGCCCTACCTCCAGCCATTCGAGGAGGTTTTGACAAAGAGAGCCCTGTTCGTCTTGCTCTTGCAGTTTATCTTGTTTGATAGAATTAAGTTTACATGAGGAAGTTTCGCTTTGGGGCAACC
The DNA here is from genome assembly GCA_933228815.1 of Machimus atricapillus. Taxonomy (NCBI): domain Eukaryota; kingdom Metazoa; phylum Arthropoda; class Insecta; order Diptera; family Asilidae; genus Machimus; species Machimus atricapillus. The sequence goes on along the minus strand of OW121786.1, from coordinate 42,137,899 downwards.
TTTGTAAATTGTGGTCAACACATGTCGCTGTAATTGAACGCATTTTCAGGTATCCAAAAGGTTCTCAAACCTGCAACTTGTTTGTGTTGCTTGCTTTGAACTAAATTGGTCATTCTTGCGGTTAATAACTCAAGGGAGGCAAACACATAGTTCGTAAATGTAGTGAACTAGCGATTCACCGGAGCAAAATGACCGGAAATTTACATTCAGTAGCAACCATTTTAACAAAGTGGCAACTATTTTAACAAAGTAATATTTTCAACCACATTAAATTAATTTTAAAATTGAAACCAACTTGAAAAGGTATATGCACATTTTTATACCTTCGAAATGCATATTGTGTAATTATTTTAAACATACCGTCAAACTTTTAAAATAGACTGTTTCGAGTATTTTATTTCGTAAAATTTCGAAAGAAAATCAAAACTATGCTACTGAGAGAGATTTATCAATTATTTTCATTATGGCAAAAACAGTTGAGCGAATAATTTAACCAACATTTACTAAATCATTTGTTTTTCAAGTTTGTCTTTGAAGTAGATTTGCAATAATTTTATTGCGTCTACGTTATATCGATTTTCATTTTAGCATGGTTGTATTTTAATTGGTAAAAATATTCACTTCTCATTCTCAGATAACAATAATAGATAGCGGTTATACTATCTAAATGCTATTTTAACATACATACATAGATACACTATAAAAATCATATTCTTTCTTATTTAAAATTTGTGTCTTCAAATTAGAGACTTTTTTCCGATTTTAAATTGCTCTTAGACACAACGAGGTGTATTTTTAATTTGGAATCCATGTAACAATGCTCTTCATTACGCTAACAACTCATTTTCAAATTAACAACGAAAAATATAAAAAGCTAATTATTTCTTTTCAAATTAGCAATAACTTTGTAAATAAAAATTATTATTCGTAAAACAATAGTTTGTATACATTTTAAAAAAAAGTATATATGTAAATGGGGGAAAATTAATAAAAAATATGCAATGTGTTCTTTGTTTTGCTATAGTTCAATCGGGCTGTAAATAATATTTAGTAGGAAAGATTAGGATTCAATTGGAGTCACAATTTTTACAAAGTATGCATTTTGAATTTGGAAAAACTTCTTGCGCAAGCTTATTTTTGGTTTTATGGACATGTGGTAATACTTTCATGAATTGGATTTTGTTATTGTTGACGTACCGAGGGATTTTATAAGTTTGAAGTTTTTGTCTGTCGGTTAGTCTATTTACCTATCTGTCTGTCATGGTACATACATATGTAACCTACATAATGTCATCGTAAGTTTAGGATAGATGAACCGATTTCACTATTTATTAGCTATTATTTGAGGGATGGTGCTTATCTACATGAAATCGGTTCGTTTTATTTGCTTCCAAGATCTTGAGTTCCCATCACAGCCACTATACTTATATAGCTAGAAACGGTGCATGTGAACATTTGAGCTCTAAAGTTCATGTACGCAATGTGGACGACTCAAAAAAGTAAACCTTTTTAAAGCAAAAAATTCTAAGAGTTCTGTATACGAGTGCCCTGTTTTTGGTAAGTTTAACTTAAACTTCGTATATAAAATTCTTGTAATAGATAAAATACTGACTCTTTTTAACTGACTTACTTGAGCTAATTTTACATACAATTTTCTCTCAGTGTATTTGGTCTTATAAATAAAAAGTTATATGCAAATTCATATATGCTATGACTGAAAGGTATGACATACATATATGGTTAATAATAACTACATAAAAAGTCGTGATTGTAATAAAAAATGATTTATATTTCCGACATAAGAACTTAATATACTCATCGAGCACAATTCATGTTATTATTTAAATTGAACATATCTTTCGTCTAAAAAAAGAAACGACCGCAGTTATACCAAAAATGATGGTCAAAACAATGAAGTATCCTCCAAATGTGATAAATTGTTGTCGGGGGTCCAAAATAAAGACGCTGTCGGACACCACAATGACCGTAAATATGGTTTGAAGACCCAGGGCGAGGAATGAGTTAAACCCAAATATTAAACCGAAGCTGTCTTCTGGTAAATTTTTCGCGACAATGGCGCTGGGTGTATATACAAAAAACGTTGTGGTACAATCAAGGAAGTTATTATTTCCATACGAATTACCTTGCAATGGTTATCATAAAATGATAAATGGTCCCGAAAAGAATATACGTTACATAAGCGACCCACACCGAGCTAGTCAGGGCTGCTGCGAAGACGAGCGCCCCCTCGACAAGGGAGCATAATGTGATGATCCAGAGATCCCATTTCTGGTAATGACCGCTGTTTAGAAATCCGGCGACAAAGGCTCCTCCAGCCCCAAGGATGGTGAGGGTGGCTTCGACGGCGCCATTGTAGAAATTCTCCCGATCCGGGTCAATTTGCTTCCACAGGAGCTGCACGTAATTCGCAACCTGTAATTACAACAGGAACGATGCGAATTAAGTTGTTCATCCCTCCGCCAAGAGACCGAAGAATGGCTCACCTGGAGAAAGCCGCACATTGCCAACGACCACCACATGCTCCACTGCAGGACCCTTTGATTTGAATAGGCGTTAACAAAGTGACTCCACAAAAGGGCCATTGCCCGCCTCGCCGAGAAGCTCACCTGGTGGGGCTGCAGGTACAATTTTATTGTGTCGAATTAAGCACGTTCCTACTCACCTTGTTTTCTTCGAGGGTTTTCCCTATTGTTTCTATATCCAATACCACAGGGACGTTCCGCTGGTTTCCCGTGACGTCATTTTTCCCCTCAGGAGCTGAGTAAAAATAAAGGCTTCTGCCAGCAGAAGGAAGCATTAAGGCGACCACCAGCGACATTATTTGAGCTGGAAGCAGGGGTCGTAAAATATTATCACTTAAATTGAAAAAATCCTGAATGAATAATAGTTTTGAACATTTTATCATTTAAGATAATAAAATAAGTTTTTAATGAAATTGAACTTTTGCGGTCAAATTTTATCGATATTTTTTATATAAAAAATTAAAATTTATATGAATAATAATTTTTACATTTATTATAAAAATTCAAAATATAAAAATGACCAAAAAAATATCATCCTCACTGATTTATCGATTTCAAGTCATCACTTATAACCCGAAACAATGATGTACCATAAAAATATATCTGTTACTTCAGGTGATATCTTATTAAATACATTATTAAGCATTTAAGTCAGGTCGTATACTTGCTAGGGAAACATAGTTCAGCTCCCGTAGATTCATAAGATTATAGGAGACGAGCAGTTGAGCTAAGACTCCAGCTAGGAACTTTCCGCTTAAAATAGCAGCCCGTGTCTGCCCTGTGACCTTTTGGTACTTTTTGCGATCCACTTTCGCGTATATGTACGTATAGTAGGCGACCTCAGAGGACATAAAAAATCCATAAAACACCTGGATCAGCTGAAAGAACAAGGCCACAAATCATATTAGTTAACTACACATGGGGCTAGAAAAAAAATTTTATAGGATGCAGTGTTATTTTGGGACATCGAACTCCTAGAGAGTCGTAATAAAATTGTGGATGAAATATTGAAACTCTTAAAGATTTAAGTCATAAATAATAATCCAAGCGAATACATTCAAAAGACAAATTTCAAATTTCACTTGTTATTGTGAAAAATATTTGGTACCTTAATTATGTATACTATATGTTGCATTAACACTTGATGAATCAAATAACGATTTTGTATAACGCGTTTTAAAACAATGAGATCTGATCCTTTTGAAGATGATAATTGAAATTATTTATCTTAAATTATAGGCAGCCTAATTTATAGCATGTATTGCTTTGGTATATATTGGTTCTATTGAATTTTGATGTCATGTTAATAAAGCAATTTTTCGCCGAGCCCTTTTTTATACAAATATAGTAAGGATTAATTCCCAAGTAAGCAATTAGTTCTATTTCAAATAACTCTCATTTCAAATCCAAGGGGTGATTGATTCGTTTGCAAGAGAAAACACTCTCAAGGCAGCGTAATGTCAATTTGCAGCTCTAAAAAAGTGTTTTGCCTTTTCAATTTGCTTTTTGTATAGTTCGAAATTTGATTGGGCCTTCTCAATTAACTAATCAATAAAAATTAAATAATTACAAATCAATTGTGCAATTGTTAAATATGAAAAAATGTAGGTAGGTATATATTCCACGAGAATATAATTTTCTGTTTTCTAGTTTTCAAATTACAGGCGCGGAAGAGCAAGTAAAATGAAGATTTTTATTTCTAACTGGTTTGGCTTAAATAATTAAAAAATTATATACATATACATATGAGTATATTTTCGTAATTCATACAAAATCCCTAGTAAAATTATTTCTGTAAGCTATAATAAAAGTAGTAAAAGGCGTACAAAAATTAATTTTAACAAAACATGATTTACTCGATTAGTTTTAAAAACATCTGGTTTCGGGATTTCTTTTCAGTCGTTTTATTACTAAAGTGAGTTATACATAGAAATTAAATTAAATTATGAAACTACTATCGAAATGTCTGCAATACTGCAACGTCCTTAATTCTATCAATTAAAATATAGGTACACGTCATTTATTTGCATGCAAGCATCGACAAGCGCCGTAAATCGCACAATAAAATGAATAGTCTTCACGTAGAAGGCATAAAGCACTTAGACTCCTACATGATGACGTCCCGAAATTTAGCTTGAGTACCTAACTCCGAAATATGTCAATTATGTTGCGAACTTCTTCATCGGCTTAATGTATTTCACTTAGCGCACCGAAAATGCGATTATCGTTTGGTCCTGTCCTCATTCACAAGCTTAGCAAGGATGAAAGATTTATGGAGATGTCTATACGTCTCAGGAAGCACTTTAGATCACTCCACGACCGGCCGATAGCATTTGATAGAAAGGGATTCTGGCTGAGCGATTTAATTAACTTCATTAAGGAAAAAATTCTCTTAATTAAAGGTATTTTCCAAAATAAAAAATAAAAATATACGGAAAAAGGAACGGCGAGCCCCAGGCAATTTGTCCAATTTATTAAAGGTGTATCAGGCCAAATCATTCCGTTTGAAATTTCTCCAGGCCATCAATGTCTTGGCTAAGAAGGGATGGGATTATTTGATCTTATTTGCTCCTTTTTCCGAGTTTAAATAGGTTTTTATTCATTATTAATTGGGACAGCATTTTTGGTAATTGCCATCAATTAAGCTTAGTCGAAATTTTTTGGGTAGACAGTCTGTATTCTCACTAAGCAGTGGACAACCTGTCCCTTTTACAACATTAAATTACTATCTCTTATTTTGTCACTATTTAGCAGATTTAAAAGATCAAAAACATACATATGAGCATATCTATATGTATTATTGGGATTTGTTCAAATTAGTCTGTTACCCACCTTAAATAAAAGAAGATTCAAGGTATAAATAGCCTTGAACACTTTTATTTTCATTAATTTTTTAATACAATATACTTCTTTATGCTTTTTAAAATTTACCAATATAATTTAAAAGTATAGGTACATTTTCTTGTTTTAGGAAACATTAAAAAATATTTTAGTGTTTTTGGAATTAATTATGACATAAATTAAATAAAAAAGTGTATTGCTCTGAAACTAGTCATAAATTGGCAAAAGTAAGCTTTTCATCAATAAAATGAAATTGTAAATTGTTTTCCAATGCACGATTTTTATTTAACGATACAACGACTCTTAACAATAGCACAGTCTTCAACATCTACCAGCGTTTTGTTCCAACACTAAATTTTGAATTTTCACCCTTTTGCGGTTGTTTTGAACAAAATTACTCAGTTTTCATGCTGTTTTGACCTTTTAATTACTTCGGCTTTGACTCAATTTCAATTCTCCCGCAATATGCTTATCTCGTTAAATTTTTATCGCGGCTTTTAACCGAGAAAAGAAAATACAAAATAAATTGCGAATTACCCTTTTCTTGATCGAAAACCCCAACAAAAGATTGCAAATCCTTTCATTATCTAGGGTACCCTCGACAATTTCTTCAAGTGGCTGAAATTAAATTTATGAAGCAGTTTTCCTATTTTCCCTTTTACTAAGAATGTCCAACTGAATTTATAAAATCACAATCAACATTTTTCAATTCTTTTTGGTGAATGAGGTTTTCTCCCAAGGGTGCTTTTATTTGGAATTATTTTTTCTATCCTTTCAAAGCTAGAAAGTAAACTCACGCAATGGGTTAATCTATTCCAACTTTAATATTTATGATTAACCCAGAAACAGGCTGACTGAATAAAATGAGTCTTAATGTAGTCATGCACAAAACATTTATTAAAATTCAGGTAGAATTTTAAATCAAGTATAATTCGAGTTAATAAAAGTCAATATATTCGGTGGTCGCATTCAAGCATTAAAGCAAACATGAAATAATTCGTGTCAGGAATTTTTTTCGCCAAGAAATTCTCCAGGTATGGTTAAGCTCCCAATCTTTTAAAATCAATAGGATTAATTTATTAAGGTCATATTTAATAAAACAGATTAAAGTTAAATTTTTCTCAGAAATAAGCTGCCGCTGAAAGCGAAGTTTATTAGGCATCAACTTTCCTTCCGTTAAGCTGGTAAAATCAAGTCAATGGCATGAGGAGCCGACAGGTTTCCGTTTCATGATTTATTTTGAAGAAAATTTTATGGTCGAACAATATTTACATAATTATGCAATATACAATGGATGTACGTTCATAAACTTTATCTGAACTTTCAGCGGGGTCAGAGTTTTTAATTAAAAGTTTTATTTCCCTAAAAGTTGTGCTCTGCGTATAACATTGAAAATTTTCCTGTTCGTGAAAGCAATAAGGGAAAATTGTTTCGGACAAACATGTTTTCGGGAATAATCATATGAAGTATTCAGACACAGATATCCATATATTTCGCATATTAATTGAAGTAAATTAAATATACCTAATATACTGCTGAACTTAAAGATTATAATTAACAAGTCAGTCGAAAAATTTCAGAACTTACGCAATTTTTTTGTAAATATTTGTTTCTCCTTTGCTCTTAACTACAATTTGTGATTAATACAAGGTGTACAAATTGTACGCAGTTTGCTATTTACCTACCGCATTAAATAACTCCTTCCTCCTCAAAATCGACGCAATAATTTTTTTGAAGGTGTGCTCACTCGTCTTATAAAGACATCGAGTGGGAGCTCGGTCAAAGCAAGATAAAAGCACCTTTCTAATGATGTCTCATTTGTTTGGATCCGTATGAAAATGTAGGAGTTATGAGGGTTCAAATACAAAATTTATCAAAATTTTCGTTAAAAACTTCCCAGTCCAAAAAACGAAACTGAATTAGGAAACACTACAAGAAATATTCGCAGTACGATGCAGCAAAAAAGTTTTTGTGAATTAATGTAAACTAATTATTTTAATTGCTAATACGACTTTTCCGATTATCTGAAGAAAATTCGGTTTCGCATGGCAAATAAAATCGTCTATTTTTATTCGGAACACAGTTGGAGACTTGTGATCGCCACATTGAAAATAGATTCATAATCGGCGACCTTCAAAATCTATGTACGTACATATATCGATTTTCATAGAAATCACGTGAAGATAACATTTTGAAAACACTATTTTGAAATCTGTCATATTGTCCTCATCATATATGTCCATATGGTACCTGGGATTGCTAGCACCTTCAAGAGTTATATATGCAAATTTTAATCGCAATTGGAGTAGCGGTGTAGATTTGTATAGCAAATATACAAACAAACAGCCGGAGTGGATTCTATATAATAATGCTAGTATGGTTAGGTAATTACAAATTCGAATGTTTGCACACATTTTTGATCGTTCTTTGGAAGTATTATCCTTTTGCAAGTATCGTACGATTTGCTTGTGTTTATATTTTATTATAATTGTTTCCCCCAACCAAATTAGATCCCTTCAATTAAGCTTAAAGTTATGTCTAAAAATTAAATTTAACTTGTATGTTGCAAGTGTTTTGATGGAGCTGGAGGAACGACACAAATTAGGATCTGGAAGGTGTTCCGTAGAAGTAATAATTTAATCTGTTTGCCACTAGCAGTCATCTTATTGTCAACAGACAAGAACCCTAATCCCACAATATAGAGCTGTATGCTGTTTACATTTCGCAGAGAAGATGTTTTAAACTGCAAGACTTGTCTCGTTCGCAAAGCTTGCGACTAACGACGTCAATAAGTTCAAAAACGTGCCTTGTCACCCTCGTGTCTGTTGTCCTTTACTTATGAATTACCTTTAGGTTAAAGTTTATCGCAAAGATGCATGGCAGTAACGAAAGACACTTTCTAAAATATTTATTATGTTAGCAAAATACTCCTTCCGGCTTTTATGTAAATGTTAAGCATCCTTTCTACATCAACATAATATACAATTTAACGTAGTGTCTGCTTGCGTGCAGACTTAACACAAACGTACAAACTGTGACGGTGCAAAAAAGGTCCAATTTGCTTAGGGCTATTGACTCTTATTTACATTCGAAAAATATTTTTGTTGGGCTTCACGGTAAATTTTTAAACATGTCTAATACTTTCGCCTTGCGTGAAAATGATAAGTGGATATTTTATTCAAATTTAGGTGGATAGGGCGTTCCGTCCTCAGGATGTGTGCTATTTGCGGAATTTTTGGGGATATCTGACTGAGTAAACATTTTGAAAAGACTTAAAAGAAACTTTTGTTGTACTTTCAAGGGGTTGAATGGAATTATCCCGGATCAAATCTGGCAAACCGTTTTACCTTTCTATGAGGAAAGGTATGAAAATTGACGATAGAAATAACTATTAACTTTCTGCTTTTGAAAAAGGATTTTGGTAATTTTACACTTAAATGGGGCTGTCAAGTCGATTGTAGAAGTAATTTCTGAATGTATTCATAAGAGTGGGAAAATGTTTTTTTTTTTACTTGTAATTACCCTGCAATTTGAAACTTCAAAGCACTATTATTATAAAAACGTGGTAAAGGAGAAAAGCACACTTTTTAAAAATAAGCGAGAAAATTCAATTATTGAAATTTATAATTTACACATCTGAATTCAAAATCGGTGTACCAGAATCAGAGGTTGAAATTTCTTCGTTAGTAATTATTTTCTTCGAAACTATTCTGCAGGTGTACAGAATTATAAAAAAAATTTAAGAACTGTTGAAGTTCTTACCTTGATTTGCGGATATCCTTAATGGTCTCTAGAAACGCTGGAGATTTAAAATCTTATTTCTCTAATATGCTTAAGTACTTTCATGTAGCTCTCAAATTAAGAAGTTAATTGACTTCTTTAAAGACACTTTCGAGTTAATCCGTCTTACAATTTCGTTTTAATCAACTTCGAATCATTCCACAAAATATTCATGACTATGGGAAACGTAGCTCTAATAAAGTTAGACTCGCGCTCATTAATATTTTTAAGCGCGGTAACACTTCATGAATCCCATGGATTAAGTTGGTATCCTCAGTTTTCAAGAAAATTTAACAGAGAACCACCTTTTCTCTGAGTATACCAATTATGTTGGGTAGCGCGCTTAAAATTTGGAAAGGAAACTAATTAAAAGCATTAATTACCAACTGCGGAACTGGGTGGGATTTGTCTCACTACGTCTAAGTTTGGCCAAAATTGTAATAGGATTTCTTTAGTTGGTTGAACGTCTCCACATTTTTAATGCTGTTTTATAAGAATTTGTAAGAAAATAGGACTTCATGAAATCTAAGATGAAATTCAAATTTATAGGCTATATGTACATATTAATTTCTTTTTTTCAGAAATTGGGAAACTTTATTACTCAATCGATTAGTTTTGATAAAAAAAAATGATCGTTTAAGCTGTAATGAACTATGTTTTGAAAGGAAGCCAAACTTGTAATTTTTAGGAATGAGCAATACAATGAAAACATTTCGGGCTGATAACTAGACGAATTTCTTTAGTCCTTTTCACAAATTAAACAAATGATTGACGCGATATACATATGTATATTGTAGTGCCAAGACTCTTAATTTTATATTGGAAAAGTATAAAAAGAAAAAGATACGGTTTTTCAAATTTTAAAAGTCCTGAAAATGGACTTGAAAAATTCAAATTTTGTAATACATATACAAGTACATATCAATAGAGGGTTTAATACGTACATACATGTACTTATTGAATTAAAAATTTTGCAAGTATTCCTCCTATTTCAAAAAAATGCTGAAACAGAAAATAAAAAACACATAAACACATAAAACATTTTTAACATCTTTTTGCTATTCAAATTTTGTGCGTTTTACCTGTAATCCAAGCATATCATAAGTCCACAGTAGCAATGACCAAACTATGATTCCTGTAATTGCTGATAGAACGATTATGGGTTTGTACCTGGAGAGGTGAAGACACGTTTCTAAAAAACAGTTCAAAAGTTTTATCAAATGTATTCCATTCTTACCGCAAGATGTCTGTTATGAGAAAAACCAGGACGAGTTGTGCTAAGTTAGAATATGTCCCCCAAGGGTACACTTCTTTATTTACTTGTTCGGCAGTAATATTTCTCCATTCTCCTGATAAAAATTCAATCACAAATGGCTCCGATGGCCTCATCTCTCGCAGGAATCCAAATGTGCAGAGTATGAGCGAAATTTTCAACCAATCCTTAATATGACCCATGACTATCCGTCGCAAATGTACGCTCTGGAATGAATAGCATTCGGCTCGTGATTATGCAAATATATTTACATTCTGCTACAAGTCTCATATATAGAACACAATTTTTATGAATAATTCTCTTAAAGCCGCGCAACGTAATCCGTTCCTTGAAGTTTTATAGCTTCGAGGAAACATCTGTCAATTTATGCCCTTGTAGGGGAGGACAAACCCAAAAGGGACTTTTCGTTATAACTTGATTGAAATTGAATTTGAATCCGAAGGAACTGGAGGATTTTCTGTATATTGCCAATGATTCCACGTTTTGTTTCAAAAAAATATGCATATACGTAAATATTTACAACATATTCAAGAGTCGCTTTGTATGCGCATTGATATCTTCTGGAGAATTTATGATTTAATTAATAATTTTTATTAATTTTTAGGTATTTCAAAACTATAACGAAACTAAAAGATATTAATTAATCAAAGAAAATCTTACAAAGTTTATATGTGTTGAAACATTTGAAAATAATATCGTAACGATAGAATTTATGTATCATGAGATCATATTCTGAAATACATATTTTAACAGATTTTGAAATGCTGTCTATGTACATACATAACATATGTATATGTATGTATATATCAATTTAATAAAATATGTTTATTTTTCTTTATTGATTAGCATGCAATATGTTACACAAGCTTCAAACAAACCGGTAGTTCCAAACTGATGATTACAAATATTTTAATGCAAATAATGATTTATTGTTTTTGCAATTATAAATCCCATTGAATGTTCTGTTGCTTCGAGTTAAATGAGTTTTGTAATCCATCCGCCTAGACAGCATTTGTTCTTTATATTATACTTACTTAAAGTTTGATAGTTTTCACCGATTTGATAATAAGACCTTTCACTCCTATCCTCGAGTTTAATAGTTCACAAAAAGAATAATTTATTCAAATATTTACATTTTAAACCATTTTCAAGACAAAATTATCTAGAAAAAAATAAAAGAAGATTTTCTCCGAAACAACTTCAAAGCTATGCTAATACAGCGAATATAAAAAATTAGAAGCTTAAAAGCAAGTTAATGCAAAAAGCCTTATAAATCAGATTAGAATTATTTTCCAATAAACAAGTAGAAGCACCAACAATTTAATCTAATTAACTTTACTTCAGCAATTGCAAGGATTCTTTTCCTCACAAAATGGTAATATTGTCATCATAGGATAAACAGAATTCGCCCTTTTAAGTTCATTTTTTTTTATTCCACCATCTATAGAATTGCTGAGATATTTGAGAAATCCTAGGAAATTTCAATTAACTTCGCAGAAATTCTGTTTTTCCTAATTTGTTTTTTTTTTTATATGGAGACGAGGTAAATAAGTTCAATTGGATTTTATCCTTTAATGTGGAGGTCTGTACATATTTATGTTTATTGTATATGTATGTATGTAATGTAAACATAGTGTATTCATCCAATCTTGATTGATTTTTCAAAGCTGTTGGCATTTCTAAAATGTGAATTAAAAAAGTTTTGCGTCACGTAATTCAATTTTCAAATGACGAACTCAATAAAGAAATTTGGTAATGAAGAAATTTTTCTAATGCTTTTAGACTTTAACAATATTTTAAAATAGTCATATGTATATATGTACATTTTTGGGTTATGTATAAGTTAATTTAATTATGCAGACATTCTTAGCTATTAAATAAATATATGTATAATGCTAATTGAAGCTCAAAATATATTTTATGTATTTATTGCACATAATCAATAATTGAATAAAATAATTTCATTTCAATAATTGTATGGAAAACGTCGGCATACGCCACAAGAATTACGTAAATATAAATTTTGTGTATTCCCAGTTTTTAGATGTTCGATGTGCCAAGGAATACTCCTTAATTAAGTACTTATGTTTTCGCTTTATTACGTACTCAAGTTTTCGGATGATTTTTCTCTCAAGTATTCGAGTACTTGCGTGCTCAAAACTCTTTTACTCGAATTCGAACCAAAACACTACTTACGAGTGCTGGAGTACTCTGATACGCGACTCACTCTTGAATCCCTAAGCAAAGGAAGATTTTACCTAGCTGAAAAAAAACAACATAACGAAATTTTATCCTGATTCCGTAAATTGTATCAAGATATCGTTATCACCGTTTTTTAGAATATCATTTTGAAAACAACGGGTTTAAAGTTGGAATAGCTGATAACAGAGTCGTTTAATTTTCTAACGAAAATTGTTGTATTGTAATCTAGTGGTCCCCTTAATAACAAGTAAAAGTTTATCTTTTAATTGCGTTAAAACTACCAGCTTGCATATGAAAACTGAAACACTAATTTCAATTTTTTGTAACCAAAAATTTTGTAATCATAGTGACTAAGGTTAAGCGTAGGAGCTTTTATAAAATTTTTAAAGTAACTAGTTGTTAAGGTCACCTAAGTAGACAGAAAGTATTTGTATTATATTATATTATTGTTTATTATTAGTTCAGTTATAAACTTATAAAGTTATTTATTAAATGAGAAAACAAAGTCATTGCTATACATAAATACATATATGTATGTATGTATATATATAAACTTTTTTCTCAGTCTATCTAGAGTAAATAATTTTTGGTTCCTGGAGTGCTGAAAATAGCAATTTCCAATAGAAAAACGATTTAAATTCTTTTCTTCTTAAAAAATAATGACTTCCTTACAATTGCCAAAAATGTTTCTATAAATATTCTCCTTTTCGAAAGAAATGATTAGTTGCTACTCAACCAAATTTTTTCATTTCCTACTTAGACTCTATTAAAAGACGTATCCGTATGCAGTAAATAAATACCAATTTCTAGCCCGTGGAATGAATATTATATTGCTCTTAAATATAACATATCTTTTCACGTGAGGAAAAAGGCAGCCGATAATTACTAAAACGGCCTAATAAATCTTGCAAAATGCGATTATCTTAAGACGGGTACCATCCTTTCGAATGCATTAAAAGAGATAAATGTTCCTCCCCATGTCCTTGTAAAATATATCACGGTTGCAATTTGCACCAAAGGATGTATTTCAATGGGATAATTGGGATACCAAAAAAGAATAGAATGTTCTACCGAATATTGGACTATACTATAATTCGAAACAGAATTTATTGACGTTTGTAAGTAGATTTACAAACTTTCCTCTTACTTGATACTTTATAAAGTTATGGTAACTAAAATTGCCTTAATTAGTCTTATTTAAGACCCTTTAACATATTTGCCAATGAAACAGGAACGTTCTAATTGAATTTTGCAATTCATAACTGGCAGCATTCTAAAAGTTTAACCTGTCAAGTTTATTTATAAATGTAGTCCCTTCGTCCCCTTCGTAGAGTAGCTTAAGTGTGAAGGGCTCTTTAAAGCAGTGGGTGGGTTCCTATAGTAAAACACGTAAGGGTAATTTTTCATGTATGACGTGTTGTGCAAATAATTTTCCCCCCCCCATTAATGCGGGATTAGCTTCGGGTGGCTTTCCAGAAGGTTGGTGACTCTGCATTGTCGGCAATCTATCTTCTCATTAGCTTAAGCCCAATTCACCAAATAGGATGGGCAAAGCTCCTTTTCTATTTTTGCGTTAAATTATTAAAAGTTTAAAGGATTAGGGGGTGAGGAGATGCTCTGACTGGGTGATGTGGTGGGATTTGCAAGAGATTTACGACATCGTTGCCCTTTTACGAGCAGAAAGCTTTTGAGTTATTCAGAAGGGTTTCCTACGACAGTCCTTAGATTCTGACAATGTTTGCTTACACGTCGGGAATACTAATGAAATTTTTAATAAATATGATTCCTCTGAAAGCAGCTCCCACTATGTCTGATATAAATTTGTTGATCCTTACATCAGGAGAAATATGATTTACGGCCAATTCAATCATCTGTATAAAAGGCTTCAGACCAGTTTTATGCTTTTCTTAAAAAGGATCTAATCAATTGGGCTACAATCGTGGATAAATAGGCACTTAGTCGGATGGATTTGGAATTTTAACACAATTCTATAGAGAAATTTTATGAGCTTTGCAAATGCGAGAAAGCTGCTTTTGTGTTCTATTTGATTGTCTTGCTAAGTTGAGTTCTGAGAGGGGATTATCTTGAGTTTAAGGGAATGTGTCCTTCAGCCACAATCTTCTGGATTGATGGAGAAGTACATTGAAGCAATCAATGGTCATTAGAACATTTAATTGACTTTTCAAGAAGCTTATAGGAATTAATTTGAATATATTTATTTGTGAAGTGATAAAAATGGGAATTATTTCATTTTTAGTGTGTCCACAGTTTATGTGGAGAAAATGTAATGCTAATTTAATATAATGAAAGGGAATATTTGGAATTCGCTTTTTTTTCAATTGAACAATTAGATTATTACAGAGGTTAAAGTCCTGTGGTCCTGTGGTTACCCATGATCATGGGATTGGAAATTTTGGTTGAACAGTTTTTGTAGGATGACTCAGAAAACTTACATGTTTTGAATTCATACTCTATGTATATTTTCTAGCGTAAATATTTATTATATTTTTTGATTATTTATTATTACATTTGTATTATAAAATTTGTATAAGTAATAGAAGTTTAATTTGTTATATTTATAAATTTAAGTGTTTACACTAGTGTTTTTACTATGATGAGCAATTTAAAGGTTCGGCTGAATATTATTTTGAGTTATACAGAAAACCAACATAACTCAAATAAAATTGAATAGAAAGAATAACAACTACAAATACACATCTTGAGTTCCCAGAAATCTGAACTAAGGGCTTTTTCATGAACAACTCTTGAGTTTTCTGTCTTGTTTGATATAAATAAATAAATAAAATGGGAGAGAGGAACCCACATTCCCAGAACTTTCTGAAGAACCATTATCGAAATTACCAATTTCATTGGCTAACAGATGTTTAGAAAAACAGTCTATTCTTTTTTATTCCTTCATTGAAGTACATACGGATTTACCTTCAGTCATCTTTCCCATCTTAAAATAAATGCTAATCAATTTTTCCAAACATCTGCGAAATTAAATGAAATTGAACATGTTAACATAATTCATCAGCGTATAAAAGTGTAATTGAATTTCGAAAGCACTTCGTTCACACTTTCAACTAAAAAATAGTGTCAAGAGATTTTTACATCTTCCAAAGAGACGATACTCATTCCGCAAAAAAAAAGTAAAATTAGGTCAACAATGTTTCTACTTTTAATTTAAAAGGAAAAGGGAATTCTTAAGAAAAACTCGGGCTACCCTCTAGTTGATAGAGGAAAAAAGGACAAGTAATTACCCTAATTTAAAGTGAGATTTTTATCAAAACTTCTAAATTATAATTTAGTTAGATACGAAATGGTGGGCTTTACGAAATTTTGTTAAACGTTTTTAAATTAAATTTATCGTCAGTCAGGGGGATAAAATAGAAATTATCTGGACTTGTTCATTTCCCCATTGAACACTTAAAATCAGATTTAAATGTCAACTTCCGTTTGACCGGGAACTTAATAACAGTAATTTCCCAAAGGTAATTAAAATTAAATTGTAGATAGGGCTCAGTGCGCGTATTTAATCAAAACTAAGAAAACAAGGAGAAGGAGGCGACAGCTCCTGGGCCTGGGCATAAAATTAGTCGTGCATTTCATGTAATGTCGTTTTAACGTCTAATTGCGTACTGCGCTGAGCATTTTCGAGGAAAAGGCACTCGGCAGCCAGTTTCCTAACAAGATTTCAACTTCAATCTCGCTTGGAATTAATCCACTCTCGGCACCATCGCTTTTCAGAGTCCCTCACAATTTCCCGAAATTTTAATGAAGAATGAACAAAAGGTTTCTTCTTATCCTTCTCCTGAACTCTTCATAATTTTTCACAGTCGCTTACACACCGGCATTTGTTGTTCCCCCGGGGCAAATTATTTTAACAGCCATGTTATAGGTGCTGAGACTGCCAGCTTTACTGGGAGGAGACGTCACAATAGTCGTGGAAAAATACAAATTAAAGTATTTCGAGTGGAATGAAATAATGCTGGCGCCTTGTAATGGATCTAGGAACAATGGGGCTAACAACAGAGGTAATTACAGAACCGCTGAATGGAAGATGTAAGCCTTTGCCGCGCTTAGGTACCAACAAAGAATGGATTTTGGCTGTCGTCTTCATTTTTCCGCTGACAGAACAGACAGCTTAACAAATAAGTGTTCTGCATTTATGTTGTGCTCGAAATTTGATGAACACTTTCTACTATGTTGTAAATTTTAAGAGCCAACAAACTTTGATAATATAATACGTATGTCCAACAAATTAACGTTTCAGACATTTTGACGTTTTAATTTTAACTGTTTTTGAATTATGCGTTGGAATTCGTATTTAACACTCCAAATAACACCTAAAGAAATGTTAAAATTTGAAACAAAGTTTACAGAATGGTGAAATATTCACATACAAAGTAACGTTGAAAATAATAAGGAAATTTCAAATATTTCAATATTTCAAATTTCTCTTCATAAATTTGTTTTAATTGATATCATGTTTTATTTCATGAAGAACTAGTTGAGTAACTCGATTTTCCACGGAGGAGAGTTTCTTAAATCTGTGAATGTGATAGAGAAAAGCATCTCCGAAACTCATTTTGTTACTATTGTCCACATCTGTAGGACTTTTCAACTCTTATTTACTTATATTATGCGTCTTTTTATTTGTGATAAAAACTATCGTCTATTTACTCATTTTGCCACACATCTAAACAGATGCTCAATATTTATGCATATGTACTTAATTTTAATAAAAATCGTTTCAAATAAAAATTAAGAAATTGGTTCGCCTAATTAGGTTTACAGTTTTAAATTTCAAAATTTTGATAGTTAATTCGTGAATAGTTACATAACTTAACTCAAATGACTTAAATTGATAACAGTTTGATTGCCATGGATCAGAATTTTTGAATTTACAAAGTATAGTAGATACGAAGGTTTTTTTTCCAATAATTTGTTACTTCAAATTTCATAAAATAAACGTTGCGCAATGTGTATTAATGTAATTCGGTGTTGAAGCAACAAAAGGGAGATTCTTCCACGGGAAAGAAAACTAGAGGTTGAAGTCAAAACATTTCGGTGCTGTCACTTTCCGGAATGGCATAACGACTTTTCCTATTGTTCTTCGAAACAATTCTTTACTTCAAATAAGCTACAAAATCATCCCTTAAAATATTAGCATATTTAATACTCTAGATGACTATGAAAAATGAAAAAAAGAAGACCTTTCACGTCACAAGGGAAATTTGTCGACATTTGATTACCTTTTGCTTTTCGAATTGGCTTTTGTATTTTGTTATTCAGTAGCTTATTTCGAGAGTGGAGTGTTTCAATGAATTCTTCTTTAAGTTGTAAATAAATGAACGAAAATAGGCTAAGGAAATAATTTTAAATTCGTAATACAAAAAAAAATCGTTCCTTTTCTAAAAGAATTACTAGATACAGATGTACATATATGTATATATTTTTTATGAGAATCGCTAGGTACGAGTCCTTAGCCCTTTATTTTCTCTCAACCGCAGGAAGGAACAAAAAAGAAACATAGAATTACCCTTTGAAAAACACTTAAAAGAAAAGTTCTCTTGGTCTGCTTTTGTTCTACAAAAGGTTTTAGACGCTGTGGTGGAAAGGCTCTAAATTTTCAAATCTTTCTTTTATATTTTGTTGGCATTAAAAGCACAATTTTCCTAAAACATTCTATTTGAGAAATCTTTTTAAAAAGGATGAAACGGACGTCTGACTGTAACTTAGTCATGAATTGTAATATTTCCTTCAAAGCTGTTTTATTTAAGTCTCTAAATTTTTCACAAATAATTTCAAATAAAGAAAATAAATACCTTAAAATTAAAATTCCTCTGAAAAAAATATTGAAGAACTAACTTAAAGTTGGTGTTTTAAAAAATGTGTTTATAATAATATTTTATTTATAAAGCTAGATTTTTGTATTTTTGCATTTTGGATGAACTGCTCCAAAAACTTACGTCGTATCACCTGAATAAATATTTCTCCATTGCAATTATGAATTCGAAATTAGTACTTACATATCTTTTTTTGAGTATATTAATTTGAATATCTTTTAATGGTTATGCTGCGGTATATTCTTTTTAGTGCAATGTTAAATCTATAACGAATAAAACGATTTTTTAAAAATTTTAATATGCTTTTATGCCCCATCGGATGAATCCATAGATATCAAGAAAGCATTATAAACTTTCTAAGAGAGCTTTTCTGGTTCGGATGTTGGTGCTATTTTCGGATAAAATTCTTCCGAAAATTCCGTAGCAAAATCTTCAGAAGTTTTAGATAAAATTTATCGGGGAGAACTGCAAAGTTCCAAAGCTTTTTGGAGCATTTGAGCTTTGGTAAAGCAACACTTATCAAGGACAAAATGGGTACATAAAGTAAAGAAAATCCTTTTTAGAAAATTGAGTGGTTTCTGCATAAAGAGATTTTCGAACTGGCTGCAGAAGAGCTAACTTTTAAAGGCTAAGAAATTAAAATATTCTTGGGTAAAAGTGAAATTATTAGACTCAAATTACAACTAAAGAATTTTAAAAGACTTTACAATCAAAATTCATGTTCATCTCATCGTTATAATAATAAATGGGTTTTAACTTTTTATTTCGTGTGCATTTATTATCTGCTTATTATTTTTATTTATGGTTTCATATCACATACAAACAATCCTATGTTTACATCTTAAATTCTTATAAGTATAATATACCCCTTATCCATCTAGTTATAGCAACCTTACTATGCAGATCTAGATTTTATTGATAAAATTTGTAATATTATTAAATTCTCTTTTCGGTTTATTCGTTTATTTGTTCTGTTTGTAACAAAAAAAATTGTGTGTAGTTTGCGGACATTCATTTTTAAATTTTTTTAGAGTTTTTGAACAATTCTCAAGATTTTATATATTTTATAAGCCTTTTAATTTCTACAGACAGAGTATTTCTTGATAATTATTAAATCACTTATTATTTATTATTATCGCGGCAAGCACTGGAGGACTCAAAAGACAATATTTCAGAAATGACTCAATGGAATAAAACAAAGCTAGCTTGTAATAAGATTCATTAAGAGTCATGTTCCGACGTATTTTATTATTATTTACTTACATTTCAGTTAATGTTGACCAAGTCAGTATGTATGTATATGCTAGCAACTTAATTTTATTAATCTCTGGTATGAAATTAATTATTATCTGTACTGAAATAAACATTTGAAAACAAGGGCTAATAATTTGGGGTCAACATCATTTTATTATTTATCAACTAAGACTTGTTTAATAACAATTTCCTTTTACTGGTTTTGAAAGAAGAGTTAGCTTGACGTTTAATCTTTGTCTATCGATTTAATAAAATGAAAAATTCACATTATATAAGAACTTTATATTATTACAAAAATTCTTGAAAAACTCTTTGGAGAAATGAGAATGGACTGGTAACTCTTATCACTTAAAAGAAAATAATAGTAATAATAAATAAGTTATCTACTATAATATTTTTTCTGTTAACATTAGTCATCTTGTTGTCTCACCAAATACTTCTTTTATAAAAAATTGGTCTTTGATGCGGTCACGAATTGTTCGGAGTCAAGTGTGAGAAACGTTTTATAAGACTTATATCGCCAGAGTGAGTCTTCCAAATCAACCAAGATTTCATATATGAATGAATGGCATGCATGATTCACTGCATTACTGAAAAAATAGCTTTGCTTTCTTTGATTTATCTAAATAAAATATAAAGAGGTCGTACCGAGGGTGCTAAATGGTTGGCACGAATACAAAAGCACATTACTGGCATATTGAAGGGCCCGACCGTAAAGGTGAAGGTCGCTGATATTTTCATGTTTTCCTTTTCTTTTATCTAGATGGTAAATGGAAAGGAAACTCCAGACACCTCCACGATTTACATCAGGGGTGGGCAATAAGGGTTCACTTTCCAAAAGGTATTTTCTTTCGCTGATTTGCCGGTCTTGTTAAAAGTGAAAAATGAAACTCACGGAAGTGCTGCTGTAAGCAGAACGAGGGCTAGAAAATGGATCAGAAAATGTCCTACATATTTTCCTCTTGAAAAGAGGTCGGTCCATTCTGGTCGGAGTGCGGGTTATGGCGCAGGGGAGGGAGTTCTTATGGATGCCATAATTGATCTATAAAGCGTGTAATTCCTCATTTCCCCGGAGTGAATTAACATGATAGGAAGGTTATTGTGCCTGCACGTGAGAGTCCTGATTGAGCCGTCAATTAATGTCAATTACTTCTGCTGGTATTGTGTGGGATGTTGTCTGGTATCGAATCATTATGTCACAATAACACCCCAACGATGACGTATTGTCATATCGTCATAACAGTTGACGATTTGTGAGATATGAATAGATGTGGACGCAGACAAAAATTATTACAGATAGATAAAAAATTAAATCAATTATTTTTTAAACTATTCGCACTACGTACCTACTTCTACTTCTGTTTGGAATATTACCTCAACGTCTTAGTTCAGTAATAATTATTTTGTTTTAAATTTTTCATATATGAAAATAGAAACAAAGCCTGGAAAAATAAGTTACTCCAGAAAAAAAGTAAAATAGTCACGTGAGACAATTGATGGTAGGTAGTATTCTGTTCTGAAGGTTACACATACACTGCATCAAAAAGGTACTATGAAAACTTTATTTTTTTAAAAAAGTTGCTGTTGAAAGATTGCTCGCAAACTTTCAGTACCTGATTACCTTCATTTTATTCAATATTTACAATTTTCTTTGGGATGATTTAACTTTTTGAAATTGGCTGGAAGATATTGTTTGAGTTTCTTTATTTAAAACAAGTTTTCATTTAATAGCCCATTGATTCGTTCAATTTTGGTTGGTACTTCACTATGTTTATTTCATGTTAAAAGTCAGGAGATTTTTACATTTTTCAACACAAGAATATATTTTTTTATTTAACTGGTCTCAGCGTGATATGTACTTAATTACAAAAATATTTGAAATTGCTTACAAAAGAATCCTAATTCGTTGGCCTATAAATTTGTATCTCTTGAAGTTAAAAACATCGGTATTTTCTCCTAAACTCTACGACAAAGACGATTTCCTTGAAAATATATGAACCTAATAGGTATGCGTATCTCTATATGTATTTCTTATAGCTATATAGTTTTCAATGTCTAGCTGCGATACCCGACATAATTTTCGTGCCTGGTCAAGTGGCTGGCAATTAAATTAATATTAGTCTCTGACATGCGAATCCCGCCTTTGAAAATTGACAATTTTGTGGGTCTTGATAATCTCCGATTGGGAGAAGTTTTGAAGTGCCCAGACGAGCCTAACACAATGTCCTGACTGAAAATGCAATTAAAAGAATGAAGGGTTGCTTGGCAACAAAATTTGGGATTGATTTAAAACAGTGCCGAAAAGCTCTCTTTAATTTTGATGAGGAAAATGTAATGTGTTCGTGTTGTAGAGTCTGATGGTTTAACGTTTAGAAATTCCTGAGGGGAAATGTTCCATAGTGGGGCTTATAAAAGAATCCTGTCAGGAGCACTCGAAATCTGAATTTAATTTAACAAAGTATCAAAGGAGCCATTCTAATGGTATAAGGTAAGCTTCCTGTGGCTTCAGGATACAATTGAAAAATCAATCAGAGCGCACAATGCAGGGGGCGATAAACATGACCCTCATAACTGATTTCCTTGAAAATAAAAGAATTAGCCTGCGTCCTTATGCTTCCTTATTTATCTTTTTAGATAATCCGACGTGATTTGATTCCCAGTACCATGGCTATCTGACTGGCTCCATGATGACTGAGACACAGAAACGAAGCCTAAAGTTCGCTCTGTCTGGAACTGAGAACGAGACCTCAACCGAGAAAAAGAAGTCCAACCGCAAGGAGTTTGTACGCTTCGATTCAAAGGAGACTCACTTCATTGGGGACAACGAGGAGATGCGGGCCAAAATTACCGAGGAAATAAGAAAGTGAGTAGCAGAGTCACCCGCCTTTTGTTTACTCCCTGGTGTTTTCTTGTTTTCTGAATGCCACCATAATTCTCAATATCTGGCATTATCGATTTCATATTTGTCAGTATCGCATAACTCTCGAATGGAAACGTCCGCCGATGCTGAGATTAATAGTGGTATAAATTTTTATTGCCTACCGGGGAAGGTCGTCTCTCAAATGGAAGGGAACGAGCGGGGGGGATGGAATTTGTTTCGAGGTGAAATTAAGCCTAATTTAGCTGCTAAATGACCTAAGGCAGCTATTAAAATCTGTTTACTGCCAGATGCCTACTTAATTGTAATATTTTCCTCTTAATTGCCTGTCAACAGAAATCCTTTGATTAAAAAGGCGTTGTAGATTGTGCCTTTGGTTATCGATATTTCAAGAAATTTAAATAACAATGGAACTTTATTCACGGTAGAACACATTTAAGAGGTTATACAATTGTTTTCGTTTCACTATATCATTAAAAATCGTTGCGTTAATAAATTTTTATTGTTTAGAGACATAATTATGTACCATGAAACTAACTACCTAATTATTTAAAAATCAATTAGATTTAGTTGTTAAACAATACTTTTGTTATCACATTTGTTTAGAAACATTTTATTTGTTTATACGTTTGGGTCATATACCTAAAACTAGTAGGTAAAGTATTAATGCAATATTTTGTATCTTACCAAATTTTCTCCTCTATTAGGACAAGTGATAAGGTAAGTATTGCTATTATTTGAATCATATGTTTAGGAATGAGATAGGTACAAATGGTTATTGCAGTTATTTAAATAATGAATTTAATTTTTAATTTCTTAAAGTTTATTCGCAAAACTTTAAAATTTCATCAAATTTGTAAAATTGTAAAGAAATCGTACAATTTTATTTGTGTTACCGAGCGATCGAATTAACAATGTTGAATGAGAATTTGTTATGAATTTCGAAGAAGTAAGTCTTTTTAAATTCCACTTTTGATGTTATTTGCTTTTATACTTTCTGTTGCTTCCATAGCTAAATATTATTTCATCTTGCGGAAGCACGAATTAATTAGTTTAGTTAATATAGGCTTTGAAATTTAAAACCTGCTTTCAATTCCTGAGTAATTAAAGGATACGTAGATGGTGGCAAACTATGTCAATATGGAAATTTTAGTTTATTAAAATTCACATTTATTTGAAAAAAAATTTTTCAAGCCATATCTTGTATACATTTGTTCAGTTGCATTAATGCAATTTTCACCTTATATGTAACCAATATTCCCGATTTTCTTAAAATTGTTATGATTTATGTATAGGTACATATACATATGTACTTTTGGAGGTAGGGTAGGGTTGGAGGGTAACAACTTTTAAATGATTTTTATAACAAGTTAGTGTGCATGTGCTTATTGGTTGTTGATCGCGTTAGAATTTTTCAATCCTGATTTGGCTCAATCTACACTTAAATCTAATATTCATGATTTTTGTTCAAATTTTTCTGAGCGATACCTACTTTGAATGATAGGGGAGGAACAGCAATTTTAAGCTTTTTTCCTGAAAATTGTTTAAACAAATGTATAAAAAATACAATACATATAAATATGATGCACTCGTTTTTTGATACCCTTCGCATTAACTCCCAGAATCAAAAGTTAATTTTTTATACCTCATGTCTATAAATGGGCCACCACACTCTATCACTGTGCTAAATTTAAAATTTTTACGTCGAATAGTTGAATTTTCGTTTTGATTACCTTGGAAGGGAACACTAAGACGAGATTACTTTGTCACTCGAATATCTCGAAAAATATGCTATTGGTTAACAAACGAAATAAACTTTGATCCAGCTCTTGAAAATAATTTGAGAAACTAAAATTTTCTTTTTGTGTAGATGATACATACTTATATGTATGTATGTACAACGTTACATCAAATTGGTAAACATATAAAAGAGGAAGAGATTTTATTAACATTTTACACAAAAATCATTTTCTGTTTCTCATAAATCTCAAAGTGGGACTCTTCTGTTGAGTATATTTTTTAGCAAATTTAAAATATTATGAAAATAAATCGTGTATACCTATTATTGTTATGTCTTCTACTTAAATTTGAATATTAATTGTTTAAACATCTGTTCAATTATTATACCAATAATAATGAAATTAAAAAAAATACAAAAGGAATATTAAAGCTACAATTATAAAAGATGCCATAATATTGACATATTGTAGTTATATTTAATAAACATATCTATTACTTATTAAACATTTTCTGGGATAAACAAGATATTGTTATTAGTAAAAAATTTCCCGTAATTTGGTGATAGTTTCGAATTTCCTAAGCTACCTTATATTTTTGTCTACCATAAATTCAAACTGAAACTGCTGAGCCAAGTGGCGTGAATCAATCCCGATGTTGATGAGCCGTCATACTTTTCACTACATAAATCTTTCCTTGTCAAAGTGGGGGTATCTGCTTGAAGTCGCCATGTGCGAGTTCCTCAAAACTACGGCTCCACGAAGCGAAGTTTGTAGCACCTGCAAAAACCCCATTTTCGCAGCAATCAATCACAAGAGTGCCGAATTGCGCCGTCATTTTTCCTCATGGTGCACTGATAATAATCAGTTCGACGCATCGTTGTGTGTCCTGATTTCGTGCCGGGGGAAAAATGGGGTTGCTGATTGTTGGGGGGCGGACTATATATCTAGAACATATGCTCAACGAGACCATTGGCAGACATCATGAGGCATTTATGCAACCCCATAAATTCTCATTAGAGACAAGAAAAAATAAAGAAAAGCGATTTCTTCTCACACATCTCGCCAGGGCCGTGTATGCTGCGTTATTGATTTTCTCCCGGATACCTCCGGGTGTTCCAGCGTAGAAAGCATTTTGTGAACTTTATGGCCTCAATTCCTGTCCCCATTAATTCATAACCCCCCCGTCCCACTCAGCGGCTAGAGTATCTTCTAGAGTATCTAGAAGAGTATCTAGAGTATCATGCATCAACACTCCAGATCCTGCCGTGATAGCACGGATGCTTGAAGCATTTAAAAAATTTTTCATACTGCTGAGCACGCCCATACCAGAGCTAGTTGGGAAAATGCGAACAAAAGAAAAGCCGCGGCACGCTTTCAGTGAGCTTCAAATTGAAAAACGCTCGAGGTCCCGGGAACCCCTTTAAGGAGCAACGTAATAACCACAGAGATAGGATCTCAATCAAAAATTGAATCAACTTCCCTCAACACCTGCCGACGTCCCCTGGCTTTTTTTTTCGGAGGTTTCAGGTTTACCTCCGTATTTTGTTCCGGCCTTTTTTCTTCATTTCACCGGGTCCGGC
Organism: Machimus atricapillus; assembly: GCA_933228815.1. Taxonomy (NCBI): domain Eukaryota; kingdom Metazoa; phylum Arthropoda; class Insecta; order Diptera; family Asilidae; genus Machimus; species Machimus atricapillus. The sequence goes on along the minus strand of OW121786.1, from coordinate 42,111,957 downwards.
AGAGTCCACGAAATGAATTTTCCGAGCGCGATAAGGCAAACAAAATTCACTCCTCGGCCTCATTCTGCCCGGCTGGCCGATCAAAGCTGGACATTTTTTAATAGATTTTTCCCTTTTTGCAACAGAATCAGGGTGGAATTTTTCGGGTGGTTTTCTTCCTTCCTTTCATGGATGGAACAATGGGAAGTGACGCCGGCATATTTCCCGGCAAAGACCCTTTTTGTGTACCAGATCCACCGAATTTACGCGGGCACGACTTTATTTTTTTATTTTTTTTATTTTTTTTTTATTTTTACAGCCCACAAGGAATATTGCCATAATTTGCTGATATAAATCAATCCTTGCGGTCGACTGGGTGACTCCCGCCAGATAAAAGGTACCCTGCAATTGTCTTTAGGCGCAAAAAAGGGTAAAAAAACAAATTAAAGGTTTCTTTAAAAGGGTTACTGTCTTCAAGAAATGGGTACCTGAGGAATTGAAAGAATTTTCTAATTTGTTAGGATTTATGGAATAGGTACCTATAGAATGTCAAAAGGAACAAAATTGAATTTATCAGCTCAATTGAAGGATGGAATAAAAGTAGTTAACTATTGATTGTCACAATTTACAGAACATATTACGAAAAATAAATTCTGGAAAAGAATCATTAAAAGGTAGAGGATATTCTACTTTGAAACTTTCAAAAATTTAAATTTTGTGTATACCTCATTTTTTGGAAGTTTATACTTTTAAAATTTCTCATAAATTTTATTCAAGCATTTTAAATATATAGCACTCTAAATTTCTTCTCACTAGAATGCTGTGAATCCTGACTAGAGTTGGCTTCCTGAATATACAATTCAAAATCTAGTGAAAAGCGATTCGCTGAAACTCTATTGTAATTATTTGATGCATTTATATTTTAGTTCAGTGTTTTTCTGGGAAATAAAACTAGAAAGACAAAAGGCAAGAAGCAAACTTTTGCCTGCTCGACCAGTAAAATTCCTCTGAAATCTACGAAAAGTTACTTAAATTCTGGTTGGTTTTGTTACAAATTCAGTTAATTTCATCAGAAATTTATTTTATCGTGCAAGTGATATTCCAGTAACTTTTAAAAGTATGCTGAGAATTAAATTAAGGCTGTGGTGAGCAGCGCTTCCATGAGTAAGTATATCTTAAGTGGATAAACTAAATATTTTACGGCGCTTTCGTCACACATCACACTCAAATGTCCAAATTAATGTGCCCTCGTGAACGCTAATGTTATAAAGATTGAAATGAAATTCTTAGAATTTAAGAAACTAGAGGAAAAGCTTTCAAATTAAATTGGCAAAGTATGTATGTATGTAATACAAAAACATTATTCTTATTTTTAAAGATGTAGGTACTTCAAAGTACACACATCACCATATGTCTCACCTTTACATGAAATACATAGAATTTGCACCAATAAAGTTTTGTGCAAATTTCCTAGAATTCCATTCCACCGGCACACAACTAAGGAATGCGAAAAGTTCAAGGAAATTTCAATTGATATGAATATCCAGTGAATTTCACTAGAATATAGTTATCCAGCTAAATTTCCCAAGAAAAATTTCTTATTGTATAGGTGCAATATATGTACATACATAGAATAGAGTCGAGTAGTGGACAGATAACGAAAGAAGCCTGAAAAGTTTTAAACATGTTTATTTCAAAAGGAAATTTTTTCACCTGGTGCTAATGATAATTTAACGCAATTGTTCATAAAATATTTTTCCACCATTAGATTTTAAATGATAAATTCGTAAATGTTTGAAAATAACTATCTTAAGCTTTTATTTCTAAAAGGTAATTAACCATTTTCATATCTCATTCCATTGTCTATAACTGCACTGTCTTGGTTTATTTTAAAATTAAAATCGATCGTTGCAAAAATCACTTTCATTGCGTTTAATTAAAATCAACATCCTCTGTAAATAAAGTCATAAAATTCGACAGTTCCATTAAAAAAGTTCATCTCACTCAATTTTTTTCCGATTGTTTACTTAAACCAATGGACTGAAATATTGTTTCACAATTTTATTTCTTCATTCCCAATTCGATCAATAACGTAATTTTTAATTTTCGCATCGTTACTGTTGAACTCCGAAAAGGGCATGCTCTGCTGAAAATATATTTTCATTTTATTTAGCAAAGTACTTCCACTTAAAGGAAAAAATAAATCAGAAATCTTTAAATTTAATATATTTACTATTTAAACAATAATTTTCTGCTATCTAAATCCTGTAATACGAGATTGAGTCATTTGGAGTGCAAAGTCCATAATACTCTACATCTCTTTAACGAGCTTGGCAAAAGTGCAATATAAGGGGCATTGCTCACTGCATTTCGCCCTGCATTAGCATACTGCACATTAGCCGCCATCCAAACCCCTTGCATCCTGGGAATGAGCAACCTGTTCAAAATAGATTTTATCCCTCTTATAAGGACCCTGTTGCTTCCCCTTGCCAACTACTGGTTGCTAAGCACAGGTTATAAAAGGTAAATATATATTTTCTTAACATAAACACATTTATCTCGAGCATGCTAGCTATAATTAAAACATAATTAGCAACAATTTACGAATGATATTTCCAACTTGCGCTGATTAAGCCTTTAAAGTGATAATAAGTTATATTTACCTACTAAAGGACTGATTAGTTTTGAGTTAGATGTTTAACTTTTTCTGTGATTTCCACATGATTTAATCGACAAAATTCTCGGAAAAAAACAATCAATATAATTTGGAGGAAAACTAATTGTTACAAAATTCAAGAGTTATTTGAATTTGGTACATTCGTTACAATGTAAATTTAAATATGTAATATGTTAATAATTGTAAATAAATGTTAAATGGTTTTAAACATTTTTTAACCCATTTGTTACTAAGAAAATGTTTATTGATATTTTTTAAAGTACCAAAGATATTTGTAATATTTGTTTTCAATCAGCACATGCACTTAAAAGTTGGAAATTTGATGTTACCTCAATTATAAGTAAAAAAGTTTTTCTTTATAAATATTATGAGATTCCATACCATCCTGTTTTTTATTTATTTATGTTTTTTAAAATAAACATGAAATCCTTTGGCATTACACTTTTATAATATAATCAGGACAAACAAATTAGCGTATTTAGCTATTTCTGGACCATGACATTCAACGATTATGCCAATCACTAATGATTAAGATTAAGTAATTAATTTTGCCAGAGTCTTGCAGACGGCATTTGAGATTGTTGACCTTTAAAAGCGGTGACATTCCCAAAAGAAAATTTAATGATGTATAAATATCTGCTGCGGATATTTTAGAATATCCATTTCATTTTATATAAAGCTTCGCTATTGTCAGTTAAATATTTGTTCAATAATTTACCATTAATTCTCATTTTTGAAATTGTGGAGGTTCAAAGAGTGATCTTCGTCGATAACTATAAAAGATTTTTGAATACCTACATATCTGGTGCTTCAATACTTGCAAATTTTCTGTGGCTACTAATAAAATATTGCTAAAATCGACGCCAAATGTTCTGAGTTTGAAAAAGATTTTTAAATGTTTTCCTAAAATAGCTTCCAAGACATTTCTATAATGGAGTGATTCATGCCAAATTTCAATATTCTCGCATATATATTATTGATAATAACAAAGATTAATTAATCTATTTCATAATAGCAAAACTTTAGACATCATATTTTTTCACGCATTGCGAATGAAATGAAATTAGTTAAATGAAACAAAAACTGTCAATGTGACTGAGGAACGAAGTATTTATACTACTTAGTTGAGCTATGAACTTCGGTGACACGTGTCGAATATCTTCAAATTAAGAAAATTATCGATAATTTATTAACTGTTTTTTCATAGAATTACAAATATGTACATAATAGCACAAACAACCCTTTAAACGTAATTTCATCTCTTCACGTAAGATCTAAATCATTTCGTAAAACAGTAACAAGTAATCCATAATTGCTCACCTGCTTACAACGTCACGGAGAAAAAAAATTTAGCACACAACAAACTCTCGCTAAAGAGTTATGCAAACAGCGAACAAAAAACCGATTTTTTCAACGATCGAAGCTAATCGCAGCTATTAAAAGAGAAGCACGTGAGCATATACGTAATAAAATATGCCGCCGAGATAAAGTTGAGCACGGTACGGCTAAGAGAAGCTAAAATCTTAACAATCACTCTTTAGTACCTATCAGAATTTCAGAATTTCACCGTCTTATTCATCTTCTCATTGCCGAGCGGCGCGATAAACTAACTTATGAGAAATTGCTAAAACGTGAAGACATCGCGAATGTCAGCAGACTTGACACCTTTCAATCTCCCAAAACGAGCTTCAAATTGCTCGGATAAAAAACAACATCAAGATTTGCGGTTTAATGCCCAAGATCAATTCAAGTGGCTTTCAATTAAGCGAAGCAATTAAATTCGGCGACACATCAGAAGGAAATATTTCAAGACAATGGATTTCCATTCATCAAGATCTTTTCGGAAACGAGACGCTTAGTAAATATTCAAGAAATCTAGAGATATCTATTATGGCAGTGAAGAGCAATTAAGTAATTTAATTTATTACATACTTTTAATTTGTTCTGTTTTATGGGTTAATATTTACCTTCTGTAAATCTTTCGACTTGCTTCTTAGCTCCGATTAGGGAGGGAATGTATTTTGGGCCTACTTCACTTTATTGTACTCATATTCAATACCATTTTGATATTAATATAATCTTATATTATTATCTTAACAATATTTTTTAAAGCTTTACATTACTATTAATAGATTAGATTTAAAGACAGGTTTTTAAAATTTTATGTACCTTAAGGTGCCCGCTACAACTAATCTAAATATGATGAGAGATTCAAAGTTATCAAAACAAAAACAATTACCAATCTCTAGACGTGCAAAATAACATTGTTATTGTTTTACTTCCATGTCTAGACAAAAATTGTCGTAATTTTATTTGTTACATATTCATTCATGCAGAATGTTATAAAGTTTATTATACCTACATAGTACATACATATGTTTACCGTACGAAATAATTCTATTATTTTACGACAGAAGATTATGTGCTACTCAATTAAGATAAGACCATAAGGCCCATACAACAATCGTAATATATTAGTTACCTTTTGTTCTTATGAAATTCCTTCTTCTGATATTGCGATTTAATGACTTCAAGGTTAACATTTTATCGTCCTTGGCACTGTTTCTGTAGAAAGAATTAAATCAGACTAGTGCCAGTTAATCTCGTTCACCGCAAGAATTAAAATTTAATTTCTTCTAGCGTTCTAAATTAGAGAAGAAAAAGGGTTTAAATGCAAAAACGATTCCAGTCTCTTTTAATGCATTCATAATACGGATTTAATTGCACTTAACCCAAATGAGCACTGTAATTGTCGCAAACAGGTGCTTCAATTAGCGATTCGAAAAAGAACCATTAAAATTAGAGAACTAGTGTTTCGCAGAGTGTAAGCGTTTCGATCTAATAAATTTAAATTTCAGCTAACTTAAATATAGATTTTTGTTGCAAAACATTAATTAAATATTATTTGAAAAGTAAATTACTTGTAAAACATTAATTATAGAAGAAACTAATTTCTAAACATTTAAAATATTGGAACTTCATTCTTACATTTCTTACGAATTCGCATTAGTTTACTAAGGAATAATATAACTAAAATATCCCTTTTTCTATGATATATGTACATACATACATATGTATATGTTTAAAGAAATATTAAACCTAAGTTATTCAGGGAATGAATTTACATGTAAATTTGCTGAGTAAAAGTTAAAATATCAGAATTATGGTAAGACAAAATAAGTATACAAATCTTATGTTGTTTATTTAGGCAATATGAGTTAGGTTTGGCAAGATAATTTTATAAATAGTTTTACTCAGGCTTTAGGAATTCGATTTCACAGAAGATTTATGCAATTAAAATAAATATGATGGTAATGAGATCTTCAAGCAATTTTACGTTTTCTTAAATATAGCATAGAAACTCTGTTTAGTTCTCTTGGTAATACAAATGGAAACATTATCTACAGTAATTCGGCAAAGTGATTTACGGGGCGATTATGTTAAGTCAGTCGCTTAATGTTGCTTTAACCTTTTAGACATCTCACTAAATGTAGTTTGAATTTCCTTGAGCAATTTATACAAAGGATTATCGCATGTTTCCAAATAATTAAGTTAATTAGTATGTAACCTATTGGAATAATTTATTGATCGATAACACAACCAGTGCCGTAGTTGTTCTGGAGAAAACCAAGACAGCCCTCGAGGCGCCTTCGAGAAAGAAATAGTTTAATGGATATTTCTATACAGCTACTATGAAAAATTTTATCTCTAAAGAGTTTATTAGGTATAATTTGAAAATCATAAATCCCTCACACAAATCGTTTCGTAACTTGAGAAATGTTTTCTGAAACATTTAAAAAACAACAAAAATGAAAGCAACTTAAAAATTTTTTTATAATATAAGCTATAGATCTTTGTACGAAAATTATTGCTCTAAAATTTCGGGCCTTCGTATTTTTTAATAAAAAAATAACATTTTTCAAAGAAATCTAAGGAGATCTCAAACTAAAATGTCAAATTTTTATTATCTTGAAGTAATAATATACCTACGTGACGTAAAGAATCGGTAGACGTTGGAAAAAAAGAAATAATTATGGACCCGTTTCTGCATTATTGTAAAAATATCGTTTTAAAGCTGAAATTGTCCTTCATAAAATTTTAATGGAATTTTACTGGACACTTCTTTTGATTTCAAAATCTGTGTTATGATTTTTCCAGCATCCTAAAAATGCTGCTTTTATAGGTAATATTGAGAACTACCCGAAGAGTCAAAAAAGCAGTGTTTATAGTATTAGTAAATATTAGCAGTTTATGTTTGTGTAGGGGTTTTTGGTATATGATCCTAAACAGCGTAATTTAAATTATTCGTATCTTAGCAAATACCACATCAAAGTAGTGGCAAAAGACGGCATTTTTCAAGCGATTGCTCTTCTGCTTTCTTAGCAATTAAGGAACCATTACCCAGAGGCAAATCGCTGAGCAAATTTGACGATTGATCCGTTTTCAAATTAGATTGCTTCCGGCTGACTGGGCCCCGAGCAAAGACCGAAATGTTCGCGTCGAGATAACGCGGCCTGCAAGTGCACAGTCGAGTAAAAAAGATATAAACACGAGCGGGGCTCGTAGAATTTGAGAAAACTTCGCGAATTTCTGGATCTGCGTACTACGGGGTGTAGCAACAGTTCCCGTCTTCCCGGTCCCGGCGACTCTTTTCTCTTTTCCTTCCCCGGGACCGAAGGCAAACAAATTTCCCGTGCAGCGGCCCAAATGAAAATATCCGAGTTCCGCGAGCTTTATTAAGTGCGGCCGGCGGAGCTTTTGTCACATGTTTACCTCCGGAAAGAGTCCGGCCTCTCATTTGACTATGCACACAGACCTCGCTGCTTTAATATTTACGAAATTTTTCCGCTCCGCAATTTCGCTGAATCGCCGGCATGCGCATGCGAAAAATTTGCAGTTTTCGCTCACCTTGAGGGCCGCGGATTGTGTGCTTGAGAGAAATGCCCCACATCCGGTGGTGCCGTTTCTCTGTGAAATCTGGCAGATTTTTCGAACATTTTTCACTTTGGTTTAATGAAATTAATTATTTTTATTATAACACTAGTGACACGCACGCTTTAACCCAAATTTAGAATTTCAAACATATTAAATTTCACATTATTATACTTCTTTGAAAAAAAAAAAATAAGAAATCATAACATTTTTTTAAAAATTATGTAAACACGAAATTCTATAACATTTTTTAAAACGAAAGGTCCAATTTGGAATACAGGATCTAGAAACACAAACCAATTGCAAAAGGTATTGAACTTTTTGCAGGAATTGTAGCTTGGTTTCTTCATAATGCCAAGCGTTTCATTTCATCTTATATCAGTAAATTTAATACTAAACTAAAACATGTATTAGACAAGTCTTTTTTGCCGGTTTTTCCAAAGAGTTTTATATTTTCATTGAAAAATAAATTGAGAAAAAAACTCTAGTAAAAAACAACCAAAAAACACGTTTATATTTACCGTGGCAAAATGGCTTAAAAACGTCTTCAAATTTCCGTCAAGCAAAGATTATAATACATATTAATTACACTTTAATTTTAAAGCAGTAAGATAACTCGTAATTACTTCATGGAACGAATAAGTACAGTACAGCCTCATTTAATTTTTACATATTACACTTTGTAACTCTAGCTTATGTTATCTGTATAAATTTTAGAGTTGAACTAACTTGACGTAAAACGTTGAAAACAGAACGCAGGCATGCAAATAATCACGAAATTACGGTTTTAATTTTGGCTTTGATGCAATTTTGAATGCAAACCCAAAGTGCATCACATTTTCTGTAGTTTGTCTACTCGGCAGGACATCGGGCTGATGTTTAATTTCCGGCCATTAACTTATTCGCCAGGATATTAAACTTCCCAGGTTTGCGATTCTTTGTATACGTAAGTTCACTCAATATTAGTGGTTTTGAGTAATAAAATTTACATTTAAAAATGCAAAAGAAAAGAAAAATTTTAGGATTTTAAGAGTGATAGAATGAAATTTTGTGTTTTGTTCTTAAAATGAAAGTTACCTATTTTTAATAATTTGGAGTTGGGGATAAATGTATTCAAACAAAATTTTAGCTTTTGTTTTTAGAACTACAATATATGTATGTATTATGAAAAATGTGGTGATTTAAATTTAGCGACTTTTCCTTCCTTTATTATTTATTCTAATAGAAATTCTTCTAAAGATTATGGGAAAAACAACGTATCCAAAAGTTTTTAAATCTCTTTGACGTATTTTAAATTATAGCATTATTTTTATATTCTCAAAAATCCTTCATTCATCAACGCCGTAAACCTTTAGCAGCAGTAGTTATGTACGCGAGACTAATACGAATACCATTCTTTATGTATGTCATTCTAATAAAAATGTGTAATTTATGTTTCCCGCCACGGGAAGTTTGTCCATAAAACACTCCTAATGCATACAGTGATAACGTTCCAATAACGCTTCAAATTACCATATAAAAGGTATGCATGAAGTTTTTCTTTTTAAGTTCAAAAATTATAGTCTGTAAAAGTGTTATCGAGAAATCACCTGGGGCAGTTTTTCGATGAATAATGCACTCTTGGCCTAAAAAAAACATCCTGCAAGTAAGCAGTGCATTAAATTCAATTTCGCTTTCATTTACAAACTAGTTATTTAAAAAATGAAGAATAATTTGCATGCAACGAACAATTGTAACATTGCATGTATAGTTAAAGGCTTTAATTATCTCACGAAGCATTCCGAACTGATGATTCTGATGTCTGGTTTTGAATATTAATGTATGTACATACATATTTCAAAGCCTTTTTTCATTTTATTAGTGGATACATTATATTTAAAAGAAGATTAAAATGAAATTTTTCAATAATTATGCAATTATTGTAACTGATAACTTTAATTGCTCTCCATTGTTTTTTTCTATTTTTTTCTGGAAGTATTGTCTACCTATATGACGCCCGAGTATGATTTCAGCGCAAATATCGAACACAATTTCTAAAAAACCCATTTTCAGTGTACTTTAGAGTGTTAAGCAACTTGCGTTTATATTCAAATATCCTACGCACTATATCGTTTTTACTATTTTCGTTATTTCTTTTTTTCAACTTTCCGAATTGCTTAAAATGCGATTTAGTTGTCATCCTACTTTTCTCAAAGGACAAGAAAAAAAAACGGGGCAAGTGCGTGTTGGTATAAATAAAATATTTACTATAGGTGCAGGCGCAACAATTACCTTTTTCTCATCTTAAATGTTTGCAATATGTGATGTAATTTTGAAAAATGGGAAGCATCTTTCGGCAATAAAGTGGTCAAATTTTAATTTAAATCATAAAAATCTAAAAAGTGTTCGATTTTTCATTGATGTAACATAAAATATAATTATCTAATTCTGCAATATTATGAAAATTGTATACCAGTTTGTCTTTGATTTCAACTATGGAATGCTGCAGCACCGCTCACTTTAATCGTTTTAACTTTAACAACCGACAACAATTAAGCGCGAAAAAATGTCGCTACGCGATAAATTTTTAACTAAATAGAAATGACTGACATGAACGTGACAAACACAATCATTTCTTCTATTTTCGTTATCAATTTGGCTAAATATTTAGCAACTAAATTCTGTGGCTAAATTTTCATACAAAATTTAGCCGTTAAACGATTTATTCAACAATACTCACAATTTTTTTTTTTTACTTAATAACTTTGTAGGCGTTATAATATGTTTGTATAATCATTTACAGTTTCTAATAGTATTATTAATTAATTTGTAAACGAAATTTTCACTAAATTTTTGAAATAAAACCCGTATTTTGGCTAAATTTTAAAAATTTATGATTAGAAGAGAAAAGCTAGCTCAGAAAATAGGGGGCGGCAAAAATAAAGGGTAGAAAAGCGTCTGAGTTGTGTATAAGAGAACGGCAACACTGCTGTCCCGCATTGATATAGACGAAGCAGCTCCCCAAGTTGTTTGGCACATTCAGTCAAAATCTGAGATCAGATGGCCCTCGATGACGAAGTTGGCACTCACCTAGCGAAAGACCGAAGACGCTTGCTAAATCCGCGACGGGAACAGAAACAGTTCTTCCCACTCAGAGGCAGCGTCTTGTCTTTTCCGTGCACCGACGAAAAGTGTTATATACAGTCGGCCAGTGGGGCTCTCAGTAATGTTGGAGTACTCGAGCCCCAAACAAGTTGTACGGAACTTTGGCGGTGTTTGATGTGTGTAAATTGGAATAAAAATATAGTATATATGTATATATACTATATATATATCGTTGTACTCGACTTATTTTTACTCTCAAACTCAGACCGAGGACACCTCGCGCGGAGGAGGCGCTGGTGAAGTAATACTATTCTTGGCGTCTTGGCGGAGTAGTAAGACATAATAATTCTAAAAAGGAAAAAAAAAATATTTAACTATATATTTTTTTTTCCTAAAATTTTGGGTAATCTCTTCTCGTGTCCCTTAGCCGTTGATCTCGATCAAAGCTTGTGGGCTTACCGGCCGGTGTGACACCGCTTATATTATTACAAATATTTTATAGTATTGTAATCCCGCCGGGGAGGTCAAGACTGTGGGCCGTGTGTTGAGTGTCGGTGATAAGAGTTTCGTGCGTTATCATCACTTTTAATTATTTACTGCAAGAAAGCGAAAAGAAATATAAGCTAATAGCACTTCACCTGGCGGAGCGCGAATTGTGTTGAGGTGGGTGCGCTCGCGGAGCGCGCTTATCGGCTAAAATCAGCTGATTTGGGGGGCTCTCTGGGGCCGCGATTATGTAGCCAGAAAGCCTATAGAACGCAGCGCCTCGGCGACTCCTCCGCACTTTACACCAGTGACACAGTCCAGCTAATGACCTTAGTCGCCGTTTGTTTGTTGACTTCCGCCGGCTGTTTTCACCTTTTTCACCAGAACGGGGCACAGTGGGACACAGCACGCGTTGTTCGTCGTCTTCGTCGTCGTCGTCGTCATCGTCTTTGTTGTTATCGTCATAAAGTTGCAAGCCCGCCGGAACAAGTTGCAGTAGTTGCAAATTGTTGTGTCTTTGCAGAAGGCTGCTGCTGCTACTGGTCACACCTTTCTGAGGGGTGGTTCTGAGTGTCTTTTTGTGGTCCCCCGCACCCCTAAGTAATGCAAAAGCGTCTTGTTACGCCGGGAACGTGCTTCTTGCTAAAGCTAAATAAAAACGGGCACGGCCAGGGCTTAGTAATTTAACTTGACCTCTGGGCATTCGTGCTCTGGCCTCGCACGGGAGTAGTCGACTTTTTTACATCGCTGTGTCAGTCGGGGGTTACTTTGCATAGTACGGGGGTTGGGCCTCACCATTCAGCGCAAAAAAATAAAAATATATATAAGCCTAATACCTGAAGTTCGATTATTCACCACCTGAAAGTGGTTTGCTCGGTGTCGGTGGTGCAATTTCTAGTTCAATAAAATCGTTACACATAAATGAGATAAGTGTGAAAAAAAATCAGTCAAAATGTGAATTTTAGTGTTATTTTTAGTTATAGTTGCAAAATTTTTGGTTTTAATAAATTTCCATAGTTGTATATCACTACAGAGTGCAGTGAATATAGTGTGGCATGAGCTAAACACCAGAAGGATTCTCTCCGTTTTCGTCTCCTCACCTGTCCTGGAACCCAGGAGCGGTCTCAGCAGTCGTAAAAATCCAAAACCACTCACTAATTCGCTTTCAACCCCTCTCCCTTGTGGACATGTTGCAGTATCCTGGCGTTGTTGGATTTCTTAGTGCCGAGGTTGTTGCATAGTTGCAGTATCTGCGGCTCTTCGGAACTACAAATTATTAATTAGGTAAGTTGACTGTTTTATGTTGCAAACCATAGTCCATAACTGGCCTAAACCACCTTTCTCCCACCCCCATCGCCCTTTCACCTTTAAACCAGGCCATCCGCCGATTTCGTTTCCAAGACTGTTGTTTGGCGGAATGTGTGGCGACAGCGGATGGGATCGATTTTTATTAAAAATTACATTCCTCGCGAACGGAATGTGTACGTCAGGTGTGATATACGATATTACCTTGACAATTGGTGGGTGGGGGGTTTTGGGGTTTGTTTATTATGTTTGATATTTGATTGGCTCCCCACTGCATAAATGTATATGTATAAAATTGGATTTTTCCGTGATTTCAACCCAATTCTGTGGACGATTTTATTTGTTTATTTATATATTTTAGTTGCAAACTATACCAATAAATCAAGTGCAGCATAGTTCCATTTATGTTTCATAGATGTGCATCCCTATAAGAGCTATATTTCGCTGTGTCATCCAAATAAAAATTTCATGGATTTTGTTAGACAATTTTTTATGCATATTATAAAACTAAAAAGATAACGAATTCTGTGGAATTGCTGGTGATAAATAAATGAATGTTTTTTTCTTTTAAAACAAATTTAATGTTGCGAGAACCTTTGAAAAAAAAAATGTTTTTCTGATGCAATGAAGGCTAGACGAAAATTGTGAAGTGCTCGATATGAATTTTAAATATACATATATAAGATTTTTAGATTCTTATGCACATGCACAAACAAGTGCAATTGGAGAAAAGCCCTAAACTTTAAGCTTTTTACTCATAAAAAATAGGTAGAGGTTTAGAAAGCCTATAATATCAGAAATTTGTTCTACTTCCTTTTAGAGAAAAAGAGAAACTTATTCCTTTTATTTCTAAGATGTATCGTGTATATTAATTATATTAAGTGTATGTAACTATAGCATATATTTAAAACTAGCTATAAAAAAATACTATTTGCATATACATAAGGTTTCATTTGTGCAATGTTTTACGGTGCAGTCCAGGACGTTGCACTATTGATTCATCTGTTATTTATAAAATTGATTTTCAGATAAAGTAAGTTACTTTTTTATATTTCATGTTTTAGAGAAGTATATGTCTCATGAGCCAATTATTACAAACGTAAGTTTTGTTTTGAGCCAAAAGTAGAAGACCTCTAGAAAGGTACTCGGGGACGTATTACATATTAAAATTATGAATAACAAATTATTAAAATTACCTCTCGCAGAATGCGTTCTTATATCTGTAAATCTCAAAAATGAAGTCCAATTAACGTATTTTCCTTTATAAAACGATAAATAGTAGGTACATTATAGCGTGATTTATGCAGTTTTAACAAAACCTAAACGTCTACTAAAGTCTGCACTATTGCGTTTAAATATGGTAATAATATTATAAAAGTCAATAAGAAAGAAAATAGAGAAAACAGAAACTACCAACTCTGTTCATTTTAAATTAAATTATCTCGATAAATTTATTGAAGTTTCGAAAAACTGCACTCCTGGTGGAAATAGAATCGAATAATTTTTGAGATCACTCAACTGGAATCAAATTCCAAGGCTTTCAGTTTCTACCCGAATTCGTCTAGCGAATTTAAATTGGGTGACTCCTAGCATCTACTCGAGTTGAAAATTTATTTTCCTGAAATTGACTCTAAAATTTTTAAGTGTGAATTCCGTCTGCAGTTTTTATAGCTTTTTTAGTATTACCTTTTAGTGGAATTATTCTCGTTCTACCAGACTGTCTGCTTCAGAACTAAATAAAATTATTTCAGGATTCACAGGATCACAATAACTTTTGGGACGCATTTATACATATGTAGATATACAAGAAAATTATTTTCGTAATATAAAACTTATTTTAATATAATTAACCTCTCAATAAACAATAAATTAATGTGTTTTAAATTCAATAATAAGCAAGAACTTAGGTATATTTATACCTACATAAATTCACTTATGTAGCTTAAAGTTGGTTTAATAAACCACTGTTTAGGGTGAAGGAACGGCTGCCTTAAGAAATTCAATTTTTGTGTTCAAAATCCATAAGAAATTCTTAAGCCGCCTTAGTTTTGCATACCACTTAAAATTTATAAAAATAATCGTATATTTATTTTTACGATATTAATGCATATATCGATACTTAAAATGTTTTAAATATGTAGTATGTTATATAACAAACTTTAAACCCATAAATATGCATTATCATTATTTTTTTAAAACAAAACATTTTCGCCCAATTTTATCTTTATCGGTTAAATGCATTAGCAATTCTAGGAAAAAGTTCCGACAAAAGAATTATAGTGACCAGATCAAAAATATATTATCCGCACGCATGCGTCACTGCCTTGTTTGATAAATAGTAAACGAGACTGTGCTATCAAAATATATAAGTAACGATTTGTCGGCTGCTATCTGAAAATATTTTGAACATTTTGCAGCTGTTAAAGTTTCTTTCTTATCTTTGGGGAAAAAATTCTGCTGACAAATGCCTCAGTGATCCAATAACGTGCAGCAAATACTAAATTATTTATTTTGTTTTTATCTCACTGGACATTACAAGTGGAAAGAACATTTGTTTTCACCGGAAACAATTTTGTGACCCTGAGAGAATAGCATTTAATGTTTTGATGTTTATTTGGAGATTTTTTAAAGAATAGGAGCAGTGCGAAATACGTGGTATGGTTTGAATAGGTATACATACAAGATAATTTAAATGAAGTTTTAGAAATCATCATTTCCTAAACAAAATTCACGTTCTTAGAACCAATTAAAGGTCTTGAAAATACATACCTACATACATAATATTATAATGAGCCGACTTAAAAAATCATACAAGAACCGAAAACTAAACTTATACTATCTATCATCTTAAGATTTCTAGTAGTCCAATAATTAAGAAGCTACTATACCACCCTAATTAATAAGCCACTAATCAGGTTCTAGCCGAATTCTCATATTTTATTTATACGAGAGATATGGGGTGAATTCATATTTTTATGCGCAGTTTCACATGTCTTTAATCTGAAATTCAAATTTCATTTGAGACGAGCAAACGAATGATAAAATCTGCCAAGAGAAATGTTCTGGTGAAGTACCAATTTGTAAGTTGTGAGAGCTAATAAACCTTAGGACTAATTTGCGAATAAATTCAGTGAAAACGAATCCGAGAGAAGTTAAGTTAACATTTCCAAGGTGATTTAAAAGCGATGATTTTAATTTAATGGCAATGATGCAATTAGAACAGCAACTATTCTGCTGACACATTAATTCTGTCCCACTGCCATTTAGTCGACTATTATCGCAATTAATTACGATGACGACGATTCGATTCATTGCTGACGGAAAAAAAATGCACTTCCAGTTCGAACACGAGCAGGTGGCTATTTATACTTGTGGCAAATATTTATACTGTGGTGATCATTCAACTGTTTGAATTTATTAACGGCTTATTAAGTATCCAGGTTATTAATTAATTAGGCCCGGCATTGGTCATTAATGCACGAGCACGGGCAACAAGTTGTAGTAATTTATTTAATATTCCACCATTAAGATCAAGTCCAGAATGGCTCGTATTGTTATGCGGAAGTGTAACTATTAGAAGAATTATCCTTAATAAGACAACATTCATTAACATAAGATTCGATAACTTGGGACATTTAAGCTTTGATCCGCTCTTCGAAGCGTATTATCATTTTCACAAATTGCTTTTTCATACATACTTCTATTTATTGGTAAATTATCCGAGTACATAATTTATCAGGTTGATATTAATTGATAAAATTAAATTGTTACGCTAAAAGTTTTCTGAATAATTAACGTAATTTTATGGTAATTTCTCTTATTTTCAGATATCGAAACGAAATAATTTTCAATAACTAAAAAATGACTTAATTTATTGAACATTTTGAATTGAAGTATTTTTTGCTGGCATTATTATGACCAATGAATTAATAGTACTTGTTAAACATTAAATTTTAATATTTCAGTGGTTTTGATCACTTTAAACTTCACTAATTTGGTATTTATTATTCCGGATGCAACAAGAGGTAGTACATTCAATAAATGATTGAAATTTTAATAAATCCGATGACCCTTTAAAATGTTCATATATCATCTCATTCCACATTATGAAAAGCCCGTCCATTTCGTTACCCTCCTTTTTTAGGGACCTTATTAGCCCAAAATAATTTTATTAATAAATTTAAAAGCGTAAATGAATTGATCCACGTGGATTTCGAATAAATTCTGTGGTCTACAGGTTTAATTGGTAAGGATTATTAAAATTAAAATTAAAATTTCGAAGAGTGGCACCTTAATATTGTTATGTTGTATATGTATACTTTAATTGCAAATTATCCATTTATTACAAACTATTATTATTACATATTAAAAACGAATTTTTCTCTTCTTTATTCAGCTACTTCGGTTCAGTTACTTTTGTAAAGTATACCTATACTCTTTCAAGTCAAATTTGGTCATATTTCAAAATGATTGAGGTATGGACTGAAATTAACAAATGAAAAACTATATAGGAAACATCTTCTTTGAACTTAAATTTGATAATCCACCCATATTTGCCGCAAACATCCATTTGATATAACGATCCGGCTTGCGATCTTTTCAGAAACAACAAATAAAGGAAAGGTATATGAAAAATAATGGTATTTATTATCATTAAATAAATCATTTAGAAAAACGTTTTACGTCTGTACTTGGGCTGTTGCTTGAGCTATTGCACCAAAGGAGACAGTCAAATAATACTTTCTCCACTTCCTTCCTAAGCGGATCCCATGTGTTCGCAATTCCGCCCAACCAAAAATTATTAATGGCAACTAGTTGCATTCAACAGCGACACATTTTGGCTTCGTTCCAGTAATAATTTGCTCATCCTTCCTCACTAGATGAAATCTTTTTCTTAAGGCGGAGAAGAAGTCCGCTGTTGACTTGAAGTATGTCAACTTGGCTATCGAAAGATTGAATTAGTTAGTCCCTAGAAGGAGAAACGTAAAAGTTTGTCTTTCGACAGTCTTAAGGCAGTATTAATCTCATCAAATTGCTGCCAAAGTTTTACCGTCCTTGACAAATTATAATATGCGGCCTTCGAGCGAAATTTCAATTTTCCTTAGCAGGGACTTCTTAGAGCTAGGATAAATCTAAATCATCTATGACGTCCCCTTTATAAAATATCAGCAAGTCCGACACGTGCAAGCACACATTCACGTTTACATAACATTCGCCGTGCTAGCACTTTATGATAGCAATTCTTTTTCCATAGATCCGTGGAGATTGTTTTCTCCCGGAGAAATGTTCAACTGGTGGCAAAAGAAAGCCCTAAATCACTTTAAGCTGCATCGCAAGTCGCAAGTGGACTTTTGGCAAAGATATGAGAATTTACCTTTCGGTTTTACCTGAATGATTAACGACTTGGAGGCTCTTCACCACCTCCTTTGTACGAATGGTCTCGATCTCCTTGTACGTTTGCATGATTTGTTTACATTTCGCTCAGCTGTATAAATAGCGCCCCGGAGTAAATAAAGAATTCACTGGCTGCAATAAAAATAGGAACGCCAATGGTTTTGTTGTGGTATTAAGGTGGAATGGAAAATTCATTCAGGTTCAAAACAATAGGGATGGCAGTATTGAAGCATAACAAAAAAAGCCAGTGAATTATTAGTTAATAAACTTTTACAAACGAAAATAAAATAAGAAAGAATGATCGTTTCTATCTATTTTATTCGAATATTCTATAACACACACTCGGTACCACCACCTTCTACAATATTTATTTGTTTATATACATTCGGTCTTTAGAATAAACGATTGTGGACTTTCAAAGAACCGATCTTGTGCCAAGACACACACTTTTAATTTCATGATCTTCTATACGGTGGTGGAACCTCAGTTTACGATGAGGTATTGATCACGATTTACCAGGAACAGCAGCTAATAAAAACACTATAAAGGTATAGATGTAGAATAGATATAAAAGACTTTTCTGCAGACAAAGAACACTCGTTTTAGAACAGTTAAGTATAGCAGTGTAAAGTACAAGTTTAGCTAATAATATCCCTAACTTATGTACATAAAACAATTTAGTGCAAATATAGCGGTATATAAATTGACATTTTGTTTACCTTTAGGGTTTTATGAACTATCTGATAGTGTATTAAATAAAAGCCTTATTTAACAAAATATTTATTATTTGTATATTTAAGAAATATTATAGCTAGTGTTTAAAATAAACTAATAATACATATGTTCAGATTTCAGAATAATATAAATATTAGTGAGTGCCGCACAAATTATGTAATTTTTGAAAACTTTGTGCTGTCTAAACTTTTTAATCTTTCTAAGCTATAAATGTTACTAAGCTCTTATATGTATGTTAAGTATTGATCCACCCCAGTTTTACTTCACTTTATTATAAAAATATTTTTATATCGACCATCGATTCCAAATTATTAGTACCTATACTTATATAGGTACTTATATTATTTTTATTTTACGATTGACTAAAATTTATTGGTAAAGTTGTTACGCCTCGTAGAGCGATGTTAATGAAAATAACATAAAATCACATTTTTTTTCGGGATTTGCTAAATTATTTTGTGGTTTTGACTTCTACAAAATTAAATTTAAAATATATGTTATGTAGGTAGGTATACATATGTATTTGAATGTCTAAAAGCTCTCTAGTAAAAATACTTATCCAAAGATACCTACTTGATTTAATAAATTAATAACATTAAGGTTCAATTTCTTAATATTATTCAATCAAGCAAATCGACGCCACTTTTTTCAGCTTACTTGATATTTTAGTAGAGTACCTACTTTTTATGAAAAAGATGTAATCAAAAATTCCTCAAATAGATTCCTAAGACATGCTTCATAAACAAGTCTCAAACTACCTGATTACATCACGAAAAGAAAACATCCGATTTACAGGGGGACAAAAAGAAATCGTGACAAATTGCAAGTATATTTGTCTATTCTTAGAACTGCTCAAGTAAATAGCTCTTGTGGCATGCCCAGATTAGCATGATTCTGTTTACTTAAACGTCTCAATTCAATTGCTTTAGTGCTAAATAGATTTTCCAATGTGCAGGCACTTCACTTACATTTCTTAAGCAAAACGCCCCGAGATTGATGAAAGACAATTGTTTACGACCTGAATAATGAGACCAAACTGTCTGGCCTGGGAAAAATGTATTCGTGAATTTTTGAAATCGAATCTAAGAATTTTTGTAGATCAAATGCTCCTAAGAGACGTGTGGGGATAATCTGGGAAATTGGCAAAATTCCCTACGATTTTTGCATTATTGAAGAGGTCGCTTTAAATTGGCGTCAATCTTATAATTTTCACATAATTTTAAGGATTGACAAGTGGTTTGAAAATGACACGGGTACCTAAGCCAAGAAATTATGTTACGGAACAGTGAACTACCCTGTGACTCATATTCTCGTTTTATTTGTCTTGCTTCTGTAAACAACCTCAGTAATCATCTGAAAATTTTGTTTGGTACTTAGTCCTCGATGGGTGGATTCTTGTACAAGACAGTCGAGGGAAGTGATTTACTGGAAAACACAATCAAAATTATAAATGCGGGAGGCTGCACAGAGTACAACACCACCCGATCTGAAGGATTAGCATATCTCCAAACAAAGGGAGGCTTAATCCGGGAATGAATTAACATTTTTTAATAAATGTAAAACACGTGCGAATGGTGTGGGGAAAAATTAAATTTAAATTTAGTGTTTTGTTAAGTACATTCCAAATATTTAATTTTATTTACTTAAAAATACTTAAACATCTTAACATGAAAAACATCAAGTTTAAAGGAACTATGGCTCGCCAAAAGCATACTTATATGTTACATACATATATAATGGAACAATAGAAAGATGTCGGGAAAGTTGTTGAAGTTGCGTTTTATGTAAACGAGACTTCTTAGTTTTGATCTCCAAAAAAACAAAACAGCAAAAACATAATTTTTCAAATTATAAAATTGGACTCACAAATTCAGGCTTCATTAAAGAAAATATTTTACGTCGGTTAAAATGATTTTTCTCTAATCAAGTTAATTTGTAACTAGGATACAATTTTTATAAGCTACCCTTTACGATAAAGGATTCAATACTCAAGTCAGCCGGAATAATGTTAGAATTACCTACTCTGCTACTAGTATTAAAGCATAATAATAATCAATAAAGAGGCGCAAAAAATAAAAAAAATCCAGGCTTTAGTTTTCTGAAATAGTATCCATATTTTTACGGAAGGGTATTTTGTAGGCACACGTTGTGTCGTCATGTTGATTCCCTAGTTGATTATGAGGACACACTTCTCTGATCAACGCTTCCAATTAACTTTTCAATTAAATATTCGATTACAGTGATATGTGATAAAAGGCGTTGATTCGTCCCCACACCTCCCGCTCCTGGTGTCTCTCTAACCAAGCAATTGATTGACACATACCCCTAATCGCCTTATCTGTCGTACATTAATTAGTGCCATCACATTCCGCATTCAAACCCGTTGGTTATTCGAGCTCACGATCCGATAATCGAAATCAAAATTGTATTGAGCCTTAATTAGCGCTCCGTTTCCCCAGAGGCTCGTTTATTTTCAAACGAGGCGCTCATTGCGTTACTCCCGGGATTTATCTCGAATTTAGCTCCATCGTGGATGCGAAGTTCAAATTTGTAGATCCCAGCTGAAACAACGCGCCACGGGAAACCGAAATGAGAACGATGCGAGGCCACTCACAATTAGCCGAGTTTTCAAACTGCTTCGTTTGGATTCAAAGGGCTCAGCGATGCAATTTGAAATTTGGATGCCCTTACACTTTATCCAAGTTTTAAAAGTTAAACATAAAATGGTACGCGATTTAGTTCTCTTTAGTTTTATTTTAATAATTTAATTTTATTTTAATAATTATAAAAGTAATCATGATTTCCTTTGAAGCGTTCCATTTTCCCTTTTTTAAATTTCTCTTTGTCACTCTGCAAATTTCTTAAGCGTCCAGAATTAAGATGAACTTCATCCTTGGGTAGGGTATAAATGGCGGACAGGGGACAACTTTATCGTAATTTCTATTTTTCTTAGTCATCTTAATGTCAGAGCTTGTGATTCTTGAAATTTTAAAGAGGATTACTTCCATAAGAATTTTATAAACCGGCTATTGTATGAGAAGATTGTTTTGTTAAGAATTAAGCATTGGGGAATAGTGCTGTCACCAAAAGAATATAAATTTTAGTTATAAAGGAAGAAATTAAAATATATACCTAATAGCTAGGTTTGTTACTACATATTGGTACTGCCAAGGTAGGTACCTACATAAAAAGTCCGTAGCTTTTGATTGCATTCAGCTAGAAATATGAATTTTATGTAGGACTATGTATATAAGACCGTAGTATTTGTATTAATTTTAACTCATTACCTCTAGTCGCCCTGAGAGAAAAAAGGGCTTGTTGACGGGCAGACGACAGAAAAAGGGACATCAAAATTGGGTTGGGTTTTTAAAGGGACAAAAAAATGGGGTTGATACTTTGAAATTTTAAGTCTGCCTCTTAATTTATTTGGATGTTATCAGAAATTACTAATGTATAAGCACTAATTTCAAATTAAATAAATTCAATAAATTATTGATGTTTAAAGTACAATTGATCTTTGAATACTTAAATGTAACTTCATTTCTAAAATAATACACTTTTGTTGAGTATTAATTTATTTTTTTATGTATTAACATATGTATGTATTTTATATATGTACATTACATGTGAGACTCGTTATTATTTTATGTTGATAAGTATATACATAATTCTGGATAAACTAACTTACATATATAGGTATATTCCTTCGAGCCATTCGACTTCCTTTGATCTGAGGAATCGCGGTACATCTATCTCTTACATAATCGAATATGAGCCAACAATCAAAATATGTAGATATTGATTTTACTCTTGAAGTTTATACTTTCTTTCAATAAAATTTAAGTCTTGGATGTGAGTCTTAGATGTTGTTAAAATCGAAAAAGACAACGGCAAATGGTTAGTTTGTCGTCAAATTGACCACTAGTGGCTTGTTATCAGAACTCTTGCTCGAGTGCTTTTCGTGTCCGAATTTAGCCACAAAAAGTACCCGTGCTAAATCGTCGTCAACTTTAATTTTAAATTTGCTGATCAATTTTTCCATCATTTTTTTTTTTTAAGAGGTAGCAACATCTCTTCGTTGAATAAAATCTTGAAATCTCAGCAGTCAGTCTTCGTATTGTAGATACACTTTTGTGAATCTTTACTTTTTCTTTCTTCATCGTTGTCATAACTTTTAGACTCATGCAGAACGCTTTTATTGATTCAGTCGTCCAAAATACACAAGTCTGAACACAATTAAATATGAAAAGGGATTTGTTTGTGACAGTTGTCTTTCAGATTTGTTTTATTTGGTGTATGTGTAGTTAAACAAAACTTTTATTTTCTATCTATAATTTTTCTGTGAATGATATTCCATCTTTAGATTTAGATTCAGTTTATAAAAATATTTTCATGTAATATACTTGTTTACTCTTGCTCTTTGTATATTAAATACTTATAGATATAAAAGCAATGATTTTAGAATGATATTTTTTATATATTTTTTTCTCGGTAAAGTAATCACTCATATTGCAGCAAAGAAAATTAAACATATACTGTCAAAAATTGTCTTGTATTCATAACAATGAGATTTGGAAATGTATTTGCCATAATCATAATTTTCTGTAAAAAAGCTCGTCATATTGATTCATGCTATTACTTTCTGTATAATTTTCTGCTCTCTCATCTTCAATTTTAATAAATTACTGGTACGCTTTGAAAGTTATTCATTAATTTTAATTAGTGCCAACTGCAAAGAATTTAACTTTCATAACTTTTTGAAACTTATCATTAAGCCTTTCTTTTGCAGTTCCAGTTATGGTTATATAGTGCAATTCAATGCAATAAACGGTGAATCGCTGACTGCACTCAAGAGTGCAGTTCTTGAACTTTCATAATTAGGTTCAATTCTTCTTTCTTACAATTGAAAATTGCTTTGACTTCTACTTTTAATAGTAATAGCAGAAATACTTTTCAGCTCACTGGATTTTCTAAAATTTTTACTTTTAAACTTATTCAATGAATGAATTCTTAGTTCATTTCTTTTTCATGAGATACATACTATACCAAATAGTATGAGTATATCTTAAATTGAGGAAAACCGTAGCAGATCGTAAGTAATATTATGAATAGCATACTAAATCCCTTTTCAGTTAATAAATAAAGTCCTTTTGACTGCAGATGAGAAAACTGCAAACATATGCTCAAGCATTCTTACAAAAATAATCCATTTGATATTTTATTATGGGGATATAATGCCATAAAGCCTGCAGCTTCCGCATGCAGAGTCCTTTCTCCTTCAATGGAGGGCAGCTAAACAGAGGCACTAAAGCTTGGAAACTACTGCATAAAAATCATTAAAGGGAACTTGCTTTTTCAAATATTGATGTGGACGCCTTTGATGTGTAGTTTTATGCCGAGTTTATGTAGGAGAACATATTGTCCCCCAGAGGGTTTCAATTGCGGCGAAGTAAGAGAAGCAGTAAAACCGCAACATAATGCTTAGCCTGATTTATTTTTGCCCATTTCTGATCAATAAATTATATTCCCGGTATTATCGAGAGGGGCTGGCCTAATGCTTTTGGAGATTAGTTTCCCATTATTTACTCAAAGTCTTCGGGGAATTTGATGAATATCGCCGCAATGTGAGAATTGAGGATTGGAATGCGGTCAAGTCTTTGGTTATCTTCAAATAAAATGAAATTTGATTGATTGATGAATTTACAGAACTTACAAAATCAAAGAATTGTGCAGTTTTATTCATAAAAATTAGTAAACTCTAATAGTACAGTAACTAAGGAAGCTTGTTATTTTACTACTCAAAAAACTAGTTTCATTAAAAATGTACTGACGTTTTACATAGTATTTCGTGCAAAAATCAGGAACTATTTTATATGATTCAAATAATATCAATAACATAAAACATCATTGTTGCAGATATAATTTGTTTTTTTTAATTTAATGAAATATTGCAATTATTTTCATTGAAAATTTACATTTCAAATTTACTCAAGCTGACAATTTGATCAGGTGCAATATTTAATAAAGCATAAAGAATATAAAAGAGCATTAAAATCTGTGAAGCACAATTTACAATCGGGTAAATAGGATTATCCTTCAATTTTACTGATACTTATGTGTTGTAAAACTAGAAATAAATATTATTTAATGTTTTATTTTTTGAATCTATAGCCCTAAAATGAATGTTTCCCAAACATGTTTTCCAACATTGTATAGGAAAATCGTTACTTTTTTAGTTAAATGAAAATTAACATTTAGCTTTTTTTTTTGAATTAAGAGTAACGTGCTTCAACGTTTTTAGAAAACCATTCTCTAAAGGGGTGAAATTGGGATTGGAGGTTCGTCATTTCTAAGGTTAAAGCCATGAAAATTAGTATGTATTTTTTAAGGGTTGAGTCTCCTATGAACCTTGAAACATATTAGGTATAGTTAATTTTAAACCAATTTTATAAATACCAAATTATATGTCTGTAACTTTTGAAATGACGGACTTCTATACAAATCTTTATCTGTGTCTGTTTTTATTTAAATCGAGAGCCACACGGGCAGAAAGCTAAGTAAGATATAAACGGTAAACCTAAATACACATAGAGTACCTGTTACAGAACCCATTATTATAAAAAGATATAAGCACTATTATAGCTTATACTGCTGTTTTCCATTGAATCTTTTTATTTGTGCACATTGTATAAAGCTTTATTGCTTATACTTTATTTTGTGGACAAAGAATACGAGTATAATGAAGGCGATTCAATCAAATACCATCAATCACAACGTTTTGCCAATAAAACCTGCTTCCAACATTTTAGGCATCTGATTCAGATATTTGTCAGCATATTATGAAGCCATAATTTCGTGAGCGAAACTCAGCATCCACATGTGATGTGCTTGAGAGGCCCTTAACAGTCGTAGAAATGGCAATTCAGCATTAAGATCTGATTTCCACGCGCAATTAACCGCATTCTTAAGGGAAATGCCATGTCACATCACAAGTTGGTACATACATACTTACATATGTGAAGCTCACCTCAGAAGCATATTACTGCCCCGTGAGGGCTTGGTCTCAGCATTAAGCGAGGTCCACACTGCCCGATAACGACGTCCTTGTGTAGGTGGTTCAATAAACAAATGGATTCACAAAAGGCCATTCCGGAGCTCCTTCAGAGTAACCTTTAATAATAAATAAGAAAACTTCATAAATCTAAATGGACATCTCCGCATTGAACGGTGACCCCCTATCCGGCGCCCGTTCTCTGAACTGCTTTAAGAATATGGAGATGAGCTCCTCGAAGACGGACCTACAGCTGCCTTATGCAAATGTTGGCCTTTGTGCGACATCGCAGTGACCTCAGTCGAAATCAATCACCCTGAGTAAATCATTTGTGCGATTTATTAGCTAATCGAGGCGCGGAAGCTAACTTTTTTATGGCAAATGGTTTATTAAGAAAGGCCATCAATTTGGCTAAAGTTTTTATTGGCTTTTATTTTAAAATATAGGCAGGGGTGACATTTATGAGTCTCAATATGGCTTATTTGTTCGAAACGTGGTGTGATCGTTTTCTGATAAATTACACTATAAAGACTATCCTTTACAATCCATTGCTATTAATTTTCCTTTTACTTTTATCTGAATCAAGAGAATTTAGTTTCTTTACTTGATAGAGCTTATATTAAATTTAAATGTATATTTAAATACATATATGTATACGTCTTCTGGATTTCCAAAAGAAAAAGAATTGTGTTTATTTACACACTATTATGTAGAAGCAACTATACCTACTAATATAATATAACTTTTCCAAGAATTTGTGCCTTTTTATAAGTAAACATATCCTTTTCAACAATGATCTGACGAAAACATAAGCAAATTAAATTCAAAAAGGTTATTTTCAATTCAAAGATCTACTCATCATTTAATAAGAAATTTGCTAATGTTATAAAGAAAATTTTGCATATCGTTTTAACACACAGACATTACATACAACTTTAGTTTATAATAAAACAAAAAAATATACAACACAAATTGCTCTTAGAAACACACATATGGTAAGGTAAATGCAAAATTTCAGATTTCCAATATCTGCCCTTTTTGAAATTTCAAAATTACATCCTTAATTAAACTAGGTAAGACTAAAAAAGATTAGGTACTCTCAGCGTTAGGTACCTGGAATTTAACAATTTATTGTTTAACATTCATACTATCAAATAAGTTAATTAAGTCTAAGACTGCAGTATACCTATTAAATAATGATTGCTATATGTACATTTCGTAGTGTTTCTTGTTGATTGCATTACATATTCCGAATTTTCTGTTATCCAAAGTTTTAACAACTTAACTGTGATACATCTCTGATAAAAAAACTAAAAGAGTAAATGATAAAATAGTCATGCTCATTATTAATTGAAACATTATTCTGTGAAACTGTCAAACAGCAATATTTTACCTTCGGAACAAAACAACGACCCGAAAAACAACCCAATCCGAAAATATGCCATGAGGTATTTTAAATGCATTGGTATGGAAATAATATTAAGATGAATGTAAAAATCACCTGCGTGTATTGCCTACAAAATCTAGTTATTTATTTCACCTAATGGAATATTGATCAGGACTTTATTTCATGGAATTACTGCACGAATAGGAGAAATTCGATCGGTTTGCGCCCTTTTGTGCCAGTAATGAAATTTCTTTTGCTCTATACAATTTTTATCGCAATTTCATTTCGAGTGCTGTAGCGGCGGTAATAATTTGATTTGATAAATATGTTATTTCGTAAAATATTTGGTGAATTTTAAAATTAATTGGTTTTGAGAGGAAGGTATTACATAATGCATAGAGATGCATGCGGCCATATTTATTTACATTAATTATTTTGTTAACATGTTCTGCTATTCACTTAGTTAGATTATTATTATTGACCTCTATTCAATTTAATAGAAAGCTGATTTGCTTTAAGGCCAAATAAATACCTAACCTAAAATTCTTGTATGCAATAAAAAAACATAAATTTCACAACCAGCAAAAAAATTCAAATTGGTATTTAAACTACATTATATAAATGCGTGGTAAATACAAATTTAGCTTATGAAATTCTCTATTAGGTATTTAAAATTCGTAAAAAATTAATTGTCTTAAATTTACGATAGAAAGAAATTTTATTTCCAAATCTTATAATATGGTATGTATAAGCTAATTTCCCAATTTTTTATTTTCCTGAGTTGTACGAATGCAGTATTACAGATAGTTGAGGAGAGCTGGTTTTCCAGTAACTTATTTTTAATTTTTAAAAACTTCTTTTCTTCTTATTATTATTTATTATTATTTTTTTCAATTAGCAAAAGTTTCTTAGGAAATATTCAGAAAAACAAAGGTTTTGGAATTAGTTCTTACTTTGAACTTTAGTTTTGGAAGTTATAAAAGGAAGTATATTATTTTCATTTGCTAACTATGGCAGTTGACGACGACATGTTCATGTATGCAGGGCAATTAAAGGGACATGATCAAAAATTCAACGTATAGAGATTCCAGTTCGCACGACATGATCTGGGCTCCATTAACTTATTTTGCTATCCGAAAAAGGAGGGCAAACAAATTGGCGAATCCTCCTCGAAGGAACAATTTAGTTTGACTTCCGACCAGAGGGTCGTATGACACGGCTGACTATAACCATGAATCTGACCTTTGTTATTGAGAAAGAACTGACCCTAAGGAGGCAGAAGAAGAAAGCAATGATAATTACACATGTGCGTGCAAACGGCCGGAATTGAACCCTAAACTTACAATACATTATGTAAACGGCGCAATCGGTGCCGGATTTTTGTTGAAACGGCCTTGGTCAAACTGAGGCTGTCTTTCAGGGTTTCATGGAGGGTTTTATTCATTTGAATTTGGCATCACCGAAAGATTCATGAGGGGATTTCCCATTGAGCTGAGGGACTTCTCTTCGCTGGACAAAAATTGCAACGTATCCTAGCCAGCGTGAGGACTCGACAGACATCAAAACTTAGGGTAATTTATTATATATTCAAATGCAAACAGATCTTTGTTCATTCTTTGAACTCCACTAAATCGCTCTATATCAAATAAACTGACACGTCCAGCAGAGTCGCTGTTATTTAAAACCCACCCTGGTGCCAGGGGCGAAATATTCATTTGGACGGACTTATTATTTCCTCCTTCAGATCCCCGTTTCGGGAGGGTTCCGTTTTGAGACTCCTAAGACCCACCACCCCCGGGGCGTCGGGTAACCTCAATTTTAAGCCAGAAGAAGTGCCCCGCTTTAATTCCATTGTGGACCCGGTCTTCATTTCCTCGTAGTGCTGAGCAGAAAAATAGTTGCCCAGACATGAAATTAAATGGTAGAGAGCAGCAGATGTTACAGATTCTAAATGTGATGACTCCAAACTTTTGTTGGTCCCTGTCAAATTTTGGTGTAATGAAATTCATAAAAAAGCGCCCTTTTCAACTGCTGAGTTTGAGATATTAAGGCCCTAGGTGCGGGCACCGGAAAACCTTCTGATTTTCTTGCTTTCTAGCTGGCGTTCACAAAATGATAAATAGGTTTTTGGGACCGAAAGGTGTCACGCGAATTAATCAAACTTCCTGTAAAATGCATGAAATTTTTGAAGAGGATTTGTCTGCATAAATTCATGCAATTTTATTGCTTCCTTAATTATTCAGACATTTTGGGTTTAAGGTCAATCTTTTATAATTTACAGCCATTTGCATGACACCAATTTCTTATTTTACTCTTTTCAAAAACTATAAGAAACAGTTCTGACATCATAATTCAACAATTCTACATAGTAATTTTCAGTTTTCATTTCTCAATTTTATTATTAAGTTTTTCGAATATAATTTTCTTTATACTTATCACAGCAAAAAGTGTTGTACTTGGTACATACTTACATATATAAATTGTGTCGTCTTGATCCGGTCTATATGTAATTTTACATGTGGGGTATAGTTCTTAATGTTTATATCTCGAGTACACTGCTCAAGAACTTTGATATTTATTATATGATAATTTTTACGAAAACACAAAAAAAAAAAAAAACATCAACTATGTATCAGCCGTTCTTATCCTATAAAAGTTTTAGAATAATTTTTAATAAGTTGTTGTTCAGAAAAGCCTCTTTCAGCTGCTGCAGTTGTCATCGTCTAGCGATTCTGTAAAAAACCATTTTAAATTTATATATTGATTTAGCTTGTCATTTTACGTATTTAAGAAATTTGAATTCTTTAATTTCTGAAGAATTGTAAGCAAGTTTTCGAATTTTGAAGAGAATATGACTGAAAAGTTTGAAAAATTATTGATTATTCAATATATTGATAAAGTAAACTTAAGAATCTTTAAACCAAGTATTAATTTAATTTTGTTATTTAATTTCATATAGCAAATTTTATATGATTTGTTATTGCCTCTGTGTCCATTGCTAAAACTGCTGCAGCAGGAGCTTTATGCCCCTAAAGATTTATGTTAAGATAATTTTATTATGAGAATTGTCAAACCGAAATTATCGGTAAAACAGAGTTTTATTCTCTAGTCTAGATAGAGCTGTTATTTATTTATTTATCTATCTATCAATTCTTCTAGAAATGAATCCTTTAGTACATTAATTTATTCATTTGTATGTTATATCAAAGCTAAAAATAACACATCAGATAGGTACTCATATGATTTTTAACAGCATCATTTTAAAGCCTGCTCAAAATCGATTTAAATTCAGCCCTTTAGAGAGCGGTTCCAACCTCCAGGTGATGCCATTAATACGACATTAATGGTGGGGCTGCTCTCGCAAAATTCATGTCCATTTAGAAACGCGATCAAGCACGTAAGCGTAACTTAATCATAAAAACATATCCCTCAGGAATGTACCCAAAGCGAAGTGTGCTCCTGTTCCGACACGGCCCCAACAAAGCCCCGTGCTAATTCCACCTGCCGCAATGAATCGTGAGGCGGTATTTTATTTCTCCTTTGCAGCCGACACGGCAAAACGACTCAGGTACATCGCACGACTAATTAAGCATTTAATTACGCCATCCGCACATCAAAATCTGGTCTTAATACCCGTCAAGCAATTCGCGATTCCGTAATTAAAATTAAAAATTTAGACGGGCTCTGATCTTCACATGGGGGCGCATGCCAGAACCAAGTCCATTACGTTTTTTAATGGAATAAATAATGTCGCCGGCAGTTACCTGTCACATATTTAGCGGGTGTAGAAATTGTACCTGGCGCCAGCCGTATCTTAAAGGACTTTTCCTCAGCGGCAAGGAGCCACGTTCGACTTTCTTGGGATGTTAGAAGGCAGTTTCTTCGATGAATATCTTTTACAGATTTATATCTTTACACGGTAGCGGGCTGATTTGTCTTCGCGGCATTTGCTCCTTGGTGAGCCTGAATAATATATGAGGAGTATTCCGACACCTGAGCAGGTTCCTGCGTATTCCCTCGAATGGCCGGAATATAACCGCTGCAAGATAAGAAAGGCGCAAATCGGTTTCTCCAACTTTAATGCAAGTGGAAAATTTTTACATTTGCCCGTATCAGAGAAAATTTAATTCCGCTTTTTCCGAGCACTAAGCTCTTAATGCGGAAATATGCAAGCGGAGAGATAAAAAAAAATCCTGAATCCTCTGGGTGCTTTATATGCATTTTTTATGTCTCCTCCCGGTGAAATGTCGCAATATCGCACTTTCCTTTTTAATTACGCTAAATAACCCGAACAAGAATCGTGGCCTGGAGGTCGTTAATAGGAAAACTTATACCAACTACCAACAGGATTTGGGTAAAACTTCGCCAAGTACGGCAATAATCGTTAAGCCATCTTAAAACCTGTATAGGAGTTAAAATTGATTTGAAACAGGGTGGTAAAGATATTTTCACCGAACCGAACTCAATTTAAATGTAAATCCCGTCTCGACTGGAACCTATCAGCGACGGCACATTAATCCAAGAAGGGGCTGAGGGTGGTGACGAACCGAATTTATGCTCACGTTAAATCGAGATAAGAACAGATAATATCCATTAAAATGTTATAATACACTCCGAGTGGATTCTGGCAGCATGTCTGGCTGGCATTTTCGGAGATTATTGATATCTGGTCCTTAGGAGCCCTGTTGGACGCCGTAAATGGATTCGTCCAATATGCAATACCCTTATTTAAGGGATAAATCCATGTGCTTTTCCATTTAAGCGATGCTCCCTTATCAAAGAACTTGGGATGTTAAACCCTAGGAAACTTCCTTTCCATTTATAATGTTCTACTAAAGAAATTACGGATAGGTTTTTAAACGAAGTTAGATTTATGAAAAGAATTTTTAAAATATGCAAAATGAACTCTTATAATATTTTCATGCTTCAAGTATTTCGTGATTAAAACTCTGGCCAACTTGAGGAAGTTATATTGCTCTGAATTGCAATCTTGCGAATTCAGAGAAGTACTTTAAAAGTTACAAACACAGAAATCCTAACTTATAAGTGCATAGAAAAGTTATGTAATAAATAGAAAATGAAGCACCAGCTAAACCACAAATCTGTTTTAAATACTGTACTGTATTCTAGATTCCAGGTCCAGATCATTATTTTAGAAGCTATGCAGAAAACATGCTTGTATAATAAATGAGTTTAGAATATAAACTATACCATGAACCAACTAAACTCTGCCAACTCGTAAAATTACCCTAGAATATTATTGACTTATTTTGTCGCCACTGTGTAGGAGTAACTAAGCCTCAATGATATTCATCACATCACATAAAACTCTTGACTGACATCCGGCGAGTAGCTTCGTAAACATTTATTTGAAACATTTCATTTGATGCGCAATTACTTGGCTAGAAAGCAGAAGAGTTTAGATGGTGAAAAGGTTAATTTAGTTTAACTTTTCAACGAAGTCACTGGACATTTGAGGAAATAGCTTGTTATAAAATGGTGTATTTTTGAAAAAGTTTGATTACTTAGGACTACATACTTGTAAATACTAAAAAATCCATAAAAAGTTATGCTCGAAATTTTATTTATTTTCTTTATATGCTTTTATTTATTTATTTGTTTATTCAGTATAATTGATTGCTACTCCAACGTTACAGTTGTATTCCTTCACGAATGCATCGCTATTTGCCAATCTTTGTGCAACAACTTCCGTGTTTTCGCTGTTATCCTTATGCCAAGGACAAACACTTCGCATTGCGGAGAACAAAACCTTCAAGCTGTTTAAACCAAAAGATTTTAATATTTCTTCTTCCTTTTTAATCATATCCTGATTTTGTTGGGCCCATTTCTGATATAGGTTCAAATAATACTGAGTACTTTGAAGGAAATATGGAGATTTAATACTTGAATTATCCATAGCTGTAAACTCCTTTTTAACACCTTCAGATGTATTTTCTTCAAACTCGTTTGCACCTTCTTTCTTTATCCAATCAATTACCTCGAAAATTATTGGAGCTGCTATTGAGTCATACTGAAGAACAGCAGGTTGTTTTTCGAAGTCAAAAAGGCTTTTTGTGATTAAATAAGAGATGAAGTCTGTGTTCAAAATCCTTTTATCTAATCCTTTTGTTTTGAAAAAATTCTGCATTATCACCTTAGTTACTATTGGATAAAAATACATAACATTTCCATAAAAATTATCCACATCTACGTTCCATCCCTTGAGTAGCTTGTTAGAATGTGTTGCAGTCAAACTGGGTAAGAACTCTTCATTTATGATTTTGTCTAACTTTTCCATCGCAGCGTCATGGGGAATTAGGAATAAGTGAAAATCTTCTTCGATGGCTTTCAGAAGGATGTCCATGGTGCCCAGGAAGTTTTTTCTAAAGTCGTCATTGTAGTACTTGTCCACTAAAATACGTGAAATGGTTGGTTGGAAAAAAATAAATGCGTAGGTATAACACGTGTGCTGGGTATTTACTATCAGATGATTGAATAATCGAATTACTAGCTGCAAAAACACGAAATTCACCACTTTTCTGGGTTCTATATTTTCAATAGTAAATATAGCTGCTTTTATACGTTCTGGATTGACTACTAATATTTTGAGTGAATTATCAGGAACCATATCAGAGAAAATACGAAAATATCTGTCCCAATCAAAATTAGAGAAATTTTTCTTAAACTCATCGTAAGTCATTTCTAATTCAGGAGTCTTGTTCTCCTCATCATCTGGAATTACTTTAGAGAACTCTTTAAAAAAAGACACAGCATCAGAATTTATAACTTCAGGATTGCGAATACCAACACTGCTCAACACGTCTTCTCGTCTCTTTCCGTTTATAACAAAATCTCTGTATATCGCAGCTGGGCGAATCAGAAGAACTTTTTTTCTAGAAGTCTTTTTAGTCCAGACGTCTAGGCCTATATCAAAGCCATACATTTTTAATTCTGCCATCAGTTGGACAATATCAAACTTTTTCACATCCCAATTTTGGTCAAAAAGTGGCCAGCTCTTTAGAATTCTAAAGAATGTGTTTTCTTTCAAAACGTCAACAAATTTTTTCCGGTTATTAGTTGAGCAAGATTTCAAAAAGTCGCGCAATTTTTCCTCTTCTTTTAAATCCGTTTCAAACTCCAAGAAGAACTTCTTCACCCGGCTGCCATCCACCATGCGACTTCTTACCATTTCGTCAGGATTCATCTCATATAAAACTTCAGGGCCATTGCAAATGTACGATGCGTAATCTGCACACGGGTTGACACTTTCGTTAATATAGCTCTTCACTAGTTTTGCACTTTCTTCAACGTAAGAAGCCCTTTTGGTGTATAAATCGACAACAGAAGCCCTGTTATTAACACTTATCAGAAGAATTATGTAAATTATAAAATAATAGTTTCGCGCCATAGCTACAGCTTATTTGAACAGCACGTCTGCACGGTCAGGCAGTATTTCTTGTACTAAAGAGTTTGCTTATTGCTCGTAATTAATTCATTAACCTTCGCTTGCGATGGATCATCAGCTTATGTAAGAACTTATATTACGCGCAAACTAGGAGTTTTATCTACGGGGTCAAAATTAAGGCAAATTTTTAACCGACGAAAAAAGGAGGAGGTTCTCGTTGATTTATTAATTTACTTTTTACAGAATACTCCGATTTTGATGATTCTTTTTTTATTGGATAGCATATATCTCGAAGTTGGCCCCGTTAAAATTTGAAAACAAAATTCCGCCCCTAGGGATAAATAAAATCTTTTTAACAAAAAATTAAACCGACGAAAAAGCAAACTGAAAAGTGAATAATAAAATATACCTTTTTAGTCTGAATAACTGAGCTTCTAAACTAATATATTGTAACTAATCTTTAGTCGGCGCCAAAGGAAAAATTGTTTGTTTTTTTGACGCCGACTTAAAATTAGTTACATTATTTTAGGAGCTCAGTTATTAAAGAGTTGCTTGTACTTATGAAAAAGTTAACTAATTTGGTAGTAAGTTATTTTCTCTGTTTTCAGTATAATTTTATTACATTGCATTATTTTAAGCAATTAAGTAAATCACACTAAAAAGTTAAACATAAAATAGATAAGGAAAATCTTTTAATTTATTTTTTACTTCATTTTATTGTACAATCGATAAATGTAATAAAAGCTAGAAAATAATTATAAGAGGGTGGCTATAAATTTTCGTCAAGCATTTCTAATTGCTTTCAAGTATTGCTTCTCTTTTAGCAATAAAAGGCTCCCAAGTGAGTTAATTGATATTAAAATGCCAGTAATTTGACTATAGATGGAAACCAAAGAGCAGAAGATTAACGTCCCTTTCCTGATTTTCTCCGGGATGTAAGCAATATTTCATCGTGCGGAGTTTCCGATTTCAATGGGTAGCAATTATATTTCAGTTCTTGAAAGGGAAGCAACTTAATAATTCATTAAAATACCCTGATTGAAATCTTAAAACAAATACCTTCTCATGTATCTACCGGTGAATTTAAGGTCGCAGGGACTGGTTGAAACCACACGTCTTACTGGAAAAAACCAACTGTCTGGGTAAAAAAAAAAGGGACCAACGAAATTTGTAAAGGAGCATCTCACGCTTGATGGATTACGAAATGAGACACTTTTTCAGATGTTTAAGGTGAGGTGGGTTCACTCCTCCGCCAGGCAGGGATTGAATTTTGCATGGAATTTCTTTGATTCCTTCCTCAAAGGCAAAACGCGAGGGTTCGAAGATATTTTTGCGCAATGTTTTCGTAATGGTCTTGGGCCCTGGCTATGGTCGATTTTGCCACGATGTGCAAATGTGAAAGCTCGGCTGTTGCGATGTGGGAGGACACGTTTTGTTGCGTTTCAGATTAAATTAATTCCAAGAAGTGAATTATTTATAGCTCGGTTACTCTAGGGATGTTAACATTGAAATCTTTGGATTTTTAGAAAGAAGTGTGTTGTGCAGTCTGCTTCTGTGTGGAAGGACAAAACATTGTTGGAATTGAAACCAGGATGGTTATTTCCATCCCACCCAGATTAGCAGCCTAAGAATTTCATTATAACAACACTTCTTGTCTTGTTTTGAAAATTGAAGGGCATAAATGACAGCATTGAAAATTAAATTATAAAAGAATATCCGAGCAATAGCACTGCTTATCTCTGTATGTATTATAGGGAAGAATGGTATAAAATGATCCCTCGGTTTAAAACAATGATTTTCTCTTTTACGGGCTCTAAAAACGCCATTTAGTAATATTAGTGAACATCGTATACTCTTCGTAACCGATTTAGCAATATCTCAAAGTGGCATAGTGTTATGAACGCAGTTAAAAATTGTATACCAACGATATAAAAATTATTGCATTTAATGTAAAGTAGTGATTCGATATTATATAACATTGTATATATGCAATAGGAGTACATTATTTGCATACATTATTTGCATGAAAATTAGTCGATTATTCAAACATTTGTGTAAACCAAAATTATCAGTTTTTTAAATTAAATTCTACAAAAAACTTAATATATTTTTGAAAGCAAAAATGAAAAAAATCTGGAAGAATGTTTGAATGTGTAATATAACGAATTCTTGAAAATTACGCATTATAAAAATTGTAAATTGTAAAATCCGAAATATATAGGTAATTAAAAAGCTCTCGTTATGAAAATTAGAAGGACAAATCCCGCATAAACTTTACTTAGGGTAGGTGAATCTGTTTTGCTATTTTCATATTGGTCAACTTTAATGAATGGTAGAA
Source organism: Machimus atricapillus (assembly GCA_933228815.1). Lineage (NCBI taxonomy): Eukaryota > Metazoa > Arthropoda > Insecta > Diptera > Asilidae > Machimus > Machimus atricapillus. The sequence continues at coordinate 42,075,184 of OW121786.1, read as the reverse complement.
AATGTAGGTATATTAAATCCGTCATGAGCTTTTAATAAATCCATTTTCAAATGAAAACAATATTTTCACTATTTTCTAGTAGAATAACTTTTCAAAATGCTTTTAATCGATACAATGGATTGGATATTGATCCTTTTGTAGGTACTCTATTTTATTCCATACAATTCGTGTTAACGTTCGTAATATTCTGCAAATATGCTGTAATTAATCAACTTGGCAATCACGTTCGCTTAAAAACTAAAATTTCTGTTGGTCGTTTTAGCTGACTAAATTGAAGTGCTTTCTAACCGACACCATTCTGCTTCTGGTCGGTGCAATTTCACACCTCCGTGTTGTGTTTTTTAAGGGGGTATAAAGTAGTTTTACAGCAGCAGGAGCAAATAGCACTAGTAATAAAATTTACTCTGCTCACTGTGGGAAACTGTGGCACACAATGGTCGTTTGGATCCGGTAGTTTTAATATTCTGGGCTTGTTAAACATTCACCCGTGTAAATATGCAAAAGCCGCCACATTTTTATTGACTTGCTTGGTGGCACGCTGCAACGAATAATCACGGGTAGTACAAATTCCAATTATTCTGTCCTGTAGAGATTTCCACAATTTTTCGAGTTCTGTTGTAGAAAAACACCACCATCCTATTTGATATCGATTTTTAGCCTCAAAATTATAGACCCATACCTACATAACCCAATCTAAATTAGCCGCGGTGGTAGCCGGGCGAGATTAACAAATTCGAATATGACAACACACTCAGCAAGGAGGTGGCCTTCTGGTCTTGTTAATCCGACTTTATTTGGTTTCTTATTAAAGCCAAAAATGTGTCTCCGCCTCGTTATCTTCTATCTTCGGATCTCTGAAGGCCTTTACGTAAGACCTCACGGTTGGTTCCGCCTAGCTATTCGAGATCTGGGCACAAACATTTGCGCTTCGTATTCAAACTTTGTTTTGAGGGCTTTACATAATTCCTTGCTAAAGGGGATAATCCCAGTCTATGAGATGGGTTTTAAGATTCAAATGGTGTTTGCGGAACATGTTCGCACAACCCCCCGAGATGGAATGGAAAACTTTGACAGATAATAGACCTAATGCTTGCAGGACCTTTACCCATGTTTATGCAACAAGCTAACAAAATTTCTCCGTGTCTTCTCTTCATCTGATCTGGAGACTTTATTACCGCTTAAATAAAATGTCTTAGAGAAATCAACAAGCAAAGGTTCAGTAAATCTTAAATTCAAACAATTCTCAAGCAGAATGGGAAAGAAATTCAATATCCAACGATTGCGGCTAGACGATAGCAATAATTTCCAATTTACATATTATTATACCGCCCCAAGGCAGCCATCTGAATTGATACATCTCGCTAAATTCGCCGCTAATGCCCTGAACTGTTTCCAAGAGCTCCTTGCAACTATGGCATTCGATCGGGCAATGTTGTTATATACCACTTATTTATATTTTATATAAGTATATAACGTTAGCAATAAAGATATTGTTCCTAAGGAACACCCTGCTCCTGATTTTAGCCCTACCTTTTCCTATAGTGTTGTTGTCGGGAACCTTCAGGAAAGGGTTTGAAAGCTTTTGCGTTTCTTAAAGTTGAACAATTTTCAGATTTTACTAGGTGAAGGACGAAACCATGAATCATTCGTCTGATCAATAGTCTCTCTCTCCAAAATAAATGGTTCATAATTTCACTTGAAGTTTGAACTTGACACGAATCATTAAGTGTGTGTAGAAGGAATATTTATCTTGCCTTTAGTTGTTGCGAAAAATTAGGTGCTGCAGCTTGCTTATTTAAAAATTTCTTATAACAAGTACACTATAACGTAATATTATTTATAATCATTATATATGTATTTGAAACTATTTATCCTTATTATACCTTGGCTATAGTAACGTAACAAACATACCGTTTAAAAAAAATTAAACAAATTTTCAGATATGTACGTTTTGACATTTAAAATTTGTGAACCAGCGACCTTGAGAACTACTCTAAATTATTGTACATACTAGCATTAGTTTGCAATATATGTTCAATTTCAATAATGCTAAGCCAGTTTAAGCTTGACTAAGTTTACTTATCTATCATTTACTAACAATTCTTGTATTAATTTGGCCAATAATTTGAGCCAAATTTTTGGAAGAAAAGCCATTAAATTACTCCATAAGTATTAAAAAATCAAGACCAAATTTTATTACTCTTACTTAGAGTTACGAAGACATTAGGCTATATAATCGTATTATATGTATTCCTTTAAAATGACCGCTTTGGGATATTATTAAAAAGATGGGACATTTTATTAAAAATCCACGCTTCTTCCTTGAGCCCCCAATAAATCTAAGTAGGTACAACGAATCCCGATTTCCCTCCGATAATTGAATTGAAATAAATTTTCTGTGAAGAATTTATTCCGGAAAACCTTTTTCTCGTTCAAATTCTTTTCCCTTAAAAATTATCCCTCAATTAATTGATAATTGTTTTCACTTGGCACGCTAATTCAATTTCAACTCAACGTCTTGAGCTGATTCGATTTTAATATGTCTTTTTAAATGATTGATGAAGTTGGGAGTGTGCTGTGATTTTGATTAATACTTTTTGGTCAGCTTAATGACTTAAAAATTGGTCACAAAATTTAGGGAGATAAGATTGCAAATTTATACAGAAGCTCATTAGTTTTATTAATTTTCCTAACTTGTATACTGTAACCGTGACAATTCTGAAATATCATCTTGGATAATATCGGTTTTAAGGAGATTTATTAGGTTTTCTTATAAATAATTAACTTTGATATACCTAACTATACTTTGTAAATTTAATAATAACTAATGAATGAATATTTCTCTTCCAGGTAAGTCTGGCCAATATTGTTCAAATAGTGGAAAGTGTGAGTATGTACTAACTTTTATACTCTCTTACTCTTAACTAGAGTTATCAATAAAGTTCTAAATAAACAACAAAATTATACATAGGTTCCGCTTACAATAAATATTAATTGATAAAAAATCTTGATACATATATGTACCTACATAATATAACAAAACCTTGTAAGAAAATTTATTTGGGCTCTAAAGTGACAAATATTCAAAACAATTTATTGTTTGTTCGATATACTTATTTAAAAAAGAGAGTTTTCCACCTCGATTCTCTTTTATATTCCTACAATGTTTTTGCAAAAATTGTGGAAAATTAAGAAATTAAAGATGTTTCACGAGACAAATTCGTGATTATTACCGTCAATATGTCGTAGAACGTAGAAGATATTTACCTTTAATTCTTTTTTACCCACGACGGAACGGAGCTGGTATATGCGTTTAGGGTGAGAGGTTGTTTGTGCGCTCCAATGTTGCCAATTATCTCCAAAACGGTTTGACCGATTTAGATACGGTTTTCTGTAAAGGGTTTGTGATTCGTTGGCAATTGTTCTTAGATAGGTGTTATGGTGTTGTCTCACCAGGGAACGATGCAGTAAATCTTTTCGCATTTTTCGCTCGTTAGTAGGGTTTGATTCGTTGCTAACAGAAGCCACCAACAGATGTGCAGATTGTGTTCCAAGAGTTATGACTATGTTAATAACAGATCAACCAAACAATTTTGAAACAACCCACGACGGATGTAAACGTCGCAATAGAAGAAATCTCTAAAAAGTTTCAAATAAAAAACAAAATTAAAAATTTAGAAAAAACCCACGACGGATGTAAACGTTGTAATAGAAAAAGGATTAAATAAAATTTTAGAACCCCCCGACTAAAAGGAGGTATAAGTAACCAAAGCAAATTCTTCGGGGGATGCCATTCCCGGCCCTGAAATGAGCTTTCACTTCTATTCAAGTCTAAACCAATTAACCGATTTTGATGAAATTTGGTACAGTGATAGATTAGACCATAGAGAAGGTCATAGGCTAGTTTTTTTTTCTTTCGAATATTAAAAACAATGGGAATTGTTCAAAACAACAAAAATGACGAGTCATACAGTGTAAACGCATTCATATGTCTCCTCTGAACAGAAATTTAAAATGTCATATGACTTTTTAAAAGCTCCATCAACGAAACGGGCAGACACGGGAGGGCAGACATGTGTGTGAATAATTAAATTTTGTGCTACAACGATTTCAATTTGATCACAGGGTTTTTTGCTTTTGATAATGCCTCGCAAACGCTAAACTAATCTAGCACGGGTGAGACCGGGTAATCCAGCTAGTATTTCCATAAAGAGGATAAACAATAATATTCTTGACTGAAAAAAATATACTATATTTGAATGTTCTTTGCGGGGGACAATGACAATGCAAATCCATCAAACTTTTTTTTTCTATGAAGCAATGCCTATACTTACTTATCTCTGCTCAGAAAAAAGTTATTTGCATAAGAGGAAAAAAAAAATTAAAATTTTTGTTTGAACGATTCATGCAATAAAAACCCATCAACGTGGAATCCAGGGTTCAATTCCGATGTAAAAATTTTCTACAATTTCAAATTTTCTGGAATTTTTATAAATTCTAAAAGCAATGTATGTATGTCAGTCTCACTGGTTTGGGTCCCGGCCCACAAAGGAATTCCCGGCAATGAAGCTGCAGATAGTCTGGCAAAAAGAGCGATCCTGGAATCTGAACAATCCTCTGCCTACACCACATGGCTCAATTACATCCCCGACTTGAGCAAATCATATTTACGTATTTGGCGTATAAATTCCTCTCCAGAAGCAACCTCAAAATTTAAAAATTTGTAAAACAAAAGGCAATAAAAAAAAAAAGCAATGTAATAAGGCGATCGCAGTCTAAGCGCAGCGTATTTGATTACAAATCCCAGATCCTGTTAAGTATCCAATCTTGATGGGGTTCCTAGGGGATAACGCCGTTGTTGGCGACCAGCTAGTTTTTACAGAACGTTTAGGAGCCAACACAAGATTCGATCCCAATAGTGCCTGGGATTTGTAATCAAATACGCTGCCCTTAGACTACGATCGCCTTGACATATCATTGCTTTTAGAATTTATAAAAATCCCTGAAAATTTGAAATTGTAGAAAAAGGCATTAATCAAATCGGAATTGAACCCTGGATTCCATAATTAATAAACCGATAGATGAATCACCAAGCTGACGATACGCTACTGAACGATAGACTACTGATTATGTATCAAAAAGCAGGGTACTACGACGTTGATGGGTTTTTATTGCATGAATCGTTCAAATAAAAATTTTAATTGTTTTTTTTTTACTTTTATGCAAATAACTTTTTTCCGAGCAGAGATAAGTAAGTATGCATTGCTTCATAGAAAAAAAAAAGTTTGCAGGATTTGCATTGTCATTGTCCCCCGCAAAGAACATTCAAATATAGTATATTTTTTTCAGTCAAGAATATTATTGTTTATCCTCTTTATGGAAATACTAGCTGGATTACCTGGTCTCACCCGTGCTAGGTTAGTTTTGCGTTTGCGAGGCATTATTTTTCAAGGATTATCGAAAATTTGGTTTAGAGTGAAAAGGTAGAAACATCTTTAACTTGAGGTATTTATACAATTTGCTACGACACTTTGTGGCAGTAACAAAAAAATCGTGACAGCGAGGTCACATTTCGAAATTTTAAAATTAAATTTAATATGTCAGAAAGACCAAGAGATATATTTTTCTGCATATTTGTCTCGACCTCACAATCTTCATTTCATCAAAATCCGTGAATCTCAGAATTAATTAAGTTAGAAGAAGTGAGATAAATTACGATAGGTAGACTGCTCTACTACCTACCTAGGTACTTCTTCTTTTAATTAAGATTCAACTTTAAGTAAATTTTCTATAAAAACTCAGATGCAAGTATGTATATATTTTCTTTATGAATATGCACGTCTTAAAAATAGCCTTATTAGGAACAGAGATCGATGAGAGATAGTTTGGAATGTAAAGTGTAGGTACTTATGTATATAATGTGGATTTGTAAAAAGAAGTCCTAAAATAGAGTTCCGATAAACCCCCCGTTAAATAATATACATATTTTAAATATCAAATAGTCTTATTCAAACACGTTTCTAGCATGCACTGAGGTTGCACGTGAGTTTGCACATTGTGTTCATTTTCCACCTGATGCAGCTAAGAAGTCGCCGCACTCCAATTAGCATAAATTGCTTCAGTCATGCAAAACCGATTTCCGGTATCGCACATAATGCGGATTGTGTATGTTTGGACAGAATTGGTATAGTTATTAACCATCGGAGGGAGCCGTTTATTTTTCACAGGAAAACGCTCCTCTTTGCGGACTATTTTACATAATTAGTCAGTGTGTAATCGTGTGGCAATCACTCTTAAAGTGGTATAAACGCAAATATGAGCCGATGGGCCAGCAGATCCAATAATATGCGATTGTTACGTAAATATGGGTCTGTTCGAAAATCCGCGCTCACAAACAAGTGCATACATAAATCCTCGTGAGCAGTGCTCTTGCACGTGCAACCCATATTTTGAATGCTTTTGATTCTCAAATCGAACAAATTTTATTTACTCATATTTTATTTTTATTTATTTGAATTATTGTCCCTTTCAATCTTTCTCCAAGTTCTGGAGCTGCTCAACTTGAAATGTTAAAATGGAACAAAATTTTTCGAGTTCGATCATGCGATTAAAGTGCCTCGATAAATAGAACTTTCATTTTATTTGAGATCCTATCACGGGCATGGAATTTTTGACCCCCCCGCAAAAGTCGTTGTACGCGACCATATTTCGGTTTTGCTGCTCCTTGGCAAATTTCGCCAATTTCATTTTAAATAGGACCAAACTTTTTCGTTGACGATTCAAATCTTCAAGTGGTTGGACGATGTCCTTCCAGCAAAGTCCATTCTAGATAAAGTTCGCTCGTTATTTTCACAGACGTTTTGTACATTGAACGAATTGGCAATTATTCCAGGGGAATATTAAAAATATAAGTTCCCCGAGGAATGGGAGGACATTTGCTTCATATTTCCAGTTTCCATTCGTATGCGCGCGCATCCGCCGAGGATCGAGCATATGTTACATTTAAACAACTTCCGCAATTGCGATGTTTTATTAGCAAACAAATTTTGCGCTAGGCAATCGTTGCGTTGAGCCAGGACAAAAAAAAAAAGGAAAAATTCCAGGAAACAACTGCTCGATGGGCGACAGTGCACAGCTTCGGGAGGGCCCTTTGTGTATGACCGCACAAATTGAAACTATTTAAATTTCATGCGGTGCGGCGGAGCCCCACGGCCCCACTGGATGCTGCGCTGGCGCCCGCTAAATGGTAATTTATTGCGCTTTTTGCGGCCCCCGCCGAACTGAGCAGTTGTCATATGCATGGTTACGTGGCCCGGTGGCCGATTCAATTAAAGGGCTCAACTGGCCGTCCTTTATGAGGCCGTGCGGGGCAGGAATGGTCATCTTTGTGCCCGGGATGTTCAGGGATGAAAGGGCTGCTCCAGAGCTTTTATGAGTCCAACTAAATTCGGTATTTTAGGGCTCTTTCACTGGCGGTGCCGCAGCAGTTTATTTAAAAGTTGACCGCGCTAATTTGTTATGCAAACAGATCCCCTTTTTTCGAGAGGCCCAATTTTGCTCCTTTTGGCCACTTAATTTGCGTGTAATGCAGCGGATAAATTAGCCAGGGCCCTGCCACATGAACCCTTTTGCCCTCAAGCTGAATTGGCTTTATGACGGGCAGCGCGATGTATGGCACCTGGGTTTTTACCTTTTAATAACAACTGGGGCGCCCCATCATAACCGAACGCTTTGTTCACGTTCTGGAGGAGGAAAAATATCCTAGCTTTATGTTAACCCCTAAAGGGTATATTAGGTAAAATTTCATGTGAATTTCGTAAATTTGCTCGTTGTTATCGCTGTTATATGAATTCACTATAAAAACAATTCTAAGGTCAGCGGACTAAAGAGCATAATTCATTAAATATTAGTTTTTTTTTTACCTCAATTTCAATTATTGTTTCTAACTCATTGATTGACCAAAGCCCATTAGTCACCGTAGTTCGTTTCATGCTTTTTTTTAAATCTAATTTATTTTAAGGGGATATTATTCCTGAATAATTTTGCTATGGATAATTTTTAGTGCAACTATATTTAAAAGAAGGAAGACAAATTTAAAAGCGATATAAATATTTTTCCTGCAAAACATCTTTCAAAATATCGGCTCGGAATAATTTCAAATATACATCTCAATGTCATACCTACAATCTAAAATTTTTCTCACGAAAATAAAGAACTAAATATAAAAACATAATAAATCATAATAATAACTTTAAATATTATGAAATCATCAATAGAAATCTTTCCAAAATATGTTATTACATGTTTTTATGGCAAATAGGGATGTATAATTTATAAATATAGCCGTTTATTAAAACGTTTCATAAATCCCGATCGTAACTAACATTAAGTGCGATAGGTATTATCTAAGGTTATTTAATATTCCTTCACAAAACCAACAAGCCAAATATTGAGAGAATATTTTAGTTTAATGTTTTCTAAACTATTATAACATTTCCTAAACTCCAAACTCGCAAATATGAGTTTTATTTCAATGAAGGTATAACATTGAATCCCTGTCGGTAGATCGGCTTAAACTAAATTAATTATTGAAAACAAGTTGCAGTTTTCCAGCTTCACTGCTGTCCGCTGTTCCTTTGAGGAGTGAAAACCCAAAATGTTAGTTGCTAACTTGGCCAGCATTACCTGAACGATGGCTTCACGTTATTCTGTCGTGTTTTACAATATATGTATGTACATATTAAATTTGGTAGCCGAGTAACGCTAAGGAAATTCGGAGCGAATAATAAAAGGTTTATTAAAAAAGTTCTCAACTTGAGACTATTTTGTTTCTGTACAAAAAGCACCCATGCAAGCTTATCAGGTTTTTACTTAAAAAAAGACAATGAATAAAATTCTAAAGAGCGCATGATGAATGCGGAAAATAGACAAAAAACTCCGTTTCTGGTTTAAGTGATATTTGACTGAGCAAACATATTTCGCTTGAGCAGTCATTGAAATTGATACTGTGGTTTGTTTACATTTAGCGGGCTCATAATTCTTCCTCATAATTATCGGAAACAGTGTCGGATATGATGTACCATGTGTTTTGTCTCAAGTGTCTCATTCTCTTATCGGACAGCGCTTCAGTTAGACAGTAAATGACATATTGCTGGAAAATATTTGCAATTTTTTATGTTAATTCATATTTATGAAAGTTATTTATTGATTCTGAGAATTTTGTAATTTGGTATTTATCTTGCGAAAGATATGTATAAGCAAATTATAATTTCTATGAATATATGCTAAACTGATCGTGGTGTGGTGTTTAGCATATGTAAATAATTGCTAAATTCCATGAGTAATTTAGTTTTATATGTTACGAAATGGTTTAAGGCTTTAAATGTGGTTATTAAAAACGAAAAAAAAGTAATCCCGCAGAAGGGGTACGATTTTGCCGAAACTTTATTTATACATTAAAGAGGACATTACCACAGTCGAGTTTGGAAATGCAAACAATTGATCAATGAGAAGAAGGTTTATAGTTTCTTTTATGTATACATATACCGTTCTTTTGAGAATGACAATTCTCATATTTCTTTTCCTTTTGCGATCACATTTTTCATAATACATATGTAAATTCACAGGTTCAAAATCTCAATACACTTATATGGTATAAAGCTATATAAACAAATTTGAAATTTTTCCATTTTTTCTAAAACAAATACAACCTGCGTTTTTAAGATTTTTTTAACACACTAAAATTTGTCTGGACATAAGTCTAAGGACTTTTTGATGAAATTTTTTTCTCCTTTTGACTTATTTTTGTCTTCCAAGGGGGCCTTTTATGAGGAAAACGAATTCAACCTAGAAATCCCAGGCGAGTTTTGCTCTAAACCTATATATGTAGAGTACCTAACCAATTTTGAAATTCGTTATTAAATCGTAATATTCAATATTTGAACATATTGTATAGTATAGGTACATACGACAATATGAATACGTCAATATAAAAACTTTGGAGAAAATGATCGTTTTTAATTTTTGTTTCCTCGAAAACTTTGTTAACAATGCGGATGAAGATGGTTCGGTGCGTGAAATACCAACTGTCGCCTGGTTGGCATTTTGCACTGTCCCGCCAACATCATGAGGAGCAATAAAACAGCTCGAGTATGTCAGGGGAGCCACTAAATGAGGCATTTCTTGTCAGGCAAATATGTTTGGGGAGCTAAGATGTATTCCTCCACGAAGCATAAAATATTTCGTCTCCTTGGAAGTTTTGTCGACCTCATGTAGGTATACGTCCCCAAGAACACAGTTTGCATCGTTAAGAAATAGTCTGAATGTTTCCGTGGCCCACAGGTGCATGCATTTCGCGAACCGAATGATAACATGACCGTGCCATGAATGCCCTTTCAGCATAAAAGCATAATGCCTCTAGTGAAGGGCAGAGATTGGGCGACCGGATATTACACCTGCGACGGTATTCTCGAAATAACTTTAGAAACGTTCTGTGCGGTCTTGAGATTATTTTCACACAGAAGTTTTCACTAATCCCACCCCCGTTCGGGCTGCATAGCTGCATAAAGCTACCACCACATGTGCATTATCGCTCGAAAAGTGTATGCTATTAAAGCACGGGTGCACTGCAAAGGCTTCGGTGGTCCTCTACTTTGCGAGGAGGTAGACAAGATTCATAATGGCCCCCGCAGACATTTATTAGCTGCCAGGGGTATTTTATTAGGGCTGAAGAAGCCTCAGAAAAGCGTCTTTCTAAAGAAAATATGTTTTCGTAAATCTCAGCCGGCACACCATCTTGACGGCCTCTGCTACAAAATGAGTGTTATCTTAAAAAAAAATTTTTAATCTGACTAGGTTCCACATTGAAGACATGTGAAGATGCTGATGATGCCCATCTCGGGCTTTGCATAGTCTGAAGCAGTCCTCGTATAATTCGTTGCAGTGACAAACTGCTTCTTTTTCTTCTTTTTAATTAAAACTTTTGAATTTATGAGACTTCTTCACCCCACTCTGGCGGTCCTCCATGCGCCCCAATTGTGCGGGAAAGGGCCGCCAAATTCAGAGGATGAGCTACAAAACAACTCAGATTTATTAACTATTCGAAACAAGAGCCTCGCCCACTTGAGCACATATGACATATCCCGCGACACTGATTTGCACGACACGTCAACGATGTGTGGGAGGTGTCAAGAGCGATGATTATGGCAAGGAGTAATTTACTTTATGCCAACGCACACGGAAAGGGTCCCATGAATTTAGTTTAATTATAACTGGTACATGACGCCCTGCATTTCCGCACCTTTTTAGCCCTGCGCTTGCATTTCACGTGCAGTGCCATTGTTAATCCAGAATTTTTCCATAGAAGGGCTCTGCAGTGGCCACAATCATGTAGGTGTCGAGATTTCGCTAGTTTCCATGCGTTTGAGGAGCACCACCAGTACCTACCTGGCTACGAAGGAGTTCCAAGATATAAAAAAATAAAAAGTTTAAGCATAATCCACCCACAGTCGCTTCAACAGAGCTGACTTCGGGATCGCAAGTGAACATATCCGTGTTCGTGTACATAAGTCTTGAACGAAAGTCAAAAACTTCTTTTATGCACCCACTGCTTTCGAGCGAGTTAAAAAGTTTTATAGTTTACACAGTTGAAATAATATAGAGACGTCTTTGGGCCGGAAAGTTGTGGTAGTGCGACTGTTCTACGGCACCACGCAGATTTCTGGTATTCTAGGAACTGGGTTATTACTCAATGGAGGAAATGTTGTACGCAATAATGCTATATACATTAAAAAAGACAAAAGTGAGACGAGGTACACAGAAATGTCTCCTTGACCTACACCCTTCTTTCGTTAAATGAGGTTTCTGCTGACATTTTGTTTAACCACAAGTTTTTGTGGAGATATATTTTAAATAATGCATTAGTTTTAGGCTTTTGGTTTTAAAAGAGTTTCTTTAAAGTTTTGAATTTCTTAAAATATCTTATTTCGTCAGAACTGTTATGACAGAAACTTCTTTATTAGTAGTGAAAAGGAACGGCTGTTCACTGTTAACGATGGAGACCTTAAGAAGTAAAAAACTATGGAAAAATAAGAAAGACAGTAACTTTACCTAAAAATGTTTGATTACACAGAACTAATATTTCCCTACCGCACTTCGCACTTTTCACACTTTCGAGAAAAAGAAAATAGTTTTGATATAAAAGTGGCCTATTATTTTCTTAGTATTTTAAAATATACTGTATACATATTTATGTTTGTAAATATCAACTTGGGGGAAAGTACATACTTCTTTTAATAATTTAGATCTAAATAATATAATTGTTCAGAGGCAATTTAACTTATAATTTTCTTTAATGAAAAACAATTAAAATGAGATATGTATAGTAATTTTCAGCTATCAAAATCTTCAAAATTAGGCCCAAAGCATATCAATAATTGTTGGTGATTTTTGCATACACAGTCAAAAGTTTTTGCAATTGTTAATGTTAGCAATTTTTTGCCAAAACTAATTATGACAAAAAAAAGATTCCGATGAATTGAGAACCTCCTCCTTTTTTTGGACGTCAGTTAAAAATCAAACGTAAATTTCAAAACTTATTTGCACATGCACATGCAAAAATTATACCTAAACATTCAATATAAAGTCGATAAACCTATGTTTAGCAAACTCTTAAAATATTTATTAGGGAATTCACGATTTGTTTTACTTCTTATTTTATCATTGTATGTACATGAGCTTAAAATGTTGCCGTTTACATAGTTTTATCATTTTTTATTCTTAACAATGATACAATATGAATTATAACAAATCGTGCATTCCCTATTATCAAAGACTTTATATTATTATTATTATTACAAAATTTATACGACTATATTTGAGTATTTAAAATAAATGCGTGGATATATTTTGCATATAAATTCTTACATTTATATAAAAGTAATTTAGGTTTCCTCTACTAATTGTCAACAAATATAAGAACCAAACCCGGGCTCTCTCTGAAAAAGCTTACGTAATACTATGGAACGACCTTAATTGACGATAAAATTGGTAGAGAGAACAACACCTTCTAACCTAATCTTATACTTAGAATACTCTGTCTTAATTATGTACTGAAGTAAGATACTATAAATACGGAAATAATTTAAGAGGTTCGATGTCGCTCGATATTTTGAGGTATAATTAGCATAGAATCTTTTGGAAATAAGCCTTAAAGTGCTCCAAAACACCTCCCAATTATCGCTCTACTTCGGTTCTGTATATACGACAGACCCTGGTTTGTGAACGCTTGTGGTAATTTTCTGTGTAGCCCCGGGCAATTAGTGCAATTATCCTTGAGGATGGAGTGAAGTAATACACACTTCATAATAGTAAAATTTGCAGGATGTCGCCCTTCACCTTGTTCTTAAGGGAGCCCGAGCATCCCTTCAATTAACTGAGCCCACTGAGGTGTGCAAACAAATCTCGTTCGATGGGGTTCCATCGGTAGTCTTCTGCAAACTAATAATAGTAATTAATTCCTGAGGATTCATCGAGGTGCCGATTTAATGCTGCTGCGGAAGTGGTTCAAATGCCGCTGCACCATTCCGAGATTAATTAACCCCTTCCTTGATTTATATTCGCTGTCATAAGCACGCCGGTAGCAGACCATCTCCAGAACGATTCCCGTCCCGGAGGAAGCCCTCAAATGGCTCTAATTGATAAGAGATCTAATTGGCGAAAAGAGCAAAGAATTGCACAATGCCGGCGCGAGCTGAGCTCGGAACGTGCAAATTATTTGCCCAGCAAATTCCCATTAATTAATTTCCGAGTGTGTGCTATTTGTCTAATTGAAAGAATTACCCAGCGCGGTTCGTTGGCGGGGGAGAAAAGTCTTACCGGCAATTATGTGATGAAAATCTGCCCGTCGAGGCTTGTTTAATTGACGACTGGATTCTAATCAATTTAATCTGGGCGATGTAAATTTTCGGCCGCGTGTTTATCGCGACCTGTCAACGGCCTATTTTGCAAGTCAACACCAGACCGTGATTTAATTTTATGAACCGACACCTCGTGGCCGCCCTGCCCCGCGCCACCTGTCCGGATCCATCCTCGAATTGAATGCGTTCGGCCGAATATCGACTGCCGATTTAACGACCGCGTTATGATACACTTTATAACTTTTATTGGGCCGATAGTAACATCGGCGATGGATACGCGTGATATCAAGTTAATATAAAAATAGAGGTAGAGTTTATATGAAAATCGCTCGTATCATTTCCCACGAAAGAGTCGCCCGCACGCCTCACCTTGCGCTCTGTTTTATAGCCCGACTAATGAAAGTAATTGAAGAAAATTGCTGTTTTGAAAGAAAGTTTTATTTTTAGGGAAGAAACCCGCTTCGAACACAATTTATCCTGGTCGTAAATTTAAACAGTTTTAAACCCTACGAAGACGCAACACCGCGGCGTTGAAGCATTGAACACTTTTATGGATGTTGGTCTTATCGAGGCGGCACCCACATCACATTCGCAATTTGTTTTTTATTATGTATTGAACGAAAACAAGTACACAAATTTTTGTTTATGTTTCATTAAGTCATCATTTAAAATCAAACAATTGTAAAGTTTAAACATCAAACAATTGCTTTAATATGCAGGCATTTGTATTTATTTATTTACGAGTTATATATACATATATATATGAGTATAACACACACTGTAATAAATATAAAATTAAACTTATAGTCTTGCAAATTCGCAATATTTAAACAAAAAAGAAATTTTAGTGAAGCAAGCTATATGAAATGGCAGGTTTTGAAAGCTGAATCTCTACTTCAACTCTTTCGAGGATGAATATTGAAGACTGAAAAGCAGGACAAAAGATCCTTCGGTTTAACCTTAAGCCTTAAGTGAAAATTTAGATGAATTACCTTTGTCTTTCAGCAAGACAATGCGACAATTCATATCATCAACAGCAGTGTTCACTGCAACCCTATGAGAATTTTTTGTGCGCTTTAAAGTTTATTGCTTATTTTATTTTATTTGTGTTTTGCGACTTCTCAGCCTACTCGATTTATTTTTGTCTCATCCAACCAGACAATATGACTCCAAAGCTCAGTCAGGCGATTTTCGTTCTAGCTATGTAAATCTAAAGATACTTTCAGTTTATGTCCGAACGATGTGCATAAGAAAACAAAAGGACATATAATTTTAATTGATTAAGACGTACATGTTATTTTTGATTAGATTTTACATTTAAATTAGTAATTTAAAAAAAGTATTATCTGTTCCAATATGTATAAAATATTATTAAAAGCCTTTCGCAATTTTGCATGATTATAGTAAAACGGATTTTTTGAAAAAATCCAGGTAATATTTTAATTGTAATTTCCTATTTATATGCAAAGTGATTGAAAACTTTCTTTAACACTGAAGCATGGAGACAACTGCCTATATTAATTTTGTCTAATTGATGATCTTGGGTAGCTTTTGAAAATTCTTGAAAACTGCAGTGTTTTAAAATATATAATAACATTTTATTAATTGGGCAACCATTCAAAGACTATTAACTTTCACTTGGTATTAAAGTAGCTCCAGTCGTTTGACTTTCCACTAGTCAATGGAAGTATGAAATTGGATTTAATTTAACCTTAACTAATTCGAAAATATGTGTTTACTATCAGAGACACCAATATTAATGTTAGGTATACCTAATACTCCGCCTCCTACAATGAACAGGGTCATTCTTCATTAAACCTGAAAACATCAAGACACCTTTAAAGTCATTTTTATGAGCCACCAATTAACTATTCAGAAGGCACTCAGCATGACTGTGGCAATGAAATAGTCTCCCCAAAGTAATTTCACGTTTCACTGTTTTCGTCGGGTGAAGCCGTGACAGTGAATGACCTCATGTGTCTTACCCATGAGTCCTGACACCTTTCCATGATAAGCCTTAACAACAATATGAGGCAAACGTGTGCGGAATTTTAGTATATATCTTACTACTTTACTAGATTCGCGAAATATGGGACGAGGGTTGGCGATTAATCAATCCCCAAGAAAATTGAACCCACAATATCTCTTTCTTATGAATATTATCTACATATTTTGGCACGTAGACAGGTTTATCGCTCAAGTGATTTGGGTAATGGATAAAAATTTGAAAATTTATGTCATAGTGGATAGGTACTTACTTCATTCACATGGGATGTGAATTATAAGCTCACAACATCGGGACATCTTCACTCCCTTGGATACGCTCTCAGAAAATAAAAGCCATGTCCTCGCCAAACTAAGGAGGATCAGTGTCAAATGTTCGATAAAATCTTTATGGAATCATATGTCACTTGAAACAAACTATCCAAATTGAATCCGCATCACTCTGCAGTTTCGCCATATAAAATATTCACGCAAAATATAAGAGCGTTTATGTTGAGAGGTGAAACTGAGGCGGAAAACTACGATATTATACCCTGGTGTATATTTAAGCTGTTTCAGTTTGTAGAAAACCCTACTCCGAAGATTGCATCATCGCAGTCTGAATGCTCAAATTGAATTCGTTTAAGCCCTTTTAGGGAACAGGGTGAGGATGGGCGTACTTCACCGGAGGCAATTTGAAATTCCTCTATCAGTCTGGAACCAGGCTTATTGGATTAAAAGTTTTGCCGAAAAGTGGCCCTACAGGAAAAGGGCAGACGCAGTTAACCCCATTTAAGGGGCGAAAAAAAAGTTTGGCCTCCCCAGTCTGGATGGTGTAATTTTTCATTTACAAAATTTTAAGGTTTCACATAACGTCCTTTCGATGGGAAGGTTCCTCGTTAGGATGGTATAGAAAATAGAAATTTTCTCGCCATCATTGAAACTGTTCCACACTCCTTATTTTTGAAGAATCCTTACGCCTTTCACTAAATACATTACCCTTGTCGTTGATTCAATGAAGTTTTGATTGATCGATTTTTGGTTACCGAAAATTATTTGGAAAAACTTGGAGTTTAGGAGGAAGAGCGAATATATGATTCTATGAGGGGCGGATATGGTGAGTGTATCATGGTTAAAAAGTTTTATAATTTTTTAACATATGGGGCTAATGTTTGCGGCGCCCACTATTTACCCGAATAAAATATGTATCAAACAATTTCCTACGTAAGTGCCCTCAGTTATGCCATAAAAGAGCGGGTAGTTAATGTTAAAACCCTTCATGGCTATAAAATGCGAATTACTAATGTATTATATCTGGACCCTAATGTTTAACTTAATAGCAAAAATTAGAGCGTCTACCTTGAGTGGTGGACGAGGCGGATCCTAAAGTTAGAGGCGCGTGGAAACAATACGCCGCAGCAGATTAAAAGCTTATCCCACAGACCGCTGAAAGTGTTGGCTGCTCCAGAAAAGTTAATTTCCTCCTGCCCCTAATTAGCTTCGTTCTTTTTTTTTAATTGCCTGCTTTTTAATTAAGTGCTCCACCTGCCCGTCATATCTTTTTCCGCTATAAAGCTCGGCTAGAAACATCTTACAATAGGGACGTAATTACCTTCATGCAAATAGGACGCACACCTCAAAAGGTATCCTTGTCTCCTGTGGTCTTGCTATTTATAGCACTGGGCGAATGTTTTTCTATTAGAGAAAAGGTTTTTATTATGGGGAGGTTCCAGAAGGTGCCAAACATTGTGCGTAACATGCATCCTTTTAATTGAGAAGTACCAAATATCGTCCTCTCTTTGTTATCACTAATCACTCTATTATACTAGATACTTAGACAAATTAGGTAAGACTAATAAATCTTCGGAATCCAGTCTGTTTTCAAGTTTTTTTACTGAATATGCTTATAATAATTAATAAAGTATAAATAGATGACAATTTTAAGTACATTCTTGAAATGTTTTTTAAAATTAAAAAAACGTCATAGAAATTTAGTTATAACACATTGTAAATGAAAATTTAAACTATAGGGACAAGAAAGTTAAGAATACTATAAGACTTAATTTGCAATTTTCTTGAAACAAATTTTTCATAACGCGCAGCAATTTAGAAATTGAGCTCCAGTCAAGTTCACAATGTTTCGTATTTTAAAAACAAAATTTACAGTACCTAATTTAAAAAGCTTCAATTTTTTATTATATAACCACTTTGGAAAGCTAAGGCCACTTTAAGAAAGCCGTGATTGAAAAAATATTTAAAGCTAAAGTTAAATTTTAATTCAAACAAATATCAGAATTTTATTTGACTAATTCCGTTTTAAAAAATTGTATTCAAATTCTTATCTCAAAACCATAACAACCAACTGAGGGGATAAATCATTAAAAAAATTATAAACGACGAGATGAACCTTTGGTATTCTGTGGCTTAAAAGGATGTATCAAATAAAGGAAAAACTTCAGAAAATGTAAAATTATTATTGTCTTTTATTAAAGTTATAAATAAAAGGACAACAAAGAAAATCAAGTTAAAATTAAATAAAGAGTTTCACTATTTCTTCAGTGAGAATTTAGTGCCTTCCGATGATCCTGTCAGCGGCGTGCTCAACTTGGTTGACAACGTTAACGCCCTGCTTGATTCCATTTTCAATTCTGTGTCCAGCGTCAGCAACCTTGTTGACAACATCAACTCCCTTAAGGATTCCATCACGAACATGACGAACTCCCTTTTCCTATGATAAAAATATTCAACGTTATTTAAAAATTACAAATTTCAAAAATATTTTATTAACTTACAATATCCTTCAAGAATCCCCAACCAGCTTCTCCTTGTCCGGCGAATGCGAAAAGCACGATGGCAAAAATCAAGAAAAATTTTCCGAAATTCATTTCGATTTTTGGGATTTGTTGAGTTTCTTAAAAGAATACTGATGCAATGGACAGACAATTGCTGAATAATTTCATTTCGGCAGTCAGAGTTTTTATATTGTTCATCCAGCAACACCTATCTAATTGAAGATTAAAGGGGTATTCACAAAGCAGTCAATCAGATTTTAATTCTTTGCCAGCAAGTGCTCCAGAGTCAGCTATCTCTGCGGAAAAGGATTGATATGAAATTTTAATTGTTTATTTAATTTACTTTAGATCATACAATATATCTATAAAATTGTGATTTTTTCAAGGTTGAGAAGGTCAATTTTCATAGAAATTCTGTAAATTATATGATGGACATTTAAATAAAGTAAAAAGACCGCGTCTTTAAATTGGGACAATGATGCAAAAATCATAATTTAATACAGTTGTAGAAGTTAGCACGATCATTACAACATCCGACGACACCTCAATAATAAATTTAATCATTTAAAGAAACTAGATTTGTTACTAACTTGCATTTCTGTGCAGCTCTTCTGCTGAAAACATTTCCGCTGTAAGTAAAATTGTAACCGAAAAACCTAGAATCTCAATTCAAATCAGGAATTGCACATTCGTCATTAATTTTTCATAGCATCATTTTACGAACAGATTTTATCTGAGTACAAAACTCAATTAACGCAGGAACTGAAGCCTAGAAAAACCATTTGCAGCGCCGTACATTTGCCAGGGCAAAGCAATAAGCAGTAAATGACGATATTTCGGGGAAAATCATATTCAGACTCGTTCATGATGCACAATTTAACCTTAATGGCTTCATTAATAATCAAAATCCCAATATTTGTAACGATGAAAATATCCACGAGATTTTCGTAAAATAGTAGTGTCCGATCCCAATATAAATAAAAAATTGTTTTTTCAAACAACACTGCAAAGTAGCTACAATATTATTTAAAGAGTTACTCATACTTTTCTGGTATTCATCACAGTAAAGTTTCATTCCTATTTATTTAAAAAGTCAAAACAAAGTATTAAAATAATAATAATTAAGCTAAAATTAATATTATTTTACTCATTCAATTTTATTAATTTGGTGTGATATTAAAAAAGGGCATGCATAGTCTGCGCACATTTATTGTACATGCTTATTTTTCCATCATTGATTTAAAACAAGAAAAATGAATTTTTACCTAGCCATTTATGTTAGTTATTTTATAACTATTATACCTATAAAAGGTATTCAATTTTCTTACAATAAGACGTAATAAATTTTTGGGTTTGGTATTTCATTAATGCATATTGCAATTCTTCAGATCATATTAAACATCAAGCGTATTAGCTCAAATAAAATCTCCTTCAATACCTAAACTATCCACTACTTGATGGCCAATAACCTGTAGTCAAATATTATACAATAATTAAAAACAGACTAAAAAAAGCCCCACAAACCACCTTCGTTCCGGAAGAAAGATAAGATTACAAAATGTTAAGTTAATCTCATTTATACATTTTGCAGCTCCATATCAATCCTACTTAAGATGTAAAAATAAAAGACTGATAAATATAATATAATATAAAGACTGATTTATTAATAACATTAAGATTTTATTGCATTAAGAATCGCGTTGTCTGAGCTGAGCTTAGTTCAATAAAAGAAGAATGCAATCAATAACACATCAATTTGTTTTAGAGATAAGCTAACAATAAATAATAATAAAAGGCTTTTAAATGGTTTGGCGCAGATTTTTTCTTCAGGGTTTCTTTTAAGCAAATTAGTTTTTGGATAAGTTACTATGTATAATTAAAGTAAATAGCCTTGAAGGCTTTAAGGTTCACTCGAAAAAGTTACCTAAAATACTCAAATACCTTCATCAGAAGAAACTTGATAAATATTTCACCACTCAACCCAAAAAATTGTTTGTGGAAATAATCGTTGTCTAGGGAAAAATTTATGAAGTGCCTTTGAAGCAACACCATAGTTTTACAGTCCCATAAAGAATTTTGGTGCTGTTTTCATGAACGAAAACTTTCTTTTAAATTTACATCATTTCTTTACCACAGCTCTTTTTAAAGAACATTACAAGCGACTTGCCTGTATCTTTTATTATGTATAAATACCTGCAAATGTACATACATAGTTTGATGTAAAATTTTAAGATACTTTAGAAAATACTTTTTTTTTTTTGTCTTATTTTTTATTTTGACCTCAAAGAAGGGTTTCTTATGAATAAAAATCGAAAATCGATATTCTGTAGGAAATTTAAGATACTTTCGAGCATCTTACAAAATAGCGGTCATTAATTTTCCCTAGATAATTCTGTCGGCAGTAATTTCGGGCTGGATTTTTTTTTTAGATATTTATGTAACCTTGTCTTAAAATGTCGGGCCGATCTTTTTCCATATTTTTAGCCTTTTCTTAAGATTAGACTTTTTTTTAAGATTTTTTACTTGCTCCATCACCCGCAGCAGATTCCTAATTCATGAAAAATTAGTTAGTTAGTTATTGGTAATTTATAAACTGGTGCTCAAAAATTAAATATGCTGAATGGCATTATAACTTAAAGACGTAATTTAGTAAGGATGCTGGCTTTTTAACATTTTGAATTCCATTTTAATATACTATGTCTGTCTTATATGCTTTATAATCATTTTTAAGAATCCCTTAATAAAATGATACGGTAGTGTTAGAATAGGTAAAATAGTTAGGCATTATACAAAGCTTATCTTAAAACTATCTTAAACTAAAATTTGAGGATTTAAATATTTAGATGTTTATCTATATTAAAATTAAACTATAGCTTCAATTTAGTTTCTAGTTAATATTCGGTATCTAATAACTTATGTGTTTATAAATGACACGAAAGTTATTTTTAGTTAACTTTCATTGTTCCTTAACTATATCTCTGGTAATTGCGTTTGACTGAGGGTATTTACATAGGTGAACTTCAAATACTTTAGCCAAACATAAAATTTTAATACAGGACTTAAAATTTTTAAGTACATGTACCTTACTCGATATTTGTACTGGTTTTGAAATTTTACAAGTATACTGGTAGGTATATATAACATGTGAATATAATGTTCAAAGAATTTGGTAAAAATAGAAAATTGTTTGTATCAAATTGTTAAGTACGTACTTCACAAGTCTTGTTGGTAGGTACCTAAAATTTAATTTACCCTAAAGAACTACAGGTAATCCATATTCATTATCGGAGTCAGAAATGGTAGTTTACAAAACTTAATTCCGTCTATCAAGGCTTATCTGAAACAATATTTCAACCTGTTGCCCTTTTGTGGCATACACCTCTCGAAAAGAAACTTTGATCGATGACTTTCGCTTTCGCAGTTTATCGACGTTAGCTTTAGTAAATCAAGGACAAACCGTGCGAAGAGTTAGCACTTAAGTTTCGCATTTGACCGGGGCGAATGGAACCTTTAATTCACCACTGTTTCACGTGAATTTTCGCCGGATTCAAGGAGAATTTCGGTCGAGATACGTTTCTCTATGGCTCTCTACGGCGCCCATTTCCATTCAGGTCGCAAAGCTTTTGTGCCTTGAAAACGTTGGCAATCAAAGAAAAGAACCCATAGAAGAACGCACCTATGTATGTCTGTACGTCCATAAAACGTACTTAAAACGCTCCAAGATTTTGCCAGCGCTGCAGTGTCCAGCAAAAAAAAATCTGAGATTGGTGGAAGGAGGTTCCACTTAAGTGTCCCACCATCAAGCATTATTCATGTCACCAAAGATTCCATGGTTTTGTGCGGGTGGTCTGCGGATTTGCGCGACAAGACCTTCGGCTTTTCAATTTCTCAGCGAAAACCGGGGGTTCATTACATAAGCCGTCTTTAGTGAAAGCTGGTGCGCCTTTATCGACTTTAAGGCTTTCTCATCGCCTACAGTGTTTACATTTTTCCAGAATATATTTAATGTCTTGCCTTTGACTTAAATTACAAAAAGACGAGGAACATGGAGCGTCGGAAGCACCCGGCAGCGTCACTCCTTGGGATGCCGAGGAATTTTCGATAGTCGGCCTTCATAAAACTCCACCAGCTCAAAATCTTATCTGAGGGAAAGTGAATTTTTCGCGGGGTGGAAAAACATGGAAAATTTGATTACGTCGTAATGTGTTTGTTTTTTCCGCTGACAACAGTCGCGACTACGACTCTGCTGACGTTAGACGCAATCCTAGCCCCCCTCGGAAGGCGAACATTGAAAAATCTTTTGGACTTTACCATTTAACGCCAACTACTATACTTCGTATTCCAGCCTTTTCGATTGTCCCTGTCTCCGCTGAATAAAATTAGAATAAATTTTTTTTGGGAGGAGTATCCACAGCCGTTTTGGTGCTTCAAAAAGTGCGAACCTTTATTCCTTTCCTAACTTTTCCAAGTGGAATTTTCTTCTGTACCAACAAAGGAAGTTCTTTTGTTTACTGATTTGGATGAGCGACCGCCCTCCTTCGTTTTCGCTTTTTATTTCCAAAATATGTGAACAGAATAAGCTTGGGCTCAATCAGACGAAGCCTTGTCTTCTTAGGCGATTTTAAGAATTGCGTAAACTCAAACCACTTTAGAGTCTTCAAATTGAGTGGAAAATTGAATTTTCCTGAGTGGATCGGCGTTTAACTTCCCTCTGTTTTGGACATTAGAGATATTTTATTGATGAATAAAAACAATATATTGAGGTTAAGCAAATCATGAAGGGAGAACCAAAATTATTTTGGCATGGCTCGGCATTTATCATTTTTTTGTAATTTTATTGTTATTTTTAGATTTGTATTTACCTTTTGGGTATTTTTATTACTTTTAATATACTTATTATTAGGCTTTTAAAAACCCACACATTGCAATAAATACAAAAAAGAGTATATTTATCTGAAAAAGTAATTTTTCTTAAATAACTTTAAAGTAATAGAAGACGAAGGACCTTTGAATTGAAGATTATTATACGAACTTAAATCTATCCGAATATTTTTCAAAAGCTTAGCTTAGCTTCATTTGGCATATTTGGTATGTATTTATAGATTTTCAACCATCAACAACATAGTAAAAATGTGTTGGGTATCATTCATACATGAATTAATAAACTTCTTTTTTATGCTTTCAGGGCTTGTCCGAATTGTGACTAAAACTTTATCACTAATTCGTTCTAACTTTCTTTTTAAATTTTAAACAAACTACTAATTCTTTATCACATTCACCAATTTAAAATCACCCTATAGGTCGTTTAGTAAGTAAGTTTTAAGAGGCATTAAGCTGTATAATTTTAATTTAAAGATTGAATTTTGAGTCCCACCATTTCTGAAAGTCAGAATAATTCCTACCTACCTATGTACGTATACATACATACATATATTAAATGTGATGATTTTAAAGAAGAATGGAAAAATCATTAAAGCAGACTGGAAATTCTTTATTTAAATTTGTGCCAATTTTTCAATCGTCAGATACATATGTTTATTCAAATAAAACCGTCTGACTGTAACTTTAACTATTAGATAAATTTATCAGCTAATATGTATTATAAAAAAAAGACTAGTTCATGATTGGATTTAGGATTGAAACTCACAGGTCATCACCTTATTACATAAAACTACTTAAAGTGATTTCTGTATTTCGGTGTTCAAACTACCTACAACTAGATTAGGCACACAAAACTAAAATTTAGTAAGTGCAGACTATAAGGTGTAATTCAAAACATAACACTTTGTAACATTAAACTTGTTTATAGTGGTATAAAAGAAAAATTTATTCCGAGTGACTGTAATATATACTATATATTTAAAAATATTCGTTTGTTATCCATTTAATTGAAGTGCTCTTTGTTACCAATATGTACATAATCTAAAATAATTATATCAAAATGCTAAAACTCCCCTATAGATGCTTATAATAACAATAAATACTTAAGCTCTTAATCTTGGGGGAAAAAAAATCAAAAACAATAGATAAGGAAGAATTGTATTGACAATTTGAATTCCGTCGGAGCTAATTTTCATTCACACAAAAAAACCCGGAAAACAACAGACTGTGGGAGCAAATCTAGATAATTCAAAGCCCTCAGCAATCTGTTCCAACGTTATCCCCTCTTCCGGAATTTAGGAGCGTGTTGAACACGGCCGCATGACTTAACCAAATTTAAATGGGATAAAGCTTGATCCCAGTGCTACTTTCAGGGGATTTTACGATCGGGAGACACTCCAAACGAAAATTCAATTTCGTCGTCTACCAAAGGAAGAGATTTCGTTTCGGCTATTGATTTCACGTGTTCGATTGCAATCGAAACGTTGCCATTGTCACGCGAAAAAATTGGAAGAGAAGTGATGAGATGCTCCCTCACTCTCTATCCTTTTCATTCTGTAGATTTTGCGAAAAGATTGACGTTGGAAGCTGTTAAGCTGTAAGAATTTATATCTTCTTTAAAACTGGAATGACAGAGCACAATTTCGCTATTTTTTATACTGTTATATAAGATTATTTTCGACTTATTTAGATACTTATTTATAAATGTGAATATTGCCATCCGCCACAGCAAACAGATAGGGCTAGCAAATGTTTTTCTTTTTGTTTAGGAAACATATTTCCCTAAATAATGTAGTACAATCCACAAACCAATGGAGGGACATTGATTTACAAACCCCACTTCCTTTTCCTGGTGCTGAAGGGCCCATTTGTCAAGAAGGCTTTAAATTGTTTCTGGCTAATGTCGAACGATGGTATCAGTGACGGTGCAAAGGTGTTTAACTTTTCGGCCTGGAAACTCTAATATGAAGAATTTTCGCCCCATCCACCCCCACTCCAGGATATTTTCCGCTCACCTAGAGCTCGGCCGTTTCTCGTCCCAGATTCATCCGGCCTCCAAACGACAACGACGATGGAGTATAAAGGTGATAGGACGAAAGATAAAACAAGAGCAATTTGCAAAAAGAGTGATAAAATTCTCGAATGCGTAGGGCATGCGAGCCAAATAAGGCTCCTTGGGAAACGAATTTGTCCCTATGGCAGCGCACTTGAAAGTTTGTGCGTTCCCGCACTAACGCACACTCGTTAGGGCCGAAGGGCGTAGTCACCTCAGACACGTTTAGCGCTCCTGAAAGCACTTTTTTATTGGAAAAAATTTAATACTGTCGGATTCCTCGATAGCCGGGTTGCTAGGCGCTCATCCCTTCGCCCAGAAAAGGGCTCAATCACAGGTCATCAAGTCAACTGTGCAAGGACCATATCAAATTTTAATAATCGCAGCCTTTACAGCTTCCCTCCACTGAACCGAAATAACAGATTTATTTTGTATGCATACATATGTATGTACATATGTATACGTATTCATGAAAATCGAGTTGAAGTTAAATGGAACAATGATTTATCTATAAAGAGAAATTGCCAGCATCCAGATTTCAACGTCAAAACTAAACCCGTAGACTTTTGTTCTCGCTTATTCTCAGGATAAACTGAAATGTAATTGTGTTGCCTTCTATGGATTTCTATTGATGCTCCTTAGATCCCGACCATACAAACAAGAGTTTTAGCCTTGTTACGAATTTCCTGGAAATTTCATTTCGAAAGCAAATAGTACGATGGATAAAATAACACTACGTACGAAATTTTGAAAACACTTTAAAAGTTTTATTTTCCATGCATACTATATTTGACGCAACACTAAAAAATTCGATTGAAAAAGACTCAGGTACTTACATAATTGAAATATAAAGTGTAAGAAAAGGTTTTAGCCGCCTGAAAATATTTAAAAAATGTCTAAGAAATAAAATTATGATCCTAAAATTTGCAAGATGGAATTGCTCAAAATATTGCGATCTTTTGCAAGAATACACAAAAGCTGAGACAAGGCGCCCTTCTAAATGAAGGTGCGCAACGTCGCAGTCCTTAATTTGGGTGTCATAAAAATGCTCATTAGCCACCAGAAGTATTTCTGCACATGGAGTCAAAATAAAGCAGGTAGATTTTCTGATTTTTCTAAAAAGGAGCTCATTTTGAGTTGGGCTCTTGCGTAGTGTTGATGTTATTTTTCTTATATGTTGTGAATTTATATTTTTGTTATCTGAACTTATAGTGTTTAAGTGAAAGATCTTGTGAATTTTTCTAACTGTTTTTAATTTACTTATCTAGGACGGATAAAAAGAGCCAAGTTAAAGACAATACTTCGGTAAAGTGTGTAAATTCAATGAGTATTTTTCTTAGATATGCATAATTGTATTTCATTTGATATCTTCATATTTGAATTTTGAGAAAAATTATTGTTGATCCTTCTTAGCTTTTCTATTCTGTATATAATTTTCTTCACTTCTTTGTGACAACCAATGATCAAGACTGATATGAAAATATCAACTTTCAAAACTTTTAAACCACACGGAATCAGACCAAGACAAATCTGTTGTGATATTTGAATTTACAAAAAATTAAAAAAAAATACCACATTCCAGAAAACCGAATCTACGAAATAAATTCGAATCTTTTCCCAATCTGAATATTAGAATTTTTAGCCATCTTTAAAGAATATAGGAGCAATCGTATCGCATTCATTTAGTGTTTTTACTATTGCTTTTCATGCACATCCTGACATAAATATTTCAACCCTGGTTGAAAGCAGTCTTATAGTCCTCCTTTTCGATCTTTTGCTTCTTAATTATATTGTTCAATATTTTATTAGTTTATTAACTTTAATTCTTTTTTCTCTTTCAGGTAAGTTTCGTAAAATTGAAGTATCTTCAAAAGAGTGAGTACATTTTATAATGAATTAATTAAAGAAAAGTATAAATTATTGAGTCAGTTAAATATATTTAATTATTTCAATTTTAATATGTAAATATATAATTATTGTAATACCAACTGCTATTTTTAGGCGTAACCAAAATACATATATTAAACTTCAAACAATTAATTAAGACTCAACAACTTTAATATATAAAAAATATTATTTATGATTTTGAGATTTTTATATCTGTCTTTATCCTTTTTATGACTATTTAAATATTTTATAATTCCGTTAAATAATAGTAGAACTAATAAATATATAAATAATATGTAAAATTCTGGAATAGTGTCATATTCTTATTCAATGTTATATATAAAAATCAAAAGTTTTAGAGAAATTTCTACAATGGGCCGATCTTACAGCAAACATTACATGTAATATGAAATAACACAATTAATTTTATTATAAATAATGAAATGTTAGACAATCCTGTTTAACAGGATAGTAAAATAATTTTCATAAATTAATTTGTGAAAGTAATGTAAAATATGCAGGATGTTATTAATTTAATTCAACATTAGGTATATTATGTGTTCCCAACAAAACTTTACTGTTTTATAAGTACAAATTTAGTTCGCTTTTGAATGCTTTAAAGGGAATTAATTTACAATTTGCCAGCAATTAAAATAAACACAGAGCTGCAGGAAGTTGAGGAAGACAACTCCCCATTTCGCTAATAATATTAATGGCCCGTGAAATATCGCAGACTGGAATAATTTTATTACCTCATTACCATTCTGACAATAATATTATTCGGAGAGCATTACCGTGTGAAATCTGGGGCCCATTCCACGCGTCCATGCATTCAACTTGGGAACGTTCAGCAGCGTTACGACGACGTGCAAATGCAATAAATTTGCGTTAAATCGACATGCCATGATAAGGTACAGTGCCAGTGAATTTTACATGATAAATCCATCATGACATTAAAAATGCGGCGGTGGTTCCTGGACCCTCACTTTTTTCGGATATGCAATCTATATAATATAATAAATTTTTCCCTCTGAAATATCTCCCGACCGGACGTAGTTCTACGTCCTACTTTTACTTGTCTGGACATTTGTTTTGTCCACTTTCCGTTGATCGAAATTTTCCATCAAAAAGCCAAACCGACCTGCGGTATTACTATTCCATATCCTGAAAGCGACCATTGATCCATAAAATTTTAATTTCCACTGCAGTCAAACAAAATAAAGTTTAAACCATTTTGTTTGGTTAAAACACCCTGGCAATGTTGATAGACAAAATTCATTTATTCATTTTGGAGAACAAAAAAATTGGCCGCGTTGCAATGAAATGGATATTTTTCCATTTTTTCATATGTTCTTTTCAAATATAACTTTAGATACATATAAACATCTGTAGATAAAGACTTATTTCTTAATTGAGAATACATTTAATCTCAGAAATCATAGTTTTTTAGGGCAGAAATATAGAAGGACAAAATTCAAAAAGGTCTCCGAAAATCGTAATTGCACACATATAGCGAACTATGTATAGTACTGTATAAATAAAAGTCTTTAACAAAACAACAACCAATCGAATCAACATGTAGAAGTAGGTTTTCGTAGAGTTCCAAGGGAAGTAGGTACATAGATGTGGTAATTTGATTAATAAATGTCAAGCTATCTAATAATTTTATTTGAACATATTGAATAGCTACACGATTCTTATCAAATTTTTAATGCGTCATCATCGCAATGATATTTTCATGCTTAAATATTTATTTTACGTTTATGTTTAATTTATTTTATTCCCTCTCTATAAAGTCACGTTAGTCTAGAAGTAAACATTGTTATTTTTACCCCGGGTCTCCCCTAAGTTTGTTTTTGTTTGAACCAAATTTTTAGCAAACATTGTTAGCAACGACTTCAAGTATCAACATCATTATTTGAGAGTCGATAATTTAATGCCTAGCTACATACATTCCAAAGCAATCAACATTATTATTCTATCCGTCAAGAAATAACGACTTTCATAAACGCGCAACATTTAAGGACATTCAATTCTCATTTGCGCTTTTGAGGGTAAACCGATTAATTTTAATCCCAACTTCAAAGAATTGATAGGAAGTTGAAAGTTGAAGCATCTTTTATGTGAAAAAGAATGGGCATAAATGTGGACTCATTCTGAAACTAATATTATAGCAGTATATCTCAAAATTGATATTTTTATTTTTTTTATTCATAAAATAAATCTTCAAATGCCTTGAATAATATTAAAGCCTTCAAAAAATGCTTCGTGTAAAACGTAAAAGAAATGTTTTTTCGATGAATTTTTGCATAACTGCGTAAATCATAAGTAAACGTAGGAGCCGAGCATTAAAACGGTTCACCCGCGAAGCCCTCCCTCGCAATAGCCGTTTATATGCACGCAAGGTACGCGGAAGAAACGCCCTTCGTAAACAAACGCAGGAAAAACGCATAAACTTACACCGGGTGGGCGTTTTATAGACCCGTTGGGGGAAAACTCGTGCTTTGTTAATTGCCGGATCACTTGCCGCCTCTTCGTGGGTTTGTCGTAAAACTAAAACCTCTTAAAGGGCGCAGGGGGCTCGCAAGTGCAATTCATCAAGGGCCAGACTCAGACAATAACCGACCGACACTTCACCGATTTAAGTCGGGGGCAACTGCTTCCAACTTCCAATTGAATCGCGGGTCAGTGGGACGGAACTGCAAAACTGTGGGAGTTCGAGCACTTAGCACCTTCCGGAACCACCCCCCGCAGGAGGCAAAGTGAATTATGCCCCGGTCGTAAGGAATCCGCACCCACTCGAGCCGCGGGGGGAGCTAATAAAGCTCTGTGGTCGTTTATTTCCCTAAGACCAGGGAATACAATCAACCGACGCAAAACCTCCTTTTTCTCGAGTTTAATAAAATTTACAGAAGAAAAGTGGAAGAAAATGAAACGATGCCCATATTACAAAGGTCTCCATGGGTTCAGGTTGGGCTATAACCTGAAAAAATATGAAATATGTCTTTAATAATTGAAGAGCATTGAAGCAAGGTCAGCAATTTCTATTTTTATAAATACCCAAACAAATAAAAATATTAATAAAAACGTTAATCCCTAAAGGCTTTAAGGTTTTTGTTAGAGTTACATTAAAAAGTAATAAGTTTGCACAAAATTAATACAGCTTTTAGAAATAACAAAAAATATAATTTTGCTTTAAAAAAAACGGACTGTTTTCAGTTCCTTACTTAATAATACTATTTAATATTTATAATATCTGCATAAATAAGTAAATCAATTATTAGTACCTCTATTATTATACTTAAATCCATTACTTTAATAGCTTTATTTTCTTTCAAATGCCCAACCAAAGATTTCGATAATGTGTCTGTCCAGATCTACTGGTCACTTACTTTATAAAAATATCGTAGCCGTAGGTGTTAAGGAGCTTTCATTATTAATTTAATTTGTTGTTAAAGAGTAACGATTGCCTGTTTTGTGTCTACACCCATTAATTAAAAGGGCGACGTCGCCTCTAACGAAATTATCCCGGAAAAAATTAAAACAAAACTGTTTGCTTTCTACTGAAGAAACACACGTGTCAGTTTCAGTTATTGACCTCAAAGACCCTTCCAAATGCAAATTGAGCCCGAAATGGATGAGTCTGGTTCTGCCCTTAACCCGCACGCCGGAAATCGCTGATCCGGAAACTGGGCGAACTCCCCCGCACAACATGACCAGCCCCGACGCTGTCAAAACAAATTTGTTATGAATATAAAACAAACGCTCCAAAAATTGTGGCGGCCGAATGTTTGACAGTGCGCCAACTGTGGGGGGTTTTGTTTGCTTTGAAATTTCACGTTTAATTAACTTGCGTCGATACCGCCCTCAAGGATAATTTGATTTGAAAGGTGAGACAAAGACCAGATCCCATTTGAAAAGATGTCGCGCGTTTTATGCACGGTGACCCAAAACGAAAGTAAATTTCCTTTCACGCCCATATTTTATAGCTCTGCTACATTTGGGGGGCTTTTTATTAATTTTAACCAAAAGAGACAGTCTTAAGAAAACAACTTAAAATCAGTAATTTTATTGTTTTTTTTGGGACAATCGTCTCTTTATGCCCATCGCTTTTTAATTTTAGAATACTTTATTTACTGGCGTTGGCAATTTTTTTCTATTCCTTCATACAAATTACCTAACAATTTCAAATAACAAAATTGACCGAGTAGCAAAATTTTAGCTTATAAGATGCAAATTTGATATGTATGAAAGAAAACTCCGTTAAAAAGAAAATGCTTCGCTGATCTCAACTTTGGACCAAAACTAATTCACTACTATTAAACTTTTTGCTGCGCTAAAAACATGTCCACTTTTCTAGAACACGCATAAAATCGTCTCAATATATGAATATTTATAGATAAGTTTATAAATATTTGTGCCCATTCATCTGACGAACTCTTTTTTTACTTTTACTTTTTAATGCAAAATTTCACTCAATAATATTACAGAACATAACCAAATAATGTAGTTTCATTGTTACTCTCGTATTCTTGCTATAAAAGTTGCTTGAATAATTTATAAGTGAAAAGCCATAAAATGCTGGGAAATTGTCTGCTATAAAGTTGCATGAGCTCACTACCTCATTAATGAGACTGTAATTTGATTATGTACTTGGTCCATTCGTTTCCCATAGCAGGAGTTGTTAAGGGTAAAGGGTGAATCATTTTAAATATTTTAAAGTACCTTTGAATGTTCGTTTTTATGTTTCTATAGAAAACAAAAACAAATAATTGGGTAATGACTTTGTGTAGAACGTTTTGCTAAATGCAAAGTAGGTACATTTTCACTGAATTTTCCGGTATTTGCTTTGTTGTTCCAGCAATCCAATGATAAAAGAGCACAAAAAAAATGTAATACATAGATACTAAGTACTTTCCAAAATAATGCAAAAATTATTAGGTAGGTATACTATGTTTTTAAGCGACTTTGAATATAATATTCCTGAGAAATTACGTACTAGTCCAACAATTAATATGCCTAATTCACATCTATATATGTATATGTTGTAGAAAATTCACTGGATTTTAAATAAAATTTAAATCACTTTTCCCAAAATTTTAGATTAATATAAAATTGAACCTTTGCTAGTCTACTTATAAAATATCATAGTTGAATGAAGAATATACTTTCCAGCACTAAAATGAATAAATCCTATTTTATATACAAATGAATTTAAAATTAAATAAATGAAGTAAATAAATAAAGAAAATATAGAAAATTATAATGATAATTTGAAATATTTTTCTCAAAATTGAATTTATTTCATATAGGGTACCTACTGTTGATTTTAAAAATGTAATATTAGAAAAAATTTCAACTGACGGTGCTTATATAGAAACAATGAAACGATTATTCCTTAGTTAGACATTAAAAAAAATTGTCGATGACTCATATTAATTGCACTTATTGATGTCCACGTCAATTTTTGCCATGCGTTAACATTGGAGTTAGAAATCGGAACCAAGTTCTATTTTTTTCTACGGTTGGGAACGTCAACGTGAAATCTGAGTTACGTTGTTTTTACCTGTGTCGCAAAATTCAGGAACCTCACTAGCTATAGGAACACAAGACTGTGTTTACGTGGTATAGGCTTGTCTGTAAGGTTTTGGTTTCATTTCGCACAGCAAAGCAAAAGTAGACACAATCCACAATTGTTTGGTTAGTTGTCTAATGAGTTTTCTGTTTGTACAGCTCAAAGTCAACACCTCTGCTAACGAGGCCTTAAACGAATGCAAAGCCCCTCCCTCACCGCCACTTGATTCCATGGGGGATAATGCGGCTCAACGCGACAGCAAATTCGACAATTTGTTCTCTAAACAAAATTCCAGTAGCCCATCGACTGTCACATTCGAGTGGGGTCTTAAATAATTTGGATAGGTCCAATCAAGCCATATTCCACAGTTTTTTTACGATATTTGTGTAGTAAGTTTACAATTTTTCGCTGAATTATGTACACATTTCACCTGCAAAAGTTAGTAAAAAATACACAAAGTTGTAAATTCGTAACATATTAGTTTTTTTTTGCATTATTTAATTTATTTAACAATTTTTAATTTATATTGCTAAAATGTTTCGGTGTAACTCACATTTGAACTGTATGCAGTTAAAAACGTTCATCGTAGGAATTTGTTATTTTGATGATGCCTAAGTGTTCAAGTGCACTATAGTTACTGTGTTATTTTATGTGTATTACATACTATTTATATGACTATACTATACTCTACACAACATTATTTGTAATTTTGCAATTCTCAATACATACCTATGTATTTATATGAAATAATCTGTGCTCTGTATAAGAGTAATACAGTAATACAGTAATTCATTCCATTATATCAATATCATCATGCGTATAAGTGATTTTATTATTTTGCAAATTCTTTTACCTAATCGAGCAGTTTTTCTACATTTACTGAATGTAAATCACTTGGTGAATATTTTCCTTCTGTTATAGTAATTTATTTAATGATTCATCATTATTTTGT
Organism: Machimus atricapillus; assembly: GCA_933228815.1. Lineage (NCBI taxonomy): Eukaryota > Metazoa > Arthropoda > Insecta > Diptera > Asilidae > Machimus > Machimus atricapillus. The sequence goes on along the minus strand of OW121786.1, from coordinate 42,041,145 downwards.
GCCAACGTTAATAGCTATAAAATTACTCAATTATTTTTTATAGTGTAGGGTGCAGAAATCACCGAGACATTCAATTGAACACGAATAACGTTTGATGCAATTGATGTGAGTGCATCCCTCTGATTCCGAAAAGAGAGGAGTTAAAAATGAGCCTTCCCAATCCCTGGATTAGGGAGGCGGGGGCGTGCAGCCAATGTCATTAAATCTTCAAACGAACCCAGTAAATTGTGTCAATACGAGGGAAGGGGGAGGGGGTGGGGGAGGGCCGAAAAGGTCGTTTGGCTGTTGTGAAAAGCAGAAGGTCCTTTTGCCCCAACTCCCAAAGCAGAGCTCGACTGCACATTCGCCGTGTTTCCACCGTGAAAGGGCCCCAAACGCCGCGTCAGGGCACGGAAGTAAAAATGCAAAGGAAGTCCTTCTGGTGGCACTTTATTTCATGCAGAGCGCACCATTTAATTACAGAAAGCGTTTCGCTGTTTTCCGGAAGCCCCACGTCTACTTGTTACTGCGAGCGGGTGCTCCGCTGAATGCATAGGACGTATTTTTGCCCTCCATTCAGCCCCTCCGTTGCAAAGGAAGTGTTTATTGCCACCCATAATTTTGGTGCAAATGTCGCGGATGAGGGACAAAGGGCGTTAACGAGGGCGGATATGGAAACGTATTTTCTCCAAGGTACATGGATTTTAGAACATAAGAGCCCAGGTAAATAAACTGGATTTAAATTCGTTTCGGATTTGGTGTTGAAAACATTACAAATTGAGGTAAAAGTGTGTCACGGTGCTGTTGCTCTTTATAACTTCCCTTTGCACCTTAGGTAAGAGAAATAAAATACATAATAAAATAACGACAAAATTCGTATTCTATAAAAAAAAATAACATCTACCAGAATAAATACTGGATTAGCAAATGTTTTTTTTTTAAATTTGGCTTTAAATAACTGTAAGATGAAATTAGGGCAAAAGTTAGACTCGGATAATTAAAGTGTAAAAGGTTGGTATAGAGTAAAATCATAAAATTGCTTTAAACGACATTTCGTTTTGTTTCACCGTTGCCCGATAGATGGCGCTGCACGTAAATTTAAACAAATCTCAACTGTCCCTCCAATGCGAAAGTATAAATAAAATAAAAGGAGATATACTAAATAATTCTAAAAGACAGAAAATAGTAAACGAATGCTGAAAAAACAGTATAACTAGGAAAATTCGAAATCTGTCTGTTAAGATAGCATACATAAATACATACATAAATTATTTTTTTAGGTTTTCACTGCAATAAAGGGTCGTCACATTTAGCCTATTTTGTATAATTCTTCGTAAAAATCGCCAATTGAAATCAATTTATTTTAACAACTTTCATAAATTTTTATTTTATGAAGTAATATTCACAACTTATCAAAACTAAACCGGCTTTGAACTTTTACTTATACATATTTAAAATCGCAATTTTAAAGTAGGTGATGTACATACATATAATACGTATTTTGGGTAGATTTCAAAGAAAATCCGATTGTCGCTATGAAACTTAAGTACCCATTTAAATTCGCCACCATTATCCTATGAATGTTATGTTATCAGAAGATCTGAAAGCAGTGAGCCCAATAATAATAATAATAAAAGAAAATTCTATAGATGGAAAATTAAATATGTCTACATTTTGGAGGTATATACAATTTAAATACGTTTATATGTATTTCTGATACGCATTTTCGACTCTGGAAATAAAATTAAATTTTCTAAGGTTGAATTATTAGGAGTATTCACGCTTAGTTATATTGGCTAAAATGTAAACAAAAGCGCTTAAATATAATAGAAACCACTATGAAGATGTGAAATTTTGCACACCGCAGTAAAGTGTTGTAGGTTTCACTTGGGAAAATGTAAGATTTGGTCACAAAATATTATATGATAAATCGTTTCAGCACAACTCAAAGATTACCTTTATGGTTATTTAAATACTTCTCTTTCATGAGGTTTCTCATCTCATTTTCAAATCAGAACTCCTATTTGAATTGGCAGGTAAGGACTCAAGAAGATTTGTTTTCATTTAATTACCAGAGCCCCTGAAAGGCTTACAAGATTTATTGGACAGGCACACTGAGACATGAAAGGGATTACCCTGCCTTTGAGGGACAGTCGCCCACTCAATTAGACTTACCTAAGGTTAGTTCCACCTAACGTGATTCGCCCAGAGGTGCACAAGCAATCACGACCAGGACTCAGGAGAAACGCCAGAATTGCAAATGAATGCCACTTGCCTCCTCCGACCACTTTCAAGTCCTTCGGGACTGCAGGAGGTGTCCATTATGAGGCTCTTCATTTTCTGGAACAAAAGAGGAGGAATCCGGGAAGCAAGATCCTAATGCTCGTAATCTAGGTCCCGTGGTGATCGGCTTTTCTCTGAAAATTTCTCAACTGTCTGCCGAGAATAAAATCGTGTCGTTTTCGCTCATTATGGGGCGCCCAGAGGGGGCGCCTGTCTTGGTTTAGTGGAGCACTATCTGGGCACAAAGTGGGCTTGGGAAGGGCTGAAAAGGGACACTCCACGGGCCCACCGCAGGTGTCTGGCTCGCCTCCTAAATCCTGCGGCGGAATGAATCGAAAACAATGAGGTTTTGCTTTTATGCCTTTCGGAGCAGCCGCCGCAAGAGCCTTTTTGTGTACTTTGGTGAATGTCACAATTCACAACGTCGTCGTCGTTCATTTTTGGTGAAGTGCTCTGGGAAAACGCCGCCGCCCTATCCGCTGGACGGACGGAGTAACGCCTTCAAGCAATCCTGCCCTGCTTTTATGTATATGTATTACTTTCTTTTTAAGCCCTCACATCCAAAAAAATGCGTAGATTACGTTTTAATTGGAAGTATATTTCATAAAAATTAAATGTCACAGTGTCTGCTGGAACTTCTAATTCAATAACAATATTTTATTACAATAAATTTTTTTTTTTTTGCTTTGCAAAAACTGGAAAAACCTAGTACATAATTATTATTATCATACAACTTAAGCTTAGAAGAATGAAACTGTTCAACTTAAATTAATGATGGCCAAGGTATTTTAACCGCAGACTAATACTATCTTCTGTCTTTTTTTGAAACGATATCTGGGGAGTAAGGAAAGCAATTTTGGCTACAGAAAAAAAATCACTAATTTCAATTCAAAATTCAATAAAGTTTATATTTCTACTTTCGAAAACATTATACAGAGAAATAAACTAAAAGTTTAAGGGGGTTGTCTTGTTCGTGATGGTTATTTATTAGGTACGCCTAATTTTAACATTTTTTACGATCAATTAAAGTATATTCTATTGGTGTTTTTACTGTATAAGTATTTATTTTAGATTATTTTAATCCAAAATATACGTAGTGAAATCGACATTCAGCTTTACCTTTTTTCGACTTTTATATAGCTTACAGAACAACATATATGTAAATATGTAGGTACATATAGCGATTTATATTTTCCTATTAGCCGAGGTATTATGTAAAATCATATTTAGAAATGTACATAAGTAAATATAACATAATGTACAAATTAGTTATTTTTATAACATTCACATATGAGCATCATTGAAATGCAAAATTAATTAATTGTGAGTAGCTACATACTTTGCTTTCCTTTTCGCATATACTTTGAGGTTTTTGTTTATATCGTGCGTGTTATTTTTTTTTTTTTTTCTGATTTGACACCACACCTGAGGCTGTGTTTGATGTGGATTCATAAAATAATTAATTCATGAAAGGAAGGGGATCCAGAGCACGCCTTACATATGAACTTCATCAGATTCAGTCCCATTCATTTTATTAGACTTCTCAATTCACTTTCTTTTATTGTTATTACCCCCACCGGCAAAAGATCTTTTCCTTACCATTCTTGGCTCGTGCCCACATTTTTATTTATCATATCCTTCACCAGACAGAACTTTCTTCCGGAAGGCATCCGCACGTTGTAAAAGATTAACATAAAATGCAAACTACCACAACAAGCCCTTCATCGTGCTTTTAAGATTTTGACGGTTACTTTAAAATTTAGTACCTATTCGTTAAAATCTCATAATTTAAAGTACACTCATTAAAAATGTAAGAAGGAATTAATTAAATGAGACAAGTTACGTTAGTATCCCGATAAAAGGAGTTATAAGATCAAAACCTTGATTTGTTCTGGGATTATCTAAATCCCAAAGGTTTAAAAGTGGATAAGGGAATGGATACGTTTATTTGTCGCGGAAATATGTCGCATCAGGAAAATACCTTCCAATCGATTTCATGTGAAGCGCAGACATTCAACTTAATTTGTATTCAAGCTGCCTACAAATATTTGCTGTCATTTTGGTTGCGGAATAGAGCGTTTCTATTCCACAGGGTGTACATGCGGCAGACGTGTCTGTTCCCGCCCGGAATGGTAGACGAGGAGTGCCTTAGCCGCCTTCCTCATCGGTTTGGCGTTTTCCACTAATGTCACCGTATACAGCACGATTTTGGTGGATATTGGATCCATTGCCCCCATAACGAGCGACACTATAAGAACTGGGTCTTTATTGAATTCCGGCTGGAATTAGGAATCAACCATTTCACCGTTTATGGCATCGTATAAAATCGGGCTATATCTCTCTAGCAGTTTTAATTAAATCTGATTGTCGTCGATCCGCGAATACCTAGGTGGGGATATTTTTGTTTGCTTTATCTCAAATTCTCAAGGTGGTGTATTTCGCCACTCGGAATTCGAGAGGAAAATTTAATTCTACCCCAGTTGAAGTTTACTTATTCAATTATTTATTGACCTACTTGAGCTGACTCCGATTCGAGCGTCGTCCTCAACCTCCGTTGATGCATTAAACTTAAACTCAAATGTAGTCAGGTAGAACTGATTCTCCGGGTGAGCGAAATCTTGCTGAATAATTTAATTAAGCATTTGTTGAACTTCAACTTCGAAGTTAGCAGCATTCACAGATGCACCTTCAGGTGGTAGTGTCAAGTGCCTGGGCCCTGGGCTGCTCCTCTTCAGTCGCTTCGCCAGAAAAAGTTTTCGCCTCCAATCTTAAACTTAAATGAGGCTGCTCAATGAAAGGCATTCAGACGACTTCATTACTAAGGAACTTTAACAAAGCGCTTTCGCAAGCAATGTTCCTTGGGATGGGCTCTCCTAAATGTGGCACAAACATCTGAATTTTTGACTCCACCGACACCACTCCAGTGAATATGCAGATCTCGGTCTTGCTCTTGCTTCTGTAATACGATTGGCTAATTAGTTTATGCCATGCCCGGCATGTGCATTGGAATCCTAAGGGATATTATTATCATTGTTATCTGTTGAAGCAAAAGCATGGAATCTGATCAATTCCATTAAAAGGAAGGTAAAAGGATTTTCAGTTTTCGAATATATCGACCCATGTCCTTCCGATTACTTAGCCAACTAAAGGAGCTTTTAACCGGAGTAAATCCGATTCTGGCAGTGTCAAGAAAAGAACTACAAACCTTCAGTTCGCTTTGGCATTTTTCAGAAACAACCACTAAACCAGAAAATGCGGAACTGCAAGGCGCATTTTGTATTACGTACAACAGAAGTCACAAAGAAAGGAAAAATAGCTGTCATAGTACCTCCTAACAATGGTTTAGTGGTAACGTAACTTCCAGCATAGGGCTTTTTATAAAAGATCTAAGTTAGAAAAGAAAATGTGACTTCAGGATAAGACAAGAATTTTCTTAATTGGGGAAAAAGGCATAGGATTACTTGTTACTTTAAAAGACTTTTCTTGATTAAATTGCATAGATTGCAATAATAACTATATGCAATGCATAGTTCGAAGTATTCTCTTAATTCGAATTATTATGCTTGTAAGATTTTTCTATTGATTACAAGTTTGCTATAACTAAAATTTCTTTTTCTTAAGTCACGCTGTTAAAAAAATTATATAAATGATAAGGTTCGAAATATTTTTTTTACAAATTTTCAAACAGATCCAAACTATAATGACGGATTAAGCCCTATAGAGAATCTCAGTCAATGCAAGTCTCGGGACTGCTCCCCTGTTTTCTAATTTCATAAAACACATACCTATGTATTCTTTTCCTTTAACTTAATTTTATTCATGTACGCTGTTTTTTTTTTACGATAATGAACAAAAACTAGAGCAGATTCAATAAATAAAAATATTTAAATTATTATTGACTTTCCAAAACTAAATTAATGCAATATTTGAAAGCGATGATCGCGATGAATGAACCTAGTCTAACCTTACTACTTTCTCGCACCCAAACGTCAATTTTGGAACATTTTCGAATAATTTTTTATGTTTTAAAAAACTTGATGTGTATGTTTATTATTCTGAAAGAATAAAGATGCGATAAATAATAATAAATTTTCAACTGCTATTTGTTTTGTGCAAATCATGCTAGGTTCAAAATTGAGGAGTGAAATGTAACCTGTTTTGTATTGTAAATACATTATATGACTACAACAAAAAAATATTGAAATCTAATAAATTGTATATAATGAAACAAGACATTTAATATAATACTGCTGACCTTAAATTCCAATGCAACATGTTTTATTAAACTTTGGTTAACCAGAACTAGTAGGTCATGGTACACCTTTACTTTACAAAATACAACAAATTGAGAAGACATTTCATTTAGTTTTAATATTTCAATAATTAAATTTAAATTTAGCTTGCATTGCATATGCTATAATATTATGGTAGTATTAAAATTTACCCTAAGGTTTTTAAACGTATACTTGTATAAATTAACCTGATAAATCAAATTTTTTCAGAGATTTTCCAGAACCTCTTTAGTATTTCGTTTAGGTATAATCAAATGTAACAAATTTTGTATTTAAGAACGCTTAATTACAGAGCTACAAAGTAATTCACTTATTTTGTATTAGTTTAGGTATTTGAATTTTCAGATATTGAAGTGAAATCGTGTAGAACATGATACGTGATATCAAATGTTCCTATGTCAAATATCTCTCTGAAGTTGCAGACAGAATGATTTCTGTTTTGATTAGGACGTGTCAAATTACCAATCCCATAGACACGTCGCCATGGATGTTCACATCTGGAAATATTTCCTGATAGGCCGAAGATGGTATCTCAGGAAAAGAAATGAATTATGTAGGAACTATTGATAGCTTAAAGAAAGGAAGGTGTTTTGATAACAACAGGAAAACAAACACATATGGTTAGGAAATATTTGAACCTACTGCGAATTTAAGAATTTTTGAGACCGAAGAGCTAAATATATAGAGGAAGAAAATTCACTATTATTACCTTATTACTAATTTTATTTTCGCTGAATTAACAGCTGCATTGAAATATTTGTCTCCATTATGGGAATAAGTTTATTATTTGCTAATAATGCAAAGTAGGTACCTCTGATCTGGTTATAGTTCGGTGCTCATATTCAGATTGAGCTCATTCGTGAAAACTAAATCCCACGCACTCAGCACTGAAGAGCCACATAAAACTTTTACCATAATTTTCCCATTTCATCGTCAAGTTGACAACGCGTACAGCTTGAGGCGCGAAGCAGCACTTTTGAAAACGGATGAAATGTTCTATGAGGAATGTGACAAACTTTTTGCACAAACACAAGAAAGATATGCCCATGCATATTTCCATAATTTATAAGAGGAAAGCATTCGCCCAGCCATGCCGCAGAGAAAGAAAATGCCTGGCGGCCTTTTATTTTATTCCTACACTCAGTTTATGAATGCATCTTTTATGCGGACTGAATTCAATTGCTCCTCTTGCGGGGCTGATTTCCACAAAATTATCAGCAAGCAAATTCTGCAGTCTGGGGCTTGGTCCACCTCTGCAGCCTCCGGAGAAAGGTGCTGAGCATCAAGGGCTATGTGCCCGCCGGAAGATGAATCGGCCTCATGGGCTGCGGATATTTATAAAAATGAGCTCTTGCCCTAATTTAGTTACTGTAGCGTTTCATATTTACATTTCGACCATATTTTACGCCAGTAGAGCACTTAGGCAGAACACTTGACTGCAGGATGAAGGATTTCCCAGGTGAATCGAAAACTGAATGGACGATGAATCTCAGAAGGGCACTGTTTTTCAGCACATTGCTCCTCGGGGAAACGGTCTATTGCAAGTATTTACGTTCAAATTCTAATGAAATTAGGTCGACAAAATTGAAATGTTGCTACAATGATGGATCGCCGTTTTATTAAATTAAACTAAATTATTATGAACGTTCTAAAAGTTTAAGTACCTTTTACCCGAAATCTACTTTCACAAATTATAAATCTTTTTGAAATAAATTTACAGAAACTTTATGAAGAATTTCGAATCACTGTATGCACACTTTTTAATAGACATAATTCAAAACGAGTGTGTGGTATGTTCAACATTTTTATTTATTACGGAATTCAATCTTCATTTTTTTAATGGTTATACTAATAAAAGAACGTATTTCGTAGATTCTTTCAAAAATTATTTATTTATGTTCTTTATCTAATATTATGTAAACCGCTTCTTAAAAAAAAAGTTTTTTAATTACTTATACACATTACATCTTATAAACATGTTTGTAGGATCACTTAAAATTAAATTTGCAATCAATCTATCATGCTATATTTATTTTACAATCAGAAAATCATCTTTTTACTACAAAATAATAACATAAATAATGCAATAAATTTAAAACAAATAAAACCCGAGCAAAAAACTAAGACGGAAAAAAAAATTTTAGACCAAATCCAACCAGAAATCAAACGTAAATTATTATCTGCACTGAAAACTGATGCAGAATAAATTATAATCATATTAGATACATCGAGAAAGTTAAGACAAAAATCAGACGGAAAGAAACTGACAACAGACGGACTTTTTCATCTTTTGAACAATTTATTAGGTACAGAACGTTTTGTAGATATTGCACTTAGCAAGAAACTGCAAAGCGACTGAAATTTTTCAAATATTGCACTTAACATAATAAACTGAGAATAGACGGAAATTTTTCAAATATTGCACTTAACAAGAAACTGAAAGCAGATGGACATTTTTCAAGTAGATATTGCACCTACCAAGAAACTGCGATGAGATGGAAATCAGTCGGAGATTCTTCAAATATTCAACAAAGAATTTTTTTCGCTGTAACATTTAGAAATATTTCAATTATTGGACCTAGAATATTTTCTACTTCTAGATTTACCAGTTTTTTCTTTACGCCATAATATTGAAATATTTTCCGTTTTAAGCTTTATTTATATTTTTCACGTCGCAGCCCGTAAACACAATTTAAGTAAGTGTGCTACACTTAAATTTCCGAACAAATGTGACTTAGGTATCTTTAAAAGGCACATTAAATTATTTATTATTGTAGTGTAATTGGATGTAAAAGTTCAAATCACATTTTCATTAAAATTGTTCGAATTAAATTTTAGATTTTCTTCTATTCGAATCAGTATTGAATTTATCGTTAAGCTAAAGGATTCCTCAAAGATCTTAGAAGTATGACTGAGGAAGATAAAAGAGCATAGACATTTTACCACAGAATTTTAAACTTAATTATACTTGTAAAAACAATTTTATTACTGTTTAATATTTAGGTATACTTTAATTTTTGAAGTAGATTAATAATAACTGTCCTTTATTTTCGTTGTACTTGCAAATTACGACAACACCCTGTGCCAATTTCTTATTGTGTATTGAATTTAATATCCATGAATGCACCGCACCGCACATTTTATTTGTGGAAAGATATCCTGTTAGTAATTATTTACTTCCGCTTCTTTAAGAAGTTGTAAGTTTTTATAGTGTTGCAATTTGTGGCTAGAATTTAAATATTTTTGTAAAAGCCTAATTTAATCGTTGGTTCTTTAAATAATTCTTTGAAATAATTTAAGAAAAAATACACAATTTAGCAGGAAAACCACATGTGGTTGTTCGACTGTTGGGATTTGTGAAATCCTCTGAAATCAGGAACGGAAGGTGCAAATTATACACAAACCCAAGAATCTCGCGGAATATTGCTCGAAAGGCGCAAACTGAATGCAACTTAATTAGAGACACTTCAGCTGCGGTTAAATTCAAGATTGAGGCAGTTTGGTTCACCAGAAAGCACGCCAATCTCGTCAGAAGTGGCAACCGGCAATCCGAGCGCCTTAATCAATTTCCTGCTTCCGCTGCTCCAAGAAATTCAAATCTGAGCCTTTATCTTGCGGGTGGCTCTCGCATTTGTAACTTCCGCAAAGAAAAGCAACACCGTCAAGAAATTTAATCTCGACAGAGCTCCTCTTCACTTTCTCGAGGGCGCCTAAGAATTACAAATGAAGTCAAGAGGATCTCAGGGGATGATGCGCCGGATGGAGTTGGAGACACATAGGCCACATTTTGTGTTTGGCAGGGTTTCTTCAAAATGTGAATAAATGAAAAGTTTCCAAGAGCACTTCTCGCTGCAGTGGTGGCTCTCCTCAAACTCCCCAAGTGCTGCGTACGTGCTAACGTCACTGTGGACTCAGATAACAAATGGTCCAGGGGCCAGCAGCATCCCTTTGAAGTGGACCAGGCGGAACAATGACGTAGGTGCCGATTGTGTGGCCACAGCTTCCGGCTGCTCGGTGGCATCTTGGGCTCTTAATAAATCACCCGTAACCAAGGAGCCTATTGACATTCATACCACCACCCGGCGGCGATTATTGACGCTATGAGTTATCCTATTAAGTTCGCATGATTAATTTGCCCTGTAATTACCAGCACAAGTGCGGAATACAAATTAGGGGGATTGTGACCGGATGGAGCCTCTTCGCGTTAATTTCTCATTAACACCAAATTTAAGCGGATGCTTTTCCCATTAACGCTAAGTCGCCCAAGGAGATATTTAAATAAGTTACTTACGAAGCTTCTTCAGGCCGCTATTATTTTACATTTAATTCCAAAATGGCCTATAATTTTTTCTAATTTATGTAATTTACTTAAAACAATAACATCTTAAGGATAACTCTGAACTCTTATATATTTTACATATATTGTGAATTCATTACAATTAATATTAATTTGTTATCTAGATCACGAGTTTATTCGTAACTACAAATCTCGGCATATATTTCAAAATGAAAAACCATGAATAAAAAAATTTCGATTTTTTATGAATCCGCAATAAGGAAATTAATTATCAGTAATTTCTTTTTTTCTACGTTTTTCTATAAAAATTTCCTAATACTTATAATTTAAATTTTTAAATTTCAAACATTTTTTTAGTTTTACATATTACTTAATATTTAAGAGGACAGCCCACCTGTAACCTTCACAACCTGTTAAGTTGCTGTTTTAAAATGATAATTCAATTTTTGTTATATTCTGTTCGTGATACTAAAATTTTGGTTGATTCACTTTCACTGTGTTAATAAACTCAAATTTCTTCAAAAACAAACATTTTTATAACGAGTCATGTGTAGGTAGGTTGTCCCCTTAATTTTAGAAATGTAATTTTAATGATTTGATGGGAAAACTTATGCAAAACATCGACTACGAAAGTATTTGCGTATCTATACTAAACTAAACTATGTACGAATTACTACTTAATTGAGTTTTCGAGTAATTTTTCTCTCAAGTATCTCGAATAAGCACTCGAGTACTCAAAATTCCTTTAGTCAAATTCTGATCAAGGTAAAAGCCCTTCTTGAACTAAGAAATACTAAGAACGCTAAAATTTAAACTTTGGAAGACTCTTCAGATGCTACTTTCATCTGAATTTAGTATACGCCCCGATGAAGATTGCAACTTGAAAAATGTTCTTTGGAAATGAAATTTTTCATAAATTTGAAGAAGGACTCCCCTCTGGCTTATGTGAAAAAGCGATTGAAGTACACATTTCTTGGAAATCATAACAAAAGCGGAAGTGTCATGATTTACTCAGATCAGTAAATTTGGTCTCCCCCGCATGAAATTTCCGGGACAACAAACAACAAAACTCCATATAAAGGAAGTTCTTCCGGTTGCTTTTGTCTCCAGGAGTTTGGTTTTGCCCATGAGAGCGTTCTTAAAAATTTCAAAACAAATCTGCTCAAAGTTCGCTCGCACTTTCTCAAAAACTCCTCAACGAAGTCAGCTTAAGAAATTTTAAACTTGCTAAGTTCACAGGTGTGCTAATTCCCTGGGTGGAGATACGCTCTCCAGTTCAGATTCCGGGATCCGGGACTCCCGGATCCCCGGATTCCCGGACCCCGAGGAGCTCTAGTTACAGGACTTGTTGCCCCAATCGATGGATGATTACATGCTATCAAAAAACTTTTGCTTTTCGCCCTTTTGCGCGCCGCCCCTCGATCTCCCCCGGGTCACGAGATGAATGCAAGTGCCAAAGGAAACGGGAGCCGGATAAATGGCGAGTCACCCGCCGGGGGTGGGGCAAATGATTGGTCCGTTAAATATTAACTGAACCGTGGAAAACGCTTTTCCGAAATTGATATCATGGCCAGATAGCTGTTTGCCTGCGCCTATCCCGTTTCCTGCGTATTCAGTAACTTTGTGCCGCCTGTTTGTTGGCTCGATTTCTCCGATTGGTGTTCCGTGCCCGGCAACGGCCCCCAAGTATCGGATCACCTCATTACCCGGAAAACGAGCCACCGTAATATTTGGCGATTTGTTTCGATTTTTGGAATTCTTCAATTCCACTTAACGACTTCCATAAATTACCACTTAATGCCTCCGCTTTTGCTCCTTAATTAAGGATCCCAATGACAGGGGATAAGTTAGTTACTCTTGATTGGACGGGGATTGGGGCCGAGCGGTGTTGTGTTAATTATTTCTATTAAACGGTGTCCTACAGGAAGTGTCAAAAAGGCGAAAATGTAGATATAATTTCCAGATACAATAAGCAATTTCAAATTTCATCAACTTTTGAAAAGTAAGCTACTTTCGAACTTCCTTTCCCTTCAGGAGAAGAAATAAAGTGGGGAGAGATAACTTTTCTATGAATGAATATAACTTAAAATTTTTTTATTTTATTGCATATTTTGCATGTTAATCTTGTGACTTTTATAAATATACATAGAAGTATGAGAAAAGTTCTTTGCGAAATTAAATTTCATTCAAGGTTCACTTTGCAAACTAAGTGTAAAATTTGGACAATTAGACTGTAGTCAAGAGAAATTAAAGTTTTAATGTACTTCAAAAAAAAAGAGCAGGTTCTCATTCATCTCGTTATTTTTACGGATGTATGTACAACGATTTTCCTAAGATTATTGGGCCGATTTCAGTAATTGTTATTTTAATCGGTGCAGGATACTCTCGAATTGGTCTCTTCTAAATTTCATTGAGTTAAATATTTTCAATATTTTTTTTTTAAATCTTTTATTTAACTTTCATCTTTCTTCCATATACCTATAGCCGAAAAGAATGGTCATATCCATGCAGTTCGACGTACTTAGTATACGATATTTTCATTAAATATTAAGTAGGTACATATACATACATATGTAGGTAAAATTTTCAAATTCGTAAAGACAGTAAAAATGTGTTTTCTCCAGTGCACAAACGTGTCAATAAAATTGTACGTCTAGTGCCAACATAAACTCTGAACAGTTTGTTAGCTTCTGAGCAGAGTAGACGAAACGACCATCTTATCGGAATCCGAAGGGCTCGTAAAATCCTAAGTCTCGCAGAAAGAGGCTATTAGAGGGATGAACCAGAAATATTGCATGTTATGACAAAACACCTACTTGTAGCAAAGAAGGGCATTGTCATCGTCGTAATCGATCGGAAGAGCCCTAATTGAGTGCCACTTCGCAAACAAGAGTTCAATGGTCCAATGGTCGTGCAAAATTCCTAGAGTCAGCAGACTTATGGAAAAGGTATGCTAGGGCAAGGGTTTCTCTGTTGACATATAGATTTCTTTGTTTTGGGGAGGATTTAAAGCACTCCTTGTCTTATGTCGTCCAGTTTAGGGACAGTATACTTAATCCCTGAGTTCAGGGGGAGCGTATTCAAAAAGTTTCTCCATAATTACGTGAGTGCTAAACGAAATGAGCTTGGGTGGGCAATTTGAGCTTCATATAGTTTAAGTATCGTTCCCATTACTTCGCCCCAAACCCGTGGTCACTTTCATATGTGTAAACTTGTTTAGATATTTTGGTACTTTGGTATTTTGGACCGGGAGGTGCTTCGACCCTTGGAGATATGAATAATATGCAAACAAAGCTTTAGGGGTAATCGAGGGTGACTTAGGCGTCTGGTGGAATTCCATCAAAACGAAGGGTTGTTGCGATACCATGCGAAAATAAGGGACAAAGGAGTATGCAAATGAAACTGGTATCTATATCTGTTTCAGTTGACAATTAAATTTACTGTGAGTGCTCTCCGGGAAAGCAAATTAATTCCCAAATTGAAACACATTTAGGCAACGTATATGAGCCCTTTCAACCGAGTCCGAATCGAAATATCTTGAATTGCTTTCAGCTTTGCGTGTCAGCCGAAATATTTTGGTATATATAAAATGTGAAATTTCAGAGGAGTTATAGCGCCCGTTTCACCGAAAATTTCAAGTCGGAACAAACATTTTCCTTCTGAAAATATTCCGAGAGATAACTAAGTCAGGCCGTAGTTTAACCAAATTAGAGGAAAGGCAAAGTGGTACGAGGAAAATCATATTTTAATAAATTCTCCTCATAAGTTCATCCGCTGGTGTTCATCACACACGAAAAGCGCCTAATTTCGGGTGCCGGAAGTCACGGGGGCTTATAAAACATTCATAGACAGCCTCCCGGTTTCCAGAGAACCCAGGAGGAGTTCCAGGAGCGGCAGACGTTCACGGCCAAGTGTGCCGTATAAAACCTCAGATTATTCCCGGGGAGATATTCAAAAATTATTCAGTTTTGAGTACAATTTACGGGGATCTTCTCTGCTCTGTGCCCAAAATTTCCGACGGTGATGTACGTGTTTTCATACGCTCGACAGCAGACTTTAAGGTTCGTGCGGAATCCTGCAGACAAACATGATGAAATACAAATTTTTGGAGATTTTCACGCAGGGAAAATCTCCTGGCTGAGAAATTTGAGGAGATTATTTCTTTCTGGCTTTTTGGATCAAATGGATTTCGTGCTGTACATAACCGATTCATTTGTAAACTTCACCTCCATGGCTTTTCAATTAAAAATTTTTGATAGGGACTTGTAAACAACAATCAATTTGCATAAATTTTTATGTGATGATGATCCGATTATTTAAAAAAATATTATGTTTACACGTTTGTATTTGTCATATTCTTATCGAAATAATAATTGACATAATTTGAATTATGTAATCATTTCTCTCTTTATTCCTGATTTAATTCATTAGTAGGTTATACAATACTTTATGTGCTTAAATTTAAATCGAAAATTTTATGAAATTTGATATTAGAAGATTTTTGTATTCACTCATTTTTAAAACGTCTGATATGATAGTTAATAATTTAAGTATACTTATTTGTCAACTTTAGTCAAAATTTTATTTTTTATTGACCTCTTAACGAGGCTTTAAAATTTTTCTCCATAAACTAAACTAAAGAATTAACACATACATTATAGTGATAAAATAAGAAAGTACTATACATATTTATTTCACTCCCCTTTTTACATAGTATAAGACTAGACTAGAATAGTGAAACAAAGTGCAAAAATGATAAACATGTTAAATAATTGAATTGTGCATATGAAAAATGCAGTGCTTCCTAGAAATTTTATAACAAAAAAAATGTATACCTAAAGTGAAACAAAATCATATTATACCACCGGAGAAATTTCTTAAATTTACGAAGTTTTTAGAAAAATTGGAAGAGGAAGACTCTCGAGATCACTGCGGCTAATACTATAGAAAGATCAACATATGGAGTTTAAACATTAATTCATTTTGACTTTGTCCTTTTGTATAATCATGGCTAATAGAATGTATTTAAATTTATATTTCATTTACCCTTTGGAGGGGAATACTTTTAAATATTTGTGATGAAATCGATCGAACCAACTAATACTTTAATTTTTTTAATTTTTAAGGGTTTAAAAAAAGTATTACTAGATAAAAGTAACCAAATACCTTCAAATAAACAACCAGATGGCTTCAAAGAATCCGTTGACATATGTATGTATGCATATATCCTATACAAACAACTTAACAGTTTGTATAATATATCATAGAATTAAGCTGCTTTTTTAGTCTTTCTATAGCAAAAGATAAGCTATGCAAATTAATATTACTGATTTAAAAGTAATGTTGGGAAGCGATCAATGTTTGCTTCATCGGAGGAGCACCTTTTAATTAATGATGTGTATGTTATCCGCACTGACAATTATTTAGAATAATATTTCAATTATTGAACATGGGTTGGTAGTTCCAGGTGGAAATTCGATTAATAATTGCATTCTCTCATAACAGCTCAGACGTGTCATGAATTATTTATCGAATGGAGCACTTCATCACTTGATTGCACCCAAACGCGAATTTGAATCGCAATTAAAGCGCTCCTTGCGACTGCTCCTCGCCATGAATTTAATACTGTTTGAGTACTGGCAGCAAAGTTGACTGCCATGGCAATGGTAAAATGCTCGGTAGAATGCTTTCGGAACATGCCAACTACGCGGATTTGCATCTAAATTCGATATTTAGCATTCGGTCGCATGGAGCATATCTTATATTCATTAAATTGATTATGCCTCCTCATTAATTCACCGCCAACGCAACGCTTCGGCTGTGTGCGTAAACTCTTCAATTTATCAGTGATAACGTCGTGACAGTAACTAATTTAGCCTATTACTTGCACCACGTGAACTCGCAATAATTGTATGGCTTAAATAGTGCCCACCACTTGGCGTTTGGTTGGATTAATTACGACCCAACAGAATTACGCAATAACAAGGGCGGAGGTCCTTTTGAAATTTAATTCGTCATCATTTAGAACTAAAACTACTGCCTGTTCGCAATGTAAAGTAATCCCAGTGGGATAAAATAAGCCTCTTCCTGAAACTTTAAGGGATGATTACAAAAATGAGGACATTAGGTCCCTTGGGTGTCTGTAAAATACTGCCCCCAATGTTGGGCTCTTCCTATAATTACAACTGAGTGAGGCTGTCAACATATTTCAAAGTGACGAAATTTCGAAGTGCAAAAGGTGAGGGTTGTCTGAAATGCCCCTATATACACTAATAATGAAGACACTCTTGTGTGAATAAACTTTAATAAAACCTCAAGTAATATTCGTTTTTTATAATTATTTGCGTTGTCATACAATTAAGAACATAAATTTTTGTAGTTCAAAGTATAAAAATATTTTTCCAACATGGTACAATTAAACATATTTGTGAAAACCTACACATTTGTTCAACTTTAATCATACGTTAGCGTGCTCATTAAAACAGCAAAACGAAAACTAAAACATTTTATTAAAATTAATATCAATACATTTTTTGGACTCATATATAGTATGTATGTAGGTAAATACCTATATAAAAAATTCTTGTTTTTAACTTGAATTCTTCTCTTATCCAAATCTACCGAAATCGATTTATTCTAGCGAAATTTTTTAAATTCTAATGGATTGCACCTAATAATTATTAGAATATAGTAAAACTTAATTTTATCGCTCCTTTTTTCCAGATTGACAAAATTCTTTCTATTAAATATGTATTAACCTTCCCCACTATAAAAATCCAGGGTTCAGCTGACACAAGTAAAATCCTTTTAAATTTCTTCACATGATTTTAGATGCCAAAAGAGCAAAGTTTATCTAAATGTTACAAGTTCGGTCGTTTTAGTCGCTTCTCAGACTATATGGCGGTCTTTTCGAATAAAATAAATTTTAAATCTAAAATCCTCCCCCGAAATGGCTGTGAACTTTCGCTTAAGCATACGTTCAATTCTCTCGTTTTGGTCCAGTTGCAGTAAAAAATGTCAAATAAATTCAGAGAAAGCATTGAACCTTTCGGTTCTAATCCTCTTCAAATTCCTTGCCTTCGACTTGTATCAAATAAGATGTGCTTAGAAGTTGGAGCAGCTGCATCTGAGATGTAACGCCATAAGATATCCCCGTCTTCATAACATTTAATGGGATCGATTTCCCATGACATAGTGCTGAGCTTGGCCCAATGAGTCCCCGATCCCATACATTTTGAGACTACATATCTTCCAAGGAGCCCAGATAAACTGGCAATATGACCAACCGCAAGACGGTGCTGAAAAAAGTCAAGTAATGCAACAACTTGCAACACCCATTTCAGCAGTTAGTTTCAGCAAATTTATAACCTCCTTTTATTCTTGTCGAACGGAGCGAAAATGCTTTGCCAGGAGGATAATAGATGAATTCAGCATTTTCATACGCGTAATTGCATCATCGGAAGAGGGTCAAATTCAATTAATGTTGCTAATTAATTCTCTTGTTGCACACCCTCATTATGTTTTTTTTTTTTGCATTTAAGTTCACTTCCCCTGATGAAAGCAGGAATGCAGGCGAAGCCTTCTCTTTTAGTATTCATAGGAGTGGCAGTCGGGTTTTAAATGCATTTATTATTCAAAAAATTTCGTCATCCTTAAAAGGATGTGCAGCTTAAGAGCTAATTATGGTAATGAAGAGATTGATAATGGAAGTACGATGTCATTGAAATATTTTCTTTTTTTTCACCGGTATAATTACTATTAATTCATTTTTTAAGCTCCAAAAGAGCTGAACTCGCTCATAATTAAATTCCTTTCTGGAACGTTTGTGCGTTTTAATTACTTTAGGCGATGTGCACTTTGACGGCACTTATGTCATCATGCAGAAATTCTTGCTGTTTCCATTCTCTTCCTAAAATTATTAAAAAGAGTCCCGAAAGAATTTAATATTAAAGTGCAAATCTAGGTAATAATTTTGTTCTTCACAATTCAGAGATGGAAGACCCATTCTCTAAAATGACTTTACTTATACATTTCTGCAATTCTAGATTTTTATGAAGTAGATTTTTAAAACTTCATCCTTGATAGTCGTTGGAAATATATATACATACATACATATAATGCGTAATAAATTCAGCGCGATTTAAACTTTTCACTGCTTTTCAGTTATAATTTTTTTGAAATATTCACTGTAAAAGAAATTTACTGAGAAAGTTTTATTACATTAGGTATATAATGATAATATATTTACAAGGGCTGCCAATGAATTTAAAATAATCGGATCAAAATTCAATTTTCAACAAATACATGCTACTACTTGAGTATGTATATTGTCAAATAGAACATTTTGTTTAGGTCATTCATGACATTTTCCTCGTTCTAAATAAGGGTATATCGAATTTTTTCGAAAGTATTAAAAACTAAATAAAATTCTAAATAAAATTATAAATCAAGTTGCAGACCACAAAAATGATAAATACTTTTTATAAACTCATACTTACATATCTGAAGAAATTAATCTGATCAACTAATTAACAAGTTAACACATTTGATAAAGCCTTTGATTTTAAAAGAATAAATCAATGTCTGATAACATATCTTTTGACTTACTTTCTAAGCTGATTTCTTCACGCTATCAATCGGTCAATAAATCTTCTCTTGATACATATTTTTGCTTTTATCGATATTTGGATTAAGATAGCGAGCGTGTGCGAAACAAATAATTTTCAATAGTTCAACTTTAGCACATTTATGTGATATTTCTTAATTATGATCGTACAGATTTACAAAAAGTGATATGTGACCTTAGTATTTTTAATGAATTCTTTTTTTGATATCAAATATATATATATATGTATATATGGTGAAGTGATTGTTAAAAATTTTAAAGTTACGTAAAAAGATGGATGTTTTATGGCAAAGGTAAATTTTTCAGAAATAAATTTAACTATGTTTAGATACATTTTTAAAATCCATATTATTTTGACCTTTTTTTTGAAAAAATAGTTCTTATTTTCTCGAGATTAAATTACTCCCAAAGAACTGCGAAGTTTCTGAAGTTTCCGTGTGTTGTACAATATGTAGTTATATATTTATTTTCTGTGAAAATCAGAATTTCCAGAATATTTCGATTCAACATCGACATCATTCCCTGTAATTTAATAGAATGCAGCCGCAAACAGTGATTTTAATTGATGCTACAGGCTATGTTTGCCGTCAAATTTTGCATTACCAATTTAGTTACTAACGACATGTGCATATGTATTTCGAGCACATTTATTGAAATCCGAGTGAAAACTGCATCGTGTCAACTGTCGAACAAATATTCGATCGAATAAACTCTCATTAACTGCAATTGATGTTTGCTGGAGCCGGCTGGAAATAGAGATAAACACCAAATTTTAAAGATGATTATCCTACTACAAATGGTTTCATATAATTAATATCAATTCAGACCGAAAGTCGAGTTAAACTAACACATCTGTTGAAGCGTAACATTGTTTAAAATGAATTTAATTACTAATTTCGACATATATACATATATCATGCGAAAAATTCCCTTCTAAAGGGGCTTTAGAATGTTGGTATAATTATATTTTAATTTAGTTTGTAATTTTATATTTTAATATGCATATGTATATGTATATAGTAAGAATGCATTAAACATTAAAGCTGATGTTGAATTTTTTCCATATGAAGTGTGCCAAAATTCTAGCTTTTAAGTTCCCTTCATAATTTCTACAAACTTTTAAATATTAATTGCAAAGTTAGATATATACGATATAAACAAGTAGAAAACTATTTTTAGATGTTCCCAACATTTCACATTCCTTGAAGCCGTAGAGAATTTCCGCATTCCATTACCTCACGAAGTGAAGTGCATAATCTCGCCCTTCCTCCACAGGGCACACTGTTGCGCTGCATCACGCTGCATTACGCATTTTAGGAATCGCAATTCCCTCAGACAAAGTTAGAAGTATGCTAGATAAGCTCCTACCACGTTATTACATTTATGTTCCTAGTGAAACAAATCCTCTTAAATGCTAAATTTTCATACAGAAACTCCAACTTAGCTCTGAAATTACTCATGCATTTCATGTACTTAAAGGTTTTCACTTTCACAGCTTTTTATCATGAAATTTTATTTATATCCGTAAGTAAATATATAATCTTAATAATCTTAAACATTATTGAAATTTTTAAATACTCTATATTTTATAATTATCTAATAATTGTAGTTTGTTAACAATTTCACATAAGAATCGAAAAGGAATCAGTTGTCGACCTACGTATAGGTAGATATATTTTAAACGAATTTTTACTTAATCGTAAAACTTTCGAAAAAAACGAGATAAATTATTTTTATTTACTCGTGAAAACTAAATCATAAATAAAATACAAATGAAAATCTATGTAACTAAAAATTCAGTTTTCGCGAGTTGGTAGGTAAGTACCTAGTACTTGAGAATTAGGTACACACGCTTTTCTTGAAAGCTCCGTGTAAAACGATTCATTTAGGTATTATAAGTTGAACAGCTGATTCTTTTTTTCATTTTTGCGAATTTATTAATTTCGTTTTTCTGAAATACACATATATGTATATGTATGTATCTTTATAATGCAAAGGAAACCTGTTGACTTATGTATGTATGTACCTACACTTAAAATAATAAGTTCTTGCCCCTGCGTGCGTCCTTATTAAGAGCAACAAATTATGACAAATTCAATATTTTAAAAAATTTCGCTGAGGTAACATTTATTAAAAAACGATTTTTAAATTAAATAACTTAACTAGAAATTAAAATGTTGGAAATCAAATCAAGTTTTCTCTTTTTTTAACTGAAAACATAATGCCTGCTAAAAGGTGCGGGATTCTTGACATAATTAAAAATGATCAATGATATTCACACTATTCACAGTCATCTTTAAGATGAAGAATTTATTAACGAGTACCAGAGAATTTTTGGGGAATATTGACCCAATTTAAACATGTTTTCTCAAAGCTGTCATATAAGCAATTACCGAAATTAATTTGCTGAATTTCGAACATTAAAGAAGGATTTATGAACTTCTGCTTAAGCTCTAAACGGCTTAGCTTAGACCGATGATTCAGCGTCTTCTTTCTTTCTGCTCCGAGCGGACGGACGTGGCCTTTGCGCCTTGTTATCTTTCATTGCTAATGATTAAAACGAGTTCGCGAGACCCGCGGCATGTGGCTAATAAAATAATGACCACGGGTCGCGTCGATACCGTTCCCCGGGTGAACTTTGACCTTCGCGCGGGTGGCACACAGCTCGTCCGCGAGTGCACCAAATGCAATTAAATCGTTAGCCCACCCGCCCGGAACACGACGGGAAGACCCAACGCCCCCGCGTTCAATATTTATTACATTAATATGTAATCCGCAAATTTGCTGGCACCTGGAAAAAAAGAAAAGAGAAAAATCGTCCAAGGCGATTCGTATTGTCTGCAAAGTTAAATCGGGGCGCAGTCGACGCGAATTTCTTGTTGGCGTGGCCGCGGCTCCTTGGCCTCTTCTTGGTCAGCGGCTGATAGAAAAGTTGTCGATGTTTCTTCGACAAAATCTTCGCCCGCCGATCGGACGGACGACGGACGGAGGAGCGTCGTCCAGCTGTTTGCTATAATTTCGTTCGTTTCGGCACATTCGTCGAATTATCGAACTGACGTCACTGTAACGAACCTGGGGAAAATCGTCATTGAATTTGCGCCACGGAAAATCCATTTTCTCAAAATTATCTCCACTCGAATTGAGCACAGCATCCGCGCTCTCCCTAGCCGCGATAGAAGATCGACTACCTTTCTATCTATCGAAGACTAGAATAGATCGCGGTGCTGGAAGCGTTTTTGATGAGGTTTTCTTGTGCCTCAAAATAAATCAACCGGCAACAATCGCGACGCGTCCGCCTGCTTTTTGGCGGCCGCGGTATTGTTCGACGTCCCAAAAGACGTTCATCCGTCCAAGGAAGATATCCGAAAATTTCCCAAGACGCTCCCGCCGACTGACCAAATTCGCGGTTTAAGTGCTAAGGTGAAAAGCGGCGGCCTTTTTCGCGGTTCGCTGTTTACCCAGTTGTTCAGTTTTTGCCCTAAATAAATCTCAAGTGAAGCGGTGAAGTGTTTCTCAATTACATAAGACACCTCCAAATCCATCTTTAGATGCACACGCACGTGCTGCTCGAATTTATCTGAAAAATTCAACTGGCCCAGACGAGCATCATCCATGCCGAAAATGTGAGTATTTAATTGAGCTGCTCGTTGTCCCAGTCTCGTTTCTAAATGCTTTGTTGTGATTTTGCATTTCAATAACCTTTGCTTTTAGTCTGTCTGGTCGACTCGAATACGCGACGAGTGTTTACCGGGAAGGAACCATAAAATCGGTCGAAATCTCCCCCTCAAAAACGCGCTCTATCTGTGGCTAAAATTAGATTTAATGCTAGTTTAAGTGCTCAAATGTGACTCTGCCAATTACTTTCTAGAACACGCATAATCCACTACTACTTTAATATGCATTGAGGGCCGTCTCGCGGCAGCGGATATTAAACTCTTGTTTTTCAAAATTCCAATTAGTGTCAAGTGAAAAATTCAAAATATCGCGAGGCCATCAATCGCAGAAGATGAAAAGTTCGCAAAGTCCTTGTTAAAGGGATTTAGTGCTAGTTTAAAAAAAATATCTAGGTAAACGTAAATACCTTCTTGTTTATTACAAAAAACTACATCTATATTTTTTTTCATATTATAACATCCATGAAAGCTATAATTAGTCCTTTCGTCTAAGAAAATAGCTTCAAAAGTACTATATGTACGTACATATGTAATGTATGAAATTAGACAAAACACGGAATCTCAAAAAACCTTTGTGTATGTCTTTTATGTAAATTATAGTCAGACGAATCTTTAGTTAACATTAGCAAACGACGTTAAAAAATTTATTTTTTAAACATTTTTTCTGGAAACATTAAACATTAAAGCTCTTCTAAAATCAAAAAGCACTTTTTTTCTAATTGGTATAAAGGATAAATTAATAATTCCAACCAAGGTTTAATGAAAAAAAAAATGTTAAATGGGTTGAACACAACACACAAAACATGTTATTTATTAATCGATAGTTTCAAATCTTGAAGAAATATTTATTCTCTCATTTTTTCATAACATTTTTACAGCAAACTCTTTTCGTACCTTAAAAGTTAAGAGTTTTTAAGGAGTTTGAGTTACCATACGGCAAAATGAATGCAATTAAAGAAGTCATCGAACTCTAATAAAAGTAATTCTGATGTTGTTGAATAAATAATTCATCATAATACGAATAATGAATTTGTTTTTTGTATTTAAATCTTAATAACTTCTTTTCCTAAAATGACATCTTCTCTACTCCCACATTTTTCTCCAGATAAATACGTAACGAATTTTGTATTTATCTACGTAGGTGAAATTCCCAAATGATTATTTTTTCCCGACAGCTTAAACTCCTTACAAGAAATGCATTTGACAACTTCGTGAATCAATTTATACTGATTTGAATATTTTGTAGGTAAACTTGTGCATTTTCAAATTTCCGGCTTACTCAAATGTGTTTGAAGCCAGAACGACAACAAAGCGTTTCCGATAAAATTAACTTGTCGAAAAATTGATGGCTTGACATACCCCTTTATTGCCAATTTCAGTGAAATCGAGCCAAGCCACCCCCGTCGTGGTGCTCCAGGGGCTGCGGGTCGATTCAAATTTTACATAACCTCCAACTTGAAAGCCCCATAAAAGTGAAATTAAGCGCCAGAAAGGAATAATTTATTTTTTTGGCTGCTGTTGTTGCTCACCTAAATAAATTGGAGTTGGCTGCAGTATATACACGAAATTTACGAGGCACCGCGGCATCATGAATATCGCTTAATTGAGATTCCGTTCAGGTGCGGTGACAAATCAATTTTCTAAAAGTGGGTGTATTAGCGCCTTGGCAATGTTATAAAAATGTTATTGGCCCAGCGACAAATCCCTTAAAAAGGAACCTTATAAAAATAATAAGAGGGCGGACTAAGTGAATAGAGCCGGGCATGACTTGTGAACAAAATTTACTTGTTCGTCTCCCCGGGCGTAACCGGGTCGCACCTGCGAACCCATTTAACTTTACCCAGAAAACAAATCTTGCATGAGTTGCTGCATTATCTCAGGGCTCCCGAGGTATTTATGAACTTTGTAAAATTGAACCAATGAAAGCCTACGCACATTATCCTGGGAATCGATTTTGCACGTAGCCCGCGAAAATCTACACGTTTTCCATGCTACACGCGGTAATGCCTCGACTCGGATGCAAATTAATTTATATCATCTTTCCGTTCCGCGTTCCGCTGCTCTGGATGGGGCTTGGAAAAATTATGTTTTACCCCTAACTTTGTTTTAAGACTTCATGATACCTGTAGAAGGACTAATGCGTTTCGTTGAGGCAGCCATGTCGTGCAAACTCAAAAAACGAAGGTATGAAGGCTAAAGAGGGCTATTCACCTGCAGATCGGGAGTTGATAGGGATGGAAGCCAGAAGCACCCTTCAAATATATGTTCACTTAAAAATATGTGAGCAAACTGAAAAGGAATGTAGGTAAGCTGTATGCAAATATAAGAAGACACGGCAGATTCTATCCCGAGAACGTCTCCTGAAAGGACGAGAACCCAAAAGAACAAAGTAATGAAAAATGTTAAATTCTTTCAACATGTGATAAGCCGTCTGCTGTCGAGCTGAGGTAGGGCGGAAGTGGTTTTTACATATTTAAGATTTGTCAACGGTTTGCTAAGCTTGTTCAACATTCCTCCATCCAAAAACCGACCACCACTCGGTCTGTCTGTCTGTCTGTCTCAAGAAAGGTGGAGAGTGCTCACTTTCGTTACAACCTGGCGGCGGCGGCAGCAGACACTTATTGCAAAACTTGTTCACGGTGACACAGAAGCATCACCTAAAGAAGGAGCTTAAAAAAGGATGCGATTCTCCCCTTCCCGTGGGAGTTGCTACCAAATCCCGGTGAGGGCAGCAAAGAAAAAAGGGAGGGCTTCTCTAAACGTGTCACTGATGTGTGGGAGACCTCAGCCGTGCTCCGGGAGTCTTAAGTGCTATCTTTTTGATACCAGGATATTGTTATGTGAACAGGGAAATGCCAAGATAGTACTTATCGCCATAATGCCTGCTTTATCCAGTCATTTTTTATATCCGCCGCAGGACCGATTCGGTGAGCTCTTCGTGATTTATTCATTGGGATATTAGTCATGAATTTTATGGGACAATTTTATATCACTTTTTGGCTCGATTTGACTTTGCAATATTGAATACCTAAACTTATTATATTATTCAACATATTGTGCTTGAGGGTTGGGTTGCACACTGATGTTATATTACATCAAATAATCAAAATCCCTCTCTTTTCTTACCCTCTTGCATATTTTACTTATACAACTTTCGACTTAAACTGCCTGGCCTTTCTTTCGATAGGGTTCAAAACCCTGAGATAACCAAACACTCATACTCTCATAGACATACCGGACTCAACTAGTTTTCTGAATTCGAAATGTTTTCGCAAACATCTGCCAAGATTGAAAATGCTAATTATTACCACTCTCCAACATATTTTTTAATTTAAATGTTGTATAACATTATATAATTTTTAAATCGTAATCGAATTATTCACAGAGACACTCATTTAATTAGATAATACCCTCTACATAGTAGCACTAAGCATACAATGTTGTATGTTGTATGCTTAGTGATAGTAGTTATCAAACAACATTTGTATGTAGTATTTTTATACTAGATTTATAAAAGAGTGCATTGTAAAACTAACATTGTTCGTTTTAGGACTCCGCAGCCAACTAGAAAAGTTAAATTAATTTCCAAACAATCGATACAAATTTGTGAAAAATATTCCTGAATGCAGCCTTTTGTTAGTATTTTTACTGTTCAAAAATATATATTCAATATATGTATATAAAAACCATATAATAAATAATTGTTATGGTTTTTAGTTAGCCAATAAGAACTATTTCTTTCATTTTAAAATAAAGTACAATTAGTCACAAGTAAAATACTTACACAGATCCAAATATATACCCCGCCAATTTTAGAAACAAATAAATTTACTCATGCAATCAGCATATTTCCAATTGCATTCTATTTACAATAGTAATTAAATTGTAAACAAATTTGTGGCAAAGCAATCAAAAAATGCTGTAAAAGGAGAACTGAAAGGATGTCTGGAAACCGCGTAATTTCACTGCAGCATAGAAAGTTTATTTTTACTACAACGGGGCGCTCAGTCTCCAGATTTCCTGTAGAACATTCGGCTTTCTTTCCATAGAAACAAAGCTTTTTCACACTCCTTTGAATGATCAAGCCAGACTTCTGCGAAAAAAAGAAATATATATATTTGATCAGGCACATCAAAGTGGGATTTCATTTACCTGCGGGAGGTTTATTGCCCAATTCAATCTGCACCTTCCGCACTTTCTGTGAAATATGTGCGGCAATGTTCCCCTGGTTTAAATGGTAAACAAAAATTTGTTCTACACCAGCGATGATGTCAGATCACCAGGCTCATCGATGAGCTCAGTAAACGCTGTCAATTTTCATTCTGGGCAATTTTCATTTTTCAAAAGGCACAACGAATTTTGAAAATTTGATTGAGCCCGTCTACAGATATAGCGTAAATATTTACTCAAAATCCATTAATGAAGCTTTAATTTCTCCGCTCATGGGAATCTAAATAATTTTTGGGAAAATCATTATGAAGATTCGATTCGTAGTAAGCACCCTGTGATATTCGTGCAATTGTAAACCCGATAAAATACTTAAAATATTATCTCGATACGAAGGTGGGAATTCCACTCGAATAATTTAGGGACTACCTGCTGACGAAATGATTTTTGGTATACACAAACTCGCATCAGTATACAAGATATTTTAGTCCATCGTTCATGTGGGAGTTGATTATTTTTACCACACTTTTATATATGCATAAATATTTACTTACATTACAATGTAACTCAAATAACCAGCAAACTCATCTTTAAAAAAATTGCACATGTTTATTACAATCCAGAGTTAGAATAATTCGCATAGAATAAGAAGTCCAAAAGTAAAATAATTTGTCACACTCAGTTTTTCTTACGCTTTAATTAAATAAAGCTTGTTAGAATCCATTCAATTAAACAATAAACAGCTCAACAAAAACTAAGGCGCCTGTTTCTATTATTTCCCTCATTGAGATGATAAAATAAATTAAATTGGATAAATGATCATCTCCAAAGCAGCTCCTTTCGGCATTAACACACAGCTGCATTTGATTTCTGACAGAAATTATGAAGACTTTCGTCCTTCAGAATTTCTCTTGTTTTCCCCTTTTGTTCGGCTTGATGAAAAATAGAACCATGAACACTTTGGGCCAAACGTGAAATCTTAGCGGATAAATTCAAGTCAAGATAAGTGGAATGTTTGTTAGTAAGCAAGATTACAGATACCAAAGTATAGAAACTTTACATAAATTCTGAATATATTATGTAGGTACACTTTAATGGAAATAAAACGCTGATAGAACTTTATTGGTAAAAGTAGGAAATTCAGTATTCCCGTAGATATTAAAATCTCTTCCAACTGTTCAATTTAATAGTGTTGTAAAAGTTTACATTCTCCAGAATAAGCTTATATTTAAATAAATTATTATTAAATGTGACATTTCCAAACAACGATTTTGAATATGAAACTTTCATTTGATGAATATGCTAAAGAAGTTTGAAAACTTTAATAAAAATGGGAGACTTCAAACTGACATAAGATCATAATAATTTACATTTAAAAACTTATAGTAGAAGAATTTAAAAAAGTTATAAAATGTTCACTAATGATACGCGAGTATTGATAATTTAATAATAAATTTATCTTATAGTTAATGCGGTTTTATGCAATTTTCATAGTCAGTGCGTGAATCTGCGTGTTTAGGGGATTTGTTTCGAAATTTGTTGCATATAGGACATTTAATTTTCATAAAGCAGAAAAATTATAAATTTTGATGAGTTTCTTAAACCCGACCCATTTTGAAATATTAATCTGTTTGTTTTTTCTCTTTTTTCTCTATTTTCGTTTTTGACTCTAAGTTTATTATCGTCTTATTGTAATTTTCTTCGTGACATAGAAAAAAAGTGTATAAACAGTGAAGGTAAGATTTCAATCTTCTTACCTTACCTAATGGCCAAGCCTAAGAAACGAATTTATCAAACTCTGATATTGTTGATTCCACACATATTTTTACTAAACCGAAAGGTAAATATTTATTTAAATAGATCAAATAGAAAAGTTTGTTTTGTCTTCTCTTATCCCTATCCCGAAACTTTTTAGTGGGTATCATTTCCAATTTTTTTACGAAAATTAATTTTTACTACAAACCCATTTTTCTTTTGAAGGAAATAAAGTCTTTATCTCCACAATAAAAAAAGGTTACATAACATCCACAACCAGACCACAAAAAAAGGCTTTATTTTATAAATTTTTAATTTACTGAAGTGAACCCGTCTTTACAATATCGTTAAAAACTCGCCGGAAGAAAAACCCAACCGGGTGTGAAAATTACAGAATTGGAAACTTTCTCAAATTTTCCCCTATTAAATATGAAACTTTTCCAGTCGGCTCATTATTTTGATCATAAAGTGTGGCGTGAATTTTGTGTGTTTAACGAAAGGACAGAACACAAGGACTACTTTCCTACTAGGAAACGTTGTTAGCGTAGCGTTCGACCCTTTTACGATGGCAAAATTTAAGTTTAATGTAAAGTTTAACAGAACGTCCGCACTCGCAAAGTTTGGGACTAATAAAGGCGCCCTCGATGCAATATTTTTGCTAAAAACGTCCGCGTTCCATTTGTTTCCCATTTAACTAAGCAAAACTTGTAAGAGCTCCTAAGGAGACTTTAATAACAAAATTCCAGTTGTTTTGTTTGGTATAAGCTCTTTCTATGCACCGTCCCTGGAACCGGGTTTATTTAACGACGGGTAAAATAGAGCGCTTGGTTGGAACCGCGGGACAAACTAAATTTTGTCCAAGGAGATAGCCCTTAATTGCATTCCTGAATTTTTGCTGAAGCAGACTTAACAAGTCTGGAGCTGTGCAAAATTCATGTGCTCATGTTTAGGTTAGCTCGTGGTGACGTGGCTTTGGATGGTTGCCACGACGTATTTATTTACTCAGAAGTCATACCGAAAATAAACACTTAGTCCGGATAGCAAGGCGTCCAAGACATATGTACGCATCTAATTTTAGAACCACCCTGTGTACGTACACGTGCTTTCCCCCATTGTGTTTAAATAGCGCGAATATTCGCGCAATTTGCTTTCGTTATTAACCGGCATGAAAGTCAGTGTTTACCTTTTGCCTCAAGTTCAGGTGTTTGATTAAGTTGCCTTTATTTTCCCAGATGACAAGCTCTCGTGGTAGCCACTATTACCGACGGGTAAATATTCCGATTATCGTCGAGGAGTACGACAAGGAGCAGGCGGCAGCAGCAGCTGAGGAAAAGAGTTACGAAAGCGATGACGTCGATCTCCGCGTTGATTACTATGACGACGCCGATGACGGCTATTATGATTATGAAGAGCCGGGTGGAGATCAATACGACCAATCCACTTCGACGCATTTATACGATCAAGATGAGGAGGAGGAAAGGTCGGCGCTGGCTAATTTTAGTTTAACTAAAAAATTTTATCGCTGTTTCGACTTATGACTAATTTTAGCTGCAAGTTACCCAAACCCCAAACCACACTAATTCGACAAATGTTTTTGTGCTGACTCTCAGCAGATTCCGCAGGCTGATGTCTTACATGGAGGCGAAAGCATGTTTTTTTATAGCTTAAAATATGTTTGTTAACATTTCGGGCCTGTCATATAATTGCAAAAATTAATTTATTTTTAACGACCTGCTTTAAAACAATTAATGGTCTCAAGACGCCCATTTGGTAATGAAATTTTCATTTAAACTTTTAACAAGTGGATTGCTCTATAGTTTTCAACAAAATCATTAAAGAGCAATTATAAGATTGCAACTGTGTTCTTATTAAATTTGCAATTTATTCTAGCTGAGTATTCAAAACTAAAGCTAATAAAAGAAAAGCCACCTGCTAGACTACATCTTAATCGACGTCATACTTCAAGGTTCATTGCTCTATGAAACTAACAAATTTTATTGCATGTTTATTTATAAAATCTTTCTAAGCACCATAAAAAAAGGAATTTATTATTTGTCATGTTGATATTTGTTCAGCATTTCAGTGAGAAAATCAGATGATATATGTATTTGTATTGACACTTTTTCATTATACTTTGTAAATATAAAAATGTATGTCTTTATAACAAAATATGGAATACATATTTCTCTACATAATTTTCGTGGATTTAAATATTGATCACGTTTTTGATTCATTCATTTATTGATAGCTTAAAAATTTTAAAATTTATTGACCATCAGTTTATTCTAATAATAATTTTCTAATTTCAACATTAACAAAATATTTTCATATATTGAAATATTGTAAGAAGCATAAGTTAATCAATTTAACTCAAAGCCAAAAGTTGGAAAAGAACTTAAATATGTATGTATGTATGTAAAAAAGGTAATTTACAAAAACTATTCTTTTTTATGAAGTTCTAAAATTTGAATAAAGCTCACAAATTCAAATTCGTCGATCCTCCTTGATATTTTCTTTTATGCTTGCAAATATGTCATCTATGTACATTCGTGATATTTTCAAATTTAATATGCCTACCTCCGATCAAAATATTTACGTGTAACTTCTTAAATTAATTTATTATGGTTATATAAAATTCATAAAAAAAAAGTATAAATTGGAAAAAAATTTCTACATCAAGTTTTAAACCAATTTGTTGTTTTTCTCAATCAACAAAAAAGGTAAAAATATTACGGGCCCAAAAAAATGTGATTACGAAGGTGCGCCTAAAATGGATTTCTTGCCTCTAGTAACTTTACATCGTCCCGGCCAGTTTTCTTTTTTAAAAGTCCTTTTTTTTAATAAATTAAAGTTTACAATTTACCACCTGAATACCACAAAGAAGCTTCACACTTATTGAAGTCAATTTCTTAAAAGTGTCATTTCATCAAAACATGCTTTCACCGGTGGGTCCCCAGGAGGACGAAGTGGTTCTGCACAAGTTGAATGCCGGTACAACCCGAAATTTATTGGATTACAGAGGCTACATGCTCCCACAGGATGGCGATTGCTAAAAAGTTGTGGCCATGGCCTTAGTAATACATGAGTCACCAATTCGGCTGAAATAACTGCCCTTCTCTTCTCCGAAAATTGGTCCATGAAATAATTCGTTAACGCTCAGGGGATACAAATTGAACAAATTACCCGAGGGAAATTCACATCAATTGCACCATCTTGTATATCGCCTCAATTTGGGAGAACATTTTCCTGCTTTTTCGAAGAGGAGCACTCGAGTAGCTTTCAGTTGATTG
The DNA here is from genome assembly GCA_933228815.1 of Machimus atricapillus. Classification (NCBI taxonomy): domain Eukaryota; kingdom Metazoa; phylum Arthropoda; class Insecta; order Diptera; family Asilidae; genus Machimus; species Machimus atricapillus. Next base: position 42,008,782 of record OW121786.1, on the reverse strand, counting down.
TCTCAGACATTAGTAAGTATCTCCGAAAATTGGTTAAGTTAATGTCATCATATACATAGTTACAATCTACAAATTTATCTTCCTCCTTCTTTCTAAAAATAATGCAGAATTTTGAAAAAATATCACTTTCTATTTTTAATAGTTTTATATTGCACCCAGTCCTTAAGCTACTAAAGATATAAAGATAAAATCATTCTCCATCTATATAAAAAGGTCACATGAATATAAAGCGTAATACAAATTTTTAAGAAGACTTTTTCAAATATATTTTCATAAGGCATGTTACTGATTGACTTGATGAAATTTTGTTGTCAAAAATATTATCATAAAATACAGGAACACCAGAAAATGGTATGACTTGTTTTACTATTTTTTGTCTGGGTACCTAAGTACCTACTTCAAATATTTGAATCAAATAGATGATTCTTTTTGCCGCCATTTAAATAAAGATATTTATTCTCAAATGTAAAGTATATTTTTTGATTGGCTTTTTGCTTAAAAATGAAAAGTAAACATAATTAAAAAATGTTATTGATTACAATTTTTCATAAGTTCTATTCTCATTTGGCCTCCTTTTTTTAGAATTTATGTAAATATTGTTTGTCGCCCTCAAATTGCATACTATACTATATTATTATTTAACTTTGAAAAGATATGAGAGGATGATCTGTAAAATATTCGGAAATTATGTACCTACATATGTATGATGTGATATCGATGTATTTATATAGAAAACAAACATTATAATATATGTATTTCTATTTTATTTTTCTAAAATCTATCGCTAAATTTTTGAATTTCTAATAGTTTATAATGATAGTTGATAGGGACAGCATATCTCATAAATATCATCATTTTTAAAAAAAAAAATTTGCAGTCTTTTTAAAGTATTACAAGTATTTGTTAAGTATGAATTGCATGATAAAAACTTAGCAAAATCCAATATCTTTCTTTTAATGGAGTGGAATTGAAAGTCATAAATTTAGATTCCAATGAATATGAACTTTTGATATTCATTGCGAAAATATAAAATAAATTTGCAATTCGTTAGTCATAAATACGAAAGCAGACGGGTTTAATTCCGCATGCAAAAACTTGTCAAGCTCCGTCTCAAGTAGGCGTCTTGCTCTTGGAGGTCCTTTTGAAAATGGAAAACTTTAAAATTTCAGCCAAAAGTTTAACCCTCGAGTTAAGGGAAAGAAACATTTGCTGGTTGTGATTTATATATATATTCGCTACAGTGATTTATTAAGCGACCCCTTTGTGAGCTAAAATTCCGTCGCCGTTACGAGGACCAACCGGGGGTTGATTAATTATTTAAGACAAAGCAAGACAAATTAATAGTTGCAAAAGAGCAAATTTCGGCTATTTGTCATAAAGACAAATTCAGCCGTCTGCGGTGCTATCCAGACACTGCAGCCACTTAGTTTCCTCCGTCGATGAAATTAAAATTTAATTTTAAAATGGTGCCGTCTCGCAAGAACTGCAGCGTCAGGTTAAGATGCAAAACGTCTTCCTCGTCGTCGTCAGCTTCATCCTAGGCTCTGCCTCTTCGCATAATGTAAAGGCTTCTTAAGATTAGCATTTGCTTTGAACTCCTAATTACATCTTCTCCACCCGGGGCTGACTATGCAAATTATAGAATTGAATTTTTGAAAGTGTGCCAAGTGGTCGCGTTGGACCCGGCACTGGACGCAGAACCAGCTGCAGTCCGGCGGGTCTCTGCGGTCGTAAACATCGCCCTCTGGTGACAATAATTTCGCATTTAATTGCTTTATGAGCAAATTCCTCAAAATATAGGGTGCTCCTGAAGTCTCCTTGGCAGTCAGCCTGTGCAGTAATCCCAACCCGGAGCTAACCCGGCCCGATTGCATTCTGCAATTTCAGAAGCTGCTCCCAGACGGAGGGGCTCACACAGGGCACATTTCCTGGATCCCGGGATCCACAGGTGTTCCTGAAAATCCTGCGATCTATTTTTGTGGCTCGGAATGGCTCAGCAGACGAAGTTTACGTGCACCGAGTTACTTTTGGCCCGGCTGTTTATCACACTGCGACTGCACCGTCAACGCGACCCAGGCCCGGTGCAGCAGATGCACTCTCAGCGCTGCTCGTGGAATTCTTTGAACTATTTTTAGTTAAAATTTAGTGCAGTAATATGCCTTAAGGATTTTGGGTTTAATCATGCCTTTATAGCTGAATAAAAAAGACCGAGGCGGAATTAAATATAAAATTTACATGAAGGGGTATTTTTGGAACGGCGAAGATTTTTCGAAATGAACATATTATTCGTTAGGAAAGGGGTTTAACAATTGAGCTAGCATAAAACTTGCAAGAGAAACGAAGGGAATCTGGAAGATTTTAGTGAATTCATCGCTTGAGTTATCTTGTAGAGGTTGTAGAGGTTAAGAAAAATATGCCTTTGGGCAACTTCAAGATCTAATGAGAAATAGCGGCTGCGGTAGAACTTCGTAAGGAATTTAATGCAAATATTTGTTAAATTATAAAGGCTCATTATACTTTGCGCAAAGAAATATTATGGAGCTATAATTGGATTCAATTCGGCATATTTCCAACAGTAGATTGTAAAATAATATAACAAATTCAAGATGAGTTACCCGATTTCATCCGGATGCGACGGCGAAATACTTTTTCTAATGTATAGAATTTGTTTCAACTAATTCATTTTTTTATGCTTGGTGTAAGATGTTACTAAGTTCTGTGGAAGTATATGATAGAAAATCATAGAATGAGTCGTTTTCCCCAAAAATTCCGGTACATAAATACAATACTTACTACTAAAAGAAAAGTAGAGAATTAAAGAATTAGGAGTTTATTTTTAATAAAATATATTGTAAAAATATAAAATAAATATATTGTAAACTAGTGCGTAATCAAGTTAATGTTATTTTGCTAATTTTATATCAACAAATCTAAAAACACCTTATTTCTAACATGAAACAAATAAATGCAATTTGGAATTTTGCTACTAAAATAGTGAAGATCTTAAATTTATAATTATGTATATAAATAAGTAGTACCTACGATGTATAACAAATTACTATATTTTATTTAATAATAGTTTTCATCAGTGTATATATGTATAAAATTTATTAGTGAATACAATTTTCAATTGAAAAAAATATGCTTAATAATAATTTATTTATGAACTATTTGCTAAATAAAACTTATTTTTATTTCAGTGCGTGCAGGCTTAGTGACAAAAATCGGGCCGACCGGCTCGCACGACCGCGAATGTCACTTTTGGGGAAACCATTGAACTATAATCGTGGCTCACGACGTGATGCCCGTTATAGGAGACTACAAAGTCGGGTGTACAATTTTTTAGAACGTCCGAGAGGAGTACCTGCTATTTTATATCACGTTATGGTGTAAGTATTCAAAATTCTAATCTATTTAAGCTAATTTATTCAATCAATGATAACACAATATGTTCGTGACTATAGAGATACAGTATTTACCTAAACGATTCATTTTGCAACACATATTTAAGTTATATAATTTAAAAAATAAAAACTATCTAGATGTCCTTCTGAAACTAGAAAATTTGGAGGGCTGGAAAATAAGAAAACACGAGATGAATTAATTGACAAGTTACAAGTGATAAGTTATAAAATTGTCTCCATTTTAGGTCTTAAAGGTAAAAAATATTAAATTAAACCTCTTCTTTAAAATATGAGCACTTGTGTATACCTACAAGAAAATAAAATTTGAATTAAAACAAGGTATAAAACAATTAATTGATTACGAATGTTACAAAAGAGTAAAAAAAGGATTAGTAGAATATAAATTACCTTTGGTTCATCAACATGCTAACAAGAGTCCCTAAATAATCCCTTAAAAAACCTTATGGTAATTTGGCAACACCCTAAAGTATTTCCGGTAATTAATTAACCTGTCATAGAGAAAAAAAATAACTTTACAAACACATGGGAAGTGCTTCATAAATCGCAGAACATTAATCTTCCGCGGTTCCACCACACAATGAAGCCACAAACAAATTTTGCAAATTATCTAAGTCATTCCATCCCACTGGGTCGAATAAATCAATTCGCTTAAAAGTTCTTCCTTCTTTTTTTTAGATAATAGCATTCCTCTAATTGAAGCAGGAGATGTAAAAATCGACCTAACTACATTACCGCTCCTGTCGACGCCCGAAACATGATAAAATTAATTAAAAGTATCAAGACCTCTTTGCTAAAACGCTGCATCGATTTTAGTGGATTGTGATTAATGGTGTCACATCAATCCCAGGGTGTCCCGGTCCCGGTCCCGGTCACGGCCTGGCCACGGAACTTATGTATGTGCTCCATCCTCGCGCTTCATCCTGCGATCGCGGGCGAAAAAGCTGCTGCAGTTGTTGCAGGATTTTTTTTCTAGTGCGCCCCACAGTGCTCCAGGAGCCCCCGGATTGAAAGCCCGACAAAATGAGATTGGAAGATTCCATTAAATTTTGGGCAGATGTAGTTATTTCAGCTTATTAATGGCACATTCACTTAGGCAACGTGATAGATGCATTCGAGGAATATTTCCAAATGGAAAAATTAAATTGAAAAATTATGTCGGGATTCGCTTCTAATTGCACATCTGCGTTGGCTAGCAACGAGCAATTAGTAAACTATTGTGTAGGTGTTGATTTTATAAATCGGGCTTCAGCTGTTAATTGAATTTAATTCAGAATGAAAAATTCAAACTAAATGCCAATAAATAACAGCGTAGCTACATCTACGCAGTTGTTTTAATTTTTGCAATCTAAAGTGATGAGGTATAGAGTCAAAGACTATAAAATTAATTGAAGGTACGTCCTTCGCCACAGTATGAATAAATAACCTTTTAATTTATTATGCAGAAACGGAAACGTTCTGATTGTAAGGCTTCTTACCTATAAATTGATAATTGATAATTTAAATTGCACTTCATTACCTTCAAAATTTTGACCTCAGCACCTACTATTTAGTTTTTTAAATGATACTATTGCATTTTGTTGATTTTAAATACTTTAGTATACAGAAGCCTGCATCCTGAGGGGGTTTTTAAGAACTTAAATTAAAATTCGAAGATTCTTCGCCTGGTTTACGAACTCTTTCGAACCGATTCTAGCCAATGTCGAACTGGATCGAGATTTTCAGTTAGAACGAAAAAATTGATAGAAGTCAAAGGTATCTAAAATAAATTTGTTAGAAAATATTAGGCACTTTATTAAAGGTGCTTTTAGATTCGATTGAGACAGTTTTCAATTTGGATCTACGAAAAATTTATCCTTAATATCAGTTATAATTTTTTCGCTTTGGGTCATGTAAAAACAAAAGAGTACCGCCATCTTAAGATTATTATTTTTTAATGGTTTTTGAGGTGCTTAAAACATGATGTTAAAAGAAGTTGTGAATAGTTGATTCCTTTATAAAAATCAATGACAATGTCTTTTAAACAAAAGAAATTTAAATTTTTAAATTTTCCACGACAACTGTTGCATAATTAGTATACCTACTTTTTAACATCAGTGAATCCGAATCCAAATGTGTTTGTAATATTTCGAGTTTCATAATGTTGACTCGAATATCAAAAGCAACAAATATTAATTTAAAGAAATTTTCATAAAAGTGCCTGATAACCTTCTAGCTGAATGAAATGAAGTAAAATGCTGATAAATCAAGAAATGATTGAATAAAATCTTTCGGTTGTTACCAATTTATTGTAATTGTCATCGGATGAGAATATTTGTGGACTGCTACTTGAGTTCAAGTTTCAAGAAACTCAGAAAGCAAATTTCATTACGATTGCTGAATACTCTGAATATTCTGAAAATTCTTTAACGTGCCCGAATCCCCCGACATTAAATCAAGATTACGTCCAGTAACATCTTTAAAACGCCAGAAAATACTGCCCTTCAGTGGAGAGCCAAGGTCCGCAAAAGATCATTATTCAAGTGAATGAATTGTGACAGTAAATAAACACCGGCCAAAATACAATAAAACTGGAAAACTCCCCACGGGGGGCGCGGTGAACTTCTCTTAATGAAACGAAATTGCCGGAATTAAGATTGCCGAAGCAATTAAAACTTTAAAACGTTCTTGGCCTTGGCAAATAAAGTCCGCAATTTGAAACTGCGAGGAACGTGTTTATAGGCCTTTTCCGCCCAGGGGAGCTCCTTTTGTAGCCGGTTCTAATTATGGTGGATTGTTGACTCGACCGCCATTAATGCCCGTGTAATTTGAAAAGAGCACTCGTTTTCGATTAACCATGACAATTGGCATGCTCCGAAAAACCTTCAGTGGAAAGGGGGTGCAAATATGATTTGAAGGAAAATATGTGACTATAGTGTCACTCGTTCAAAGTTAAGAAGCTATTCTAAGAAAATTATTGAACTTAGAAAATTGTTAGGTCAGTCAGTTAGAATTAACCAATTAATTTAAATTTAAAGTTTTATTACTAAGTTTATTTATTCAAAAACAACTTCAAATTAATAGTCTTTTTTTGGTACGTTAATGAAAAATTATAGGGTAATTTGTAAGAAATGGTCATGAATTTTTATATACATATTAGTTTACATTACATGAATATTTCGACCTATATGTATTTTGACCAAAACTAAAACTGAAAATAGGCTAAAATCACTGGAAGTGTTTCAATTTTTTCCTAATAGAGAAAGAAATATTAAAAACAAATGCCTTTTTTGTTACCATTCAGTAAAATTTATCATTTTAGAATAATTTAAATGGCAGTGCGCAGCTCTAAAATCTGGGATGTCTTAGTTTGAACTCAACATATTAACGATATTTTATTATAAAATTGTTTGTACAATGTAGAAGCTACGTAATATCTACATTTTTAACTCCTATATAAAATTTATTCAGGACCAATCAGAAAAATATATACGACTTACTTAAAAAAATATAATTTCGTTGTATAGCCTTATGTGATCAATGACTATCTTAAATGACGCCCAAATGTAATGACAATTAACATAATCTAAATCTAAGACAATTGACATAATTTGTTTAATTTGATTGTTTTATCATAGTCAATGCCGAGCAAAGGTAAATTTTGCTTAAATATGGAATTTATCTTGAATACCATCTGGGTAAGATTTAAAATTGTCTAAAAATCGCAACAAATTGCAATAACTTTTATCCACTTTTAAAAAAAAATATGGCAAACTTATGCATTCCTGATGCTCATTTCAAACACTTATTCTTGGGAACTTTTAAGAGGTCTCAATTAAACGTAAAATACGAAAAAAGGCGCAGGTAGGTACCTACATTTTAATAACAACAAATTCACATTCACAAAACTGAGCCATTATTTAAATTATGCGTTTGTACCTATGTATATAAAAACCAATACAAGTATAGGTACATACAAATATAAATTGTGACGAGAGGGAATGATTTGAAAAATTATTACTCGCATAAAACAACATTTATCATTAAAGATTATAACAATTAGAGGACATTAAACCGAATCTAAATGATTTGGTGGTGGTTCACCCGGGCGAGATGTTTCGCCAAGACAACGCCACATGTCGACCGAGGTGTTATTGCAGTTGCGGCAACTACGGTCGTTAAATCAGCAAAGGCCACACTGCAGGGCAAGCAAATTCACTTAGTTGCAGCACGTAAACAGCGAGCGAAACTTTGTTAACAACTCGCCGCGAACCATCCGTTTATCGCTACATTTAATGGCTTAATTTGCACAGAAATGTCGTTAACACCAAAGTCCCTGATGCTATTGCATAAATATCCTCATTTACGGAAAATCCTGGAGCAAGACAAAATCCCGCCACAAAGCGCGCGGAGTGCGTTTGTAGCAGCAGCGGCGGTGTCGTCGGACACAATCTCATTAAATTAGACAGAACCCAATTAAATTACTTACATCTTCTTCTCATTCGTATTTTGCGTTTTATTGAAGACGATATGCTGGGAAATGGAAATCGAGTCCCCGGTGCCGTGCCCGTGCGTAATAAAAAGGCTTTTTGGAGCCTCGTCAGACAGGACGGCGAGCGTGTGAACTCCTTCCAGAGATCCTTTCCGATCGACTAAATTACACCTAAAACTTTAATACCATTTGACTGAGAAGTAATAAAGAGGAGGATTCGCCCTGCCGAGGGACTCACCCTTTGGGCAATCAAATTTCGCGTGTTTTGTATTTCAAGCAGCGTTTCGAAGGCAGGTAAAATACGAACCCAAGTACCTACTAAAGAATGCCTCCGAATTACGAAAGATTCATAACATCAAGTTAATTGCTATTGAATTTCAGAGGTGCAAAGATATTGAAATTTCAATAATTTGACACCTTCGGGTACGGTTACCAGGAATTTCTTATTTACGCATATTATTCTAACGAGCTCATTAATTTTCTGTGTCATCCTTCAGCAAAGCATATATTTTATTTATTTTGCCCTATGGGTATGATGATTAATATTTTATATGTATACTTTCGTTTTATTCCCGACTTCGTTCCCACAACGAGTAATCTTAGTTAAAACGCCTATGTGAACGCTGCAAAAACAGTTTTGCTCCCATATTATTAAAATAAGAAAAATTATCTTTTTAACGGGTTTTAAAAATAATTTTTCTTACAAAAAAATTCTTTAGTAGGTACTATATTCATCAATTTAACCTTAAAAGTATATACAATAAGTATAATACAATTTAGTGCTAGAATCCAAAATTCATTCAACTATATTATTGTTAGGTTTTGTATTAACAGATTAATATTTAAACAAAACTATAGCTGTTAGGGAAAAATCTATTTTTGAAAACCCAATGATGTAGATAGTCGACTAAAAGACAGCTCCTCATAAGCTTTGAAAGTAAATACCTAAAAATATTAATTAAATAATAAATAGGTAAGCGAATAATAGGTCATATAATATTACAAATAAAAACTTCTCAGAAAATCAATTTCCAATTCGATTAAGTCTCAGAAATTACGTAAAATCAGATCATCTTTAACTGCTCCAGTCACCGAAATAATTTGAAAACGGACACCGCCAATAACGAATGCTCGTTCTCCGCCCTCGGGCTGGGCATGTGTTGGCATTCAAGCGACAAATGACTCCATACAAAAGGACCTCCTTCGCTCCTTCAACATTTCGACGAGTGAGGAGCGGGGGCGTGCAGACGAAGTTCGATTCGAGCCCTGAGCCCTTCTAGGGCTCTACCTCTTTCATCCGATTACATGACTTGGTGTTTGGTAAACTGTTTCCGGCATAATATCCGGTCGCATTGCAGATTGCAGGGACTCTACAGACGGAAGATTAGCCTAGGACTGCTCTGCACGAGTGCAGCCTCGGAAGTCGAAAACCCCGAAACGATAAATAATTTGAAAGGGAAGTTCGCCCGGCCAGCAGTCCTCTTGTTCCTTGAACTCTGCTGCGATCGAGGGCTGTTTGGTGCCCTTTTTGAGGGTACTCAACTGCAAAAATTCGTTAAGCTCAAACTGGAAAATTAAAGGGATTTCACAGCTCGAATTAAGTTTGGGTCAGCTCCGCTCAGCCAGTGGCGGAACATCATTCAAAATGCGAGTGATGCAACTTTCCTCCCGCGCGAGTTGGTTGGTTTTGGGATCAACCATTTTAGCTAATGGAGGGCGGACCCTAGAAGTTGTATGTATTAAAATTGCAGTTTCTCATTAAAAAGTGAAATGCAGAAAAACTCCATTTATGAAGTTGAGTCATAATTAAGGAGTTGATGAAAATGAAAAACAAAAAATGGAATAATACCAATTTTCATATAAATGTGGAGATTTGAGAATCCTAATTCATTTGTACCTACTTGACTGTATTAGTGGGTCAGTTATTTTAAATGGAGAAGTAAGTTTCCTATTCCACAATTAATTACTTTACAGTTTAACCCACCAAAAATTAACCCGCAAGCCAAAATTTAACTTTTGAAGCTCTTGCTTATTGTAATTGTTCCAAATTTTATGTAGTTTTAATGGCAGACAAACACCGAAGTGATTCCATACGTGTTCTGTTTTAACGATTTGGGTACGGAACAATATAGAAACAATTTCGAATCACTTCATTTTTTAGAAACCAATCTGAAAAATACATATGTGTGTATGTATGTACATACATGCATGTAACTGCTTCTGATACTGATATAATTTCACATTTTGCATTTGATCTAATTTTGCAAACTTGGAGTTTTATATAGGTAAAGTAAACTTATCACTCAAAAAACATCTGAGTTATCGAAATGGAAAAAAGGAGTTTCCATGAAATTGTGGATTTTCGTTTAAGAACATGAATTCCGAAAACATCAATCTAAGAAATCCACTGGCATAGATTAACAAATTTAAATCCCAAATCAAATTTTACTTCTCTGAAATATTTTAGATATCTAGACTTCTGGAGTGTGACCAGAAGAAATAATGTTGTTCCAAGTGTTTATTTTAGTTTAATCAATAGATTGAAATTTTAATAAATAAAAGTAAAATTATACATATTTAGTAAAATACTAAAAATGAGCCCATAAACCATTGAAAAATATACCTGAACTCTAAAACCTTAAAGTGGTTTTATCTTAAAGAACTTCTCATCAGTTATTCAGAGAATCTCAGTGTACAAATACTAAGTGTTTGTGATCATAATAGCATGAAATTGCAAACATTAATCACACACGAACGCAATTAATTGTTTATGATTATATGTCGCTTCCCTGGCTGCCACTGCGTCGAGGACATGATGAAAGTTTTCAGAAAATTTATTGCATTCCCTTCATCAGTGCCGCAGATTATAAACGGGTTGGAGGCGGCCGCTCCATAATCCCATATGCGTCCCGAGGGAATTTATTTGCCCGGCGAGTGACGGGTACGTTCTTTATCGATGTAGAGTCTGCGATAGGTGCTCCACTGGGAGCAACAGCTCCACGAAGGCCTATATATCCTGCACATGTTAGCTGCAATAACCTCGAAAGCTCAGGGAGCCCCATTAGAGCCTATTTATACCATTTGCATTCTTGCCATATTACAGGTGTGCGTCCGCTCATATTTTCCTTCCGGACATTGCTACTGAAACCAGACATGGCAGCTCGGAATGTTCTAATTTCCTGAATGAATCTTGCCATGTTATGCAAATAGTGTGATTGAAGGGCCTTTTGGTCGCCCTTGTTTACAGCGTAAAATCGTAATTAATTCACCAACATGAATAATAAGCGACAGCCAGGTGAACGCAGGTAATGGCGTGTCGAACCACCCCGGATTCGATCTTGTTTCCAATTCCCGTGTATGCAATGTTGTCTTTAAACTTTAATGTTGAGTACACCAATTCAACCTACCGGATCCCTCCGAAAAAGGGTCCCTGGGAATCGGAAAGCAATTATTCTCGTTCGAAATCAGCACCCTTGAAAGATTGCAGCGATAAGTGTGGCGTGTTCCCCATACATCCGCTAATATCCAAATATGCTCCCTTGCCACGGAGGAGAAAGGTCAGGACCCTTGAACACTTAAGTGAAAGGGCACTGGGTCCGCCCGGCTATTTATCTTGACTTAATTAACCTTACATTAAATACGGTCTTTAGGATGTGGCTAGCTGCGCAAGCAAGAATACGGCTTCACTTTATGTACACAAAAACTGATGGGTCAGATCCGTGGAGAATAATAAATTTTACATAAATGCTCTCAGGGGCCGAATGGTGAATGTTAATCTATGAATTGTTCAATGGAACCGTCGACATGGCAGCCCATATTTATAACAACTATCGGCCCTATGACACCGATGATATTTTCTCATTTAATGGTCGTTAAAATCACCTCGGAAACGTTTCAGCTCTGTCATCAAAACTTGGCCTATAAAAACAATCTCCAAGTGTGAACCAAGTGTTATAAAAACTTTATTTTTCTCGTTTCTAAAGTTCAAAAATTTTAAATGAACAATAATAAGATTTTATATTAATGTACGCCATTTTAGTTTGGTTGTAACGCAACTCTTTACTAATTTAGTTTTAACGCTAGTTTGACGACGTAATTTAAAGTAACCATAATTCTTTGTGGCTGCAGGTCGAAGGTTCACTATGGTGATTATGACTCTTAAATTTTAAAAAGAATATCTTTGTTACAGTTAACTTATTTTATTATACATAGATATAGAATGTTAGTTTATAAAACTAAGGTAAACTGAAATAAGTATATAAAACCATTTCTCCTCAGAAATAATTTTATTCATATGTCAATAAGAAAACGAAATGGTTGAATGAAATGGTTAAGAAAGTGTATTCTGTTGTTATTTCCATTTCTTATTAAAGTTTGAAATCGTTATCGATAGAAAATTTACAAATTGCTATTTAAATATAAATTGTGAGAAAAACTCATTATTACACTACACACACTATTAACTAAAAAATATATGTAATTTCTTTAATGACCAATTTTGAATTCAAAGTCAATCAGAACTTAAAACATTTTAAAACAGACAAAATCGTTTAATAATGATACTATTTTTACAAAATTTCAAATCTTGGGCGCCATATTGGCTGCATTGCCGAGTGTCCTATCGTATCTGCTTTTTAAAAATCTTCTATTTTTAATTTTTAAATCCCAGCCAACCCCCAAAATAATTTAAACTTATATATACATATGCAGAAAGTTAAAATGAAATCAAATCTGTGTCAATTATAGGTATATTAAAGTAATGTTTGCGTTGTTCTACTCAAAGTCCTTAAAAGTTTTCTATAGGCCTCGAAAATTGATGCTTTTATTCCCTGATAAATCACATAAAATGAGGTAAAATAGAATTTTTTTTAGCTTGCATTTTCACCCAGAGAGCTCCACTTTAAATAAAGGCAACTGAAGGCAACATGCAGCACCCACCTTCCAACCTTTTTCTTCATTTCACTCAAAAACATTATCGTACATTGTGAAAAAAAAATTCCTTTTGCATTCTCTGGAAGCAGGCCTACAACAAAAGCTGGTAATTTATAGCCTATCGATTTTCATTTTGTTTCGGGCTCTTTGGCCAAAATAGGACATAGTGTAAAACTAGGCCGCCACCGTGTTCTGTTTCCTGTTTTCTGCATCCAACCCAAAACAAAATCAACCGTCGAACAGGCGGGGGCCGATTTTGCTTTCCGTGTACTGTTTTACCTGATTTACAACGAGACGGGGTCCTTTTTCGCCCGTTGTTCCCTCAAATATCCCAGGATTTAAATTTGCAGCCTTCCGCTGAAATTACGCGAGATTCAAAGGGAAAGGAGCCTGCAGATTCCCTTTTTGGTCCAGTTCACGTTCGAAGATTGCACCTTAAGTGAAAGAAGATCTTAATTTATTCAAATTGATGGTGCCCCATCAGCATTCATTAGGCAGGAGCGCCGGGCACACATACCCCTGAATTGGGCATTTTAAAGCGCTATCTGGCTTTAATGAAAACCTCGGCAACCTTTTCCGTCTCAGACTGGGGCAGCAGGAATTTTTAATCTAATTTCCCGGGAATCATGATTCCTCCAAGTTATCCGCAAAATGCTGCTGACTACGACGACGGCGGCGGTGGCAGTGGCGGAGGCCAAGATCGGGGCTTAGGGGTACTCCTCTGTCACTGGAATTGTGAAATTTAAATGAAGTCAATGTTGCCAGGTTATTAGCATTTAGCCAGGCGAAGGAATCCCGGCACCCAGCCCCGGAACGTTTTTCCTTTTGTTTATTGCTCCACTGGAAAATGTATATTCATTTTTGTCGGTCAAATTTCGCCGCGTTCAAACGGACAGACTCGAAACTCCATCGCAAACGTTTATCAGGGTGTTTTTCTTTTAGTCCACGGTATTTCCCTGTTTTATGTTTTTAGGAATTGTGATGCTCTTCCGGGAACAGCCGAAAAACTCCTCCGGCTACCGCGGGTAAATAAACTCCAGCTAGACGGCACGCAAACAAAAACCCCTAGCCCCGTGTTTGTACACAGAAAAATTGGGAAATTCGAGGTGAAAAATTAATAGTCACAGGACCCCCCCCCATAACAATTCCCAAATTTTCAGATCTCCACGTTGGTTCACAGCTCGCCGGGTGGTCAGCCTTTTCACCTAATATCAGGCTTATGCCTAATTTATGGTATGCCCTGAGGTTTTACTGACCCTCTGCACCACCGCGGACACTGAAAATATTTATTATGCAAAACAAAGTATCATAAAATTAGGTAAATTGCGATTTGGTGGTGCTCGAAGCCGCGTACTTCAAATAATTTTGAATTTTCTATGAAAACATCGGTTTATTGTGAATGCGATATATTTAGTAACCTATAAAACATTGTAACCGATTTAAATTTGCGTATCTCGTTTATTTTTTTATCCCATTATTCAAACATGAAAAGGAAGGCATATCTACATATGATAGATCAACTTCATAATAGAAATTTTGATTCGAAAATCGATTTCCCAAGCATTTCAAATGTTTTCCAGCTTATTTCGATTAAAATAATAAGGAATATTTTCAACATTTTCCACAATTGTGCTCTATATTTAGGTTATAAATTTGATAGCTTCCCCAGGAGGATAGTTGTCCTAGTTTGTAAATTGTAACTGATATCGCAACATTCTGATTTTAATATACATATTTGAAACTTTCATTCGAACATGTGAAGGATATTGTTGCTGTGACATTAATGAGGACCAAAATATGTGTTTTGGGGTTGATTTGTTTAATAATCGTGGTTACTTTATAACCAAAAAGGGCTTTATCTCAAGTGAAAAGTTTAGAAGTTTTGGATGCCCCCTACCACGGTTTTATTTATGTACATATGTATATATTTAGAGTTATCATTAAGAGATTTGCAATTTTAAAATTCAAATTAATTTTACATGGATATAGAATTTTTCTATTCAAATCTGTTAAACTATCTTTTCCTTTTTCCAGTAACCGAAATGAAGGCATATATTTTTTTTTTTAAACGGATAAATCTCTTTTATACAATTTAGAAAAATCAGCGTAACACGGAGCATGAAGGGAGCGAAACAAATTAATTATAAAATATATCAAATGAACTCTTCAATATATTTACATACCATATGCAGAGATAACGAACGTTATTCGTTATCTCTGCCATATGTGTTCTAAAACATGAAAGCATTCGAAAACTTTTGGCTATTTTTAATTGGCTTCAATTCAAAGTATGGTGCTGTATTCCCAAAGAGGTTCAGAGTAGCCATTCAAATCAATATTTTTCTTCGGTGACTAATCTGAAAATTGAATACACATAAAGAAACTCGGAAAATTTAGATTTATTTATTAGCCCGTTTCGGTCGAGTACATTTTTAACTCATTAAGTATTTAGTAAGTAATTAATTTGAAAAAGAGAGCAAAATTAGTTCGGTTTTTGTCTGAGATCCTTTAAAACTATACTAAATACATATTTGTTTTTATTCATTATTATTATTACTACATAAAAAAACGAAAGCTTTTCTAATCCCCATTTTTTTTAAATGTAATTTTATGATGAGATAGATTAATTTCATCAAAAAATTCAATGCAGAAACCCTGTCTTGAAATAAAAGCCTCTAAAAATTTTAAAGTAGACCTGACACCTATGTATGTACATCATAGTTTATAAGTATAGAGATTTTATTTAAATTTGATCAACTTTTGTCTCACTTCTCTAAAAACTCGTTATTATTTGAGAAAACTTACAATTTAAAATTCAAATTTTTATAACGAAGAATTTATATGATATGGGTTACACAGACTCATACAATTTATATTTAAAATATGGATATTAAATAAATTAAATGAATTACAAAATTATAATTAACATATTGTTTTCTTTGCATTTCAGTTTTCTAATGGTGTTCACGTGCCTGGCCTTGAGCGTATTTTCCACAATTAAGGAATACGAAGACGATGCCATATTAATCTTATTCAGAATGGAGATCTTAGTAGTAATATGGTTTACAGTAGAATTTTTTTTAAGGTGAGTACAGAGAAGCTTCGTGCCAAAAACACGTTCGCTTACTGCGGCAGAAAATCAACTGCGGCATTCGTGACCTTTTTGCTATTTCCGGCATCGGGTCAAAAAGATTTTTGTCGAACAACTGCAAGAGTTGGCCCCCTCTTGAGCACGGTGAAATGTTTGCCGAAGGCGGTGCGAACCACAAATAAAGCACAAATTTAATCATAGGATGGATGTCGCCGTTGATAAGACAAAATGCATGCAATTAGCAAATAGACCGCCCTTTGTCTGGCGGAAATGTCACGCAATTGTTTAGCTTTGGTGTCCTTTTATAGACCTCCTGCGATGAACTTTAATAAACGCATTACCTCGACTCAGGCTGCGAATCGGGTCGGTTTCAGCTTTGCTTAAAGCTGTAATGTAATTAACTAATTGCTGGTTTCCCGCCGAGTAGGTAACCAAGAAAATCCATCGGTTTGGCCATTTCTTGGACTCTTTCTAGAGCAAGGACTTAGTCCTTTATCGTAATTGTGTGGGAAGCTTTTGGGGAAAATATAAAATAGGGAATAGAAAATAAACAGCTCTCTTAGGAAAAGAGGATCGGGTAGGGTAGGCGTGAATTACCTTTGAGTTTTTCAAGTTGGCTGGCGAAAGCAATAGAAATAAAAGACACTTTGAGTATTTTTTAATTCCTAATTATCATCCTAGAAATATTTTTAAGGACGTGTAAAGGTACCGTCTTTCAAAGCATTCATTCAAACCTTTCTTTGATCTTCATTGTTGCAATTTTTGAAGAATGTCTGTCTACTGAATAAGTACTATAAATACCACTTCAGAAAGGAAAGTATACTCAAAGTACCTTTAAATAACTTAAAATTTTATCAGATTTTTTACAATTTATTATTGCTGATTTATAAAGGCATCAGAAGTTCAAAAACTCTTCAAATATGCTGAACATTATTCAAAGTTCAATTGAGAGAATCTGACATTCGAGTCATCTGATTAATTTTTGAAAGCATATTCAAACTCATCCAATTAATGATATGACAAAATTAAAATATTGATTGATTTGATGTGAGGCAATTTTCTTCTTAGTGTGACTTCGAAATTATTTACGAGGTATGTCCCTTTATCAAAGGGGTCTTATTTTATTTCTAAAAGAAGCGTTATTGGTTGATTCAAACAAAATCAGTAAGCCTTCGTATTCTATACTAAATTAATCGTTCTACAAAGGAGTCATCTTCTGTGTAATCGATTTATGTCTTAATAATGGCTCAAATCGTGCGCACTTAATTCGTTCCAATACGTAATCTCGAAGCTTATTACGATAATCTTACGACGTATAAAATATTACTATAAGCGCCATAGATATTCACCTGAAACAACTTCAAAGGCCCTTGCTGATGTATGAGATAGAGAGGACATTGTTTCAGCATAGAGCTTCAATGCAGTCTAATTAATGATCTGCCTTGGTCGAGCGAACGAAAATCGTTGTGCATGGCAGAAAAACCATTGATTATCAGTCCTTTGTATAGTGTGTCCATCCGACGGAGCAACACGCAAATTGTGGCATTCACCATTAATCCTTGATTCCATGCGACTTGTGTGCCACAACTTCAACGTGTATGCTCAACGTTGAGTTGTTGTAGGGCACAGACAACGACCGAAGGGCACCACCAATTATATGCAAAATGGGAACCCATCGAGCAAGGGAAGTGTGTCATTTCGTATTGACAGAACTTTTTTTTTGCATTTGCTATTCATCTAATCGAGGACACTTTCCTTTTATATTCAAATTATCACCCCCGCCGCAAAGGTGGTGGGAACTCAAAATCACAGCGTTTATTTATTCCGGTCCCACCCACATCTGGGTCTCACTGCCGAACGAAGGGGACCGAAGCAGAAATTATGCTTTGCATGCCTCCGAAGTTGGGGGTAGGCACACCCTTCAGAGCTCTGGGGTACATACGACCCCGAGCCGGGAGTGCTCCGGTTCTTGGGAACCATGCTCAAATTAAATGCTTTATGTCCGCAGCATTGCGACACAATCAACTTGGCACCCGACGTGTACGGCAACGCACATGACGCGTCGCACGCACGTCTCCGTCGACGTCCTCTTCGGACATCAGAGGAATATTATTTTTTTAAATTAGACAATCCAGGCCGACAGCCGGGATCAGATTAAAGGTACATACTCACGGGGTGCAGGTTGCGTGATGAACCTGTCCTGCTGAGACCTAGATCTGGGCTGGTTTACAAAATTCCCTGAATAACGTGCGCTCTCTCCGCCTATCGTGCGCCTTAAATAGTAATTTCAAATGAAGAACGAAACGAACGAGAATTGAGTTATTAATTCCTTTCCTACCCTTGTGGCGCTGAGGCTTTGTAATTATTCGCAGAATAATTGCTTTTTCCAAAGCTTGGATAAACTTTGAGTAATTCCCATCGTTAATATTAATGAGAACGTTTGCGACGCGCTGCGACCGTTGACAATTTTTCTCAGATGATGAAAACTACGAAGGCTTTTTGGGGGAGACTTTTGTTGAATGAAATAATAACGGCTTTTTTAATTTTTTCTAACTTCGACTCTATCTAACTTCTATATGCTTGGTCAGCTGCATTAAAGCGCGAAAGTCTGCCTTTTGTTGTTTTTGCGTTAAATTATTTATCCTTTAGTCTTACTTTAATACAAAATTTAATTAGTTGCCATAATTAAAATTGAGAATAAAATATGTATTAGACCCAAATGACATAAATATGACGGTTAACATTAATTTGTTGTCATATCTTTACATATGACTTATTTTATATCAAACAAAATGGTTCCGTCAAATAGACACAATTCCTCAAAATGAACATTTTCAAATAAAATTTTTATTTTCAATCCTTCGCTTTCATTTTCTTCTATACAACACGAAATAATAGTAAACTACTTTCAAATGTCTAATGTGATTTCACCAAAATTTTCATTTCAATAAAATTAACTATTAAATTATTATAATATAATATATATAATATTTACATACAAAATGTAGTAAAATTCATTGGAAAAATTTGATAAATTAAAAATCCGGAAATTAGAATGACATTATACAATATACAATACCTAGTTACTCTAACATTTTTTACATTTGTATACTTTGTATTGTATTTGTACATTCCACATCCGACTAAAACTATTTTCTCTAGTCCAGTTCAGCTCACTTTTAGTTCTATTCTAAAAAACATCCTTTCATCATTTTAAAATTGTATTGTGAAATTTCGTTCGGAAAAATCGGAGTTTTCCACTCCAAATGTTTGCTCTAAAATTCTAAATTGTATGTGAAATGAAAATTGTTCACCTGCATTTGATTTAGAATTTTGTCAAAGGTCTCTTAGCACCGTAGGTTGATTTATTAAGAGTATAAAATAAAAGACCATTTTGGATTGTGAATCTAAAACTAAACCATAATTACGTATTACTTATTAAGTCATTTAAATCCTAAATCTATAAAGTAGGTATACAATGTAAAGTTTTTCTAAAAAAAAATGCGGATATACTCGTACTTACACGGATTGAAGATTATAAGGTAAAGCTACATGGTAAGATAGAAAACCTAAAATCCGAATTTGAATAAAACACTAAATAAAGGGAAGTTTACAATAAGTCAATTCGGACATCTTTGTGGTGAAGAGCAAGCAAAATACATAAATCCAACATGTCTTTTGCAATATTGTAACCGATTAAAAAAACTGCAGTTCAAGTGGTAGTCTCCGCAATCAGATGCAGTGCACACCAGAGAATTGTTTTGAAGTTAACTCAGGGCACTCAATTTAAATGAAAATAAATGGTGTGTGCATGGGTTAAATTTCTTGACTGTTAGTGGCTGAGAAGTTCTCTGGTGCAAGACCAACACCATTTGAATAGAACAATTTACGTTCAGTAGAGTGGGAGCGTGAAGTTAAACAAACATTGCCACAAACCGTGAAACTGATAACAAAAGCCAGAGAATAGTTTGCATAGGTTTTGTTTCAAGTTTATAGAATATTCATTTATACCATTTATGAAACTATTACCATTTATTGTGCACACTGTTTTGCGCTGTCCCAAATAAAATGTTTTTTCTATGTAAGAATGATGATTGGATTGTCTGTTGTTCTCATATCTAAATAATGGATTTTTCATGCTTATTTGAATTTTGGAAATGATATTATAATGCTATTGGCATTGTATAAACTTTTAACTTTTAACATTGTTTTTTAGATTTCGTTATTGCCAAACAAAAGCATGAATGAAATCGTGATTTCTTGGAATTCGACGGCCATTTTCTCGGAACGAAGCACAAAAATGTTCCTTATAAAAAAAATGAACCATGTTAGACATTTTACTCACAAGTTATATGTAAACTTAAAACAAAAAGAAAAGTATGTATTTCAAGTAGGGAAAATTAATTTTAATTCTTTCAGATATTCCGAATTCTTCGAATTATAGAATTTCAAAAACAATACACATAAATGCTTTTACTGATAAAGTAAAAATAATTTCAAGAACCTAAAAATGATGTCTTTAGAAAATGTTTTCGTTTTTGGTATATTTTTACTATTTTTAGAAGTAGAAATAATATATTGGTTCATTTAATTTTTTGAAAAAATATAGGGATATCATTTTTGGAGTATATTATTAAATTTAAATTCGGTGTAAAACGTATTTTTGCTTAAATTGACTTAAAAAGTTTTATATGGCTTTTGATCACTAAAATACTTGAGTACTAAATTATATTTTTAAATGCTCATCTCTCAATAAACATTCTTCAGTCTATGTATTAATTTTAAAATGACTTTATTTGTACGATGTTTTTACTTTTTCCATTACCTTCATCTCATTCAACTTTTATACGTAAACAGGTCTCGCGGTTGATCGAACTTTTTTATAAAAACATCAAAGGAACGAATAAAATTCTTTCCTATACAATAACATTCACAAAAGTCGCATATATGTACATACATATTTATCTTCAAATTTCCTTGGTAAATGTTGGTTACATATATTTGGCCGATTGCCATCACCTCCCACAAAAGTTGACCTTTTGAATGAAACTACCACCCACAATTTTTGGGGCCGGCATATATTAAATATTCAGGTAAAATCCACTACCCACCGTTGCAGAGAACTCAAATTAAAAATGGCGTTCTAACTACCTTGCGATTTTGTAATTTTCCTCAAATCATGTAGAAGGAAAAACTCTTTGGAAAACGAGATGTGCATTATTAAATCCACTGAGACTCATTGAATATTAAATTTGTACAAAATTGTGAAAATCGGAGGGAATCTCTCCTAATGGGTTTTATTCTACGGCGATTTTAGCCGTTCACAAAAGAAACGTGCGAAAATTAAATTCAAAATTGCATCGAATCCAGTTCATTCATAATTTCTATGGGTGCGCAGGCATCCTGGAGGTCGTCTTATCTCCGGATTTTATTTTACGTTGGTCGACTCCAGCTCAAGATCATGAGATCGGGCACTGCAAAGGGTCCGTTTAGGCTATCTGGTTAAATTATTAAACCTTCGGACACGAGTCCTGCGAGGGCCATGTTCGGAGTTCCTGTGCACATCGTGCAAACAAAACGAAGTTGTGTGCATTGAGCTTCCCGAAGCCTAAAGATGAGCCCCACAGCGCAGCACCCGAATCGATTTTTCATAGCCAACTGGCTTCCTTCAACACTCCGGCTGTGGATGTGGATGTGGAGTGTGGACTGCCATGCCGCCGTCGGTAGTCTCCTCAAAACCTTGGTTTATTTGTTCGTGCCGCCTGGTCATTTGTTCGGACGACGGCTCAACTGACCGCGGAAAGTCCAACCTTACCGAGGAAAGGTCCTTTGCCGGTGGGTGGGTGGTTTACCTCCAAAATCGCGGTGTCCCCGTTTAAATGTGGAAGGGATTTTTTTTTTGAGTATAACGTCGCCGCGCGGCCGTTAGAAAAAAAATATTATGTCGGTCTGCGAACATGTCCTGAGCAAACTTCTCGTAAAGCCAGACCTTCCTGCTGCTCGACTCGGAAGCACCTCACTAATCTTTCGCTTTCTTCCAGACTATGGTCTTCGGGATGTCGGTCTCGATATCAAGGTGCTGTGGGGCGGTTAAAATTTTTAAAACGACCGTTTTGTATTATAGGTAAGTTTTTGTTCGTTAAAACCAGATAAAATGCAAACTAACCGATTAATCTTTTATATAATATATTTTTATCTATATTTTCAGATATAGTTACTATAGCAGCGTCTCTAGTAGTTTTAGGAATGGGCACTTCCGGTCAAGTATTTGCTACCAGTGCATTACGTGGCCTTAGGTTTTTCCAAATTTTACGAATGGTCCGCATGGACCGCCGTGGCGGAACCTGGAAGCTGTTAGGCAGCGTGGTCTATGCTCACCGACAAGTAAGTAACATAGAAAATAAATTCACTTTTTTTTAAGCCCAATTCGCCAACATACATCTAGGGAATTAATCCAAACAGTAGGTAGGTGGTGTCAATCAGAGTGTAATTGTTTGTAGATTAATCGGTGTGACGTATTTCGGTGTTGTTCTAGCTGTTGTGTCGTTTTATTTTTTAAACAGCCTTTTTTTTGGTTCCTTTCGTTTCGTGTGATCAATGTTGCATGTCCCAGTACGTACTCAATTCAATGTGAAACAATGCTCGTTTTAATTCGTGACTCAATCTGATTTTAAAATTTTAATGCGTTATTACATCTGCATAGTGAAGTTTTATTCTTTTTATATTCGTCCTATTAAACGACTTATTCTGTACCTATAAATATAAAAACAACTAAATTTGTTCGAAAAGATTTTGTATGTAGGACTGCATTAATTTTGTGTTTTACATTAATATTGATTGTCGTGAAAAAACTTAATCAAATTGGGCTAAATAGGTACTTCACATAAAGTTTTAAATCGATTCACACAAATTTGATTTTATAATAACAATAACATAAATGCAGAAAATAATATCAAAATTTAAAAGATTATCGAATTAAATTGCACCTTCCGAAAAATGAGTCGATATTTTAAAAATATTCTTTAAAATCACTATGGTAAATCGAAATAATAAGGCAAAAATTATTCAACCAGAATGAAGCTTAGGACTTTGATTTCCCTCCCCCACAAAATTTAAGTAATTGGTTAGCATTAAATGCCATTCAAATGTTTGATGAAGGTCAGGTATTAAGTAACACTTATTTTTAGATTCATTTAAATTTTGGAATTATTTGTGAACAGGGGCATATGTGCAAATTTGCACAATGGTAATAAAATGCATCAATATTCTACTGCCATATCTAATTGGGAATAAATTCTACTTATCAAATGGAAATGTTAATGTCACAGTCCAATCCAAACAAATAAATAAGTAAATTACCCACCGAAAAGTGAATCAAAAATAGAAAAATAAAAATCTGAACGAAGGACTTTTTATTTCGAACAAACCATTCAGAAATAATCATGACCACCGTAAGCGATTGCGAATAAAAAAATGTGGCCGGTATTTCAATTCTCAAATGTGTACACTCACTGAAAACCAATTATTTATTGTACTTAGAGATAAACTATGTGACATGTGACATAACTAAAATTGTGCAGAAACATGACAAGCCTAACATATCGTACATACATATTTTAAATTGATTCGAAAACTATGAGCTCGTAATTCTTTGCTAAAAATAATTTCAGTAAAGTTTAAAACAAGTGCAAATGGTTTAAGATTAATGCAATTTTTAAATAAAAAGAACCATATATTTATATTTCTCATAAACCAATTCAAAGTCTAGAAAAAAATCTTCAGCTCGCAAAAAAAATTGCACGGTTCAAAGAGCAGAGTTTAAGCTTTCAGACCTCTTATTGTTAGAGTACTTTAAAATCACTTTCGCCGGAGATAGAGCCATTCAAAATTAACAACAAATTTTCAAACATTAAAATCTTTAATTTTGTTAGCAATTGCAAATAGGTATAGGTACTTGAAACATGTTTTCAAAATATCGCCGTATTTTAGGCACAAAGAACGAGTTTTATGACATGAAAAATAAAAAATAGTCCAAAAGCCTAATTATTATTTATAATACGAGTAGGTTATATGTACATATGTATAAAGAAAAAGCGGTGAAAATGTAATAAAATTGTTTCTTTATATTAGTTCTGAAATTGTATTTAACTTATTTAGTTTATTATTTTAAGTCGATCGTTATATTATTTTTCATTTTGAAAAAACAAAATTATTATGAAACATAAAATTTAATTGTAAATAGGCTAGAGAACAAAATAATCTTTTATTTATTGCTGTCGATTAAAATTGTTACAAAAGCTTAATTATAAAGTTTAAAGCTCTTACTTCACTCGTCTACTAAACAAAATGCTGTTAAAATAAGAATTTAAAAGGATTATTTGGAAAGCGACCTGCTTATTTCGATAAAAAATTTATATTTACACATGAGCACCTTTTCTCCAAAGATGAATAAGTTATGTGAAATATAAATTAGGTCTCCTACCAAGGATGTTTTGCTAATGAGCATTCAAGTGGCGCAAAGTGTTCTCAAAAGCGCCATACGCAATTTAAGAATTGCGTGTTTAACACTAATTAGAGGTTGAGTGGATTTTTTCGTGTTTTAGACGTAAACAAATTTTTTGAATAACAAGTGAAGGCACATTTTATTTTGATTCCTAAGAGTTTTTCTGCGATTTTTATAACTAAGCAACAATAAGTTTTAAACGTAAGGAACTTTACCTCCAGTTGCCAAAAATTTCCATTAACCTTGACTGTAATAAAATAAGGATTGGTTACCAACGTGCTACGTTTCCTCATAAAATCCATTTTAATTGGGAAAGTTTTTAGCAACTTTCTTCAAGAATACTGAGAAAGTTCCCGGATATTTAATTGAAAACTTTGGTTTTTATGCTAGCCCTTTGCAATGTGAGCCGCAAGAAAACTAAATTAAAGCCGTTTATAGTTTACGTTGACTGTAGACGAGATATAAACACTTTTGACATCTTTACTGACCTAATATGTTTAATCTCGCCGCATATTTAGAGGAAATTCTATAAATCCGTTTATCTCTTTGCTTTATCTACTGCACAAAATTCTGGAGCTAGATTAAATTCTTAGTTTTAAGAGATGGCAAAATCTCCGTACGTCATAATAAATGTTTTTGGTTATCCCAGCTTTTCGTAGCTAAAGAAAGTTACCGGGGTATTTTAAACGAAATGCATCACATACGAGCATATTAATCACTAAGCTGAAGGCATTTATTCCTTTTTATGGCTGCCTCTTTACTTTTGGTACGAGGAAACTCCGTTTCTGCATATGTTAACAAAGTCTTGGCAAAATTGCTTTGGCGTCGCATTTCTGTAAATTATGACTTGCAATTGTAAGAAGGTATCATTTATCATCTCAAATTAGTGCAGTACTCGCTTTGTTAGAAGTAATTTGTACCAGATTTAAATTGTTTGTTGTGGAAAACAATGTTTTTTGCATTTTTCACGGAATACATTGTGTGTAAAAGGAGAATGGCATGATGTAGAATAATAAACCCCATAGTATTATTTTAGTTGATTAATGTTAACAAAACATTTTGTAATTTGACTTTACTATACATAAATAATTAAACATTCATGAAAGAAAACAAATTTTATATTTAAATTTGATAACACAATACGAGTACCTTTTGGTTTAAAATGCTATAAAATAATTGGGTAAGAAAAACACTCTCTCAAAAGCAAACTTTTTATTGGCACTGAGTATAGCGAAAACAAAGTTTCTCTGAATGGCATCATCTCAAATCAATAAATCCAAAATTTTAGTAATATCCTATACCTTCAATGCGAATGAAAAGTTTTTAAAAAATTTGATTCTACACGATATGGTATACGAAAAAATAAAAATGCCTTTGATTTTTAAACAAATTTTTTATTTTAAAAAAGATTAGAATTTGAAATCTGTTAACGTAATTAGTTCGCGGGAAAACTTACTCACCAATTAAACCTTTAATTTCAATTAGTTTCTAACTTCCTTAAATTCGTCAATTCAAATTTGATTCACTAGAAGTTTTCAGGAAATGTTTTCAATATTATAATATATGTATATACATAATATAATTTTTTTTATTTTTACAACTAGGCAGACCTTAAGACAACTATTCAAATTTACAAAAATAATTTGCTCGACGCATAACACACAAATAACATGTTTGTTTCGAAGTTTGTTGAATATTATTTTTACTAGAATTTACCAATCGTGTCGTTCTACTTAAATTAGAGAAAAATAGTAAGCCAAGTAAGGAGTCATAATGATAGTTACGTAATTATGCAACGAGCAATAGTGGAGGAACTTTTAAAATAAATAGATAAATACTATAGTTCATTTTAGTTCTTTTTGAATGCGACATATTTTGTGACGGTTTATACACGATTATTTTCCGAGCAGTTAGAAGATTGAAAAGCGGTTACAATATAAATTTATAGTTCGAAGGACTGTAGAATTTAAAATTTTTAAGAGTGATTACAAATTAAATGCAGCAGCAGGAAGTCATATTCATAATTGAAAGGCCTTATTTATTATATAACATTCTAACTAAATTGGCAAATTGGAAGAAGTTTCAGGTATGTACTTAAAAATAAATATATTTTTAGTTCCCTTTCAAAGACAAGCTTTAGCTGTTAGAAGTAATTAAAACTTATTACGTAGAGAAGACTTCGTTATCGCTTTGGCAAATACAACAGTTTCCGGGGCATTTTAAAGCAAGGCATCTTACAGATTCCTTCCTGAATATTTGAGAAAGTAGAACAAGTTTATGCATATCTGATTGACACTGTTTCTTAAACTTCTGAAATATTAAGCTATTTCACGGTTGAATCAAACAGAACTCAGCTCGTGTAACAAGGCCAAGTTCCTCGAATTATATAGATCAATGTCATCTGCTCGAGGGGATTTTAGTATATATGCCTATGCTAGAATTAATCACGGATATTCCCTTCTTTTCAGGAACTGATAACAACTATGTACATAGGTTTCCTTGGCCTTATATTTGCATCGTTCCTTGTCTATCTGATGGAGAAAGATGTGAACGATAAATTTAATAATTTCGCTCAAGCACTGTGGTGGGGTGTTGTAAGTATTAATTATGCGGCCAAATTTATAACATCCGAAAATGAATGCTTATTAATTTTCATTACAGATAACCCTCTGCACCGTTGGGTATGGTGATATGGTCCCGGAGACGTGGCAAGGGAAGCTGATAGCATCGTTTTGCGCGCTTTTGGGCATCTCTTTTTTCGCACTGCCGGCGGTAAGTAACTAATTCCGCTCGGAAAGGCGTTCCCTTAAATAATTTTATATCGAGTCCTAATTAGCCCAAGTCTTTGCTGATAAATTTAGAGAGCGCCGCCCAGACCCATTCCAAATGTGTCCATTAGTGTTCCTTTGAAATAAATTGCAAGAAGTTAATTGCCGTAGAGTTTCACTTAATGGAACCGGCTCTCAGTTTTAGTACCTCGAGCAGCAGCTTCGTAAGTGTCTTTTAAACAGCATTACCGCTCTGTGCCGAATGAATTTTTGGAATATTGCCAAGACATAATACAGAGGCTTTGTTCGACAAAATTTCCTCCATCCATGTTATTAAAGCAACTGGTGACGAAGCACTTGTCTCTGTTCCGGGTGATCTACCTCCATAATTTACAAAGTAGTGAAAATCCCAGCCAATGGTTCGCCCAAACAATTTTATGGTGCAGACAGACCATTTTAACTCTTTCATTATAATTATATGTATATATCGTTGACTTCCGGTTCTTAAAATACTTTAAAATAATTTAAAATGTTTAATTCAAAGTTTTTGCCATGAATGGCAAATTTAGTTTTAGCTTTTGAATAAATAGGAATGATAAGGATGTAGTTTTTTCATGCTTGAATAGGTAGAGAACTACTTATAACATGAAACTATTTAAATTTATTCTAAACAAAAAAATCCCATTAAAAACACATCCAGAAGTTTTACTTTTTAGTAAAACTTAATCTTTTGAAAATAATAATAATAAAGTAATATTCATTACGTAACCATTACCGTATAAGCATACATATGTATTAAATTAAAGTTGACAACATAAATTCGTTAGTTCGCAATATCCCTATCAGAATTACAAATTACAAATTTTTAATATCAAACTATTTTTTTCAACTTTAGTAGGTATAAAACAAACCAAATTTTACAACAATGATTAATACATATTAATCTGCTACGGACGATAGTGACGTGCTTACTAATTATTCTTAACTCGTCATTTTATTTCTTATTTGTCAAACAATTGGTATCACAAAAGTCGCCAAAAGTAAAAATTTAAAGGAACTTTGTGTACGTTCAGTATGATCTATTATTTATGTTTTTTTTTATTTATTATGGAAAACGTTTTTACTTTCCATAAGAAAACACCTTATTTTCAAAAATCTTTCACTTATTCAAAAAACTGTTAATCATGTTTTCCTGAAATTGTTGATACTATCCTTTAGTTTAAATTATGTACATCCAGTAAATCAACAACTTCTACCAATTAGAGAAAACCTTATTTTAAGACTTGCATCTCGCCTCTAATAGCGATGAAATAAAGTGCAATAATTTTGGAAGAAGGTTGACATTATACCTAATAATATTGAAATTTAAACAATTATGCAATAAAAAGCAGAAGTTGCTCAGTGTGGATTCACTTTAATTTTAGCTTAAATAAGTATAAAACCAGAAGAACTTCGAATTCCATCAGATGCTAGTGGCTTTCTGATATTGAGACAATAATACTTCGGGTACTTTCAATGAAACGACGTGCAACGGAAATTAATCCGATTCGTGACTGTATTATTAAATCCGAAATGGGTGGGTGGTAAATGCGGACTTTTCGGTGATGCCGAAAATCAAACATAAAAGTTCCACTTGTGATCCGAGTTAATTTCGGTTATCACTTAATCAGAATTTCTGTCAGGGATGCAGCCCCAGGCACCGCTGATTAAAGAGCACAGAAGTAAATGGGCATCTTCGAACTGGAATTTTTATAACTACCATAAAGCATGTATAATTTTACCTATGTATAGGAATTATGTAATGAATATAAAATGAGAAAAAAACATTAAGCGGCAATTCAATTTTATGTGAAGAAGGTATTCAAAAATTGAAAAGAATGCGTTGTGCATGAAATGAATAATTTTATGAAAGGACATAATATTTGTGCGTTTCTGTTTGTTAGTACAAATTGATGTTTTGTGCTAATAAAAGTTCTATGCTGAGATAGCTTTTTTGCTCAAAAGCAATATGGACAAAATAAATATGAGTTTTCATCCATATTAACAAATAGTAAAAACTCCCTATAGGTATATTTACTAAATATAAAACTATTAACTACAAATGCATCTTGCTGTTATCGAAAATTAATAAAAAGAGCCTCTATTAAAATAACTCTAAAATTGAATCCTTTATTTAACGAATTTTTAATGCATACAAAATGATGTAGAGCTCATATGTAAGCATAGCGGGAGCCCCGGGGCCTCTACAAATTAGGGACTCCCACGAATTCCTAGATAGGCATACAAAAATTTTGTAAATACATATAATACTTTTTGATTTGTGAATTATGGCTATAAAAGTAATAAAATATTTACATACGTGCATTGAAATACCTGTCTAAAATCGTATATTCATTTAATATTGATTTATTTGGAAAAATAATTAATGAATTAATGAAAAACATGAGTAATTTAGAGCGAGTATGCTTTTACACTAAAATTAAAACGATTTTTGCGACTTCTTGAAATGTCTCATAAACTATGAATCGAGATTAAAAAAATGCTCATCAAGAACTTATGTATGAGGATTAAAAGGAAGTATATACATTACGAAAACTCATAATTTGTCGTATTGTTAAAAAAATTATATATTCTTCAATTTAAAGGGCCTTTATTCTTTCACTGTCCCGAACTCTACTCATTTAAATCTGCCTCTGCTTTTAAAGGCTTTACTTTAAAAATTTTTCTAAAATGTTTATGCTTATTCGAAAGAAAACTTCCGCACCAGCTTATTGCAGATGTTATTGTTTGACAAAATAAAATTACACATTTTGCTGCTGGCTAAGTGTTATTATAATGCTTAACAAGTGCCATATTCCATAATAAATCTAGCTTTCTTGCAATTAAACGTTTCATTTAAATTACCTGTTTTAGCGAGACTATCCCCCCAGGTAATGGGTGCAATGGGCGCACAAGAACAAAAAAAGATGTAAGATGCTTCGGTCTGGTTCTTATAAATTCTACAGGGCCAACAAAATTTGCCCATTTCATAATCCAAGATGCTCAACTCGCCTCATCTTTTGAGCACATTTGTGCCCGGTTAATGCAAAGGTTAATATCACCGTAGTGCTTTTATTTCGATACTAAATAAAAAGAAAGCATCTGCATCTCCAGGAATGGGCGTGGAGGTTCTCGTCCGAAAACAGAGCTTGTTAGATCTTGGTTGAACAAAAGGCGGCGCCAGACAATAAACTGTCATGTTGCTGCATTTCTCACGATTCTGTGCTTTTCAAAACCCCAGGTATCGCCCCCTTGTTCCTGGAGACAAAATCCCGGACGCAGCCAACGATGAAACAAAAGGAAGCAGAACTCTACGAAAAGCCCTCAAGAAAAGTCGGATTAGTAATTCTGCATTCATCTATCCCAAGGCGTAATGGAAGCTGAATTTGGATTTGTTTTAATTAAGAATCTTAGCTTGTCTGCAGCTAGGTTATTCTCTTTTTTTAGGTTGTGAGTTCATACGGTTTGAGAAAATTGAAAAATTTGCAATTCAATTTTGAAATCAGAACGATGAAAACATGGTGACGAGAAGACAGAGGTGTGCAACTGTGCGACAAATTCATCACATCCTGAAAATCTTAAATTCAATTGGTTTCCAATATTTCCGGAATTTTTTAATCCAAACAACCTCTGTCCTTTCAAGATTAATTGGTGTAGAGATTTTAAAGTGTTCTGTTTTGAAATACGCAAGCAATTGCAGCTTTTATTTTTAAGCACCTATTCAATCTCAACTAAAAATTAAAAATCTATTAATAGCACAAATGGCTGACTATGATTATTCTTTACAATTATTAATCAATTAAAACCCTTCCCAGGCTTAGGGTGAAAAAAAATCTGTGTTTACGACCTATTTTATTATTGTAATAATATAAATAAAATTTAATCTACAGATTTTCGCTAGACTGATTATACTTTAGGACTTCTGGTTGCTTCGTACAATAGCACTTAAATTGGTTTATGAAGGCAACATTTAACATCTGGAAACCAGATAAACTCAGTGATAAAACTTTTTCTGAGAAAGAACGCAAATTACCCTTTTCATTAGCTGTGGACGATTTAATTGCAATTGTCGTCGTATAAATCGTTATCGCATAAAACTAGCAAATCATAAAAAACAGAAGATCGAGAATTCGAAATTGAAAATATTCCATGATATTATGTTTTCGAAAAAGACTAATAAAAGTTAAATAAAAGTAAAATCATATAGGGTCCGTAAGAACTCCAAACGAAAATCTAATCAGAAGTTGCTAATGTAAAAATATGCATATTTACAAGGTGCAAGATTTACTTTTAGTATTTTAAGAAACATGTTTTTCCAGAGTCTGATTCTGCACTGATATTCATTCATTCATTTTATGAAATAAAATACATTTATAAAAAGGTAAAGATAAGGCGATTATTGTAGGAATTTTGTTTGCATTTAAATGTAACAGAAGGTTATTTGAGAAAAATTTAATCTCCTATGACATTTTGTAATTCTTTAGGTAAACAAAAATTCGAATAATAGGCAAATTATGGATTTTTAATTTTTTTAGACTATTTTTCTCAAACAAATGATGTTAGGTACATTTTCGTTTAACTGTTAATTAAACAATTGTTAAAAATAAAATTCTTTTTATGAACAAAATTGTGGTAGACCTGTATTATTATTACATGTTGACAAAATTTTTTCAGCAATACAAAATAATAAAAGTTTAGAGAGAAATAAACAAACACATTATTTAGAGTAGAATTTAACTATTCTATGTATTAACGTTTTCAAAAATGACTCGATCGATCGATTCACAAATAAGTAGTATCGAATTTGTAGCAACTTTGAATACTTGAAACAGACTAAACTCGATTTTGAGGTTAAGGTTGACCTACATAACTTAAGCAAATCTTGAGCTATGCTTGAACTAGATTTAAGCCAAGCATGGAGATTGGCTTTTAAGGCTTAATCTACATAAGTGTGGCAATGGACTGATTTTTCGATTTCTTTCTTTTGTAGAGATGATGTGATAGTATTAAAGATAATTTTTTTTCAGGGAATTCTCGGCAGCGGGTTCGCCTTAAAAGTACAACAGCAGCAAAGACAGAAGCACATGATCCGGAGGAGGCAGCCCGCAGCGACCTTGATCCAGTCGCTCTGGAGGTGCTACGCCGCCGACGAGCACTCGGTGTCCGTGGCTACTTGGAAGATCCACCAGGTGCCGCTGCCCAGTCCGCCGCCGTCGTAAGTATCCTTAGAGTCGCACCTGTATGAATGAAATTAAGGCAACACGACTTTTGATTTTCTTGAACTGATATTCCCCCTTATTTAATACCCGTTTTAGTTTTCTTAACCACTGTGTCTCCACGCCCTAATTTTATTAATTGCCCCCCTCTGGATACTTCGAATATTGATGACATGTTTGTATGTCTTTTTAGTTCTGAGTACTGGGATAGATTGATTAAGAATTTAAGTGAATATAGGTAAATGTGGGTAAACTACTTATTACGTTTGTTTCCGTATGCTATATCGTTATCTCATGCAGCCCTGAATTCTGATTTTTACCCAAAACAACAAAACCGCAAGCATTCCAGAATCATTTCCCAATAATAACATCACTCCGGATATTTACTTCATTTTCGGTTTTATTCTAAACGCATAATGTATCTATTTTTGCCCCCCTGTATTTCATTGGCTCCTCACATTATGCCCCACCATCAAAAACACGACTTTGATGTTTCAATTCCTATCTAGAACGCTTGTCAAAACGCAGAAAAAGGCGCCAAATTTTTGCGATAAAATAACGTTTAATTGGATCGACAATAAATATAATCAGCCAGTGGTTCTCGATGGGAATTTGGTTAAATTTACGCTGTACACTACACACGCATCTGCCCGTAAAGCCCGCATCCAAGTAGGCTTGGCTTGGGCCAGAGTAAACTTTCATCATCAGTGTATTTTGCCTATTGAGTAATTGTTCTTTTGGATGGCAGTTTTTTCGCTGCGAACAGAAAATTGTTCGATTTTAGAAGCGTTTGTTCATTGAGCACATTCACCGCTTACGACACTTGAAGTACTTCAACTGTTGCCAATTTTGCTAATTACTGTTTCTCACCAACCTTTTTGTGTCAGTTATTGGGATTTACCAAAAACTATCATTACACAACATTTAAACAACGATTTAAACTCACCAGTACCGATAATATTGCTGCACGGTAAAAAATTTCGGTACAAATTTGATTCGAACTAAAGTGTCAGTCTATAATTATGTACATATGTATTATATGGTATCAAAGATAATTTCCGACATTTTATACAAAGAATTAGTGGCAAATATAATTTATAAAATTTTAACCCAAATTAAAAACTTTTCTTTTACTTACTCCTCTATAAATTTTATTATTTGACTCAATAAAAATTCAAAATTTATGTATGTACATATGTAAATAGAAATTTAAACAAATTCGATCAATTCTACCAATATTTTTTACCATGTGCTCAAAAATAAGTTTGCATTTCTTGAATTTTGAGCCCTTTTACTATAATATTAAGAAACAAAATAACTTTAGAACCATCACAACTAAGTACTTTTGGTTTAAAATTACTATGGGTAGTTGAATTAACATTAACGCCAATTGCTAGTTTTGAAAAACTTTAAAACTTAACAATCATATTCTTAAAAAGTTATACCTACTAAAGATAATTTTGCTGTTTAAAAACGCTTAAAAATAAACTAGCAGTAGCAATTCTAAATGAATATTTTCACATCGAAGACTTGTACCTAAACGATTCAATTTTTCCTACAAAGCTACAAATTGGTGATTCAATTCCTTTAATGACAAAAAACGAGATTTTATACTTACATCAGTAGAAAAAACCGTAAATACATCCCTCTTTAAACTTTACAATGCCATACCAGAGATAACCAACATGTTGGTTATCTCTGGCCATACTCTACAGTTTAATTAAAATGAACATTTATTAAGAAAAATCATTTTAACCATCCTCCGGTTACCAGCTTAACGATATTATTCCCAGTGTAAATAAGAGTAGTTAAACGTGAACTTTTGATTTTCCAAACTGAAGGACCAAGACGCCTTTTTCTTTTTATTTCGCTTATCTGACTATCTCAAGTATCCACATTGAAGTTCAATGCTTTCCTGAAATATCTTTCTCTCTTAAATGCAAAATGAATTTAATCTACGTTTCACAATCTGTCCCCAATTACCTCGCTAGAAACTAGCAAGGAATTTAAATTTGATGACTGCAAAGGAGGTGCAGACCTTTAACCTACTGCAAACCATCCATCGTTGCTTTCTTCACACAGCGGAGGTGGACAGCTGCTGTTGACATAATGCCACGACTGAATTAAACTTGATTTTGCAATGAAATTTATTCTACACCTTCTCGTCATAAGACGTTTGTGAATTAAACAGCTCTTCTATGTTCTCAATAGATGAATATAGAATATAAATTTAACTCAATATGTTACAAAAAAAAGACTATGCGAAAAAGTAAACGAACTCTTTGAAACATTAATTTAAAGAAATTTATATGCAAGAATTAATGAGAACATATAGGTAGATTATTAAATAACGATTTCACATTGTCCAGTATTATCTTTAACTTTCGAATTTAAGTGGGATATCTTATGAAAGGGCTTCCTTTGAACCTACATACATTTGAAAATACATAGAGTTTTCATTTCCAAAGCAAGAAATCTGTAAAAATTGGGGTTGATAAAAGTTTATGTAAATATACAGAAAATAGAACCGTTTTTTTAGAAATCAACAAAAGTCCTTTACAAACAAACTTAACTATGAGGCCCGAAAATTTAACTTAATTGAGTCTAATATAATACTTATAAATATTAATAGAGTATAATTTAATGAATCATAAATGTAGATACTTAAAGGTATTATATATAATTAAAATCGAAAAGACTAGATGAACTCTATGTTCATCTTATAATATTTGTACGTCTACTTTTATTCTAGCGTTTAAATCAAATTAACTTTATAGTGTGTGGACAATTGAAATTATTCATTGTACTTAAGTGTGCAACATTTTTTTATTTTTAAAATCATTTCAACAATCCTTTTAAATTAATTGAAGCAAGATTTAACCTTTACTATACCTGCAGCTCATGTTTCTACAAAAATAACATAATTTTGAGGGGGAGAAATAAAATGAAAGAACCCTACAAACTTGCCCACCGTAAATTCTACTTGTTACGACAAGACTGAACCCTTACCTTTAAATACTTCACATGTTTCCTAAAAAATATTTGAGAAAATCCCAAACTAGATTAATTGTAATACAAAAAAGCATCCAAAATCCCACCAGGAGTAAGTTCTGAGAAATGCAAACTTTAAATTTACATCTGGAGCTCTTAAAAAAATCGATACTGGAAAGAAACTTCTTCCTAACATTTGCTACTCACCTCAGCTACAAGCCCGTTGCCCAGTTTCTACTCAATTTTCTTCTATTCTGTAATTGTGTTGGGGTTCCTGTTTTTAAAGGTGTAAAAAGTTCCGCAGGTCTTGCAGTTCAATTGATTCAACCAGTTTATTTATTTAGACTAGAGTTTTGTTCGAATTTGTTATTCAATTGATTGTACATTATTTATAAACTACCTGTTTTTCGTGCCTGTGTGTGAGTGAGTGTGATATATTTCATAAACGAGTTTTAATTATTATACTACTTTTGTACAATTTGGAAATTTCATTGTATATTTTGTTCGAAATTAAAGCTTCCGGGGCCAAAAGATTTACCTTCTGGCTCGGCGGTATCCGTCTGGTACCGAAAGGTTGGTTTTCACCCAGCTCCTATTCAGTATCAGTATGATTTTAACTCAATTAATATTAGGCTGTTTTATCAATATGAATTTTCTTTATCCTTCATGCCCTCTCTTTCCTTACTTACTTTAGTTCTATAAAAAAGAAATTTAATTCAATTTTTATAGCACATGGTTTTACCTGCTATCCAATTGTGATTTGAAGTCAGTGTGGCAATTTATGTATGTATGTAACGTTGTGCATTTATTATGTACTTTTCAAAGTATCCTTAAAGTCTTCTTCTAAACAGGTGTTCATACGAATGTTATTTATAACCTTATCAACAATTTTATCTTTTTAATTTTACTTTTAAGTTTTTCTTCTAAGTGTATACATAAAATAATAAAATCGTATAAATTCCTGTTACGTTTTATGGTTTTCTATGAGTGTGGCATAAAAATCATAACAAGCCAAGCTTTTTAAATATATCACTGTATAAACTTAAATCATTACACGATTCACTTTTCCACCCAACAATTTATTGAAAACAAAAATAATTAAATTGAAATGTGTATAATTTTAACAAAAATTTTACATAAAACACAATCCCAAAAGATATTTACAATTCTACTCGAATTTTAAATAAAGCAAAACAAAATAAAGAAAATAAAAAGAAACGTTAAACTTACAATTGAAATGCCTTAAGCACTCTTTCATACATATGTAAATGTAATGTATATATATAAAAATATTATATTAAAACACTATAATAAATTAACAGATTGCTCTACTCCTCTTTCTAACAAACAATTTAAAATTAAAAAAAAAAATGAACTTATTTGTAGTTGAGGTAGTTACGTGTATCAAGTATTTTGTCATGAAATCTGTTGTTGACGTGTTTCCAATTAACTCGTCACAAAACGGCTTCATTCTGAGCTCTAATTAAACTTTATATCGATATTTATGTTGCTTTGTTACTTCGATATCGTTTGTATGCTGATTAAATAGTACTTTCAATTTTCCACTTAGTGGGTGTTGATTGAAATATTCCGTCAATTGACAGATAATTTTGTCGTATGTACTTCCTGAAATGTAATCATCGTCTGTCACATCATAAAAATTCGGAAGTGTTAATTCAATATTAATTTGATTATGCATTTATGCAGAAAAGAGAGAATTCTGCTGCTGCATAATAAGTATAGCTATTTTTTTATGGTAAAAATTTTATTTAAGACTTGGCCTAGGGAAATAAAAAACTAAACGTACACATACACGTCGGTATCCTTGTCTTGGCTTTAGTTAAGTAAATTTCGTGGAACATATTTGAATTTTATTCATACATTACCAATAAAACATAATTTTATGTATAGAATAGTAAAGAAGTGCAAAATAAAAAATTAAGGATAATTGCCACATTCATAAAAACCAAAATTCGAATAATTTTCTTCCTGGCTCGTATTTGCACGAAACTTGGGGGTTACTTTTACTATTTTCACATTTCCTTTACTTTTCGTATAACACCAAAACTCTTAGAATTACTGAACATGTACAAAAAAAAACGATCGTGTAAATGTAGCCTAGAGTTTGCTGAAAATATTAAGGCTAATTCGTATTTGTAGAACGTTAGAATGTAAGCAATTGGTACTGACCTTTAATACTCGAGAAACAGTAATTTCTCCTAGCATTGCAACATCATTTGAGTATTATATTAAAATTTTGTAATGATTGTTCTCAGTATTGTATCAAGTTGTGCAGTTGCGTTGTAAGAAATTCCTAATTTTTGAACTTTCGTTGTTAATTTCATTTTCCATCATCTACAGACAGATTTCTTTACTTCACAAAAAAACAAAAAAATATATTAATATTTTTCTACGAACTGATTGACATTTTCTTTTCTCTTTTTATTGATTTGTTGCCTTTCATCTGTATGAACGCCTCTTGCAAATTAATAAAACCAAACAAAACCTGCACGTGTTATGGCTGCAAACTCCACAAATATCAATATATGTATACCATAATAATTCAATTATACTATAAAATAAATACAAATATAAAAAAAAAGTTCGAAACTGGAACCACCCGAGAAGTTAGCATCAACTTCCAGCGCAATGTAAGTTTGAAGCAGTCGCTAAAGTTTTACTGAGTTTTTTACTGCAAACAAAAAATTTTAGTTAAATTTCACCCAGTTTTCGAAATCAGGCAATTATGCTTTTTAGGCTATTTGTAGTTAACCACTGTTATTTGATATGATTACAGCTTTCTCAGTTTACAGTGCATAGAGATTTTCGGCTTCGTTTTGAGACTGCGCAGACGACGACCTTTTCGTTTTAGAATAGTTTATGTTACGCTTTTTTCATGTCTAGTTACATATATTTAAATGTCCTGTAATTTTATGTTTGTGCTAATTATTCTCTATGTGCGCTAGTCACTAGTCAGTACTAATTAATGTTCTATTTGTCTGTTTATGTGTCTGTAGATAGAAAGACTCTTGATTTTGCTATATATTTATTGATTGATGTTTTATAAAAAAAAAAAAACCTTTTTGTAAATATTTCAGGTTTTCTTCACCAATTCTTTTATTGAAACTTTTTTCATGTTTTCAAAAGTTTTTTTCAAAAAAAGTTCTTTTTAAGAAAAAGCTGGCTAATAGTTAATTGATCGATTAGTGTTATTTGCTGAGAGAAATAAGAAAATTTTCTTTGGTTCAAGAAATTAAAAATCGAAAACTATATAGTTGAAAAATTATGTCCTTTAGCCTCCTTGCTGCAACTCAGAGCCCAGAGCCTATGTCGTTTAATAAGTCTAAATCAAATTGCGTATCTATATAAACTTGTATGCGTTATGATAACATAATGACGATAATACCTTGATGAATTTGCGACTTCTACCGACATTTATTTCTCCATTAATCTATTTGCTCAACTTCGTAAGGACTGTAGAAGGAGTACAACGATTTCGTGCAAAATCATAAAATTGTCAGATATTATGATAATGATTAATTTCCACATTGAAGTATATTTTCTGCAGTATTGTTTAAATAACAAATATTTACATTACTAGTCTCTCATTTCAAAATTTTAACTAATTCCTTACTTGAAAGTTAATGAAATAAACTTGCAATATTGATTGGAAGTTTTTCTATCGTGTTTTTTTAACATTAAAAATAAATAAATTGTTACAGATAATTCCTCATTCAAAAATTCCTTTTTGAACGAGTTGATTTTAATACTCTTTAGTCAATAAACCGATTCTTTACAAAAAAGAAGTTAAATAGCTGAAAATTATCGATTCTACCACTGCTTGTGCTCAACGATAGTTTAAAGATATACAAAAAAAACCTCTCTATAATACCATAAATTATTTAAATTTCCAAAAACAATTAGAATTTTCACAAAAACCAAAAATGTCCATATTTGAAATGAGCACGTCTTATCAATTTATGTAAAACTAAATAAACCAATTCACGTTCTATAAAATTTGCTAGAAATGTAAATAACACCAAACATAATTAATTAAATGCGAGAATGAATGTGTCAAGCAAAGCTCTTTGTTATTAAATTATAGTGGTAGATAAGAGTTACTACTTACAATTATAAAATATTTTTATTGAAGTTTAGGCTGGGATACTGCTTAATAGAACCAGTTGATTACTTCATAGTTTTCAGGATAGTATATTTCTGCATGTATCGAATTACTTCTTAAATGAGTTAATTTTGAAATGATTTCATTTCAGCTTTCTTTAATAACCACGAATTAAATATTTCATAGATATTATAATAATTAATGTTGATTTATACGTTTTCAAATTCTACTTCAATATTTTATACAAACTTTTTAATATAAATCTAAATTATATAAACATATAAACCTACATTTAAACCGAAAACTCTCAGACCGATATTTTCCTCTCCTTTAAAACCAATTCCACTTTTTTGTCATTAAAGAGAAGTTATTTTATTTTTGTTCGTTTAACTTTTTGTTTACAAAATATAAAAATAATGTCTATCAGAATACTAGAACAGAAATTCTTAATAACCCCAAAAAGATTAATGAAATATTCTTAAGATAAATTAAACTTTTCGAAGCTTGTTGGAAGTTGTTCGAATCACTCCAAACATTTGTTAAAGAGTGTTTGTCACAACGAAGAATATTTATAGGGGCAAAACGGCTAAAAAATTCAGTTAACAAAATATTTCTTATTACATAACAGTTGTAATATCTACACCAAAGTTTTCAATCCCAATAAACTAAATAGCAGTTTATAACTACTTATCTCAACTTGCTAAAATGTTTGCTCTTCTGTAGAAAACAAATTAAAAAATTGATTTCTATGTAAAATTTGCTATATGACCCAATAAGCTAGCCGTATTTATGCAAAAGAATTTACACTATATATGAGGAATACACTATACTTATTATACATATAATGTATTCTATTTTAAAACACTGATACAAATATTATTTTTAAGTATTTAAAACTCATAAAGACATCAAAAAAGAAATATACGTACAAACCCAATTGGCCCATACAAAGTGAATAACATATAATATACAAAAACTGTTTTTTTAAACAAAATTAATCCACAAGTTTGTTTTTTGATGAATTTGTGTTTGTGTTTAATTTAAAAATTTGATTTGCACTAACATTATTCTTTGGTTTTGTTCTTTTTTCTTGATTTTTTGCTTTATGATTTTTGCTGGACCTGACCACTATCCGTGTGCCGTATCCGTATGACACCAATAAACGCACTCGCAAAAATAAATACATCTTAAAAATAATAAAAAACAAATACATACAATAAAAAATGGTGGTGAATTAATGGTACACGATAACAAATACACCACCACCAACACCTCCACCACACCGTGTTCCACCGCCCCCACCTAATTCTGCATTTGAAAACGTAACAAAATCTCAACACCTTTCTAACCTGATACTATGAAGTTATCGAACAAATCGTATATCGCTGATTAGGCGGGCATCTTCTAGTTTCAAACACAACGCATCCTTCGTGGCGAGGCTGCCGACGATCCGGAGGCACAAAAGTCAGTCCCTGCATTCCCCGGGGAACGCGAAGCCACCCTCAGGAGCCGCCCGGACGGGTCGATGTCCCAGGACGATGAGCGAAATGAACACCTCCGCCGAAAACCTAGGTAATTTTTTCAATGTTAATTATTTCTGTTTCGATTATTTTTCATTATTTGCTAACTGTTGTGATGTTTGAATTTAAAAAAAACCCCCGAAAAATCGATTATAATAAATCCCACTCCTTTCGTGGAGTTTGGTTAGCTTTCAACGTGTCCACGATAAATTTTATAACCCAAAAATATAAAAAAAACTGCTCTCCAAAATTGATGTTGTGAAATTGGTTTTTTCCGTAGAAAAAATTTGTTCGATATTTGGCCGCTCAGGATGCTCGCTTTATTACATTTCGATTTTTTCTCTTCTTTTTTTTTAAATTCACGCATTGCAGAGGTTGCAAATAATGGAAGACCTATGAATCCTAGTTTAAGTGAAGATTCTGTTGCAGAGACGGCCATCTCCAAGAAAAACTCGGACGGTGAGTCTTCCACGATATTGTTTTATTATCATTTTATATTTTTTAATAATAACTTTTGCATGCTATTCATTTATTGGAGAGTAATTATAAACTATACTATAAGAAAAAAAGGGAAAACTGAAAAACTCCCACAGGAGTAAGCCCTTAGCTTTCATTTATGTTCATATTACATTCTTATTTTAGGGCGCATGATAGATTTATTTAATATGGGTACAAATTAAATGCTTTTTGTTATAAGCACTAATTAAAATGGCAAGTTAATCTTGATTACGAAATTACGCTCAAATTCATATAAATATATGAGGATAAATATAGCAACACTGCCTTTTTATGACTTGATTGATATTGCAATTATGAAAATTGTTTTCATAATTAAAATTAGTAAGCAACTATGGAAGGAGTGGAATAATTGCGTGATACTGTTTATCATAGCAATTAATTTTATTTTCTCGCATTTACGCACCACGACGCTCAGAGTAAAATAGTATTTAATGTAATATTTAAGTGTCCATTTTCAGTTAAAAAAGCAACACACATTTATTAAATTGCAAAATAAAGAATTTTCCAATGTTTTTTTTTAACTAAACACAACTTAATTACTTTTTTTTTTTTACATGTATAAGATTTTGCTTTTTTTTCAATTTCAAAATCGATTATAATGTAATTCCCAATAACAATTTAATTTGACCACAACTTATATTACAAGGATGCGGGAGTTAGCCACTCAGATTCTAATAAAGAGTTTATGAAAACACTGCCGCTAGAATCTATATCGTAAGATTTCATATTTAAGTTCCATTATTTTCATAATGATATTTGAATATTGACAGTCTAACCTTTCGCAGTCATTTAAATTCATTGTGCCATTATTTTTTTCAATTAATTTTAAATACGAATCAAATTTCTAAAATATGATGTTACAAAAATCCATCTTCAGCAACAACAATCAATCACACACAAGTTCAGCAGCAAGTTTGCATCGTATTTCCTTGAAATAATTCTGTCATGGAACTTTGATTGCAATAAATAAATAAATCGATTGTGTCGTTGCTGCGCGATAAGTAAATATTTTCCTAGAAAATCTTCGTCTCTAATGAGGTTCAGTTCAATGGAAATAATTAAGAAAAAGATTATTGTGAATATATGTGCACATACGTACATACATTTTTAAAGTTCATATCAATAATTTAAATAGCTGTCGTGCTCTGCATCAAATTTCACAATAATAGTAAATTGCATTTTCATTTCTTTCTTTTAAATCTCAAGACCAAGTACCTACATACATATGTCCTTATAGCAAGTTTATGGAAAAATTTAAATATCCTCTCTCAGTGCTTTGGGGTAAAATTTTAGTAAAGTTGTAGGTATTATATATTTTCGAAAAGTTTCAAATGAAAATTATATTCAGAAATATTATTTACCGACTCCTAATACTACA
Organism: Machimus atricapillus; assembly: GCA_933228815.1. Lineage (NCBI taxonomy): Eukaryota > Metazoa > Arthropoda > Insecta > Diptera > Asilidae > Machimus > Machimus atricapillus. The sequence goes on along the minus strand of OW121786.1, from coordinate 41,965,809 downwards.
TTGGAAAGCCCTTTACCATACAATAATCTTTTGATAATCGTACAGTGCTTCTGATATTTAAAATTATTGTCACTTTCGGTATTTCTTGAAAATGTGTGAGTTTATTGATTATCGTCTACGATCTCAAATAAATACTTAAGTTTTTAGAAGTTATTTCAAAACTTTTTAAACGATACGATACATACATTATGTAGTTAAAATATTCTCCTCCTGCAAAAGGATAAAAGAAAACTTTAATTTTTGAAGTATAATAATATAACTTGCTTTTGATTTAATAATATCACAGTCATTTATTCACTTAGCGAAGGGCTCCACGTAAATTAATAAATCGTTTTTAATATTTTTGTTTATATGCAGGGTTTAATTTTCCCAGGATAAGAATATGGTTCTTTTCTAGTGACGGTGAAGAGCGAGAATTTCAATTTGAAGGTACCAAAGGAAAGTTTGGTTTTGTCACCAATCGTAGCAGTCGGTGCTTCTAATGAGCTTTTGTAAATTCTTAAAGGTTGGATCAAGTAAAAAAATTATCCGAATACATAAGTATTTTAATTTAGAAATGTCAAAATAAATGCTTGATTGCTAGTTGTATTGAAGAAGCTAGATTTTTCTGTATGTAGATATTGCCCGGTAAAATTTGAATTTTGGAAATTAATAGGTCTTTTTTTATTTTCATATATTCTTAGCTAATTTCTCACAATTTGTTATTATAATGTCATAAGGAAATCTCTCTTTAATGGATTAAAAACTTAATAATAAAGGAATTGAACAGATTCTACAAAATTAGTCTATACAAAAAACAAAAAACAACAAAAATTATATTCGTATAAAATTCGTGCTTTCTACAGGATGGACTATATTAATAAATCCACTGGGATATTTCAAAGCCCTTAAATTTAAAACAAGAATGATCCAAGTAAAAGTGGCTGAGCTATTACAAGAAGAGCAGATGGTGACCTTACTTAATCTTGAGAAAGTGCCGTTATTATCAGGTAAAGGTTACCACAAATTTTTAATATAATATTCTCGTCACTAACTTCGAAATCTTTTAAAAACACAATCAAGTATTTGCCTTAGAGCGGAGATGTATGTATGTAGATGAATTTAGTTTTTGAAACCTAATTAATAATAATGATAATGATTAATACTTTATGATATCTGTGGCTACCCATAAGAGCAAACATGAACGTGTATTACCTATTTTAAAATAATTACTGATGTAATTACTCTGGGAAACATCCAAGCTGAACCCTGTATACGTATATTTTTAAATATACATAGGTACTAAAAGAATGAGTAGAAAAACATATAGCAATTACAAAAAGCATTTAATTAGTGTCGAACGTTAGCCTTAAATTCAAAAAAATTTCTAACCTAATTTTAAGATTTATACCTAATGCATGTATATTTTCTTGGCGATGCATGTTAGCACCTTAAGGTAAGGGTTTTTTTTTATAAAATATATAATACCGCACAATCTATCACCAAATGCTTGTAATTCAATCTTCTCAACGCACCTGTTATATTAATCGAATCCCACCAATGATACTGACTAATTTTTACCACATATGGAAAACACTCTATAAATAAAAAAATTTAGATGGTTTCAATGAAGAAACACCAGTTCCAAGCCCAGATCCGAATCGTAAGAGCAGTATAGTGAGTGAAATATTTCAACGGGATGGCGTAAATCCAAATGGTCCACTGACTGTTAGTGGAGCCTCAGCTTTGCCGGTCGTTTTATGTGGTCTACTGCAGAGGGAGCTGATATCAACGGAACCCCCACAAGCCAGCAAGTATCATAGGTCTCAATACTTTATAACGCCGTCCGCGAGCAACGACTGTATCGGCCAAAAGACAGGCAGTGCGTATTTTCAGTTTACAAAACAATATATGTATGCAAATGTACTATGTTGTTCCAGTTAAACCGTCCAGATTTCTAGTTTAGTCTTCTGTAACCCCTAATTGAGTCCAGTAGTTTAGACGCGTTGGATTGTTACTGTCTATAAGCTAAAATAGTCTTGTAGCTGAAAGTTGCGGCTAACAGCATCAACAGCCCCAAAATGTCTGTCTATGTGACTTACTAATTTATTTTTATGTTGTAATAACAGTCATGGTAGTTTTGTTTGCATACTCTAAAAGTGACAATCGTCAATTGAACATAGTGTAATAGTCCTGCAAGGATCTCCGATCAATTCAATTCTGTGCGATTGCAATAACACAAACCCTATGTAAGGTGCAATTTAATTTTTATGTCTATGAAATACTTATTTTCAGAATAATTAACCCTTTTAAGAGGAAATCAACTTCAGAGAACTTTAATCTAGTAAATCTAAATGCAAACACAGTTTTTACTAATAATGACAATTACTTGATTTTCAAATGTTTTTCACCGTTTAAAATTGCTATCCATTTTCGGATGATATAGGTACATTTTTTTTATTGAACTTATTCTGGTAAGTTAACCAATGTCACTTTTAATTCATATCTAATGGTTTGCAATTCAAAAAGGTCTCATTAATCTTTTTACAAAAAATCGGAGTATTTATTTTTATTTGTTATAATAGCTTTTCTTTATATTTAATATAACAAAATAGTTTTTCGCATTTTTTTATGCAAGTCATTTCAGTTACATATTCTGTGTATTATAGCCCTTGGTTCTATGAAATTTTAAATTTTATAGAGCCTTAAAAATGCGCACATAACTAGAAAAAATACGTTCGTTCTTTCACATGCTGACATATTTCGCATAACTTATTATAGTGAAGAGATTTTTATATAAAATTATATAGTACGTGCTTAAATGTGCTTCTATTTTGCAACTAATTATCCACCATTTTTATAGATTTAGAATTAATTCCCAAATGTTTAATGTGAGCACACATTTTAAGCAATATGTTCTTTGTATTCATTTGTTATAGATTACGCATAGTACCCACAATATAAAAAAAAAACGTTTTTCAACTAACAAGGCTTAAAAAAAATTTATAATATAAATTGCTTTTCTATAATAAATAAAGAAATGCTTGCTCATTTCTTTATAAATATTTTTTCCATTTTGTTAAAAACTAAACCACTTACTAAAATGTAATGCAAACAAAAATGACGACACTTAAACTAAGCTCCCTTTTATGCAGCCCCTCAGTGCCAGTCAATTTAGTCTTTTCCTGCAAGTACAAAAGTTTGCTCGACAAGTTAATAAAATGAAAATACTTAAGTTATCAGCTAGTTGAGATCCTACTTGTGATAGGAATCGAAATCAAAGGGATAAGAAAGTGTCGCTGCAGAAGGCAAAAGTTTTATTGAATGGATCAATAAAATTGTACTCTATACCGTGGCACGAATTACTTTCATCATTTCCCAAGAATCCTCCACTTGTGATCGAAACTTTTTTTTTTCCCTCTTCTGGTTAATAAGAAAGTTTTTATACGAGAGATAATTCCGAGAAGTATTTGAAGCCCGGCCATTGAAATGATAGATTTATTATATGCCGTGCCCCATTCTCTCGTGTTTGTCCTCTGACCTAAGATATTTTATCGCGAAAGTGGAGTCCGTTTAATGTTCACTCAATTTAGAAAAGCATTTTTGGAATTTTCCCTTTAATTCCCTACAAAATTGTTGAACTGCTTAAAGTTTTCGATCGCATAAATTCATTGCTCAGATTTTCCTCTTTTTCCTTGCACTGCAAACATTCCTCCTTCACCGCAAAATTCGTTTGGCCATCCTTAGAAATTATGTTTCTAGGGATTTTCCATTGTGTCCGGGTGAAATTCAAGTGGTGTAAAAAAGTTTCAGTTTCCTTCTAAAATATTCTCAGTCTCGGACCATGGAAGGGCGGGACCATCGCTTTAAAAATTGTTTCCCACTGGACATCGCAAATCATCGTGAAGTCCCCTCAGCGATGACGGAGTATTCTAGTGGCAATGTTTCGGTGCCAAAATGTAATATCATCACATCACTTCACCCACGAAGCTGAATGTCATTATGCTCCTTATGAAATTGTAGCATCGCTGGTCTTTAGTTAACAGAACAAGCCGTGGTGAAATTTAAAAAGCGGATGTAAAGAAACCCATTAAGGGTATGATTCTTATGAGTCACGGACTTATGTTTCATCTTAAGACCCCCATTATAAGGAAGTGTTGTCGAGACCATGCTCAAATTTAAATGTTTGGAGAATTTTTATGCTCAAGACGTTTGGCGGTAAATTTAGAAAGTTGAAAATTGCATTGAAAACAAAAGTGAGAAAGTACGAAGTTGAATAAAGGAGTACTTGTTTCCTCTATAATGCTTTCCATCTTGAAACCAACTAACTAAATTGCGTACAGCAAAATATAAATTCGTTTGACGTCGTTGAAAGAGAAAGGTATAATTAATTTATAACGCTATAGAATAAAATCTATAGTAGTGGAAACCGGCTTTTTTATACTTCATTTTGCGATGAACGTAAGTCAAATACTTGCGTTATTCAAAGAACAGGGCAAATTACACCAAACTACTCTGATTCATTATTATTTAACTGCTGTTTAAACCAAACCTAGAATACCTAATTAAGGTTTAAAAAATGCTTAAAATAAACTCTGTTGCAAATACACTGCACCTTTTCGTAAAAAAGAGTGCCTTCACATTAAAAAACTCAAGAATCCCTGTTTAAAGCCAGAATTAATTCAAAAATAATTTTTAGTCAATACATGTTTTTAAATCTTCTTTTAAATTTGAAGAAAATCAACAAGAAGAATGCAATATTACTTAATGGTCGTTGATAGTGAAAAATTTAGAATAGGTCAAATATTTGCAAAACTTTTAAAGAATTTTTCTCATTTTCTTCAATTTTTATGGAAATTGAATAGATTACAGTTATTTTATTTTATTTATATTTTAATAATTTGTGATCTAACAAGCTCGGATTTGACCATAAAGGCAAAATTAAACCAGACTGCTTATGTTCCAGTTTTAAGTAATTCCAACTTACATATATAAAAATTATAAAGGATTTTAGAAAATAATAAATTAGGTACACTTAAATAAGATCTCATTATCACAAAATAAGAAAAAGTGTTAGATATTATAAATAAAAATATTAGTATGTAAATCAAAAAATAGTTCAGCGAAAACTAAATGCTGACAAAATTGAGGAACTTCTTAGATTTGTTGCGTAACAATTTAAAAAACTCGTTGTGATGTTTTCGATGTACTTTTTATCACAACTATTTCAAGAGAACTGGTAATATTAAATTTTTTTATTATTTTAGGATATTTTATCAAATCCACATTTTGTTTTGTTTTCAAAACATATTCCTTTAATTATTAGCACTAGATAATATATTATAAAATGTAAAACAAATCTCACTCAAAATGTATTCCTGTAAACTTTTACTCATTTAAACAAGATATCATAGATATTAAAGTTTTAGTTGGCAAAGCAATTATGTGTAAATGAATAATTAGCTCCATTTCAACAGTTGTAATTACTGAAGAGCCTCAGCATTAATTTATCCGGTGCGAATAAACTTCATTCTGCCAATCAAATAAACTAAATTTCCATTTTACATTGCATTTACATTTCCCTTATGCACCAGACCTTGTCGTCTTATGGATTGTCGCATTTGATTTCCTTTCTATTTCAACTCAAGTTCCATGCTGCATTTATGCAGGCAGAAAGCTTGCATGGCATGCTTAATTATGCTTTTATTTACATGCATACCCAAAATAACAAACTCAACAGGGAATCCAATTAAAACGCTTCCAGTAGCTCCTAGTAGCATAATTCATTGTTTAATTATCTTAACCAAACTGTTTGCAGCATTAAGTTAATATACGAGTACTAACCAAATGTAGACTAGTTGCTGTTTCTTAGTAGTGCAAGTATACGTTTCGTTGCCACATCTTTGTTTTCTATCAGTTATACAAATATTTGATTTTTCGGAATTAAATATTTTGGAGATGTATTTCTAATAGTTTATTTTTTCAATGTAGACGAGGACGATGAACCGCGATGTGTACAGCTAACAAATCAACATAAAACTGCAATAAGGTTTATCAGAAAGGTAAGTCATGCTTTCATATTCATTTTTATAATATTTTTCAATAATTTTAATAAAGTGATCATTTTTAAGTATTTGCATTTATTTTCCGGAAAAGTTTGGTTTTAAAAATAAGCATTCACATCAAATTTATACGTCTTATCGTTTATCGGTTTCAAGCTATAAAATTTTAAACTTTAGAGGAACGTATTGAGGGTTGAGCTCTTCTCAAGGATTTTGATAAAACTTCGTAGGAGTGTTCGTTTGGAGTCAAAAGTGACAAATGCATATGAAAGAAAAATTTTTCGGTCACTTTCCGGGATATTTTGCTTTAAAATGTAGCAAATTAAATACTTTAAATTAAGGACATCGCCATCTTATCATTCTAAAAAAATTTTCAAAAATCCTTTAAATTAACGATGTAAAAGTAAATATCATTTTCGGCTTATCGACAGTGACAAGTACGCATTTATTTTATAAAATGATAGATGAAAGTAAAAATATCCGGTGGAACCATTTTAAATTTAAGGTTTTTCTATAATTATCAACAAAACATTTTGGGAGCATGGTAAAATTCCGATGGAAAACTATCACTCTTCAGAATTTTAAAGTTAAATATTTCAGGAAGTAAAAGCGAACGGTAAATTTATATTATATATCCGTCACTTTGGACCCTAAATGAACAAACATTCCTACAAAGTTTCATCACAATCCTAAGGAGACCTCAAACTAAATTTATGCCTACTTTTTGAGAAATAAAATTAGCAATAATTACTGTCGAAATTTAAATCAAAAGTATTTAAGAAAAAATAAGCATTACACGATTTTAATTTTCTATTTCATAGTATCCCAAGGGGGTACGTGAAAAATGCATTTTTCATGAGAATTTGAGTGTGCCACTTATAAATTTGTTTTACAAAATTGTATCCAAAAGTTACAGAGATCGGTAAAAAGGAAGTTGAAAGAAACATACTTTTCAATTTTTTAAAAAACAATTAATAATATTATGAATGCTGAAACAACTTTACCAATCATTGGAAAATAAATACAAGTATAGCAGAAGAGAAAGATACAGCAAGTCTACAAACAAAACCAACAATTAAAACAAAAAATTTTGCTATCACATAACTTTTAAATAAAAGGATATTTTTTGATTTTCAAACAGATGAAGTATTTTGTAGCACGTCGTAAATTTAAGGAGGCACTTAAACCTTATGATGTAAAAGATGTTATGGAACAATATGCAGCCGGGCATGTTGACCTTCTCGGCAGGGTTAAAAATGTTCAAACTAGGTACACGCATCATTCACTTTTTGTTTGTAAAAATGAAAAAAAAATAATACTAAAAGAAAATACCCAAAATGGATAAAGTATCTTAACCTCTCATTTGTACTTTGATCAGATTCATTAAACTCATGGTATGGTTTGGTTTCATTAACACCATTCACACATGTATTAAATTTTATAACCTAAGTAATTTCAGTAATTGGGTATTGCTCATTATTTGGATGAATGTGACTATATTTCGTTTCATATCTGTCTCTGTTGTGGTTGGTTCTCTTAGACTTACCTTCGCCTCAGTTATTAAGGACGAACGATTCCATTAAAGTTTTGCAGTGAATGTTCTCTTATTGTATTGTACCTGCTTTAGGGAACAAAACCGATTGCACGAAGAGAAAATAAAAATATATTTCTGCATGAATCAATTCATTTGTTCCTTTCTTTAAATCTTTTACTTGTTCACATTCCCCAAGGTTTAATTAATTTCTATAATTGTTTAACAGCAGCGAATACTGCAACTAAAGCAATCATTTTTAATCATGACATGACATCTATTCGATAAAAACTCTGCACTCTGCAGAACTGTAGGGTGGATTTAAACCTTTCATGATTATGTCAGTTATTTAATATGATTATATACTCGTGCGCAAAGTTAATTCAGTGACCTGGATTTACTGATTTTTTATTTTATACTTGGAATTTTTTATTAACGATAATTTGTGAAGTCGGATGTATTCTGTCATCATTATTTCTACAGCTGTCGAAGACAGATCCAATTAATTCACATGCCGCTTCTCGCAATTGGACGGATAAAAAATAAAATTGCCAAATAATTTAATTATTCTCTGTTCGGATATATCGTGCGTATAATTCATTAATTTTTTGATAAGTTGCACAGAGCAGCTCGTTCAAATAAACAATTTCGTGCCAATTGCATTTTATAAGTATGAATTTATAGCAGCAATTCCCTGTTCGCAAACCTTTTTAATTAAAAACAAAAAATCACGTAGTATATTAACAAATATATAACTTGCTTCTGTGAACCCATACCAATACTATGCTTTACACTATGACTTTTAAAACTCATAATTTAAATTATATTTTTAAATAATTTGCCTAATGTATAATGACAATATATTTTTATATAAATTTATTAGACTTTAATGAATTCGTTCTTCCTCCTTCTCATTTTATACATTATAAACCCTCGAAAAGTAATGGATCATAAGTAAATACGTCACTAGCGCAATTTAGTGTAATTATTTTCCAATACTTGAGAAAAGAAACAGGAAAGCCTTGCAAATTATAGTAATTAAGTAGAATTGTTCTTCATAGATTAAACACATTTTTACACCAAGGTCTCTTTTGGGTCAAAACGTTAAATATATATCTAATACAAATAGTAAATATGCTTTAAAATTTTATTTAAAATATATGAAACATACCTGTAGATTTGGATAATAATACCTCCATAAATGGTGCTACAATACATTCCACAACTGAAAAAATTCAAAATAAAGTATATAAAGAAAAATATTCAAATATTTTCATGCGATTCATTTTGTAATTCACATGAAAAATATCTTTCTACCTTGGTAGCTTAAATACTTTGTGGCACGTAAGAAATTTCGCGAGGCACTTAAACCCTACGATGTTAAAGACGTTATAGAACAATATTCTTCCGGACATGCCGATCTTCTTAATCGTGTCAGGAATTTACAATTTAGGTGAGAGCAAAGCAATAAGTAACGCTAATTGTTTTTTCATGCAATAACTTTTTGAATTTTATTAATGTTTTTTATATAATGGTTTTCTCAAAAAGCTTATTTTATAGTTATTAGAAACATCTTAAAGAGCTGACATTCGAGTTTTACTGCATGAACACATATGTATATTTTGTTTATGAAGCAAAATAAGGCGATTTTAAACCTGGTTAAAATGATTGGACATGAAACTAGGTTTCAACTGCAATTATTTTGTACGCGGGTTTGAAATACATCTATACATCGAATAAAATTAATTTTTACGCTTGTATGCAAAAGTATATAGGAAGTCTAATTGTTTACAATTGTCATTACACCTTGCAAGGTTTAACTCGCCTATCTGGTTTTCCGCCACTCTCTTCTATTATGAAAGTTCGATACAAAGCATTCATTACATCTTCATTATTCTAATTTATTATCATTTTTACTACCCTTTCCCTAATTTTGAACTTCTATAGGAGAGTGGAGCAAAATCAGTATACCCTCAAACATCATCGTTTGCATCAAAATTCCGTTTAAGTAGAACTTTACGTGTCAAAATCTGAAGGAATAAGCAAGCTATCGAGGCTCTTGCCAAGGGTTCGATTTTGAAAACAATTATAGCTGCAGAAATAACGTTTAAAAAGAGTACAAAAAGGTCTATTCTGCTTTAAAGGTTAGGTATGTTATTTAATTTTAAATTTCTAGATAATAAATATAAGTTATAATTGATACATAAGTGTACAACTGGCGAATGTTTGAAGAACAAATTCAAGTAGTGTTCACAGGAAATGTTTCAATTTTCATAAATAGCTTAATAATATTTCCGTGGAATTTTTTCTCAAGTATATGCTTGAAATAGTCATCGAAAAATGGATGGGCATTATACCTATGTATAGAAATATTTCTCCAAACTAGGCTAATATCCTCTCTTGTAAATGTTCACATTTCGAATCTTACATTTTGTTTTCTCTGCGAGCATATTTATAAATGTTAGCCACTCAAGTAAATTTTCTGTAAAAAGGCTTATTATTTCCAGAAAAACTCAAACACATTTTTAAATATACGAACTTGCAAAATTCACAAAGACCGGATAGGTCTTCACTAAGTTTAGTTGTCCAGTGCAACAAATACTTGAACTGAAATATTGTTTTAAATCTGATAATATACCCATGAACCTTCTAAAGATTTTTCCTTTTGATAACAAACCAGTACCCAGAACATAGTGTCTCTCTTGTTATTACTAAGAACCTCAAAATATATCAGGTTAACGCAAGGCTTTTATTAACTTTCGACAATATTCATGAAATCTTGGTATAAAGTTCCCACAAGCATTATCAACGTTAGCTGTTATGGGTTAAAACATCAAAACACAAATGAACTTTTGGGGTATTTGGTACTCTCTTGTGTGTACATAGTTCTACTAACTATACACGAGTTTGGACTTGGTGCAAAATTAATTCGATATTCAGAATCCTTTAGAATTACCGAGCAAAATAGGTACTTTGGAAAATGCACACACGAATTCGCTTTTAATAACAGATCAAAGAACTTATTTATATGTCACACATAACATATCTATTTAAGTTGGAACACTATGCCTTTGAAACTGCTCAAAACAACATACAAAATATACGGAGGTGATATTACTATAATTATGCTTATAGCCTTTAAGTATGTTCTTACATATTCCATATAGCAAACTAAATATGCATACTTGAATTACAACCAAACCAAACCGTGCATCCGCACAAAATGCTTTTAATTTGATGAAAAAGTAGATTAATTTAATTAACTTCTGCAAGGATTCATTTACAACCGTCCATAAATTTGTATGACCTAGAAATCATACGAAAATATTCAATTCGCTTCATGTTGAAGCGCAGTGCTTCAAGTTCTCTTTTGAAATCTAAAATCAGAGCAACTTGTTGCAGATTCAAAAAATTTCAATCTCATTAACACCATCTTGTAGAAAAATAAGTAAGTCTAAAGAACATTCACTCTTATTAAAACTTAACTTGCAATAACCTTATTTACGATATAAAGATTCATTTTTAATAAGGAAAAACAGAAAACTCTAGTGTCAGCTAAAAACTTTCAGATATTTTAAAAATATACTTTTTTAAAATAGATGAAGATGAAGAGATGCGTGTTTTTTGATTAGTTGCTTAAGCTCTTTTTATGCAAAAATATATCAGCAACTTATAATTTGCAGAATTTATTTATTTTTAAATCATTCCTTGTTACAATGTGATATATTTGTAAAGATGTAGGTACCTATAATTTGAGGTATAAGTATAACAAAAAATTTAATTGATGTCAAAATTGTAGTTAGGTGAACGTAACGTAATACACATGTTGTACTGCAAAGTGATATACATATCTGGTTATTTGTTCAATTTTAAGTATAAAAGATTTGTATTGAATAACTTGTTTTTTAATTGTTAGTATTAAGTATGTATAATATGTTCCGTATTTAAAGTTGATATTATTTCAGTTTTATTTGTGGAAATGTGTTTAACCGTTTTTTATTACAATACTTTTAAAATTTCAATTAAAAATAATTTATTAGTAAAGGAAAAGAAATTGCGTAGGGATACATAATCTTTCTTGATACTGCACACAAATTCCTTGACAAAAATCTTCAAAGACTGGATTGCTCTCAAGACGTTAATATCTTTATTTATCTTTATTATATACCTACATATTTTCAACTAGAATTCGCCAATATTCACATTTTAGTAGCACCGGTATATATAGTTTTATTCGTCACTCTATTAATCGTATATATGAAAAACTATTTAATAAAAATAAGAAAACTTTTGTAGTCTAATTGAACACAAACAAATAATTTTTCAAAATTCTAGTACGATCTATGAAGATTATTTAATGTATATTGTACTTTTCTTAAGCGTAATGATCCACTTAGTGTTTCAAAAGATTCATCTGATTTTCAAATTGAATGTAGTTAGTTGAAATTAAATAGTGGCGAGACCTTTCCTAATTTTTATTCTTTTTTCCTTTGATCCACTCTAAATCATTTTAGGAGAATATATTTATCTAATTAGAGAAATTCTTATATGTAGATATATATTTACTTAGACTTCTTCTGATTTAAGTACAATTAGAGAGACTCTAAATCTTTACTTTAGGACGAATTATCTCAAAATTTAGTTTGGTGACCAAAAGTTATTGTTTTACATTCAATGTTATTGTCTAAATTTTCTTTGTACATATGTATTTGCATATTTATCACCGCTTATATGAACCTCTTGCGAAACCCGATACATATTTATGTATAATAATAATAAATAAATAATAAAATAGTAGTCTTTAAACAATTTTTACATATAGACTACTAATGCGTTGCGAAAAACGCACTTAATATTAAATGATAAAATTTTTCCTTGTAGCAGGTACAATTTCTTTTCATCAATTGCACTCACATTTTATTCATTTATCCTGCAAAGGTAGGGAAAAGCAAAGTTATGCACATAACTAAAATTGCTTTTAACAAAATAAGTCGGCATTTTATTAGACATCTTACACTTCCTTATTATCTTATTAACTAACACACGTAGAAAGGAGGAACAAAATCCACCCCAGTCCAAGTTAGGAAACTCTTAAGAAAACTTTGCTTTCTAAATAACTTTCTTTAGTAGTATTCGATTAAACACTTACTTAACTTTTATATGAACCACTTGATTAGGATAGCCCAGGATTGATTAAATCTAAATCAAAACTTGTAATGTGAATGAATTTAAAAGTCTAGCTTAGATATTCCTTTCCTTATTACACTCTAATTTTCTCAGTCCAATACAATATCAATGTCTGCTTAAAAAATGTAAATATATCGTACATATGAATATTAGTAAAATTAATGATTAAATAATAAATAATGTTCACTAAACAGAAATAAAATAATCATTTAACTTATAAAACTGCACTTCGCCCTTTTCACAATTCAATTAAATAATAGCAATAATAAAAAATAGTTGTAATAGTAGGTATTAAAGTATTTAGAAAGTAGTGAATTTGTTTGCAAAGGTTTTTGTGAATTTTTTAAATTAATTGCATGAGTCAATCTAGCTCCAAAGCTTTCTGAATGTTATTTACTTTATCCATCTTCTTGCTTAAATTTCATCATCATCTATTAGAGGCTAAGAAACATCCAAGCAATCACCTATAGATTGATCCATTCAGAATTTAAATAGTATTAAAACTACAAATTATATCATTTTAATTTAATAAAATTATTTTTCATAATGGTCTGAATGGATCAATTAATAACTTGCATTAATTTTATTAAGTTAAAATAAATTTTTCCTAACGTATTATTTTAAATAAATAATTACAGGTTAGATCAAATTCTTGGAAAACAAGGCTCCAAGGCAAAAGACGTGTACGCTTCAAAAATAAGCTTAGCGTCGAGAGTAGTTAAAGTCGAAAGACAAGTAAGATTATCTTTTACTTATTACTACAATTAATATAAATCCGGAAATTATTAAATGGAAAACGTAATTAATTTTCTTTACAGGTAGCTGATATAGAAGAAAAATTAGATATTTTAATTAAAGCATATATGCAGGACCGCGAACGGTTCTTGGCTCTTCCATTAGTTCCTGAAACCCAACATTCCAATAATCCTAACAATAACAATCATCAAAATCCTCCAGGCGGGAGCGCGACAGCCATGACCACGAGCGCAACATCGACAAGTGCTGGCTCGCTTAAGGTAGGTGCTTTTTGAATATTATTTTTTAAACATACAATATTATACATTTTCCGAACATGAAATAAATCCTGCGTAAAGCACTTTATTGATTTTCGATATTCCTTCCGAAATGCAAATAGAAAACAATGTCTTAAGATCACAAGGTACTGCAAATAAGAAAAATAAATTTGACTTAAAGATACCAGAAAATCTTGCGAATGTGTTCGTATGAATTCTTATCAGGGCAAAGCAGCCCTTTATTTCTTCTCAGCAAACTTAACAATAGACAGGAATGTGGTGAATACAAATGAATCAAGATCAAATAAAATTCTCAGCCAAAACTTTGGGTAAAAGGTTTATCCCCACTTTTCAAATAGTTTTCTGAAGGAAATAGTTCTGAGGTCAATCGTTTGGTTAGCACACAAACGATAACTTACAAATTGAGAAAAAGGCAAACGGATTGAATTTAATTGCGAACATTTTGAATTCCACACAAATTTACTTTATCTGTTTGTTTGGGTATTCGAAAATGAAATCCCTTAGCTATACCTAATATTTCGATTTAGGATAGACAAAGTTATGACCGTTCCCCCTATTGAATTATTACGATTTGATCTGAAGGAGATATTAATTTTCTTCCTCTATGTTACCATTTCAGCAAATTTTATCCTCACTAGACATTCAAAGCTCTGTGAATGTATGTACATAGAGAGGATGTGGGCAAAATTATTTTATATACCCCTTGGAATATTGTTTGTTAACATGTTTCTAATTAAGTAAATTTTCCAATTTCCAGCCAAAACCTATACTCATAGATAAACAATTTTCGGAACCAAATTCGCCTATAACTAAATCGTTTACCCAAGATGTCCAAAGACGACCTCCAATGCATCGAGGTTTCTCAGATTTAGGAAATCGAATTAAAAAACGTGTTACATTAAGGTATGTAAAATTCTAAAATAGCTAACGTCTTTCACTTTTGCTGAATTGAAAATTAATTAAGAAAATTAATAATTATACATAACAGTAATAATTTATTTTACAGTTCCATACCCCCTCAGTACGTAGAAAATAGTTCTGAACAAGTGGATGGCAATGAAGACGTAGTGATAGTTGTCCCAGAACTAGACACGGATCCATTGGATGCTGTAATAGTTGGTGATCTTCCAGATCATGAAGTGTGCATAGAAACAGAGGGTGAAATTGAGCCAAATAGTCCGAAAACTGTTACAGAGAGTTCAAGTAAGTTATAGTTATTATGGTATCTAAATCATAGATTTCCAGTGTAACCCCAGAACTGTTCCTAACTTTATCTTTGATTGAAATACAAATCAACAAACAAACAAAAATTAGACGAACATTATGGGACCATGGTAATTAACTCTTCCATTTACTAATATTCCAGCATCTTGTGATGGCTACTCATCGACAACATCCTTATAGCAGCAAAGGGAGATTCAATGCAGCCACAATTTTGTTTCAATTTGGGATGGATCTCAGTTCCAAGCTTACCGCTTCGACGACGATCAAACTACGCTTATTTAATAGTTTTGTATTGAACCGTCCATTGTTTAGTTGGAAGCATTTCCAGAAATGGCTGCATTGAATTCTTTTCTTTACGCGCGTCTCATAGTGAGTTACTTCTTTTTATAAAAAAAAAAAAAAAAACACAACAAATACATATACAATATTTGCTAAACTCCCTCTTTGGAAGACCAGATGTTGCCTTTTGATGTTGGATTTTGCCTTTTGTAGTGGGACCTCGTT
This sequence comes from Machimus atricapillus, assembly GCA_933228815.1. NCBI lineage: Eukaryota > Metazoa > Arthropoda > Insecta > Diptera > Asilidae > Machimus > Machimus atricapillus. Next base: position 41,950,288 of record OW121786.1, on the reverse strand, counting down.
TTGTTTTGGTGTTTTTGTATTGTTTTACTTAAACTGTTTTGATTTTATTCAGTTTGTATGATCTTACGTGTTGACATTGATTTGTGCAATGATTGTTTTTTTTTTAATGTAAATGTTTCAAATAAACAACCGTGCGACCAGTATGTTTCGGCTAAAATTTACCAACGCTGACCGTAATTGCAATAATTTTAGCAAAAAAAAGTCATTAGATGTTTTTTTTAAATTTATTTCTCCCAAAACAGAAAATTTATTCAATAGAACTTAGATCCAAAACAAAATTTACTCCTCAATTTAATTTTAGTTAGAACAAATTGTTTAGAGTTCTTAAATTTTGTATCCTGCCCACTTTAAATGTATTTCGGTTAAATGTTAGGTACCTACTCTATTCCTAGTTTCTTTCAATTTTCTTATATTATTTTCAATTTAATAAAAAAACGATAAGCAAGTTACCTAAAGTAAAAAAATAATAAATAACTATTGTATCTTATTACTTTAACCTCTGTTAGCTATATTTATCTATGCAATAGCATAATTCAAGACAATCTTCTCGCTGTAGGACACAAAATAATAAAAATTTTCTTGAATCTCTACAGTACTTTTAAAGATAGATAAAACGAACATTCGAACGAGGTTCTCTACTTTTAAACAGCAGAGATAGACATACATATGTATACCTAACACTTTTCTAAAAAAGAGAATTGGACTTTGTTAAGCAATGGAGATGTAAAATACTGCAATTTAAGAAATTTTTCTTGAAATCCCCTTCCAAATAGGGTAATTTAATTTTTAATCCAAAACCAATAGAAAATTCAACAATTTGCATGCAGTTAAAATGCAGCACCAAACTCGAATTCGAAAAATTTTCTGTGCGCAAGAAAACTATGAATTTTCGTCATATAATTGACCAAAACGTAATTAAATGTTGTTTTTTTTATTTTATTATGTCTCAGATTCCAAATCGGTTGATACCTAATCAACTTTATTTTATACAATTTTCATAACATGTTCTTTATTTATTTATAATGACTTAAATGAATACTGTTATTAAACAATTATTTCGGTCAGTTCACGCATAGATGTGTAGATGTATTAAGAAAAATTAATAATTTTCTCTCTCGGTTTCTTTAATTAATTTGGTAAAAAATGTAATGTAATTTAAATTTATTAAATGTTTATTCTATTCAATTAAAATGTGTGAATTTTCGTGTTTCTGTATTTGTGTTATCTATTAGATAGGTGCGTGATTTCTTCTCCTGCTTGCTGGAATTTTAAAGAATCTGTGTTTAATGTGAATGCTGTGGACTACACAAGAACTTTTAAGTGTATATTCGATTAATTTACAAATCATATTGCGCGATTTAAAATAATTATGTTATTGCTCATTGTGTTCAACCGGAAAAAATATATATTTACTTTACAAAAATGTGGATATTATCCTTTCAAAATAATTAACAATTTTAAACAAATAGGTACCTATTAATTCATTGTTCATTGTTTCTCCGACCTCTGATTGTTCCTTCTCCTCCCCAAAGAAATAAAATTGGCTGATTCCTCATAATAAGGACATTGTGCCTACTTCAAATATATTTTTAAGAAAGAAATTGGTTAAAGTTAGTTTTTTTTTATATTTTCCTTAGTTTTAGTTTTGTTAAGTTTTTAATTCAGGGTCATAAAATGCATACTTCGGTGGTTTTGAAGAAAATAATTTGAAGTATGTACATCGATCATTGGAAATGAGAAAAACTAATGACATCCTTAAAAATGTTTAAACTCACAACCTATTATTTTTTATAAAACGTGCTGGAATTCAAGAAACAAAACTTTATTGACAAAGGTAAATAAAAAAAAGTTTTATATATTAAGTTCTAATTAAAATAAATACAAACTTTTCCCAATTGGATGTAGTATTGCTGCATTATCAAAATTCAATAAGATTAAAATGTGAATGTACCCAAAGAAGGGCTTTAAAAGTTCGAAAATAAAATATCACTGGTCGCACACAATAAATTTGTCATTAATCAGATACTAAAACAATTTAACCAATAACCGAAAGGCATAATGGAATGTGGATATGTACGTATGTTTGTTTATAACAATAAATATAATTTATGCACATTTTAAGTTTTTTTTCGTAAAATACTCTCTGATCTCATGTCGATGATTTTGGTATTTAATATAGTTTTTGCCAGATATGATATCATACCCTCCCCGGGAACAACCGAAATTGGCTATTTTGCATAGCTTCTGTACCATAGAAAGTAATTAAAAATTGCTTTCCACAATTTTTTAGTAAACTATTTTGATTTTTAATTTAAAAAAATAATGAACGTTTTTTTTTAAGTCATACAAAAGTGCACACGTTCCAAAGCTTTCCCTTTTTCTTCGGGCCTGCAGAAAGCGACAATTTTGGCTGTTGACCTTTTCATTGATGTGGAATGTTTTTTTAAAATATATATATATTTTGTTTTTGTATTTTGTAAATGGTCTCAAGGATTTCTCACGTGGATTGAAAAGAATCCTTTCCTTCAATTGCAGCAACAGTTATGGACGAAGAAGTCGAGGATCTGGAAGAGGAAGATCTCGACTGTGAGGGAGAAATGGATCCAGAATCTCCTCCCTGGGATGTCTACGGCGAAGGGGACATTGACATCTACGGGGAAGGGGAAGTCGATGACTCAACTGAGGACACTGCCTTATTACGCACCGCTGCTAAAACAGAAATAGTTATTACACCAATAAGTCCTGTACGTATAAAAACTTCAAGTGCCCTTAGACGTACTCATCTTCCATTTCACTTAACAAGCATAGAAGCATAGAAGCATATTGATTTAGCAATAAAAATTTAAGTTATCCTCCCTATTTTCATTATCTATTAATTATTTTTAACAAGTGGAATATATCGAAAGATCGATAAAAATTAATAAGTTCTGATTGTAAAAATCGAGTTATTATAACACCAAAAATCACAGGATACTCGTATATCTAAAGGGTATGACAAATATCAAATTAATTCAGGACTTATTTCCATTTAGATGGGAAAGAAGAAAACCACTTCACTTTCTTCACTAATTTTAATGTCGATTTAGCGACGAATTGGTAACGATTTTAGCGGTTACAATAAAATGCTCTTTGTTCGCTAAAGCATTGCTGAAATCCCACCCCTTAATGATGAAACATCGTAAGAGACATTATCACGATATGATTTAATCGGAAACGATATTTATACATATTTAGAAATATAAATTTTATAAAAAAAAAGGAATTTATTAAGACATTACCGATATTTGCAAAATTTAAAATAAATATATGTAAATATCTCAAAACTAAAAATCATATATCTTCAAATTTATTAAACATTTTTCAATGACAAAATGAGATGTTTACATATTTACTTCCAAAGTATGTAGGATAATCCCATAAAATCGCTTCCTATAAAATTATGTTTTTAGCATTTTCGATGTTTTCCCATATTTGTCGATATCTGCCAGTTTATAATATATGTATATAATTTTCGATAAAATTATTTCACATTAAAATATCTCTTAACATATTTTTCAATTTTGATGTCCATATTTTATTTTTAGCTCTCAAAAGAGCCAACGGATATCCAGATGTGTCTAATATGTAGAATTACTTGGGGAACTTTTAGTGCTTTATGAAAAATAAATACATTTTTTAGTACATATTTTTTATTATTTTTATATAATCTTTCCAGGTTAGTTCAAGCCACGACTTAGCACGCCTAGAGAGTGATGGAAGGAACGGAAACACAGCAGGTACAGGGACAATGTCGGTAGAGTTTCTTAAGCCAGACTCAGAATCCGGAAGATATCTGCCGCCTCCATCCGGTGGAACAAATATCTGAGAATGGATTTGGATTCAGCCTCTGGGAATTGAGTTGGTACTTCTGCCTTAATAAAAAGCCTCGCGGCTATAAAAAAAACACTGCAAACCCAACTCAACAGACATTGGCTGAATGTGTGTAATGAATTCACTCGACTCGAAGAAACGCTGATTGATATACTTGAAAAAAGACCATATTACACTTTTAAGCATAAGTAGCTAAATAAACGTTTTCTTTTTTAAGTTTTATAGCTTTAGAACTCGCAGTTGAAGGTGTGCAGTGCGACTGCACACCTTTTATGAGATATTTCGCTAAATACTACTTTACACATGGTATTCAATTTTTATACACAGAACAAAAGTAATTGTAGCGATAGTTTTCTACATTAAAAACCTATCTGGTAACTAAGGGATATTACTAGGAGCTTAGTTACGTTGGCACAATTCGATCGCATTGAATACATATAAATTATAGATCTGTGGATATTAAATGTTTTGTTAACACCAATGTTACCTTCAGTAATACTGAAGAACAAAACTAGGTTCTGATTAATTTTTACCTGTATTATTATGTACATTTTGCTGAATTATCCGTCGTAATTGTGATTGTATCATAACTAGTTTTAGTTTCGGGGATATTTTAATATCTGTGACAATAATGCTGTAGGTAATTACCATACACGTACGCATTGTATAAAATTAGCATAATCTAATCTAGTTACGACCTATTATTAGGGAAACATACGAAAATTATCCTTTCCCTTCGTTTTCACCCTTTAGTTTGATTTTTTCTTAATTTTGTTAGAGTTCTTATTTATAAAAAAAATTAAATTGTGAACAAGGGATGACAAAAATACACGAAAATTTAAAACTTTGATTTTATTTTAATTTTTTATAATATAAATGTTTACAGATGATTGATTTATTTTTATATGATTGATATTTATGCATCAAGTCAATTTTATTTTAAAGCAAATTACTTTCTACTATGTTTCCGCCTGATTTTTTATTTTCAAACTTTTCCATATTTAAGTTACTACTAAATGTTTTCACATTTCTTATTTCTGGCTCTTACCACGTTTGTGTAAAGCCTTATCGAGATCTTTAAAAAACCATATAACTTAAACCAAAACATTAGTCAGTTTTTTTAACAATGAATAGATAAAATTAAAATTCGATCACTCTTAAATTGTCCTAGAATCTGGGATATTCTATTATAAAGATTTGCTTATCTTATATATATATTTTGTATACATACTTTCTGTCGTGAATATATCCGGGTCCACTTGTTCAATATTTGTCCAGTTTTATTATTTATTTAATTTTAAATTTCGTCTTGTTTTTTTTAAAAACAATATGGTTCCAATATAATATAAAGATTACTTTGCTATATCAATTTTTAAATATTTAGAAATGTTTTAAATTATACATCTATTCATTTACATTTTGAAGTGCCTAGAATCTTCAGATTTTTCTTATATAATGTCAAAAAAAGTAGATGAAAGAATAATAATATATAAAAAAATTTTAGTCCTTAGTATATCCCTAGAAAATTATGAAATAACTTAAATGTTTTCCTGCTAAACCATCTCCTTACGAACTGGATATTTCCTTAGGCCTAAAACGAAAAATATGTTTGCAATTTTATTACAATTTTATTGATCTACTTATATTTCCAACATTAGATGAAAAAATGTCTGGGCTTTATAACATCGATTAAAAAATAACTTTGATGATTTTACAGTTAAAAAAAGAGGTATAAATAGATGTACGTTTTAAAGCTTTCCTGGTTTCGTTGCTATGTTTTTCACCGATGTCACTATAAAATAAATAAGGTAAGTTCAGTTATTCTCTTAAAAACAATTTTGCCGACTTTTGGCTTTATAAATTATAGCTACATTAAATTTTAAAATAGACCTATATAATATTTCCTTTCCTTCCTTCCCTTGTACGCTCAAGGTCACTGAAGCATATTATGCTGCTTCGCAAATAATTCCTTTAATATTTCATTTACAACAAGATATCGACATTCCAATACTAAAACCACGCAACTTAAATTTAAATAGTCCCAATAAAAAGATATTTAAAAACCTTTAATTATTTTCAGTTAAACTCAATTTTAGAAGATCTTTTGTTTTTGTTAACTCCATTTTTACACAATTGATTTTTCTTTTTACTAGACAAAAAGTTATGTGATATTTATTTATTCTTAACAATTTCCCTTTTTTGCAACAAATCTAAATTATAACATATTACATACATATTTCGAAATTTTTTTCCACTATGACTTAAATTAGGAAAACAAAACAATCTGGTGATACTAACTTCGTTCTAACAGACAAAGTATTTCCAACAAAATTTCAATTTATTCTAACGTAGGTGATCACTTTTAAGTTTTTAGATAGACAAATCACTTCTAATTGCGTTAATTACTTAGAGTATATATTTTTCCTGTAAACTAAAACTCTAGATGAGAAACAGATTTTATATATGTACCTATAATACATCACATATGATTTAATTGCTTCTTAATTTGTTTAATACAAACTACACAGAAGTAAACAGAGCAAGTCAAAAAGTCGCGCAGAACTCTTTTAGCGTTCTTTATTTTCAGAACATTAGTAAGGGTTACTTAAAGCAAAATTATATGCACTCGCTTAATTAAATTGCCTACATGCAAATTCAATTGCATTCAATTTAATTCATGATAGCCGTTTGCAAAGTATTATAATTGAAAAATCATTTTAAAAAATATAGAACTTTACCGTCAAATAATAAATAAATATGTATCACGTTCCTGTTGAATACAAATGAAAAACAGGTAAAGGTAATTTTTAAGTCATAGAGTAAAATCCCTTTAAATATGCAGAATCAAGATATAAAACGTAAAATTGCTGAACGCAAAACATTTCTGTGTTGGGAGATATTCTTTATTATAATCATAATTTTTTATAAATATCCTCATCAATTTAAATCAAACTATTATAATTTTTTGGATATTTTACTATAAAACATTCCGATTATTTTTTTACCTCGGTACCTACAAATTCTCGTCGTAGCTTGTTAAAAAAAACTTTCTAAATTATAAACATTTAAAGATTCTTGGAAATTGAATAAATGCCTAATTTCTAATTAAAAAATTGAAGAAGTTAATGTTAAAATTTAAATAGAGTGGAAAGTGGTAAAAGCATAATACTTTTAATTTTATACATATACATATAAATATGCTGGTTCGTCCAGTTTGTAATATTTTTCGTTCAAAGTTTTAATATAAACATAATAATATTTTATTCCAATAACATTCAAATAATTATAGCCCTCAAATATATAAGTTTTAAAAGTACTCCTTTAAACGATAGATGATTTTAAGATTTTATCAATTTTTTACAACTCGATATTAGTTTTATATATGTATAAGGGTAAAACTATAAAATCACTACTCGAAAGCACATATCGATTACCATGTAAGCCATCTTGTACATAGATCCTTAATTCATTCAAATAAGAAAATTTGTAAAATATCAATAAGTAGGTAAAAGGGCCTCTCACCAGAAAATAGTTCATAAAACGTCTTATTAATATGCTAGACTGTTGACACCAGATCGAAGAAACACTTTGATTAATTATTGTCGATAATACCTATTTCAAGAACTCACAGGAAAGATAATTTTAAAGCATTCTTTCCTTTGGTGTCAACAGTGTCGTATCATCATGTGAAATTTTAAATGTTTCTGATCATACTTTCGAAAAAAAAAGTGTATATATAATAATAGTGTATATATGCGAAAATAAATAACTCATTAATGTAAGTAAAATCCAATTAGGGCGATATACATATAATCGATTCTATTACGAGTTTTTAATAAAAACCATTTAAAACACCAATTTTTGAATTACTTTACATAAATGGTATTTAGAAATTTTATCATATTTCAGTAAAATGCTTTGAATATGTAGCAACGCATTTTATTTTAAGGCTTTAGTTTCTTAATATTAAAATAATATATTAAAAAATAATAATAAATTTGCACAACGCTTTGATCAAATTTTTAAAACCATTATAAATATTGATTTATCTTTGTAATTTTTCTATTTTTGAATTCATGAAAGTTTTTCGAAACAACCATAAATGTATCCAGATCTGCTCTAAAAGTATTTTTGTTTTTAATTTCGTTATTCACTAACTTAAATTAAGCCATTCGTAAAAGATCGGACTCATTTATTATGAAATCCGTTAACTTAAAACGATTCCTGTTTCAAAATTGAAAGTAAATTAATTAATATTTTCCATTAAAGTTTATTTACTCTATTAAATCGACTATGTACACTAAATCTTGAAAACATTCATTCTTCCGGCACCACACTTTCAGTTTGAATTTTGTTTGTTTGTTTGTTTCTTGTTAGCATAAAAAATATTTTATAATACGTATGAACTTAAAATAATCATTAGAGCAATTTCCAACAAGGATAATAATTCAAAATGTTTCGACAAACTCATTTTCATTCAGTAAAAATGAAACCTTTTAAGGTTACGTGAAAAAATAATGAAGCAGAAAAACGACCTACACAATAAAAAACATTTTGAACTCAAAATTACGTCACCAAAATATGTTACTGTGTTTATAATAACAAATTTTCAATTTTAAATTAAAACATTTAATTTATGTATTAGATTTTTTATATTTTATAAAATTCGTTAAATATTAAAGTAAACTACAAAATATTGTGATATTATTCTTTAGGTCAACAATTCAAAATCTATTGGCAAACCTTCATCTGCTCAACTAATTTGTTACGATTCAACTAGAAATACAGGATAACCTGAATGCCAGACCAAATAAGTTATTCAGGAAACATTAATTTAGTTTTGCCTTAAAGGGTTTCTTTATAATTTTAAACTTGATAATTATATTTATTCTTCTTCTTTAATTTTTTATCAATTTCAATGAATTAGCCTAACGACGAACTTAAATCTAATAGCCTAATTCATACCTGATTTCTTTTAAGAGTTTAAATAATTTCTATGATCCATGCAATTGTAATACCATCCTTAGTAAAATATTTTAAATTTTTGCTGCGAATAGCATCTAGTATATATAAAACGAAAAAATTAATAATGAATTATTTTAAAGTATATATTTGATATTATTGAGAACAAAATATTTATATTAAAAATGATAACCTTCAAGGGATCACAAATGGTACAAGAGCTTTACAGAACGTTAAAAATATATAATATGAGAATAAATTCTACAATAATAAATAAATAGCCTCTTAATAGTAATAGTTTACCATAATCATCAAAAGAATGGCAAGAAACATTCATTAAAAGGCATACCTGCCATAACTCTTTACTTTTAACAGTTTTCTGTCATAATTTTAAAAGTGTGTGAAATGTTAAATATTCTAGTATACATACATATATTTTATTTTTGTTGAATTTGAAACACATTTGTTATTTTGAACCAAGTAAAAAAGAAAAAAAAATATAAATATTAGAATAATTTGGAGGTCAAATGGGACCAAAGCAAAAATGATTACTTATAGACACGATATAGTTTGATGCCTTAACCTAGGTCCTAGGAGAACAATTTGCTATGTTCTCTCTTTGTTTGAGCTATGAATGCGATTCTAAGAAACACAAAGCATATCCTTCCTTCTGTATTTTCACAACAATTGCGCGGCAAAATCTCGTCAAATTCAAAAAATATCTTTTTTTTCTTTAATCCTCCTCCCTTTTAAAATTTAAGTACGAAAAACACAGTGTGCGAGTTCTGCTCTCACTTGACCAGTTTTTTAACGTCTTTAGGAGATAGAACAAATAAAATTTGTAGTATATAAATTTTTATGCTTATGTTTAATAAAAATAATCTAGAAGATTTTGCAATTCATTACCAACACACAATATTATGTTCATATTAGCTAAATAATATAATATAAAAAAAAAACTTCGTAATGAACGGACCAAAGAATACTCTACAACTAACCTCAAATTCATTATATTTAGTATTTCACAATCGCAGTAGAGTTCTATCTTCTTTTGTAGTAATAAAAGAGTCAGTCGCATTGGAACTGAAACTAAGTGTAATTAAAAGAAATCAAAATGAAGCGCATTCTTTTTTAAATAAATTGAAAACAATAAGCTTCGTACTTTAGGAGACACTATAGAAACTACTACTGTAAATTTGTAAATATAGGATAAATGGATAAAACCAAATAAATGTAACTCGTTAAATGTAGAAATGAAATTGAAAGTGATCATTTTTTTCTTTTGTTTTGTTAGATAAAACTAGAAATGTGAAAATGTGCGAAGAAAACTGAAATGTGCTTTTATTAATATTATTAAAAATTATTATTGCTATTTATTTTATTAATAGACTTTATAGAATTTTATTATCATCTGACGAAATATGAAAAAATAAATTAAATTTAAAAGAATCAGCTGACTTTCATTTCATTCTTGCAAAAGATTGTTTGTATTCATTCCTCTAAAATATACAAATTTTATAGCAAATTTTAGTCGTTTTCTGAAGATGGCATAAACATAGCATCAAAATATTTATAACAATTTCTATTCTAACGAAGAATTTAAATAGGTATGTACATGGTGCATGATTAGCATACCCAACTTTGAAAAGAATCTGGTCATTTAGGAAATCATTAATTATCGAAATTTTTGTGATTTAGCGGCCTGAGCCTATGAGAAACAGCGCCAAAATTAATAATTAATGTATAAATCGCATTTTCTGAAGCGAGCATTTGGACGTTTTGTTGAGAATTTTTTAATGAAAAATGTGTTTTTCTAGAAACTCTTCACTACGAAATTATTTGAGATTTAATGCTATATTCAGGGAAATTAAATTTAAGCGTGCAGGATACAATTAAATATAAATACAATTTTTTAAATTTGCCGCCTTTTGAAGGCGCTTATCTCGCCGATGCGAACGAAATAGATAGATATATGCTCCCTCTATCTGACCTCTTCTGGGGTGAAGGGAACTGTCAAAAGGGTGCAGCATAGAATTTTATGTCAGTGACGCGTGAATCTCATAAATTAGTGCTCCCGTCAAATCTCTATCTGACATTGACAGTGAAATTAATTGTTTAACTTGAGTCATTGCTCATCATCGCTGTTTTTTAATTAATTATGGCATACCAAGTGAGTTTTCAGACTCTAAAATAACTTCAGACATTCACTCTCTAACCATTTTCCCAAGGGAGGCTATCAAGGAGGATACCCAGGGCCCGGACAGTACAACCCTCAACAGGCGCAGGGGTTCGCTGGCGGGCAGTACGGAGGAGGCTACGGAGCCCCACAAGGGGGCTATGGGGCCCCTCAGGGAGGATTTCCGCCCCAGACACCTGGAGTGAGTCCTGAGTCTCAAAGATGGTTTTCCATGGTCGACCGGGATCGGTCCGGAAAAATAAACGCTGAGGAATTAAAGGCAGCTTTGATCAACGGCAGAGGAGAGAACTTCTCGGACAGGGCGTGCAAGCTGATGATCAGTAAGTGAATTTTGTATTCTCGATATTCTGGCGAATTAAGTTGATTGAGGAGAAATTAAGCAGAACCCAGCCCGGAACCTTTTATCACATTACTTCAGGCTGGGTCTTTTTGCTTGGCCCTATGGACTACCCTCGCTATCCCGAATTTAATAAATGCAATAGCACAACATAAAAGGTTCTCCACTATGGGGCCAGTTTCGATTGTCTCTAGAAATACAATTAATGCTCATTTCAACAAAAATACCTTCTCTACCACGAAAACTTCTGCAAATAAAAACATTTGGGTCTACAAGAAAACGTATAACAAATTTTTTTAGAAAATTTTATGATCAACAATTTTCATAAGACCCTCTATCAACGTGCGATTGATAAAAAGCGAAATTTCATGAAAACTTATTTTTATGACCTTTGACCTTGAATATCCTATAATGCTAGCACGGTATCAATGTCGATTTTTATCACGTTGTTTATAACGTTATAAATAATGAAATTCTATACAATCCAGCTTACCAGATTTACAAGAGAATTTTTTTAATTCAATTTACTATAGTTATTTATTTATATTTCAGGTATGTTTGATAAAGACGCAAGCGGCACAATAGACATTTACGAGTTCGATAAGCTTTACGCCTACATCAATCAGTGGCTGCAGGTTTTCAAAACATACGACAGGGACCAGTCGGGCCACATCGAAGAAGTGGAGTTGAGCCAAGGTAAGGAAATTTTCTACAAATCCACTTAAACTTATGCAAATGTTTTTCAGCATTTACCCAAATGGGTTTTAGATTTACACAAGACTTTGTAAGTTTCTTGGTGAAAAAATGTGACCCGAAGGAGCATAAAGCAGTATCAGTGGATCAATTTATCGTTCTTTGCGTACAGATTCAAAGATTCACGGAGGCTTTCAGAGTGCGAGATACCGAACAAAAAGGAATGATCACAATTAGCTTCGAGGACTTCCTCGGCCTCGCAGTGGGTTGTTCAATTTAATTATACAATTTTATATATTCACCTCATAGAAAACTAAAAAAAAAAAAAAAACAATATTACACATCTATTTTTGTAAGATTTCCACATTATATCACTGAAAAGCGAAATCACCCATAGCTCCATATAGTCAAGATAGTTTAATTGCGCAAGAGCAAAAAGTATTCGCTTTTTTTAAATGAAAAAAGTAAGCAAACTTACAAGTATGGAAATTTATAAGACGTGTCCGATACACGTCTTCTCGAATAAATTTAGTGCATTTCGCAGTTTAATTGAATTTCCATAGAAGTTCTCTGAACTTCACCTTGCAGATTGGCACATTCCGAACGGTTTTGGTTTAATTTTTCTACGGAGAGTTGCCTTAAAATAGAATAAGGTGATATCGCTTACTTTATTTAAAACTTGTTCAATTCCAGATAAACTGATTATGTTGGCTTATGGTTAGAAATAAAGTATGCTTATGACTGTTACAAGTTCATTCTTGCCTAAATATTTCATTGAATGGGGTATACCGTAAGTTGGGTTCCTTTTGAAAAAAAAAAATTTCACCCCCAAGGGTAGATAAAAACTTTTTCAACTGAATCCATGTATTTTTAGCACACAAATAATAGCAATTTCAAACAGATAAAAAATTATAGCAAACGCCCACGACAATTTGGAGCGCCGCATTCACAGAATAGAACTTTTCCAGGTACGATACCCACTTCGTAATTATAATTCCAGGTCAACTCGGACCCTGCTCTGATATGAGTTAGAGCAAAGAATGCTACCCACGGGAAGCGAAGATCATGAGTGTCGACAAAAACATTTTGAACAAATAGATTTGGCGAACAGGAATGCTGGAAAATATGTATATAAAATAAAGAAATTAAAAAAAACAGTCAAAAAACTTACATTGAAATATCGTCCAATATTGCCAGTCTTCTTTGCATCCATAACGTAGCAGAACTCATTTTTACCAAAATATCTTCGGATAGACCTGAAATTTCAAATTTACTTCATTTATCAAAAAGACATTCTCAATTCCAAAGACTATATTTGCTTACCTATATTTAGTATTCGTACTCTCCTCATTGTCAAGAGAAGTATTTGGCTCAAAGTTAATAACTTGGCGCTCTTCTTCCTCGTCATCGTCATTACTCTTCTTCGAATATTCTTTTGTGCTACGACGAGACCTTAATCTTGTGTTGATTGGAAGATTTTTGTTTACATGGACATTTAACCGAAAGTCTTCATCTGAATCATTTTCTTGGGCTGGTTCCTAATTTTATTCAGAAAAGAGTTGATCTCATTAATCCTTCTATAAAATTAAAATATATTTATAGGTCTGTTCCCTAAATCGAAAATAATTGTAAATGCCCGAAAACGGTTTCAGTGATTTTCGGGACAAACCAATATGTTAAAGTCTTCAGATTTCCTCCAGATAATTTTTTCCAGATTTCTTGAGGCATTTGTGTTTTAAAAAATACAAATTTGTCAATTTTTGAAGCAGTTGAGTTTAGCCAAAACAATTTCTTTATTTCTTTCATCATTTAGATTTCTAATCTCTGAACTTCTTCTTACCAGAAATTCTTCTTCTGTATCACAAATTTTATCAAATGCGGGAACAGACTTCTTATAATTTAAAAGAAAAGGTTCGTTTAATATACAGCTGAATTACATACAAAATGTCCCAAAACAATCTTACCTCATACTCCTCCTCACTTTCCTCGACTTCTTCTTGGACATCAGATTCGTACCCTTCTTTGAGTCTTTCAACCACTTCGATATAATCCAATTCTGCAAAGTATTCATCACCAGAATTTGCTCCACCCTATTAAAATATTAATATTGTATAAATTTATTTTTTGAAATAAAAAACAACTTACCACTTCATTAGCGTTCTGTTCAGTAAGTAAGTGACCCGCATAAATGCAGATGAAACTACCTTTCGGAACATCATTAATACAGCGAAGTCCCCAGCCTCTATTTGAGGTTTTGAAGACTTGCAGCTTCATTTGTAGTGGGTGCTGTACAACACGATTAAGACAATTCTTCGAACACTTACATCTAAAATGAATTTATTTAGCAAACAAAATTAATATATTGAGTTAAAAAGCACATACTTAACGTTGCATTCATATATACCGGTGGGAACTGCCTCAGGCAATCTTTTATATTGGTATCCGACGCTTTCCGCTGGCGTATTTGGATTACCAAAACGAGCTCCTTGAATAGTAAGCTGCCAGCAACTGCATTTTGATTTGTCCTAAATTGAATAGGATTAAAAATGTGAAATATTTACTAAATGAGTTCTTACAAGACAATCATCTTCACAATCACATCCAGTTAAAAATTCAGGATCCAGGTTCAAATACACGCCTTCCGTTGGTATTCGTTTTGTGGAATAAGTGCATTCAGGAGGCATTGTGTTGTCGTAGTAGTTAATGCACGGAATTATCATGTTTTCTTTGCCCTCTGAAAGATCCTATAAAAAAAATGCACAGATCAGTATGAATAATCAACAGAAATACTTTATACCTACATGTTTTTGAACAATACTACTTTCAATTACGAACTCCGCCAGACAATGAATAAGAATATCAAAGTCAAAATTGTCAACATTCAAACTATTTCTTGTTTTTCTTAAATATTGATGCAACTCCTCCATATTTCTTATGCGACGCCCACATGGAGTCCGATAAACGACAAATTTTTTCAATTTACTTTTAAATATTTGACGCTCCCAGCCAGAAAGTAGTGGTTTTGCCAATGGACTGTAACTGCTCAAGTTATGCGATATATTAAACAAGCATCTAGGGTTGCATTCATGAGGAGCAAAAGGCCTAGGTGGCATATTCTTTTTTGCAGTGTAGTAGACCACCTGCTCAGTATAAAAAGTGTAAATATCTTCCTCTTACCCAGCAACCGAATACAAACCTTTCCTTTAGGCTTGTTATCATCGAGAAATATCGTGGAGTTATTTAAATGTTTTATAGGCTGCTGTTGTTCGTTTTTCGAAGCGGTGCTCTTTTTTGCAACTGCACGATTTTGCTTTTCAGTGTTGTTATCGGTCTTAGTAGCTTCCTCATCCTCCCAGTATCGAACGTACGGTTCACATCGCTGAAAAAACAAAGGTATATCCTATAGTATTTTACGAGCAATATTTATATATTTGTTTGGAATCGCATTTTCGAAAACGACTCTAACGATTTCGATGAAATTTACAATATAGAGATTTACGGGAGCGAAAGATCGATCTAGGTAGGTCAAATTTTTGAGAAAATTCGTTTTCACGCACAAAACAACAAACTTCTAAATTTTTCACAAATTCATTGTAGTTACCTTTGATTTCAATAAATTTTTCTATCAGAAAATTAATTTAATTCAAAAGTAATTAGAATGTATTCGTAAGAACTTTAGTAACTTTATTAAGGAAGTTTTGTCCAAAAAGGGTTTCTGTAAGCTCTTTTCGATCCGATTCGAACGGTTTCAGCAATAGGGTCCACTATATTTTCTACGAAGAATTTTTTTATGTGAACATACAAAATAGATTTAACTAGACGTTTTACATATGCAGAGCTTGGTAGCCCAGGTACTTATATTCATAAAAAAAACCTTTTAAGTATAATCAACTAAGCCAATGTCTTAAAAGCCATCACTACTTAAACATTTAAGAATGTAGTAATTTTCGCACTTACTCTAGGTAGCTGAGATACTGCCATAGACCGTTTTGTTTGCTTCTCTCTAAATAGTGGGCCAAGTCTAGTAGATCCTCTGTAAATCCATTCTGTACGATTTTGGCCATCGAACATCATTTGCACTAAACTTGCATCAATGTCTATAGCTCTAGCATATAGCCATTTTCCTGTTTAAATATATTTATTATTATAATAAAGATAACAAAAATAAGTGTGTATTCGCACCATTAGATTCAGTTATCATGCTTTGGCCCTTCTTCACCTGCACCATTGGACGATTTCTCTGATACTGCGTAATGTAGTTATGAATAAATTCTCTTGAAGATGGATGCACGTCATCCCAAACATTTTCTGAAACTTGGCAGACTACTCGCACATCTTTGTGGCAAACGTACTGTGCATATCCATCATCAAAAAATATCAAGTATCTAAATATGAATAATTTTCAAAAACTGCATACCAAAAAAATTTTATTTGAAAGTTAAACCTGTATTTATTGTATGTCTGCAACGGTTCCGCAACAATTCCAGGGTAAAAAGCGCTCTTAAAATTGGGAATTTTTTCTTTATTTCTACTGAGAGTAGAACCGTCAAAAAGAGCGATAATTCGAGTTCCTTAAATTTAAAAACAATGTAGTCTTAAATACATACTTATAACCATAAATTCTTTATTCAAACCTATTTGCAATCGAACTTTTGGAGGATCTCCGTAAGCCATATGTTTTGCAGGTACACATTTAACGGTTGGGATTTTCATCTTATGAAACTTTACTCTGTAGTACTTAACCGTTTTCGACATAGTAACCGATGCATCTATAAACTCAACAGCTTTGCAAGGTAACCAGCTGGCTATTACGTTATTTTTGACCGCATAATATGAGCCATTAATTTCAATCGGCGGAAAAGGCAGATCACCGAGTGGTGGAATCTTTGAGAAGAAATTTATATTCGCAAAAGCTTAAACCAAGTACTAAGCAAACTTACCGTCATCTCATTTTCAGGCTGGAAGGGCCTTCCTGTATTCAAGTCAAGTGGCATCAATTCTCTTATTTTTATTGGAGTGCATTGGTAAAGCGAATTGTGCATAGTATCAGCGCTCTTTTGAAGAGTTCTTAGACTTTCTGATATAAAATCGGAATCCTCTGTAAATTGGTGGCTTTTAATAACATGTTTAAGAAATTCTATGTTGATTTAGACGTACCTTCTAATTTCTTAATTTTCTTTAAAAGAATGCTTTTTGACCAATTAAATTGATCTTCTATTTTAACGCGCCTTAGAACTCTGCTAATAGTTGCGTCAAGCTCTTGTGAGAGAAAGTCAAGAGATTCTTTTTGGAAGTCTCCAGGTCCTAAATTTAACATAATAAACCATTTAACAACTCTTTAAATCTAGTTTAGTTAGGTAACTGATTATAAGGCTATAAGGGGGAAAATAAATTTCTATTTCAAAACATTTAAGAATAAGAAATTCGATAGCCTTTAACATCTGGAAATCACTTAAAGAAGTTAAAATAAAGAAAAGTTCTGGTATTTGATGATGTCATAGCATTAGATTTTGAGCTATCAGCCAAAGAGCTATAAGGCAAAGATTACAAATTTTGAAAAAAATATCGAAATTGTACAATTAATTGATCATTACATACTGTAAATTTTCAACTATATATTCGTGGTTATTACTTTCGATTTGGATAAACGAAAAATAAAACCAGTAAATTCTAAGCATACCTTCATCCTTTTGGTCTTTTTCTTTATCTTCCTCCTCATCGCTGCTGTCCGAAATCTCTACAAATTCTTGCCTCTTCGGAATATTTTGCAGCAGAAGCGGCTGATGACTGACGAGAGCCCCGGTCAGTTCCTAAACCAAAAGAACCTTTTAATGTGCTATTTTTCCCTACGGAAATAAATTATACCTCATATTTGCTGATACATTTGTTGTAACAATCTTCACAAACAAACTGCAGTTTGTTCAGTTTCCGAGAAACCTTGTAAAAGTTCAGGGCAAATATTGGAGATTTGTAAAATATTTTACTAGTTTGCGGGCATTCATAATTGACGCATTCCCTTCCCTGGAAAATGTATTCCTCCTCATCCATGACTTGTCTTATTTTTTCACTTATTATCTTTCCCATATCGGTGCATTCTACAGAAGGAATTTTATCTACTTTAGGCGGCTCAGAAGTCTCCGTGGAGATCTGTTCTAACGCTACATCATTTGCTTTAGTTGCAAGGCTTTTATCGCCTATTTCCTCTTCAGTGAAATCCAGGTCCATTTTTTCCACTGGAGAATTTCGCCCGCTGACATCGTCAATTTCCTTCTCCGGTTCCACGTCGAGCATCTCAACAGGGGTTGAGGGTTCCTCCGGGGACTCATCTCCCTCGTGCTCCATCTCCTCGTCGTCTTCTCGAACACCAATCGGAATGAGACCAGGTTCTTCATCTTCGGTTAGTTCTAAGACACTTTTTTCGTTTTCCTCTCTAGCGTCCGTGATTTCTTTTTCTGAACTCGGTTTCGAATCAGTGAGAAGTTCTGGAGCAGAGGCTTCCTTAGGAGGTTTTATCATTTCTGGTTCTCGATTTGTGAGCGTTTCATCGACGTCCATATCATCATCACCATATTCAGCAGGTGCCTTCGTTTCCTCTTGCAATTCTTCACTTACTTCTTTAGGGACTGTTTTTTCGTCTGGTCCGTGCTTATCTTGAATGTCGGATTCAATTGAACTGTTAAGATCGATGACTTCTTCCGCGGTTTCCTTGGCTGTAGACTCGTCCATAGTCGGCGGAGTCTCAATTTCTTTGCTCCCCGACGCAACTTGCTCGGGCTCTTTTTTCTCCATCTCCGTACTGATTTTCAGTTTAGTATCCATAATTGCACAGATTTCCTTCAAATTTCTTTTATTAAAACACTAAAAATCCCGACAATGTTTACCAAAAAACTTCTGCACCAGTCGGCATCTTTCCCGTTAACTGTTTCGTTCCTCGCAAACTTCAGAAAAAAAAAAGATAATTTGGTTGTGTGTGTGTGAGAGCGTGACACCAGCCAAACAAATTTTTTTTTAAATATTTTTGAATTGCTGTTAAAATAAGTTAATTTCAAAAGTACACGAAAGAAAAACTTCTGGAAAAATTTTGTGAATATAAAAATGATAATTACTTTTGATAGTTTTAGACCTCCATTTATAGTTTGCAGATTACCTTATCACTTATATAGATAAATTATTTGTTATTTATGACATTTCTAGAAACACAGCTGTCA
The DNA here is from genome assembly GCA_933228815.1 of Machimus atricapillus. Taxonomy (NCBI): domain Eukaryota; kingdom Metazoa; phylum Arthropoda; class Insecta; order Diptera; family Asilidae; genus Machimus; species Machimus atricapillus. The sequence continues at coordinate 41,931,021 of OW121786.1, read as the reverse complement.
CACGAAGTTGCTGTGAAGTGCTGGATTTGTGTTATTTTTGTAGGCTCATGCAATAAACGAACAAAATATTGCACAAATGGCAGACGATCTCCAAAATTACAAATTGCAGCTGCAGCAAGTGGAAGCTGCGCTGCTTACGGATCCTGAAAATACTGAGCTGCTTAAGCTAAAAAAGGATTTGGAGGAAGTCATTGATCTTACCAGGGACCTCATCAAGACACAGCTCGAGGAACAGAAGAAATCTTCTTACATAGAGCCAGCCACAGCGACTTCGGTCTACGATGAAATAGAGGCGGCTTTAATAGCCGCCGAAAAACTTGTCTCGCCTGCGAGGGTGTGGAAAATCGGAGATAAATGCCAGGCAAAATGGACCGAGGACGGCCAGTACTACGATGCCACAATTGAAGGGATCACAGCCGAGGGGGAAGTCAGTGTAATATTTGAGGCCTATCAAAACAGGTCGACAACAACCCTAAAAGAATTGAAGGAGCGGGTAATTCGGAATGAAGTCTTCCCTTCAAACAAGTAAGCTCCCCTTGCTCTTCAACATCGTCGGCCTTATTCTATTTCCCTTTTTTTTCCAGGCGTCACAGACCGAACCAAAAAGAATACTTGAAACGGAGAAAACAAAAGAAACAGCAACGCTTTAAGGAGCTGGAGGAGGAGCGCGAACAGGATAAGAATAAGTGGCTTAATTTCACCCAGAAGAATGCTAAAAAGCCTGGAATGAAAGTGAAAAGCATATTTGCTTCTCCGGAGAATGTGAACGGGCGTGTGGGGATCGGCACCTGCGGAGTCTCTGGGAAGCCGATGACTGAATTCACACACGGCGAGAAGTACCGCAAGGGGGTGTAGTGAAATCCCCTGCTGCCTCTACTTTAGATTTAACTCTTTATTATAACATTTGTGAAATAAATTTTAGACGAAACCGCGCGCATTTTCCTGCTGCAACCTCAAATTTGCTTCCTTGCCCTTGAAATCGCGACTTATGGCAGTCCCGAAATTCGCCTGTTTACAAATTTTTGGTTCTCGTCCGCACTAAACACACTCGAATTCGCCGGACGTCATTCATTCATTCGCTCGTCGTCGACTCGCGAAGTTGCCGTTGTGTCTGTTTACGTCATGTTATTCTGTCGGCCACTCGGATTGTGAATTTACCCAAACTCCTGGCTCATTTCGCGGATGCTAGTCGCAATTCCTTCAAGTCCCTGATTCCCTCACATTTCATCCCATAAAAATTTATGTTCGTTCCCTGTGAGAATTGCGTGAGGCGAAAAAATCGATTTGGGTCTTCTGTCAGCGGGACTGTGAGATGATATCACTGAGACTCCGGCGGTCTTCGAGCTAACGAAACAGATTTCACAGGACTCAATTCAATCGGGGGGACCCCTGGACGAAATGGACGAGAGCACAAGGTCAAACTACAGGCGGGCGAACGTCGACTGGAATAGGTAGGGCTCCGCTTCTTTCGATCCGACTGTTTTTACCCAAACATTTTCCTCGGTCTGCAGGTACGGGCTGGGAAACGATGACGAGCCCTCCCTGCACAGAGCTCGCCAACGCGGAAACTCTGGAGGATTTGTGGATTTGGGGAACGAGTACCAGTACGCGGCCGGGGGACACCAAGCAGCCGGCGCCAACGAGATCTTTGCAGATGAGCAGGGTGACAAGCCTTGGTAATGCATCCTTTCTTTTATATTATTAATTATATCCCGAACCATAGCTTAAAAAGTCCGCAAAAGACAATTTCCACCCAATTCTTCATTCACCAAATATATGATCCTTATAATTAATTCTTCGCCAGCTTCACTGTTGCACAACTAAATCTAGTGAAACTTGATCCCAATGCCTACGCAGCACTCGTCTTATCTGAAAACGACTTTTCTTGACTCACACCTAAAATTACTTCTATAGACAGGTGGCCTTTTAACCTCATGGGTTTTCTTGCCCTTTTGTGTGTAATTACATACCTTCAGCATTTCGTTTTACCAAAAATTGATTTACGATTACGAAAAACTCGATTTTTAGAATTTAACCTTTTCTATTGATATCTCTTGTTTTATAAAAATTAGTCAAAAATTTACTTAATTACATTGTCGGTTTAAAGAATTAAGCTACGTAAATAAGACATATGAAACATAAAATTTTAAACGGGGTTTCCGCGATATCTTTTTTTTTTTACATAGCTTGGCGATGATATTTCAAGAGTTACTAACATAATTTTCATGATATCTAGTACATGTGTATGTACACCTTCTCCATATGCAGTGCTGATTAAAATATATCAATTTTGCGTTTAAAATGTCTCCTCTTTAAAATATAATTGGTTACCTTATTAAAGTAACCAAGTATTCATTATTTGTCACACTAAAAGTTAATCATTTGGTCACGTTCGTCACGCTCTTTATAAGGTGAACGAATTACTGCATTTTTAATCAATATAATTGGTAATATTTTTTCGCTAGTGATAATATTAATTAGATAAAAAGTGATGAATTAATTTTTGAGGAATGAAAGTCAAACTAAATAATTTCTGGTAACACGATTCTACTTACTTTTTTAATTAAATTAATATAGAAATAAATATAAAGCAATTATTATTTATTGCTAATACATTAGAAAGATCAATTAGTTTTGTAATCAACACGTTATTTACATTTTCAAGATTTCTCGTTTAAATTAAGCGTCCGGGAAAACGGCTGTAGCACCGAAATTTTTTTCAGTAATAAATTAATAAGCAAAGCCATTTAATTGCTATTCAGGTAGAGTCATATATCATCATACATTTTTGAATACTTATTATTAACGTATTATACTTGTCTTTACATTCTCTAATTTAATATTTACTGTCTCTACCTACATACATACATCACTAGAAAAAATTCCTCTAATTCCAGGTGGCGGTCTCATTTCTTCATATCACAACCAGTTCTTTTCGGCACTTGGGACGGCGTATTCACATCATGTTTAATTAACGTTTTCGGAGTGATTGTGTTCCTGCGATCGGGATGGATGGTTGCACAGGCAGGAATCATCCATAGTGTTCTAATTGTTTTTTGCACAGTGTCCATCGCACTTGTCTCAGTACTTTCCGCCGTTGGTATTTGCGAGCGGTGTCGCGTCGAAAGTGGCGGTGTTTATTTTCTAATTGCTCATACACTGGGGTCACGATTCGGTGGCTCCTTAGGACTTTTATATTGCTTCGGGCAAGCTGTGGGATGTGCCCTCAACGTTCTCGGTTTTGGGGAATCGATGGCCGATTTAATGGGATTACAAAACAATAAATGGGCCATCAGAGGTTTTGCAATCGCTGCAGTCCTTCTCTTGGGTGTAATAAATGTAGCCGGCGTTAAATGGGTGATAAAACTGCAATTTGCTTTGCTCATTATTCTACTTTTATCAGCTCTTGATTTTATGGTTGGCAGTTTTATTCAAGAGGATCCTGGTAAGTTTTAGTCATTTGTAGTTTTATATTTTTATAATGACGATGTTTAGCAAATGGATTCGATGGATGGATAAGTGATAATTTCAAGAAAAACCTTTGGCAAGACTATAGCGACAACTATACTTGGTTTAAGGTGTTTGGAGTATTTTTTCCAACAGTAACCGGTGTGTTGTCGGGTATTAATATGAGTGGAGACTTAAGAGCCCCTTCAACCGACATTCCAAATGGTACTCTGGCAGCTTTTGGGACTTCGTAAGAAAAAATTTTTTTTCAACCATCGTATATTTAAATAATATTTTTCTATCAAACAGGACCTTTCTTTATTTAGTTTTCATACTTTTCCTCGGTGCAACATGCGAGAGAGCTAACTTATTGAGCGATTTCACAATAGCAGTGAAAGTTTCAGCTGTGCAATTTCTTTTGTTGGCTGGAATCTATGTTTCGAGTATGTCATCTTGTCTGGGGGCAATGTACGGAACACCCAGAGTATTGCAAAGCATTGCTACTGAGAGTGTTATTCCTGGAATTGATCTACTTGGAAAGGGAGTGAGTTTGATAACAATTTTGGCATCTACCGGCTAATTCAATTTAAATCAAATAATTTCATGATGTACTTGTGAAAAAGTTCTTAAAATTTTAATATAACATCAGATTTAAAACTAAAAACTTTAAAAACCAGTTAACATTTACACATGGTTCACGTATCGAATTCTCCGATAGCTCCTTTTATTATTTTAATTTATTCTTTCTAATACTTTTAAATATTGTAGAGAGGTCCAAATAAAGTACCTCTTTATGCCATGGCTGTTGTAGCAACTGTAACAACAACATTTATTATTGTGGGCGACATAAATTTCCTTGCACCAATCGTAACAATGCCATTTTTGCTGACGTACGCATGCATAGACTACTCATATTTTGCGTTGGCGCAAACATTTGATATCCAAGAACGGCGAGAAGAAAGATTTCGTATTCAAGCACAAAGTCCTTCGTACGAAAGCCGACGTTACGGAGCTGTGCAAGATGACAATGATCTCGACCATCTGTTCCCTGAGAGGACAAGACATAAAAATTTACAGGTATTATCGTGGCGAGGCTGTTTATAAATAGATATATTTATTTAATTTATTATTTTAGAGTCCGTCTAACTCCCAACACAACTCACCGCAGCATGTGCCTTTAACTAATAACCAAACAGAGACTGACGCAACTAACGCAAGCAATAGCACAAACAATGTTGATCAAGTCATCTTCCGGGATGGATCTAATAGTACAAATGCCGCTGACAACGCGGGTGTCACCACAACTCTTGAGGATGAACCAATTGCTCCAATCAGACACCCAATCCACTCAAAAACGAAGAATTGGTACTCAGGCTTTTGCAATCGTTGGGCATCGCTATTTGGTGTACGAATTCTTACTTTTTAAATGAATATAATTTAATTTCACAATTCACTCTAGGCCTGCGTCAAAGTATTAATAATGATCTTAGTGAACTGGTATTATGCACTGGCTTGCATGGTTATCGTGTTTTTGGTCTGGTTTTACGTTGGAACTGCAAATCCTGCCGTGAAACCAGGCTTAACAGCGGAATTTCGACTATTTGTTTGGCTCAAGAACGTAATATTTCGGTGTTTTGGGTAAGACTAAATATTATGTGAATGTGGAGGTTATTAATTAATTACAATTGTAGAAAACGTGTCACTGATTACGAGCAAATCGTTGTTACTCCGTCTTGTCCTGGAGTTGCTGTTACTTCAGCACAACTTAATGAGGAAAATGATGACTTTTCTTCGAGGCGTCGCTACCATCATTCTTCACTCGTTCAAGGCCACTACGTGGACGATGTGTGAAGACCGTTTTGTGTATAACTTGCATTGATTACCACAATATAACTTTGAGATTTTGTCGGTTATTTATATAATTTTCCTCATGGACTTAAAAGTGAAGACTTGTTGTATTTATATATATATAAAGCTACTAATTATGAATATGTTTTAATAAAAAAACCGTTTTACATTTTTAAACTCACTTCTCACATTTATGTACATTTATTAACACAATTGAAAATTAAAAAAGCCATCCAAATTTCAGGTATCAGTGGTTCCGGAAATAAAACAGGAATGTATTGTTTTCCTTATAGGGTTAAGTAGTCTTTAGGCAGACACCTCAAGCTTTCATTTTATATTGCGATTAAGTCAAATTAATTTTTGCATCCTATTTTTACCCCCAAAACTTACTTTTCTAATGCAAAACATTTTTAATTTTTAGTACTGATTATTGAATTAATTCAAACCCATTAAATTTGGTTGTATAGTGCTCAGTGCTACCACAACTTAACCCTAGGAATTGTTGACAGAAACTATTGAAAGAGATATTTCGAAAAATATATAATTTAACTAAATATAAAATTGATTTACAATTTGTTCACACCGAGATAAATCGGCGAATACCACATACGATGAATACAAGATCAAAACGACTTTATAACATCAAGAAAAATAACAGTGAAAGGAGCCTCTATTCTAAAAATCCAGTTTTCAACTATCTTCGTGATCTACGAAAAACTCTTGCAAACTATAATCCTATCGAGTTAGCTCAGGAAGAAGGGGCAAAGTGGGGAACTTTAAATAAACTGCTTTCAGAAAATCAACCACAATATAAATAATAAAACAATGAAAATGTACTTAATACACCCGAATGTCCGTTCGCCTCTCCAGAATGTCTAGACTTGCATCAGGCTTAAAATTGATCACACCAATTTCTTTAAGTGCCTTCAATTTTTCCTCTATTGAAATATCGTCCTTGAGGGTTTGGTGAAGTAGTAAAGCATTGCCTCTAGGTGAAGTTAATAAAATGCATGCGTCGTGAACCCTGTTGAATATTATTTACATATATTAAAAAATACTTAACAATAATTAGAGTGCCTACTTTTTAAATAAAAGATCCGGTCTTCTCGAGTATTGTCCAAACAGCGCGAACAGATTTCTTGTCATATCGAACTGAAACTGGGCGGCTCCTCCTAAAGAGAACTTCGTGTTCATTACTAAGCTATCAATAAAAAAATCGTCGAGGTGGTTCGCTATGAGTCGAAGAGCAATATTGAACAGATTTGCAGACAAGCCCTTTTCTAAGTTATGTAAAGTTGTCATCATCACCTAAAACGTAGATATTAGAATCGTTTGTTTTCCCAAAATTAAGTATGTTCAAAGGTAATTTTCAACAACTACGCACGTTATTTATAATGCTAGAATTTTATTAGAAAAGTTAATCATTTTCACCTGAAACATTTCCCCCGCACTAGCTGAAAGTATGAAAGGCTCCTTTGTGTTTTGTTCTGGCAACGAGATCCAATTATCGTGCCTGTAAGGCATTGATTTTGCCTTAATTTCATCGACAATTTTCGATGCAAGTTCTTTAATTAATTTCCTCTGCCAGTGCTCAAGTTCGTCCACTGGTTGATCGAACACGGAATTAATTTCGATAGCGTTTACACCGACTAAGGCAGCATGAAGGTGTAAATAATGCTGCAACCAATTAACTTTAATTAATAATATAAAAAATAATGATTAGAACATACCACATTTTCTCCCCATTCCCGTAAAACTGAATTAACATAATTTATAGCGTTTAGTATTTTGGTACTTTCAACAGCTCCACTTCCATGAAGTTGCACAAGGCGTCTTCGAAAATTGTCAATAAGTTCCAACTGCAAATTTAAGAACTGCAGTTGATGACCAGGCTGAGTTAGAGGAGTGTATCTATCCTTAATTGCATCTAATAGACGAATAAACTTATCTGCACACCGTGGAATTTTTAATTCCTCCATATTATCTGGATCGATAAACATCCAAGGGTCTTCGCCCTGCAGCACTGCGTCGATCTTATTTGTACAAACTAAAAATACAAATCAATAGTAAAATAATTGAATAATTTTAGAGGAAATCGTACATCTTTCTTCTATAGAAATCCATTTTAATAAATATTGCGGCTGGGTTATCACAGATATAGCACTGGGAAAACTTGTTGGGTACCTGCAAAATATTATTTTAAAAAAACATGTCCTTTCAAATATATTTCATTCTCACCCTAAGCTCTCTCTAAGTTCAATTTCAAATGCCAAAGTTTCGTCCAGTAAATGCGCAAAAAGACTTTCATCCTTGTTGATGTCTTCAATGTCATGGGCAAGTTTTTCTATTGCTAGTTGTACTAAGCCTCTGATGAATTCAAGCTTAGAGGATTAAATGGAGGTTATTTTAGCCTTTAAATAATAAAAAGATAAACATACGCGAACATTAAAGTTTTCGTGCCCTGCTCTCACTGCTGATGGTTGGAAATTTTTCCCTACAAACAAATGATACTCTTTGCCCCAGTTTAAAATTTGTGTAAAGTACCATTCAGGCTTGTCTAGCCGATTTGTTTGCCGTTGGCCGGAGAAGTGATACTGGAACCTGAAATATGTATATAATATTCTTTTAATATACTTACATTGAATAAAATGAGACGACCTACCTTTGTCTAAATTGTTTAAGCAAAAGTTCAGTAGGAGTACTTATCGGAGGACACACAATCGAAGGCGTTATTACAACTAATGCTTCTGTTTCTTCTATTGGGGACTTTATCTAATGAAGATGGATTTGATTAGAAAACATCCTTTAACTTTTTCTATCTTAAAATTTCATTCTTCCCTCGAAATAAAACCATTCAGCAATTGTTAAAAAGTGTTAAAGCAGAATGCCAAATATATTTTAAAAAAACTCTTACTTACCAAAAACAAATACTCTGCTAAAGAACAAAGCTTGCTCATATTTTCTATGGAAGGTGAAAATTGCTCCAATACTTGGCCTTGTTGCGCCCATCGAACATTTTTGAGGATGGTTTCAAAATCACTGGTTAAAAAAAATTAGTTGAAACATTCGTAAGTTAGTTATTAAAAACAAGGCAGCATACCTTGAAAACCTCTCCTTAATAATTTCGTACCAATAAACGGCTGACTTAATTGCAAAATTCTTTAGATGATGAGCTTCGACGTTTTGAAGTCTACCAATTACACAATTTGAAGAGTTTGTTTCCCCGCATAACGATAAATAAAGTCCGACTATTTTTGCCTCGTCTCTTCCATTTATGGATGTGTTCAGTGCATTGCTGTTTAAATGCGTAAAATTTATTATTTCTTCAAATATGCTACAAAATTGTAGACTTACTTGATATCTTGTATATCTTGGACTATTTTGAGATACTCAATGAGATGTTCTAGCTTTTGGATCTTATTTAAAAAGGGTGAAACACCCTCCAAAACCTGATTGCACTCATTAATTTTTGTTGATAGTTTCTTCTCAAACAGGTTGAGTTTTTCCAATTCAAATTCAATTGTATCCCTTGCCTTTTCTTCCTTTTTAAGGGCATCTTTAATAATCGATGTGCACGTATCATTTTCAAGATTAATCTACAAATTAAATGGGTAAATAAATTATGATTATTTTTTATGAAAAAACTTACCTTTCCTTCGACATCTTGGAATTTTTGCTTAAAGTTATTTATCAGGTAACTAGATTTGTGAAGATTTTTAACATCATCACCAATTTCGCTGTTAATTTTATCGATTACACGATCGTAAACGCTTTGCATTTTACTAATTTGGCTAAAATCCCAATTGTACACGTTTTTGACAGAAAATCGACACTGAACTGTCAGCTGTCACCAAACTTATAAATAGTCGAGTGCATTCGATAAAAATGACCTATTTTGAACTATTTCATAATTAAATTAATAATTAATTATAATTGTGAATGAAAATTGACAAACGTTTGTTTTGTTTATTCTTGAGCTGTCAATCTTGTCGGATTTCTTTGCAGCTTTTAGTGTTTGGATTAAAAGTCGTTAAAATATGGTTAAAATAAAAGGCACAGAAGAGTCGGCCCCAGGCCTTGCACCGACTCGCATAAGGATAATTATGAAAAGTACAGCGGACGCGGGACACATTACCGGTGACGGTCTTTGCCTCATGACCAAAGCCGCTGTTGGTTTCTCCAAATTTCATAGTAATTACCCTTCTGAAAGGCTGATCTTTTTTATTACAGGAGAAATTTGTCCAGTATTTAGCGAAACAGGCTTACAAGAAACGCCCCGAGGGGAAGAACTCGAATCTTCTCACATACCACAGCCTCGCTGAAGCTGTGCGCGAAGACGAAAGTTTAGATTTTCTGCAACAAATCATCCCGAGAAAAATCACCGTGAAGAAGTACAAGGAGTTGCTCGCTGAAGCGAAAGAGGAGGAACAGGAATCATCCGACAGCGAGGAGGAGCAAAAAGATGAAACCGAGCAGAAAAAATCGCCAAAAAAGTAGCTTTATAGGTTTTCTGTGTACTTCTCGCATAAATTTATTTTTAACAAAACCGAGTGGTTTTCATTTACACCACTACAGTTTTCATGTACGCGTAATTTTTACAAGACTCTCCATTCTCTAATAGCGTAAATTACTAATTTGTTGGTCCATAATAAAATAATGCCTTAATTTTCTAAATAAATTACTTGGTGATTAAACAGCATCCTATTTATATTAGGCGGGGAGCCGGCAATCTTTAAAGACCCGTGATTTGAAAGTTGTTAATGAAAAACAGTAGTTTTCACTTAGACGAATAAGATGAACTTGGCCGGCGTGGATGATTATGTATTATGTATAATAATGTAATTGTACTTTGTTAAAGACATTTATTTCGGAGTAAATGTATTTTTTCTTACTCTGATTCCCCCCGTAGATTTTCAGTTGTATGGAGATGAGTATAGAAAAAGGAATTATAAGGAAATTTTAATTTGTATTAGTCATACAATCAATTAAAGTTAATACAGAAGTTTATGTTCAATTCAAGTTTATTTATTAATAATCATCCTAATCATTCTCATCAAAATTATAACTTCTTTCCTCTTCTTGGTGATTAAACAGCATCCTATTTATGTTTAAAGCAATTATTTAATTTACTATTACATTAAATTAAATAGTTTGATAAGTTAAAATCAATCAGTTTAATTATATAATTATAAATATAGTCCCTAATATACATAATTCGCTTAATTGAACCAAGTCGAATTGGCGATTTAATTGGATACAAATTGTAAAATCATTTAATGTTATCCGAATGATATGTGAAGCACTTAAGTCATTTGTCGCAACTTATATAGTTAAAGTACTATCATCGGTAATGGCAAAATAATAACCCAGAGAAAATTGAAGGTATCACGCTATTGTAATTTACTACTGCATAATGTTCTTGCGAATCCGCTGCACTCTCAATAGTTAGTATTATTTGAAGTTTTGAACAATAAAGATAGAATTGTGAACTCATATAAATAATATGGAATTTCATTTAACTAATTATACTGACTACTTTTCTGTGCAACGGACTACGGTTTTAATTTTATTAATTGTTGCTACTTACTTTTTTTTTCTACTGCAATGGCGTGGAACATACTGGAGAAGAAATCATGTCGATGGACCACGAGCAGGACTCCTTTTCGGAAATATGTTTGATTTTATCTCCACAAGGAAGCACTACGGAAAGGTTTATGAAGAAATTTATAGGTGTATATTTATATCTAATTTAATTTTTAGCAACTTTAATATAGCGACGAATTTATTAATTTTAAACTAAAAAACTCACTGATTTTTGCTGAAGGCATCGATAATATAAATTCATGTTGAATTATTATAAAATAATTTTCAATCACAGGAAATATCCCGACGCAGAATATGTGGGATTTTATACACTTTTAAATGAGCCTGCAATTTTGGTACGAAGTGTTGACATGGTGAAAGAAATTTTAGTTAAACAATTTCAAAAATTTCACGATAATGGCGTTTGGATTGACGAAAATAAAGATCGATTAGCAGCTGAAAATCCATTTATAGCTCGAGGTAATCAATGGAAAATGACGCGGAATCAGCTTGTTTCCGTATTCACTCCAAAAAAAGTACGTACTGTAGTGAATTCAAAGGCTTTAAAGATTATTTACTTAAGAATTATTCTTTAGGTTAAATCCGTATTTCCGCACATAAATGAAGTGTGTAAAACACTAGATCGTTACATTTCTCAGAAATTATGTGATCATTGGGAAGCAAAAGAAGTATGTATGCTCAAAATAAATCACAACAAAAAATAAGTTAGAGCACAAAAGTTTTATATTCCACTTATTGCTATTTACTTATTTAGGGAGAGGAGGTTTCTGAAGTCTCGGCAATTTATTTTTGCTACAAACCTACATTAATTTGTTAAACATTAGATAAGTCATATTTTCGCAAGTATTCTCAAATTGCTTTGTGTTTCGCTTAAATTTTTCCGAGCTAGTTTTTTACTTTCAACTAATTTTTAAAAGCTTTGCATAAAGTACTTCGTCAAAATCAATACATACTTCTAATTAAAAATATTATACATTTTAAAACTATGAAAGAAATACATAATATTGCTTTGTGTAAAACGCCTCCAGATTTTTTAAACAAAAATACACCGTGCTTTGATAGTACGTATAAATTTTAATTTGAAGTCGATTAACGATATCTTTAAGAGTGAATATTAAAATAAACTGGTATAATGCCTAAAACTCGGGTTTCCATTTTAATTAGCTTTGCTCGAAATACACCTTGGAGGTAGTCGCATCATGTGCTTATGGAATCGAAGGCCAAACATTTTCAAATAATAGCTCTGATTTTTCTCGATTAGTTGAGAAATTATTTCAACCACGACCTTTCAGCATAATTGAAACAGTATCTCTATTGTTTTCACCAATAATAGGAAAATTAATAAAATATCGGTAGGTTCTTAACCATATTTTGGATTCACGTACATAAATTGCCTGTTCAATAAATTTCAGATATGTCCCAAAAAACATAGAAAATTGGCTTACGACGATAATAAGGAAAATTATTGCTAGACGAGAAATTACTAATGAACCAAGAAATGACTTTATTCAAAGCATTTTAGACTTGAAAAACAAAAAAGGTGAAAATATCAGTGAGTTAGGCATAATTGGGCATTGTACGACATGTCTCTTAGAAGGTTTTGAAACTTCAAGCACACTGATGGCATTCGCGCTATATGAGGTAATTTAAAAAAAAATACATAAAATAAAACTTAAAATGTTGTTTCAAACTAACCGCATGGAGTTCCTGTTATGGAATTTTATTATTATTTATTTATTTAAAATGCAAAAAAATAAATTAATGTATTAATTTAAAATTTCCTTTCCACAAGCTTTGTATGAATCCTCAAATTCAAAAAATTGTGCAGCACGAGATCGACGCTGTATTTGCGAAATATAATGGCGAATTGACATATGAAGCCTTAACGGAAATGGTATATCTTGAAAATGTATTATTAGGTAAATTGTAAGCAAAATATAAAACGTAAAGACCTGAAATTATTTTTTATCTTTTAGAAACCCTTCGGATGCATCCGGCTATGTACTCATTATCGAAAATATGCACAGAATCAACTGAACTTCCGCCGCAATATAAACACTCAAAAAACGGAATTCAAATCAAGAGAGGAACCTGCGTTATTATTCCTGTTTTGGCAATTCACTAGTAATATACTTTACTCGATACCATGTTTAATTACTTCACTTTTAGTTTAATAACATTTTAGTGACCCCATTTTATATGCTAATCCGAATGTATTTGATCCAGAACGATTTAGTGAGCAAAATCAAAAGAAACAAAACAAATTTGCTTTTCTGGCTTTTGGAGAAGGTTCAAGAATGTGTCTTGGTAGAAATATTAAAATTTATTATACGTTTTATACCTAATATTTTTTTTAGGTATGCGATTTGGATTAGCACAAAGTAAAGCTGGTTTAGCGACTATCCTTTCAAAATATAAAGTTTACATGTCGGACAGGATGAAAATACCGTTGGAAATTTCAACAACTACTTTCTTATTGAGTTCAAAAGACGGTATTTGGATAAAATTTTTAAAACGATAAATAAATGTGCCACATGTTGAATTGAAAATTATTGAACTGTCTAAAAAATAAGAATAAACAGGAAATCAATAATATTAGTAACTTTGGAGAAAAATATATACATATATGTATATAGGGAACTTATTAAAACAAAAGAAAACAAATTTGTTAACTTTATAGTCCAACCCAAGTAAACGAAATTCGTATAGTTGAAAAAACTGTTAATGTAAACCTGCTAAAATAAATACCATAATTATTTTTTTTACAATTTATTAAAAACATTTCACCAAACAAAAATATATTCATTAAAGGAATGAAATTACTCTCTACTTTGAGAGTTTTGAAAAACTTAACCAGATTCCCTCTTCTGAAGACAGATAAGGTGTTTTCTTTGAGAAGGTAAGTACTCCGGTGTTTTTGGATGTTAGTACAACTTGATATTTCTTGAGTATCAATGCAATTGCTAACTTTACTACCAAAAATCCATATTTGAAACCTTCAACAGCAAGCGATTAAAAATAAATATGTTTAAAAAACAAAAAAGTTTACCTAAACAATACTCTGAGTTTTTTCCAAAACAGGGATATGGGCGAAGAGCATCAGGATTGTCTAAATATCTGTTTGGTTTAAAGGTAAATGGATCGGAAAAATACACGGGATCCCTAAAGAAATCATTAAAGGTTTTTTTTGTTTGTTTTTAAACCCAAATATTATAACACACTGTACTTACAAATGAATGGAATAAGCAGGTATAAGTACGTTACACCCTTTCTCAATATAGGCGACCTCAGAATCGGTATGTTGCTTTGGAAGTTCGTGCCGTTTTACGCATTTCTTTTTAAGAGCGAAAATGTGCGAGTGTAGACGGAGTGTTTCTGTAATGTTGGAAAATATAAAACGTGTTCACGAGAATTAGAAACGTAGGTACCTAGAAGTATGTTGTTAAGAAAAGGCAACCCTTTTGTAATGTCTTCTACAGCAAGCTCCTTGTCAGAAGTTAATTCAATCTGCTTTATATGGTTTCTAATCTCTTCCTGCATATCACCGTTAAGAGCAAGCTATAGAAAAAAATTGTCCTGCACTTGTTTCGAATTAATTATATTTCATTTACTCACTTCATATAACCCATATGCGAAAAGCGTGTTACTTGATTCAAAAACATCATACAAACCCAACAGACATTGTACCAAATTATGTTTATCTGTGCGTTAAAATTTGATTAATATACTTTTATAAAATTATTCAAAATATTCATAGCTTACTATGCGCTCCAAAAATTGCTGAAAACGTATCTTCAGGCCCATCAGTTAATGAGGAATTTGATTGTAACGTTTTTTCAATTCGCCTGTCTAAACGAGTTGAACTAAAATATTAAAATTATTTTAATCCAGCTCAATCAACTCTAAAAATTATATTCACAGTAAGCTAAAAAGTCCACCGAATGGAGTTCCTAAAAAGTACTTCTCATAAATGTCCAAAAAATCTGATGTGGACTTTGTAAAGCAGTGCGGCTCAATGTTAAGAGAACACGATAATGAAGCTTCAATGAAGAATTTCGAAGATAACTAAAATAAATTAATAATGCTCGTGTTGTAGATATACTTATTTATAGATATTTATAATAATAGCAGACCTTTTTCGCTTCAAAACCCTCTTCGGTGGGCCATTCCGGAGCTCCCTCAATGTACTCAATTAATGTTGTTGAAAGGTTTTTTAATTTGGCGAAGTGATCTTTAAACTGGAATACTTGCATTATTAAAATATTACGACAATGTTATAACAATTTTTAAAAACTAGTATATAAGGAGTTTATAAGAATTTATTCAACAATTGCACGAAGAGGTGTTTGATATCCTTCTTCTCTTTCTATTTTCCGCAAATCAAATAAAAGCAGTATTTAAGAGTTTATTTCCAGTACAAAGGATAAGTTGCTTTATAAGAAAGTGCCTATACAACCCAATACTAGGGGGTATCAAATTAATTAGAAAATAGTATAACAAAGTTTCAGCAGTCAAGTGAAATAAATAAATAGTTTTTCGTTTTATTTGTTGAATTTAAATTTTACCCTTAGTTTTGAAATATGCGAGGGGATTTTATTTTTTGATAACTTTTTCTCACTCTCATTTCTTTTAAGTTTTAATTAGTAAAAATAAGTAAAAAAAATTCCAAAAGTTACTTTATTAATCAGGAATTCAAAGCTGAATAGCGTCTGAATAAAAAATCGAATTAATACGTTGCAGTGTGTGGTCATTATAATTCGAAATTCGATAGTAAAAAACTAGTTAAAAAATAAAAATAAGTTTTAAACGGATTTACTGATGATTCAATGTAGATAGTGTGGAGAATAAAGAGTTATGTAACTTGGGGCGCAGCTAATGTTTCCTCTATCTTTGTTGTATTTTTGGTAGAGAAAAATATTTTTCTAAGTGGTTGTTATAAAATAAATATAAATATATTATGTACATATGTATGTATATCCAAATTATCATAATTAGCAAGGTAGTAAAAAGCCACCTAAAAATGTATTTTAAAGGTTTCAAATTTTTAAAATTGAAATGTGTAAATAATAAAAATGGATTCAGATTACATGCGATGCAAAGGACACTAGTGAGCGTTATATTTAATGTTTGGAAGAACTGGAATGCTAAATAGGCTGCAGAATAATTTTCGTAATTTATAAACAACATATACATTATATATTCTGTGCCAGCATCAAAAACAGGATAAGTACCTACTATCATTTTGAAAATTTAATATTATGTATATAATTCAACAAATTAAAATTTTTGCAAAATTAAAGCTTTGCTAGCCATGAAGTCTGGCACTCGAGTTACCACGCTCCCATTTGAGACATCACGACTTAAGGCGCTCTTCGGCTGTAAAACAATTTTGGCCTTATAAATATTTTTAAAATACCTTTACGTTACAGCAAAATGTACGTAATTTCTTAAGAAACATACAAGGAAAAAATTCAATCAAGAGCTGTCGCTGTTTTACGTTAACTGCTCTACGCCACAGTTGGAAGTGAAGTGTTTAGTGCTTCATCTTCAGAATATAATTTGTTTATCTAAAAATAAACTCCGGTTATGGGGAAATTAGTGGTTGATATTTTTAGCGTTTCTGAGCTTTTTTGGAGTTCTGAATATCTTAATAAATTTTCGTTGTTATTATTGAATAATTATGTGCATTTTAACATTTCTGTGGGTTCTATTTTGAAAGATGAGAATTATTTCTAGCCTAATTTTGTCAATACATATGTATGACAACAAGTTCAAGGCTTAAAATTGTAGATAATACTTTCAAATGTTAATTTCAAAAAATTATAGTTTTTCAAATTTAATTTCTCCCTAGCCACAACGATTTCAATAAACACTAATTTCATTAAAAATTTGGACGGCACGCTTACATTTTTAAATCTAAACGAAATAAAATTGCAAGTAATATGCACGATATTCGGGCCGGTATGTACGCAGTGACCACATAATGACCCACCTCTGTATTTACTTTATAAAGTCGAATATATTAGCTTGCGGCGCAAAATTTGTTTTTATTTATCTTTGCTAACTCCTCCAAAAACAAAATTGTTGCCGGTTTTTCTACAACATATGCTTTATTGATTTGGTAGCTTCTGTAGATTATAGATTATATCGGCGATAATCCAGAAACTATAATTTACTTCCACATGCCTGCTGGCGCGTGGAAGATTCTTTTTATCGTTTTAATTATACACGTGCTTATAATGAAACGTTATGAACAACAAAAAAACTTAAAAATTATGACCCTATTTTTCTGCATCTCATCGAAATTCTACTGCTTTTATATTTATGTGCACATTTGATAAATGTGTTTTAACCTTGAAAATGACTTTAATATTGATCTTGAACGACATATTCACTTTTTCGTCTTTTCTGATGTTTTTTCAAATACAAATAATCATACATTTTTTTAGTAAATATTTGTAATCAGTTTTACCTAGGGGAAGACAATATACATACATATATAGTGACTTAACTTTTTGTTCACATATATTACAAAATTTGCTTTAACCATAAGGGATATGCATAACAATGTCTACAAATGCTGTTTTTACTCAACGATAATATTTTTTACTAGTTTTTGACTAGACATAGAAAGGGATTTATGATGTAAATTGTTTTGTTCCTTTTCACAAACCATTTTAACAATTAGTTGAGTTTAGAAAGCTAACGAGTTAACATTAGTACTCTTAAACAAAATATGTAAGTAGCAAATTTTTGCAAAAAGATTATAAATTTTTTGTGAATTAAGATTATCTAAATGGTATAATTAAAAGGTTAATACTTCGTGTAATAAATAAATTTTATATACAGTGACTCAACTTTTTGATCGCATAATGTGAGTTTCAAATTAAAAGTCTTTTAAACTCCTGTTAAGCAAATTTGAGGAAGAAGGTGAGAATTGATAAATACAAATTAAAGCCTTTTCTTTGCAAGTAAAAAAAAATTTATTCCTTCCATTGAAGCTAACACACTTATTTTCCTGAAAATATAAAAAAAGGGATTCGATCAATTAGTTGACTCTATGTATCGAAAATTTTTTTTTACCGTTTTTATATTTCGTATGCCCTCCTTTGGCTTTTATCACGGCTTCAATTCTTCATGGCATAGAATCTACTAAATTATAGTACACTGAAGGCGGAATATTGACCCAAGATTCCTGGGTATGGCTCCAAAGGTCATCCAACGTCCTGATTTCTTGTGACGTTGAAGTAACAGATCTTTTGACTTCAACCCACAAATGCTCGATTGGGTTGATGTCAGGAGACTGTGCGGGCCAATCTAATAAGTGGAATCCTTGATTTTGTAGCCATTCCCTGGTCACTTGAGCTGTGTGCTTACGATCGTTATCTTGCCGAAAGATGCACCCTGCCGCTACTGATGCAAATTACCAAGAAGTCCTTCTTCAAGGATGCTTATGTAGGCATCAGCAGTCATCCTTACGACGATTCTTCGGCATTGCCCTACTCCTTTGCTCTTCATGCACCCCCACAACATGATATTACCACCGCCAAAATTTATCGTCTGCCGAATATGGCGATCTTGAAGGGGTTCATTGGGCTTTTTCCACCTTCACTGCAACCCGATTAATCGGAACCAACCCGATGAGACCAAAATTAATCGGAACCAGCCCGATGAGACCAAAATTAATCGGGTTGGTTCCGATGGTCGGCAGTGGACGTGGAAAAAGCCCAATGAACCCCTTCAAGATCGCCATATTCGGCAGACGATAAATTTTGGCGGTGGTAATATCATGTTGTGGGGGTGCATGAAGAGCAAAGGAGTAGGGCAATGCCGAAGAATCGTCGTAAGGATGACTGCTGATGCCTACATAAGCATCCTTGAAGAAGGACTTCTTGGTAATTTGCATCAGTAGCGGCAGGGTGCATCTTTCGGCAAGATAACGATCGTAAGCACACAGCTCAAGTGACCAGGGAATGGCTACAAAATCAAGGATTCCACTTATTAGATTGGCCCGCACAGTCTCCTGACATCAACCCAATCGAGCATTTGTGGGTTGAAGTCAAAAGATCTGTTACTTCAACGTCACAAGAAATCAGGACGTTGGATGACCTTTGGAGCCATACCCAGGAATCTTGGGTCAATATTCCGCCTTCAGTGTACTATAATTTAGTAGATTCTATGCCACGAAGAATTGAAGCCGTGATAAAAGCCAAAGGAGGGCATACGAAATATAAAAACGGTAAAAAAAAATTTTCGATACATAGAGTCAACTAATTGATCGAATCCCTTTTTTTATATTTTCAGGAAAATAAGTGTGTTAGCTTCAATGGAAAGAATAAATTTTTTTTTACTTGCAAAGAAGAGGCTTTAATTTGTATTTATCAATTCTCACCTTCTTCCTCAAATTTGCTTAGCATGAGTTTAAAAGACTTTTAATTTGAAACTCACATTATGCGATCAAAAAGTTGAGTCACTGTATATTTAGTATAGTCAATACATTTTTCGTTTTCGGTAAGATAAAGAAAGTTAGTGAAGTTAAAAACATTTTTTGGAAAAAGATGAAAAGTATCGGAAAAATACTGCTACTATGGAATTAATACCGTAACCAACGTGAGGAAAATTTAAATATTCATCCGTCCATTTAAGATAGAATAATTTTACGAGTAATTACAACAAGTGCTTCCCACAAATATGCTGTAAAAGTGACTTCAAATTTAAGCAGATTTAATAATACAGAGGTAATCGCCGAAGATGTTTATTGGAGCGTTCTTTGAAAAAATGACTTTCGTGGTTGTGCCAAAGTAGAGAAGACAGCGCTAACGAAGGGCATTGAACTTCGTGTTTGGTTTCTGCTCAAAGCTAAACTCACGTATTCATTGATTTCGTACATACATACATATGTGCATATTTAATACCCTAAAAGTCTTGATGGTGCTTCAATTGTTAATACCATTTAATTAAAGGAAAAATACGCTATGTTGCTTTATTTGAAGTAAACATATTGATATGTAGAAAATATGCGCATTATTTCTCAGAGGCTCTCTTTTAGCTTTTGTTTAAATGATATTTATATAAAAAAAAGTGTTTAAAATTCAAGGAAAGAAATAAATGTCTGTATAATTTAATAACACACATATGTATGTATGTATGCATATGTAAAATTTCATATATGTAGTATAAAATATCAAATGTATAATTATGTGTTTATCATGAACAAAAATGTCTTTAGAACAAAAATTAAGATAAAGTTCTTTGCAATAAAATTCACTTCCAAATTATGATATGAACCGTGACATCATCATTTGCATTAAGATATGTCCTTCCTAAATGTTCCTTGCACGCGCTAATGATTGGGAGGAAATTACAGAAGTTGGCAAAATTATAAATTTTCATAAATACGAAAAACGAACGCGAAGTTTATGCAAAAAGCATTCACTACTAATTAGGAACTTGTTTGACTGGACTACTCAGAAGACGAAGAAAAACGTAATGCTTTATTTGTAATTGTTTTTTTTTAAATAAATAGTTCTTTATTATGACAGGATTTCGGAATTTAACGTGGATTTTTTGTTTTTTTACCTTTAATGTTTTATATTCTACTCTGATTATTATTACTTCATTATTTTGTAAATCTGAAATGGTTGTTCATCTTCTCAACAAAGTCCACGAAACCGGTATCATCATCCCCACCACTATTAAGCGAGACACGGATTTTTATATAAAGTTTTAAAGCATTGCATATCGACATTGTTATTATCAAACGATCACACGAATTTGGAAGATGTTTTTAAAACTTATATCCATTATCTTGTGCTTAGCCTGTAGTCGAGCCAGCAATGAGTGGCGTAAGTATTTCAGTGCTTATTATTAAAAATCTTTAAAAGTGTAAAGTGGGTTCTTGTGAATAAAGTGCATTAAGAACAAAAAATTCTTGTTTCTTTCTCACCTACATAAGTAGAAATATTATTTTTTGAGAATGCTGCTCGCTTAATACGTATGTACTTTCGCAGGAGTAAATGCATTTATTTTTACTGTGTTTTACTGTCCAAGAAGGTATTAAAATAGTCAAACCTTAAAAAAGAGTTCTTCTTACTTTATGAATTTAAGTTACCTCCAAATGTAACATTATAATTCGATTAAAATTTATTTCCACTTTTTACATTTTGCAGCCACTGAAATAGAACGATGTGTAGTTGGTGATCTTGACTGTATTGTGGATGCTGCAAATAATTTTGTGCGAGATTTCAAAAAAGGTAGCGAGAGGCTGGCTATACCTCAGCTGGACCCTTATATTATTCACAATTTTACATTCAATCAGGACGGAAGAACTCCAATCAGGCTAACTTTCCACTTGCCAACTGCTAAAGTGATTGGGTTATCAGACATAAAATTCGAAAGGGCTGTGTAAGTAATTCATTTATATTATTTGAAACATCAAAGCCAGTAAGCTGACACGTGAAAAAAAATAAGTTTACTTTCCGATTTTTTTTTTTTAGAATTTAAGATACAACTTTGCAAAATTTTATTGGGTAGTTATTTTTGAATAGAAGATTGAATACGGATTCGTGGAAGTCACCTTGATCAAGATTAATAAATAAAGATATAAACTTCTAGCAATCTATTGCAAAAACTTGTGGGGTGCTGCAACATTTTTTTTATATTATTGTTGCTTTTTACAAGCTTTTTTTTAGCATATATTTTCTGACGATGTTGTTGACGAGATTATAAAATTAAGTAAGAAAAAATTAAAACATTTCAAGTTTTTTTAAGTATATGGCGCAGTACAGATTATAAATTTTCTTAGTTACTTAGAAAAATATAATAAGGTTAATACTAAGGAGGCGACCAAATTGTTAATTTTTGCAATTAAATTTAAATTTATTTCTTGCAGAGGCTGGGGACTAGATGTACCAACAAGCAAATATGAACTTTATGGACGGATTCCTCGAGTAGTGCTGAAAGGACAATATCAAGCAGATGGAGTTGTTATTTTCGCACCCATTCAAGGAAAAGGAGATTTTCAAGTAATCTTAGACGATGTTGAATTGGGATTGAAATTCAAATCAATTGTTGTTGAGAGAAACGGTCGGCCTTATGTAATCATACAAAGAATTAAGGGTATACTGGAGCCCAGAAAGTAAGTAACATCTTTTATTTCAAAAGCTGGCATAGTATCTAATATAACTTTACTTTTAAACATTTTTAGCGGAAAAGGTTTCTTGACGGGTCTATTTGGAAATAACCAGCAACTTTCAGATTCACTAAATGATCTGTTCAATTCAAACTGGAGATCTGTTTGGGATGAATTGGCGCCTCATCTTGCTATTACTTTAGAAAATATTGTAAAAGATGGCATGCAACCGTTCTTGGATAAATACAGTTGGGACGACTTTTTCTTACCTGAATAAGTGCGCAGTATAAATGTTTTTTATTTTTAAGATATTTTTAGAATGAAATATTTTATTTAAAAAATTATTTTGTATTTGTGTTCTGAAATATTTTATTAAATATTTGAAAAAGTTTATGCAACTTTTGAACTTTTAAGGCTTTATGTTTTATTTTTAACATTTTTGAACCATAAAAACTCGTCAGAAATGGACGCTCTCAGCCAAATTAATAGAAGTTTGTCGAAGTCTTTCTATAATACACATATGTATGTATACGTCAAATTGATAAAGATTTGCATACTTGCATCGATTAGGTCAGTAATTTTTTAAGTTTGGTAATTTACCTCCACTCACTCAATTCGTCTATTCGTTGGTACAGGTGACCAGGTCTGAACCATATTTTATATACTTATAGGGAGTTTTGTTAAGGTCTGTACAGGGATACGCCAGTCGATTCTATGTGGTTTCCTGATCAACGTTTATTCGGAGACCCCGTTCATCCTTAAAATCGGCCCTTCACCGCTAAAATCGCTATTGAAAATTTAGAGGGGGTCAACACAGAAAATGCTTTACACTAAATTTTCTACAATGAATTAAATAAAGATATTATGAATTTCTATTCGAAATGTCTGACTTCTCTCAAGCTTTTCGAGCATAATAAACATAAAATTTTGGTTTGTCAATTAACCTTATGTTTTCTTTTACGCAAAAAATATTAATTTAAATAATGCATGCAACACCTTTTTCAAAAATAAAGCAGTACAGAGTCCTTGCCTTCCAGCAAAATTCATAATAGCTGCAGTATAAATTTCGTTATCAAATCATGCATTCATCATTAAAAGTTCAGCGCTAAAAAAGTATTTGTATTTACTTTGCCCATATCGATATAGTTTTCGTCAAGCAAACACACATTGTTATATGTATAGGCACCCGAATGTGTTGAAATTTTTAGAATGACAATAAGCCTTACTAATCTATGTGACAACAACAAGGATCGTGGAGATCCTCTGAATGAACTGTTTAATGCAATTTGGATAGATGCTTTGAAGCGAACTGGGAAGAAATTAATAATGATGTTATAAAGGGAATGATTCAAAAAATGTTAGATCAATACATATAGAAAGATTTTTGTTACTAGAAAAGATTCACTTTTCTTATACCGTTCTATTTTTTCTGTGTAAATATCTTTTGAAATAAAATATATAAATTATTTATTCACAAAATAAGACAAGTGTATTTCCTTATTATGTGTGTAATTCCTTAAAACTCCTGATATCAAAGATGTACTTATAGACAATTATGGAAACTTGTAAACTATGTCAAGAAAATTAAAATTTTTTAAATATCATCTTTTCTAAATGTATGGACTTTGGAATCCATGATACCGGTTAAAGGTTAAAGCTAACTGATTAATTTCAGAATTAAACAATAACTATAACTAAGATGCCTCAATTTATATGGCTTATAGTACACGCGATTGAATGATGCATTATGATTATACTTTAGAGGTAACATCCGGTTTTAAGTGATTAAAATAAAAAATAAATGTTGAATGGATTTTTTATAAAATAAAATAAAAACAAAAGTGTAAAAACGAGTATTAACTCGTTTAACCACATATAAGAACAAAAAATGAATTGTCGTCTTTACTACTGTTTTTTCTGTACCCGTAGAAATTTCGTTTAAATTTTGTAAAAAGTAAACAAGTTTTGCTTATAAATTAGCCCTAAGCTTTCTTTCATATAAAAAGTTAATATTTTAAGTAAATATATGAGTTATAAAAACCAGTATTGTATCTTCTCCCTTCCAAACAATTTCAATTACGATTTTTATTTCTGGTATAAATTCGGTCAACAATCTTTTCTCCCAGCATTACAGTGCCAGTGCAGTGTTAAGAATGTTTTACAAAATATGGATTTTTGTTGGGTGCCTAGCAATTAGTTTTGCTCAAGAATGGCGTAAGTATTTCGATGCAACAAATTAACCAAATTGTTAATGTGTAGTGTAAAGTGAGTTACTGTGATTAAAATTAATATATGCTTTTTGTTTTGTTTCGCAGCTTCTGATATACCACGATGTAAACTTGGTGACTTCGATTGCCTTTTAAAGGCTGCTAATGATTTTGTAAGGAAATTTAAAAACGGAAACCCAACATTGGGAGTGCCTGTGATAGATCCATATGTACTTCAAAATTTTACATTTAATCAAAATGCTGGAAGGCCTATCAGTTTGTCGTTTTTCTTGGCAACTGCCGAAATTAGTGGTTTCTCAGCACTCAACTTTGAAAAGGCTGTGTAAGAAAATTAATTTCATTATACGTAATCATTATTAATATAAATTTAGTTTAGACAATTATGATGTCTAAAAGTAAAACGATTTAAGTGATATTTTAGAAAAATTCAGCGTAAATTGGGTGTTAAAAGATATTGCTAACGAATAGCTGTTAACTTAGTAGCTTTAAAATCCAATTTATAAAGCTGTACAATTGTTGTCAAAGTGTATAAAAAATTACATAAAATTACAAATACAAAACCTCATAGTTACATATATTTTTCGAATTCATCACTTAAGTACATTTGAAAATATTGAGAAACTACCAGCAGTAACAATACAAAATTTGGTTATCTTGTTCACAGAGGATGGGAGCTAGACGTCTCGAAAAGCAAATATGAGCTTTATGCGACTTTACCTAAATTAGAAATGAAAGGAAAATATGAAGCTAATGGAAGAATTCTCTTTGCTCCTATAGAAGGAAATGGTGATTTCCATATAATTCTTGATAATTGCAAAACAGGACTTAAATTTAAAGGAAGGACAGTTCAAAAGAATGGAAAAGAGTTCTTAATCATAAAGCAAATCAAGGCTCTACTGGAACCCTCTAAGTACGAACTTTTGAATTTAAACGTACAGCTAGCTCTATTAATCTACCAAATATCAAATATTTTAGAATGACAATAAAATTGACGAATCTCTTCAATAACAACCAGGAACTTGGAGATGCTCTAAATGAACTTCTTAATACACATTGGAAAGACGCTTGGGATGAATTAAGTCCTCAAATTTTGGAGGCCACTGGTGAAATTATAAAGGATGTCATGCAACCGTTTTTGGATAAATACAGCTGGGAAGACTTTTTCCTTTATTAATAGACGTTTTTTGTTTGTTTTTCACTTAATGTCCTTTAAAACTTAATCTAGTATTATTTTTATCTTTTAAAATAAAATATTTAAACTATTTATTAGAAAAAACTGATGTGTTTTTGTTTTCTATTTGATATGACAATATTTTTAATTTATTAAGTCCTTTCTTCATGCATTTTTCAATTATTTATTTCGCTTATTTTCGATTAAGTGAACTCATTTACATATTATAATATTTTTTTTTTTATTGATTTATATATTTATTATTTATATTTATGTCGATGCGTCAGATAACACACAATTTTTATTCTGCACTTATTTCAACAAAATAATATAAACAATGCATCACTTTTTCAATTCTAACAAATCGTACTGATACAATCTAGGAGCTTTGAACATCACTTAACTCCGCCCTTTTTATAATATTTTTGAATCATCTATACATATTATAAAACAAAGTCCTCCCACCGCGTCTGTCTGTCTGTCTGAACGCGATAAACTCAAAAACTACCGAACGGATTTGAAAAATTCTTTTTGCATTTGATAGCCCAATTCTTGAGGAAGGTTATAGGCTATTTAACATCACGCTACAACCCCTAGGAGGGGACATTTGTCTCCCCTTTGGCTCCAGGGCCCAAAAAGTGAGAAAAAAACGTAAAACTACTAAATTCATTTTCACACATTTTCACTTTTTTCTCCAAAGCTGTAACACTAAATTTGCAAATTACGCCACGTTAAAGCGCCATTCCTTCTGCCGGTTTCAAAATGGCGGACCCAAGATGGCCACCAAAATTTTGTACACCGGGTGAGACCGGGTAATCCAGCTAGTTTGTAATAAAATATCTACCGATTTACGCAGGAAATAATGGTAAAGGAATATTTTTATAAATTGTCTATGGCCTCAACGTCTTCAGTTTTTCACTTATTTTTTTTATTTTTAACACATTACATGTAATTAGGTATTCGTTAAAATTATCTTTTATATCCTTTTCTCTCAATTAAATTGAAATCAATTTAAAAATAATAATTTGGATTAAAAACTTTGCAAAAAACATCAAATTTTATTTTAGAAAAACTCGAGGGTCGATTTTTTTAAACATGTATAAATAACCACGATAACATATTCAAACAGTACACACTGTAATTGTTTGATTATTTTACGACTGCACTATTTTATTTGCGGAATATTTGTTCGAGTTTTGTGATACGTGCTTCAGGATATTATAAATAGCACAATAATAAGAAACTTAAGCAAAACTCATAAAAGGAAAGGAACTTACCCTGCTTTCATCAAAGTAAGCTTTTATAGTAGTTCGCATCATTTCGGAAATGTTAAGCTTCGACACGAACAGCTTCTCTCTGCACATTAGGTGAATGTTTTCGTTGATACATCCATCATCCTGATAGTGTTCGCATAAATCCCCCGATAAAACCTCTTTTATCAGCTGAAGGTCTTTCAATAGTAGGCCTGGCGCGTGGAATTTGTAAAATCCGATGTATTTTGCTTTTGGAGAACAGCTGAAAGTTTAAAACGTTTGAAATAGCACTTTCAAAATATTAAGCTTCTTTATTTACTTGTATATTTCATCAAAAATATCCGTGCAATGTTTTTGCATAAAAAAACATTCAAAAAGATTTCCAAAAATTGGTAAAGGAGGTAATCCCTCAATTTTTTTTCGATTCCAGTAGCTATACTTCCATTTGAATATGACGCAAACTATTAAAAGCACTACTGCAATTGCAGGCATAAATGAATCCATTTTGCGTAAAATGTTAATTGTATCTGCCCTAAATTCTCAAGTAATTCAAACATTCGTAGCACAACTCCGTTTACTTGCAAGGAACGCAAATTATTTTCACATTAATTATACTTTATACAGCCGGCACTGCGATGAAATACGCAGCCGATCTCACAGCAACATCTTGGCGCCTCCAAATGTTTATTCTCTCAATTCGCCCG
Source organism: Machimus atricapillus (assembly GCA_933228815.1). NCBI lineage: Eukaryota > Metazoa > Arthropoda > Insecta > Diptera > Asilidae > Machimus > Machimus atricapillus. The sequence goes on along the minus strand of OW121786.1, from coordinate 41,903,635 downwards.
TCCCCGCCTCGGCATTAGGTAATCACTCATTTTGTTCTCAAATGTTGAGCGCGAACATTAACGTTTGATAAGAAAATTGTTAGAATTGCTTCTTTTAAGGGTAAACTTAACTTCCGATGTAATTAGGAGTCGCCGGTATTTTCTCAAACAAAAAACTTAACTCTTTCACTGCCACTAGATTGCTAGACGACACTCTCCACCTTATTGCGTGACTATGTGCCCCGAATGAATCATAGTAGCGCGGTTACTGGAAATAGAACGAAAAATGTCGATAAAACCTGTTGGCCGTGAGTAGAAAATGCGAGAGAAATTTTTATTAGAGAAGACACTCTGTTAAATTTTTGGAAGTTTGCTCAAACGATTCTGCAGATCTTTGAGACAACAAGAAGCTCCCGACTAACTAACTAAACGGATCATTGGCCGCATTTGAATTGGCTGTTTATTTCTTCGATCGTTATTGATTTGTGGCAATCATTTCATTTGACATGCAAGAAAATATTTATGCATATAACCGCACAATGTTAATAAGCATGTCCTCAATTGTTTCTATGGGGCCTATTTTATTTACTCTGATACCAGTTTGATTTTTCAGCACTCAGTGCTGAAGAACTGCGAAGTTGTTTGGCGGAAAAACTTTTTCGTATTACGTTTCTTACGTTTAACTTAACACCTACTTAAGAAATTAATTTGTAGGTACAAAGAAAATCGTTGAGATACTTCACCTTATATTTTTACTAACCTGATAATATGTATAAAATTTTAAAAACTTAATCTTAAGCAAAAAATATTGAAAAAACAAGAAATTCAGTCAATACATTAAAATTAATATTCTATTAAGAACCCGTTTTTTAAAATGAAAGTCAAAAGTACTCAATTAAAAGCATATGTTAAATATTTTTTTTTATCTATTTACATATTAATTATTCTGCAGAAACTTCAATTTTTAAATTCAACAAATTCTCACACATTTTTCTCATTTTTCATTAGAATTACCAAAATTTTATAAATTCATTACCCTCTTACGATACCTTAAGAATATACTTGTTTTTGCTATTAGCTTTTTTTTGTTTTTAATTAGAATGCTCTTTCCCACACGCCTTAAATTTTAATCGATTTTTGATGCATATAAATTCCTTTTTTAATTGTTACTACTCTTTTGCGTAAAAAACATCCATTATAAGTGTATCATAATTTGTACTCAATTAATTTTAATTGAGGATTTATTGAGCACGCCGTTTACTATTTAAATATTTAGAACTGCTTTGATGACCTTCGCAAAAATCATAAGATGAACCATAGCAATTTATTAAAAACGAATAGAAGAAAAATATTAATTTATTGAAATTAAAAATATGATTAAATAACCAAAATTTTTTAAGGCCTCTCTTTATATTCCGAATTAAGTTTTGTACGAATCAAAAACAAAATTGTATTCCAACAAATACCAATCAATTCCATGAAGTATCCTCATCCATGTGATTCGTCCTGGATAATGTTTGATAAATCAAAATAAAGAAGCAAAAAGGCAAGTTTTCAATTTTATGATTATGTATATGATTATACAGGGTGTTCGGATTCTACGCAGGAAATGCTATACGAATCGATTCCTTCGGGCGTCCTGCAAAATTTTTTTGAATAATATGTAATATAAAGTATGTATACACAATAACAAAAAATATTAATTGTTTTTGACCGATTTTCACGGGCTACTTTACCGGGGCCGATTTAACTTTTTCAACTTAAAGTTTGACATTAATTGTGTAAACCATAGTAGGACATTTTTTTCTTATAGCGTGCCTCTGTATAGAACAAGGTAATTAAGAAAAACTCACATAAAAACTTGTAACGCAATCTCGAGCAGTCGGGATCATAAGATAAGAGGTGTAAAAAAGGGTTGCCTTGCCTGTATAAAAAAATGCATACATTTAAAAAACGATATTTTATTTGTTATGCCATAAATATCAAACTTTTATAAAAACTTAAATACATATGTATGTATTTGGCTGTGATTAATTAAAAATACAAACCATACAGCAATCTGATAAAAACTCAATACTACGTGCATATGTATGTTTAGTACGGAAAGTGAATATTAAATTGTTTGCAACAATTTATTTACTTCCTTCTCAAGAGAATTTGTCCTCGTGTCTAATTCCTAAAAAAATACCATTATATTATGTTTAATACAAATTCATGCGATAATAGGCTCACTTTAAGTATTGTTCTTTTAGATCCTCCCTCAGACGGTTTCATAGTTCTTATAAATTCAATTTGTGTCTGCTGCAACATCCGTTCAATGGCACTTATTTTCCTTGTAAGAGTATCCTCTTTATCGCTGTCGGGTTCTCTTATCTGAAATGCAAAATCATCATTTATATGTATTACCAAATTTCATCACCTCTTCTTACATTTTTCAATTCTGATGCCAACCGCTTTCGTTCATCTTTCAACTTATCAATTGCGGATTTAAAACGACGCGTAAAAGGTTCATTTTCATTCATCAGAGCCGCCTCAATTTCAAATTTTTGGCCAAGTAAATTCATTTCACTGATTTTAATATCTTCATCTGCAAACATCATGTCTGCTTCATCTCTATTTCGCTAAAAAAAAAAAAAAGAAGTTCACTCAATATAAATTCCAAACATTTTTCACAATAAGAATTTACCCCTCTTTCGATTGCTCGCATTAAAGTATCTAGATCATTTTCTCTGGCATTGAAATTTTTTCGTTGGGTACTTTCCCGCACTAAGTCAATAACTTCTGCTTTTCGAGCGCGAATTTGCTTTTGATAAAGGATTAACATTTTTCTTTGGCAAGCAATGCGTTCTTCTTCTCGTGATAGGGCTTCGCCGTATAACTTTTCCACTTCTGTAATAAACAATTAGAAATATCACAAGACTTATCCTATCGGCTCTTTTTTATTAAACTTTATGTAGATACATCTAGGGATGTTCTTTTTTAGAAATACCGAAATTAAGTTACCTTTCATTCTTTTTTGATGCTCTTCTTGTTTTAAACCTTCCTCCAATCGCCTGGCAAGTGAAATTTCAGCTTTTTCTAACTCCCTGATTTTTTTATCAAGCAATTCACGCTCAGTTCTCAATGTTTCCATTTCATTATCTTTTAATTCAACCCATTTTTGGGGATAGTTTTCGAATTTTGGATAGAAATCTTTCGGAAGTGGGATAAATTTCTTTATATAACGCTTCGGATGGACCAATTGTGGACACCTTGCCATTAAAAGAGATACGCGTCGAAGAAACTTTTTCATATCTATTATATTTTGTTCATGGAAAAACTGTTCAATTGAATCTTGTGTTTTTAAACTCATGAGTACGTTTTTTTGCGATATATTATATGCCACAATACAAAACAAAAGATAGTAGGGGTGGTTCGACAGCACATTGTCCCACAATTGATACCATTGGCATTCATCAAGAACCTCTGAAAAAGCTGTTGTCATCAGAGTCCATGCATACGTTTTAGCTGTAATGCATTTTTTTGTATAAAAATCATACAACTGTCTGTCAAGCTCCACAAGAAGATTTTCTACAAGTCCCAGATAATTAAGAGGTTCAAGAGGAATGAATTCAAACCAAAGTTGGCAATAATTCCATATGATCGAAGTTAACAATTCAAAAGTTAGCATGGGACTATTAGGAAAAAGTTTTAAAAATGGAAATACAAAGCAAGGTATGAAGTCACAGTGAGCAAATACTGAACACCAATGAATTAGGGATGAAATTGCTTTCTTTAAATTGCGTAGAGCGGAAACATCTTTCAACGGAAATTTTTGGCTGTAGTCACCAACTGCCGGGTGAATTCCTTTTTTTGCCAATTCTCCAAATTGTGTTCTGTTGCATGGAAGATCTAAAAGAGAACTCCAAATCAAATGCCGATATTTTTCTGGGTATTCTCCGTATTCTTTCAAAATTGAAATCAATCGATCTTTGGATAAAGTCCTTTTCAACTAAAAACACTTAAATTTATTATTTATTTTTTATTTTGAGGAAATAAGAGCTCACTTACCTCTTTGTCCAACAATCCAACTTGTATACTTTTGACGCCTTTTAAATCTTTCATACTTTCAATTCCGCTTCGTACAGTTTTTAATGCATTTATAGTTACAGTCGAATTATAAACATTAATTTCTCCTGATTTTAAAATTACAAATAGCATTTTTCCGTTCTTCCCACATCCTATTTTATACGATTTTCCATCCTGCACAATAACTTTTATCGCCAGATCACAGCAATCAATCAAAATAACATCGGATGTGGAAGTGAGGGCGAAAAGCATAAAATCGCCACCTTGTGGCGCGAATCTTACATCCAAGCAGGTGTCGTCTTTTAATTTTAGAACGTAGTCTATCTGGTAGGAAACACGATTGATGATAACAATAAATTCATCAATTGTTGTAAGACATATGAATCTAGAATCTGGCGAGAACGATACTGCCTTTATTAAACCACGAGTGTAATCTTTAACTGCGCTTTTAAAAATTAAATCCAAATCAGTTTCGGCTGCGGTTAATGCAACTTCAGGTACTTTTTTATGCTTAATCCACCTATCTCGCAATCTTATTGGATAAATTATTTGAACTGTGTTTAAAGTGGATCCCGACCAAATGTGAACCGAATCATTTGTAAAACATGAAAATATTTTATCGCATTTCGGCATGAATCCCACGAATTTAAGTGAAATTTTATTTTCATTAAATTCTAGTTTGTGAGTTGTTTGCAGATTGCTTAAATCGACTAAAAATGCTTCTTGTACTGAATGCAACACAAAAATATTCGGATATTGCGAAATTCCAGGAAATGAAATATTTTCGATGCAGTAATGCGAAAAACGTCGAGAGTTCATTAATTCTCCATTCTCTGAAAATACAATTTCAAATCAAAGCGGCATGCCTTCAAACAAAATCCATAATTCATACTTATATTAATAATCATAACCTTTCCATCTTTAGTGCCTACAATGTAATTAAATACTGATTCAGGAATATTTAAAATAACATGACTCTTTGGTGCTAATTCCTTGATTTTCCAGAATTTCTTCGATGATAAGTCAAATACAAATACATTGCCCCTATTTATTTTGTGAACGAGGATAATTTATCACAAAAATTATAATTTGAATACCTGTGGTCAACAACTACAAGATGAATATTATTTTCTCCGAAGCATGCTGTTACAAACCGTACACGTACTATTTTATCTCCTTGTGTAACCGTATGATGTGCCGTGAGAACTAAGCTGCAAAAAGTAAATTGGCGTTGAGTTTTGAATAATTGATGTCCAAATTATAGGAATTTTAAAACTTCCAACTGTTTTAATCGAAGTTGCGCCTTTAAAAACAAAACCCCTAAGTGGTAATTTTATTATTTAGGCCCAATTTTGTTGAAGATGAGTAAACGAAAGATTCTCTTGACCCAAAATATTGATACCAACTCAAAAACTGAGTCTACTCAAGTTTTAATAAGCGAGTAGTAAAGCTTAAATTCTTAAAGGGTTCAAATGTAAATTTGAGCATGTAAAATTGCCAGTTAAAAGTGTACCCAATTCTTAAAATTTAAATTATTAGTTATAGTTATAAACTTTTCTTATGCACATTTTGTACGATTACCTAATATGTAATTTCAAAAATTTAGCTTTTGTGTCTACGTCTACGACCGGTTAATTTAAGATCTTTAGGACGTAATATGGAAATATATCGTTGCAAAAATATCAACAGGAGGTTTTTTTAAACAAATTAAAAATATAATACTAAAGTTTCAGCCTCTTGAAATCTTGTCGCTCAAATATATCGAGACTTTTCACTAAAACACGAACGGGCAGCACAATTGGAAGAAAATTCAAGCCCAAGCCGCTATCATTGATTGAAAAATATGACAAAACCAAAGTGAATACAACAGTTAAACTATTGATTTTAAAAAGATTCATTTTAAGATTCTTGGAATCTTATTTTGAACTGTTTATGCAATTTATATGTAGCTGCAATTTAGAGTTAACTAAAACTAAATTAATGAATGTTATTTACCCATTTTTATCGTTCTTGAAACTAAAGTCGCTCTTCTTAATTTGTAGTTTATTATCTCCATCCCCGGCTGAATCCATTGGAATAAAAGAAAGCACCCGTTTACACTTAAAACTATGAGAAATGCTAAAAAAACTTCACAACTTGGCAACGGCGAGTTCAAAACAAATCGACATTTTGACGTTTGATTTCTTTTACTTCGATAATCTATAACCAACGCCACACATTTAAAAAGTATCGAATAGCCGAACTAACAATTCGCTGCAAAACTTTTCTTCAAACAACCGTCGGATGTGATGCGATTTTTGCATTTTGCACTTTCTACTCTTTTCAAGTTAATTATAATGTTTCTGAAATTAAGGATTTTGAAGAGATTTCAACTGTGAAGCATAAGTTGACAATTATTCTCATTTGACTCCTGAAAAGCAAATTTGCATCGAAACATGTTAGTTTTTGTAACTACTGATACTAAATTAAAAATGTATTACTTTTCACACAAACATGTTTTTTAAGAAATTAAGAAAAATTTCAAGTTTTCCAATCAAAACCCCTATGCATTGCCATGTATGTCCCTATCTAAGTGTGTGTATTTATTAAGTAATTGCTGATATTTCTACAAAATTTAACAACGAAAACTATTTTTTCAATACTATTTATTCAAGCTCTAATTCGATATAAATTCATACGTAACAAAAACTAGATAAAACAATAAAAATATGCAATTCACAAATCTTGATTTCCTCCAAGATTTTGCTTTATATGTTTACTTTGTCTTTCAGAAATTGTATCAATTGAACATTTCATTTCCTATTTTAGGTTTGAAATAAAAATTTGTATGTGATAAAAGCCGTGTAGCGTATGAAACAGAAAAAAATCCGCCCTATGGACAGGACAACTGTTCACCATGCGTGGAGGTGCCAATGGATTAGATACAGATTTTAGTACCAACAAATAAAGGTTTAATTAAAGATTAGACTAGACTAGCAAAATGTTTCCTGCGTAAGTAATACACGGTGCCGCTGAAACAATCGTTTCTCGTATGACTCCGACCTCAATCTCTTAAAAAAAAATTAAGAAACTAACTTCGAAACTTAAAAACTCTTAGTAATTTTTTATCAGTTAATCTTTGATTAGTTTAAATATAGCTTTAGGAGTTCTTTAGGTACCTCGTAAAGGATCACAAAGAAACTAGTGGGATGCAATAAAATTAACACATTTACTTTAAATAATTGACACGAAGCGGTGATAAAATATATAAGCTTTAGATTAACTATTAAATAAAATAAAATAAGTCAATTTATTAAAAGATCACTTTGTTAATAACTTAGTAGCAGCACCATCCAACCCTTTCCGCATCACCATGAGCAATGTGATCGATGCTCCAGGAGGCCCTCTCGAGCCTCCCCACCCCGTTTACCTTAACATTATTCTCGTCGACCGGGATTCCGACCTGAAGCGGGGGCAGGTGAAACGAACTGCCCGTCTCTATTGCTTTATTTAAATAAGATGAAATTGAGTCATTCGATTCATATTGGCGCAGGGTTTGGCTGTTGTTTTCGTCAGCCATTCGCGCTATTCCGAGCGCCATAGTAAGGAAAACCTGATCGACCCCACGGTCCTGGTCTGCAGAAGTTTCAAAATAATGAGCACCGATCGACGATGCATACAAAAATGCCTCGTCCCGTGATACCGCTCGCGATGTTTCTAAATCTAGCTTATTTCCTATGAGGGTCAAAATAATCGGATCTTGAACATTTCGGTGGAGTTCTTGGACCCATGCCTTGATATCACTGAACGTTTGATACTGGGAGATGTCGAACACAAGTAGGGCTGCGTTAGCGTTTCTGTAATACATTGGGGCGACTGCCTTAAACCGCTCCTGGCCAGCAGTGTCCCATACCTAAAATATTGGTTGTCTGCCTGATTAGAGATTAAGCGAATTAAGATTGTACTTTACCTGTAGTTTTACTTTTACATCGTCTAAGGTGATTTTGCAAGTGAAAAACGAGGCCCCAATAGTTGGCGCCAAATCCCCAGAGTGGGAATTCTTAACATACTTTGTAACAATGCTCGTTTTGCCAACAGCTGCAAGTTAAAATCAAAATGACTCATTGGATATCAATAAAAATAAACAGATAACTCTAAGATTTTGACGAGGTAAACAAAACCCCCCCACAGGGCCAAATGTGCAATTTCTGCCTTCGATTGCAACAAAATGTTTTCGCGGGATATTTTTATTTACTCACCTCGTGAGCCCAAAACGACTACCTTCGCCTCAATTGCCTTCATGCTTTGAAAATGTTACAGCTATAAGCAGATGAATGCCAGCGCTGCTCCAAATCGCTCCTCATCAGAGAAAACTTCGTGTGAAAAACCAATGGCAGAAAATATCCCCACAACAAAGGCCGTTTCGTTAGAAAATCAAAACTTGCCAATTTTGCGACTGTTGGGCACTTCAGCATGAGATCTATGGCACCAATTCCGCCTGATAACCGCGAAGCTGCTGCCACTTTGCCCCCAAGTATTTTTATTTACTCAAATGTTTTTCTACTTTTTTCTACTCCGCAGATCAGAGACTTTTCCCTTGTTTTGAAGTGAAGTTGGTTGCAACATCAAAGGAATTTGACCAGTTAATATACTTGCTTTGAATGGCATTGCCAGGTCAGAGTTTGAGATATTAAAATAAAATTGGATTTCTTTGTTTCAAAATGTGGGAACACATCACATTTTGAAGAATATACAATTCAAAATATAACAAGGATTTAAATATGTATATAACGAAAAATAAATATAATGTATGAAATATACCTATTTAGAAAGAGATCAAGGAAGATACAAAATTAAATATATTTAACTTTATCTGAATGAATCGTTCAACACCATCAAATCCCATCTTGAGTAATTAAGAAATTAATAAATCATTAAAGTATACTTTTTTGGCTTGATAAGAAATATTTGTCAGAAATTGAGTTTAACTTATCACGAGTTTATGAAAATTTCAAACGGGCACGTTTTTTATGATGAGACGAAGAATATACGATTTGAAGTAACTTTGCATAATTGCGTAATAATACCACATACCACTTATCATTACCAGGATTTTAATTATTTTCCGGTATTTAAAACTTTCCGACAAATGCACCAATTGATAAATATACGAATCTGTTGAAGTTTTGCTACAGAGTGTACACATTTATCATTTCTTTTTTGGCTCCTCCTGGATTGCGGCCCCGAAAGCTGTCAATTGATTCCCGAGTACTGTCAGTCTGCCGGTCTGGAATAAATCGTGAGATTAATAGCATTTCCTGTTGTAATAAACGCTCGAATTTCCCAAATTTCTTATTTCCTACCAATATAAGAAACAAAACTCCTTCATTCAGGTAAGAAAAACCTTAGTTTCTTCTCATCTCAAAATCTGCACGATGACGTGTCTCCCGACTGTTTGTTGTCAGTTTTCACTAATTGGAAATTCTTCAATTTGGACGGCAGATCTCAACCAATTTCTAAAATTCTATTTGCAGAATGATTACCGACGTTCAATTAGCGGTCTTCTCCAACGTTTTGGGAGTTTTCCTGTTCCTGCTCGTGGTCGCGTATCACTACATCAACGCAAACATGGGGAGGTAATCTTGGAGCCTTTTTTCTAATTCACGCTGTTTGTATCTTGCACGAGTAGTACCTAACATTTGTTTCACTTTTTTCAACTTTAAAATGTAGCAACCGCTAATTAACAAGTGCAATTAAATATATATGTTTCGCTTTTTTCTAATTTAATTTTTCCCACTTATGCCTTATTTTTATTTCCTTCCTTGAATTTTTATAATATTTGCAGTATTGAAAGCATCCTGTAATTTATTGTCACTAGTGCAAAACTCACATAAACTTTTTAATGCGGACGTAGGTATGACTAAAACTACCGGAATTCAAATCGGTTCGAAACCGCTTTAAAATCTACATTTGAATTCCGTAAGCCAATCAATTATTTATAATTACATATATGTATGTAAAGCAGAGTATATCTAGTCCAACAATAGAAGTGATATATTAGTGTGTATTATTTCATATATATTTGCACAACAATCGCCGAATTGGGGAAACGAAATTCTTGAAAACAACATAAATGTGCAAACTTAAACACATTAATTAAATATTTGCTTATAAGACAAGATTTCGATAAATGAATCTTTCTTTTGCATTTACTCTCTGAACAAACGTTAATTAGGAGACCATATAGTATCGATACATACTTAACGAAACCCCCTGAATAATTAAATGAAATATCTTGGACTGGAATAGTTTCGAATTCTATGGAGCAATTTTTCTAGCTAGATCATTAAAAAATCCAATTTCGCACGTCAACTTCAGTTCTACAAATCCTTTTATTTAAAATTGGATCTTCCGATTGCTTATACCATTTCCGTACGTTTTGATTTTGAGGTTTTAAAAATGTTTAACGGGAATAAAATTTGTTTGTTGAGTTTACTTGAAACCTGTCGTAAATACTGTACAATACAAAAAATGAAGCGCGTATTTCAGCGTCTCCAACATTCAACCAATAACCCCCCAATTCTAGTTGTTATTTTAGTTTAAATAACGAAGCAACTTACAGCTGAATAACTAACAATTTTGTTACTGTTATCTGTTATCAAAGCAGGTAATTCTATAAAAATGGCAGCGAGTTGGAAAGGGTCTTTTTTTTTTTCCCGAAAAATTACATGAAAAGGCGAAAACCAATCATAAAAACCAATCTCTTTTTATGTGGAATATTTAATAATATTTTTTAAAATTGGAGAAGAGATCGTCTCAATATAAATTGAACGACAGTTATTTATTTAATTTCATTGGTAACGTACTTTTAGTTAAAAAAAACATGTTATTTGACTACAAATCTTTTCGCGGAGCTACCAAATTCTAAAACGAACGGAAATATAAAATTTAATACGATTCATTTATTTAATCTGTGGTTTTATTTGCTCTTCTCAATTTTAAAAATTGTATATGTAGTTTTATAAATTTTGTTAGCTTGTAAATTAGAGTAGTTTTCTTGGCGAATGTTTTGTTAATAATTGTGTTTTTCATCTTTTCAGGACGGTGTCGTCGACCAAACATAAATGAGCTAGCGGATAAGTATGTAACTAAAACATTTTTCGTATGTGCACCTCTAATTATAATAAATTTTTGTAAACACGTTCATTGGAAATAATAAATTCTTTAAAAGTAATATATCTTTTTAATTTAAACCTTCAGTAAGAATTTGATGCAAACTTTATCTACTTTATTTTATTAATTATTAATTAAATAATTAATTTTTGACTTCTACAAATTTTTACCACAACAATTTTAAAGGAAATTTAAGTAAGAAGAGGTTTTTTTTATTTATTTTTTTCTTATCAATGTGTAATTCTCGAATAATGTGAGCAAAATTACGAGACTTCTAAATTTACTTTCATATTCTTAGCATTTCAAAAAAAGCTGTAAAAAATATTATTGTAATTTGAATCGTTGAGAGTAGCGATGGCTAATTCGATAAAGATGTACAAATATAACTTCAAAGACCCGACGACTTTGTTAACTTTTCTTTAAAATTAGTATTTTTTGCTATAAATGTACATCACAATTTTTTTGAAGGTATGTATTTAGAGAAAATGGAACGTCTTTTGGGGACTTTTATCTGTAGATGCCGGTTGGATTTATTGTTCGTTGTATATTGTGCATTGGCTTGGATACGCATTGTGTTTTACGTTATTCATTTTTAGGGTTCCGTACCCAAAGGGTAAAACGGGACCCTATTACTAAGACTCCGCTGTCCGTCCGTCTGTCTGTCTGTCCGTCTGTCACCAGGCTGTATCTCATGAACCGTGATAGTTAGACAGTTGAAATTTTCACAGATGATGTATTTCTGTTGCCGCTATAACAACAAATACTAAAAAAATAAAATAAATATTTAAGGGGGCTCCCATACAACAAACGTGATTTTTTTGCTCGTTTTTGCTCGATATTGATAACGGCAACAGGTAGACGCATGAAATATTCACAGAATATCTAGTTATATATTCACTTTAAAAATAAATCATTAAATCATAGATAATGGTACGGAACCCTTCGTGAGCGAGTTCGACTCGCACTTGGCCGGTTTTTTTTATACTTTAAAGTCAATAGTTTCTCTACTTTCATATTATTTCGATGAACTATTTCTCTATTTCGATATTATTTCGATACACATTGTTTTTTTTTTAAGTTATGTTGTGTAGTATTAAAGGACACATATCGAACTTTAAATTAATATTTTGTTCGGAACGAAAAAATTGGTGGAGAATGTAACGCCTACTGAGATACAAAAAGTTGAATATTTTGGGGCGCAGCAGAAGAGCTTGATTCGTTCAGATACTCTGATATTCGGGAATGCTACCAGGAAAGCTTCTTCCTAAACTTTGGTAAAGCCCCAGCCGTTCTCTTCTTCCCCAAAACCCTGGGGGTTCGTGGGGGTTTGATAACAGAAAATTCGTCTTGCAACATTCAGTACTGATAAAGGCGTCTAGCAAATCGCGCGTTATTCACTTTCGACTGACCGTGAGTCCGGTGTTTGTTTGACTTGAAGAAATTTCTTGTAAAACGTGAAGGAATAAATTCCAAAAATTACCTATAATAAAGTTCGATTATGCAGTCAAAAGGCGGCTTTCGTCCGCGTTTTCTTCCAGCTGTTTTGCAGGCTTTTGAATAATTCCGGCTGGAGTGACGTTGGAATCAGAGCCGATTTTAAAAAAACCGTGAAAATACAAAATACTTAGAATGCGCACCTTTGGCGCTCTGTACAGTGAGACGAATATCTAAATGTTTTGTGAATGCTAAAACATCCTTAATGCCATGCATGGCGATCAGTTTTGAATTTTTTTGGATACAATTTAATTAATGTAACAAAGTGGCAATATGTGAACCAACTTTATGGAAGTCGCTTGCTAATAAAGATTCAAACGGGTGAGTGTCAAATTAACTAACGTTAAATGGGTCTCGAATTAAGGACGGATGCCAATGTGGGTGGAATCTTGAATCTTGAATCTTGAATCCGATCTTAGAAGCAGCCAAAATTATCGAGAGGGTCAACGCGCTGCGCCAATGTTTGCGAAAGACAGGAATTTGGTGCTTAATGCAAACGTGGCCCCGAATATCCATTCGTAGTTAAATGGTCACTACCCTTCGAGACTTCCAGTCAGCCTGTAAAAAATCAATTAAGGGCTTAATTAAGCGCAGAACATAGGGTTCGAGAAGTCTTGTCGAAATATACTTGCGGTTCATTATAAAATCCTTCAGAAAATGGAGTCTCTACATATTAAATTAATTAATATCATATTTCATATTTGTTGCAGTAAAGCTGCACTTAGAGAGCTAAATATAACTCGTTAAATTTTGTAACGCTTTTAGGACATGATTTGCATGTTGTCTTAAGAGTTTGGAAACTTTCAGCGTAAAAAGCGGATTTTAAGCTTATTACGTTCATGCTCTTAAAGGTGTATAGGAAGGAAAATTTCATAAGCCGCGGTTTTCTATATTAATCACTGAACAAAGTAATCAACTTATCTCGTCTAAAATGTTGTTTTTGTTTTCTTTACTTATTCAATATTTAAATACTTTCAGAGAATAAACTTCCAAAGTTATTATAGAGGGTAGGTCGAAGTTGAAGAATGTTATCTTAATGAACAGACATTTTTCGTAATATAAAGTGGTAATTCTAAAATCTCCTTCTCTTATATGTTTGGAAAATAATACAAAATAATAATCAAAATAACTGAAAATAATTGTTTAAAACATCTTGGATAGGTATTTATAAAAATTTTTGTGTAAAAACTACTTCTTTAAGTTTTTCTTAAAACAAATATTGTGCCTAATTTTAAAGTATACAGAAAATGGTTATGGAAATTGTATTAATATTTTAATGTAATATATTAATATAAAATAAATATTAGTCAAATGTTTCTTTATCATTTTAAAGTTTCTCAACTGCTTCATCAATCTATTGTATATTTGGAAAAATTAACATACATATGTATATACATAAATATATGTCTCAAAAAATTATAATATTCATAGTTTGAAAGAAATAATGAAAAATATGGAGATTGGCGGTAGCATTGAATTTCTACAAATTACATTGGACCGAAAACATATGTACATGCTTATGTACTGGCATTAAAATAAATAATAATGCATGTAAAGTACATTCTTTGCAATGACGTGACCGACGCGACGAGACGGAAAATAAAAAAATTATTTTTAACCAGTAGGGCCAGCTAAGCAATCTTTTTTCTACAATATCCTTTTATTTTCTTACAAATGAACATCTTCACTTAATCGTGTAACTGGAGTTGGCTTACTGATGTTTTCTAACAAATAATTTAATAAAGACAAATTTGTTCCTCTATTGTTGCTCAAAGTTTTATCGGCATAAACTTTAATCAACTTATTTTTAAGATTGAAAAATTGAGGGAAGACTTGTGCTAAACAACTCAAGGGCTAAATTTTTCTTCAAATCAAAACAGATAATGCGAACAATATTTTTTAACTGTACTGTTAAATTAAAAGTTATTCCTTGGTGCAAAGTTTAAACTTTGATGAGCGAATTAACGATTTTGTCGAGATGAAAGCCCCAAGGCAAGAATTTTAATTATTGGCAGGACTTTTTAATTAAAATTAGGGATACGATAAATTTAATACGGAAATATTGCATAACTTATTTTACCCTCTATACATAAAAATAATATAATATTGATTAAAACAGCATAACTAGAATTGGATTTATATGTTTATATTCCATAATTAAAATATAAATAGAACAATTCATCATATGCGGAATGCTGACAATTTCATATAATTAATAATTCCAGTATATTGTGGAATGTGAAGACTGAAGACAGACGCATATCGTAATAAAGTATTTGTTTTTCCCAGCCACATTCCATAAAAATAATTGGCAATATGTTGAAATATTTCGGTACTTAATTTATATTAAACTAAAAATTCAGTTTTTCCCTTCAATTTCCAAGAAATTAATTTTATTTTGATCGTAATAGCCCGTGCCAATCGGGAACTTTTAACACAAGATGAATTGAGTTTAAAAAATGTCTTTTTGTCCTAGATGAAAATATCAGTTTTAAATTATAACAAAAAATAAATAACTAATATTTCACAAACTGACCTAAGAACCTCTGCCGTAGATCAATATTAAGACTAAACTATCGCGACATTTTAATTTTTAATGGAAATGTCGTAATTTAAAATTTTTGAACTTTCATAATAATATAGTAAGATATGTATATGTACATATCTAAAACTAACTACCTATTAATACTTACGATTAGTATTTTATTTGAAATATGGTTCAAAAAAAATATTTTTAACGTTTTCAACATCAAATCAAACTTTAGGATGAACGAATATCATAGAAAACTCGTAAGTAATATATGACTCGTTTTATACATATAAAGTTATACCAGAGATAACAGTTATACTTATACTTAGTTTCTTAAAGATAGAACACAGTGAAGCCTATACTATATGTACTTATTTGTGAAATTGTATATATACACACCAAAATTAAAACTAAAGACGATTTCTCTCTTTTATTAACTTTAACTATCCGGGCCATCTTGTCCCGCAGAATCTCCTTATTTTTAACCAATTTGAATAATCTGATCTTGTTAAGGCCCTCCAAAAAATTAAGATAATATCATCTAAAACCATTTAGAAAAGCGTATTTCAATTAAATAGAGACAATATAATCTGCCTATTTTCATGAGAATTTAACTGCTAATGTTGATATGAGATATTAACGTCATCGTCAAGATTTGGCAATTGGTTTGACCCATTTCAAATGGGATTATAATTTTATGCTTTCAGCATTTAAATTATGTAAAATCTTTGGCCCGCAATATCCTTAGAAAATAATTCCCCTGACGCTTTCCATTCAAATTTTACCACTTATCTCACCCTAAAAGCATTCTTATTTGCATATTTCACATTATTAAGAAGTTTTATTAAAATTTTGAAGTGTATTTTTGATGTTTGAGTCAATATACATATGTAGGTAGGTAGTGATGTATTCATTCATATGAGCACTTGGTAAGTGTACTTAACGGATTTGAGCAATGAAGTCGGAAGTGATGTTTTCTCATTTGGTAGCTGCGTTATGGAAATGGCGAGTATATTGAAACTAGGCAAAGCAAAAATATACAATAAGAAGGGAATACAATTTCTAATGTATATTTTTATTTTGTTAGAATCTATATCAATCTTCAGCGGACATTTTGAAATTCTAGTTTTTGGCATATTATTATTAATTCGCTTTTATTAGGTCGATCTGTATGTAACTATATAATGGAATCTAAGGAACCGAATTTCAACCACTTCTAATTATTGTATCATCATGAAACTTGGCTGTTGTATGTAATTCTGAGAACAATAGAATAATAAGTGTGTTTTATTTAATTGTCTGCTACTCGTGGGGAGAAAATGGTAAAAACTTACGGAGAAGACACCTTGCAATACTGATTCATGTTATCATGAAATAAAATTTAAGGAACCAAATTTTAACATCTGCTATGATTCAACTTAATAAATGTTGAACTTTTTAGTGCAGTACTTATAAAAGTATGTTTTTTTAGTTTTCTAAACTATTTTGTTATTAGTGCAGTACTTATAAAAGCGTGTTTTTTAGTTTTATAATCTATTTTTTTTTTATAAAAATTTAAAATCAAAATACAGACTTGAAAACTTACAGTTGTATTATTAAGATAACACTTCATTAGTCAGTCGCATGCTGAGAAACGAGGGAAGGCTAAACTTACAAGAAAATGGGCAAATAGCTATTCAGGATTGATCATTGTAAATATAGTCTCCAATTTTTTGATTTTTGAAAAACATAAAGTAAACGGTAGGTGTAAGTAGGAAATATTAAATAATTGTAGATGCGATACCTATTTGAAACAAAATAACGCCCTGTCCATTCTTCTCTAAAGGGGGTAAAATAGAGTAAATTGTATGATCATTTTTGGACATAAATCCATGAAAATTGGTATTTTTTCTTTAAGTTACGAATTAAGAAAGATGTATCTAAGGATTTTTGCAACTTTATATTTATATTTATAGTTAAAACGATGAAAATTAGTATTTAGCCCTTTAGTTGGAAATTAAGGATGACGTGTATCAGATTTTTTGGAAAATCATTCTCTTACTTAGGGGGTAAAATAGGGGATGAGTGTTTGTATAAAAGTTCCGTCATTTCTAAGGTTAAAACCATGGAAATTGGTATTGGTTAAGGGTTTATTTTCCTAAAATCCTGAAACACATTTACTTAAATTCAAACAAATAGTATAAATACAAAATTAATCGCCTGTCACTTTTGATATGACTGACTTTCATACAAACGTTTATTCTCAATTTGATCCCTATTCAGTCTCTACTTCTGTTTATTTCGAAATCCACGTGGAACATAATTTCGTTTCGGTCTTGTGTTTCCGTCCGAATTACTCGAACGGGCGAGGGTAAGACAAGGTTTTTGCGAATTTTGAATTGAATTGTGAATTCTTTGTATTATATGTACTTTTCTTGAAAGAGAAAGTATTAATTTTACTTAAAAATAAGGTTTGTTTTGTATACATATAAGTACAATACTAAACCGCATAGAAATTTCGTAGAAAATATATTAAGTTAATAATCATTAAAGTGTAATCCAATTAAACTTAAGATATTCATGTCAATTCAACCAAAAATGAGGAAATGAAATAATCAAATGCAGAGTTAGGGAATCCGAACCAACAGAGGTGTTAACAGGTTGTAAATTAAAGCTTAAGAGCATTTGAGCATAAGGCATCCCTAGCCAGGAGCATTTCACATGGCCGCAATGCGAACCTATTTGAAGTAGTTAAACAATTTAAATTGGTGAACACTTATTCATATCCTTTTTACACCTATTGCGTTGCGTGTAGGTTGCAAAAATCCAAATCGTCAGGCGAAAATGGCAAAGTTTTATGATTTATAATTTTTCACAATTTTTCATTCATGCTAATAATTTTTTTTTATATGAATCTCTAATTTCAATCAGTCTTTTATTATATTATTTCGATATGCAGACTTATATGTATAAAATTGATGTTTTTAGAATGAATTTTACAGAAATTAGATAGATATTGCGAAATTTCAAATTTCATATGCAATTGTGGTATATTATTGTCCCAAAAAGGGTTTTTCATTGCGATAATGTTATTTGTTCGCAAATCCAACAATTTGTTACTAATTCGTAATTGATATTTTTGGTGTTTAAAATTATGCAAATGTTATGAGCATTTCGGACAAGTGAAATTTAATCAAGATACCTGGAATTTTAAGCAAATTGAAAACGTTTGGCTTTATTCTATTTTTTATTTATTAACAAAGTAAAATAGTTAATTCATTCATAGAAATGTTATATTTAAGCAACGTTCGTTACCGAATGTATTAAATTAATGAGAGAGTTTTTGAAACGCTGTATTCTATTTATATTTACCTTACATAGAGAGTCCCTATAAATAATAAAGAACTACCTATTTGGAAATATCTCCGAGGAGTTAACAACTCTTTGATATGTTTTCAATCACAGATTTAAGGAATCCAAAAAATCTGCTCTAGTGGAAACCATTAATGTATAAATCATATATGTATGTATGTACACATCTACCTATATATCTAAATAAGCATAAGGTATATTGAAATTTATTCGCCTGAATTTAAAAGTTTCCATAACTGCAATTAACCCCAATTATCTTTTACCTGTAATTTGCAACTTTGATGCTTCATAAAATACATTATTTCAAGTAATAAATATTTCGTTTTTCGTTGCGTTTATAGGTGATATCAAATATTAAAATTGGATTTTTATACGGGAAATCCGATGGTGCTGAAACTAAAATGCTATAATTGCTTTTGTTTTTTACTTTATACATTAAAAGCAAACAAAACGGTGGAAGATAAAATATAAATAAAAAAAAATAAAGATCAAAAGCATCCTCTCATAATTGACTTTATTCACACTCCACTCCTACGCTATGATACACTTTTTTAAATGTATTTTCCCATAAATAAAACTAAACTACCATGGTAATTGACAATTAATGTCATGAGCAATGGGGAGCATGTCAACGCGGTTGCAAATTGGCACGAAAAAAGTCTTTGTACTCAAAATTATTGATCAATTAAATTATATATATGTATGTACATACGTATAAACACTTTTAATTAGATTTATAGAAATTATATCATGTTTACTTTCTCTCTTACTTTTTTTTGAGTTGAATAAATTGCAGAATGGCAGTTAATTAGGAAATAAAAGGGATTTACTGCATGAAAAAAGTAAAATGCCAATATGTTAATAATATGTTATGTAGCAATTCATCCTATTCAAATGTTTCTTGGTTACGAAATTTGTTTGGCGCTAGTGTGAGACATTATTTATTTTATATGTATAATAACTAAAAGACGGCTAAATTGTTTTGTTTAAAACTTATTATTTTAAAATATATTTTCAAAATCATTAAGTTTGAATGAATGAAAGAATAAAGAAAATGTTTAATTTTCCACACTTCCCAAACGTGAATATCTCTAAAAAATTCCGAAATTCAATATCCTGTGAGAAAGATTGCTCGCTCATAAAAGTAAAAGGATGTAATATAAAACAAATCCAAAACTCTTCATCTTATTGCTTCCATACATGGGGAGCACATGTATGCATAAAATTTTATGTGATGTACAAATTCTGATGTCTATCCATCTATAAAATAATATTTCGATTGATTGATGGATGAGGCAGTGAGATTTGAACTTTGTGTGGAAATTGTTGCCTGCCAAATGTGATTAACAGAGGAGATATTTTTTTAAAAAAGTGACAGAGATGGAATACTTTTATAAAATTAGCCAATATTAAACTGATTCAATTACAGCATCTTGGTGCCAACATTAATTACAATTATTTTTAGTAGTCATGGAATCAGTCCTTTTAAAACAATATTTTTAGGCGAAAAATGGAATATTAAAGCAGCAGTTACTGTAATGTAGAGTCGTCTGAAAATGGACACTAATATGTATGCAGTGTTTCTAAGATATAATATACATTTCGTGTTTTCCTTAAGCTTCAATTAAATGAA
The DNA here is from genome assembly GCA_933228815.1 of Machimus atricapillus. NCBI lineage: Eukaryota > Metazoa > Arthropoda > Insecta > Diptera > Asilidae > Machimus > Machimus atricapillus. The sequence continues at coordinate 41,883,428 of OW121786.1, read as the reverse complement.
TCTTGATACCAACGTTTTGTTCTTCGAGAGCATAGCTAACATACATACATAGATAATAATTTCCTAATTTGCTTCAGATAGTGCCTACAGGGCCTAACTTTCGAAAGTATAGTTACAACAAAGTTTGTGATCCTATCCTTCCTAATACACCCTAATTCGCCTGAAATTCTTACGATAACAATAACAAACTCATCTGATGATAAACTGATAATAAGATGATAAACTCCTAACAACTCTCTAAATTTCTTTAAAATGTGTCGATAGAGAATCTGCAAAGGATATTAAGGGTTTTGAAATACAGCATACAACTCTTGCAAGATTATGTACTGCATATTCAAAACCTTTGTAATATAGGATTGAACTTCTAATAATTGGATTCAATGAAATTGTTATGATGGGTGAACAATAGGCGAACTTATGACCTTTAAAGGGTCATACCTGACTATACCTGACTAGGAGATATCAATGATGCGTTAATTGAAAACTTTCGAATTAAATTGACTTACGCAAGCCAAACTATGTATGTATCTTCTAAGGTTTATACTAAAAGAGCAGCGGCCATGACATCTCTATTAAACCTGGAAACAATTGCCAGCGGCTAGGGCCACTTTGGTACCTAAATCAATGAAATCAAATGTTTCGAACTTCAACGAGATATGTATGTATGTAGGCGTTATTTGCGTCACCATATAACCATAAATTTTATCCATCTGCTTAGATTGCTAAGGTTTCTCAAAGGAAACTTTGATAAAGATAGCAATTGAGCAGAATAAATTGGTTTATATATGAGATAAAGTACAAAACATTTTCAATTTTCATGAATGATCAGAAGTTATCCTTCTTTTTTGAAATGTTGTTGCTTGGGAAAAGAGTTATTATGGAAGTTTCACTGTTATTCAACTCAAAGGGAATCAATAGGAAAGTCGGATTACTCTTTCGATGGATTAAATGTGAAAATGAATGAAACTAAATATGAAGCCATGCAATCTTAGAAGCCTTAATTAACATAAAAACTACATTTTTTTTTTATAAGACAACAGTTGCGTGAAAAGAACACTAAATGCCCAAAAGTTTAAGTTGATTAATTCAATTCGGACTTGTTAATTAAACTCAATTATTTATGAGGGACCTGCAATAGCAGGAAATTGTGGATAACATATGTATGTATATGTATATAAAAATACTGAAACGCGAAAATTTCATTGTCGTGATAAAAAAAAGGTGGATGCCAAAACCTTAGTATTTTTTCCGTCCTGTCTTTATTCCATGTACATATTATCTCTGTCTCTAATCAACTAATCATCAAAACAAAAGTCGAAAACAGTTCGTTGCGATAGCAAAGTATCTATCATAATATACCTACAATTTTAATACGAAAATAAGTCAATCAAGCACTTTTTATTAAATTGCCTCGAATTTGTTTTCTGGGTTCGAAAGACATGTGTCGAAAATAGTTTCCATACAGTTGCGCTGAAATTTTGTTTATGTTAATGAAGTGATGACGCAAATAATAAAGTACCTTAGATGTAAAACATTGAAATCAATTCCTCGTAGTGGGGGCTGATTATAGAAAATTGCCTCTTAAAACTAGGCCATGTTTTACTTTTTTTATTAATTTAACTTTGTTAGCACAATTTAATTAAGGTATATTATATATGTATATATGTATATTATTTTACTTACAGGAAAGATTGAAGGCACACGTTTCCATTGACATCTTAATATTGCAAACCATAAAAACGAAGTAAAAAAACTAAATAAGCAGCCAAGTATTTATAATTTAAATAAGTGCGGACTTATGAGCAAGCAGAATTTATTTTGCATTAGTGCAAAATTAAATTAAAAGACAATGCAGGTGATCCTTATAAAATACATTCAAGTGTTTTGTTTCGCGCTCTTTCTTAGCAACAAAATTAGATGCGATATTATGTCGCTCGATGAAAAGGAGGAAGATCGAAAAATTTATGAGAAAGCAGCTTGCGCAGCACGTTGCCTGGAGTCAGGACGAAATAAGGTAAGCGTATCTAAATTTACACAGTTTAAATTAATGACCATTAAAACAGGTTAATTGAATGGAATGGGTTAATGATTAACTTGCACTCACTTAATGAATTCAAAGTCCCTTTAAATTTATTAGCTCCCTGCCTGAATACTAATTATTTTTATAAATTGCAATATGAAATTGTTCTAAAGCACTTCAAAGTAGATTATACAGTGTCAAGGATTTGCTAAAATAATTTTATTCGCAGTTAATTAAAGATTTATTGTATTACAATTTACTTCGTCTTTATGTGCTTTCATTTTATACTATGTATGCATAGTTTTTGAAGTAATGCTTAAAAAACTAAATCGGTCGATAATACGTATTTAATATACCGTAATACCACGTAATACCTAATATGCAACTTGATAAATGTACTTAGTTTCCATATTTATACATATTATATCCTGATACGAATCTCTTCCCCGAGTAATTTCTGCTTCATGAAAGAGCACGTGAATTACAAGTGATGTTTAGATTCCCATAATCATAAATGATAGTAATTTGTATTATAAAACATTTCCAGTCTCATAGGAGAAAATGATGAATGTTAAAATATTGCTTGAGTGTAATAATATTTCCTTATTCGTTCTTAGAATTGGAGCGTTGTTTATTTTGCGATAATATATTCTTAGTTGAAATTGCAATTTTAGTTCTCCTGTCTGCAAGATACGTTACTCTTACATAACATATGCATCTACCTAATTTATTAAAAACGATATGTACATATATGTGTACATATTATGTAAACTAAAAGTATTACATCTACAATATTGTGAAAACATGGAGTAGTTATTAAGAATAAAAAACCTGCAAATGTGCATAATTTCAATTCTATTATACATTTTATATGGTACACGGAGAAAAATTTCTAAGAAAAATTCCCTTACTGTTTCATAATTTGGATGCATTTTACTCTGGCGCAGGAAAAATTCCCGTGCTGTCTTAGAATTTTTCATGGGTTTCCGGATAAAAATTCTAAGACAGCACGGGAATTTTTCCTGCGCCAGAGTAAAATGCATCCAAATTATGAAACAGTAAGGGAATTTTTCTTAGAAATTTTTCTCCGTGTACATATACATACATATATGTTCCTAAGTAATCACTTCTAACAAAATCATTAAATACATATCCTTAGTTTAAAAGTTGCGTCGTCTCTATTTTTAAAAGTTTTGTAAGCATTTTTTAATTGAAATTTCATTTTCTGGAATTCTTACTATGGTTAAAACAACAACAAATATTTGTAATCTATTATCGATTTTCGTTTTCTAATGAGCCACATGCTCAGAATGGATATGCTTTAATACCTTGTGGTTTTCTCGATTTTGAATTAAAAACACATGGCTGCCGAGTGCCGTTATGCAGTACATGCAAGAAGAGGTACTTAGACCCTAGTAAAAATATATGTATTGTATAGACCCGAAACGAACCCGCAGCATGCGCCAAATTGAAGAAGCACCCAATATACGCCCGAATCGGGCACGTAACAATTTTTGAAAAAAAAGATCATACCTACACCATAGATAAGCGAAATCGGGACTTTGGCCTAGAGTAGGCCAAAATCTGAAGTTTGAATTAGTTTTCCTGTAGCCCAGCCCGTAGGGTGCAAAAGCTTGAATGGGAAAACATATGTTTTTGGTTGGATTTACTTGAAAATATTCATAAATACTGTACATTCTATAGCACACATTTATGCAGCATTTCTTTAAGTCCAATCTCTAATCCCCCAATTATGTTACTTAAGTTTCAATAACGTGACAACTTATATGAAGCTAAACTGCTATCAATTTTGTTATGTATCAAAGCAGAAAATGTAGTGATAAACTGTAGCGTTTCTGCAACTAAGGTAACAACACCAATCGGTGGTAAAGTTTGTTTACGAAAGAAGACATTTTTGCGCAAATGAAAGTTGCCACAAAAATTGCCGCCGGAAAAATGCTAAGATATTTCAATGATATTTAATGACAGCACATCGATTAGTTGAATACGTAATAATAAGATAAATATACATACCTATTTATTTATATATGGTGTGTGAATGCGTGTGCATGTGTGTGTGTGTAGGTGACGAGAATAGAAAATCTGGTCATGTTGCGGGCATATTTTGTAACAATTCGTAATAGTTGCAGGCGTAGGTTATAAAAGTTTGGACCTGTTGCGGGCGCATTTTATAAAAACTCGGGCCTTTTGCGGGAGTCTTTTAGGAAAATGCAGGCAAGTTGCCAGCACGATGTAGGCGTGTTACAGGCGTGATTGTTCGACAAGCTTGTTGCAGGTATAAAATAATAAATTTAAATATTTTTACTCGAGATGGAATGTGTCGGGAAAGTTAGTACATAAAAACGTATACATACACAGGTGTTTAAATATGTAATTAAAACGTTAAAAACTTTATGAAAAATAACTTGTAGCTTTATATATGTATAAATAAACATTAGATCTGATTTTTATTGGGTTTTATGGTATCATATTTATGGTTTGTAAACTTCTGTTTATATTCTTTTTTATATTTCCCGCGAGAAAACATTTAAATATTTCATTTAATTCCCCCAGTAACTAAAAATCCCCTAAGTAAATAATAAAAGACCAAAATATCTAAAAATGCGATTTACTTTATGCAATCCGTCTGCACTAGTAAGAAGATTTTCCCACAAAGCGTTAAAAACTTTTTAACAAAGGGTTTTTATTTACAAAGAAAATCCTGGTATCTTGGCATTCTTGAAAAATGAAAAAAGATGCTCCTTTTCAGGAATATGAAAAAATGTTTCACGAAATAATTTTGCTCAAAGTACATGCCTTATATTTATATGTATGTATGTATGTAAATATAAAATGAAATAATCCCTCTAAAATGCTGGCTTTGCCCTAACTTGGATTCAACAAAATTTGAAATATTTCTTATTAAGTACTATTTACAAGTAAACACGAGAGGGCTATGCTATGTACATATAGCTTTGTGGCGGGTAAGCATAGCAGCGGCTGGCTCCGGGAATCCCAAAGCTTGTAAATCGCCTCGAACTGTTTAGTAGTATAGGATTCCTACAAATAAATAGTTCCAAGGAAATATAACTTCTATAAAGCTGTTCTTCATGCGGCGATAATTAAAGCAGTATTTGGAGTGAAAATACTGTTAGGGGAAAATTACTTAGGATAATTCATAACAACAGTAACGTAATAAAAGGACCAGTTGTTATTGTCAATTGAAGATGGAAAGTTGATTTTAAGATGGCGATCTTTTTTTTCGCGAAAATAATCAGAATTTAGCTAAAACTGTATTTACTGTAATCTGTTCTAGAAGACTTGGTTAATTTTTTTAAAGTTAATAAATTGCTTAAACACCTAAAATACAAGACAACTAGGCCTTACATACGTCCAGCAGCGCCAAAAATGCGCTAAAAGGAAAAATTGTTTGAGTAGGGATAACAATAGAAATTAATAAAAATAAAGAGTACACATTGTTTATTGGTATTTAGACTTTATAAAAAAAATTTATTTCACTTTATTTCTACAAAAATTACTATATAAAAAATCACGTGATCCACAACACTAAGAAAAAAGAAGTTGCTCCACGGTTGACATCATATCTCCAGTAAATGTTGATCGATCGGCAACATTTAAAAAAATTATTGTAAAATAAAGCTGTCGAGCCGGAATTTTTAAATTCGAAAAATTTAGCAATTTATGGCAGTTTCAAAAAAAGTATGCGTTTTACGTCATAAATTTTACACTTTAATTATTTTTATAAAATTTTTAAATCGATACATCAAAAATCCGGCTCGACAGACTATAGAGAAAACGATTTCGAATATTTAACATTTTCTACCATAACTTTGGATCCATGGAGAATTTTTGCATTCGGATTTTACAGAAATAAGCCTAAATTATAGAGAAGAACAATCTGTTAAAAAAACAAAATTGATTTTTTGAAAATTCTGGACGTACACATTATGTACGGCCTTAATTGGAAAGTTATAACTTTACGGGTATATGTCCATACTCATTGGTTTACAGAGAAGTCTACTTTCACATGTTTAAAAATAGATTTCTCGCTCTGATATGACAATTTCGTGAGGTTCCAACATTAGAGTATGTAATTGGATGATATACTGGATTCGATTTGAATGAATAAATAAATGTCTTTGTTGGAATTCCAATTTTAGGATAGCCAATTCTAGTTGCAGGTGCTCAATAAGCAAGGAATGTTTCTCTTTAATCCAATTAAGTTCTAAATTCATATGGGCGGGAGGATTTTTAGGATATGTAGTTCAAAATATTCAACATGAAGCATCCTTGATGTAGTTTACAGAGTATTTACAGTACCAGGCAAGTGTCATATAGTTATTTAATAAATCATGGATACTTCTCAATTCACCGAAAATGAAAATGAATGAATATTTCAAAAGGCAAGTAAATTAAGTGAATTTTAGATGTGACTAATTTTGTTCAAATCAAGTACTGTTAAGCTGATATCAATCAATCTAGAGAAATTATTGATGCAATGATAAATAAAATCCCATATTGAATCTATGTACATAGTTTAGGACTTGTTTAGCTATTCGGCAATGCTATCTGTCTATTTTTGATTTCCATTCTTCATTCGTTTATATAAAACTATAAACAAAAATTAATTATTAAAGGTTATAAGGTTATTATTTTTCCCCCTTCATATTGAATTGATCCTTTAAAATTTAATGAAGTCATTTGGCTTCATCTCTTTAATTTAATTTTACATTTTTTTAAAGTATGTTATTAAATGAGCTGAATTTATGAGCTCATGCAGTTTCTTTTCAGGCTATATTAGTCGAAGATATCTATGTACATAGGTGCATGTCCGCTAGATATGAAAGCTGAAAGGTTTTAAGAGCCCTGGTGCAATTACATTTAATTAGTCATTTTATGGTAGCTCAGAATAGTTTAATTAATTGTATTTAGAACTAAAAGAAGAGAAGTAAAAGACATATTTCAAAATTGCAGTAGGTGATAGGTACTACTACTTTTCTTAATTAAAATTTGTATTAATTAGCAATAGTAGAAAAATAATAGAGATTCAGTTGAACACAGATTCTTTAGAATAGAACTTAATGCACCTCGGTCTGGCATTCTGCGCCCTTTCATCTGTGTTTACGTTCTGAAGGGATTTTAATTATAAATGATAGAGGTGCCAGCCGAGAAACAAATCGATTTTACTTTTAAGTGTATATATCCGCGTATCATGTATGTAATAAAATAAAGCGCTTATTCAATCTAGGGGACTAATGGAACTAGAGGAAGTGAGTGATATATATCCTGCCAGGCTCGTACAAAGGGCACTTACACTTCGCGCATTATTTGATCAATTTGAAAGTCATGAAGGACCGCACCACAGATGGACAGCTTGATATCTTCCTTTTAAGGAAATGAAGGCAAATTAAAAAATAAAAATAGTAATTGAATTCATCTCAATGAAACCTTTGGCGACGAGAAATTCAATTTTAAGCTGTAGCGGCTTTATTTCGCTTTTTTCAGACATGTAAATTTATGGAATACATTTTTATTTTCGTTCAACAAAATAAAAGAAATTTACTTCCTCTGGAATCACTTTATTTACTAATGTATTGAAGTTGTATGTTCCGAGCGTTACACACGCTTACATGATTTAAGTATTAAAACTACTTTTATTCCTGAAAAACAGGATTATGCCTAAAAATCTTTTATTATATTAAAACAAAGCATAATTCCGACTAAATCACCCTAAAAGTTAATTCCATGCTGAGCATTCTAGGCAACAATTATATTATCGTTTCCAGTGAATTTATAATTAATAGCTTAACGTAAACAGGATTATCTAGCGAACTTCTGATGTTAGATAATAATCGATAGACCATTAGCCAGCTTTCTACTGGGTGAGGTTTTGTTGTGGCCGTAGGCGATAAATATACAAAGTACATTTTAATTAAACACTTACGAAAGTTGTATTTTAAGTTATTTTTTATCGGTCGAGTCATTTATTAACAGAAAGGATTACAAAAGTGTAAAACTTATAAAAAAGCATATTAAAAGTACCGTTATTTTCGAAACTGATGAATTTTTAATAAAATTAGATCTTATGCAGTTATTTGCTTTGAGAATCAACCATCAATATTTATGTAATTGTGTTGTTTTAAATACTATGCATTTTTATGAAATATTAAGTAACTTCCACTCATTGTTAAATTTTTATAGTGCGAATCAATCAATCTTTAATAGGCACATTAAATCAAAAGTCAAATTATACTTAAATTGTATGCTTACGGTAAATTTATTAAAATGGTTAAACTAATTCGTACTTCGGAAGCCAAGGATAATCAATATGCGAAAAGAAATGTTGATCTTTAAATGTGGAATATTCATTTATATTCATCTTTACCTTACTCCAAGGACGAATGAAAATTTATACTGAGTATGTAAGTTAAACAGCTTAATTTTCAGCGTAGCTTATCCACATTATCAAAAATACATTTACATACATAGGTGGAGTGTTTCCAATATTTATTCATTTTTTTTCTTGTATGAAAAATCTTTGGAATAAATTGGGCCAAATATATTTGTCTCATCTTATTTTGCCAATATTCAAAAGTATTGTTGTTGTGCGTAAAGAATAATGGATAATTTAAAAGAAAATATACAGTGTTTAAAATCTCTCTATATCGCACATACTTATTATAATTCGTGAAATTATGAAGTCGACTCGTTTTCCTCTCTATGCAATACAAAATTTTTCAAGTTTAATGGTACCAAGCCACTAATTAACTATGTACACCCGTAAAGTGGCAATTAATTTATTTTGTATCTGGCCGTTAAAAGCAAACATTCAATTAGCCCTCATTGAGGTATGAATTACATAAATCGGTTCGAGTTCTTGACTTAGAATAGCTTTTGATAAAGATTTGAAAAAGCTTGAGATCAATAATTTTAATCTGGCTTTACCTTGCCTCGAAAGTGACGAAGAATAATTGCAATCGAAATAGATTAATGAGACAAATTTAATCCGAATTATGTAATTTATTTTTAACAGCATATTTCTTTTTATCAAAATGTACGTGAAATTAAGCAATTAAATGAAGATGATTAAACTTTACACTTGGGTTTTATATTTTATTATTTTGACATATTTTAAACATTTTTAAAAATAAAGTACCGTGAAAAATACTTTCAGACCCTAGAACACTGCTACAACAACTGCAAAGGTTCCTTAGCGATCGACATCGAACCTGTTAAACAGATATATGAAAATTTAAAGGTAAATTTTATTTGCCGCGGCGATACGAGTTTTGTTCTCCAAATTGCTGAAAGCGAATACGAAAAAAGGAAAGAGTCTATACAAAATGGAATTTATTTTCAACAAGGACAAAAAATATATGTTTTCAAAATATCTGAAGCAAATCCAGCCGCTATTTTAACCACTAAAGAAATTTACTTGGTAAGTAAAGTTTAAAGCTTTTTTTTAGAATCATCTTCTTTGTAAAATAGGTTATATTTGCTAATTGGTTAATGTTTCTCTAAGGGATACTAAAATAACTCTTTGAAATCTTAAAATTAAAAACAAAACCCATGTTGTTTATAAAGTTTCTTACGTTTTATTCATATAATTTTTTTTATCTGTTTACAGACTGATTCCAGGATTTTAGAAATTCAAAATTTAACAGCAAAAACTGTATACAATATATCTGCAGCAGTTGTGCATTCAAGTAATGAGTTTAGTGTTATTGCTAAAAGAATTCAGTTCTCTACATTAGAGAAGTACTACAAGCCGGAAAAAATCTCTGGCATATCTCTATCCAAGTACAATTCTATGGACAGTGAGACCCGACTTTTGAGCGCAACTATCAATTGGAAACCAGCAATCGGTAAATATTTAATTTTCTATTGTTTTCTTAAAAGCAACTCTATTATTAATTAATAAAACTGAGAATAAGATAAATCTTTCCAAGAATTAAAGGTTAATTTTTAAGAAACATTTTAAATTTCTGTTTCATTTAATATTAAAAAAAAATGTTTTCAGATATGACTTGTTTCTATGAGATTTTGTATTACGCGACAGCAACAAATAGTGCGTTTGGTTATGTGCAAGCAGAAGTAAAGGCGGTAAGTAAATACACAAATTCGTAATAATAATATTATGCAAAGTGGGTGAAAAGTAGTCGAAATATGACATATATGTACATACATTGGGCGAAAATCTTGATATATTTGAAAATTCGGGCTTTAGTGACAGGGATCCTGATGTATGTATTTGATTTGTTGCCTTGGCGCTTTCAAATCTAAAAAGGATGAGTTATTAGAGAGGTATTAGTATCAAGAGTATCAGATAATCTTAGTAAATCAACCACGAACATAAACAACATAATATAAAATTTGAAGCGGTTCAAAATAAGTTTTTAAATGCTCAAATTTATTTTATTAATTTTCCGGGTAAATTGCATTTATGCTTTTTGGATTTTCCCAATTTTGTTGAGATGAATATCTATGCAAAACAAGCTGGCTGAACAATAATAATTTAATAAAGTCGTAAATGCATTTTGATCGAAATTTAAAAACAACCAGTCAATATAATTTGTGCTGCTGTAGAAAATGAAAAGCGCGCATATTACTTCTCTTTTTGGGATTTGAGCACTAAGTCTTGATGGAAAAGCTTCGAAACAAAAGCTGGTGAATTTTTTTCTGTTCGCTTATAGAAAACACGTTTATTTCTGGGTCATAAAAATAGAAGCTATAGAAATATTTCATTTACGCGCGATGAAAAACAAAAGGAAATTTCTCCACACGACAGCCATGGCTTTATTAAATATGAATATAATTGATTTCATGTTCCAGTAGTGAGTAGACAGAGTTTTTTTGAATAATTCTTAGCGAATAATTCTTAGGCCAAAGTTGTCCAGAAATGAAACACATTTATCTAAAAGAGAAAATATATTTTTCGTCTTATCGAAGGTAGCGAGCACGCACATGCCTTTTAAAACAGAAAATCGCAGTAATGTAATGTTGTCAATTAAATAACCTATTTGCACGACTTGTGCAGAATTATTTACAGAAAAAGTTGAAGGAATATGGAGAAAGTTAAGGCGAAAAAATATCACATTTTATTATTGTAAAAGGAAAGTTATCGAAAACCGCGGGCATGAGCTTTTCTTCCAAAAAAAAATATTTCCATTCTATAGATTTTATCCTTGTGTATATAAATATCTAGTGGTGGCAAGAATGAAATCATGATAGTTACTCCTCTTATTGTAGAGGCGCTGTAGTCGATAAAGCTTGTTGGGAAAGTTTTGGAAAAAGCTGAATTTTAAATCATCCTGAAGGGCTTTCATTAACGCTTTCCCAAAGCATTCTTGATCGCTTTTTCTTATTTGGTCGGAAGGGGTTGAAATTTTGAAGGATCATATAATAAATAATATATATATATTATCCATCTTGTATGAAAGTTTCAACCTTTTTTGTTTACTGCAAAATGAAAAGCAATTTTCCCGCATCGCGCTAAGTAAAATTCCAGACGAAAAGGTCGTGTGAAGGCATTTGGGCAGACGGTTGCGGGGACGGCGGGCGGTGAGCGAGAATTGCGGGAATTGACGAGAGGCGCGCGCCGTCAGGGGTAAGATGGATCTTATCGATCGGGAGGGTGGAATTGTGTGCGGCCGCGCCGCTGAGCTGCGTGTCGAGCGAACGAATCCATCTTACCCCTGACGGCGCGCGCCTCTCGGCGATTCTCTTCCACACAATTCGAGCATCACCCTCGACGCCTCGCAACCAAAAACCCCCGGGCCAACAAGCGCTCGCTGGATTATTATTTATTATATTATGATGAATGGTGAAGAGATATATATGTATGTATGTATGTATATAATGAACAGAATTTAGCTGTATGCGCATTTTCTTTAGAATTGATAATCCTGGAAAGATTTGTACCAAATATCTAAGGGCAATAAATTAATATTTAAAGATATGTACGTACTATATGTATTTCATTCTGAAATAATTACATATTTCAAATATAATTGTTTTCAACGGTAGCAGAATTCTAATATAAGTACATATATTAAACAATGCTTTGGGGTCGAATAGTTCTGGGCTGGCTATTTTACTTTTGTAATTTTCCGTTCCCCTCTTTACCCGCGAAATCTTTTTATGTAGGTCATCTCGCAACAATGTTTTTTTTCTAATTGCGGCTAAACTGACGTAACAGGTCGTTTTTATTAAATTTGCAGTTATTTCATTTGATATATGCATATAATAATACATATTATTTTTTTAATAGATTGCGTTTGAGGCCAAATGTGATGAGTGTCTAAAAAATTTTTGGATGTTTTGTGTAACATGTAGGTATCTCTCAAGATCGTCGTACGTGGCAATTAGCTACATCCTGCACGAGGTATGTACATCTGCACTGTGATAATTCTCAAAAATCACTGTCAAACAAAATACGACGGATCTAGAGTGGAAAACTCGATAAAAACCCGCATCTGTGTATTTTAATTTTTATTGTTGTAAATTTTTTTTTAACCCTTTTTATACTACTTTCAATATTTTTTGTAACAATTCTTCCGTGTAAATCCGTAGCCAATCATTTTCTACAATGAGATATTTTTTTCTTTTTCAATTCGAATTGGTTGATACATTTTGATCATATTGGGACCGCTATCATGAATTTAAAAATTTGGATAGTGAAGTCAAATTTAGTGGCCCAAAAATTAATTACTCAAACATTTTTTGGAAGAAAAATCTAAAAAATTTCTTAGAAGCTCTCAATGAATACTTAAATATATTTAAAAAATCAACCATATCAAAAATGGTCGGGTCCAAGCGCTCGGTGATTAGACAAAGAATGCCCGATTAACATTTTTATAAACAGCGTTGATGAAACCCTTGTACACAAACACATGTACAGTCATCCGGTATGCTTTATATCTTCACACCTTGTCGAAAAGCCCATCACGCATTTTCTCTATTCCCATTCCCATATAATCCAAAGCTTTTTGTAACGAAATTTTTAGCCACTCTGAAATAGGCACTAGTAGCGCCATCTAGAATTATAAGAAGTAAGCATTCTCGCCACCACTAGATATTTATATACACAAGGATTTTATAATATTGTTAGGTTGTCTATTTTATTTATTTTTTTTAAATAAAAAAAATTTGTTCTCTGTTATATTTTTTTGAACACGAAGATCGAAATCCTTGTATTAACGTAAGCTATTTTTACCAAGATATCCATTTTCATTTTACGAGGGAGAATCCAAAAGGAATTTAATTTGAGATAGCACTCAGTATCTACATATATGTACATTGTACATACATATAATATGGATAGAAATATTATAAAACCAGACAACAATTTCATTTTCTGAAAAGTATTTCATTTCCATGTATTGCTTCTTTAAGGCGTAAATTTCCTTTTATCCTTTTCTAGGAAGTTCGTATCCGTTTTGTGGAAAGGAAACATTTTCTAGTTGAAAAGTCACTAACTAGAAAATCTTTCCCTCACATACTTATGCGCTAAGCTCTGTCAGGAATCTTTTTAAGGTCGAATATTATTTTACATTCTAAATATGTTATTGTACTGCTTTTTTACTGTATTTATGTCAAAACGGGGTGCATCTGTAAATTTTAACTGGGCTTTAATTTAATACTTTAGGGGTTTCTAAATACCCAATATGTATACTTTCTTTAATTTCTTTAATTTTTGAAGATGTATATTATTGAATGAGTAAAGCTTTCGAAATTAAGGCAATATGATAATATATTTTCTGTTTGAGGTTGCAAAATAACCTTTAGTGGAATTTTTAAATACTGAGCATTCATATTTTTAAAAATTCGTATCCAGGTAATGAACAGGATAGGGAAAAATTTTTGTAGATTTAGTATTATTCTTTTAATGTCGTATTTTGGGATATAACACATAAGTTATGGCAGTGCATGTTTTAATGCTCGCTGTGCTACAATAATACTCCTTAAAAGAGTAACGCAACACTGTGTTCTTCATAGCTATGAAATGGCTTGCGTCGTTTATCATTTAGGTACTGTCGCAATAATGCGAGAGAAAATAAACATAATGTATGAAGAACTACTTCTCCATTATGTGACAGTTTTCCTCCTTCAAGCCTTAAAAAATACGCCACTTAACGCGATTGTTATTGTGCTCTTTTTATTGATATAATTTGTTTTATTTTTTATGTTATATGTACATACGTAAGGTTTTATATTCATGTTGCTACAATCTATTTCTTAATGTTTTCCTTTTTTAGTTTAAGGATTTCATATATTTTTATTTGTTGTTATGATATAGTTCATATTTACACTAATGGTACATATGTTCCATTTAGAAAAATACCTTTTCTGCTGACCTCACTAGAATTGTGAATTTTTGCAAGAATATTCATTTTATGTTGTGTTCATCGGCAAATATTCCATTTTGAAATCGATTCTGTACCGTATTACGTCTTAAAACTTTATCGTTCCATCTGCAACAACAGCAACAGATGAGTGTAAACATGGAAATTGCGTTTTCGTTCCACTTCATTTACTTTTGGCGAGACAAATTTCTTTCATATATGTACAGTACATACATACATGCACTTTTGCTCCAATCCCAATTTGAATATCAGATGTGTTCAATTCGTAGAGTTCTATAAGAGATACTCGTATTTTCATCAAGTAGATTTTCTATTTTGGATCTTATTTACGACTGTTTTTACTGCTTGCTAAGGAATTTTCGTTAAAAGGGTTTCATACCCTTGAGTACCCGATGCAATTGAACTGTGTCGGTAAAACTTTCATATTTAATTTGTGCAAAGAAAAATAAATTCAAGCCCTTGATTTTGGCGTTGCAACATTTGAAAACGCTAAAAAAAAGAAAATCATATGACATGTTCTTATGAACATGCATACATATACGTATAGAGGGATATTAGCTCTTTTTAACTCGTAGATAATAATATATTGCTTTCCCAATTCCCATTGAGACTCTTCAAGCCCGCTCTTAATAAACATCTGGTTTTTTCAAGCCCATTTTTCTTGAAATTTGAACTGTTTTCGTTTTCAAATTTGTAAACTGTACGTTACCTATTAAATTTTATGACTATGACGTCGCATCATACAAAAAAATCAAGTTACCCTAATTTTTACGAAAACTACTAATTAAGGTTAAGATTTCACTTAAGTTCAAAAATATTCGCAATCGGAGCAAACAGACGAAATTTTTAAAAAATAATTTAAATCATGTCTGACAAAATCCTTTATTCCTTATCGAAATTAGTTGAGACAAAAATTATAAAAAGAAAATGTAAATGGCATTTATATCATGTAAATAGCCATCTAAACTAATGAAAACACATTCATTTTGAAATGGCAGAGATTTCAATTTTATTTTATTAGTACGGAGTGGGAGAGTTAGAGCTACAGTTTTTTAATGTTTGGAAAATTTAAAATAAACTAGTGTACATAAAGAGAAGGGAAAATTTAAGGGCATTATCCAAAGGGTTTTTATATATCTAGATTGGATAAAGAATTACTCTGTGTGTAGAAATCGCAAAATCAGCAGCGGTTTCAAAGATTTTCAAATTTATAATGGAAAATTTTTATTTATAATATCCAGCAGTTATAGAGCGAAATAAAGTAGTAGACAGGATTTTAAAAAAGTTGAAAGGACAACATTTTATAAACATACGAGTTACATCGTTGTGCAAAATTTCATCATTATATTTATGAAAACTTTTTTTATCAGTGAGAAATTCACTAAAAGGGAAAACGGTCTCTCTCGGATCCTAGATTTTCTTCATTATTACATTTTTACGACGAGATTTTTATCCTGTTTGGGTTCACTGCTTTTGTTATAACGACTTTTTTTCATTATGTTATGCTATGAAATAAATTGTATAGAACATTTACTTTCAATATAATCAAGAGAAAAATCCGTCTGTTGATGCACATACTTCACACGCTATTTTAAAGGGTTTCAGAAGCTTTATTTAAGTTGGTTCCTGTTTACTTTTTTAATATTTTGCACAAACAAATCATGCTTTGGAGAGGGAATTTAAAGCTCCGTTCTATCCAAATGAGGAATTTCTTTGTAATTTTAGCTTTCAAAACATGACTTTTGAAATTTTATAGATTCCAGCTACGGAAAGAAATTTAGTAAAATATTCAGTATGTATATTAAAAAGTTCCTCAGAATAAAAAAATGTACATATATGTAATTATAATTTTACAATTAAAATGTCTAAAATACATAAAATAAGAATTTATTCTTCTTTCATTATAAACCAAAGCTATATTAATTAGATTTCTTTATCATTAAAACAATTTTAATTGATGATCTATCAGAAAGGTTTTTTTTCAATTTAATATTATAATTTCTCGCAAGTGAACTTGTAAGGATACACATATAATCTTATAAAAGTAAATTCTCTTAATTCAATTAATGTGATTGATCACGAACCACGATCTTCTGAATTTAACAATACCGAAAGTATTAAATCAATTACATTTTCTTTTATTATATTCTTTTAAAAACAGCCGAAGACCCTTTATGGCTATAAAGTAGAAAACCTAACCTTTGGGACGGAATATCAAATTGGGATCCGTGGTAAGAATCCGAAGGAGACTTCAAAAGAGAGTGACATATTTTGGTATAATTTGTGGACGCCAACATGTCTGGAATGGTACCAGAATGATCTGAACATTTGTCGTAAGTGAATAAGATAATTAAATAAAGTGTCTGATCTAGGATCAAAGTATTTTGGTTGCAGCTCCGCTGGTGCCTGAAGAGTTAAATGTGACGGAGCATTACATTGACATCAATAAGTTTTCAATAAATGTTACATGGAAAAAACCAGCTTTGGATCCTGATTATTATATCATAAAAATACTTGATTTAAGTAAGATACACGTGGATGATTTGAGAACGGTGATTGTGAATATATCTAAGGTAATTTTTTTATTAAGTTCTGATTAATTTTGATAGATACCTACTCCAAACAACTTTTTTAACAGTTTGAAATGGAATTTAATTTTTCTTTTTAAAAATTTAATTCAAAAGCAAAATTTATATGTAAATGGTTTTAAACGAATTCTTTTATGCTGCAAAGTTGCTCGAATTCGAATTGTTGCTTCAACGTCGGCCACAAAATGATTTTGGTTATCTTTTGTTAAATGTTCGACAACATTAAAGCAAATATTGAAACATAATTTATTTTTTCTTAATTATGCCTAAACTTTCTAATTTTTCCAAAATACTAATTATCTAATTAGGGCGATATTTAAAGGTAGGCTATATATAAAAGCTGCAACCTAGGGGTCCGTGATACAAAACTGTTTAAAAATTTAATTTGACACAATTTTAAATCTATTCGTTTAGTAATGTTCTGCATTGGAATTACATATGTAATGTATGAATTTGTAAAATTTTCTTGTTTGCAACATCTTGGATTTTCCGAACATATTAGCTTAGTCTTAGAATTACAAGATGTTTTTTTTTTTAAACAGAAATATTTACTGATTTTTTCACAGTACAGTACAGTAAAGTCAATAAACCAAAATATACGTCTTTAAATTAATCCATAGAAAAAACGTTTATTTGTTTGTGGAACGTAAGTTTAAATAAAAAAAAAATTTATAATATATTAGACTATGAGACTGTTTATACTTATTAACAGAAGGAGTAATTTAAATATTACATAGGCAGAGCTAGTTGTTTATAGCAGCGTTCATAGATCGAGTTGATTACTTAGTGTTTAAAAAACGCTGATATCCAAATTTATGATTTAAGATCCCAAAGCATTACCATGTCTTTTTATCAAATTCATTACTCGGGTTACATAAAAAAAATGGTTTGTTGTTCTTTTAACAATTAAACAAATTATTAAAAAGACATAAAAGAGAGATTGGTTTTTCGAACATGGTTTGCTAAGAGAAAATTCTTTTTTAATTTTGAAAAAAATGGTTGGAATAATAACGTCCTTAATTACGAATCTAGATTAAAAATATACATACAAAAAACATATAAAAAATAACTTAATTCAATTAAAACATACTTGCAGGACTTCAATTCCGTGCTGATTCCTACTGTGACACTGTATGGTGTGCAGTATGAGGTGCATTTAATAGCTTTATCGGCAGGAGGTAACTCGTCCGCAGTGGTGACAAGTACTTTGGTCCGTCATATAGAGATTGCTGGTAAGTGAATTAATTAATTTCCAACGTCTTAACGCTTTACCTGAAAATCACGTTACATAGAGTACAGACATCTGCGGCTTGTAATCGCAATAGTCGCAACGATTTTATCAGTTGCATTATTGTCGGTTGTTGTAATGGTTATTTGTCAAAGACGGGCAAAATGCAAAAGATACCAAGAACGGTGCAAATACTTTCAGGTACGTTTCAAATTAATTATGTATATTAAGTCCCTTAAAATACAACGTGATTCGTTCTTGCAGGATTTGGATAAGAAGGCTCCGGTGGACACAAATTCGAATTTTAATTTTACAAGCAAAACCTTTTCCATGCTTCCCTCAATTGAGCAACTCAATCAGCTCCAACAAGAACTGGGCGAGAAGCTTTTCATAAATGATGAACTCGAAATCAATCGAGACGATGTTGAGATTTTTGAAATTCTCGGGGAAGGCGCATTTGGGCTGGTTAAGCGCGGTATATTGAAACTTGACAAGAGTACTAAAACGGAAATTGCTGTGAAAATGCTTAAAGGTACTCATCTCGAACAATCTCCCTTTTAGGATTTTAATTTTTCTTTTAAGATCATCCAACTTTAGATGATATTAAAGCCTTTCGTCGAGAGATTGACGTAATGAAAGCGGTTGGAAAGCATCCAAATATCGTTGGTATAGTTGGCCACTGTACAAAAGACATTAAAGAGATGCTTCTTTTAACCGAATTCTGCAGCATAGGAAATTTATTGAACTTTTTAAGGTGAAATTCTGAAGCGATATTGAAGGCTAAATGTAAAACTTCACCTGATTCTAGATCCGAGTGGAAATATTTAAATAAGATTATCCATCGAAGACATTTTGCTTCGGTTTCTGCAGAAATGGTACGTATTTATAAAAGTGGTTAAATTAAAATATAAAAAATTAAAACTTCCTGAAAACAACAATGTACGAATTATAATTTTATTTTCGGTTGATCTAATATAATCCAATTACTTTTAATTTTTTTACAGTATAAATCCCGTGATAATAATAAAAACCAAAATAGCTACAAGGCAGATTGTGAAAGTAAATCCGCAAGTTTAATCATAAATAGATCATACGAGATTAGTGGACCTTGTACGAGCGCCTGCAAATGTCACGTGGACATAATTTCAAAGAAGTGCCTTACACAAAATAATAGAAATCACAATTCAAAGTGTCATGTTAAAATTCAAAACTGTGACTGTAACTCCACAGCAGAGACTCTATTAATTGAAAATAAAGGTTACTACAAGTTCCTGTCGCAGGATAGCGATAGTGCAATAATTTTTGAAGAAAGGCAACCATTAAGAAGCTTGGACCTGCTTCATATTGCTAAGCAAGTCTCAATGGGAATGGTAAGTTCAGAATAATCTTATTGTTGCTGAATGTTTAGCTACATAAGGTCTTGAGAACCTGAACTATTTTTAATATCCCAAAACACCAAAAGTAATTTAAATTTGAATCTTCTTATATTCTTATATTCTTGTTACTTATCAATAATGTTGAGGAAAAGTAATATAAAGATCTCCTCTATGGCCAAATATACTTAATAGACAATTGCCAATTGGAATAATATAAATTACTGAAAAATTACAATCTCTCAAAAAAATTGAACCATTTTGATTTCATCTTTCACTGTAGAAATATCCCTCTTTAACGTGGCAAAGAGGAAATTTAATAAATTATTTTTCCAAAATGTAATGATTATATTGATGTGGAGTTCCAAACTTCACCGACTTCATATTAAATTAAAATTAAACATGTACATAGTCGCAATTTAAAATTGTGGTCTGTCCAGCAAGGCAATTAAATAAAGATTTTAATTTTCACAATCAATGGTTTTCACAGGAAATTCATTTAATTAATTTAATTAATTTAATTATTACCATCAATACAAAATGTGTTTCATTTTTTGATCTTTCTTTACAGGAATTTCTCGCGAAAAATAAGGTTGTTCACAGGGACTTGGCTGCGAGAAATATTTTAGTTTGTAAGGACAGAACTGTTAAAATAGCCGATTTCGGGTAAGTTTTTCTTTTATTGGTATTATAATAAGTACTAATTTTATGATTTCTAATTTTCATAAATTTCCTCAAAGGCTAAGCAGAGACGTGTACCAGGAAAATATGTACAAAAAGACAGGAAATGGAAAACTACCAATTAAATGGTTAGCTTTAGAATCAATGACTCATCAGGTCTACACTACTCAAAGTGATGTGTAAGTGAATTTTAATGACTAAATATATTTTAATATTCGTTTTTAAAAATAGTTCTACATAGGATTAAATTTCTTTTACAGTAGCCTATTATGAATACACGAAATTCAAAACCAAATTATGTTTAAGACATTATGCAAAAAAAAAATCCTCATCAAATAAGTTCATGTCCCCAAAGAATTATTTTCCGATTTTTGGTGTCATTAATTTTGTTCCTATTTTAATTTTATATTAATTATAATTATTATAATTGCTGTTCACCTTATTTAAATTTTTTTTTTTGGAGTAATAATACAGTACGCTTATTATTCTATTTTTTTTTAAATTTTACTTTTCTTATCTTAGATGGTCATACGGAATCCTCTTATTCGAAATTGTGACTTTGGGAGGCACACCATATCCACTTATACCAACAAATAAGCTTCTAAACCTATTAAAAACAGGATACAGAATGGAAAAACCCAAAAACTGTGGGCAAGAAATGTGAGAATTATTTATTATATTGCTTTTTTTTCGACATCAAGAATGTTTCACACTTAAGAATTGTTTATTAAATTTCCTTTTCAGATATAACTTAATGCTCTCATGCTGGAATGCCACACCCAATGAACGTCCAAATTTTACAAGCATATGCAAAACTATGGACGATCTCATTTCGAGCTCATCAAATGAAAACATTATCAGTCTCAACTTTGCTGAAAATAATGAAAGGTACTATTTTAAAATTACGACATTTCATGGACATGTTTACATAAATGTTCTGCTTTAAAAGTTGAAATAAATTTTCTCTTATATGTATTTTCATAATAGATACAGATGCGCATGATTTATTTTTATTTTATCCATCGTATCGTATTATTCTGTTCCGAGCTCGTTTTGAAGATAAATTGAAACGCATGAATAAGAGCAGTTAAAGTTTTACTTTGAAAAGTTATTTTAAAACTTTCAAGTTTTCATAAAAGCGGTTTGCATACAAAAATTAAAATTGAAACAATGTTAAAATGAATAAATGAAATGCTGAACAGAATAAATTACCAGAGATTATATAATTCACATTAAAACTGACTAGATATTAACTTCGACGGTCAATTTATGCAGATAAATAAAAACACTGCACTGTCGTCCTATATTGGAGATGTTTGGAATTCAATCAGACATTGATTATATGGTTTTTATTTGTGAACCCCGTTTTTTAAATAAAAAATTTACTTGGTACACTGTGGGACCTCTTCGAAACTTTGTACGTACATATGTATATATTTTAAATATATGTACCTACTCGAAAGTCATTGTTTCATAATAAATAAAATGTAACCTTGAAAAACAATCGTGCATATTTAAGTATAATCACCCCAAATGTTATTGCTCAATAAATAACAGAAATAAAAACAAATTAATAAATAAAAGATATATTTGGAACAACAAAAAATCGATATGAATTTATATTCTAATTGTATTACATTCCAAGATTGAGTTTAACGATTTCAGTATTTATATACATACATACTGTGTATCAGGACATTCTTTGAGCTAAAAATAGGAGAATAAAGTGGAGCTAAAATAGGAATAGGAAATGTGAGCATATCCGTTGGAATTCCATTCATCATTTTCTAATGTCATGATTTACCTCTGATCTTTGTTTTTTTTATACACGGTAGTTGATTTTGTTAAATACGTATTCATCAATACTTAAAATATTTAGCAATGGTAATCAAGAAAATTTCTTTTAACTTTCCAGCATAAAACAATAATAATATAAATATTACATTATATTTCATTAATCATTTTTATTTAATTTTCAGTAAATCACGGCCATTGTCGGAGGAATCATACTTAAAACCACTTTGATATACGTCTGATGAGCGCACAGCTCCGTACATAAAAGACTTTAACGGACTAACCAATTTTAGCAGCTAAATATGTCCTGTTTTTTATGTTTGGCATAGATATAAGGAAAATGTTAAAATGTATGTCACGCATCGAATACATCTGGACTGAATGTTTGAGTATATGTATTGTAATTGTTTATGTATGTATTTTTAAATAAAAAAAATATATTGCTATAAACTAAAGTGTTTTAATAGGGATTCAATACGGCATTCGTGGTTTGTTGTATTTCCTATTCTATCCTTATATGGAACATTTTCAAATCGCAATAACTACGTCAATACAATCTATATTATTGAAATTGTGTGTCTGATATTCATTATATGAAACACCATTCAATAACTTTTGCAATTTTTATTTATTTATCTGTCTTTTTTGCTTATTCGGAGTAATCACAAAAACGGCTCATCCGATTATTAAAAGCTGACGAGGACATAGATCGAGTATAATATTGTAGAAATCGGACAATAAAGTCAATTTTTACTGGACACATTCAGAGTTCTTCGACAAGGCTTTAGGCTATAAGTAATGCAAGCATCAAAGGCATATAGCCGTAGACATAGGCATACATAAGTTTCAAATAAAACTAGAATCGCCTTGAACTGAAATTTGGATTGCAGTTGTAATTTATTCCATTTCCTTTTCTAACATTTGCACAAATGTTTTTCAGCTCCTCGGAAAGGTCATAGAAACAACTAAAATAGCTATAAATAATTGATTTAAATGAATTAAGCAACATAACTTTGCTACACTGTTCGTCTTTTACTTAAAATCGTTACTGCTCGCATCGCACCTATACAATAATCACATACTCGAGATAGCCCGCGCAACGCCAGGAGCGGGAAGCTAGTAAAAAGTAATAAACAATGCATGATTACTTCCTATATTTAATTCATATAGATACCTTTTCGGTTTTTGTTCTAAAGTATAGTGAAATACCAGAAATGATGTCACCATATTAATTGTCAGCCTTACTCGGTTAAAATTGAGATCATTCGGCTTCATTTAGCAATATTCAATAATGCACTACACATTTAATTAATTCTTAAAACTGTAACAAATAGTGTTCAGTTCTGCCAAGTGATAGTATTTAGATGTGTTTATTGAGTAACACAGATTAATGGTACTTAAATACAGATATTATAATCGTTAATATCTGGGGGTATCATTAATTAGACAGGTAGTTAAATTGTAATTCCCATTATAATGGTACTTATTATTTATTTTACACTTCATTTTACAAATGCGTGTGTAATTGTAATAATATTATGGAGTACTTTTAAAATATTTCAATAATTTAATATAAATTATCACAATTTTTCTAGAATCATAAACCTCCAAAATTGTTTAACATGAATTATCCTACAATGAGTTTATCACCCTCTAGAAAAGTATGTTCAGGAATTTGTAGATTAATTGGAGCAGGGCCTTTTCTTATTCTGCCAGCTGCATCAAAATGGGATCCATGACAAGGGCAATAGTAGCCACCAAAATCTCCAGAATGAGCAATCGGCACGCATCCCAGGTGGGTGCAAACGCCAATCACCACCAGCCAATCGGGGCGCTTGCATCGGTCTGAATCCGTCTCAGGGTCCCTCAGGCTAGAAACAGCAACAGCCCTTTCGCGTTCAATATCTTGTGGTGTTCGATGAAGAACAAAGAGGGGCTTGCCACGCCACTTAAATGTAGCATTTTTGCCCTCTGGAATTTCCGCCAAATCAACTTCTATCTTAGCCAAAGCTAGGACATCAGCACTCGCGGCCATGGATAAAGCATACTGATGAACTTGGGCTTTTGCACCATACAATGCAGCCATGTAAAATCCTTAAATATTTATAATAAAGAATTACGTTTTAATTTATGAAATATTATACCTGCAAAAAGCCCATATGACATCAATTGTCCCTTTGTATAACCCGCATCTTTTTCCTCCCGTTCCTGATCTGGTTCCTTTCCCCAATCGCGACGGTAAAAATCAAAGTTCGGAACCTTCCAGTCATTATGTCCAAGCCGATAAGGGACATAATGCGTTCGAAGAGTCGACATTAAACAGTACCTCAACTTGGTCAACATGTTTCCGTGAAAACATTGATTAAGGAAACATAGTGACAGATTAAAATTAGTAATAAACAGGCTTGCTAAGCAACTTGCAATTGACAAATTTAAAATTCATCTTATTATGACAAAAGATACAAATTTTCAATGGCAACTTGAAAATTGCTATAATTTGAACTATTTACAAGAGTTACATAATGTAGTTTGTTTGCACTCTTTTGCTATTATAAGTAAGTGGGAGCGGGAAATGATAATTACATTTAATCGATTTCAACAATATTCTTATATGAAAGTTTTATAATAACAAGATTTTTCAAATTAAATGCAAGCGTAGCTCAAGCTTAGTTCAAACCGGTATTAATTTGGGTCACGCCGGACAGCCCATAGGTCTGAATATTGTATATGTATATGTGTAAAAATTTTCATTGAAGTCAATTGAGGGGCTCAGAAGATACTTTTAAAAGCTAGAGGCATTAAGAAGTCCTATTAAATGACATTTTTTTAGATAAATCAGTACTCTAATGCATTAGAAAAATGCATTGCTTAATTATTTAAAGATACAATAAAGATTAATATTGGACAAATTACAGTATACGAATAAGAGTAATTATTCCACAAATGTATAAAATATTCAAATTAATGATAGGTACAACTACTAAAGATATACCAGTGACTCTTAAGCAATTTGCTCAATTATAATCCTTATTTTTATAGAAAGAACAAAAATTAAGGATAAAAAAGGGATTTATATTCATATTAAAATCTTAGGGTCCTGAAAGACAAAGAGGTTGTGATTCTAATTTGACTATTTTGCGAAAACTGGACTATGTTATTATTTAATTAACTATGTGTAAGTTGTCACATGTATTTTGTTGTTGCACGTTGTATTCAAGTACAATGTAGTAAGAATTTTTAAATTCCTATATCTCAAAAATTCATTTTGATAGTTGTAATTCCTCATACACATATTGATTACTGATAGGTTTACGTAAAATAAATTGAATTACTTCTTGATTTGTATTTCAAATATTTGCTTGTAAGTAGTCAATTAAAATTCTAAAGGTTTATCTGTTGTTTGTATTCCAAACAATCCGAACCACTTGCTGCACGGTCACACTGTCTTATCATACAATAGACCTGCATCGACAGAGTTTATACGAGCTGCGATAATTTGCATACCTCAGTTTTGGATTTCCCTCCGCACCTTGCACAGATATCCTCTTTGCTTTAAAAATTTTTTTTTCGAGTGACTGATTCGTTCACACTACGTAGTGACTGCTTCAAACTTTGCTAACGTACTCGTTTACTATTTTTGTGCAAAACTCAGCAGATAATTCAATCGAAGTGACTATCAAATAATTCTTTTTACTAAGTTTTCCTTAAATTGCGCTTCACTTTAAATTTCCATGAAATTTTCATAAAAAGCTTCTTATTGTTGATTTCCGTTCTGCTATCGTGTTTTAGTTACAATTAATATTATTATTATTATTAATATTACTAATAGTTAAAGTTGTTAATTGTTTTAACACCTAGGATATCTTTGTAGTGCCGCTTTCTACATAATATTCGCATATGAATGAATTTTCACTTCATTTTTTGGCTCATTCTTTCCGATTAATTATTATAAGTACATTACATACCTACATATTTCATTAATAGGTATTTTCTTAATTTTTTATTTTTGCATCTAAATTAATATAGTCAGAAGACTATGTATGTAAATATGTGTGTTACAGGGAAAAATAAAAATTTTAATTTTTAGTTCAGCCCTGGGAACGGAAAGTTTCTACTGTATTAATATTTTTAAATTTTCCAACGATCAATCGGGTCTAAGGTTATATCAAAATGATATACATACATTTAGATTGACGCGAAAATATCATAAGCGTATATCTACATATCTTTAAGCTATAAATTCAAAAGACTCAACTTAAGTAGCGAAGCAACAACATGGAAACTTTATTATTAATTTAATACCATACTTCAACTTTGTTATTTATTTCCTGTTTCGAGACGGACCTACAGCACTTACATATACCATATTTAATTATTCTTTTAAAATTTGATTTTATGCTGTTGAGATAAGATATGAAAAATATCAATCAAGTACCTACTTAGTAATTTCCGGAACTGAAGCACATCACCTTTTATTTCCATTTTTAGTTGAACATTTTCACTTTAGTCATTAACATAAAACGAAACGAGCAAATTAAGTTCAAAAATTTTATACAATCGAAACTTTTCCGTTTAACCGGTATGAAATCTTCAAACTTCTTTTAAACTTTTCCTGTTTCCTTTGGGTTTAATGAGGAACTTGTGGATTACAAATGGCAAAATTCCACTGCCTGTGAGATACATGTGTGAATTAGTGCTTACCTGCCAAATTGAACTGTACGAAGTTTAAACTTTGGCGTTCTTCCGACGAACAGTGTGGGTGAAATGAGGAATTGTAACTTATGTAATTAAGTGAAGTATCGCCGGAAACGAGAAATGCAAGAAAAAGCATCTTTAGACGCTATGGAGGAGCATGTGGCAATTAATAATGATACTAATGAAAAAGCTGTAGGTGTTTTATTTAGAACATTAAGTTATTACACAGGTCTAAAAATAATACACACTTGGGACTTTTAATTTGATTTAAATCATGATAAACGTGAAATAAGAAGAACAAATTTTGTAAGAGAAATTTTATAGAAACTACTGGTCTTTCGTCATTTATGAAATCAAAGATCTAAAGAAATAAAAAAAAAATATTAACATCAATAGTTCAATATCTATTTCAAAGTTCTAGCAATATTTATTTTTTTTCAAAATGATTAAGTTTTCAATCTATACCAATTGTTAAAATGTGTGTTTTTTACACCTGCCTTACTAAGTTGATACCTTGTATTTATATCGTTTTATTTATACTATAAGTACGTTATTTAAATACATGGATACATATCCGTTAACATTTTTTAAATATTTTTTACTTTTTAAGAATATTTTATTAAATCGTTTTTACTTTAAGAAGCGCGTATTCGTTAAAGATAATCAAGACCACACAAATTATTTAAGTAATACACAAATAACGAATTGATTGTTCGAGAGTTAACCAATGTTTGCTAAATAAGTTTGCAGAGTTGACTTCTTATCGGACACGACTGGTCCGCAAGTGTCACTACAACTTTGAACTCCTAAAAACCATTCTTTGCGTTCATTATAAAAAAAAATTGAAGTTACGAAGTTAAAACAATATTTTTGAGGAAAACTGATTTTTTTTATAAAAGCCTAAAAAACGAACGTCCAAACGAAAAAGGGTGTCCAACTCATTACTGCTAATATAAGCCAAACTTACCTTAAAAGTAAAATTCTTCTAGCTTTCAAGATAATGTCACATTAATATCTTAATAAAAATAGCAAACCATACCTAGTATGAGAACTTCTTAAATTTCCTCGTAATAAAACTAAGATGTAAGAGCAATTTTTTATCTCAAATAAATATGTGTTCAATATTTGGCTTTAACTTTGATTAGAAAGACCTACAGATTTCGGAAAAAGAGTGACGTGTTCTTTTTAATAACAGGGGAACTACGACCTGTTTTGAATTATTATATAAATAAAATTTAATTGGATTTTTATTTTCAAATTAAATCCAGAAGTTGTGCGACCTGAGAAGTTCCGCGGTTTACTAGTTAAAGGTCTTAATATTTTCGAGATAAGATATGAAAATAATATCAGCAAAACATTATAAAAATCGCGAAAGCTGTTTTTCTTGGTAACTTTTATAATTTTCAGTGGAAAAACGGCACTTTAGCATTAACGCACCAAGAATTTTGTTCGAAAATTTCTTTTAGAAGTTTTCCATTTTACATGTGTGAAATTTTTAAACTTTTCAACTTGTTTTCCTCTTTCCGGTTTTGTAGATCGCAGAATTCGTGAAAATAAATAAATGACGAACTTTGCTCTCAGATAAGATTGTGACTTTTTCGTAAACGTGAAATTTACCCGTGTAAAAAGTTTCTACTTTGAGGCTCTTCCAAAGCAATTACTTATTTGAAATGAGTAATTTTGGAGTAAATCAAGTAAGGCATCGAATTAAAGGAGAGTTGCCAAAAATATCTTCAGATGCTACGGTGGTTTCTTTATCAGTAAACAGGGATCTTGATAAGAAAACTGTGAGTTTTAATCATTTCCACATTAATTGTCAGAAATTTAATTCCTGATTCATATGATTTCATTTGCTGTTCATTGAGTATAAGTTTTTTGAATTCTAATTAAACTAAATTATTACGGAATATGAACATATGTATGTATGTATCAGTATAGTAAAGAAAATCATTTAGTATTTCATACGCATGAGAAAACCCCATAATTTCCAAATTTCATGTCCATTGCGATATAATTTTTAGCTTAAATTCAGTTGTAGAATGATTACTTTGAGATTTTCAAATTGCAAATAGTATAAAAGAGATTTGATTTTCTAACAACACTAATCAACATGTTTTACATTACATTTTACATACATAATCTACTCAAAAGCCCTATTAGAACGATACCTCATAAGAACATGTACTCTTTTGTCCCTATCTCCTTTCGTTTAGAAGCTTCAGGCAGACAGACAGACCGAAAAGTATTCAAATTGTGGATTTTTCTTCCAATGTCTTGTATTGTCCTGATTAATATTATTTTATTTGGTTGATAATAATTTTGACGAAAACCTAGGTTGTAATAAATATGTAATGAAGTTACCAATGAGTTTTTCCTTACATGAATTAGCTAATCAATTTAAAAACTTACCATTTCGCCGGTTTATAAAGGATAATGTATGCTTCTCGCAGTTTTTAAATTGAACCAGTAGCATTTGTGTAAAGTTCGTTAATTTTAGAGATTATTGAAATATTGCTAATCCCCGGAAGTAATAAACGACTGACAAAATGATTTTACATACTCGTCAATTTAAGCTTATTAACGTTTTCTGAAAAGACCTCCAACTTAATCTGTTCCAAAGCCCAAAACAACGTATTGTACATTATAATATGAGGGTAGATATTAAAGATTAGTTATGTTTTTATATCATCAACATTTGTATGATAATGACTACTTACATATGTATATGTATTCGAAAAAATTGATGATAAAAAATAAAAGCCACTCATACATACATATGTATATGCACCATCTTCCTCTTAAAAAGCTTTTTAGTGTGGAGCACTTATGCGAGTTATTTAAAATTACGAAGCGCTTTTATAATTTGTATATTTAGCGATAAAATGAATTGTGTGTAAAAATGCTAAGTCATATTAAGTTGACCGAGGTCAAATATCTGCACCTATTGCAGGTTCTTATCGCAAGCGCCTTTGATAACTTGAAAATTACTTTAGGAAAATTATCGAAATTTTCAAATCGTCACGCATAAGTGGCTCATACTTTATTGGAGCGTGAGAGACGTTAGGCTATTTACAGCGAGATCAAATGCCAGAATGCAGTGTAACGTGCTGAATTAACGATAGGCCCGTGGTCTAAGTGGCTCTCGATTCGAAGCGCGCTTTCTTGCCAGAACAATTCTAAGAAAATTTATAAGGAACGAAGGCGAAAGAAAATGTTGGACAGAAGACAACTAAAGATCAGACGAGGAAAACCAAACCAAACTGGCGATCGAAAACCACCAGAGCGCTAATGTTGCCCGTTGGCACTCTGTGGGATACGACGATGATGATGATGACGATGATGCTCCACCGGAATCACGTTTGACTCAGAGACCCAACAAGATGATCCCCTGCGATCGCGACGGGTTCACGAGTAGTTCACTTGCGGCTTTCGTCGGTGATCGTAATCGAACAGAACGCACTCGATGGATTAAGTTGTTACAATTGCGCCCATTGCTCAATTTTATTACAACATATCAGCGCGTGTCCCATAAGCGGCCCACAATTAATGGAGCCGACTTAAATTATGCTAATAGCACCCGGGGAGCGCGACTCTTTTCTAATCAGTCGCTGAAATTTCTTTGACTCTTCAACGTTGTCGGTGATCGGCGCGTTTTTTTTTTTTTTTGTACTCTCGTATGGAACTTTTTTAGTGATCGTTTAATACGGCAAGGTGAAAGTCCGTAAATCCAGAGCGGTGGCCGGGATTAAAGCAGGAATTTTATTTTCTCAAATATAATCAAAGTGGTGCTGTGCTCAATTTATTATTTTATGAAGTGCTGCAAAAAGTGAACAGAAAGAAGAGCGTAAATAAGAACTTTCACAGATATCCCACCCAAGGAGAGTGCTGGCGACAACGTCGATGTTATTTTAGTAACAACGTAAATATTTTATGTAATATTTTATGCCCAACGAGCCCAATAGAAACATATTATGTCGTTAAATTGCATGCATCGCTGGGCCGGCAGACTGTCCGGAAGGTTACCCTGGTCCGTCTGCCGGCCCACATTCTTTATCTCTGCGGCACTATGCGTCACCCACTATGAACTCTTTCTATATTTTTATTTACAAATTCAATTTTTTTAATATCAAATCCTGATGTAGACTTCCTTTCTTATTTCTATATCCGCTGATGTCATCCTCATTGTCTGCTATTTAAGTTACATGTTTTTCTTGGATTTTTCCTCATCGTATTGAAAGCGGATAGTCTGCCAGTCGGCAGACCACATTGTGGAATTCAAAACATTTCAACAAACTAATTATAATTAACCGACATTCAACGTATTAACTATTGTGTCTTTTTAATTGTTAATCATTCCTTCGGAATAAATGCTCCATGGAACGAGTATCTTGCATATCTCCAAAGTACGTCGATCTTTGTGTCTCATCAATTTATATTTGCTGAACATATTGCACCCAGTTGGCGTACCGCCCTAAATAATTGCTGACGCGTACTTTAAAATTATCTATGATGAATGTGCTGCCAAACATCAAAGGGATTAAATTTTTTGTACAAACTATGAATAATTAATACACATATTGAAAAGCGATTACTTATAAACAGAGGATTGATATTAATGCGGCTATTTTGAAGACATGAGATTTTGAGAAAGCAAAATAATAATAGGTGATGTATGGATCTTATATTAAATACATGCATACGTATACATATAGACCTATACATTTTTGCTATATTTTGATATCTACGTTCTCTCTCTTAAAAACAATTTAAACAAATTATTTGCAGAAACATTTCAAAGACAAAAAAGCTTAAGATATCTAGGAAGAGATTGAGTTTGAATTCTCTATACGGATTTAAAAGAAACGTTTTAAAAATATTTATTTCTCGTCGATTACAATTTTCAGCAAATCAACAAATAACAAATGTCTCGAAAAATCATCAAACTAAACAGGTTATAGACAAATAACTTATTCTACTTTTTGGTGGGGGCCCGCTTTCGTTGTGTCAAATAATAAATTGAAGAAATCGAAAGTTTTATTTTAATTTCTTTATTTTCGGAAATTTACAATATTTAACTTTTCGACATTTTAAAGTTTATTATCTCTGGAAAAATCTATTACCTCTAAAAATTAGAAGTTCGAAAATGGAGCGTAAACAAATTATTTCAATTCTGGTAATAAATATTCCCTTTTTCCTTTTCAATGTTGATTTCCAGTTTAAGGCAGAATTGCAGTTCAAAAGTTTAGTTTTCTAAATTTTATGTCATATTCCAAACAATCATAATTAGGAAGCTTAAAAACGAGTGTTTCATCACTTCTTATCTTTATGGAGAAATTATGCAAACAATAAATATAAATCTAACAGGTCTATATTAAGAATGTTTCGTCGGCCACATTTGATGACAAATTTATGTTCAAAGCTGTGTTAAGCATATTTACCATTTCATATTTTTATTTTCATCTGAAGTCTACAGGAACATTTGTCATCAGTGCACTCTCTGTTCTATAACAAAATAGTGTAAAAGCCGTTATAAATTGGCTTTTACATCAAATGACTAAAAATAAAAAAAATTGTATGGTGACACCCCACCAAGAATTTCGCAGAACATTACATAATTTATTGCTTGCAGAACACCATACAGGTGTTGAACAGATATTTACTAATGCACAAGAGCATCGACAGAAATAGGGCCTGACCTTTGCAAATTTCCTGAAAATGTACCAACAGATTGAAATATTATTTTATGTATGTACATATACATAAACATCAATTAATGATTATAATTTCATAAATTATCCTCTACGTTTTTCTCAAGACAATGCAGATATTATTTGATTATTTTATGTTTTGTGCATACATAGTATTTAAAGCTTTTTAATTCTATAAGATTAATATCCAATTAAACATGCATTATTTAATAACTATTTAAACAAGTTCCCCAAAAAAGCTTAACTACGCAAAATAGAACGTATGATTCATTTTATAACATTTGCTATATTCATATATAACATTTGCTATATCGACGGTTTTGGGTTACCTCAGTTGAAATTGTTTTACTCGTTTCTAATTTATCTTAGCACAGCTGCTCATTTAGGTATTGTACTGATAAATGCAATAATCATGAAATATTTTAGTTAAAGTACCCAACACAAATTGAAGTATAAAAAAAATGTAGGGTCCAAAGAATTTAAATGCCAAAAACATACTATTCACAAAGTAAAGAGTAGAGTAGTACTTATTTTAACATGTAATAAAACATTAATTGTGAACAATTTCTTTTTTTTAATTTGGCAGCATAAATATATCGAGATCTAAACTAAAAGATAATCACGTTTTACAAACTTTTTGAAATACATATAAAGAAGATGTTGATCCACCTCCCAAAAATAGGATACCTATTATTTGAAACGCGTTTCTTACCCATTATTATAAAACAATTAAAATTTTAATTTTTTGTGAATATTTTAGACCGATTATAGAATGAGACTTTTATGCTTAGATCTTGCTAGATATCTATGCATGTATAATTACCAATGGACATATTTTCCATTTATCTTTTATCAATGCAACAACGTCGTTAAACGATCTAATTCAATTTTAATTCACTGCCTCTTATTGTAATTACATTTGTCCGCTCATTGGTCCATCAACGTAATCTTTTTCAGTTTACTAATTAGTGAACTTTGTTTGCTGGATAAATGCTGAAAATTAACTAATTTAATGCTCCCCTAGTGTGCATATGTACGTCCATACTATATTGTGCATGCTCTTTTGTACAACAGTATGCTATTAAAATTACTTTTAATTATTTATTTAAGTAGGTACCTAGCAATTAAGTAGTACTTTGATTTACTTAGCTTGGAGAATTTTGCTATACATACATATATTCGATTCTTCTAATAATTCGTGAATTTTATTCTTCTAAATTTATTTCCTTGCCTGCTATTTAATCTCCCATTAGATGTTATGACAATGAAATTAAGTTACTAAATAAATATAGCTAAGCGAATTTGAATTCTCTATAATCTTTTATACAATATTTGACTTTTGATTTATTTTTCTCTTCCAATTTTTATTTTCATGCAATTCACCATATTTACCTGTTCAAAAACATATACATACTTGCATTTCACAGTGTTAATGTTATTAATATTGTTTGTGTTACTTTAATTTCAATAACAATTTAAGTAATTAAAATTGTCTATCATAAAAACTTATTGAAATCACCACATAATCATAATCTGCAATTTATCAGGCAATTTTTATAAGCCGAACACTTTAAATGATGACTCAATTACTTAAATTTTTCATTTATGTAAACAATATTTTTGGATAACTTCCAATGTTTAGATCGATTGTTGAGGTACTCACGCAAATGCTAAGAAAACATAAAATAATCAAAAGGAATTCAAAAGTACCAAATAAAAAGTAAAAGCCTAGCCATATTTCTATATTTAAAGTATTATATTACTACGCCTTTAGTTTGATACAGATTAGTGAAAAGAATTAGCTCAATTATAGGGATCATTTTCTGATGAAATGGAATCGGAGTTCAAAGTTTTCAATATTAATGAATAGAGAAATGTTTGAAGAATAGAACCTTTTGTAAAAATTATAGCTAATGGATACTTACAATGATTTCGTACCTACCAGTGACCTAATGCTCCAAAACAAGTCCGAAACTATTAATTAAAAATAGTCTAACAGAATTGAAAATAGAAAACAGATTTATTCATCCGCAAACATAATAGCAAACGTTGGTTAATTTTAATCGTGAGTGAAGTGCTTTTGAAGTGTTATAAAATAAATACATATGTATGAAAGTGTTGGTTGTATTTTGTAATATATCGTGTGTGGTCTAGATTACTCTTAAAAAACAGATACATATAAGGCTACACAAGAATTACGTAGGTATATTTATTATTGTTGAATTTGGAGCCAGAACGAGAAAAATTACATTTAAAAAAATACTCATATTTATTTCAGAATCTCAGCAGTAGCAAATTACATTATGTGTGGTCACCTTTATTTATTGGATTATGGCTACTTTTATATTATTTAACCACATTGACTTTTTATGCTCTTCCACACGACATCCAAATTAATGAAACTGAAAAAGGCAACAAATTCATAGCTGAAAGGGCTTTAAACGATCTGCGTGATCTAACGAATAATGGACCCAGAGTTGTCGGCAGTCCACAAAATGAAAAAGCTGTAATAAACTTTTTCATTGAAAAAATTGATGCAATTAGAAAACAGATGAACAACGACATGTGGCATCTGGAAGAGGATGTGCAAGTTGTTTCGGGGACCAATGTGATCTCAAATTCGGTTAATATATACCAAGGCATACAAAACTACGTTGTTAAACTATCGCCAAAACATTCAAATAGCAACTCCTCTTTGTTAATTAATAGTCACTTCGATAGTGTTCCAGGAAGTCCAGGTACTCTACACATACCTAAATAAAGGTAGATCTTATTTTTTACTAGTGCATTTTACCTAAAACGAATTTAGGAGCTGGAGATGATGGGATTATGGTTGTCGTTATGATAGAAGTATTGAGAATATTGGCACAGTTCTCAGAGCCCCTTCAGCACTCTATAGTATTTTTATTTAATGGAGCTGAGGAAAACTCTTTGCTAGGTTCTCATGGCTTTATCATGCACCACAAGTGGGCCTTAACTGTGAAGTATTTGCAAGTTTTTTTTCTTAGTTTTAAAAATTTTTTAATTAAATTCTTTTGTACCTAAGAGCTTATATAAATTTGGATTCAGCTGGTAATGGAGGCAGAGAAATCTTATTTCAGTCAGCAGCAACACGTGGTTTATGGCTTATGAAGGTAGGTTACAACAATTTTATTTTAAATTTAGAAATTTGAATTTGATTTGAAAATAAGACACGAGTAATATACATTCATATATGTATGTACTTAAGTGAAGCTAGTAAGGAAAATAAATGTAATTAATTTCAGTGTTACAAAGACAATGCGGTACATCCATACGCAAACACACTTTATGAAGAACTCTTCCAAAATGGAATTATTCCGTCTCAAACAGATTTTAAGATCTTCCGTGATTTCGGATATCTTCCAGGTGCTAAAATTTTATATATATGTACTTAATAAATACCAGGGTACAAATTCAAATTCATTTCTTTAAAGGTTTGGATTTAGCTCAAACATACAATGGTTACGTTTATCACACAAAGTATGATAGATTTGAAGCCATACCTCCCGGCTCAATTCAAAATACAGGAGATAATTTACTAGCAATAGCAAAAGGCTTAGCCAATGCCTCAGAACTTCAAAATCCTATGGTATAATAACTTAAATACTAAATAATTGTTTGCTCTTTAAATGATAAGAGCAATGGTAGCATCCATTAACCTTCTATTTATATTAAAGTTAGAAACTTGGAGAAGTAATTCTAAAACTTTAAACTAATTTCAGGATCAGAAAGAGGGACATGCGATTTTCTTTGATTTCATCAATCTGTTTGTGGTATTTTACTCGGAAGATGTTGGGTTGATTATAAACATTGTCACAGTAGTTATAACTTTAGTGTTGATTTTTACTTCGCTTTGGTGTATGAGCAGAAATTCAGGAGTGTCTAAAGGGGGCGTGCTCTGTTGTTTTCTTACAACATTTATTCTACAAATCGTCTCGATTAGCTTAGCTGTAGGCTATTTATTTGCACTTGCATTTATGTTGGACTTATGTAAATTGACCCTTTCGTGGTTTTCTCAACCTTGGCTGATATTTGGGTTGTATTTCTCTCCGTTCTATTTCGTGCTTAGTGTAATCCCAGTAGCCTATCTGCATATTACCAGGAAAGTATGTTTAAAAACATATAATAATAATATGTAATCATAATAATTAAATATTTCCATTTTCTTCAGAATCCACTTCCGTTTAACTATAGGGTGCAACTGTTTCTTCATGCTCAAGGCATTTTTTTAGTTATAATTTTGCTAATGCTAGTCTCCGTCAACTTTCGGTCTGCTTACATGTTCATGATAGCTCTACTCTTTTACGATATTTCACTGTTGGTTAATTTGGTTTCAACTATACACAACAAACGTAAGATTTTAGTTTTTATGAATGTTGCCTTGCATTTCACTTTTATTTTCAGAATTTAAATGGATAATATGTCATGTAATAAGTCAATTGTTACCTGTGATATTCTTTTCTTCGTTGTCGTACACATTTTATACAAGTCTTGTTCCAATGCAAGGACGGTCTGGTTCTAATAATAATCCAGAAATTCTTATAGCCAACGCTTCAATATTGTTTGCTTTGTTAATAGGTGGATTTTTGGTAAAAAATTGATTATATGTATCTTTGGAGAAAGACAATTAAAATTAATTTTTTTAATAGATTCCATTGATAACAATCTTTCGGAAGTCAGCATTAGTTGCATGCTCGTTTCAAATTTTTGCATTTATATTCATTATTATCATTGTCACACCTATTGGATTTCCCTACACAGCAGAGACAGCACCGCAACGGATACAAGTTTTTGTAAGTATTTATTATTTTTAGGGTTTTAGGATTCTCTTTTCTCCTTTTTTATAAGAACTTTAACTTTTCATTATATCAGATACAGTAAAATTAAATATCAGTCTTCACGCGTTCTAAGCTTAAAATTATATCCCTGAATGACAAAATTCTAAGATTATTAATTTATTAATGTGTTTTTTCTACATTTAAGCAAAACACAAACATGACTTTTATAATTAATCGATTGGCCCTATTTACATATTTTTTATACTTTTATAATCAGCATACGAAAAGAATATTCCATGATGTCAACCAATCCATAAAATATTCCGACTCTGGATATTTTCTATTACCATCCGATAGAAATATTTGGACAATAACGGGTAATCATACTTAATATATTTGTACAATAAATAATTTACAAATTTTATTACAGATTACATCCTTAAGGGTTCTCAAATACCGAAAAGAAAAGACTATTGTAAAGACTATTTTAATTGCGGGATGCCTACTTTCTATTCTCCATGGTCCGCATTTTAATAGTATTTTTAATTTTTTAATTTGTAAATAGCTAACCTTTACCTTTTATTAGGAATAATGAATTTTGGAAACCCTCTGGAGAACCAAATCTGGATAAAAGTTTCAAATTAGAATTAATTTCAAAGGAAGTAAGGAGGGATAACGTCTCAAGATTCACTTTCAACCTAAATGGACCTGATGTAATGAGAATGTTAATTTTGCCCATGAAGGAAGTTAAATTGTTGAACTGGTCATTTGGAGCAGAACTTCAAAAATTGCGGTCTCCGTATTTTTTTGTTACCTTCTTTTCTGCCACTAATAATTCGTCTTTTATATTTACGCTTGATTTCAAGGTATTTGAAGTACTTCCTTTTAATTCCTTTCGTGCTTCATGCATAATTATGTAATTAATTAAAATTTTTTCTTCATCAGACACCTCCCACTTGGAATCAGCCTATTTTCAATTTGGCTATATCAAGTCATTTTATGCACCATAACGACTTATATACATCTGAATTTAAGGAGTTCCTTAAAAGTTTTCCTGCTTGGATCTACCCTTCTGCTTACTTCACTTCTGCTGAGCAGTGGATTTTTTAAAACGTTTTGTATTGGATTATTATTATATTATTAATCAGTTTCATAAAAGAAAATAAATGAAGTTTTATTTTCAAAACTATTGAAATGTTAACTAAAAATAAAGAATGTCCGATGTAGTAATTAGTAAGTATGTACATACGTCAATCTGAGAATTAATATTTTAGTATCATATGAAGGGGTGAGGATTATGGAATTATTTTAATATATTCCACCGAGGTTGGCGTTGTGCAGATACAATTTAAAAAAATTGGCCCCATTACGTTAACTTCCTCTGGGAAGTTAAAAATTTTAATTTTAATCAATCAAAGCGAATTATATGTATATCTTTACATATAGGTATACACAGTAAGATTTTTATCCTAATTGTTCGTATTTTCAGAAAGAAATTGTACAGTTGTACGTCGTAATTGTTACTAATTGTTCTTTCTTATATTTCAGCTATTTTTAAGGAGCTTTT
Source organism: Machimus atricapillus (assembly GCA_933228815.1). Classification (NCBI taxonomy): domain Eukaryota; kingdom Metazoa; phylum Arthropoda; class Insecta; order Diptera; family Asilidae; genus Machimus; species Machimus atricapillus. The sequence continues at coordinate 41,844,589 of OW121786.1, read as the reverse complement.
TCTATAACTTCACCTTGTCTTTTTCTTACGGAATCTCACAAACCGATTTTCACATATGTATAGGTACTCCCAATATGTATTATCCGAATAAGATGAAATTTAAGATAGACAATGTCGTTTCCACAGTTTTTTATTTTCAACTGATATTTGTTTAATATTTTGCATCCTGACCAAAATTTAAAAGTTATTGTATAAAGAGAAATCAGGATTCATTATGCTATACTGCTACTGGTACTACTGGTCTAATGATTCCATTACCTGAGTGGTGCCATAAAATAAATAAAATATTAGTTTACAATGCATTTCATCACTACGTACTCACTTCTCCATGGCTTTTTTAACATTTTGGGCTAATTCCGAAAGGGCAATAGTAACCATTAGATTGATAAGAAAGATTTGCACCATACTTTTTTCCTATTTTTCTTAATGACTTAAGATATTAACTAATTCAGAATGAATTTAATATAGTCATTATTATTCCCAAATTTATTGGTGCAGAAATTTCTACTCAATCTTTTAAATGTTGTACTCGTATTAATACTATTTTTCGTTTCAGATGGGTTCTAGATACCAAGGATTAAAAATCACATCCGGTAGAAGTAAATTGCATTACGCGTGGGCACCTTTATTTATTGGAGTATGGCTTTTACTATATTTCATAACGACATTAGCTTTTCATTCCCTTCCACATCCAATTAAAATAAGTGAAGCTGGAAATGAAGGGCATTTCATAGCTGAAAGGGCTTTAAAAGATCTGCTCGATCTTACGAAAATTGGACCAAGGGTTGTGGGCAGCCCAGCTAATGAACAAGTCGCGATGAAATTTTTAATTGAACGGGTCGGTGCAATTCGACAGCTGATGAATATCGATTTGTTTATTATGGAGACGGACGTCCAAATTGCTTCCGGTTCTTACGTGCTCGAAAAATCTGTTAATATGTACCAAGCTATTCAAAACTATATTGTGAAACTCTCTTGGAAGCATTCGAATAGCAGTTCCTCTCTGCTAATTAATAGTCATTTTGATACTGTGCCTGGCAGTCCAGGTGAGATACATCCAAAATTATTTGTAACTACCTACTTACTTATTACAAATTTAAATCGCTTTAAAATATATTTAGGCGCTGGAGATGATGGGACTATGGTTGTCGTAATGATAGAAATATTGAGAATATTGGCACAGTCCTCAGAGCCTTTTCAGCATTCTATAGTATTTTTATTTAATGGAGCTGAAGAAAACCCATTACAAGGGTCTCATGCCTTTATTACACAACATAAGTGGGCCTCGAATGTAAAGTATGTGTATTTTTTAGTTTAAAACATTTGGAAAGAATAATATTTTGTATTTCAGGGCATTCATAAACTTGGATTCGGCTGGTAATGGAGGTAAAGAAGTGTTATTTCAGTCAGGACCAAATCATCCATGGCTTATGCAGGTTAGATCTGATAATATATCCTACTACTAAAGGATAAAAATAGAAAAGGAAATTAAAACTTATTACTGAAAGCAAGCATGTTTACCCATCGTTTCATATTTTTCTAGGGAACGTTTTTTTATTTTCAATTTTACTATTTCTGATTTCCGCCCTAGATATTATTTATTTATTTATCTAAATCTACTATTGTTATTTAGAAACAAAACTTCAAGAAAAGCAAAACTGAATTTTTCAAAATTTCAAACATAAGATTTTACCCTAAATGGTCATTTAGGCCTACATGGTACATGCCCCTAGTTTCTACGTCATAGAAATTCGTTTATTTAAATTGAAAATTAACTAAGAGTTATCGAAATATTTTCAGTATTACAAGGACAATGCGGTGCATCCGTATGCAAACACAATGGCTGAAGAACTCTTTCAAAAGGGTTTTATACCTTCTGATACAGATTTTCGCATCTTCCGAGATTATGGTCGTATTCCAGGTACTTATACATTTTATAACGAATACAAACTAGATCCCTGTAAAAATATATATATTTGTAGGCTTAGACTTTGCTCATTCCTACAACGATTACGTTTATCACACAAAGTACGACAGATTTGAAATCATACCACCTGGAACAATTCAAAACACCGGAGATAATATTTTGGCAATGGCAAGAGCTCTATCGAATGCTCCCGAACTTGTTAACCCTATGGTAAGTCAACTATTATTAATTTTTAATAGATTTAATTTTATTTTGAATGATATACTTTACGATTTTTATATATTGTATCCTCTAAACCTTAAGCTGCAATTTTGGAGAAAAGTTAGAAAGTTTCCTAACTTTTTTTTTAAATTTAATTCCGTTTCAAGTAGTAAGTAGTAGTAGTAATATATGTATGTAATTACCAAAAGAATATCTTTTGAGCTTAATAAATTTGAAATTGAATTTCTTTTTGAATTTCCTAATTCGTTTAAAATCTTTTTATCATAGCCATTACTCTTTTTTGTAATTAAGTTAAATCTGTACTTAATTTTTAATATAATTGATCATTTTCAATTTCAAAAAATTAAATTGGAGTGGATAATAATTTTTAGAAGTTCGCTATCTTTTAAACAGTTTAAAGATAATTATAAAAATGTTGTTCATTTTTCAATTTCCTATAACTTTTTTTATTTCAGGCTCAGGATGAGGGCCAAACGATTTTCTTCGACTTCGTCAATGTCTTTCTCGTTGTCTACCCAGATCATGTTGGGCTGATTATTAACATTTCGATTTCAGTTATAGCTCTGGTGCTCATTTCTATTTCACTCTGGTGGATGAGCGACAATTCAGGAGTAACCTTAGTGGGCGTGTTGGGCCGTTTTGCTATAACTTTTCTTCTTCAAATCGCCTCAATTATCTTAGCTGCGTGTCTCTCAATAGCGCTTGCATTTATTTTTGATTTAAGTAACTTATCCCTTTCGTGGTTTTCTCAACCTTGGCTAATATTCGGGCTGTATTTTTGCCCATTCTATTTCGTGCTCAGCATAATACCAGCAGTTTATCTTCATGTCACCAGAGAGGTACGCTTTTTAAAAACAATAATATTTAAGAACGTTCTAATCTGTCTTTTTGTAGAATGCACTTCTGTTAAACCATAGGGTGCAACTGTTTCTTCACGCTCAAGCCATTTATCTTATAATAATTCTTCTAGTACTCACCTTCCTCAACATTCGATCTGCTTACGTTATCATGATGGCTGTTTTCTTCTACGACATTTCGTTGACTATCAATTTGGTTTCAACTATGCACAATAAACGTAAGGTTTGTTTTATCCACATTACTTTGTATTATCATTTATTTTTAGAACTTCTATGGATATTACCGCATTTAATAAGCCAAATATTTCCGGTGGTATTCTTCGCTTATTTGTCGTACCAATTTTACACGAGCATTATTCCAATGCAAGGACGTGCAGGTTCTGGCAAAAATCCAGAACTTCTTATTTGTGGTGCCTCAATACTTTTTGGATTACTAATCGGGGGATTTTTGGTAATAAATTTTTTAAATCTATTAAAGTAAAATATTTACAATTATTTTTTCTGCAGGTTCCCTTAATTAGCATATTCCGAAAATCAGCATTAATTGCATGTAGTTTTCTTCTTATTGCATTTGTTTTCATCATTGTCACAGTTACACCTATTGGATTTCCTTACACAGCAGAAACAGCACCGCAAAGATTGCAAATTTTCGTAAGTAAATATTGTAGTAAATGAAGAATCAAATTGACTTAAACGTGGGATTTTCAGCATTTTTTGCAGAATAGCACACATTCATTCTTTAAATTAATGTTTGTTAATTAAAATTTTTTTTTTAAATTAATCTGCAAGCAAACAAAATTTCATGTTATTTGTATTTTAGCACACAAAACGAATATTCTATGATGTTGATCAAACAGTAAAATCTTCTGATTCTGGATTCTTTATCCTACCGGTCGACAGGAATATTTGGACCATACCTGGTAATCATACTTAATTACGAGTGTACTTTTAAGAATTTAGTGAACAACTGTTTCCTTACAGACTACATTCTTAATGCTTCTCAAATAAGAAGGAAGGATGAATTCTGTCACGATTCATTTAACTGTGGTTTGCCCGTTTATAACTTCCGCAGATCTCAGCTCTCGTAATATTTCTTATTTTTTAAGAAAAAATACATTTACATTATAACGCAATTTTACTATTAGGAACAATATGATTTGGGTGCCCGCAGGAGAGCCAAATCTTATTAAAAAGCCAAAGTTGGAACTGCTTTCAAAAGAGCCAAAGAGAGATAACGTGATAAGATATACATTCAGCCTAAATGGGCCTGATCACATGACGATTTTAATTTCACCAATGTCTGAAATAAAACTAGTTAACTGGTCATTCACAGAAATTCCATTTCAAAGTTGGGGATCACCATATTTTGTGTCCTTTTCGTATGCTATAGATCCTAACCCATTGAAATTTTCGCTTGATTTTCAGGTATGTTTGAGAACATATTTATAATTTATTGTTCATATTTTATAAGCCTTTTTTCGATCAGACTCCTCCTCATTGGAACAGTTCTGTTTTCAATATTGCTGTAACGGGCCATCTTACGCATCACAGAATTCATCATACACCCGAATTTAAAGAGTTCCTAACAACTTTTCCTACGTGGACCTATCCTTCTGGCTGGATGAGTTCAGTTGAGCATTGGATTATGTAAAGTGTTTTGTATTAGATCATGATTATTAAACAGTTTTATGTATAAAGAACTAAAATTTTTCTTTCCCCGCGGCTTTGCCTACACTTCATTTAATTTTTTTTCTTACTACTCTACTCTTTTCTACTATCTATTTTTGCTAATGAAGATAAATGAACGAAGATTAGATTGTATAAATTTTATTCCAGAGCAAAAAACCTTGTTTTTTTAAGAGAACTAACACTGTAATTTGATTTAGAAACAAACCGAAGTTTTATTTTTCGGTGCTACCACATTTTTGCATTATTAGATGCATAAACATTAATTTGAAAAAAAATTATTTAGTTGTTTCCAACATAATATAATAATTAGATCTAGATGGAACTAAAACTGCGAAATAACTTATTGAATTTACCTGAAATTAGAAATTACACATAGAAATTGTCAAAGTGTTGGGATAGTGGGACTTCATAAATAAGCGTGGTTGGCAAAAACATTACTGCGTTCACAAATGAATTGATGTAAAAATGTATGCACATACATATACACCATCGTAGCAAATTCAGCATTGTGTGGGTGCTTGAATAACTTCGATTAAATTGCTTTTACTCAGTTGCTTGGCATACCCAAACGTAATTTACTTCTTACATATTCCGAGTATCTAAACAAAATGCGCTAACTATTCAAATAGCCAGTAGACGGTCAAATGATAGCATAGATTATGTCTGATTCTAATGCTACGCTTCAATGAGCACCAGATGCCTCCTAACAAAAAGCAATTTGTTTTTTAGTGCTTTTTATCTACTTTAGACAAAACACTTTCCATTTCTACAAGCAGTGAACCACATAACCGAGAGGCTTTATAAAAGCAACTCCCGGTATCTAGCGCTATGTTTTCCCGGAAAAGATGAACTTCCTGACGGGTGTAAGTTCTTCATTGTTTTAATCGTTTATTTATCTTTAAAACTGTATTTCCAGATTCTGTTCATAATGTTAATAACATTTACTTTGGTGAGGGCAGCAAGTGAACAAGAATTTCTAGCAAAAGCGTTTGAACCAAAGGCTAATGATGGTAATTTTTTTATTTTGTTTAATACTAAATAATACTTAAAATAATTTTAAAAGCTCGCAGAGTTCAAATTCGCGTGTTTAGAGGACCAGATTCTAAAGAAAAATTTGTTCATTGGGGTTACTTTGTAAAACAGCCAGCTGAATTTTAACGAGAACATTTTTTTAACTTTATTAACATGTTTAGGAGTTACCGCACATAATTCCTCTTACGTTTTTATCGAATTTACTATAAATACAAAATAAATCATTTTATAAAAGTACTCTTGGAAACTGTCTATTATTTGAAATATTTGTTTTAAAACTTACCCAGATGTGAGTTGTTCTCCGGGGATATAAAACGGGTTGCACACAGCGTCAGTGTAGAGAATGTGAAGATTGCGGAACATTGATCGCACTTCATTTTCCCTCAGCGCTATGTTGCTCGAGTCCACCACAATAATGAACTTGATTTTTGTGTTGGTTACATATCCATATCTAAAGTTTCGCAACAAAATGTATACATACAAAAATAAGTAAATTTAATAATGTTTGTATATTATTTAAAAAAATATGGGAACAATTGAAGAATACTCGCTCTTCTCGGATTTCGATAAAGATTTGGCCTAAAACGGAAGATCTGAAAGAATTTTGCAGCGGTCGGCTGTAGAAAAGAGCGGGTATTCTTTATTTAAGCCAAAATGTGTTATATTACATTTTATGAGTTTCAGTTGCGTAAAGTAGTCCCAAGTATAAATCCCTTGATTCAGGTGTGGCCTTTGTTGATGGCAGGCATTTCTCCTCTACGACATCAAGCGCAGCATGAACTCTGTATTGCAGTTCCAACTCTCGATCCAAGTCGGAAGTCGCAATGTAAAGAGGAGAGTTCTAACAACAAATAAACAAAATATGTCTTTACTATTTCGCGTTGGTTTAATTTTTATTCTTGAAAGCATTATAATAATTGATAAACATATTATTTCCTTCAGTTCAGATCAGACCATGATCTATTTTGAGGAAAACGCATTTAAAGTTTTAAATATACGTCAAACCCTTAAACTTATGCAATTTTGAACTTTGACTGACAATTTTATATCTTTAAATACACTTTTCGAACGCTCCGAAACAACAGGAAGCACTGCAGGGAAAAAATATCAGAATCCGTTTCCGCCACCGAACTATTACTTGGAAGGAGGGTAGGTAAACAAGTAATTGAATGTCTGAGTGACAGTTCAGTACGTCAAGCTGCGGTCGAAAATAATTCGCCCTGAATATGTTTCGCGCGGCTCTCGCACTGATAATTTTACTTGATCTGCGCGAACAGCTTCACTAGAGTAAGTTTAATGCGATTAAGTGAGCTCTACATACCCTAATTATCCCTCAATTCGACTTACATCTTTTCCTATTATTGAAACACAGACAGCCATCTTCGGATCGAAGCTCACGTATGGATGTGGTCGTGTAATCAATCTAAACTTGTTGATACCACTTTGCTTCCCCAACGCCAGCTCGCGGCACTTATCACAATCCAACAGAATGGAGGGTGATCCGAATCTCCGTTCGCGGGAATCGATTCAAAACGCTTTCGTGCTCTTTATGAATAAAACGCAGCGAGTCATCGACGTTTACTGGGTGGACTATGAGGGTAAGTTTAAGCCCTACATGAAACTGGACCCGGGGGGGCGCACAATTATCAATACGTTCTCCACGCATCCCTGGGTATTTAAGGACTCGTACACCGGTGAACGGATGCAAGTCGAAAACAGCGACGTGTTCTGGCCGAAGCCGTTTTTCGTGGTCAATCTGCAGCCGAACAACGACCCCGCGATCCTACGGAAGCAGGTTGACATCCACTTTCCGATGCGCAACCTCCAACAGAATGCCATGTGGGCCATCGTGCGCCAGTTGCAGCGGATCGAAAGCATCGACACCCTTGAAATCCCCGGCATCCTCAAGGCGGAGCTGAAGACTATTTTTAAGGAATACGACAAGCACAGACAGAGGTACATTAATAGATAAGCGCTTTCGGTGTAAACCAAATTTATCAATTATCTCATTTTAAAGACACGCTAGTGTTAATATTTTATTGTATATTTTACTGAATACATTTATTTACAAATCGCACCAACTGAACTTTTATTGTCGATACTTACTGTATAGACTTTTTATTAATTATTTTCACCAATTTCTGGGGCTATAATCATCTTTAAGGGATTTTGAAAGCGTTCAATTTATCGCATTACCTAAAATCGTTTTCGTTCAAATTCAACAGCAACAGGATTAATTATAATATGAATTCAGTAGGAAAATTCCTGTCAACAGACATTCTTTAACGAAAATATTCAGTTTAGTACAAGGAAAAGAACATTTTGAAATTTCTCAGTCGCCCCTTTAATAGTTAATGTTCTACAAGTATTAACTATGTTTTTGAAAACGGAAACAATTGGAGATGTATTTTGTTATTTTCCTCCATTTCGTCACGACAGAATGCTTTTGTACCGTTTTTAATATTGGATAGTCCACAAGTACTTAAACTGATTCCCTGAAATATTCTAATCAAGATTTTCTAAAATCAAGCCTTCTCCCTCAAAATAAATTAACCGTCTGAGGTCGCACATGGCTATTTTGGTTACGGCGGTTTCTCTTACAAGACGAGTTTTGCTTGAGAGTACCGCGTCGTAAATTGTTAATTTTCAAGGACTATAACATAATTTGGCAATTCAAGATGGAACAAAATATTCTATACGTACCAATTCAAATTGATGTCTCTCCCAGTTTGATGCCGTAAATGTAAGTTTTTTATCTATTAAATTGCCTTCAATGATCTCCAATTAGCTATTTATCCTGAAAAACAAATAGATTACGAGATATTCCTGAAAAAAACATTTAAAGAATTGTTGCAAGTGAAAGCTCGTTTAGCTTACATTTAAAAGATTTAAATCCAACTCTGATCAGATATTAACGTTAAAACTGAATTTTGCTCATCAAATAAGACAAAATCTGAGTTTTGCACTTATATTCTACATGTGAATTTACAACGAGATAAATGCGTAAGTCAAACAATTTTGCTTTTGATATAAAAACAATATAAAATTATGAGGAAAAGACAGTAGAAATTCAATCGATATTGCCGCGTTACTGGAGATAGACTTTATTTGGCGTTGTTATGTACAAATTCACTTTGATTCCTACGTCTCTAAGTATTAAGATCATGCTGATAACTTTGCTCAGTAGTTAATAATTTACTTTTATCACAATAACACAACTATTTTATGTATGTACTTGTTGGCGAGTCCCGCCTCAGACGGGTTCTCGGTTTAATATAAAAAAATTATGATACATAAGATAATGAATGTTCTGGAAGATGTTGCTTGTCGCTTCTTAATTGTCGATTGAGTTTTAGATTCCTCTGCAGGGAGTGCTGAGTCTCGGTTTTGCTTTCAGCAATGCCAAATCCACTTGAGATTTTCTGGCGTATGTACTTTATGCGTAACCAGTTGATTCTTTCAATTCTTTGAATCATAGCTGAAATTTGGCTTAGTTTTATAGTGGAAAGTTAGATCGGCCGATTGTTTCCATATAAAATGACGCACCGTCCGAAGATCCATGTTGGGATCAACAACCTGATAGATAAAGTCGAAATTGCATACTGAACAAAATAAATAAATAAATTTTAAATCTTACAACATCATTGCACAGCAATTCTATTCGATCTTCTGGTGGGATTTGAGAGCCTTCTGAATTAGCATCACTTTGGCTATTCTGGGATGAATTGGAAGCATTGCCGCCACTTGGTGTTGTTTCCTGACCTAATACTTTTTCTAAGACATGTTCACACACTTTCCTGCATTGAATAAATTCATTTGCTACGAGGCGATCCTAAAAATAGTCATTATTGCAACTGAACGCACACTAAAATAAAAAAAAAACTAAAACCTTTTTCAATCTATCAGGCTTAACCATTTGTGGATGAGGCTGAAGGTAGAAAGGAATCTTTATAAATTTAGGAATAGCCCGCTCAATAACAACGTCGGCCACCCATTGCGGCACTGTTTCGTGTAGAAGTGTGCTTTCACTTTCACCTGAAGCGTCTCGCACTAAAAGTCTACAGAGTGTTCGGCCGCCTACCTCACTAAAAGATTATACCGTTTAAAATTTCTTATTTAACTAGGAATAAAAACGAACCTAAAAATGACTGGTGTATGTTTTGGAACTTTAAAATGACCATTGCCTTTTATATCGGGTTCTAAGTCATTTGATGGCAGACTGTGTGGTGGTGACCAATATTCAAGCAGCGCTTGTAGAAGCAAACTACCGTAGTTAATCTGAAATAAAGAGGAAGAGGAGAATAAAAGTCTTCTGCCTAGAAAAGAATATAAATAAATAAATAAAGTAACATAATTAAATATTCGTACATGAATATCGTTAGTGATAGAGCAGGTCGCTTAACTACACTTACTAAATATAGTGTAAAAGTTCAATATTGTTTATTTGATAAACTCATAGATTTATTTTTTTCAGTTAAATTTTAATCCAGACACTAACGTGGTTTTCACGGTGTAGTTTGGCGGTATTTCACTATCTTCAACGATATACTGTAATAATCATGATACTAGCTAGAATCAGATGTAAACTGATATTATTACATCAGTCGCGATTTTACATCAACTTGAACCTTTTTGTAATTCCCTCATCAGTTTAAATAAACAAACCACCCCTTTAACACCCTGAACTTTAGTTCAGAGTGCCTATATTAACATAACCCAAACGAAATATTGCAATCTAAAATGCAGGTATAAAATATAACTTACCTATGTCTTTTATCCAAATTTCTTGAAAAACTAGCATCTCATAATAAAATTTGTACCAATAATCTTCAGATTCTCAGAGTATACCCATGAAACTATATACATATTTCTTTAGCGATTTAAGTCCGATAAAGTATTTAGATTACAAATAAACCCTAATTTATTATATTCAGAACCAAAATTTGACTCACCTTAAGATCCGTTCCTGGTTCAGCTAATTCCGGCATGCCCGCTTCAATTGACACCCAAGCGGTGAAACAGTCTACTTCATCTTGACCTAATACTATAGTTGGCATCTGGAGAGAAATTATCACAATTATAGCTTATTTATTAAATAACGTGCAGACGATTTTACCCCTGTTTTCAAATCGACCGTAAACCAATTTGGAATGAATACTCGTTGGTTTCGTTTATTGACTTCTTCTTCGAAATCGATTTTCCCTAAATCTTCTTTTTTGACTACTAACAGAACATCGTATATTGCAACGTTGTCCTCCGTATCTTTTGTGACTATGTGTCGTTTATCATTTAATACTACACATTTTTTAATAGCTGCACCACCTAAAGTATCATCCATTCAATAAACATAAATAGCATTTTTTTTAAACAAAATTCGTTTTACCTTTAATGCATTCCAACTCAACTCCTTTATTACTTATTAAATTACAGCCTTCAGCCGTATTCAGAGTGCTTTTGTCATAGTGAGGCAATTTCCAGCATCTTATATCCGAGTTCCAAGTGGTTGCCTAGAAGAATTTAAATTCAAAAATATATCAGAATAGTCTAATGAATGCGTCACATACCCAAACTCCTTCTTTATTTATATCAAAACAAAGACTAAGGACTGGCGCCTTTTCCTCGCATACTTGAATGCTAGAACTTTGAGATCTAAGTTCGGTGATTATAATCTTTTTATCTCTGCTCCCAGAAATGACATAATGAAAATTATCAGTCATCAGCAAAGTCCACACTCCCTCCGTATGAACTCGTATTGTTTCGATACACTGCTGCTGGCCCACACTCCACAGTTTTATTGTTCCATCTGAGCTGCCGGAAACGACTTGGGTCCCATCCGGGGATACTACTAAAGCCCTTACATTCTCTGAATGTCCCTTCAATTTCGTTAACCTAGTACATGTCCTCGGATCCCATATTCGTAAAACATTTTCTGTTGATCCACTTACAATAACCGTTCCAGAAGGGTTCATAGCTAAGCTGTATATAGAATCCTTTGAACCGGCAAGATTAGATGCTGAAAACCAAATTGAAATTACTAAATTATGCTTACATAAATTTAACGAATAGTACTTGTAACAGTATTGTTACTGGCAGTCAGAGCTGTTAGTGTATTGACGTCCCAGAGAAAAATTGCCTTATCAAGACCAGCGCTAGCGACCTATACCGTAATAAAAAATAATAATAATAATAGAACTGTAAAAGCGCCCGTGTTTTAAAACTATACCTGTTCCCGGTCTTTCGCGTAAGCAAGCGCTTGAACGTAATCTTTGTGAGTTCTGAGGGTGGACATACAAAATCCTTTCTGAGCATTCCATACTTTTACGGTAGTATCACAGCTGGCACTAATAACTGCAAGAAACCATTTGAAAAATGTGCACTAACTAAGAAGAGCCGAACCATACGATTTCTTCCTCCACAACACAGGACTATATCGTTCACCCAGTCGTTATGGTGTTCCATACTCTGAATGTATCGGTCTTGTGATTCCGTTTTTTTGGTATCCCATACTCTAATGATTGCATCCCTCCCTGACATTTAAAATTCCATTTTAAGTTATACTGCTTTATATTGAATGGTGATTTATAAATTACCTGCTGAGTATAGTTTTCCTGTATTGGGATCTAATTGTAACGCGTTGACGCCATTTCTATGCTGTTTCTCCTCCGCATCACGAATTACGAACGATACCTACGAGTTTCATATTTTAGATCAGGATAATTAAAATTTTTTCACATATATGATCGCGCCTATCAGTCGTAAACAGACTCTTTTTCGCCTACAGAAAATTCGAATGAAAAATGGACTAGCAGTTTATCAGTTTTGTTGTCTTTTAGAAAACGATGTCTAAAAGAATAAACTTTAGCCAAGAATTTCTTAGCACAATTAATACTGGTATAACGTATAAGATAATCTTCTGTTTAAGATCGATTGTATGAATAGACGAATTTTGTACACGGAAATAGAAACATAAAAACTGCATTTGTTTATCAGCGTGCTAAAGTATTAAATACCATTTTTTTTTCGTCCAGCTAGCAAGCTTAAATAATTTACAGATGAGCAAAAATCGGATGCTTAGCTATTATAATACGTGCAAATGATATTAAAATTGCAACGACTTTAAAAAATAAATCTGTTCAAGATCAGACTTGAATTAGCTAAGACCAGTAAACAAATACATATTAAGTTGATAGATTTGTTCTAGGTTTAGGTCAAAAAATCCAGCTAAAACTCAAGCTGGGTCCAGTGAATAACGTTTTTCAAGTATTTTCGGTATTTTAGGCGCTCCCATTTTAGAGTACATATATTCAGTTTTAAAAAAATTTGAAATACGCAGTAATTAATTATTAATTAGTTCAATATTTTCCAAGCTATAGCAGGTTTAACTGCTTAGTGACTTAGTTTTATATCATTATAATCTCTCAATAATTTTAAATATTTTAATGCCAGTAAAATCGCAATAGTACTTGAGAACACTAAAATTTGTTTTAAAAATAATTTTCTTATCTTTGGGTATGTTAAATTCGCATAGATTTCCGGTAATTGACCCCACAGTTATCTTGAAAATAGCAATTGATAAGATGTGTTATTTGGCGTGAAGAGAACTACTAATTTCCTTTCGGAAAGCTACATATGTATTATTTTCATAAAAAACGTTATTTTTAAAATGTATTAATGTCTTAAACAAAAATTGGAGTAGTTTTTTTTAAGTGTTTTTTAACTTTTTATTATACAATTTTGAAAATTGAGATCTAAGTGCAATAGTTTTTTTCCAGGTATAAGTACGAATGAAAAAACAATCTTTAAATGAATTTGAATAAAAATTTAAACGAACATCCCTCCTCAAATTTTAGAATTGCTACCTGCAAAAGAAAAAGGTACGGAAAGCAGCATTTCTCGGAATTTGCAACGTCGACAATATTTGCATTTTGCGTTAGTCCCAAGAGCCTGCTGCGAAAGGAAGTGGCAAAAACTCATAAAAATCGCGAAAATCTAATTCATCACGTCAGTCACGTAGTCCTTTCAGCGGTGGGTTCATCGTCCTACTGCTTCGTCCCACCGCAGCAGAACGCACCCAAGCTTTATGAATCCATAAATGCTATCACTCTTTTTATAGATGAGCCCTTTTTATAAATGACGCCTGAATAATTCACACTCGAATCAATATTCCATCTCCTCGCCGTGTGCATTTCGTGCCGACGGCGAAATTGGACACCACCCCTAGGGCTTACAACAGCAGCCCCACAAAATCACTTCCTAGACAACTGCCCGCTTTGTAAAAACCACTGGAACATAAAAAGATCAAGACAAAAACGCCGTAAACGTTGACCATTGGATGGTATTTTAGCAACAAAAGGACATTTGAAGAATTTACATGATTTGTTTGACACTTTGAGGTTATATAAAAAATATTTAAAGAGTCGCATCGCACTCACCTGCATTTTCTTCCTTGCCCCCTGACTACTTTTGTGCGTCAACATATTAAATCTAAATAACTTTTTTGATTAATAAAACTAAAATAATCAAAAACGGAGGGGCTCTTTCATTTATTACAAATTTTAATTAAAATAACCATCTGTCAACATAAACAAGGACAACAGTTGTGAAGTTTGCTCAAATTTATCTGCTCTGTCGGTGCCGGCTGAATTGTCATGTCGATTCAGCGGATAACTTCTCAGATAAACCAATTTCAAGTTTTCGTTACTATGGAATTAAGTTGAAAACTTCTTGACCTTGCGAAATTAACTTCAATTTTCAATTAAAAATAACAACCAACAATAAAGACATTTCTTTTCTGAAACGATTCCACAGAACTAATTTTCCGTTTTCGCTTGCACTTGGTTTGAGTCTTGATGTTAATGAAATTTAAACTTTATTGGGTTCGAGTCCCTGAGGTATTCGTTTTTAATCAATTTGTACAAAATTTTAAACATGAATTTGCGTCAATCGGTAAAACGGCTAATATCTTACTTTTTGAAAATATATTTAACGACAGTACCCAGCAAACAATTCTTCTAAATAAAACACGCCTTAAAAGATATCACTTCCTCAATGGGTTAAAGATAAGGGAAATTATACTGCCACAGAAAAAATTCAAATATTTTTGGATGAGAATTATGATGCATTATACGTTATCCTCGATATCTGAAATCACCCTGAGATAGTTGGTTAATTATACGTTCTACTGTTTTTAACCCCGCAAACCAAGACAAAGGGTAGATCTTTAATGGTTCCTGAACGCAGGAGGGGCGGAATTTTTTAATTATTTTTCATTTGTAGCAGCAATTTCATCAGTCAAACAAAACTAGGTGATCAAAAATCCGAATATAATGGATCGGTCGTTACGTTTTTCAAGTGATTCTTTATCTTACTTTTAGATTTTCTAGGATTATTATTTCGAAGAAAAGAACTTCTTAGTCGAAAACTGCTTTTTACCCTAGGATTTTTAATAGAATGGGAAGGGTGTTACCGATATTACTTGTTTCTAGAGAGCATAAAAGTCACATTATTTTCTACAAAATATATTTTCAAAATAACAAATAGGCAACTAAATATAGAATAATTTAATAAGATAAAAGTTATCAAATAACTTTAGGCTGCAAGATACAGCAAGAGTTAGAGATTTCCGAAATATAGTTAGAAAGAGGCACAACTTTGTTAGGCGCGAGGGTTTGCCTTAGAAATAAAACATTTTAAGAGAAAGAGCAGTCTGATTAAATAATGATTATAACAAGTTACATTAACAAAAATATATAAGCGCTTTGAAATATATATATAAAAACAAAAAAACAAAATGCTTCACCTAGAAATAAATACTTACTCCTTATTTCTACTAGAAGTAATATTAAACACTTCGTTGCTATTTTAAAGCTTGATCTCAAAGCCACATTAATATTGGGGGTCGTTAGTTGCATTTCAAATATATTATTTTTAATTTGACTAAAAAGTAAATAAGAACAACATAATAATAAAATAATTGATGTATGAGATTGCAACATATAAAAAACGGAGGTAACTGGAAACGGACGAATGACGGTTCTATATCGCGTTTAGGGTTTCCATGCCTTAGTACAAATAGCTTGTGGTTTACAACTAGGTAGCGGTTTAATTTGATGTATTGAGTAAAATACTTGTCGCGAATAGGACTTCCTTCCTTGCATGGAGCTCAAAAAGTATGAAGTTTGGAGGCTTAGTTATCCTCATCTTCGTCTTCAGCGATTATTGAGTTTTTAATAGTAGTCTCTCGTTTGGTTAGTAGCTGATTGTGTTGCTGTAATTAAAAGTAAAATTGTTTATGCCGTCGATATTTGCTATCTTTTATAATTTTGCTATCGTACCTCTTCACTTTTGATTTCAATAATTCGATGCTGTGTCTTAGGTGCCAATTGACAGCTTACTTGTTCCAAATCGTCCAGTGAAGCTCTTCTTAGCATCTGAAATTGAAATACACATACATACATATAGGTTGTACATTATAGGATATAACGAAAAGAACACTATAAACTAAAATATCGCAACCTTGTCCTTCAATTCCGAAATTTATTATGTATAAGAAAAAAACATTTCTCAATATTTCAACAAATATTTTTTTTAATTTTATTTCACCTATGAAAAATATTCAAATTCAAACTTGGTGATCTAATTAAAATTGTGAATATTTAAAATTGTATTTTCTATAGACGACAACATTAATAATGTTGGTTTCAAAACTACAAGAGATATGAAATTACAATATATTTCCTAACATTGTAAGTTCTCATTTAACAATCAGACTCGGTAAATTAATTACTTACCTTCCCACTGCTTGTTGATATATCAATTGATTTATTATTTGGAGACGACGATAATTTCCGAAAGGGCGATGGGCCGTCGAGGTCTAAATTGTCCAACATTTGTACCATACTGTGTCTTCTTGATAATGTTACTAGAGACTGTCGATGCTTTGAATGTCTGCCACCTTTGCCCATACGCATGTCTATTGCTTTAAAATGATTTTGTAAAGCTAGGCCTAATTCTGGGCAGGAATCGTCATCCATCTATAATAAATATTAACGTTAGTTCAACTTATTTTAAAATCACGCGACATATCGTACAATGATTTTTGAGTCTTTAAACATCGAGTATCCATCGCATCCTCCATACATATAGCTCTTAATACATAATTTATACATTTGATCTAAATTTAAAAACTCATCCGCAACTCGAATAAGTTGGGGGTTCACTCTTTGTCCAGGCGGCTTGGTTGGATCAAAAGCAAATGATATTCCTGAAACCTTTTAGAAAAAATTATAAATATATTATAATGTGTATTATGTATAAGGAAATTCACCTGCGGAAATCGTCCCTCCAGTTTAGGATAGGCTGAGACCGCATTTTCCAAAGCCTCATGAAGAACTTTTCCACTAACCTCAAGAACTATTAGTGGATCTCTCATAGGAATTATATTAACTAAATCTTTCATTGTGAACGGCCCCGGTGGATGGATTTGATCGGATCGGAACGTTCCTGAATTTATTATCACAACGTCTGCTCCAGTAGCAGCCAAAACAACATCACACACCCAATTACCCAAATTAGTTTCACTTGTTCTTATCATAGAAAATCTGCCATCTAATTCCACTGAGAAGTTACCCAGAACTTCAGTCATTTTTGATTCAATCATTTCTGTTAAATGTATAGATTAATTTTTTTTTTGCTTTATGACTGTAGTCAATAACTAACCAGAGTATTTCGATAATTCTGATTTGAGAGCCTCATCTTCTTCATAGGAGGAGGTAACATCTACCGCCTCAATGTCTACCTTAATTTTACCATTATCGTTACGAGTCTTATCAAGGGTTATCTTTGAAAATTGCCGGAAATCAGTTCCAGACTTAACGATCGTTATTCCGTTCACCTAATATAAAGAGTTATAACTGATAATATTAAATTCAAACGACCATACCTCCTTTATTTCATAAACGTGATCATGTCCTCCGAGTATAAGATCAATATTTGAGCAATTTTTCGCTAAATTGATATCATTAGGAGTTCTCATGTGCGTTAAAGCTATAACAATTTCACATCCTTCATTTCGAAGCTCCGCGGCCAATTTGTTGCCTGCCTCCACATAGTCAATATATGTTACCTCTTTGGGATCAATTGTTGGTAAAGTCTCCAACCATTCTTTCTCTACTAATCCAATCAGTCCTATTGTTGTTTGATTATGATACAAAAAATGTGTAATTTTTCCACCACCCAAAGGACGGCCTGTCTCATTATCTACCACGTTCGACATTAGCCAGGGAAAGTTTGTTTTCTTTATAAGATCAGTTAATACATCTAGTCCATGATCTGAAAATTGAAGAGATGTTAATCTTAAGAGTTCACGCTTTATTAAATGAGACAGTACCAAAATCATGGTTTCCAAATACTGAACAGTGTGTTCCAACAGCGTTTAGAACAGGAACCATTTGCTCTCCATTTGTGTACGTACTTACTGAAATCGAAAAAAAACTTATAAACATAACTAAATAAGTCTTAAAACTTAGATAAATTGTAACTTACGCATGCTAGGCGAGAAGGCGTCTCCACTGAATAGCACGAGGGGGTCTAAATCTTTGAAAGATTTTACAGCTGTACAAAATCGCGCGGCGCCTCCAATTGGTTCAACCGCTGAATTGGCATCAATATTATAAACATCGTTGAAATGAAGAATTGTGATGGGTTTTGCGTCTGTCATGTTTGCCAGGGTCTTCCTTTTTCCAAGCTGACTTATCGGGGAAATGTTTGTATGGGAGTTGGTTTTGCTCAAGTTACCTGAACAATCACCGTCATCTGAGTCGAGATCAAGAGATTTTAGGAAATTCGGATTTGTATGCTGTAGTTGGGTGACTGCTCGTTTTCCAGCTTCTCTTACTTCAATTGAAGCCTGCAACATTTTTAGTTTAATTCATTAATGTACGAACATTAAATAGAATAAACATTTTATAAAGCATTGACCTTTAAAACTTGCATATCTTTTGGGAAACTATAATATTTAAGTCGAATAAAAGCGGAGTTTTCTAGGAAAGTGTTTTTAAGCCTAGGGAAACTTACTTTTTAAACCCGACTGGTTGGTTAATTAGTCGCGGACAATATGATCGTGGTGCACAGGCAAAATAATAAAAAAAATAACCAAATAAGCATTAACCCGATTTATTATATTCCCCTCTTAACGTGAGTATTCGAACCCTCTACGTACCATAAATACATGTACACCATGAATGTGAAGAATATCCCAAATACTTTGCCTGAATTATGTTGTTATAGTTTGCAATGCAATAAAAATGAATAAATTAATATATATATGTATATGTACTATTAATGAATTACTGGCCCATTCATTGACTTTTACCACTAATAAAATTTTAGGATATACGATTTTAACTAGCATCAGAGAACAAATAATTACTTTAGGTAACATTTTGGTCATAGTGTAAACGCTTTGCAAATATATAGTTTATAAGCAAGTTTACATATTTTTTAAATCGAATTTGTTTACATTCCTGTGATTAAATCGAGTTAAATTTAGCACATTTCATAGCTTCTGAATGCCTATTGGGACATTTATTTAACCAAGGATGAGGGACTTCCCAATTACGAAGGACGCCTAATTGTGTTTCATTTTGAGAAGTTAATCCACTTTTGTTGAAAAATAAACAAACCATACCATATTTCTGCAAAATTTTATCTTTAATGTGTTTTTTTTTCTTTTTTACGTTGAGAAATACTTCTCGAATTTTTATATGTGTACGTATCTTAAAGTAATCTATTTATGTAGCTACAAAATGCCTTTTTAATTTTTAAACTCTTACCTATGTCCAATAGTTTTAAAAAAATATGACGGTTTAAAAAAAGTGCAACGCAATACAGTTTTTAAAATTTTCACTATATGAGAAATTATAAATTTCACAAAGTTCTTCATTTTACTACATTAGATAACCAATTTTAAGTTTTTATTATCGTTCAATTTAAAACTATAACTACCCTGAAAATCCCCATGTTCTCATTTTTTTGAGTGGAATTTATGATTAAAATTCGCCTGCTCTACATTTTTAAAAGTGTTCATTGACTGTGGCATTGTACTTGTTTTGGAAAATTTCAATGTTTTTGTTAATTGGTCACCATTTAGGATACTTAACTTTAAAGTCGAATTTTGAAGACAGACCTTTCGAAAGTAGCGACCGCAAAATCCCCACTTTTTTGTATGTATGTAAATCGCACATCAATATTTAAAAATTAGTGGTTAATCGATGTTTTTGTTGCCATTATATGGTATGCATGATGCAAGTAATGGCCAAAAAAAAAACCGTTCAAGGTTTCAATGGGATATGTCGTTTGCTAAACTTTTAATAGTCATCAAATTTTCTGTCTTATATCCCTTTATAGAATTTAGCGTATTAGAGCCTTATCATTAATGAATTGAAAATGTTAGAAACACATCACATAAACCACATGAAAGTACGTGCTTTATTTATCTTATTATTAGTTTTCAACTTCACCAAAAAGTGAGAGGCCGCATGCGAGTATGACATAATTGATATCAGATAATTGCACGATTGTAATTATCTAGAGATCATTTTTAAAACTAAAAATTGCAAAAAACTAACACTTCACACAAAATTACGTAATTTCTAATTCTTCCGCAATTCAACATTTGTCCAGAAAATTTTGTGATTTAATTTATGTAATCTCTATAAGCGAACAGCAAAAATATAAAATATAAAATTTTGCCCATATTTTTTTAAAATTACTAGTATTTCTTTTTTGATAATAATAGTTCTCAGCTCCATACGAGAAGTATATAATTACTAGACGATAATATTTAAAAACTTAAACTTCGGTTCTTTTAGCACATTTCAAAGATGGCAGTAATTCATAATGTTTAATACAGACTTGTGCTCTAAATTCTAATTTTTAAGAATATAGGTACATACATACATAAATATAAAAAAGTGTTTATAATGAACAGAAAACAAAATAAAAAAAAATCATATTAATCTATGAATGAAATAGCCGGTTTATAGAAATTACCAAATCAAGTGGGCTTTCAGTCGTGAATTTTTATTTATACCATCCGTCCCAACCCAACAGTCTATAAATCAACTATAAGCAATTACGGAGCGTGTCAACAATTTTATATGCAGATAAAAATCCGAACTAAAAAACTCGTTCGAAACACGTTTTTGGCATTGCAGGCGATAATAACGCGCTGGAAAATTATATCAGTGACCGGCAAATAATTTCAGCGAGACATGTTCGCTGACCCTTTAATCTAGAATATTGAGCTAATCTAATAAAAGAGTGAAGCTGGACAGAAATGCGGACCTAGAAATGTTAGCAAGCGAGGATTGCGTATTTACAGAAGACACTCCGACAGGTGAAATGCGCGGGCTAGCGGCGTAATCGTAATGTAATAGCTGTTATACACCTGAATGGAAAGCCAAAATCGATTAATTGGTTCCTAATATTCATGCAGGGTGCGTGCCGATTCGGGCGACATATTAAGGCCTCTAATAATCATTGATGTAAAATTGTTGTCGTTAGCTAAGTGCTCACACATAAAAGACCTCATTTTACACAGTTCGATGACCATAATCAGAAGGTTTTCCATTTGCGATTGATTTATGCATGGTTCGTGTATTCTGATTAAATCGAACCGCACTGTTATTTGGTGTCTATTAATTAAGCCATAATTGTAGGAAGTATAGAGGTGATAGTGATACCTTATATTTGCCGGGTATTTGATAGAACTTGTGCAAATGGAATAAAAATAATATGTTTCAACTAACTTTTCTAATTCGTAATATTTCGAACGTTTAACTATTTCATATCTAAATACATATTGATATTAAATTCAAATAAGCGTAAATAAATAACAGAATATAAACATTTTTCCTACTACTTAATTAAAATTATTACCACGAAATAGAAAGAACAAATATTTGCCTGTTTGCGTCTTAATTATTCCCTCAAGGTTTTTTGTCCGTAAATTCTTCAAAATGTAACATTAAAATATGCGTTAATTTTTATTTTATTTACATTTAACAAGTCCCACGACTCAAAATACTTCTATAGCGAGTACCTAAATATTAAAAGCATAGCAAAAACTTTACATAAGGCACTCCAGTAACCAATAAATTTATATGCGCCTTTACGTTAACTCGTAAAGAGACTAAAATGAAATAAATAAAAATTTCTCAGAAATATGTGAATTGGTATGGTGAGTTATTATTACGAAGTCAAAATGTTTTGTAATCTAAGATGATTTCTGATGAATTTCAGTATTTCAGCTAAATTCATTCAATGAGGCATTTTTAAAAGGGAATTTCGTCGAGTTAAGTTTCTGAAAATCACGCATTCTTTTACAATTGGGTTCAACACTTTCATAAAAATGTTTTGAATAAATATAGCGTGGTGCCCCAGTGACACAATTAATATGTTTGGTGTATCACAACAAGATCCTGAATCCACACTCAGAAAAAGATATGGCAGCATAGCTATGTATACATGTTTATTATATGTTATTTAGTTTTTACATATAGTAAAATTTTGGAAAAAAGCAGGTGCACAAAATCTAACCAAATTTTTTTAGATGTTTTTATCTGCAAAAACTCCAAACTCTGCTAGTCCAATTCAAGCGTCAATCAACATATCCGGGATTCTATTATTCCCGAGATTTTTCGATTTGAGAACGATTTTTCAAGCACCTTGTGCAATTTTTTCGTTTCATTTACAACAACCGCGTAACCATCAAATATGATTTCAATTAAGATTTTCCTTTTATAAAGTAATTCTATCGACTGGGTGTTTTCCTTACATAAAATGCACCAAATACGTATGTAGTAATAAGTATAGTTTATATGTATTTGCATATTAATTTTTTTTTTAAATGGACCGTTGTTCTCTTCAAATCAATAGACGTGCCTACATATCCTTTTAAAAATTAATTCTCAAGCATCCAAACACTCTATTATTAAAAGGTACCTGTTTGCGATACGCGAAACAGTGTACCTACCTCATGTTGGCTATAAATACATCATTTTAGCCTTAATTAGGTATGAAGAGGAAATCAAATTAAATTGTAAACGGGAACGAAACCGCCAAGGATTGCTATTTAAGGATTAACAAACAAATGTATGATGTCACACGAACGTTTAAAAGTTGAGTCAGGTTGATTCAGTGTGTTCATCAGGCTAAAAATTTTCTGAATGTGATTAAATTAATAAACAGACGTAAAAGGAAATCCATGTTAGAAATCAAAATCTGTCGGGCTTTGGGGTGATTTTCTTCTCATGTGCAGTGAATATTAAAAAAATACATAAATGTGGATTTAAAGGGACGCAGGTAATTGTTTTGGTGGATAGCCCAGAAATAGAAATCATCTCGGATCTTAAATAATGTATGATGCATCAGTTTCCATTGCTTCCTTGATAACTCAACGAACCATGAGCAGTAAGAAAAACACACAAAGGTTGCGTGTCACAGAATTGCTCTTCTTGTACAGCCTGACGTAAAAACAGCGTGGATAAAGCCAAGCAATATAATTTGATGAAAAGGATTATCCTCCAGTAGACGTACAATATATCCCTTCGTGGTGAAGCGTAGGCGGGCAAAGTACGAAGTTTTTTATGATTGTACTTTACTCAGTCATTTATCAAATGAACACCAAGAAGAGAAAACAGGTGGAATTGAAAACGACAAATATAGGAAATTGTTTCATGTTTAATAAAATTTGTATTATTTTACTTTAAATTATACACTTACAAGAATAAAATTTTTATATTATGTGGATTTAAGTCTATTGATTTTATTTTCAATTAAATTTATCTCTTTATCTATCTAATATTTTATTTTTTAACACTCTGGATTTCAAGATAATTAGAAAGATTTCCCATAGCTAATATCAATATGTAAATAAAACAATTTCTTAAAATTAAAGGTTTAGGTTTTCCGTACGGAGTAAGAATTAATAAATACACAAGGAGACTACAGACATAAGTCATAGAAATCTTAATTTAATGTTAATCTAATAGGAAAGGGAGTTTTTAAAATGCAAATTTCGTCTTGAAAACGGGCCTAAAAATGTAAATGAAATGGGGTGAATTCACCATTTTCTCATGAGATAAGACAGCTTAACTATCACTGGAAAACTCATTTAAGATCAACTTAACTCATTATCATTTTACTGCATTTTGGTACAAAAAGTTTATTATTAAAATATTGCGAAAATTAGAGCCTAGAGTAAATTCCTAAGCATACCTAATTTTCTTGATAACTCAAAAATAAATCATAAGGATCCTTCTGAAATATATTCCGGGTTTTAGGAAGGTTGCCTGCAAAGCTTTTTTTAAACAATTAAAGAAGATGAAAGCAGTCCCCCAAAAATTCAGAGAAGAATGAACTTACAATAAGATTCACTACAGAAGTGGTTCATAAAAGAATTAATAGACCTTTTATCGTATAATCTCCTTTATTGGCACAATAGAATGAAGGAAAGTAGGAGAATTTTTGTCGCAGTATTATAAGAGGGATGAATCGATATTAAGAATAACAAAACATGTGCTGGCATAACATTCATTAAAAATTTTAATTGTACCAAGAAGAATAACTAAATCCTGTTGCTTTGTGTTGTAATCAGGAACCAATGTGAACATTTTAACAATTAAAATAAGACTTAATAATTTATGTACCTACACATTTATGTAAATATAAAGGTAGTAAAATGTCATAAAGTAGTACATAATTGCAAAATAACATCATTAGAAAGATACGGGGATAATATAAATCAATGGAATGCCACTCAAACAAGATTAATAAATAACATATCAAGCTGTTCTTTTCGATCAAATTCTGACAAAGTCAGGAATTACGCCATCAATTATGTATCTTCATGGAAATTTCCTTCTCAGTTCTAATTAGCATTAAGTAATTGAGCTCTTTTACTCCAGTTTTTGTTGTTGCGATTTGCATAAATGTTTATACTTTCACCCTTCACTTCGTTTATTAAATTTATGGAAAAAATTCAACCTTTTTATATTATTTTTATTTTATTTGATACCTGTTTTTTCTTGTTATAGAAGTTTTGGATATGTAAAATAAAAATTTATTTAATTTCTACATAGCCAGATCAATTTTGACAATTTTCAAAAGTATATATGTACATATATATGTAATGGGTGTGCAGTTCTTCGCTAAAATGACAGAAAATGAAATATGTACTTGTCTTTCGAAATATGAAGAACTGATTTGATAAAAATATCATATTCGATCACTGCTGAAAATAATGACTATTTTCCATAATTGGAGACAACGTATTTCTTGGAAAGTTTAGAAGGTAAGTCGAATTTTGGTATAAGACCAACGGTTATTTCGAAGTTATACATTTGTCAAAAGCCCTTATTTTTTAAAGTTGTTTAGAGTTATTGGCCGAACGCTGAATAAGTTGATGTATTAAATATACATATTTACTTCGAATATTTCATATGCAAAACAAATTGTCCAATATACAAAATTTGATATTTTACTTTATAACTGAAAATCTTACTTTTGCAATAAAAAGTATAAACTAATAAGTTACGATTTGAAAACACGAAGTTCCTACAGTGTATAGTATAATAAAATGTGTAAATATTCTTAATAAACAAGACAATTTCATTTGGAAAATTAGCTCATAAACAGTGTGGAAACGATTTTATCGAAACAGGATCACGATTTAGAATGAAGATGTGATAAAAGAGACCAATATTGCAAAAGTAATGCACTAGTTTCACGAACAGGCTGATTAACGATAACCTTACGAAGAAACATTTAAGTTCAAGTTAGTTTGGTTATGATTTTTTGTTATTGTGAAATAAATAAAATTTATGAAACTATTTATACATTTCAGGAACCTAACGATATCTAATCACTAAAAGATTTTAATAAATTAGAAGTCTAAAAAAATCGGCTTGTTTAGCTTTCTGATTCGCCACATCAAAGTAAAAAAAAGTAAATAATATCTAATAATCGGTAAATACAAGAGCTTTTGGCTGAAGATAGTATTTGTGATCGCAATTTCTTTATTTATTTCGAGAAAAATATAAAAGAGCTTTCCAGTTCTTTTTTAACCACCTGTAGTATGCTGTGTGGTGTTTTCGAAATATTTCACTAGTGTTCGTTAATGTTCCTATATTTTTTAAGAAAAATAGTTTGAACGGGATGTTTTCAGAAAATATGTTTTATATTTATATATATTATGGTAGTTGTGGTATGAGCACAACTATATTTATACGAAGTATTTAATTTATATCCGGAGTCGAGATAAATGTTTATTCAATTACCGTTTAAGTATTTAATTGAACCTGGTATAATTACATATAAAATTGTGATAAACATTAAAAAAGTTAAACGAGCTTTTCTCAATATTTAGTTCGTTTAATAAATATTAATAATAATAAATTATATTGAAAAATATCAATTTTATAAAGGAAAACACAAAACCAATTATGGAAAAAAGAAACATTGTATTTTCACTAAA
Organism: Machimus atricapillus; assembly: GCA_933228815.1. NCBI lineage: Eukaryota > Metazoa > Arthropoda > Insecta > Diptera > Asilidae > Machimus > Machimus atricapillus. The sequence continues at coordinate 41,818,326 of OW121786.1, read as the reverse complement.
TTTTATTTTTATTTACCTAAATATTACATATATTTAGAATAAAATATTGGTTTTTTACTCAACAATCCTGGAATAAAATTTTAAAATATGTAGTAAGCTCAATTGAAGAAGTCATAAACATCACGATCATTTAATTTTTGAATATTATATTGAAGTTAGTTGAAGTAAAGCACATAACATAATTACGATGAAAGTAAGAATTCATGAATTTTAGATTTGGGTACTTACATACATATAAAGTATATAAATAAAAGAATTGGTATTGGTAGGTATATTGTTCACGAAATATCAAATTTTCTAGCATACCACAAAAAACTTTCTACATTGTAAGTGCAAGGAAAATAAGTATTTAAATAAAATTCCTCTAATTTATAGCGGCGATTGCATTTCTAGGGTGTGATTTATACATATTATCGGCGATAAATTGAGTTACTAAACTAAAAACGCTCACGAAAATGAGATAGATTTTGATGAAAGCGAACTGATGAACATTTAGAAGAGACAAGGAAAAACTATAAATTACACAAAAAATATGATTGTACACAAAAGCGACACATCCATATTACATTCAGATATTTTTGAAAATGACCTGTTTTAGCCATCCAACAACACTTTTAATGCCTTGGGTCACTTCCGAAGTTTCGTGTAGAGCTGCAGAGCCATTCTCAACCAGATCACCCCATTTGGAGCGCAACGATGCCTGAGATGCAAATCCTGCCATAATGTTGCTTAAATGGAAGAAAGAAAATTTTGCTGATATGTAACCAAACTTTCGCTATTTATTGTTACCATAACGAACAACACTGAAAAAATTAAAAGCAAGGCCAATTAACATTGAAAACGAACAAATATCTGTCAAGCCGATCAGCACGGAAAGGTTTCGTAACAAAAATCATAAATAGATACAAAATATTATAGTTTTTATGGGGAAGTTGGTGGGTGAAAAGAATAACAAAAAAACAGGAATTACTTCGTAATTTTGAGCCTGATTGTTAAGTGCATCATGACAGTATTTCACACAACGATAGCTCTTCACGATTCTCGTTTCGAAATCCAAGTTCAAGTACACTCGAGTAAAATAGCGCAATGAGGGTCATACTCGGAACTCGACACGGATCCCGCTCAGTCCGACACTACTTTCACTAAAAAGACTGAAGCACACCTTTCGGCAGAGCTCTCAAGATCCTACGTAGAGTTCGCTGCAGCGTGAATCTTGACTCAAATCTAAATAGTTTCTCTATGTTATTTTTGCTTCAGCACTCAATTTATCTCAAGGTGGTTGCACCATCCCCCGTGCCCGAGTTCGCGATGTGTCGCCGCGATAATCAGATGTTTGGAGCCAAATGCCTAAGCACATCCTCTGCTACATGTTATGAATTTTGAATAAGCTTTCAACACACACAATGTCTATAGCTTCATTCAACTTTCCGGTATCAATCGAAAGATAAGGAAATCGCACAGTAGCCCTCTCCGCTAGAAATCATTTGAAAATATATTTTCATTTAGCGATTGCAACTACTTTAAATTAGCGAACGAGTCAAATATGATGAATGATCAAATGCATCTCTTTCACTGTTCGCACTCTTTTGTAATCAAACATCCTGCCACTTATAAATAATGAAATTGCATAAACAACAATCACACTTGAGGACTCTGGCATTATTTATTATCTCGTACCAAGGGCTTCCCAGAAACAACATTTTGATTAATTAAAATAAATACAATTAAGTTTTATCTGGTTTAAAAATAAACCAGTTAGACTAAAATCCAGATCATGCAAAATTCAACATAAATTCTAAAGCTCTCTGAGGTATTGTTAATTCCAACAGCACTGCAATCTGGCCAAATTGATGTTGTTTTCTTACCGGAATAAAGAAGGACTTCGTGCTATTTCTCACGTCGTGATGGTATTTCTTACTTTTCTAGTCCTAAAAAAAAAAATACGACCAGCTTTGTGTACACTTTTACAGCCCCATTAAATAACTGAAATGGCGCTGGTTTCAGAAAAGATGGTTTCATAAAATTTGATCTCAGAACAAACAAATTGAAACGACCTTTTTTTAATTAAGTATTTAATAATGCTTTAAGAGGCAGTTTTAAATATATTAAATATATCGATTCTACATATAGTCTCCTAATCAACGCTAGTTTCTTTTCTTTCTAAATTATTATTTTCTTTCTAAACGGAAACTCAAAAATTTTAAATTTAATTTAAATTTTTCGTTTATTTGTTTAACATCAAAAATTGTTTGTCTAATAAGGGAATTAAAACCAATTGATTGAAGGGAAAACTTGGTTTTACGTAAAAATAGTTAAGTACTTGTAAATTTATTAGCTTTGATAAAATACTTTACTTTATTAGGATTATTTTATGAGTTAACAATTTACCTAAATAGTATATATTATTTTTAAAAGAAATGTTTCCTTACAAAGCAGACAAAACTTATTTATTCATACTTAAACTCAACCAGGGTTTTTTTTTTCTCTATTTCAATTAATATTGTCTTTAGTGTATATACATAGGTATGCGGTTGGAGTCTATTTTTTGGTAGATAGCAATTCATCAAAATATTCCTTATAGCTAAAATTTTACGCGTAGTATTGCATCCCAGGAACTTAGTTATTGAGTTATAAAGTAAGTTTTCAAACTTAAATTAGTGTAAGCATTTTAAAACGTCCACATTCATATCTAATAAATTCATTGATATTTAAGTAGTGATGTGATTAATAGTTTTATTTATCTTTATTGTGATATGTGATTGAAAAAATTTTTTTATTATAGATTCTCTAATTTTTTATTTGAAATAAGAACAATAAAATTTTTTTTTTCATATAAGTATTTTTATATCTCCGAATTGAAAATTCCTAAAAGAATTAACTTGTTTCAGGAAACCAATTATTTTGAGTTTGATTTGAATAAATACTAGATCAATACCTCACGCCACCACCACATGGTGGTGGTAACTATCTCTAGCCTGGGTACCAGATCATGAAAAAGCAGACGCTCGCGAGACAATGCGGAAACCCCATTCATTAGACCGGAACCCTTCTGCGATCTGACTAGGAGGAGGTTGCAAAAAGGTTGGGATGAAAAGCAAAAATGACTGGCTCTGGTCGAACCAACTTGGACTCGAATAATCAAAAAGATTCACCAAGTCTTCATGGTAAAAAGCTACAAATCTTACTCTCGTTCGTTTAGTAACCCTGTTACTAGTATCGAACGTGGCTTCCCAAGACACAGTCCTTCTACAAAGGTCTTTTTTTGGACGGAAAATAGATGAAGAGAGATCTTTAAGGTCGCATTGTTTATGGGAGGCAGACTCAAGTCTACACGACTCACTTCGAATAATATAAAAAATATAATAGTGAAATAGTTACTGACGTTTTTAGCTTCTGTAACTCCAGTTTTAGGAATTAAAGGGAATTCTTTTACCCATATATTTTATATATCGTTTGCTTAGAAAAAACAAACTCGAATTCTTGAAATCGTAAGAATACAGAATAAAAGTAGCAACTGATATCGATTGCTCCTCCAGGAGGAATTCTTTTGAAATCTATAAATTCAGCTGTGTATTTCTAAAAATGTCAACATAAAGTTTTGTAGTCATATTCGTGAAAATGTGTACTATATAATGAACTACCAGGAGGCTTCGATTTAAGTGCCTCCAAGTCTGTTGGGCTCCGCAACACCAACTGCTAATGCTTCAACCTTCTACTGTAATATAATAACAATATCCTACGAGGAAGACTATAGCGTGTAGTTGTATGTACTTATTGCGTTTAAATTTACTTGGAACTCGGTACTCTGTCCAAACAAATCCGGAGCAGAGAATTAAGCACTTGTGGGAGGGAATTATAAACTTGGTACCGGCAGGTATTTCCCGAATCCCCCAAGCACCATGCTCGATAGAGTTTAAAGTTGAAGTAGTTACCTTCGGTCGGGCATGTTCCGCCGATGGCCTTGTAAGACTTTAATCCTTTGGATTTCCAGAATTCCAATTTGTGCAGTAACCTAGCCGAGGTGAAAACTACGTGGAATGCATTAATCACCGCCAACCCGAATGGCAAAATAGTGGCCAATGTCAGTTCGTCGTTGATTAATTGAGAAAACGAATAAACAGAGACGCACCGCAGCGCAGTAGCTCCATTTAAGGAAAGTCGTAGATACGCAACTACGTTTCTGTGTCTGCTTTCGCCGGCCCCGACAACCCCGACAGCACCCAGATGGAAATGGGCGGCCCCCTGTTTTGTGGATTTTCGTAATATGTACATAAGTAAATCCTAAAACCGAGGTGGGCAGTCGTCTGGGAATTTGAATTATTAAATTATCGAAGAGCCAAACTCCAAAAGGCAAAAATACCAAACAAAAAAAAAAGAATCAGCTTGTTCTGCAAACTCCGTCGAACATCGGGGAGTGAGATGTAAAGCAGCTAATTTTCGGTTGAATGTTACTAACTCCAGGATGGAGGTGAGGAGTTAGTGTTTTTGCTTGAGTCCCTTTTAAGAGGGAGTTTAATCAGTGAAGGACCCAGAACGACAATGCCGGTGATATAAAACGAAATAAGAACGCAGATTACGAGGGACTCCATCTGAAATGGCTCAATAAATTTAATCACACTTTGGTGGAGAGGAAATTGAAGAAATTGCATGCAATAGAGTGTAAGCCAAGAAAAAAGAAATTTCTTAACAAATTAAGGAGGAAGTAAGCGGCGAAGACAATGGAGGAGGAGGTCTGAAAGCAGTAAGATCAAGTGCGAAAGTGCGCCGGTGAAGGTTGTGGTGGCGACGGCAGTTAACTTACAAATTATCTAAATTACTCCATCAAGACACCGAATTTTTTTTTTTTTTTTTTGCTGCTATAGGATGCACAGAGACGACAAAAAAAGATACATCCAAGGTGCGGGGCGACACAAAGCGAGAGGTTATTTTTTATTTTATTTACATGCGAAACTACCGTCTCGCCGGTCCACAGGCCGACCAAATTGACTTTCTTACCTTTTTGCAGGGTTACTTCCTTGGTGCCGCTCGGTTTTCGGGTGTTATCGATTGAATAAATTATTACTGGCGCACGTGTAGTAACTACGTAACTGGAGTTATTTCACTGCACTTGCACTGGAACACAAATATTTACTCCTGGGCGCAACTAAAGGACATTATTAAATGCAATCGGATTAGGGCCGGCCAATTATTTTATATAGAACTTGGGAAATTCACTGAGAACTCACGCCGCAGTTCAGAAAAAACACCCACACGTAATTGCGTAAATCAAACTGACTACTGCTCGTTCGTCGTACCACTCCGATGCTGCTCCAAGAATTTGCTTCGCGGAGGAGTTCTTTTAATTTCTCTTTTGCACCCAAACAGCTGGTCGAAGAGATTTCAAATGTCAATATTTTTTGTCATCAATTAAATTCGTAGTCTACTGTTCTTTCGACGGATATACACGTCAGTCAATTGTTTTTTAAATAAATCAACCCCCGAAAACTACAGTACCTTATTGTAAATAGTCTAATTCACTAATTATGCACCATATACAATTCTATAGAAATAATAAACATTTTAATATAAAAGTAAAGCTCGTATATTGGCAAAATATTTCAAACGTTTTAAAAATCCCGCGAAACAACAAAAATTGTCATAGGATATGAGGTTATGTTTGTTTTTTTTCGTTGACCATCATCTGACATTTCTTGTTTACAAAACTCTGCATTTTTGTTATGGTCAACGATGTCGGACGCCTGGGATGAAATTCAAGCGATTAAAAGCAAGCGAATTAGCCTACGAGAAAAGCTCGAGAAACGGAAGAAGGAAAGGCAGGACATACTCTGCTCAACGACTCTCCTGACACCGAAAAGTGGCACCAATTTGAAACTTGACTGCACCGAAGAACATGCATCATCCCTCAAAATTGATCTTGGTAAGCCCCTCCATTATTATTATTTTTTATTTGTTAGTCGAAAATTATAGAATTCCTAAATTATGTCCAAGAGAAATTACTATAAACATTTGGTCCATTTTTGATCCAGTTAAGTCAAGGTAGTCAACAAGTTTGCCCGGAATAGTGCGGGCGAAAGTATTTCCTGGACCTAATTTGCGGTCGCTGATGGTTTATTTTACATGAAGTAGGACAGATAAAAATTAGAAAGCACAATACTTATTCTGCTGCAACTTTGTATTGAATTTCTGGTATTATGGTCCTGCTAACAAAAGTGTTAGTTTATTCCATCTTCTTTGTGAATAATATAATGTATACTTTGCGCTTTATATTTATTACCTGATTTTGAAGCCTGGAGCCATCTATTATTACTTAGCAGATAATGCTTAATTAAAACACTTGCAAATTCTGTTCCTAACTATCCTTTCTCTTGTCGCGATCTTAAATTGCCTCCTTCATTATATGTTTAGTTCTGGCTGTTTTTAAATATGGTTTATTGCTCCAGTCGTCAAGAAGTTTCTGAACATTGAATATTTTAAACAGTTCGCCAGAGGGCATTTATTTGGCAATTGATTGCTCTTACACTTTATACGTTTTGTCTTTCCGCTGCTTTGTAAAATATTAAACTAAATTCAATAATTTCTCAAAAAATAGACTCCGACACAGATGTGGAGAAGACTCTTTTTCAGATTCTTTCCAATGCACTTCTACAGCTTCCTGTGAATACTGTGCAGCTTGGTGAGAAATTAGAGAAGTCTTTGGAGCGTCCAGTACATCGGGACTCAGTAATGTACACTATTAAGAAATTGGCTTCCCAAGGAGTTCTAAGGTTCATCCACATACCTTATTAAGACGCTTGGAATTTATAATTTGGTACTTATTTTGCAGCATAAAAAATGTAACAATTGGAAAAGAAACTGGTTTCGAAGTTATATTCATAGATCACGATATAATTATGAAGCTATACAAAGAATTCGTTTTGGAAAATAGTGGTCCTAAGCCGGAGGAAGATTTTAAAAGAAAATGTAAGTTACGGCTTTTACATAGTAAAAACATCGTGCTAAGCTTTTAGCAAGTAGAACGTATGGCGATTTCAATATCTTGAACTTGCAATATTTTAAAAATAAAATGTGTATAATTAATTTTGAAACTGGCATTATTGGAGGTTTTTTTTACTAACATAAAATAAAATGAACTTTTACAGGTGAAAGCGAGGAGGATGATGATGAAAATTCTAGGAAGTCGTTTAAAAATAAAGAAAATGAGAGAAAAGTCGCCCCAAAAGAGACTTCTGACGACGCTACCGATATAATGGTATAATAACTTCCGTAACTAAGTCGCTTTATCTGAAAATATTTTGCATTTGCTTCTTACAGTCTTTATTGTCTATGCCTTCGACGCGAGAAAAACAAAGTAAGCAAGTCGGTGAAGAAATTCTTGAGCTCTTAACAAAGCCCACTGCCAAAGAACGCTCACTTGCTGAAAAGTTTAAATCCCATGGCGGCTCCCAAGTGATGGAGTTCTGTCCTCATGGTACCAAAGTTGAGTGTCTGCGTGCACAGCAAGCAACTGCTGAAATGTCCACTAAAAAGAATCGTCCCGAAGAGGAAAATGGTGAATCCTCATCAGAAAAACAGAATAGCCCAGAGGAGGTTTCTAAAGAACGTGAAACAATAGAGGAAGAATCAGATAAATGCACAAAATTACATTTTAAGAAAATCATTCAGTCACATACTGATGAATCTTTGGGAGACTGCAGTTTTTTAAACACTTGTTTCCACATGGCTACATGCAAGTAAGGCGAATTGTAATTTAATTAGGAATATTTATATGCAATAATTTTGTCCAGATATGTTCATTATGAAGTGGACGCTCACACTAATAGTGGAAATAGTAGCCGTCATGAAAATTTAAAAAATTGCCAGCGTTCTGTATCGAAACGGACAATGGATCCAAGTGCAACACTTTATCCTCCTCAATGGATACAATGCGATTTGAGGTTGAAGGAAAATTCATATTTTAAATTTTATATAGTAATGCTGTTCTCATAGATACTTAGATATGACTGTATTAGGGAAATTCGCAGTTGTGATGGCTGATCCCCCATGGGACATCCACATGGAATTGCCTTATGGAACCATGTCCGATGATGAAATGAGACAATTGGGCGTTCCAGCTCTGCAAGACGATGGCTTAATTTTTCTATGGGTGACTGGAAGGGCTATGGAACTTGGAAGGGAATGTCTTAAATTGTGGGGGTAGGTCCAAGTCAGATTTCAAAATAGTTCTTTGTTAAACTTACTTTGTACAGATACGAGCGAGTGGATGAACTTATTTGGGTTAAAACTAACCAGCTTCAGCGGATCATTCGTACGGGGAGAACGGGCCATTGGCTAAATCATGGGAAAGAACATTGTCTCGTTGGAATGAAAGGAAATCCAAAAAATCTAAATCGAGGTCTAGACTGTGATGTAATTGTGGCTGAAGTAAGAGCAACTAGCCACAAACCAGATGAGATATATGGAATTATTGAACGACTGAGTCCAGGAACTAGAAAAATAGAACTATTTGGAAGACCCCACAATGTTCAACCGAATTGGTAATGGTGTATATTGCTATAACTAAAGTTTAAATAAACCTTTTGAATTTATAGGATAACACTTGGAAATCAATTGGACGGTATTCGTTTGGTTGATCCTGAATTGATATCACAATTTCAGAAACGCTATCCTGACGGAAACTGCATGGCGCCCACACAAAATGCTAAAAAATAAAATATTTTATGTTAAAATGGCTAAAATATAAATAAAAGCGAAATTATCTACTTATTATTGTTTAAAATTTAAAAATTGTTGGGTATCTGAGTTCACAAATGAAGATCTGGGGGTAGGATATGCAAAGATTAAAATTTTTCGAATTGGTGTATTTTACCGACATTCCTTCTCGGTTCTCACGCACTGAAACCCTCACCTTAAGAATCTCCACTGCTGGAACTAAGATCCGTATGAAATCACCATCCTTCAGATTGCAAAAAAACCACAATGAACAGTTTAATTCAATTGATCTTTTTCATAATCAAAGCCTCTACCATCATTTCAGAATCTTCTTGCGTAATGAACTAGTCAACTTCGCTTAATAGACTATTAGCTCTTCTAATTCTTCCTTTTGGAAGTAAATTTTCTCGCCATTAGTACTCTTTATTTTTCACCACTCTTTTATTTTGCCTTTTTTACCCTATACTGTTCCTTTGTCTTTTATGCAATTTACTTTTTAGTTTTTGAATCTTTCCGTTCTGCTTTTACTTCTTTAGTTCAATGAATTACTGTATTAATTGTTACCTTCACGATAGTATGTAATTGGACTTGTCTCTGTATTACTATCACATGAATTAGTAAATAAATAAATAAACATGCATTGAGGTTTTGAACTTTAAATTTGAAATACTGGGTTATCAACTGGAATATTGAATAATTTGATTAAGAAACTGTATTCTCAGTTTCTGTACTCTATTGGTTCAATAAAAAAAGGGGTAAGCAGTACTTTTTGGACCTTAATTTAAGGTATATAAAATTCGTAGTAATAGATTTTTTATTACTTTAATGTTTTTTAAATTAGCTGTTGACAATTTACTACAACAATTTTAAATATTTCCTCTAATTTTACAATCACTAACAAATCACTATTCCGCAATTAGATTTTGCTGACACTTAAACGAATACTTTTTCAGCCATTGTTCATTGCTCATCAAGAACCGCTGCTGTACACCGATGATAGATCCTGGTCTGCAAAGTCGTACCCATGCAGTCGCCTCCAAAGCTGACATGTCGTAATTTTTTATTATATAAGCACCAATAAGCGTACCAGTTCTTCCTAAGCCAGCCTTTAAAATTAAATTTGATTAAGGTTATAAGATGGTAATAAATTGAGGACTTTACTCTACAATGGACTGCAATTGCCCCTGTGGCACACTCAGCAATAGCTAGAAATCGTTTAATAATCGCTAGATTTGGTACGCCCCCATCTTCAAAACGTAGATCGTAGTGGCGGATTCCTTTACGCCGAAATCTACGAGCCGAGTATGCATTTAGAATGTTGTACAAAAATTTTTAATTTAAGCATGAAGTATTGACAAGGTTTAATTGATTTGTTTGCTGTTAATTGAGGCATTATTTTAAAAAATCTAAACATAAATTCGGGTCTTAAAGAAATAAAATCTTATATGCACTAAAATATTCTATCTCTTCACTTGCAACTCAATAACCGCTGATCGGATTATCATGCCGCTAAAAATATGTTTAAGAAAAGTCGGTTAATTATATTCAAGCAAGAATAACACAAAATTTGCATTTTACTAATAAGTACTTTTTGGTATGGATATTGTATTGAATATTGCATTTAAATTTGAAAAGTGGATGAAGATGGATAAGAACAATATGTTGTTTATTTTTGATTTAAGCATATACGGTCAAGGGTTAAGTACCCGAAGAGTCCGAATTTTGGTTCCGAAAGGAACTTGCTGTAAATAAAATTAGTGAAATGTTTAAAGAAATAGTCTACTTTGAGCTAAATAAAAAGGTTATTAATAAAGTAAAGCCATTGCCTGTGCTGTTGCTTAAGTAAAACTTTTTTGATTAGGACAGAACATATAGCTGTACAGACACAAATCTTTGCCTCCACGAATGCAATAAATTCATGTTTAAATCTATATGGAAAATGGTATGATTTATGAAAACGTTTATATACATACATTTCTTTGTCGTACTTTGCTTCGTTACATTGTACTAGAGCTACAACATTATTTCCTAGAAAATACTTCAAGTAAACTTTTGGATTTTTGTTAAACATTAATGGACATGACAGCGCAAGAAGCTTTCCTGTTGAAACAGATTTTAGGGAATTGTTTCGAATTCTTGAGAAACTTACCAGGCACTATCCAATTCATATCCCCATTCTGAAACTCCGACAAGGCATCATAAGCAGAAGATTCAAATGTCATCATATTAAACCATCCGAGCTTTCTAGCCTTGTTAAGTGCTTGGAAAAAATATAACATATCTAGTGTAATTTCACCTCTAATGTTTGTAGTATCACGGAACGGCCTATAAATGCCACAAAGCTTGACTAAACATCACTATAATTGAATACCAAATTTACACAATACGCTTTCCTCCGATCTTCTCTACAAGCGAGGCAACCTCGCTTGGACTTTTATCATAGGTCATCTGTACGAAAGTTCCGGCCAGAAAAAGGGCGTTAGTGTACTTTTCCGGATCCATGTAAGAACTCCAATGAATGATTTTTTTATTGGTAGTGGTCAGCAAGTGATGAATCGCTGCACAATACTTGAATACATCCGAAATACATGGAGGTCCAAAGTATGATTGGATGAAAGGATAAGTAGATTCATCGGCCGTTACATAAAGCACGCGTGATGTCTTTTGCGGTAAGAAACGAGATAATGTTAGAAAGTAAAAGCGACCTTGAATTATCTCAAAAAGATGTTCCTTTTCCTTATCCCAAAATTTTGGCACGGAATACATTTTTTAAAAGTTTACATCATGCAGAAAAGGTTAAAATTACAAAAGTTGTCAATTTAATATAAAAGTGAAATGTGCCTACTATAAGTATTTTTTTGGACTAGACATGGGGAAGGGTGCTTAGAATATAAATTGTATTCATTTTCTAAAAATGGGTGCAGTGATTTATTTAATAAGCTAATTAATTGAATACATACATATGTACCAAAAAATATGTAAACTTTTAATCACACTTGGTTAAATGTTTAGGTGTTTAAAATTATTTAAAAAATGTATACTTTAAAGCACTCTTGTCGAACAAATTAATTTTTTGTTAACGCGCGTTAACCTTTGGCCAATACCTTTTAACACCTTATTTGAACAGGAGTTTCAAATAGTATAATTTATAAAAACTTAAAAGAAAGTAAAGAGATTTTTTTTGTTTTTTTTAGAAAAGCAGAAATATATTAAGCCGACGCTGGTAAACAGATAAACGTTGTTATGATAAAACCTATATTGGTAAATATAATAGGATTTAATAATAATTGCACAGCGATCACTATGTACAAAATAATTAATCAAACTATAAAAATCACAAACGAATTTGGAATACTCATACTGATTGGGTTGGCTTATTAATATCCAAGGCGCTTACTGTATGGAATTATTCGTTATGCTAATAAGATCGACAGTACATGTAAAAATAAATATTTAAAATATTAAAGTTTGTTGTATTAAATACATTTATAGAATATACAGGATTTAATCCTAAAGTGCTGGATCCACTGCAACTGATAACCTAAATGTCGACAACTGGAATTTCCGGATTTGCTTCTAAGTTGGCGCTGTCTACGGAGGCCCGGGTATCAGAACCATATCCAGAATGTCTTTCCAAAAACGGCTTCGCGCTGAGGACATCAGCTAAATAGGACGGGGCTGGTGCTGCAATATCTATGATGCTTGGTCTCTTTGTGGTGCATCGTTTAATTGGTGACATAAAGGTGAACAGTATCAAGGTGACGAATAGCGTAGCAATTAAAACAACTGCCCTGGCGTCCAGTCCTTGGGATCGTACTCCAGCAAACGCAGCCATTATCATTAATAAGAAAATTACAGAAAACTTAGTCATTGTTACTGCTGTTGAATGGATCCTTCCCCCAGCCTGGCTCATCATGTTACTGTGTCCGTATGCGAAGTACAAATTGTGTCGATCAACGAAATGTTTGAAGCAAATGTAGACCATCGCGAAGGGCATTATCAACGGACAAGCTAAGCTGTATACTGCACTTATTGTAAATACTAACAAGGTCCAAGCGTAGTGGACTCCGAATGGAAATTTGATTAAAATTGTCTTTCGTATATACACAATTTCAGCTTTAGACTTTGCTCTCAATAAATACCATAGATACGTGAGAAGTTCTGGGAACCGGATCAACTCAAGCGAGGTACCAATAAACCCACAAGTTATAACGTAATTCACGAAGAACGCACCTTTATCTGGAAGAAATATGCACTCCCATTTGTATTGGCCTGCGCCGCTGACTGTCCATTCCAACAACGCTTGTGCACTGGTTAGTCCAAGGGATGGAAGAATGAGGATCATGAAGAGCAAGTACCCAAAAGTTTTAGTCATTATTGCATAATTTTGCCGTGATCGTGTCCAGTGGGAGAGCCATTTGTCAGAAAATGCAACAATCACAGGCATTAAAACTGATAGTAACCATAGCATAAGTGTGGGAAGAAACTCTGAGATTAAAGGGCTAATTTTTCGAAGTGTGTCCTGTCCCTTTGATAAGGCAAGTGTGTCAAGTAGATTCACTATAATTGCTGGTGTAGTAAGGAAAAATAGAGTAATAAAGAGGCATATATTTACAAGTGCCCACTTTAAATACCATTTGCTGGTACTAAAACCCAAATTTTCCCAAAATAGATCATCTGGTGATGGAGCAAATTCCAAATTCCATTCACGGTAAGTTCCTGGCCGAAAATGCGATATAATATTTTGGGCCTCTAACACTGTTGAGACTGTGATAAAAGCTATTCCTAAGGGTTCATTTAGCGCAGATGCCCGCAGCCTAGCAACTTCTCCTGCTAATTTTGTTTCTTCTTGAACATAATATGTGTAAGCGTCCACTGTTTTACAGCCGCATAAATCCATCTTGACTCTTATTGAATTTCGATCTCTATAATTTTCACAATATATTCGCGCTTCAACAATTTTCTCATATTCATCATTTTTTTCGAACAATTTAGCTATATTGTAAGCAAGCTGAACGTCTTGAATTGTTACATCTGGAAAGAGTTCCTGGACATAATTCCGAATGATCGTTTTGTTACGATCGGCAGGAGATATGTTTAAAGCCATTATTGTTCTCGTAGGGGCTTTTTTGAACGCATTTCTACCTGACGAAAGTCGCATTACCAAAACGACCAAAGGAACATAGGAAATTGCGACTAGAACATGAACCCATAGCCACGCAGAAGTCGGCTCTAAATTGGATAAAGTCGTATGCCCGAAAGAGTTCACATCTCCATTTAATGTTCCTTGAAAATTAATTGGCAAAATAACTAACAATGAAATTACTGTCATCACTGCCATCACTATCATAAGATGCTGCTGAAACGATAGATAGTGTACAGCATCCGGTCCACTATGCATTAATATCTGGTCCTTTTTCAGTTTGAAGGTGATGAAAATCCATGAAAAGATACCTCGATCCACTTGAGTTGAAGTTCTTGGCTCTAGAAGTATTTCTTCGCTTCCTTGAGCATAGAAGAGTTGAGTCCAACGCTTGTTTCGTCCATGTGTGTTGACTAAAGCTAAGCGACCGTAGTCCCATGCTTGGTGTCTTAGCATTGTGAAAAGCATTAAAAGGAGGATGAAGGCGATCACGTTAAGAATTAACGTTTCTGGGATTCCTTCATATAAATTTAACATAATCCTTGTCTTGTTGTTGCCTCTTATCATGCAATTCTCAGGTGAGGGCACAAAGTGCTCAGCACTCCAAAAAGCCACCATGATGAGGCCTGAAAAGAATTTAAGGAGGTTATGCGCAACAAGCCATAGAATTTTAAATCAATCGGATATGTAATTTTTGCTTGAAGTCGAGATAAACAAACTTAAGTATAAATGTAGATCACAATTAAAAGGAAAATTAGTAGTTAATGTATTCGATTTCGATTTCAATTTTGATTTTGACTTTAATTTTAAATTTGATTTTAACCCTTATCTAGTACACCTTCGCAGAATCGTATAGCTGGGGAAATGCAATAGAAAAACATAAATCCAGTTTTAAATACATATGTATGTATATTATGTTTGAGAAATTTTTTCACATAACAACACTTTTCAAATCTTCGTAATTTAGGAGGCGGCTAAATTTTTAAAACATCAATTAATTTTCGTTTGGAAATATTTAAACGAGTTTTATCTGCTTGTCGCAAAAAAAAAAATGAAAAAAGTTAGGATTATAGTATTTATTTCAATTTTTCCAAAATAAATATTAACTCTAAAGCAAGCACAATGTAATCAGAAAATCAACCTTATCATAAATTAGTTTAAAAATGTCCCTTATCTCATTACGATTTAGGTATGTATCTTTTTCGACGCAATTGAAAGCAAGTTTGATATCGCGCGGATTCTCATTTACATTGTAAAGAATCGTAATTTTATTTCTGGTTTTATATGACGCATCAATATAAAAGCTATTAATATTTATTTTACCTTATAAAAAGCTCTTTTAACTGATAAAAATCTACTTATTGCAGCAGGTTGATTATTCAGTGGTAGATATCGTTTTAACACCAGTCATACCCACAGAAAGAGTAAACAAAAACATATGACTGAACTAGTGCCTGAAATTTTTCCTCGAACCCTGATGTCATAGCGATACGATACGAGTCAAATGCCGCACTTTAGAATATTAAAAAAGGAATTACACTTTGTTTTTAATACTAGGTGATATTCTTTTGTTTTGATCTTTAGGTTTTGATAAATGGCTCTTTCAATATCTACAACTCAACTGTAATTGATTAAATGAAAAGATTAGTCTCATTTTCAAAGCAGTCCTCTGATTTCTTTATCTGAGTTAGGTTCTTGGAGTAGAGGCTAATTAAGAGCAATTGTCCATGGAAAATTTGCGAGTGATAAGAATTATCATCGCTCTAATTCTGGCCGCTGTGATTCGATCCACGGCCACTGAGTCACATCACAACTTTCTCCACAGCGATAAGGGAATCACCGCATAAATGAAATTGTTGCCGTAACTTAACACAAATTAGCGTGTAAAGTAGTGGGAAATTATTGATCTCAAGCGCACTCAGCAACTTCTAATATTGCATAATGCTCTTCCTCGCTTTCTGGCCAAGTGCTCCTCTCCGCGCTAGCGAGCGTTGCCTAACGTCTTCTCGAATGCCGCAAAACACAAAAACCTTGGCTTCCCCACTGGCGACGAGAATGACTCAACTAAAATATTGGGGGTCTTCGAAATGTTGTGCAAATATTTGATCCATCAGCTGGGCCCTGATAGCAAAATCACTTTCTCTTTACCAGGAAGCTCCAAGAAAAAGATCTTTGAGTCGCAGAAAAGGCACCAGGTACTTTGTGATACTGCGACATTAATTTAGATTCACTTCCTGAGGGGTCGCGGTCGGGTCGGTGAAGAATTCGTTTGAGAATTGCACGAAAAAAAGCGCTTGCACAAATGACAATTCGCCAACAAACAGCAAAAACTGTCGCAAATTTTGACTTCACAAAGTAAACAAAAGGAACTTCGCACGCACTAGACTACTAACCTTGTTTAGTACTTTATTCCAAGCAGATAAATTCTAATATTTCGCTTTAATAACACTTATGAAACGAAAATATACATGACGTATATTTTGACATCTTTCGCTCTTCAAGAAACTGATGGACTTGAAATGCCACACGTTGATTTGGACTAAATTAAAAGCAGAAATGGAACAAATCGAAGTGCTGCCAGATAGGAAGTTTTTGATGTAATGGTCCACAGTGGATCTCAGATCAAAAAGCACTCACAAATATTGAAAAGATATTCCATATTTTCTTCTTCTTATATTCGTTAATCTCCTCTCGTCATTTTTGTTGCATGTTGCATACATTGTTTTGTCAGACCCCTGGTCTAAAATCTAAATATGTGTAAAAATACTAAATAAAACGACTGGCAATATAATATGTAAAATTGAATACGTTCAAAATTCTAAATTTTGCTTACAATGTCACTAGTATCTATACTATAGTATCCTACATAGATTGTGGTAGTATTTATTATTACATATACCATATAGAATTTTTCTGAAAAATATTTTTAACTTCATAATGCATCTTCATAACATGGAACAAGCTGCATTGAAAATATTAAACAAATTTTTATTTGGAATAATGTTATCTTGTAGTATAAAATTAGATTAATTGATGTACTTGTACTGATATATGTAAAATATGTTCTAATGGCAACCAGAACACCAGTCTGACGTATCCTTCGATAGCTCAGTTGGTAGAGCGGTGGACTGTAGGGTGATAAAGAGTAGTTCGTAGCCATCCATAGGTCGCTGGTTCAAATCCGGCTCGAAGGAAGAATTGCTTTTTTTAGATTTTTCGTAAAAATATAAACTAAATTGTATTTATTATTATTATTACCTACCCTACCTTTAAGACAAATCATAAATTTGTAATTAGTTGAGAACTTTACAAAGAAGCTATAGATATTCAGGTTGTTAGAGCTCCAGTCTACGTAATGCAATTTATATATTTGTAAAACATATTTAATTTTCGATATTTATATTTTCGAATAAAATTGCTTTTAAGATTATCTTTCTTCCCTATCGTCGAAATAAAATCAAACCTTTCCCCCCCTTTTTGGAAAAATGTTATTAATTTTAACTATTTGTTAGTCTACTCTAGAGTGCCAAAACATTACTCCAGAGGTACTTTCATTGATATAATAATAACTAACAAGTAATAGAATACTTTGAATTTTTTACTTTTATCATAGAAATTGGAACAAATATAAACACTCATGATATAAATGCGACATAGTACAATTTGTAAAAAAATTTGTTAATATGTATATAAAATTTTTAGACCTTACATTTACTAAGAGCACCCCATGCTTCTTTTGATGTTGGATGCAAGTGAATAGCACGCAACGCTAGCTTATGCTGCTTCTTTCTATCGACATGCCTCATAGCCTTACTGGCCAACACTAAGCACTTAGAAGCTTCCAGTGATGTTTTCCTGAAAATAAGAAAGAGAATTATATTCTAGATCGATATTTGTGAAACCGAATGTCCAACTTTTGATTATCCCTTAAACCCAAAATCATAGTACTTTGAGCAATTTGGCAAGATGCCACTAAATGTCGTTTTGATTTTCGATAATTCTGAAGAACATAATTTGCTAGAATTCCTCGCAGTAGAGAGTTATTGGGGAAGGTATGCACGCGTTTTAAAAGGTGAATCAGTCCTGCTTTCACTTGATTCTAGAAAAGGTAAAATTGAGTAAATCAAAATATGTAATGCCAATTTACTGTTTACTTTTGCTAAATAAAATTGTGAAGTTAAAAACGCAGCGTGATGGCACTGCTCTGGGTCGTTTTCATACTTTCTCAGTTCTTCCAAGACGGTTTCTGTAAGTTGAAAATCTCTATGCAAAATTCCCAGAGCGCAAGCAGCGAAGAACGCTTGTATAGGCGCGTTTGAGAGAACGATGCTGTAAAAGTAAAAATAAATTTTGGATTCAGTTTTCATTATATTAATAAATTACCATTGATACAAAAGCGTTTTTGTTTCAGTTTCACCATTAGCCATATAAAGCATGGGGCACATAGCTGTAAGAATTATAGCTTTTTCTTTTTCACTTGAGGCTAGCCACTCTAGAGCAGAGCTGTATACTTCATAAGATTCTGAATAGCGTTCATCATCAAAGTACGCGAGTGCCAAGCCAGTTGTTGACTTCACTGTCGCCTCAGAAACTGAGTTAAAGGCATCTACAGCATTTTGGTTTTGTTTATTTTTAAGATATGCAAAACCAAGATTGCAAAGCAGCTTATCTTTTTCACGAACGTTTTCACACAGTTCCACTGCCATTTTATATGCTTTAATAGCTGTGCGCCAAAGTCGACTCTTCATATTTAAAAACCCAAAGTAGGAGAGGGATTCGACAGAAGTTTTAACATCCTCAGCACATACGTACCTAAATCATTAAGTTAACACAATTTTTGTATATATTTAGATTATTTACCAATTTATCGAATCAAGGGCCACGGAAGTAGCGTTCATTTTAGTAATGGCGTATTTATAATTTGGATCTTTCAAATTTTCTGGATTTGATAGAACTGAACACACCCAGTGGGCATATCCTAGGGCTGATTCAACATGAAATTCGAGTTGAGTGCAGTGCCGGAATAAGTCCAATGCGTCATGCTCGTACGCAAGACGTTCTGCAATAATTGCTTGACCTATCCAAGCATTAACGAATGATGGATTTGACTGTTGAGCCTTTTGGAAAGCTTGATTGGCAAGTTTAATAGCGTCCTGCATTAAATAGAGTACTCCCAAATTCGCCCAAGCAGTTGCAGATTTTCTATCCAACAGAAGAGCTTTAATAAAACAGTGTTGCGCAATGGCAGGATCGTTGATTTCTAAAATAAATATTGATAAAGATTATTTTATATTCACTAGATTTATGTTATGTGATCACAAATTTACCTTTCGTTGTATAAATTACACCAAGTAGATTCCAATTTTGCCACCTAGTTGGTTCCAATTTTATTGATTGTTTAGATGCATCCATTGCCAATTTTAAACGTTGTTCATTTATATCGTCTCCTTCACAAACGTTGCTGAACTTGTAATAACATACAGAGAGCTCATGCCAGAGAAGGGAGTTTTCAAGTTGCAGTTTGACGGCGCAAGTGTAAAATCTTTACACAAAAAATAAAGAATTTGTTTAACAATCTACTTAATTTTGGATTACCTAGCAGCAAACTCAAATAATTCCTTTCTGTCTAAAACAACTAAATCTTCTTCCTGTCCAGCTAATTGTCCTGAAACGCTTAAATGTGCTTTAGATTTTGGCAAACAAGCAACCATCACAAAAACATTCGCTATTGTTCGCCAAAGCCATACCATATTCTTCTTTCCTACTAAAAATGCTCTGAGAGGTATAAAAAAAATAAATTAATATTATTTTTCTATAGATCTATATAATATCCTTTACTTTTGTAAATAATTTGTTGCTTCTTGTAAATGATCCTTACAACGACCTAAAAGTCGTTGTGTGAATAGCGTATTTGCTAAACTGAAATGCGCCTCTGCAGCACCTTTTAGAGCTGGTAAATAGTCAGGCTTAACAATTAAAACGTCTTCAAAAGATTTTATAGCGTTTATGCACATTCCAAGAGTCTAAAAAAAATTATTAAATATGTTGGACAATTAATTTTGGAAATTAATATTTACTGCTTCTATAACTGCGATTTGTAATTTAGCATAACAATTATCCGGATCTCTTTCCACAACTTTCTGGTACACTTTGATTGCAGAATTAAAAGATCCTCTTTGTTGATACGCGTCTGCTAAACCTTCCCAGCAACGAATATTTTTTAGATCGTATCGCAACGCTGTGCGAAAATGATAGATAGCCTAAACATTTCCCATTATAAAACTATATATATGTATGTATGTAGAAATAAAGAATATTTTACCCACATCATCATAATTACATGTTTCTAAGTTATGCAATCCGAGCTGAAATAGAGCCCATGTTGATTCGACTCCGTGCAGATGTTCTAATGCATTTTTTAACACAATTTCGTTAAGGTCCTACAAATATTATTTTATGTGATACAAATTATAGAGAGCGATTAATCAATAAAGGAAATTTAGTTTTTTCGTTGTAGACAAGGTAAAATAAACACAAATATATTCATTTTCGATCGTTCTAAACATTTTCATATTTAAAAGGTCTGCCTGCAATTTATTGTAGGGAAAATAATAGAAAGGAATGGTAAAATGTGTCATCGTCTATTATTAGTTAAATTTAGGAAACTTACCCATGCTTGTTCACTTCTATAAATGGTACTTAGTTGAATAACAGCGATTTCATTTACTGGATTCAAGCTAACACACTTCTCCAGGCATTTTCTAGCTCGAACAGAATCATGCAAAGCAGAATAAACTTTTCCCAAATACAAAAAACATTCGGAATAATACGGTTTGAGTTTTGTTGCTTTCAGTAACCACATGAGTGCATTGTTGTAGTCACCAGTTACCAAATAAGTTTTCCCCTTTAAAAACTTTGCCTCAAAATAATCTTCCTGAATCTCGCCCAAGATTTGGATTGTTTCCTTGGGAGAGCTAAAATTATGTAGAAGTAAATCGAAAACATTACAATATTGTTTAAGCGTTGAAGAAGTAAGTACCTTGCAAATTCAGCCTCTATGGTTTGAGCTTTATGATTTCCTAAGTTTCTTATTTTTTCTAACAATTCAGAAGTATTATTTTGTTGTTCCAGTATAAGTTGTGACCTACAAATATTCCTATTGAAGCAAAATTAGTTTAAATTATCTAATTGTGATTACCTAGCGAGGGCAATAAGACCTTTTTCGTTTTGATCCCTTAATAAATCGGGTAATTTTCCAGTGAGTATTTCAACAGCTCGTTTAACATTAATTATTTCTTTAGAGTGCGAATGGCATATAGCAATATCCACAGAGGCGTCGTCGGTTTGCTTAAGAATGCTAGCTGCTATTTCGAATCCTCCCAGGTTCATATAGCAGTTGGCAAGAAATTCTAAAGCGATGGGCAATTTTGGTTGTATGTCCTTCAGCTTCCGTAGAAGATCTCGTGCTTGCAAATATTGTTGAGCTTCCATCAGCTTTATACCCTTTACCAGTAGACCTAGGCTGGAGTTTGGGGTAATTTTAAGCAGTGTTTCAGAGTACTCCTCAATTGGCTTTTTTAAGTATTTCTCGATGCTGCTGATATCCTTTTTATAGTTTTCGCTGTAGACTTTGCAAATCCATTCAAGTGGATATGAGTTATTAGGATATTCCTCCGATATGACGCAGGCCTCATCGATTAAAGCAGGTAGGTCTTGTAATTTAAAGAGTTGCTTTAGATAGCGTTTGGAGTATTCAACGTGGTTGTCGAGTTGTTTATCTTCCAAAGCGGCTTTTAAGGCTGGTCTTAGCTGGAAACAATGAATAAAAGAAGCATGTCAACGTTACAAAGCAAACCCTCTAAGATTCATATGTTCTCATTTCTTTCAAATTTGTTCTCGGCTTTTCTGTGATCCCAAATGCTATTTTATGCTTTATTTTTGGTATCTACATATGGTTATGCTTTCATTTAAACTTGTTAATTTGATTTTAATTAATTTAAATTAGACTGGTTTAGATTTTATCTATCGAGAAAATTAAGATATATGTACATTGACTATGAGTCTATAAAGTCCATGTTGATATATAGAAAATAATTACGATAAAAATAATAATAAATTATTTAGTAAAAATTACGAAGAAAACCGGTAAAGTGAGAATAAGTTGTAACAAATTTTGAAGACCATATCTATTGAGCTTTTTCAAAAATACACATCTGTCTTAATGAGTGATAAAAGAATTTCGTTCGTTAGTTAGTTAATTTACAACCTTAAATACAAGAATTCTAACTGAAATCATAAACTGTTTAATTTTAAACATATTGATTGACTTAAGAGCATTCTAAAGTGTAGAGCCTTCAAAGCCTCAACAAAACAATATTTATGATTTTGTAGAGTAATTTTTGTGGAAAAATTGTGTAAATTGCACGAAGAAATTTTCCCCATGTTTTAAGACATTTGCTGCCATATCTATTTAAGAAAATATCTGTTCTGGATTTTTCTAATTTTGCTATGTTTTCTATTCTAGAACGGAAACTTATAAACAAATATTGCTGTGTGCGGTGAACACTTACAACTTGTTCCCAATTTGCAGGAATTTCGGATTGTTTAATCAAAATTTTAGCAAGATTCTTCCCGGCAGACTGTTTTCGTTTGTCATCGCTTTGCTCCTCGAATTCATTTTTTAGTATTTCTACGCAGTCACCAACGTTGTTGCTGTAGCTAGCGGCGGACACGATCTTATTATGGTATTCCTCGAATTTTTCGCTAGAAGAAAGAGCTCAGTTGTGTACTGAAATAAATGAACTCTTCTTACGGAACTAGTTTTAATAGCTTCCTAAAGATCTCCGGGAGCTCCTCTGGTTCGGCACAGTTCGCCAAGCCCTGCAATGCTAGAGAGGCATCGTCGGCGCATGTTGCAGCTTTCCGCAGATATTTAGCAGCCTTTAAGAATTGCGTTACTACAGCTTAAGATGAACTAAGTGTTTACCTCTTTTTTATCTTTCTCTTGGTGTGTCGCTCCCAGCAAAACTAGGGCCAAATAGTTCTTAGGGTCCTCCTTGAGTACCTCCTGAGAAACTTTGTAGGAATTATTCAAATTTTGGGGGAAAAAAGCATTTTACCTCGCATTTTTCTCTAGCAATTTTGAGTTCCTTTTTTTTGATGGCTTCTCGGGCCTCTTTTAGCACGACTTTAATTTCTTTTGCATGCATTTTTCCTATTTATAAAAATTTTATCCGCCGCTAAATTCCTTAGCGAATTAAATGCCAAAGAAATGACAACTTGAACCGATCAGCTGAGTGAATGGTAAAGTCAAAACAAACACCAGTGATGGCAACTGTTAAATCTTTTAGCGAAATATCAGTATTCGTATTTCAAAATGTTTCCTAAAAGTATGCAAGAAAATTTATTTCATTTAAAGCTTTTGGAGAAAAACGTTAAATTAAATAATTTATGGTTTTATGTTGTTAGTTAAATTTAATACAATTAATTATGTATGAATAATAATATCAGGGTTGCGGTTTTATCACATAAGTTGGGTCGTTACATTTCAAATAAAAGAGATAAAAGAACCCAAAATTATATGCTATTTTAACGTCTATACACGATTTTATTACCATATCTTCAGTTAAAAATGACTGTAGAGTTGTCGCCCAGAAAAAACATAGTTTTTTTTACAACAAAGTGGCCTGTATTTGTTGGTGCCACATTTGTCGAAAGTCGAGTGATATCAGTAAGCTATTTATTTTCTAAGCAGCCCATTTTATATGTACATACATACATATGTCATACAATTGAAATTAAAAGATAAGTTTATGTTGTAGTGTTTGTCTCACATGTCGTTTTTAAAAATTTGCAAGTGAATGAAAAAATTAATCCATTGTAAATATTTAGTGATTTGTATTGCTCCACAACCATAATGAAGTAAGTCTGAAACGATATACTGATTCGTATTAATCTGGCTTGGGCATATTACCCTATACCCTATTTTTCAGCTGTTTACGTTTACGCGATGAACTATAATTAATTTATTTTACTTCAAGGTATCCTTCACTGGGTCCGTATCCAGTCAAAACCATATGTACTGAATGTGGTGCGGGAATAATAACTCGAACAGAATACAGCAGTTCAACAACTACACATATAATGGCTTTTCTATTTTGTATATTTTGGTAATAAATACTTATTAATAACTTTGTAGTAAAGAAGATAGACTAATTTTATTTAATTTTAGCTGTTTAGGCTGTGTGCCATATATGACCCCATATTTTCAAAATGTTGATCATTTTTGTCCATCATGTAATGCGTTTCTTGGAACGCATTCAAGACATATATAGCTGTGTTCGTGTATTATTTTAGTTATGTGAAATTGATGTAAGCATAATTTAGAAATAAAACCTAATAATATAAAATATGGATATTACTTTTCATAACATCAAATATACCAAGCAAGATTAATTATCTTATTCATTCTGTGGCAAGTTTCGTATTATTTATGAGCCTGTAACTGGAGATATTTTAAGTTTTCAATGATATAATAGATTATACAAAGATTCTAAAATTTTATCATAACATATAAACATTATATACATACATATGTATTTGCTACTCCCAATTTCGCAAAATTTCTAGTATGTTGTTATTGTTAGTCACAAATGAAAGTGACATTTTCAATTTCAAATACGACCTTTGTTTCAGTTTTCCTATGGTTTACGGTTACATAAAGAAATTTCGAAAATTCTAGTAAAAGACTTCAAAAATAGGGAAAATGGACATGTTCTCTTGACCGCCAACTCACTCGATTAGGTTTTGGCTACATTTGGCCCTTCTTATAAAGCAAAAATAACAATCCATTACCTGCAAAATTAATGTACTGTACATACGTATGTACATATATTATTTTAAACATTTTTATGAAACATAACGTATATTCTGTAATGAAGCAACTTATAAAATACTATTAAATAGTACCTTCCATGGTACTTATCCACGTCTTTAGTTTTAGTTATACTTAGATATATCTATGATCAATTTTCTTACCCTGAAGCCTAATGCAATAAATTTTAATTTGTTGTAAAATGAGATTCCTTTTTTTTATCCAAAGCCAAAATATTTGGCTGTTAATGTTAACAGCTTGCAAAAATGGTAGGGCGTTTCAATGCTGGCAAGGAAAAGTCACAAGTTGAGAAGTAAATGATTATATTATATTCTGTTCATTCGGTTTGCATTTTATTTTTTCGTTTTATTTCAAGAAATCCAGAGAATAGTCGATTTCCATTCAAAACAATATGTCCAGAATGTGGTAGGCCAACAGAAACACGAATAATATACAGAAGCACATTAACTACACATATTTCTATCATGCATAATGTGCATTTGGTAAAAACTTTTGATTATATATTTAAAAAAGCTAATTTATTTCTTCTAACCTGCCTTGGCTTTGTGCCATATATAACTTCATGTTTTCAAGACGTTGATCACCATTGTGTAACGAACGCCCTTCTTGGAACTAATTCAAGGGATTTTATTTAGATTTGTTGTAGATATCACATGGGGATATTCTTATTATACTGCATTAAATTGGTGTAAGATAAGAGTAAATTAATAATAAAAGTTAATGCAATTCCTATGTCATTTGAGGAAAGCGAAGGGGTTTTAACTCTAAAACACGTCTGGCTATATGCACCTCCATTCATTTATTTAATACTATGTATTGATTATAATTTGAATGGTTTTGTATTTTATGAATTATAGTCTCTAAAAAGAATAGTGTAATTTAATGAACATGAACATGAACATTCGGGTGCATTTAAGTTGTGGACATAGTAACTGTATAAGTTCTCTTTCAAACTTCGATACAAAGATTTCAGTCTACGTTCTGAAATGTTTTTGACTCTATATTTTAAAATGTAAAATATAAAACTTCATGTGTGGGCGAAAACAATAAAATTTAATTTTAGTCCGCAATGAATACTTTCTCTGTGTTATATTTGTGTACGTCCATAAGGCTTTAATATTTTTTTGGGGTTTTCTAATTAGTGAAATTTGCAATTTCCGCTTAACGCAATTCTCGAAACAAAATTCAAAAGAAAAGACTTTCCACGAAACATTTTCTGTAGCATAAAACTTTTCCGTGGCTGCAAAACTAGGTCACTAATAATTTCACCCTCAGTACTTTATCATTGTAGGGAGGCGGCATGGCACAGGATTCCTATTTACGACTGTTTTGAAATGTTTTGCATTCTGTAATTGGTTGTAATCAATTTCAGTGGCTTAAAACACTTTCTCTGTGTGTATTGTGTTGTTGGAAAGAGACACATTTGTTATGAAATTCTAGTCCAGCCCAGATAAATTTAACAATGTCCATAAGTCGTTTGTGATTTTGATTAATTTCCGTCTGCTACAGAAGCAAACTCTGCCACAGCGGAAACGCTTTTTCTTTATAGCTGAACAATGAAAATTTTATTTTCGAAAACTGTGCTAATGAAACGATTATTTTTATTGCCCACAAGGACTTCATTTTCTTCGTTCGTCGAGATGAGGTCTGTAATTTTCTTTAGCACTCTGCACCAAGTGTTTAGTAATCAACTTGATTTAATTAAAAAAGAACAATGCTGATTGCAAGTTGCGCATTGTCACAAAATAACTCAGAACTTCTGCTTTATATGTATGAAAGCATCTTAAAAACACTAAAAGATAAACTTGTGACCACTAAAGGGGTAAGTGGAGTACACTCGAATAAGGAGTTAATAAGGATTTCAAGTTGTAGTTTACTAATTAACCTACCTTCTTTCTTTCGAAGACAATTTTCCAAAATGAATGCATATTACGTTTTGCTTTGAACTTACAAGACCAACTGAAATATTGTTTTGTTGATTATCCTATGGAATACTGAATGAAATTTGGATTTTGCGCTTTTCGTCAGAGGAGCCGCTTTGCAGAAAGCCTTGCAGATTTTCTCTTTATCAGGGGCGTTATACTACGAAGAGAAACGTTAAGAAAACACATTATATAGGTACCTACATTAAAATTTCTACATTTGCAGTTTGCTCCTGGGAGTGCATATTCTATACCGAGGTAAACAAATTTGTGTTTTTTGAGATGTACAGATAGCGAGTATGTAGTTTTGCTGATTATTTTAATAAATAAATATTAAACTAAAATATGTGTAATTGTACTAACAAGGATCAAATAAACTTGATTTTTTCGTTAACCAATTAAGATGATAATTCAACAAAAGGGCAATAAATAAGTTTAGTGTTATACGCTTTTTAATTTTAATACAGTTCATTATTAAAATAAACTGATGATATAAACTTTAGAATTTAAAATCACTTTATTTAGTATTGAAGTTTTTGCCATATATCATACATCTGCATATGTAAGTTGCATTTCTAAAATACAGTTATAGAAAAAAAATTTTTGTATTCCGAATTTTGGTTCTAATGGGAATTTTGTGGCTGATGTTGTAAATGTAATATTTATTACAGTTCTGAAAATTCTAAGAAGAATAACATAATACTGAATGAGAATAATACTGATCAACACTTTTGATGTTCGTGATAAGCAATAGTTTTTTTTTTATAGATAAATCCGGAAAATAATTATCTTATATGTAAAAGGTATATCAAAAACGAGTCAGAATAACCTGTGACGAAATACCTCGTGATCAATGTAATTTACGATAATGTAATATTCAAATTTAATTTGAAACTTCCAACATTGAAAACATAAACTTTCATTGAATTTAGTTAGCAAACGTAATATTGTAGTTTAATCAAAAAATTCATTTAAAGTAAAATCAACATTAAATCGAATGACAATCTTAATGTGTACATACATATCTATCTATCTATCTATAAATCTTTAGTATACATAGATTATACTAAATTATATTAATTGCAAGATTATTCACACCTTTACACTTTTCTAAAATTCATTGTGGTGCCAGACGTCTGTAATGAGACAAAGCAGAGGAGGATACTCGTAATTCCAACAATTAAAACTTTATGTGGTATTATCTTAAAACGACAGATTGCTCTTAAGAATAAATGAAAACTTCTTGCCGGCAGTAAAGTGTCTCAAAGAAAGTAGAAATTCATAAAACTTTTATGTTATTTAGTTCGTTAACAAATCTGAATAACACTTGTTTACTCCACAATTCCTTTTTGTACAACTGTTCGTTTTTATTTTCTTACTGCAATTACGTCTTAATATTCTTCAAGGCAATTTACACCTTAAAGCCCAATTAAGAAGTTTTCTTCAAGTGTACCTCCTAAGTACACTCAGCTAAAAGTAAAAAGTTATTTATTACAGAATAAAATGAGTTTCATTCCGGATTTTTTATTGAGTTAATAAAAATCTGCAGAGCTTTTTT
Source organism: Machimus atricapillus (assembly GCA_933228815.1). Lineage (NCBI taxonomy): Eukaryota > Metazoa > Arthropoda > Insecta > Diptera > Asilidae > Machimus > Machimus atricapillus. The sequence continues at coordinate 41,790,100 of OW121786.1, read as the reverse complement.
GTGCACCTCCCGAAGCGATACATTTTCATTTTTATTCAGTTCAATATAATCGTCGAAGCGAAACTCCTTAAGGAGAAGGGATTTTGCTACTATGTAAGTACCGAGAAGAGGGTTACTGGTGCTAGAGCAGTTTCCCGATTTCACGGAAAATATCTCGAGTAGTTTAATCTCAATGCTAAAGTTTTCACGAATTGAGCAAATCAAATAGATACCTATGGATTACTTATCTTTAATAGATACATACATATATGAAGTTTTGTCGTTAACTGCACTCGACGAACTCTTTAAATTTGAAAAATTAACATCCGGCCTATTGCTTCTTTGAAATAGTTTTGTAGTGCAATGGACGAATGGATGGATTTAAGTTTTAAGTATTAAACACCATTTGACATAAGTTAGGAAAGCAAGGTATGTACGTTATTTCTGGTTTTTGCAAATATTTTAATATAAATCTTTTATGTGTAGATACCTGCTATTTATAAGGTAACTAGAAAGACATTTTTATACTAAAGTTCTCTGCAAAGAACATATAAAGTTATATTAGCTACATATATGGATTACCTAAATAGTAAGGATTTTTATTATTGGTTGCATTCTACATTAAAAACTTATTATTAGCCGTTTTATGAGAAATTTATCTAAAAATAGTTCGCTGGAACATTTTGCAGCCCACTCTCAAAGGATGTGGACTTTAATTAAAATGCTTTCTATAATAAAAAATAATTGCTCTGCCGGAGATATTCTGTCTACAGAAATATCACGAATGAAAAGCTTAATTTCTAGGAATTACAGATTCATATACTTATATATAAACATAATACATAGCTCTGGATTCTTCATGAGAATAAAGTTTTGAAAATGCAAGTGAAGTATGTAGTTCGTTAATTTCAGAAAATTCTATTTTCTTAGGGTTGTTTAACTAGCACTAATTTGAAGATAAAAATGTATTACAATATATTTATTTTTATACATCTAACTACAGCTTTATGACTTGTACTTATCTTCAAAAGAGTTCTTGATAATATCAGCTTTATAAATCATATTGATAACATCCGCTTCATAAAGAAAAAAAAATTATACTTTGAAGAGAATATAAAACGCATGCTCGACATCAACTACTTTCACTATCTTCAGTATAGCTGAACGAATGAAAAGATAAATGCTGAAATACTGAATGCACTCCTTAAAATAAGTGCTTGATCGCGAAGTAGTACTTTTGTTATTTTAATTAGCGAAATGTTCCAGCGTGAATCGATCACTTGAACAAACATGGCAATTACGTTGATCAAAAGTGAAAAATTGAACAGCCTCTATATAAACAGAAGTTCGAATTGTGACCCCTTTATTTGTTAAAATGTTTAGTCTAACGTATTGCTTCACTGCCATTATTCTACTTGGTGTTTTCTTTGAATATTCGAGTGCAAGTAAGTGTGAACTTACAGATTAAATTTCATAGTTGCATTTAACTTACTTAATAGTTGTATGGTGATTTAAACCCTTTTTTCGGAAAGTGTTAAGTTAGTTAACGATTGTTGCATATCGCAAACTTTCAATATTAGCGGAATTATAATAATTGGAGTCGTTATATTTGCTTTACACTAATTACGACATCTGTTTAGAGCAAACAATTCAAACAAATAGTCGTCACTATGACGAAATGTTTAGACTTTGAGTACAGTCAGGTTTGTCATTGTTTTCAAGGTGACTAGAATATAAACAATGCATGCAATACAATCGAAAGTTGAAGGATAGATTTTTCTTTTCAGGGGCAAAAATGTTTTTGTTTTTAGGAATTATATTTTTTAATATGTACAGATCATACCGTCAAAACATATGTATTAATACAATAATAATAATTTTTTATTTGTTTATGACAAGTTTTACAAAATATACATAGTTTCGGTTAATACAACGTTTTCAGATATGAAATCAAAACTTTTCCTGATGCAAGAGAATTTTCATAATCTTAAGCATTATCAGATGAAATGTTATTAAATAACAACTTTTTTTAGAATGTGCTTTGGATATTCAAAAAGATCTACCTCCAACTGATCCCGTCTTTGTGGATAAAAATCACAATCTTGTGAAGCCCACGGGTAAATTCATCGAATGGAATGTTGGGGATAAATTTGGAGTAGTTTGTAGTGGAAATGATAACGTCTTGAAATCAAGTAAAGTTGAAGTTAATAAAAGGTGTGTCACATATAAGTTTAATTGCATGAAATATTTTAGCTAATCAAAGATCGACTATCGTTGAGTGTCGAAATGATGGACTTCACGCAAATGGTCAGTATCATCCGCAATTGGAATGTGAAAAGGATATCGTCGCAGATACTTTTGAAACGAATCGAGCTTGCATTAGTGGTGGCACCTTAAAGTATGTCGGTTTCCGAACTCAAGGCTCCAATTTTACCAAATATCTTGAAATCTGCTATAACATGAATAGTGCTTCTGTTATCTACACTCACCACAGCATTCCAGGAAAATCAATCAATTGTAAGAAGAACAATTGGTTTCATTTACCCTTTTGCTAAAAAGTTGCTTTTAGATAGGGTTCAGAAAGCATTGAGACCTTATTTCAATGCAGCTGCGGCACCCTCTAAGGCTCAGGTATACAAGGCGTATCTCCGTAAGCAACAGGAGAAAACTTTTGTAAAATTGTTGGGATCGGAACAGTATAAAAGGTATTTTAACATTTCATCATTCTTGTCTCGCGGTCATCTATCCCCTGATGCTGATGGCGTCTTCAAAAGCTGGCAGATAGCAACATATTTTTATATAAATGTTGCCCCACAGTGGCTGGTTAGTATCCGCTTTTAATCTTTTTCACTTTATTATGTAATAAAAATAAAATTCATTTTCCGCCGTTAAGAGCACAAATTCAGGAAATTGGCTGGCGGTAGAAAGACTTGCTCGAAGAAAAGCTGCAAGAATAAATGATGATTTGGAGATTTACACAGGCGTTTCAGGGATAATGAGCCTCCCAGACAGCTCGGGCAGAAATGTTAAACTTTATTTAAAGAACGGACCCACTGGCAACTTTATCCCAACTCCCATGTGGTACTGGAAAATACTAAAATACAAGGATGAAGGCATCGCATTCCTTTCTATGAATAATCCTTTCGCAAATCAAAAGCAGTACCTTTGCCCAGACATTTGCCAACATTATAATTGGCCCAATAAAGGATTCGACAACTTGCAGAAGGGATTCACTTACTGCTGCAAGGTATCAGATTTAATCAAAATCTTACCAGAAGTCCCCCCTGAAGTACTTGTGGCACGTGTAATGAAATATTAAATAAATTGAACAATTTCTGTAAACATATGTACATAACTTTCTTTTCTTTTTGACTGAGAGGGGGCACTTATGCAATAATGATATCACAATTATCCGGGTTGATTTAAAAAATATATGAATTTGTGAAATATATGATTTCTTCAAAATTGTTTGGGGCTTTTAATTTTATCGGCTATCCAAAAACCTTCATTTGTTAACATTAGATTAGCAGTCAAAAGAAGAAATTCAAATATAAGAAAATTGGCTTTTCTTAAATCTTAAATGTAGTATGATGATATTCGCTTATTAAATCATTTGTAATTCAAAAATAATTTAATCAAATATTAACACAGACGTATGTAAACATATCCGGGATACTGAGTTCTCCCTAAAATTCGAGATGAAGCGTTAAACAAAACCAGCACAAATAAACAATAATTTTGCAAATCAGGAATGATTAATTGTTCGAATATTAATTACATTCAAAGTTAGCCCAGTGAGGGTTTTTCATTTTCCAAGAAGTATAAATTTTTTTACATTCATTTTTATGGAAATGCAGAGAGGTTCAATCAAAGCTTAATATATTTTTAGTCTTTATGGTCGCAGAGTTGCTTTTATATTTTGTTTATCATTTTTAAGGGATTGGTCTCTTTAATCCAAAAATTATGCGATTACAGATAAACCTGTATAATTTTTTTGTGGACTAGAAGAACTTATTTTATATTCCAGAAAAGGATGCAGACATTCCTCTCTTTGGAATTGGGGTTTTTTCCTTCCATTTTTGGGTGTTTACTATTCTACGTTCTACTTTAAAGGGTTAATTTATGTACTTGCGGCAGAACTGGAATGAAACCCTTTTACCAGAGCTTCCTAATAAAGAGGGCAAACGTATGTCTCCCTCTTGGAGGTACTAGACCTTTTAATTCGTCTTTTTATCATAAACGAAGCTCATCCCATCTCTAGCCAGGATAAATCTAAAATTACTGAAAACATTTTAGGCAGTGATATTGTGTGGTCGCACAAAAGGTCTGTACCCTAAGATCCTGAACAAGTGATTAAGCACATCTAGCAAATTGCGTTTCAGAGCTTTACTCAAAGTATTTTGCTTAAACTAGCAAAATGTTCCCTTGTATCTACCATTCCCTTACAATTCATGAACACGAACAATCAACATTAATCGATATCAGTAAAAAGAATAGCAAACAATGGACGGCATTTTTCAGTAATATCGTAATATCTGCTTTATACGTGGAAACGTCTATGAACGTTTTCCTTTTCAGGATAACAACGAACTAATAACCAGTGGAAAGGGGTCGAAAATTAGTGCTTTGTTAGCATGTAAGTTTTTTTGGCCATGAGTTTATTTGTCTCATGCTAACAGATATTTTGAATTGTTCGGTTTTTAGTCTAACACTAATATTATGAAGGTGTAAAGTTTGTTTGTATATGTAAGGGTAAACTCTGAAACAATTCTTCCTTACAAAAAAAAAAAAACCATCATGAAATTATAAGGGTATTTTCAGATTGATAGAATATAAAGTATGTACAAAGAGTGGATCTATGCTATATCGTCGCTGCGCGTGCAAAAGTAGCTATGTGTTTTTTACACACTTTACAGGAGACGCAAAAAACTGATCTTCTCGAAAAATGAGTATTTAAATAATTTATTCTTACTTTGATACATATAACAAATTTACGTAGTTTTAGATTACTTTTGGATAGATAACATTATTAATAATGCCAAATTAAACATAATAGGCAAATTTGACACATATAGTTATTTATTTGAGTCGTAAATACAAGCTATGTCCATTTAGATTACGTAACTACTTTATAATTCTATGGAAACTAAAACGTTCCGTAACTCTGTAAATATTGCGTCTATCGCTTAACTGTTTTTACAGTATGTGTGTATTGAAACAAGTATTCAAATTTCATAAAAAACCGAAAATGACTAAATAACACATAGCTACTTTTGCACGCGCAGCGACGATATTTAGCTTTGATAGTAAATTTGAAATCGGCAACGTCATATTTTTATTAAAGTTCAGTTTTATTATAGGGACAGTTGTGCCCGGGGCAACGTGCGTCGGATACGAGTTGGCTAATATTAGTAGTATGATAATTGATTATCGAAAAACAGGAGACTTTATTCATTATCGAGGTATGTGAAATGATTGGCTTATGGAGTAAATGAATTTTGTAAAATATTTAATAAGGGTTTAAAGCTTCTTGTATTTTTATATAGCGCCTAAAGATTAACACTTTAAACTAGATATATTATACGAAAATATTTGTTACTTCCCAATGAATTTAAAAAAATTATTCAATTTTTTCGAAAATGTGGTAAATGGCAAATTTTCGTTTACAAATTTATATTCCAAAAAGATACTTTGTGAGTTTGGCTTTTGTTCATGAAAAGCTGATTTACATAATGGCATTGCATTTTCCATAAAATGGTCTGTTGATAGATTTTTTTAGAAGGTGATACAATAAAATACGGTTGATGGCTTTAATATTCCCAATCTTTGAATATACCAATTAATATGTATTTGCTATAACACTTCGAATGATATAGATTATTATAGGTAATAGTTAGTTTTCCTTTCAATTTCTATGAAACTTTGTTATAACATGATTTGAATCTTGACTTTTGGAGATAAGATGGAGGAACATGATTTTAATTTTGCTTTTTCAAATTATGTACCTTACAAACAAAGTTAAAAAGAAAACACCATATGATGCACAAATTAAAATTATGTATAAAAAGAAATGTTTCGGTGACTTAATAAAAAATGTTCAAAAGAATATACATAATTTAAATTCTAACTACAGAGAAACTTGCTGATCTGTAAAATTTGTTCCTATGAACAATTTTAACTTCCTATACTTAAAATATAGAGTTTGAGAAAAATGATGGAAGCAGACAGAGAGAAGTTGTTTAAGATTTTCGTTTTGTCCCTTTTAAGGTACGGAATCCTAATAATAACTACAATTTGTCATCTGAATGAATTCACTTTAAATTATGCTCCACAAAAGCGTGTTTATTAAAGTTTCAAAGTCACGATTTTCATTAATGAGCTCATTTGTTTTGCTCCTATCGTCACTCTTCTGCTTGAGTGCGTATCCTTGAACTGTTAGTCGCATCATCTTGAAATCGTATTTATTAGGTCCGTTGAACTTTAGCTTTAAAATTAAATTATTTGATTGGGTTACATCTGAAAGGTTTTCAATGCTTTATTAAAAACAATATGGGATCATTTATATCAATTTGCCAAAGACTGAATTGTATTGAGGAATACAAAGTGAGAAATCTTTAATTTAGGTCTTATTTTGGAGTAACCATCGAGGGACGAATCTTAATGGCCTAAGAATGTTATTTGTATTTGTAGATTTAGGAGAAACCTAAGCGGTGTGGTTCAAACGCGCGTGATAAATTATTCGAACAATTTGGTTTTTTTGGGAAAAAAAAGATTGAAAAAGTTGAGAAATCATCAACAAAGGATGACGGTTATGATAGATGACTAGGTTTTAAGAATCCACAAGCGAGGTGGTGTACTCTTCATTTGTTCGGATTTTACTGCCTACCTCGGGATAAGAGGCGTATCTGAAATGATTTATGGACAAATTGGTAAGGTTGAATGGAAGAACTTTTATTTTTTGTTATTTATTTATTACTTTCGAAAACTTTAAGGAGTAATAGGTGCCTGACAACCGAGGGATCCCTTGAGGTGACGAAATCTAAATTCGATTGGTTAAAAATATGTGTGAGAAAATCGTATTACAAGAATGGCAAATTGATTCTGCCTAATTCGCATTGAGACATCTTCGAAAGAAAAGTTACGAAATCCGCCTTAACACGATTAATTTTATCCTCCTTCAAGATGCTACGAAGGCATCCGCGAAGTCTGAATAAAGCTTTATATACCAGTTTTTCATTTACCGCGATTCGTTTAAATATTAATGAATACCGTTTATGTACATAAACTTCTATGGGAGTGGCAACAACTTGGGGTATACTTTCTTCAGTTCTTTTCGCTTTGAATAATAAAATAACTGCCGAAAAGTTTGTTTCAAGATTAACTTGGATCTCAGCCGAGGCTGTGTGAATCATTTGCGGTTCCGGAAACTAAAGCAAATGCTCTTCCTTACTTTATGCAAAATCATGTGATCAGTGAGATTTAAAAATAATTCATTTATTCAAAATGAGAAGGAGAACGAAATGAAGTGAGCGAGTGAGGAAAAACTTAATTCTGAAGATTTATAAGGGCACTGAGGGTTTGAATGGAATTTGTGGTAAGTTAATTCTTATGGTTAGTTGAAATGTTAGAATAAGAACGATTCAGAAACGAAAATGAAGACTTTTCAAACAAATGTTGTGGCTGTTTGTTTTTTAAACAAATTGCTATAACTAAATTTTTGAATTCTAGAATATATGTACGCTCTGAGCAAGAAATACCTGAGTGCTTTTTATTTTGACACCTGTCCGTAAAATTTCCAATGTTGAAAGAAATTAGAATAATCTATAAAATTTTGTAATATTTTCCATCCGTTTACTAAATTGTACATATCTAAAACTACCTAAAAAAAATGCGTAATACCTGTCTTTCTAAAAATGTTGATAAGCAGTAGGGGGATTAGAGGCGGAATTCCGTGTACAACGAGATAGTATATAGTATCTTCTCTAAAAATAAATAGCTACTTTTGATGTAGATAACGCGTATATCGACATTTTCCTGTGTCAGAGAAATCAATTTCTTATAAATCATTGCACGTCGCACGTGCTACTTTTTAAAAGCCCTTAAAGTTTAATCTTACATTAATCTCAGAGCATGTCGAATGCATGACACTTTAAAATAAATTACAGTCAAAAACTTTGATCGGATAAGTGATAAAAGCGGAGGAACCGAAGGCCCATTTACATTTCCACACATAAAGACCAAAGTTACTAGGAAAGATAAAGTTTAGTAAAACGTGCGACTGACACTATCAAGTCGATGATGAAAGCTGTTAGTTCCATTAAAATGGATTACTTTTAAAATTTCTGTACACATTAGCTCTTAAAGAACTTTTTTACTTTCATTTTCCAGCAGTGCTATACTTAGTAGTTGGTGTCATCTCTTCTTTACACATCTCCAGTTCGTACATAGTATAGTTATAAAATTTACAAGGCGTCACATCGTGCACTTTTATGAGTTCGATAAAGGTCTCAGGATATCTCCCTATGGATGTCATGCACACTTGTATTAATTAATGGCTTTATCTGATGATATCACTTTAACTCGAGGAGAACGCTTCCTCTTTGTCCGTGACGTTCCCATGCAGAGTCAAGGATACCTCTAAAGTCAGTTGGTGGATAAGGGTCAGCTGACCCTCTAACTCCACTCTCCAGATAACTTTTGTTTTACAAAATGATTGTGGGTGCTCAGCACCAAATGCTTCTGACGTGCAACATGTAACGATGTCGGCTGCAGATGAGAAGCAATTGAATTAGCAAATGAAACCTCTGTTTTTAAAGATATACAATTCTACTACATAAATATGTAGGACAGTACACGTGTGTTCTTCAGCGCCATATTCCTAAGTCGTTTTATTGAAGTTAGAAGGACATAAAATACGATAAATGGCTATACGGACAAATAAATCCAGGCTTTTATTGCCTTACATTTAACTGCGATGACTGGTGATATTTTATAGATTTTAGTTAACAATATTAGACAATATTACAAATCTAATGAAATGATATCAACTTTTAAAAATGAGGCATAATTGAACTGCATATGTATGTAGGTACATAACATATCTACACGTATTAATTCCTAGAATATGATAGAAATATTTGTTTTTTAATTATATGAAAGTAGGTATATTATTTTAATAATATGTATATACTTAAATATGTTCTTTTAATAATAGCTACGTAGCTATTTTTAGGAGCAGATTCAGTTTGAAGTCTCCTCACGAATTTTAATAAAACGTAGCAAGAGTCATTTGGAGTCAAAAGGGACGAATATGAAAAAAATTAAGATGTCGACCACCAGAGATATCTTTGAAATTACAAAAAATGAAATTTTTCTGTCACGAGTTTTGCAAATTACCACAAAGTTTCGTTGCAAATTGTATAAATATTTTAAGTTAAAGACATTTCTATCTTTTAAAAAGGTAAACATCTACTTCGACTTTATCGATGGTATCGAGCATGCATTAAGTTTTATATAGGTACTTAATATTTTTCTTATTTTCAGCACTCGTGTATATTTCATATCACACATATGAGATTCTCTTAATTAATTAATAATTTTCATTTAATGACCAAGGTACCATTAAATTAAATAAATTAAAATCTTAAGAATACAAAAGTTTTACAAGTCGTTTTAAAAAAAAGTTTAAGAGAACGAATGTACTCCTTTTTCTTAGATGTCTGTGTTATAAATGGGTATTTACCTCATTCATGGATTAATATTAACAAAGTTTCTATAGTTTGAAGTTGCTAAAGAAGTTTTTATGTTGAGTAAAATTGGCCTCCTTTTTTGGCCAACAAAGAGAAAAACAACACTTGATAAGGGTTGAAAGGGTCAACCTTAATTTATACTCATAAATTTTGTACTATTTTCTTAATTTCCTAATGATTTATTTAACGGATGACTTTATCTTAAGAAAATGCAAGAATTAATGGGACAAAAAGTGCCCTTAGAAATTATTTACTTTGAAATGCAGGTGTGGCAATTGTGTGTTGTTTGAAATAAAAAAAAATTGCAGGACGTGAATTCACCATAGGAATAGAATTTGAAAAGACGTGAATTCACGTCAGTGGTCGGCGAATGTGTAAATAAAATGCTTTATAATTTGCATATAAATAAAAAAATATATATGTATATATTAGGCATATAATATTTTGTAAGTCAAAAATATCGTCTGATTCATTTTCAAAAAAACTGTTTGCCAATTAAACTTATAAAATAAAATTATGCAAAAAAACTGCATCAACATATTAAAAATGATTTAGTTTAACACACAAACAGACAGACAAATATGAACTAGTTTAGATTTGTATGTTTACATATTTTATTTCTTAGAAGAAAGTTTTATTTCCAAACATGATTTTATCAAAGAGATGAACAAATTCACAAATTCTTATTAGAGAAAAATTTTTAATGTTGCGATATGAAAAGTGAGCTTCCTTTGTTGGTTAGATGTTGTGAGATTTTTATATGTAATCGAAGTAATTTCTAATTACAAAAAGGATGTAAGAAAAGGCCGTACGCCTAGATTATTATCTAGAAATACGTATTTTTAATAAATATTTTATTAATATATATATCGAGGGTTATTATTAAAATATACATAATAAAAATTTTTTTTAGCTTTACCTGCAAAACTGATTACTTCAGTAAATTGCCTCAATTAACAGTCCTTAAATTTTTCGCCAAAGCCGTCAAACCGTCAATTTCCTTTTTAACAAAAATTTTCAGATTTTCGCATTTTCTTTTAAAAAGTCAATTAAAAGTTAGGAATTGAGTTTTTTTTTCGGTCAATCACCGCCGCATAGTAAGTGACTTTAATTAAGAGCGAACCGAAAAGGAGAAGAATTAAAACTTTGTGCGTCGAAATTTTTACCCGAAAAACCGCATTGTTCCCCTTTTTGCATTGTTCATAATAAGTTTTGGCTGACAAAAGTTGCTTGTTGACTGCCCAATTGAAAATTTTCCCCGGGTGAATATTAATTAAAGTGCAAAGGGCATTGCCTCTGTAAAACCGCGTCAACAACATGCTGTGAAATAAAGGGACAAAATTCGACAAAAATTTAGGGCTATGATAGGGTTCAAGTGCTTTTTGGTTATTCTCGGAATTTTAAGGGCGCAATATTCTGACACTGGGACAAGCTGTTATAATTAAGTTCACACGTGACAACAAGCCGATGGTTCGTTGAACGTTTTTAATAGCGCTAAAAACAAGAAGCTTTATTACGTCTGCCCTGGGTGCCCGACTCAACCAAAAATAAGTTACAATCGTTTAAATCACGTCGCTATCCAGGGTCATTGCACATATTTATTACCTTTAGACGAGGTCCTTACTCCTCGAGTTCTCAGGTGAACTCTTGTTTACGTGACCATTACAAATAAATTCTAAGTGTTGTCATGTGGCTTTATAATACAGGTGTAGCTACTCATACTTTCAGGTAAGGAAAATTTTGTTATACCATTAGAAGGACTCGACCTTCTGTCGTAATTGAATTTCTCTCATTACATTTTATCATCATCAATAGTATCCAATTTCATCACCACTATAACAAATAGCGTCAATTTATTCCCTTTTCGATAACATAAATTATTGCGAATGAATTAAACTGACGTTTTTTAAAGCTCGAACAATTAATTGGTAGAATTGAAGTTTTCCTGGGAGTTGAAATGTTCAATTAGAACGTGTTTTAAAAATCGATCATCTGAAGCAACGCAAATTCGCAGAAGGAAACATAGCTTCCACAGGTCGACTATTCTGCTTCCGCCAGAATCATCCTTTGCTGTTGGTCATTTGGGAGTTCCTAATTGCCACCAGAAGGCAATTAAAATGCAATTGATTCTAGGAAATTTTTCTCACTAGCCGGATAGACCGTGTGCACTGAAAAGATCGATTAACAAAGATATCCTTTCACAAAAGGAAATTGCGGTGTTTTCCATTTCAATTTTAATTTTAATTAAGTGCCAGCAAATAACTCCAACAAATGAAGTTCCATGAAATGGTATAAAGTTCTTTTAGGAAGTATTTTATCGGAGATTTAGAGGAAGATTCGTTGGCAACTTATCTTTAAGTAGTGAATTTGGAACCTTCCCTTGGCGATAAAAGGCTCTCACGACCTCGAATTTCCCTGGGAGTATCGCACCTGTGTCTAGGATATGTTGCTGTAATTTCTCATCCATGTTTTTCGTGACAGAAATACTTCGATTCCTCTTTTTTCCATCAGACATAATAAATCACACCCGAAGGGTCCAGGAGTTAGTGACAACCCTCAGTCATATGCTTACACATGTGTGGTTTTATGTTCAGAGCGTGATTTTTGTAGTACTTAGGTGGGATTTGGGAAAATAGCTTCTTTAGTTAACTCGATGATGGACGAGGCTTTTTAATACAACACTATATTTTGATCCGGAGCGATAGACTGACTATGTAATCATTTTCTAAATAGAGTCTCAGTTGGATACTTCTGATGAAAGGCAATAAATTGAGTGTAGACTATATTGTGAGTTCTAAGGCATAATTAAGCATTTTCGAACCTTAGAACGGTCGTTTACCTGAAGTATCTGCAAAATTATTATATCTATAAATATACCTAGGTAAATGTTGTCATTAATAATGACTGCATAAAATCCTTAATATGAGCTTAATCGTTTTGAACAAATTCGTTAGTGTGATAATGATGAGTGGTTAATTATGAAATAAAAATTTTTGTTAGCTTCATTTGTAACTATATACCTATCTATTGTAAAAATACAAAAATTAATTATAGGATGCCAAACCTTTTTTACCGGCAAAATGTTTCAAAGAAAGGCTTGTCTATAAATGCCTATGGATCAGTGGAAAAAAATCTCTAAGAAAGTCCTAAAGGCAGATGTCTCCAAATACGGTCCATTTCTAAGAACAAAATTATTTTCCGATTGGACAGCAACTAAGGTTATTTTCTGTACAGCTTATCTGCCGGAAGGCTTTGATTCAACTTCTTTTGCTCATGCTATTACATTTTTAGTTGTTATTCTTTTATACATATTTTCTTTCGTTTTGTTTCTCCTACTTATAAATAGCTTTTAAAGAATTATTATAACAAGACAAAATGCTATTTTACTTGAACATTTTCACTGTAAACGTTTTTCTTAGAAAAGAAACCGCATTTGGAGACATTTATCTGATAGTCTAGATTTAAAACTACCATTTCCAGACATGTTATTCATATTGATGGATTTTAGAGTTTTTCTCGATTTGTCAATAAATAATTCGCATATAAATGGAATACAATATTCAGTCACATGCCAGATAAATTATAGATTTGTGAACTGCCTTTGTATATGTTCTATTATATATTTATAATAATTGACTGAAGGCGGTTTATTTATACGAATGTATGTTGAAATGTTCAAATGAAGTGTTAGATACACACATATGTAAAACTTATTTTAATTTTAGAGACCGAAATGCTATGACGTAGTAAAACTGCAGACAACACCCGGTCCGGTCCTTACGTCCTTCGAAAAGCAATGGTAAATTTAATCAAATTTACCATGTTAATTTTCTTAAGAACTTTTGCCCAAAATGTCTACTTGGACTTCGAAAAGGACGCAAATGTTCGTATACGCCCCTCTCTAGGTAAACAAATTATCGAACTATCGAATGAAAATTCCACGAAATGGTGATCCGTCTTCTTGATGGATAGCCACGTTCTGCTGGAATCTTATAAGAAATCTTAAGCTCATTGAGCCTTTGTCGGTATTCGTCCGGTGCTATCTTGATTCTGATAGAAATACCACCGATGGAGCTATTATACCGCCACCTTGAGCCATATTAGTCCTTTTCAATCAATTTCATGTCAACAAAGCTCAATTGGTGCAAATCGATGAATATTTGCATGTGAAATGATGTGTGCTCAGTCTCGCATGGCGTCTCCGTAGTGCGATAGGTCAACGTACCGTCTGGCGGTGGTTATCACGACCAAAAAGGGACAGAACATTATTGCCCTTAAATCACCAAACGCTTAAGGCCCTTTTGTTTTTATTGAGCTTAAGGAATGAAAGCACTTCGGGTAGCCAATAAAGACTTTAAGGCAACTGAGCACTGAATATTGGTCAATTTGGTCTCGGTCGCTCAACGGAGAACGAATTGATTTCGAATTGGGCGTGCTCAATGTGAAGGAGTGGAGTCTATTTGATCTTGGACATAATATAAACGATACTCTGGGACATGTGAGTTTAATTAATGCAATAAACTCAATTAGTCAGGGATTTGGACGTTTGCAATGTAACTAATTAATTAATTCTGCCGATGTACTTAGTCTAAATAATAAATAGAGAAATGCTTCACAACTGCAAATAATTCATATGATGGCAAAGAGGCAAAGGAATTAAATCACGACGTATTCTTTAATAAGATGGGATGCAATTTGCTAACGTCTGGAAGAAATCGATGAAATTCACTTGGGAAAATTGTTAAGGGTTTTAGACAATTGCTTTTGTTGACATGCATTCAAACACAGGCTGTCAAGCTTTGGACACTGTATGTTTATTTTATCGAGTTAAAAATGTCTTTTAGAATGGCAATGGTTCAATACCGAATAAATATTAGAAATTCTAAACACACACCTTGAGTCCTTGAGTCATAAATGTTAGAGCACAATCTTAAACAGAGTTTAACTTTACTAATAATTCGAAATATACATATGTATACTTATATAGTAATTACTCATTTACCTGAAAATTCTCTTAAGTTTAAAATTTGATAGTTATTCATCTTCCAAACTATGTATTTTGTAATATACTATCACTATGTTATTTTTGTTTGTACAACTACATAGGATAGATCGGTTCAAAATTCGAGTTTACATAATTTTTTAAATGTATACTTGTAATACCTACTAACAAAAGTGGTCAAAAAAATTATCGATTTGCACTGATGTTGTTATTATAAAAGAAAATTAATTTAAAAAAATATTTACTCATTCCAATTAAATTAGACTAACTACAAGAAGATTAAAACAAATTGGAAATGAAAAAAAAAACAAAATACCCCAAATGTTGTTTCATTCCATTGATAGTACTTTGTTTATATTTTATGTAATATTTTGTGTGAACCATGTGATTTTTAAATATAGGTATATTCAACTTCTGCAAAAATTGAAAATACAGCAGAATGACCAAATTCATGCATTGTCCTGCTCAGACTCATTTTTCCGGCATATACATTAGCAATTTTTTACAAAAATATATGATTGGCATTAGGGACTTACAATTGTTTATGGAGATCGGTGTATTCAAAGAATGTTTTAATCGGGTAAGTACCCTTAAAGTTCATTTGCAACATCGAGTCCAAAACTACCTATCCCAAAAGTTTGTTTTCCCTATATTTAAAGTTTTGCATTGAATAATCAACGCATACGAGTATATATAGAGTGTGTAGACTTGTTCGTAATTTCAGTGGTTTTTGAATAACTGCGTTGCCCAAGGTATTTCATGGATTTTACTGATGTAGGTACATATGATATTCCATAATTTTCTGTTTATTTATAATTCGTAACTAGAAGGAAGAACGTCTAATTTCTATAAGATCACAATTTCTCTATTCGATTTCGATTAATTCTTCTTCAAGGCACTTTTTAAATAAATGGATTTGAGGAAAACCTCTGAGAGTTAAAATCCAATTAGGGTGCATTAGGCCCAATCAACAAAACACCGCCATCAAGGAAAACTCGTCAAATCTCAAACCATCGTCACAAGTGAAATATTTTGCTGTAATATTTTTGCCGACATAAGTTTGAAACGAAGCCGCGTGGCTATGGGTCCAGACTCCAGAGTCCAGTGTCAAAGACCACAAGCCTAAAAAGTTGTAACCGGAGGTGCGATCATGAATAATTCATTTTTCGAGTAGGGGAAAAGGCCATTTTTTATTTTTAAGACGAAATTCCATTAGGTGAAAATATGACAGAGCAGATCAGTTACAAGAGGCTGCCGTCACAACAAAGTGATGGACATTTATAAAAAATTGTCTTCGCAGCAGGAGTCTTTGATATTTTTCGATAAGGGCACCCGGCGGCGCAGGACACAACTGCAATGACCGATAAGCATTTATCAGAGTGGGGCTTTAAATTTCGCAATTTATTCGCAAAAATAGAGCATATTTCATGGTGGATCTCCAAAGCTTCGTTTGCAATTTCATCCTGTCGTAAATTATTAACTTGAGCGTGTCGCTTTCTGGGGCGACACTCGCATAATTTTAGTTTTCATGAGCTCACCGAAAGATGCAAGTCAGGAAATTCATTCCACTCCAGGAAGCATCCTGCATTGACAAGGAAAATATTCTGGCTTCGCGGATGTGTCTTTCAAGTCGCTAAAACCGCCAGGGTGTTCTCATACAACATGCATCTGCTCAATTCGCAGGTATTAAACTAATTTGTGTCACCATGTTGATTTAGGTCGATATATTCAGGGATTGTGACGAATTTTCTCGCCTCGCTGTTCTGACACATTTGCGTTTTTTTTTTCTATCTGAGAATTATTTTTTGATATATTCAAGGAAATTATTTACGAGGGTATTTCACATATATTTTGCTCAGAGCATAAAACCTGTCCCGCGTTTTTTTTTCGATACCACACACAGGTTAACACCACACCATTTTGTAAATACTTCACGATGAGTTAATACACGGTGTCATTTTCAATCCTGCTTAATGCTTAAGGAATATAATTTATGAGGCATTTTATATTTTCCTAAAGAATTCTATTCAATTGTGTATCAACAAAACGATATAAATAAGATGAGTAATGATGATGAATATGTAAATAAGAAAAGGAGGCAAAGAAATTTTTTAAAGGTGAATGACACCATGTAAGCATACATATGTACATACATATGTACCTAGAAAACTACAATAAGCGTCTAGTAATTTAGTATGCAACACAATATTTAAAGTTATTGAAGTATAAAAATAATGTTTTTTCTGTTTCACATTGTGGACTATAGCGTCCGCTGTAGTATATCTTTTGTAGGGTTATACATAAAATATGTACATATGTATATATCTATATCCAGTGACATTCCTGAGATTAAGACAATTGTTGTGACACCTCATTTACCAAAATCCTTCAAGTAATTTTAGCTCTAGGAAGGAACAAAGAAATAAAATAATATGCATATGTATCTACAGATTTATTTACATACTTAGATATTTACTTAGTTTCTGTTCGGCAAAACAATCCGCGATACAAACGATGTTATAAATATACAGGTAATGCAGTGTTTTAATTATCTTCAAATGCTTACTTATTCACATCCATCCATCGAAATTACATTTTGAATGTAACCGAAAATCGCTTATAATATGTATAAACCATTTTATTTTTAAAGAAGTCCTCCTTTTAATAAAATCATATTTGTTATTTGTTATGTACAAAACCCATCAAATAATGATAAAATAATATTAAGATTATAAGTTCAGTCAAAATTTTAAAAATTTGAGGTACCTACATACACTTTGATATTTTCTTTAAAAACAGAATAATCTCCAAAATGGGTATTATCTATTAATAGGAGCATTAACAAGCTATTAAGAGTAGTTTTAATGTCTTTTAAATTACATCAAAATGCTGTTACTATAAAAGGCGATTAAAATATATATGTATATACATATGTATAGGTAGGTATTACATATAAAAAATATATAAATCGGAAATATTTCTGAAAGGTGTCAGTTAGCAACTTTTATTGTAAGAACTATTTTTTTCTTTGAATATTTTAAAAGATATTCCTTGAGTGTTCATTCGACAACGTATTCAAAATCAGTTCGTTATTTTATCTTTCTTTTTATTAGGTACACGCTTTAAAGATGCGCAACAAGTCCCATAATTAAAAAATGAAAACATATACCTATTAAGGAAAATGTAACATGTAAGTACCTATTAAGGAAAATGAAATTCCGCTTCTTATCGATGGAAACAAAATTAATTCAAGAAGAAATGAAATCATAATACAATTCTCCAGAAATTATCCTTATAAAGAAACGAAAGTGCTTCAACCTCTCAAACCTTCATCACTGGCGACAAAACGGTATAATATTTCTGAAAATTTGTAGACACGAGATAAACAGCTAAAGGAATGAGTTAAGCCTTGAAGTCATTCATTCTGACTTTGTCGGAAAATTTAATTGCGCCTTTCTAAAGTTTCGCTAAACACCTTTATATTGTGAGCGCTTTGAGATTTTCGATGTTTGTCTCCATTTCAATGAAAAATAAACCAAAGCCATGTTCGCGATAAAAGGATTTTTTTGTGCGTGATTTTCTTAAAAGGTTTACGCCTTCATGTGTCATTGAATTTAGAAAGGATAATGAACTCTTTATTTAAAGATGTGTTGTTTTTGAATTGTTTGAACGAAATCTTACAGTGGCGACATTAGCCTGGTGAGGAAAATTCCATGGCAGGCGCGCATCCAAGTTGAGGTCATGCTGTACGTTTATTTGAATATGAAAGAAAAGTAAGGGGAATCAGAAAGAAAAGTTAGGGATATTATTATTATTATTTTCTCTGATTGATGATGACCGCCCAGGCATTTTATGTTATATTTATTTCATTTAATCGTTTCACCAAATCGTAGTAGTTGATCACTTAAAGTGTTTACGATGTATTTCAAAATATTTATAGTTCCCTGTAGGGCCAAAGATTTCTAATTCCTTTCTAGACCATAAGAAACATATTTTTCGCAACACGTTAGGAATTGTGTATCTATTAAAATTGACACATAACGTAACAATTACTCCAGTGATACCCCGAAGAAAAATTCCTTCATCCGTGCAGTCCACGTGCCACTACCAAATCCCATGTCCTCACTCAAGAAAAAGAGGGAGAAGTTTGTCTTTCTGCCAAAGTGTTACGCACACAAATACCAAATATGATCATACATGATTTATGCTCTTGTAAACCCTTACCTAATCGATTATGTTAAATATAAAAACTACCCTTCAGTTTTAAAGTTTATTTTTCCTGGCAGCAGAAGGTTTCGAAAAGGAAATCGTGAGCAACTTGATATGCTTCCGAGGTTGTTTTTACTAAAATTCTTTACTCAATACTGAAACCTCAAACCTAAGAAAAAACGTAAAGAAATCGTTAAAGAAAGGGTTTTATTCGAGGACGCCTACTTCAAGGATTAAATAGATTTTCTTTTTTTAACGAAGAGAGAAAGAAGCTTAAAAAAGTCTACGGCGGCGTGCATATACTTTTAATAATTTCGTTGGTAATTGTTCCCATGAGACCTTTAAAACTTGCTTGAAAGACGTGGTTTAGCTCGAGGCCATCCTCACATAATTCTTCGCATTCTTCTTCTTATTAGTCATTTAAGGAGGTTTAACCTTTAATTCATGGTCGTGAATCTGAAAAGTCAGCCATTAAGTATATCTTTGCTGTAATTTATTTGAGGGACGTTCCATTTTATTGTAAAATGAATTAAAGCAGTTCTAAGTGGGGATTTGATGTAAATCACTCTAAAATTCTAGGCAAATCAGAAATGTAATGAACAATCAGGAGATTTAGACAAGATCATAAATAGGCTCTTATTCTAAGGTAAAAAATTCAAAAATGTTTACCTACCTACATACCTTGAACATGAAGATTTTTGGGTGAATCTGGATTTCATTAAATTTTCCTCGAAACTTTATTAAATCGCATTTCACCATAATCTGCCGTATCCCTTAAAGTACTCTGGTTTTGCTTGAAAAGTTCATATTGCGCAAAATTTCCTAATTTTATGAGCAACTCAAGGTCCCATCTTGAGATCTTTTGTAATTTTATCAGTTGGGGCTCGGAAATTCTCCATAGATAACGAAGTAATGAATTTTTTTTTGTAGATACGACCTGAACATCTGTCGCTTTTTTGTGTTCGTTCCTGCAGTTCGTATGTAACTAGGGCTGAAGGTATCACTCGGAATGTCCCTCCTAAATTGCTCTAGTAACAAATACTTCCAGTTGGAAGCAGGATTTTGGACGACACCATTCGATTTAATGTCGTGACAATGCGGATTTCGAATAGATTTCGTGTCACTCGGAGTGCAGGATATACCTATCTAGATAAGTAAAATGGGGATGGGGGTGCATTGAACCTATTTGAACTTTTAAATCAAGTAGATATATGTATAGCATTATATGTAAGGGATAGTAAGTACCTACATACATAATATTTCCCTAAAATTATTTTACATTACAGAGCGCACATTCCATTATGCAAAATGGAAACAACAGTCGGTGGAAGTTTGGAACCAAAAAAATATACATAATCTATTAAAAAGTTTTTTGAATCCCGGCATTAGGTTAGAAATAATGTATTTTGGACAATGGAATTAAATTAGTACGGTGTTTTTCTCATTTATAAATTTGGGGCTTTGTAATCCCAATATAAAGGGATCCAAAACTGTACGTAAAGTTGTCTGATAGAGTGATAGTTGAATTTTTTCAACGGTCACATTTTTATGACAATTTTGTGAAAGTGATTTGTTCTTTTTAATTAATGCAAGTAAAAACATGGGCTAAGACATATAATAGAATCCCCTGATAACATCTGGAAAATTATTTGGTATGTGAAAAGAAGTCAAACAAATACTTATATTATCAATGTCTATCTACTATCCTCGTAACTAAAAAAAGTAATAGGAAAATAAATAAATGAATAGGAGCCATATTTTTAAGACTCAAAAGCTTAAAATATAATGCAATTATATGAAGTAATTTTATCGGTTGATTGAATTACTAGTAGCTATTGTTGGTCTCGCCAAGCATAGTCATACAAATCTCATGGAAATTCGACGCTAGGGACATAATTCAATAAATTTGTAGACAGAGCTACCCCACATTATCTTGAGGACTGAAGCAACAACCTTAGGTTATTTCCATCATTTTGGTATAAATGCCCATAAATTCCTTTTGTCTTTGGTCATAAAGGCCGTGAAGTGACATCATTTCTCATCTCGTAAAAGATAACACATATTCGCGCTGGAGCAGCGAAAATTTGAAAGAGGAGCTAACTCAAAAAGGAACTCAAAGTCACATAGAAGTCCCTCTTTCTTTTGGGAAAAACTTTTGCTCCTTTTGAAGGACTCAGGGAACAAAGGATCTGTACGGTAGGAAAAATTTCTTTCCTACCGCCAAGAAGGATGTGTGCTAGTCTGAAAAGTTTTTCATGTGAAGCTTTAAGAGTCTGCAAAACTTCGCCGATTTACAGGAGTTCTGCACTGCACAGACCGGCTTTATCGAAATGAAAAAGTTTCCCGAACGTGTTGAGATAACAACCGGTTAGCAGCTTCGCAATAGCGCCCGTGGCTAATATATTTTATTTCGAAAGCAGGAAGGGAAGATAGTTTGGAAAAAAGTAACCTAAAAGAAAGAACTACGTCTAATATACAAGAAAATTGCACCAAATAATTGCTTATAAAATTCGATATTACCTGTAATCTCCTTGAAGGAAAATAGAAAATAGCTGGTTGATGTGATATTGAGCCGGGCTTCTAAAGATTCAATCAGTCGAGTGTAGAAACTATTTTCTAGAACTAGAACGTACGAATGCGTCTATAAAGTTTTAAATTGAAAATAGTTTGCAGGATACCTTAAACATTGTTTAGTGAATACATTTCAGTCTATGAGGTTTCATGTAGGAGAACTATGTGACAAATGAAAATTGGGATAACTCAATAATATTTATTTATTTTTTTTTCAAGAATAAATAATCGGAGACTATTTCCAGGAAATATTTCCTTTAATAGGTATGTTTTTCCATTCCTGCATTATAACACCTCACGATTTTCGTAATACGCACAATCAATTTTGCAGAAACATACTTGACCTTTATTAAAAGTTCTTTTCTTAGGTTTAAAGTAATAATACAATTGCTTGTAGTGATAGATTCTTAGCTATCAAGATGTATTTATATCTATGTACAAATAAATACATCTTGTTAGTCTTGATTTAAACAGAATATTTATAATATATTAAACATGATTGTTATTAAAAATTTTTAAGATTATTAGTATAAAAAAATATTATGTTGTACTGTAAGATTGAATTTTGTGATGATGGAGTGCTTTAAGAAATACAGAATATATTTAAAGTTCTAATACGACCTAGAAATATTTTGAAGCTTCACAAAATACCGGGGTTTGAAAGCCATTAAACATTTTGGTAAGTTTTATGCGCTCAAAAATTATTTTTGGGTGATATGTCTTGTGTTAGCACATTCTATGTAAATTCTAGTCCAGTTTCAGTTCGGTTGAAATTAAAAGAAAAAAAAATGATTAGTATTACCTAGATTAATTAGATTTAATTAGATTAATGAATAGTTTCTGAGATGTTACGTGAAATCATTTAATTTATACCTTCTTCCATCGAACAATTTAAAAAATTTCGCCCGACCCACGTAAAAAGGATGCATTTGATAATGACGATATAAATAACCTGAATTTTAATTTTTTGGTTTTTGAAGTTATGTAATGTTCAAGGAATGTCATACTTTTCAGTAAAATATCTCAATTTCAGTTAACGTCCTTTTCAGCACATTCCCACGGTGAGGACTGAAACCAATAAATAAATCCCATGCGCCTCGGAGCTATTCCAACTCACCAAGGCCTCTTCGAAGGCTTTACCGGGTGGTAATTCTTCCCCGAATTTCTCCCTTTTCAGATGCTTTGAAATGAAAACACGCGACTTGATGGCTTAAAGCGCTCCTGGTATGAATACGCTTTGATGTGGAAAATTGCAAATCGTTCCGCAAATATATGGCCCAAAACACACATACGTGAAAAATTTCCTTAAACCAATATAAAAACGTCTGTTAATCCCTTCCTGTGGAATGATAAACATCATGACATGCTTTTACCTATAGAATCGCTTTTTATGCTATGCTAGGCTTCGACGTAGAAGTCTAGAGTCCCGCGGGAGAGTGTGGTGAACGTATCGAATCGAGGAGTCCTATTTAAATTCAGGGAAATAAATAAGTTTTACTGGTTTCACTGTTCCTTTGGATAGACGGAATCCGTTCCAGTCCTCATTGCGGCGTGTGTAAGTTCAATCTATATGGAAGGTCTTCCCATTTACTTAAAGACCATGAGTTGAAGACGCGTATGACCCCCATTCTGGTCTTGCGGGGAGCCTATACTAGTTATATTAGCACGCTCTCCAAAAACTCGATTAACTCTTAAAAAGAGACACCCCTTGTCCTTTCGGATTAGCTTTGCATTTACAACCTGTGTCACATCACAAACCTAATCGCACCCACGAAATCACTTCAAGTTTGCATGCGGGTTCCTCCGTATTATTGAGGCTCAGTCGAGAGGGTTGAGGGCCTTCCACAGATTTTAGGTGGCTCCTGGAGTGGCTGCTTTCGGGTCTCAACATTCTCCTTGCGAGGAGTTTTGCTTAACCTTAATCTTGTCGAGCCGTCCTCACCCCAAGGAGGTGAAGTGTAAATCAATAGTAGTCGATAGCAAGCCTTTAACATGGGTATAGAATACAATACCTAATGTGGTGCCGTATGTTTCTTCTTATTTTTTTTTTTCGACGGAAGTACGTGAGTCTGCGGGCGGACGACATCAGAGAAATTCTAGTCATGTCGACGGAACTTTCCTGATGATCCATAAAAAAGCAATGACATTTTATTATAAAGAAAGGGAATTTTAGCATTTCACAGGCATTATTAGTTCCCTTTGAACATTGCAAATGGATTCTTTATCGTTTGAGAGTGGGGCAGCCTCATGGATAGAGCTATTTCCATATTTTTCAAATTTTGTGTGGCAAAATGGGCCTTTTGTGAAGACCGACACAACCACTTGAAGTAAATATAATACTGAGTATATAACACTTAAAATATAATAAAAAATTAGTGTTGCTGTCGTTTAGTTCACTATTGCTTCTTGAAAGACATAGACATAAACACCAGAGTACCTAATATAGGTCAAAGTATTTTAGAGAAACATAAATGTAAGGCTGTAATAATTAATGATCTATTTGAACGATCAGGATAAAAGGGACATAACTATAAGCAATATCATTTCTTGCTTATCTAAATTGATTAATCTCTTCATAATGTGTTTTCTGGAATTATGAGCTATACCTACCAATTTTAATCTCTAATGAGCTTAATAATACCTGCTTAAGGCATTATTATTTTTTAGAAAAGGTCGTTAAAAAAGGTAGTTAAATTTTTTGTTTTTTTAAATAAGCTAATTTTTCAATAAGTTATATATTTTTTTTTTACCATTTGATTTTTAATAAATCTAGCGATAGCAAAACCTATACTCATGATTAGTAATACATATTTTGATTTTCTGTATTCATTTATGTACACTTCTCTACGTTTTTCTTTCATTTCATTTATGTGCACTTCTCCAGTTATAAATATGTATAAATATTTTAATATTTTGGTATAATTGAAATATTGATATACATATGTATGCACATATGTATATCAATATTTCAATAAATATATTTTTTCATCTAATTAAACTGTTAATTTCAAGTAAATATATACTTACAACCCTTGTCATATTTTGTCACACCTGTTGGATCTTTCGTGTGATGTTATTTATAGTTGACACCCGCATCCTGATTTTTACATGAAATCGGTATAAGTCGAGGTAATTTGAGTTCTAGCATAAGTTTAGTAAATTGCGGTGCTTCTGAATTTCTCTCTTCACGAATAAACAATTTCGCTGGAAAATAACTTTGCGTGTATTCAAATTGAGCGTAATTGACACACTATTAAGATTATTTTTACATAAATAAAGACACTTTCTCTACACGTACATACAAATTGACTAACAAAATTCTTTTGTAAAGGCTAAAAGCGTTTTCTATGGCTTTTGTTGTAACAAAGATAATGAAGGAATGAAACCACTCTTTAGTAACATTGTCAGATCATCTCACAAACATATCCCATAAGACCTCTTGAGAAGAAAATGGGCAGCTGCAGGAGATTTGTCATAAAGAAGGACTACACATAGTCAGCACTTGTGAAAGGTGACATTGACTGTTTAGTGGAACATGGGGAGAATTCTTCATCTTGAGCTCCTTTCACTAAATAAATCGACGCGACGGCCACAGCAAATGTCGCAGTTCATAAACTTTCCGGTTTTGACGTGAGAGGAAATTGTGTTAGTTAACATAAACAGGAAACACTGAATTTTGTTTATTTTTTTTTAGAAAGAAAATTGTCTGTATAAGTTTACGAGTTAATAAACAACAGAAAATTACGTATATACATACCTACATGTAGGCACATGTACATACATACATACCTAGATTGTTCGTCTATTCACTAGCAAATATAAATCAATTTACAATTTTATTGCACTGGGAACGGTGGATTTAAGTAAAATAGGCAATGTTACTTAAAGATTTTGTAAAATTTCGCACAACGTTGTAGAACCTAATTCCAGTTCGTATTGCCTTCTAAATCCAATTACAAATGAGCTATATTTCAGAGATTTAGATAAGATAATTTATTGGACGTAAGTCTAAGCTCTGACAAATTCCAAGGCATTACATTTTATTTACATTGCGTTGATTTTATACTTTATGGTACGTATTTTCAACATGTACTACTTGTGTACACACAAATACGATTTTTATTCCAATATATCTTGTTAATATATTTTCTCCTTGGCTTTCACCTCTTCATAGGTAAAAATGTTCCACTGCAGTTCCGCGATAGAATCTCTCCCACCAGACCATGACCTACGCCAACTCATGTGCACTTTCAACTCCAGCAGCGTTTTCTAGGAGCTGCGAGTTACGTGCATACAATTTTTTATTTCTCAATTGAATTCGTTTCATGTGTGGAACATCTTTCAGACGTTAACAAAATGTTATTGGTGCGATTTTTCAAAACCAGCTAATAAAAAGTCATACCACGATTTCGTGCTTTACTTTTCTTTTCATTTTCCAGTACGAGAAAAAATTAATTTTGATTTGAAATGTATATAACTGTAGATGATTATTACTTATAGATTCTTCTTAGTATAAAAATAAACTAAGTAGGTACATATTTACTTGAACAATAAATTTAAAAAATTTTATCACTTTCTCGTACCTTATGCTGTTCCCATTGAGATAATTTCAATTACGTACACTTTCGAGCAATTAATGGTTAATTTAGGTTTTAGCAATGTTATTGGGTCTGTCGAGCAAAACACAAAAATAGCTCGAATGGTATTTTAACAGGCCCAAACGTAGCTCAAAAGAGGCACGGCACGGCAGAGCAAAAATTTAAATTGGTAAAATATAGTCTATTCTATATAGTATATATATGGCATGAATACGTCCTAATGCACCCAATGCAACGCACATAAGGCACGGTGCACAAAGTGTCTCCAATAAACTTTTAAATTTATTACCTTAATAAAAATTTAAGTTTACTCGGGCTGATTGATAGTTCACTTAAACAAAAAAACTAAGAAATGTTTAATTCAATAATATGTACGTGTCGCTGTGTTTGTGTTTATGTTTTATTTCAAATTGTAAATTATTTTGAAAAGCAAAAGTATTACATAAATTTAAAATAATGAAAACAAAAATAAATAAATAACGAAATTGGGGGTCATATTTGCTTCATATGTAGGTATTGATTCTACTCTCAATCGGCTTCATTGCCCGACAGCATTTTGTAAACAGTTAATAAATATTGACGAGAATATTCTCGTTGTATAGAGATTAAATAAACGAACAGTTTAATCTCATTGACTTACATACATGCTGAACATCCTCGGATAAATTCAACATTACATATTTGCATACAAAATTACTGAAGTTGAAAATTGGCGTTTATCGAAACTTCTGACAAAATCCGTTGAATCGCTGTTGCAAAAAGGTAAGTAAGTGCACTAATTTATAATTTAATGAGATCCATACTGTGGATTATGAACGAATGTGAATAATTAACTCTGCACAAGCGCTAGATCCCACGCTTTAGTGTAGGAAGCCATGGAGCGAATATGCAATAAACGCCATGAAAACGGAGATAGGTCCTGGTTGGGATTTATTCAAATAAGTTTGTAACAAGCAGGGTATCAATAAATCACAAAGCAATTAATTCACAAATCCGCTCATGCAGTCTGAATATTTGGGAACGAACGATTTATGAAAATGCTGTTCATATTCACATAAAGCAGAAGAGGATATATGTATAATAATAATAATAAATTTCGTTTGCTTATATGGAATAGAAAACTTTAAGACAGAAACAGGATCTGGTAGAAAATTCTTGCTCATAATTTACGTGAATCGGAGTTTTCGTACCGCAAAATGATATTTTTCCAGAAAACAATATATTTACATACCCTACATCTAATGAGAAAAGAAAAATAATGAGCCACAAAAATTCTGTCTCTTCTTTTGTTATAAAAAGAAAAGCATCCACTTACTTAAATAATATTGGCTATAAATTGCGGTTGGGAGCTAATTAACCTCTATAGGCACGAATTATTTAAAGGTGGAAAAATGATTTCACGTATTATTTGATAAATTGTTTTTTTACTTTTTACCGACAACAATTCAATATAAGTAAAAACAAATTAGAAAAACAATTAGTATACAAAACGACATTGGCAGCTTAGTAAATTGAAATTGGCTATTAGTAAAATTAAGTATAAAACCTCATTTTACAAATGACGTCTTTACAATAAAGCAATCGTTAAAACTGATGTAATTTTATGCTTTTGATAACATTTATCAAGGAGTAATGATATTTTTCCAATAAACTAAAAATAAACCTTGCGATAAAATCAGAGACAACTTTGAAATATAATTGTTAATTTTAAGTAGAATAAGATGTTATCCATTTTATTTTTTAAGTTTATGCTCCAATATCCCTGAAAAGGTTAAAAGATAGAAAATTCCTTGGAAAGTGAAATTTTTCGTTTATTTTTTACTAATTTATTATTTTAAGTATCTGGTATATGATTTCTGGAAACTTTCAAATCTTTAACCTGATTACACACTCAATTATGTATTGGTTAATTTCTATTATCTGAGGTTAAGATATAATAGTCTTCTTTACAAAACTTCAATGTACATATAATTTTATTTTCTGCTACGGTTATCATAATCAGTGCTAAACTTCCATGATTTTTCTGTAAAGCGTTCGTATTTCGTCTTACCTATTTGACCCTATTTTTACTTCTTCACTAATTTCGGATATAAGGAAAGAGGAAATGTTTTGAAAATAAAATACCAATACAAAATTCTTAAGTAAATACTGAATAATTTTGAGGCACCTAAAGAAAAATCGTTTAAATAATAAATAATCCGTGTACTAAGGCCCCAAAGTTCATAGAGAAGTGAGAAGTGAATTACCAAGTTGTAACTGACTATGCGATTAATTTAATCTTCTGTGCCAAAGAAATTCTACTGTGACAGACGTTATTTTTTTTTTGAGATCGTTAATTGACTATAGCAATTTTTTTGAGTGTTCTATAGTGCCTCTTTTCTTCTATGTAGATACACGGAAATACGTAGATATAACTAAGCGCTAAGGGTTTACTCAAAGAAGCTTCTGTAAAGAAAATCTTCTTTGCGAAATGAAAAAACAAATTTGTAGAAGGACTCTCTAAAAAACAACAAGTAAACTGAAGGAAAATTCCAACTACTTATTATGCCAAAACTCATACCTGCATGGATGATTTTCATCTTTATTAAACTTTTCAAAACTACGACACTTGAATTTCTGACAAAAACGAATGCCTATGGTGTGCAAAATTGAAAGGCACGACCAGAAGCTGAATGAGATAAAAGAAGATTTTCAGCTCAAAGTTATCAAGCGGTGTTCGCGTCTCTGTCAAAATTTCGCGAACTCAATTATTCTGGAATAACAAGTCACTTAAACTGAAACCAAAATGGTCCTCCACTTTGCCGGTATCTAATTTGGCAGCCTTTTTTGGGGGTAAAAAAAAACAAAGTATTCGTGTACCTTTGAGACATCTTACTTGATAATAAGATTCCTTTAAACATTCCCGACGTTCGGAGCTGCGAAGGATGTCCAACCTTTCCGTGTTTAATAAGAAAATTTTGGGGAATGTCATTAGGTAACTTTTCCTCTCTTGAGTAAAAACTTTTCTGATTCGTTCGGCAAAATTTTGTGAATTTTATTTAGGGGAACATAAAATTCCTTCATCGGAGCTTAGTGACCCCAATGAGATGATTACGGCTGACGAGCTCAGGAGGCCCCCAAACAAAACAATTTTTATGTAACTCCACCTGTTGGATGCCGATGATTGCTCTCAATAAAATTTATTGTCTTTTTCAAAGGAGCTATTGATTGGGACCGGAAGAGAGAATCGGATGAAGGGGATGATGTTCGCCGGATGAAAGCGAATATTGCTTACTTTTTGCTATGCGACTCAAATTGTTAGGACACTTTTAACTTGCTCATGTCCAACTCAATTTTCTGTCGGCATCAGCGATCATTTTGAGAGGTGGTAGCAATGCAAACGCTTTTATGGCATTCACTTTGCTTGGCAAAATGAAAATAGCTCTGAGGCAAAAAACAATGATGACTTATAAACTTTTGAAGAGTTTCCATCGCGAAGCTTTCTTAAAGAGAATTCTTGATTTTGTTTCCTTAATCAGAGTGCCGAAAAGGATGAAGTTAGGGTTAATCAAAAACAATAAGTAGGCATTCATTTCTAATAATATAATGACGAGCAGTTCTTTGATGATGATGCCGGAAGTAGCTATCCTCGCTTTACGCTACGAGTATTTACTTCAACTTAAAATGTATTTTAAAGGAGTTAAGGTTTTGGAATATATGTACATACCTAAAACTTTTACATAGAAGTTTTGTTTATTACTTTGAACGAAAAATTTTATTTAAAGTATGGCACGGAGAGAAATCGGAAATGTTACTTTTACCAATATTTTATAAGTTTCGTCTTAATTACCATAATACGAATTTTTTAATGTTCTTGATATTATTAAAACAAGTATGGTATTGGATTAAAAATACTTTTCAATATCCAAGAAATTGGTAAAATATAGTCTTCTCTGTAAATAGTCGGTAAATAGTTTGTGATTATCTAAATAAGTTACCAAATATTAATAGTATCATAGCCCAATCATATATCTATCTATCTATATTTTATCCTTTTGACTTCTTTATGTATATTTATACCAAGTTTAAATATTTTTCATTAATTTACGTGAAATTTACTATTTAAAATTGTGAACGCTATGCACAGGTTAATAATATGTTGTCCAACTGTCCAACAAAATTTTTAGATTGCCTTGAAGTCTACTTGGAAACGATAAATTCAAGATTCTTTTGGATAATAAGAAAAGCTGTCTATCTAGAACCCATTCATTACCGCCCAATAAGTATTTTGATAATAACAATATTTATTCGATCCTTGATCCCATAAAGTTAAATAAATTGTCACTCACATTTTTATTTAATTAAAGCACTTCATTTACTTCACACTTTGCTCCACTTCGCGCAAAAATGCAAACACAACTGACAGCTACTCTTCTTTTTCCTTTTTACTCTGTTTTACTCTTGAGCGCTTGGTGGCGCCATCGGTGGTTTTTTAACGACTTTCTCATCGAACAGACCTAGTATTTAAAATTAACCTTTTAAGTATAAATCATTTATAATTCTCTTATCAGACGCTGCTGCGTTCATAAGATTGCCTATAAATAAAAATATAAAATGATAACACTTTTAGATACATATATTTATTTATTTTACGAGAATACATTTCAAATGTTCCCCAAATTCCTTTTTGGTCAGTATTATACTTTGTAAAGCCATTAATCATAAATTTTTCAAGCAATTTGCAAAATTACTTAAGATTTTGTATTGATAATCTTTTTTAAAAATATTCCATCCATTTCAATTAATGGAGTTTAGCTTGTTTCAAAGTTTGGGTGACCTTTTTTATTATCAAGGGATATTTTTTCCCACCGAAATATACCTAAGCTAAGCCTGCAAATATTTGATTTACCAAGAAAATTTTACTTTTTAAATGAGCCTGCATCTGAATACATTTACTGCTTTTAGCAAACACCGCTGATGGCTTCCAGATAGAAATTGTAGCATTTGTCCTAATAGCTGGTCGTTTGCAGGACTAAATTAATTGCCAGATTAGTTCGCCTGAAAGCTGGACGACATAAAAGGAAAATTAACTCATTATTTACGGGTAACCTAAATCGACACAATTATCTTAATTGTCTGCTTCTTAATCACTTGCTATTTTCTTAGAAATCAGGCCGATAAGGCATTTTTACTTAATTTTTTTTTCACAAGATAATTAGATTGATCGCAAATTATAGAAGTGCTGCCTGCAGCTATTTAGATTTGATTTAGAAATTAATTACCTTTTGGGATAGTAACTAAGAAATCACATATTAAGACTCTATGTATGTACTGTACATATATTAACCACATTTGAGTTGTCGTGAACGTTTTTTAAAATTAATTAAACCTAAGAGTGTTCTACTTAGAAAAGAGTGAAATAGTTTTGAGTCTTTTTTTTTATATTTTCCACATCGATGAAAAGTCAAGTCTATTTGGGGGTGCTTTAGAAACGATAACGATAGACTGGACCGAGTTTTTTTTTAACTATAATTTCTGTTTTCTCTATATCTTAGGAAAATACAGAATTTTGATATAGTATAAACATATCTAATTAGTAATTTTATTCCTTGTGTCTTAAACGAGTACTGTTTACAAATAACTCTTTTGATTGAAATTTTAGGAAAAATTTAAAAATTATTTCAAACAAGCTTTTAATAAAATTTATAGTCAATGTATTTACCCTTTGAATTTCTAATTTTAAAACAATGCTAGCCACTTTAAAAAGCATTTCTCAATAAGGAGATATAAAAGGAAAACAGCTAGGAACCGAATAAATAGCAAAAGGTCACAATCTAAAAGCGACTTTTTATTTACCTTTTTCCTTTGAAGCAACTTCGTTGTTAGTTCCCACTCCACTTAATCCTTGTTGACCTCAAATATTTTGCTTAAAATGTATTTTAAGTCGTTTGTCTCGCCAAACCTTTCAGTCGTAGCATCTTCGTTGCCGCATTTAGTTTTAACCCAAGGGAAAATTTTCTTATTACGATATCTTTAAGATGCTGAGGTGTCCTTGCTTGCCTCGTTTTCCTACGAGTCGGTCTCCGGAGTGGCACTCGCTCGTATTCTTTCTTGTTAATACAGAAAAGAAAAAAAAAAGAAAAGAAAAATTTTATTTCACTTTTTTCACGACACAAGCCAAACTTTAATCACTTTCGAACTTTATCGTGGAGGTAAATTGGTAATTTGTAAGGCAAATCAATATCAATTTATTAAGCAAGAGCTGTGAATAGGTGCAGGCTGAAAACGAGGTTGTGGCAGGGGTTGAAATAAGTGACACAGGTCTCGTTTAAAATATATAAATTACTTAATTTATTGAATGAATTTGATCCATTAATTGAAAATACTTAAAACTTAAAAACTTTACCCTAAAAATATCTCTATCAATTTATTCGTTCGAGGCACAATTTTTTGTTAATTTTATGTTACCGGTCATCCGCTAATTGGATGGTTCATTTGTTGCAATTCCCTTACCTTACTTACGCGTAGTTAAAAGTTGACACTGTCGCTTAAGGACTACGATTTAAGGAAATGTTCAGCACCTAACTACGTTAACAAGGAAATCAAATATTTTACTTTTAGTGAAGGTCTTTTGGTATAGGAATCCTTACGCTACACTAAGAGGAAGTAGGAAATTTTGATATAAGTTTACTGCTGGAAAGGACCGCACCGCTCATAAGGTGTTCTGCTTCGAAATCGTCGACCTGTCCGAAGAAAGCAGTCGCGATCGACGTCTCTTCGGCTGCAGCGAGTAAAGCCTTCCGCTCCGCAGTTGTTGCAGTGGAAATTTTTCCTCGGTTGGTGTCGACATCGCCGCACTGTTGTGAAATTATTATATAAGATTTATTATTGCTTCATATACTTACTATCTATTTTACATACGGACAAAAGTGATCTCTGATCTTTTGAAGAAAATTGGGAATGTCTTTACCGAATGTATGTATACTTAAACTTTAACATTTATTCAAACGCACTTATAAATTTTTATAGTAAATTTCACTTTTTTGCAGTAGGAGTATATAATAATCATTTAATTCAGTCAACTATTAAGTCTATTGCATGTCGTAAAGATTATATAAAATTATCATAAAATAAATTAAACTCAAGTGTTCTGTAAATAACAGAAATCTCTAAACTAGCTAAAACACAAACTTTTGTTTGCAATGATTCAAAAAATCCATAAAATGCATTTTTGGATCTAATGAGCAATACATACATAACGAATTTTGGGCATGGTTTTGTAAATCGATCTTCGATGGGACTCTTCATTTATTCCAAAAATGGTAAAATCATAAAGTTAGCCTTAATAAGCTTATTATATGTATGTATATTTTCAAAAGTATGCGCTGCAAAATATTTTTTTAGGCATTGTTTCTCATTTTAACAATTTAATTGTAAATAGTTTTTGACAGGTTGCTTAAAATTTATTTACTAAATCATCCACATTTGTTTCATTTTATCTTCTGTCACTTCTCTTGGTTCTTACCTTCAAACGTTTTATTTTCCCCTCTCATAATACACATTTTTTCTTTTTTTTTCATTTAACATTTTTTCTCCTTTCCTCTATTCGCGGATTTTTGATGTGACCTTTGAAAACAGAGGTAAACAAATTTAAATTTTTGGTTATGTCTGGTTAGTCTGCTATATATTTCACCTCACCTTATAAATTGTAACTGTTACTTTGTTATTCATTTTTATTGAGTTCATTCAAATAACATTTATGTGGCATGCATAATTATGTTATTAAATATACCTACATATATTGGCACAAAAAGGCCTCTTTTAGTTAGACATATCCTAAGTATTAACTACAAAAAAGTGATATTTTCTAAAACCATTAAGTGCGATATTTGAAAAACAGACGAAATTAATTAAAATTTTAGAAATCACGAAGTATTGTTAGACTTTTTATGTATTTTATTTGGTATTTAATAGGGTACTTACTTCAATTCGAGTTTGGCAATCCTTTGCTTAAGTTTGGCCTGGCTAGCAGAATACTCCGCCAAAAGTCTAGCCAATCGCATATTAAGATTTTCTACGGCGCTCTCCAATTTCTCCACTCCGCTCTCAAGGCTGTCTTGAACTCGTTGCGAATCTGGGGGAAAATTAAACGAACGTTTATTTTATAATCTGTATTAACAAGGTCTCAATTTCGAAACCCTATTCCACTTTTTCAATTGAATTTTTATGACTAGAATTAACTTCGTGAGTGAGAGTGGAAAATATATAGATTTAAAATAGGTCCCATATTTTTAGACTGAATTGAATCGTTATCAAGGACTTTATTTATTTCTCTAATGAAACAATATACAAATAACATAAATTATTAATTGATCAACATTTGATAGAGTTTTAAAAGACCAACGCAGAAAAAACACTTACGCAAAACCAGGGGAAAATATTTGGGAAAGGAAACTAAAAACTTTAGTAATTTACTTAAAAACACTTATAATTTTTATAGGAAGAAGGCGAACTAACTAAAGATTTCGATGGGCTGTCTGCAAGTAGGTACCTACTGTAAAATTTACACTTCCAAAAAAACTGTTTCAACGATATGCGCAGCCATATCAAATGGAAAGACAACCAAATAAAATTCACATCGAAATCATGTCTAACCATATTAAAATCAAGGCCAGATTTTTAAAATAACTAAAATAACTAACAACCCATCCGTATAAACTAAAATAACAAGTATGTATGTAATAGGTATACCTACACATAATTATCCGAAATACAACTAATTCAAATTCGATAACAACCATTTCAATTTTAAGAACAAACGTCTAGTCCTTAATCTAAGTAAAAACAGTATCAACCAAAAACTAATTTTCAGGTAATTTTCAAGAGGAGGGCATCAGCGCTTAACCATTGTTTTTTCTGTGGGTCTATAATAAATTTCTAAGCTAAGCTGTAATAATGCTCTTATTACACTATACCGAACGCCCCTTTAAACCCAATGGCAGGACTCGACTCCTAGACGGAAAAGTTAATTACAAACTTAAGGAAACTTACTTGCGAACACGTCCTCGTCAAGTAATCCATCCTTGCGCAATAATTGACACCCGCGCTCCGTCAGCGTAGCCCTGGCCTCCGGGTAATCCGCCAATGTTTCCCACAAATCCCGCTTGGCCAGGCAAAATAAATCGGAGTATCCCAGTGACCGAACGTTGGCGGTTCTTCGGTTCCCGGTGCGGTTCCCGGCAATTTCCAGGACGGACACCTCACCGAAGACGGAACCCGCCCCGAGGGTGGCGAGGACGGTGATGCCGTCATCGCCGACGACCGATAGCCGCCCCCGCTTCACGATGTACATCTCCTTGCCGACGTCACCCTTGCGGCAGATGTAGTCCCCCGGGCTAAAAACTTGGAGCTTAAGCTTAAGGACGAGTGCCTCCAGCAGGCCCGGCTCGCAGTCCTGGAAAATCCGGACCTGCTTCAGCGTATCCATGTGAACTCTAATCGCGATTTCAGCCTTTAGCTTATCGGGAAGGGCTGCCAGCACCCGCTCCTCATCCAGAGCTCCACTTTGGGACCACGTGTATGCAAACCACCGGATCACCCGGGCCTCCAGCTCATTCCCCACCTTCCGGAACGCCATGTATTGCTTAACGCCATCCATCCGGTTTTGGAACTCGACACGAGCCACGTTCATGTTCGAAATCATTGAGCCAATGTTCCCTGAAATCCGCAGAAGACATGATTAATGAGCCCGCCCAGGGCCGCCATTTACTTCGACTTATATTTTATACACTTTTTGATCCGGCTACTTACCGACAATGGTGGCGAAGATAAGCACCCCCGCCAAAAAATCCGCAACGACGAAGAGGTATTCCGCATCGTTTTCCGGTGTCGGGGTCTCTCCAATTGTGGTCAGGGTCAAGGTCGACCAGTAGAAGCTGTAGATGTATTGGCGCGATAGGGTGGAATTTCGCGCCCCCCGCAAATTATAGACCCAATTGTCGGAGCCAAAGCCAAGGGCGTAGCTTATGGCAAAGTACATGCAGGCGTTCCAATGAATCAAGACCAAAATTGCAAGGACCACTTTGCAAATACGGAATGCATTTGGATAGCCAGTGGCTGTCTCCGTCCGGTCGAACCATTCCCACATCCTTGGAAGACGGAAAAGTCGATTTAGGCGCACTATCACCGGACAGGGGACTGTCGCATTGCACGAGCTCGGAGGCCACCAAACGTACGCCAGGTCTGTCGGGAACATCGATAAAATGTCCAGGCTCCAGCCCTTCGCCGAGAAGTAGTGCCGCCGGAGTTTGTATGCATCGCGGACCAAGAGTCCTTGATCGAGATATCCTATCCAGAAAAAGATTTATTTATTTTATTTTTTATTTATTTATTTTTGTTTAGGACAAACACAAGACTGAGCAAATTTGCATCATCCTTTCACAAAAAGCAGCCATGGAATTAGAAAAATCTATTCAATTTTCTTGCACGCAAAATGTACTATCGGAGGTTGCAGGGTTCAGACCGCTAAATTTATTCCACTTGCACAATTCAAGTGAGTTTAATGCATTCTTTCCAGCTATTTTATAAGAGGTCAGTCTCAGTATATGCAGTGCATGTTATATGCATATGTATGTTCTTGAAAACAGAAAAGTATTATACTGAGCGTTTTAAATGTCCCGAAACAAAAGAATGCACGATATAAGGCTGCATACTTGATATTTAGGCATGTGTGTCTTGGCATTTATCTTGTACAATTACATATGTATTACATACTATATCAGTTTAACAATAGGTGTGAGGAATTTTCCAGGAAAATGTGTCATTTAACAAGTATGCATATTGCATATATTAAACTCCATTTTCATTATGTAATAAAAAATTTCAAAAGAAATACGCTTCCAGAACACACGTTTGAATTTCTTAAGTTTTCTCTTTTGCGGACAATAACTTGTACTTATCGTATGTATGTCACGGAAAAAGTGACTAAATACCGATTATGAATAATCGCTTGGCATTATGTATAACGATTACATTGCTTAGTTAATTTGAAAGGTTATTTACTTTGTCCAAATATTATCTATGTATGAATTGGTCAAAGTAATAAATTTCTACAATACTTCCCCTTCAAATTAAATGCAAATGTGAAAAGTGCTATCTATGTCCTTAGATAAATCTTAGTAATATACTAATAATACGTTGTAACCGTAAATGGAATAAAGAAACACCAAACAATAACTCAAAATGTCAAGCAAAACATTTGAAATGATGGGCAACATGCTTCCGTTTAATAATTTTCAATTACATAGCCCCCTCTCTTACATTATCAGAAAATGAATTTATCGCCCCGAAAAATACGTAAAATTATGTGACGCATGCCTGTGTTGTGTCCGGGTGTATACTGGTTTCTCTAAATAATAATAAGAGGTAGATTTAGGAGACCATAGCTTCCCTGTTTCTCATGTTATATGCATGCTTTTCTTTTATATTCACACGAAAATTAAATGAAGTTTCGGAATCTGTTCTTTAGTTTAATGTTTAATAGGTATAGGTATTATTTTTATGTGGAGGTCGCCAAACCTTCGTATTTCCTGATTTCAAAAAGCGTCCCTGAATTTTTAACATTTGATTTGTAAAGATAGTTTACGATATTATTTTATATTCTTACCTATGTTTACGTACTCTTACAATATAAAATGAAATATCATTTATGTTCATAAAATCGCGAACACATCCCCATAATAAAAAAGCACTAAGTAAGTGCTTCTCTTGTTGTTGTTTTTTTTTTTTTAATGTCGTTTTTTATAATTCGAATTCAATAACCATGAAAAAATCGAATTCCGCAGAAGAAGAAAGTACTTAAGGTTTACACGTGAAAGTGCCAATAAAAAATTACAAAAATTTGAAAAGGAAAAAATAATTTTTGGTTAAGTTGGTTGTAACATTTACGAATAAAAGATTTTATACCGTCGCTCGTCACTCATACATATGACGTTATGATGGATAGGTAAATAAAAAAGAAAGAAAATCATATATTTTGACCTGGCGCGTTTTCAATCACTGGATTCGTAAACAAGAAAAAATGCTATATTTGGAACATTTTTTACAAGACATAAATATGTTCTGGAAAAATGATAATTTAGTTTATCTTATGATTTATATTTTAATTAAAGACATAATTGAGGTGATCAAGAAAACCATTCAGTCATTAATTTAGAACATTTTTGGTTTCAACAAGACGACATCACTATAGTTACACTGCGTAAAAGTGTAACAAAACAAAATAATGACATCAACGATTGTTTCTAAATTATTTTAAGAATAATGTTTAAAATTACAGTAGGGTAGGTAATGTTTGCGCCAAACAACTTCTCCCAGTTCTTTAGTTTCGACAGTATGGTAGCAGTTTCTAGGGACTACCACACAAAATAAACTTGAAGCCTGCTATATGATGATATACTTATATAGTCATCGTCGCATCTTCAATGCCCTCAAGGAGACATGGAGAATGGCACATTGTTATCCGTCCCCACAGTATTTCCGCAAAAAATTGATTTTGAGCCGTTTTAGAAAAAAGTAAGGAGTCCTTCGTGAGAGTGAGAATTATGCAAAGCAACGGATCTCACGAGCCTTTTCGGCATTTCTTTAGCATAAATCGATGGCGGTTTTTTTCAAAGGCGGGCGGGCGCTAAGACATACGTGGACCCTTGTTTTATTTATTAGGATCTAACTGAGCAAACCTCACCGGGGCTCCGTAACTTATTATGTACATATGCTGAAAAGAATTATGCTGTCTTCCCGAGGTTATAAAGGGTGTGGACACGTATGGAGCGTAACAATTTCATCCCGTCTGAGGGAAAAATATAATGCCCGACCATTAATCCTCTCAGTTGACAGGAACAGAAACGTGATTAGGTGAGTTGGGCAGGTGATGAGCTAAGTTGTTCCTTCCGAGGGGCAACCGAGCCTCGAATTGTTTTTCTGCTCTGTGGGGAGCATTCAACACTTCACCGCAATTAGTTTTGATGTCAATTTGAATTTCATATAAGTCGTACAATTTGCCACGTTGTTATGCGATAGGTGTCCCCTAAACCTTATCTTATCCAGTTGGAGGTTCTGGAGCACTCGGACGAAGAAGATCTCATTATACAAAGTTGTTGACCTAAAAGAGTTCGAACGCCTTACTATATACATACATGGAAAAAGTTTTAGTCCTTCTATGTAATTGAGCACATTAATAGATACCGGTAAGGATTTTATTTTAGGTACTCTTGACATTTTGCCGAAAAGGTTTGTTACTATGGGTGAAATAGTGAATTATTCCACTCGTGGCCCTGAGCATGAATCTACGTTATCCATAGCTATTTTGATGAACTACACACGTTCCTGAATAAATAAAGACTTAAAATGAAATGCAAATGCGAAAATGAGAAAAAGATGATACTATTTCTGTATTTTCAATTCGCCGAATTATATTCAACTGGAATCAGAATAATTTGTTTTTTTATAAAAAATTGAAGATTCAATTATATACCCGAAATACACAGTACCTACCCATCATTTATTAACGATGAAATTATGTTATGCTTTTACATATTTTCTATAAATATAAAGAACATGACCTAGGGTTACAACTTTTGTTTGGTATTCACTGTATACATGTCATTGACAGAGAAGAGTTTGACTATGTATTTTTGGGTTTCTCTTTTTTATAATAGTAGTTGATTTCTGTAAATAAAGAATTTTCATCTTTGTAAGAAACGTTAGCTTTAAATAAAACGTATAATCAATAAATCGGAAAATTCTGATTTACTAGAACCTAAATTATAATAATTTGCAACAGTATATGTTGTATTACGAATTAAACAAGTTTAGTTTTACACACAAAGTCAACTTTATAATTTTTCACCGCAACCGCCAAAATTAAAGAAAAGAAGAATTATCAATCAAGGGCCGTTTGCAATCATTCACGGAATTATCGAATATCGATCATTGAGTACTATAGATACATTATTTTATTTTTCAAATAAAATCAGTGTTCTCTATAAATTTGTGGTTCTTTTTCAACTAACTCAAATCTTCAGATGGGTTTATAGAATCTGACAGTGATTAAACGGAATTTTCCAAAGGTTCTCATCCTCATATAAAATGTAGAAAAACTTTATTTTTCATCATTTTTCAAGTATACTTATTATAGCAATGTGATGCTGCGGTACATTGGGATTATGTCAACAGAAATAGGACTTTTAAGGCTTAATTCTCAAAGAGGAAAGTTCCAGCAACGACGATGAAACTCCTATTTTTATATCAAAATAAAAAATTCCTTTTGGCACTTCGCACTCTTGTCGAGCACTTCCTTGTTTATTTCGGTGCTAAAATCTCACACCTATTTCCAAAGTTTTAAAGCTCTACTACGAAACATTAAAACTACGTATGTATACTTGAAAACTTTTGAGAAAAGTTATTTCCAAGTCCTTAAGGATTTTAGCGTTTCTCTGCAGCACGGAACTTTGTTTTTATCAAAAAACAGTAACTGTTCCATATTCTCAAGATAGAAACTGAATGTACAAGACCACAAAAATAAAATAAAATAAAATCTGACATCGTGCTAGTTTACAGAAATTAACTCATTTTCGTGAAGAGTTCTGTAATTAAGTAATTATCTAGGGGAAACAAACATGGACCGCAGGAAGGAGTCTAATTACATTTCGAAATACGAGTGCATGGAGTTGGGCCTGCGGGTAGAAATGTGTAATTAAGGGAAAAGAAAACTCACCTTCATGCATATGTACTAGAGTATCTACTAAATAGATAAAATCACAAAGATAGTCGAGAAACCACCAGAGAGGCGTTGCCTTACGATTAATCTCCCAAAACACGGCTCTGCCGACCACGAAGATTACATTGTAAAGCACTGCTAAGGATACTACGGCCAGCCACTGAAAGGGAATAATTAATTTAATTAGTGGTCTAATCAAAAGGTGGGACACCCAATAGACTTGAGATACTCACCCTGTAATGAGATGGCAAGGACGGATCGACTGAGAGCCTATCACAAAGTCGGTTGCTTGATGAATCCTGAGATGATGATACATCACTCGCTAGCTTGCCATCTGTTGAATTTGAAAATTTGTCTAGAAACCAGTCAGGTGGCTTGGCCCGACCACGTTTTGTTATCCTATGTCGAAGGGCGTTGAGAGTTCGCCGCAGTGCAGACGATTTTGTCCTCTTCGGCTGGTCCTGGAATCCAAAATAAATAAAGGCACTCTTAGAGGAGTATTTAATTCGCTGCTTAATTACAAATATCACTATCAGTAATTTGCGGCGACTAATCCCAATTTAGGCCCGGGCGCTCCGACCGGGTAACAACCCCAGATCCCCTCGAGTGTGCGTAATTAGGAAATCAATAACTCCAAATGTCCCTTTTTCGCCTACAAGAACATCCTGGAAAAATTACACTGGATTCTTTAACTTTACGAGTGTAACTCCTAGGAGTTTGGTTCATTGGGGTTGTTACCTCGCATTACATTTAATACTCGAATTGGCGCTCCAATTGATTAGGCGGACTAATGGCCACGTAATTGAAGACATTTAATTGTCTGCCGGAATGACTCTTGGCAAACTCTGCTTAGTTCTGCTGCTGACGCACATGTTTCTCAAGACGTTGATCTGTGATTGACACGGCGAAGAATGGGTCCGAAAGAAGAAGGTTAACTATCACTGCGCAATCTTATTTTGAGAAGCATCGCAAGAATAAACTTAATGTGAAATTCACAGCTCACAGTGGTCTTATTTGATGAAAGTGCTTTATGACTTGCGTTGTCTGAAAGACACGACGACGACGTTGAATAAATGTTCCGTGATTAAGCTATTTTTGATGATCACATCACTCTCTCCACTTGCACCTCCTCAAATGATTAGGAAATGTCGCTGTCGAGCTACTAATTGTTACTCAGAAACATTTTAATTAATGATTGTAGAAAAAAAAATAATAATCTAATACACTAACTAATTTTCATTAATAAAGAAAAAGCATATATTTATGCTTAATGTTTCTCAAAATCTTAATTTGGAATTATAAAAACTAATTTTGTGTTTACTTTTAAAATTGTTCGTTTTAAAGCCTGATTTTTTCTGTGTTAAAGGAGAATTTGGAAACTAACTTAACCCTTTGAGTGCTGTGAACGCATATATGCGTATTTTCCGCGCTTTGTCGTAAAAAGCGCAATCATAAAAAGCGCACGCTTAACGTTGCACAACTTAGCCCTCAAAGGGATAAAAGTAGACCGAGGTAGTGAACAAAAAACGGAAAGTGCTAGACGGAAAAAATTCTAAAAAAGTACGTATAATGAAAAGAATTTGGATTGAAGAATGCTGAAAGGCGGAAAATGCCAAAGATTTAGAGATTAAAGCCGACGACTACATCATAAGCAAAATATAAAAAGAAAATAATACACAAGGCTATGTCTCTGAAAAGTTTCTAATTATTTTAATTTCTATTTATAACTATGAAAGCACACCTATCCCTCCATTAAAAACGAATGAGTTATGTATTTTCACAATTTAAAATATGTCTTTCTTCGAAAATGGCTTCATATTGACAAACAAATTTATTAAAAACCCATAATTTAATTGTCGTTAGCATATTATTACACAGTTCAAGAAATAATTAGCATAGGATATGCAAACATCTATTAATTTAAACTAAACGTTTCATTAATAAAATCAATCAATTTCCACATATTTAACAAATCGATTTAGCTTGCAGAGATAATAAACCATATCCACTTATCAACCAGATTAATGTTCTTATGGCGATTTTTAATGGTCTGTGCGCATCAATCCACGATAATTTTGTGAACTCATTTGAGTTAGAGAAATGTTGTTTTATGTTTTTATTCCAATTATTGGTACTTAATTGCATTCAAATTATAAAATGATGTATAATCTGCAAAATTAATGGTTACTAGCAGCATTATTTTAACGGTGAATAAAGGAATAATGAAGAGGGTTGGGGCTGGTTATGAGTAGGGTCAGCGACAGATGCGTAATTGTTTTAGGTTTTGCTGAGTTAAGCATCTAAATTATTTTATAAATTCCCATTAAGATGCCTCTTTTGTTATTATTAAACACTTTGGTAAGGATGTCAATTTTAAATAACTTTTAATAATTAAAAATTAACTGTAAAGTAAAAAGATTAAGCTCGGGGTTACGACCACCATCTTGTTTTGATTTCAGTCTCCTTTTTAAACTAAATGAATTTAAGATTCTTACAGTTAGAAACAGCAGCAGTTTAAAGCATCAAATTCCATTTTCTCGAAATGAGCTTTTCAAAATCCAATATCTCAAAAAATATTAACCAATTGGGAAAAGTGTGCATAAGTGTGTATTTTATTATGAGCTATTTACTGGCTTTACCAAGAAAGTTCGAAGTTAAATACACAAGGCATTAAAAGCGTTAAAAATATTG
The DNA here is from genome assembly GCA_933228815.1 of Machimus atricapillus. Lineage (NCBI taxonomy): Eukaryota > Metazoa > Arthropoda > Insecta > Diptera > Asilidae > Machimus > Machimus atricapillus. Next base: position 41,746,546 of record OW121786.1, on the reverse strand, counting down.
ATTTCATATTTCCACTATCTCCAAAAAATATATTGTTCTAGCGAGGGATGATATTTCGTTAAAAAAACTCCTTCATAAAAATGTATAAAGTTAATATATAAAAATCATTTTGGAGTGTTAAAACGAAGGGAGATACCTATATAAAACTTGAAATAAAACTGATTTTTAACGAGAAGAATCTTAAAAATAAGTACATAAATAATTAAGTGTAAAAAACTAACTTGAAAAATAAATCTTATGTATAATTATTTTTAAAAACTAAAAGATTATCTTTAAATCGAAGTTTAAAGCATTATTTATTGTTTTAATATACACTTGGCTTAACAAGTTTTGCTTAAAAGAAAATAGAATTCGAATAATCATAAAAATCAAAAATTAATTGCATTAGTAACAAATAAAATTCAATTAGGATTTAATGAAATAATTATGTGCCTTTAATTACCGAATCATTAGCAATTGTCGAGATGTCGATGCGATGAACCATTATTTTCCATAAGCGCTAGTTTGTTGAGGAAATGTTGTCCTCAAGCGTAAACTTCTTGTGCTTTCTAATTGAGAGCAATTTGGAGGAAAACGATTCAGCAACTCGGGAAAACCTTCAATGTAAAAGGGACTTTTCTTCGGTTTGCAGTCAAGTTGTTGAGCTGAATGCAGGTTCCTCAGCTGTAATTTGCAGGTTTCCGAAATGCACTTCCTTTTTCTCCAGGCAACCTGTTCACCAGCACCGCAAAATAAGCATCGAAATTTGGTCTGCTTCGCATCAGGTTTACTCACATATCGTGTTTATACCGCGATTTAATGTACCACATACAGTAAATAGTCCACGAAATTTGTCGCCGACTACTATATATTAGAAAGTGGTTTTGGAATTGTGCTTAAATATTGCTTTCACACGTTTTTGGATGGATTTTGACCATTCAACCCTTTCAATTCTGAGGGTCATTGTCTAGGACAATTAAACCTTGTTAGAACTAAAAGTCATAAGAGGGTTGGCCTCTGCGGCTCAGCCTCCACCACAATGCACGCCACATTCGGGCCAAATGGATGAGTGAGTTAATATAATCATTTTTGAAATTTCACCGTGAGGCATGGCAGGTGCCACTTGGCTGTTTAATTAACAAACCACGAGTTGCATTTTTCTACAGAACAATGCCAGGTCACACAGACCTTTGCTCTCACGTACGCGGTACGCTTCAGGTGCAAGGTGGACACCAAACACTAGCTTAATTGATCAATTTTAATTTAATGATGAGCTCTTCGCTTCGCATACTTCGGCTCTTGAAGCTTATTAATAAAGGTGACATAAAACACGTGTCGTTTTGCATGCTGAATAAATTTTTGCTCGAGATCTGATACTGACCGCAGCCACGTTCGGAGTGCGTGGAGCTGTTCGGATATGGTCAGTGGTAGGAAATTAACGCAAGCTAATTTTGTCAACTTCATTGACATAATTAAAAACTTCAATGAAGGCGTGACGTAGTTAGCTCTTGCGTAATTGAACTTCCTGAGAAAGTGTTTCTTGCTCTTCGATTAAAACATGCAAACCCATTTTAGGACAGTAGTCGCACGCGAAGGTCATTCACTCAAGACATTTGAATGGGAGAATTGAGCTTCTTTTATGCGTTCTATTTTATTGGAAGATTCTTTAAGGATCCTACTCAAAAGCAGGCTTTATATCAGTTAGAGTTTGAACATGATATTTAATTTAGTTGAAAGTTTGGACATTTCTTACTATGGAAAATAGTTTGAACAATGTCGCCTTTACCGCTTTACTAACAGTAATCCATTAGGGAAATTGAAAATCTAATAGCGCAAAAAGAAAAATTTTCTTATACTGCTTTGCAATTTAGGTAGGTTAGATTTGAAAAGTCGATAACGATTTAGACATTATTTTTAATGCATTTTAAACCAATAAATGTTTTGAAAATAATTGTTTCGAATTCAAAATTAAAATTAATCAATAAATTTAGTATAATGAATTTGAAACTATGCAATATAGTTCTTTAAAATTTGGGATTTAGGGAGGGTGACCTCGTAGGTATTTTTATTTATTTAATATTATACCTAAAAAAATTTAGACAAAAGTTAAAGAAAAGATACAAACCGTTACTAATGTTATAAATGCGAAATTAAGTTTACTATTTTATTTCTGTGCTCATACACTCACGCCTCAACTTTTCAACCGATGTTCAGAAAATTTATTTCATAGTTTGTTTAATATATTTCAGGTTTCTAGGGCATTTATTGACATAAAATGAAAATAAAGAAAGGGCGAACCTTATCCCAAGTTATACATAAATCAGTAAATGTAATTCACAGAAAATCTATGAATAGTCGGATTCCGAAAATTTCTTAAACAGACGACAGGTCAGAATTAAAGACCTCGTAAACGGGCGGCTAAGACTTTCTCTGGTCATAAAAGGATAAGCTCTTTAACAGCAATCCAAGTTCAATACAATAATAAGATTTAAGAATCATATTATGAGTCATGTCCCATAATCCAAAATCCTCTTTACATCCTAAATATTTGCATCATTCGACACGAAAAGGCATGAATTGGTTCAATTGAGTTCATTCTTAAACTTCAGAAGTCGGTTGAATTATGTATGTATATTTATATAATTCATTTGGGATATTTCTAAAATATAATAATAATTCAAATTTATAATTAAATAGAAAAAGTTAATTGACACCTTAAGCTTAGTTAGAATGTAGGTACCTAATAGGGTTAACAATTTCCATGGACTTTCTAAAATTCATGCTATCAAATTGGAGACATTGCCGAAGGCTACTTACATAAACTATGAAATTTACAAATAAGCATAAACATGTGCAGCCTCCGATTACATGTCACGATATAAAAATAATATGATAGCATGAATTTTAGAAAGCCAAAGTAAATTTATACCCAGTAGGGTAACTTTCTGAAGGATATTGTATGTATCAGAATAGCCTCTTTCTAGGGCAGTCGGGTAAAAAAGAAAGTATGATAAAAATTTAAAATGCTATTAAAGGAATTTGGATGTAGAGATAAAATTTAAGGGAATTTTTATACACTGGCGTTGAAAATTTGGGGATCATCAAAAACTCCGAAATTGTTGTTGATTTTGAAATCTTCGCTTGTTCTTTGTAAGGATCCATGAACAAAATTTTAGAAAGTGTAAGAAAGAAAGATATGTTGTCATCGCCTTGGGCAAGTACCCTTTCGTATATACATATGTATGTATGTAATTTTATGTATGCAAATATATCTTTGATTATCCTGGAAAGTATCTTGATGACGCGTAAATGTTGTCACCACCACAGCAAAATATTTTGCTTTGCTTCGAAAGAGTCTTAATATAATTCGTTTTTAGGGTCTATTAAGTTGGTTTTATTAGCAGAGCTCTAAATTCACATTTATCTTGACGTGCATCGTAAAAATATTTTAAAATTGAATTCATTAAATTGGGCTCTAACTAAGATTTATTTACCAAAAGAGTATTAAAAACACTTTCTTTTAATTGGTTTTCAGATTAAAATTATATGTAGGTTGTACATTTTTTATATATGTACTTAGTGTGAAAGCAACTTCAGCAAAAGTATATGTAAAAGGAATGAGGATTCAAAAACACTAAAAACTGCACAAATGGAACACGGGTTAATCCTTCAGTCGCCAAAATCACTGTTTATTAATTAATTAAATTTCAATTAATCAATTTAATCACAGTTAGCGAAACAACCTTCCTTTATTTAAAGCTTAACTAATAAAATGAAATTTGTGGAAAATGAAACACTTTACACTCAATAACTATATCTCAATAACTGGTAGAAAATATCGAAATTAGGAGAACCAATCGAAAGCACCTGAGTCGATTGAATTTTTGCAGACTGTGCAGAAATTGGACGTAGGCCCAGGTCGATACAGTCGGAATTGTATCTGCGTTAAGTATTCAATATTTGTCGCGGCAAGCGCACCAAAGTCAACAGGTATGGCAGGGTGCCATATAAACCGGCGATGTCGTCTTCATTAAAAACAATTAATGCTGCAATAAATAATCGCTAATCGTGAGCTATAAACCCTTCTTGGTAGTCAAGAAGTGAAGAGCAGGCGCTCGACGGAGCCCCGTCTGAGTGCGGGTTTTGTTTGCGCTTTCAAGGTGGATTAGGGCAAATCGAGGAGTCCTTCGGGATATTTAGTTTGGCAAGCACGTCACCCCTCCGTCGAATTCTGAAGAACTCCTCAAGAGGATGATTGCCTGGCTATATAGTAAATTAATTGACTGTAATTGATCCGATTCTTGTCTTTAGAGGTGTGTCTCTGTGTGCAGCTAAACGTCTGGAACACTGCGCGTCAGGTGCGAAAGGATGCAAATTGGAACAGAATTTAAGACTGGAGTACTTTTAAATTGCTGCACTCATTCATCGGAAACAGCGCTCACAACGAGTGGTATTGAAGGGTCCTTTGTGCACTCTGATTCTATTTAGCCGTTTAATTATTTAGATCCAGCAATTTCCGAAAGTTTTCTATGAAAAACCGAATATCAAAGGAATTTGGTACTTCAAACAGAAAAGATCCCATTAACCAAATTGATCAAATTCTTTGTGCAGCTTTTTAGTTGATGTTTTCAATTTAGGCTTCATTTGGGTCGTTCGTGTTGTTTTTGAAATCTTAAAGTCCTACTTTAAATTTTAAGCGAACCAAACACGTAGACTGGTGCCAATGCCAATAAATTGAATTGTCTGGCACGATACAGAAAATTTGCAGTTTCAGTAGAGGATATGCGCTCATTCAAACTTTTGGCTCAGCACTCACAATGGCTAATTAATTAAATTTTCCAATTTTCAGAAATTTTGCTTACATTCAAAATTATAAATTTAACTTGAGCCAAAAATTTGGTGTATCTGGCGATAAATTTCATGCTTTTTTTCAAGCCTTTTGTTATTGGAAATTTAATTTATTACTGGAAGTTTTCGAATATTCATCGGTGATGATGCATCAATCACAATTTTATCCATAATGTGCACCAACAGAGGAAACTTCGTCAACATGGTGAATTTACGAACAAGGTTATAAAAAGTGGTTGAAATGGTTTACACCATGGTGAGTTTTCGAAAACGCCCACTGTTGAGGTTTATAGATCAGGTGAGGCTTTAACTTAAGTATCTTTCTCAACACAGTAAGAACAAGTTTTCAATTTATAAAATAGAAAATAATGCATAGGATATTATTTAATATGTCGTATAGTAAGCGAAAACATGAATTGTTTGTAAAAGAAATGTTAAGCTCAAATAATTTTGTCAATTGGGTTGTTTTTCAGACCATCATAATTTTCGATATTTTGGTTTTATATAAGTATACCGGAAAGAGAATCATTCAATAAACTTGCATGGATTTTATATTTTGATATGTTTTTCACAATACACACATCTTTAATTTGCACTTTATTTTTAGTCGATTTGGTTTACGCAGCATGTTCTAAACGAATTATACTAAAATGATTATAAAGTTTTTCTATCTTACTTCATCGATAAAAGAACCATCTTTTTAAAAATTAACGTTTTTTTGGAGCCTTTTAATTAGAGAAATGCTTGAATTTTTGTATAATTATTCTGTACTATACACCTGTGTAGTACTATATTTTAAAATATAAAAAGAAATTTTAAAATATTTATATTCAGTTATTAAAAATTGTAAAAATCGTGGATAGGTACTATAGGTATATCTAATATAAGCAACAAACAATTCCTCGACTAAGTACTAGTATTTTATGCCTAGAATATCTAGTATAAATTTAATTTAGATACGTCGACCGATCGTCGCCTTTGAAAATTTAGTTTTCAGAAAAACAAAATATTTTCAAAATGCAAAAAAGAAAATTAATTTTTTGAGAAATCAATTTTTAAAGCCAACACTAAAATTAACCCTCAAAAAATGAGCATGCCTTCTTATATAGAGGATATTGGAATCCATTTCAAATTCTCTTTAGGACTACTGTTGCCCACTCAGATAGCAAACATTTCTACCTTGAGCATGATAAAGTCTTAGTTTTTATATAGTAAAGTCATTTAATATGAGAAAATCTCGTACGCTCAACTTTTACCAATATGTGGAGCCCGAATCAAAAATAAATACGAACCAAAAACTAATTAAGAGCATATGCTATCATCATGGAACGTGTCCTGGTGAAATCATGAATAAATAATGACTTTCTTAACATTGCAATTTCAATTTCTTAGTACCATCTCAAGTTGGGTTTCCATTGCTCACACTCAGTGGCTGAAATTAAGTTTCGTGTACAATTTTCATTTGAAACCAATATTTGTTGGATCCACTTTAAAAACAAATAAATGCCTGGTAACTGGTGACTCGACTCCAAATAATTTTAACAGCTCTAACTTTTGAATAGAAGTCGCAATATTTGCAAGTCTGCAGGCATTCGATGCGATGCCGACGAGAAAGGCCCTTTAGGGAAATAATCGTGTTACGGAAATTCAGAGCCTGTGCTGAAAGTTAAAAGCACCAACCGTCCGAGTTCCGCCCATGCTCCGTCCACGTGGTCAGAAAGTTTGCACATTGGTTGACCTCTTACTTACTGAATTTTGCACTCTTCTACACCCACTCGCTAGAGTTTCATTTATGACAAGGATGCTTCCGAAAGGGCCCTTGTTGCCTGAGTGAATCCCCTTTAAATTTCATTCTTGGCAGATCACAGATTTACAAGAAAGTAATTGCTTTTACTTCAGGTACGCTTTGTCTCCAAGGAGAAACCTTTTAATTTTAATTAATTCAAAAATCAAAAGTTTTTTAACAATTTTCTTTCACATCATCATCATAGGTATCCATGAGCAAGGAGTGGAATGTCGTACAACTGAGATAAATATCAGCGAAAGCACAAGGAAAGGAGCAATACAATTAAATCCTCACTAATTCTACTTTATAGAAACTGTAGCTTCCTGCATCTATAGCACCCAGCATTATGTGTTTCAGTTGAAGGGATTACCAGGATTTTACATTGCAGATAAAGATATTTATGGCAATTATCAGAGTGAGTTATTTCGATTATATATACATATATATATTAAAATCTTAGAATTTTTATATTAATATTAGGTACATCCTAAAGAGAATTGCAATATATGCAAGGAGTTATAACCTGCGGTTATTAATTAAAATGTAGATAATGCAATTTTTATAAAAAATTTTAATGCCTTAATTTAAGAAATGCAGAAGGCATACCATCCAATAGTCAAAACAGTATACAATAAAATTAATAGTTGGTTTGTCAAATTAACGTGATTTTTTAGAATTTTATATCTCGAAATGACAAAACGAAACCCTTATAGGAAAACTTTGTTATCCGTCTGTCTGTCTGTCCGTCGTTGTTAGGGTTTTGTGATGTAAGTAAATCGGAAAATAGGTTCGCAGATTTTCTTCCCAAAAATTTCCAAAATCATTAGAATTTATGGAAAATTACCACCCATGTTTTTGTATTCCGAGTGAAATGAGAAACAAAAGAGCTTACAGCTCCTTTGAAATTGAAATTTCTGAATAAAATTCTTAAAATTATACATACATATAATGCGAAATTCATTTTAGTTACTTTTGATTTTAATTAGTTATTCCACGAAAAACTTCATAATAATTCGTTTGGATTTTTCTAACCGAATTATTCAAACACTTTGAACAAAAAAAATTAATTCAAGTTAAGTAGCCTTTGAAATGATTTTATGACAATTGCAGGAATTTTATACGGAGTTTCAATTCAAAAGGAGCTTTAGTTAGAAACTCTTTTTAATTTCATGTCACTCGGAATATAGAATAAGGGCGGTAATTTGAAGTTAGTAATCGGATAAAATTATAAATTAAATCATAGTAAATATAGGCACGTGTTTAAAACGACTGGAATTCTTTTTCACTTGAAGTTATATTAAAAACGCCGACGTCTCATTAAATTAAAAGGTCCTCTTAAAGCATGACTTTGCTTTTCGAAATCCCATCTGGACCTGAGCCTTTGTGTAACTTGTCCCACTGTGGTTCTGGTGACATGGACCATGCGAAATTTAAAACAATTTAATTAATAACTGGCCAAAGTTAAAATTATCATTGTGTCCTAGAAATTTACCAAATGTAATTTCAAATTTGTTACCAACATCCCCCTAATAATTCGACATGCAGATTATGGCAATTTTTTTGTTAAAGAATAAACGTTGAGATGATAACCCGAAAAGAGTCCAATATGAATAATTTTTATTTTTTTTTTCTTTTTGCCTATAATCTGATAAGCCATGTTTTAATATTTTAGTTACCTAAAAGTATAAATTTTCGCGACGTTAAAAATAATAATTTTTCGAAGAATGTAGTTAGATAGATAATGTGGACAAATTCTCATGATATTAATGCTACAACTATACCTAATAAGAAGTAAGCAGTGCCTACACGAATAATTAATAAATTTTCAGAAACCAAAAATTAAAAGTTTCCAATTTTATTTTTCAATTTAAACCACAGAAGCTTGTTTAATTAAAATCTCATATTTACCAACTACAACGAACCGATCGATAACCACTCTGAGGCAACATGAAAAGAATGACCAATTAATTTACAAATATATAGATTCAAATTGAGGTTGTCTCTAGGTTTGTTTATTTTAATAAAGGAATACGGACATTGTTTAATCAATTTCCACATTTTTCAGTGTATTAATTAAATTTATCCACCCAAAATTGTTGCGTTTATCTCATCATATTTTTTAAGATAAAAGCCTACGCCGTTTTTAGGGAGAAAGCAAAGATTAAGGACTGTAATAAATAATAATACTTTTTTATAATCATAACAATTATAGAAAATTTGAAAAATTATCTTAAAATTTATAAGACTAAAATATTGTTTTTATCATCATACCGAAAATATTACCCTATTCTATTATTACTCGTGGAATCCAAGGGTAAAGGCTGCACTTGAATTTTCCATTTAGGAATTCAAGACCCTATTTCAAAAGAAGGTTCCTCCTTAAGGAACTGATTAGATCCCGGAAATTATTTCTAAATTATTTCCTTTGCTGTGTGCTCCTAGCTCCTTGAATATATACACATCTAAGGACTTAAGCTAAGCAAGATTTTTCCAGTTAAATTAACTTAAGAGGCTTCCGTCTTGGCCCGATAAAAAAGTAATAAAAAAGAGATTTATGGGTTATGTGTGATGTCTATACATACATATGTGCATATATAAAATTTTCGAATAACGCATTAAGGGTTTTATAATCTTTATTTATATACAGATGACCTTGCAAACATATGTGCGGGCTCCTTTATTGGATTCAATGGTAGCTTTGTGAAAGCTCATAAAAGGTCAATGGGCAAGCTGAAGTTGGTAATCGGACCTAACTAAGGTATGCCTTATTCAAAATATTTGCGAAAGTTAATTAAATAAATATTTAACCCAACACCCTTCATTTAGAGCTGTCCAAAACATGTGCATGACCGTGAAATAGCCCGTGCCTAACGTATGTAAACGGTTCACGGCTGTGAGCAAACACAAAGCGCTCATTTTGCCAATAATTAGCCTGCTAGCCCTCGACATTGGCATGGGCGTTGGCATTGGCATCCTAGCAAATATTTGCGACCTGTGATTAATATTCCGCACTTGAAAATCTGCTTTTTGCGGGAACTGTATCTGAACGTGTCCGGCCGATTTCACTTATTGGTAATGTCAATCAATAGCCCAATAAATCCCAGGATGCTATTGTACAGAATGAATTTTATACGATCGCGGAAATGATTTCTCAATAATTAACACAAAAAACTTTTTGGCATTGGGGCTGCACGTTTTCTAAGGTATGTTTGTTATGCATCTGACGGGACGCATGGGAACGGACGGTTTTATAGGTTTTTCAGATGGCAAGATTAATTGTTTTGGATAAAGGTTGCTTTTCATCGTCTTAAAACATCTGCCACTGGGATCCTCAAACTAATTAGTTTAAGAAATTAGTACTCTCGTTTTAATTACAAATTGTTTGTCACCCAGACTTCTCTTTTGGCTCCATTTGAAGTTGCCAAGAGCTGGGACAGTTGTCGTAATTATTGTCAGGAATGGACGGCTTTATTGATACTAAACCAAGAGTCATTTCACGAGGCTTTATTAGTTTTTATTTATGCGAAGCAATAATTCTTCTGAAGTACAGAGAAGGCGACATTTTGCTCAGAACTCTTTTTCCCCATTTTTCAGGTTCATGGCTGAAAGTTGTTATCAAACTGAAATTTTAATTGTATATTTTGCTTTACCACCATAAAATGGTTTAATTTTCCTTCCCTTAAATTATTTATACATTGGTAATTTCAAAATCCCTGTAAAGCAAGCCAATACCTAACTTTTCTGCTCGGTATTATATATTTACTTGTTTATTTAATTCAGTCTACAGAACACAATTTTTACAGACTATTAAATTGATCAATAACTGAATACCTGGAACTACCAAATTCATGTAAAATTGTAAAAATTTATGAGTTCCTTAAATTAGACACAATTCATGGATAAATCAACATTAAAATCATATACTGTATTGAATTTAGAATAATACGAAATAGGTTATATGTTCACAGTGACCATAACAAGTTCTGAGAAGAAGAAGACATACCATACTAGAAATATAGTCTACTTGCTAATTTAGGGATCAAACAACACAACAAAATCCATAATCTCTGGGACAGCACATGCTCACTAATTCTATAGCAATAAACTAAGGGTGGTTCTATTCCAAGTATCGTAATTTCTGCTACAAGAATCGATCGTACACGAATCCAAAAGCCTTTTTTGGGTAAAAATTCTCATAAATTCATTTAAGGAACTTTTGACTTCAATTAATTTCTTATTCATAGTGGTTAAAATTCAATTCGATTCAACGTCAAAATAATTTGATTGGATTTTTCTAAACGAATTATTTTAACACTTTCGATGAAAAAGCAAATTTAAAGAAAAGTTACTGATATTCTCGTATGGCAAGGACTCATCACGATTGTGATTTCTTGGCTTGCTATTATAGTCAGCACCTCCTTCATATTAGCAATTGGCCAGGGCCCCGAATTTAAGGAAAAAGATAATGGTTTAAATTTGAGGGCCGCTGTAGAAGAAGATATATTTTTAAAATATGTTTGTGGTAAGTTTTTATAATATGTATACATATTTTAATTTTTAATTAACACAAAAACAAATTTTCTTTTTCTTTTTAGAGAAACTGTTTCACAATTTACTACTTCCGAATAAAGTTTTGAATAACGTAATATTATAGCGCAAGCATAAGCATTATTTATCTTGGGTCACTGAACAAGAAAATGACGTCTTTTCAGAGCACTGCCATCCAAACCCTTGGTTAATCAATGAATGGATCTAACGAAAAAAGAAGTCATTCGAAAAAATGGGGAAGTAGTTAGTAGCTGAGACGAGCTACAATATAAAGAATAATAAGTAAATAAATAAATAATAAATAAACATGTATCTACGAAGTATGTACATTAAAAGAAATAAACAGAAAAAGCTGAATAAATGAATTATTTTGACGTTATCTGCTAAAATTTGAATCAAAAAAGGGCTTTTGTAATGTCGTCTTTTCGATTCGATTTCAACGGATTCAAGAAAAGGGCCAAATGTAAGGTCGCTATTGCCTAGTGAACTGCACATTCCATATCTTTAATGCTCATGCACAATATCAACTTCAATAAATTGCATGATTTCTGTTTATTGTCGATGAAAAAAAGGCATGAATAATTAGTTCTTGGAATATCCTAACTAACTCCATCTTAAAATTCAATTTCTTCGGCTAATAAGTCTCTGAAAGATATCATAGGGGTTCCCAAATTTCGCCTGTTTACGAAACATTTTAGTGATTTTTTGAAAATTTAGGTTTATTTTGAGAGAAAATATTACCTTCCATTTTCTGCGTGTTTCTGCGGAAAATTTTAGTATAACATATAGGAAAAATAGTCAAAGTATACACATGTAATACAATAATGCCTAACTACACCTAAAAATTCATGAATACCTACATTAGTAAAATTTTTGACGAATATTTTATATGAAACTTTCTACAACTAGAACAAATGGTGCTCTTTTATGAATCTGGAGCTGGTTTTCTTATCGTTTTGTTAGTTACGAGCTCCTCTGCATCGCACTCGTAATCAGAAAATTCCATGAAAGGCTTGGAATATCTCGGGTAAACTTTGGTATAACTTAATTTCCACTCGTTTTAGAGATACCTCCCTAGGGATGCCGGGAGCATTTTTAGACTTCCGGCTCTCAGGCTTTTTAAGAGTTATCCCAGAAGCACCGAGCACTAAATGAAATTGCACGTAAAAGAAGAATAAATGGAATTTTGAAAATAAGTTTTAAATATGCACGAAATCCGGAATCCCAAATCGGAGCGCCAAAGCGAAAAGAGAGGGAACCTCCTCAAGGTGCACTTACCTGGTTTAGGCCCTTTCCTTCCTCCAGGACACTCTCCCGGTAGCCGTCGTCGTCATCGTCGTGCACCGAACTGATTCGGTTTGGGGGTCCTTGCGAAAGGACGCCGTCGCCGATCTTAGCGACCTCATTGACGACAGCTACCTCCTTGGCGGGCCGCGGGGGCGGCACGTGGTTCCCCAGGAGCTCCTTGTCGGTGAGGTCCTTCTCTTCGCGGGTGATGGGTCCGAAGAGGTTCGTGTGGTCGTCATCCTCCCTTGGTGCAAACACGGTCGTCGGTGAGTGCAGGTAAGTTGTGTGGTACATTTGATGATTATTGTAAGGGTATTGGTAGCTGCTGCAGAGGCTGCTACCACCAAGACTAGATCCATGCAGCCGTGGAGTGCGTTGTGTTACTCCGTACAGTGGTCTGCCCAATCTGTAAAAGGTCAGTTTGGTGGTTTAAAAACATTTCCTAGGAGTTTCCATATTTTTCCTATTATTCTGGTATTAAATGGTATTTTTGTTATTTTTCATGGCACTTTTCCGCATTGATGAGCAAAGGTTAAAAAGAACCAAATTGCATTTTTATAATATCACATGCGTTTTTTGTGTAATATGGCAATACATATGTGGTATATGTTCCTATACTTTATTTATCGAATCCTATAACGAAAAATAAATACAAATATTTATATGTATATATAAATAAATAAAATGAGCTAATGTACATATTTCTAGCACAAAATATATTCCATTACGGAGAAATTCACTTTTTATATAACGAACTTTTAGATAATTAAATTAATATCTAATGATAAATAACAATTCTTTTAAAAAAAATTTAACTTCATCAGTTGTTAATTTTATCCGGATTTTGCTTACTTCTTGTCATTATTATAAGTAATTTCTTTTCCGGTTTTTTTTAATTAATCTTGTATGAACTATGCAAAAGATTTAAAATTTTCGAAATATAGCAACTCTTTTATTCAATTTTAACACAAAAATTATTCTGAAAACCAAATTTTTTATAATGCGTTATTTTTTTTTTAAACTTTTGTCAATTGAAAGCAAAATTTGAAAACTTGTTGAACGATTTTAATTATTTGAATAAAGGAGTTTGTCGATTTTATAATTGTATATAACTGTTTCTCTTGTTGTTAGAATATACAGGACACCTTTGGTTTTTCTTTAAGTATTAATTAACAATTTTCAGCACTCTTTAATTTTCTCGTTAAATTTAATATTGTAGCTCGAAAAGTCGCAACCGTATTTTTATTTCGCGAAATTTTTAATTGGAATTAAATTTAATATCGATTTTAATTTAATTTTGATTAAAATATAGAATCAATACAACTTTACTTAAATATAAATGGTATGGACTTCATTACATGATTTTCACTTTTATAATCGGCTTTTTTTAATTCACTAATGCTACTACTATTATAATATAATAATAACAGTTTTTTTTTAACTTTTTTTATGTTATTTTGTGCACTGTTGTTTTACCTACATTTTTAAACTTAAGTTAACATTTTTACCATATTATACAAAAAAGGTGCATATAGTTATTTATAAAAATGCAAAATTCTTACCTTCAAAGATTTCAGAGAATAGTGCAGGAAAAGTATAACCACGAAAAATAGCTAAACCACCACTTAAGACGAAAAATACCATAAAATGCCATAAAAAATCGATTGGTACTTTGGTGTTTTTCATCTTTAGGTCAGATGTAGAGTCGCCCGCTGCGGGTCTAATTAGGCGTTAATTACCGTGGTGAATCATTCTCGTTGCGCCGGCGAGAGGATAACATGGATGTTGCCCGGTCTCCACGGGCCGCGGCCATCATATACGTCCACATGTCGTCTCATGGCATTACTTCCTTTGCAGGGACCTTTATTTGCAAGAGGAGCCTCGAATCGCGTCAGCCTCCGACGAAATCAAAATCTCATTTGCAAATGCGCTCCGGTGGGTCGCAAAGATAAAGGCTATCACACGACATGTGACAGCAGAGGGCGTGCAGGTTGTCCTGTCCTCGGGGCTGCGAACATGACCGGGATTATATAGGGGCGGTTGGACTTAATAAAATCGTAAACCTGCAGTCGTCGGCGCCCAGGTGGATTTCCTGAAAGGTAAAACAGAAATATGTAAATTGGCTAGAAAACTATGATCCGACCAACCAGTCAAAGCGCAAATTTATTCTGTGCCGCGACGAGCAACAAAAATAAACCTAACCACTTATAAGGGCTTCACGGGGCCATGCAACTGGTGGTGATGAGTTTACCTTCGAATTGCAAACGAGCCAGCCGGGATCATTTGCATTCGCCGAAGTTCGCTCAATAGGTTACCTATTTTGAGTTATGAGAGCCGACTGCGACGTAGGAGCTGGAAATCCATCAAAGCGTAAAAATAACTGCCCTCGCTATACCTTCACCTACACCCCCGCGTTTCTTGATTCAGCCATCAGCGTCGAGACTTTCGATGGGGTAAAAAGGAAAATTCCGCTTAATATAAGCAAAGCGTGTTAAATTGAGTTTAGTTGGTGGATATTTTAAAAATTTCCTGGAAATTTTTTTTTCTTTACCGTCTTTGATATCGGACGGGACACGTAAAGAGGCAAATTTTTTTTTATAATGAGGCTCATTTCGGACTAAAGGCAAAGATTGTTGAAGGCCCTATTTTATTCAACAGAGCAACAAATGCCATGCTGATGGAAGATTTTCCTCACTTCTGAGATAATCTTGTCGAATTAAGGCTCTTAAAAGGCGATATGTGGTAGGCGGGGGTGGCCCTGAGGCATCTACTTAAATTTTACCTAAAACAGGAAACACTTTTCGCGCTTTAATTGAATTTTGTTGGTCTTTTATCTCGATATTGCGCAAACTGCGTAGTTAAGTGCTTGTTAAAATAGGCTACGCACGTAATGATAATTAGTGCTAATTAAAATATTGATATATTATGTATGGTTACAATTTATCCAGCGTATTATCTGAAAGTTTCTAAATAGTTTTATACCTTTCAATCAATGTTCTTGATTTTTTTTATCATGTTATGATTTATACTTTTGGAGGTAGTGTGGGAGGATAACAAATTGTAAATAACTTTTATAATAAATTTCGTTTTAACACAGACCATTCTTATTAGTTATAACTATCCGTGAGTGTGTCCACAGTGGTGTTCAAAACCTTTCAGTTAACAATATATGCACGTATACGTATGTAATGTATGTATAAAAAAAATTGAAAGCAGGCTTATTTATTCCAAATACTAATTTGACAAAAGTAATCAAATAAAGTATACCTAAGTAATTTATTTTGGGAATTTCGACTAAAGGAACATAAATAAATTTCAATATGAGTTGAATTGTAAACAATTTATTCAGTTTACATTTTAATTTAATTATGTAAAAACTTTTCAAACTCCCTCCTTGCTAGTTCAAGACGAATTTAATCACTTTTGGAACTACGCCAGCATATCCACATTATTATAATTTTAATAAAACTTAGAAAGAAGAGACATCCTGTTCGGTGGCTCAGGATGGATTTATTTATTCACTACATAATTGATTGCATGTGGTACATGAATATTAATTCGTTCAAACAGTGTACGACAAAGCTAAGGGAAAGCCGTGGTTTGCAATAACGAGCAGGATACAGCTGACTTGCTTAGATGATGAACCAGCCTTTTGGTTGCCTCATTTTTATGAAATTTAAAACCGTAGAGGAGAATTCCTCTATAGAAAGGAAACGAGTCAAGTTAATTGAAACACATTAAGCAGATGGGATTTTATTATATTGGCTGAAAACCTCAACATCATCTTAACTGATATATTCTGGAAAGTTTTAAAAAAGAAACTTTTTTGACCGTTTCATCTTATAAAACTGTTCGAAAATCAAATTAAAAATATGTTTGACCATCCTTGGATTTATCATATTTATGTAATCAAATTCATATAATGCAGTAGCTTTTTGATGTGACAGCAAGTATAGATAGCAAAATCGATTGGAATGATAAGTACTCAGCTGGGAAATAAATTTTTCAAATTCATCGAACTCGTTGTGAATTGATGGCCAATATTCGGAATTAACTAGAAACGTGACGTGAGTGCGAAATGTGTTCTCAATAAGACGGCGAAAGGAAATGTGTACACAAATCTGGCGTACTAAAATGCTGGCCCTTCCTTCGTTGTTGACTTACATACATAAGTGAGTAATGTTGCGAGGTCTGTGTTCTACCAGAATAAATTGTCTTGAATTCATGTGCTAATCAACTAAATTAAATTTGGTGAGGTTAAAAAGTTGTTGTTAAATAATTTTCTTACCCTGAATAAGTAGCTTTAAAAACAGACGTGTCCTGCTTGCTAGCGATATGCCGGTTATACCTTCAATAATAATTTTAAAACAAGACTGAAAATGAAAAGTTATAAAACCTGTCTATTAGACTCAATTCCAAATGTGTTTGTTTGTTTGATATGTTATCCTACCAAATTACCAGATTTTAATTTATAAATCTTAAAAATGACTATCATATAAATTCGGTTACACTATAAATTGATTTTATTTTCGTCCCTTTTTTTTTAATATCGAATTATACTAAACTTTACAGCATACAATATGAAATTTTAGTTAACTATATTAAAATGAATGTGAGTTCGACAAAAATTCTTGGAAGTGCGAGTTCTGATTTATGCTAAAACAACTCATACAAAATCTGGCATAATTTCAAATTTAATAGGTATGAAAAAATTATAATACAATAAGTTCTGAATAAGACGAGATAAAAACTACGAATCTAAAAAGATCTTCCTGAATTTTAATCATCGTAAGCAGCTTTCAATGGCACTGTGGCAACAGTAAACCAAAAATAGTATTTTTATAAGATTAAAATCGCAACAAGCAATAAGTCAACTCAAAGTCTCAGCGTCACAAAAGAAAAATCCTCATCATTGCGGCCAGAAAAAAGAGCAGAACCAACTGAAGAAGATTTCGTTGTAATGATTACATGGATATTAACAGACTTTAGCTTGGCTATTAATTTTGCACAATTTAATTAGGAACAAGTCAAAAAAGTTGTGTTCGCTTTTTCCTAACTTTAAGTAGGGATAGGGAATTAGCTTAAGAAGTCATAAGATTTTAAAAGGCAATCTTCTGAAAAAGCAATTTAAAGCATAATTAGCTTAGGTAGTGTGGGGAAGTCTTTTGATATATTTTCAAACTCAATTGATAGTAAATTTGTAATTATAACCTTCTTTTATAAAAAAAAAAAAATTTTGAACGAAATTGCAATCAATTTGCAATAAAATTCCTAGGAAGGTATACCGGTCGTAAATGAATTTGCGTGGTAATTGGTTTTTTTTTCAGAAAATTGAATGTTCCCTCAATTGCAATTGGTATGCAACCGCATAGAACTTGAGCCATTAAAATTGCGCACACCTTGACTATTTAAGACGGCGGATACAAAGCTGGGCAATTTATGTTCATTTCCCTGGAGCAGTGGTAGACGAGAACTCCAGCATCCGCAATCGACTTTTGGAATGTAAATGAACACACCTTCGCAGGTAATTGAATCGACATTAATTCGCAATTAAGTCCCATAGATATTCTAAGTGGGGGCCCCCGACGACTGTGACGCCGAGTGTCGGCATCGCCGTCGAAGTCGCTCTGATTGATGAGCCCCTTTTGTTCAAATTTGTCAGCATTTTTTAGATCCAGTGCACTTGTTCGACGTTGACAAAGAGTTGGGGGCAACCACGTCGTTGGGGACGGAAGCACCCCCGATGGGTTTATTCCGTGCCCCGGGTAGGCGACACGACGGTAGATTGCACTAAACGCCGGAGAGGAACGCAAGTAATCAATACTTGTCGATAGAACGAGGAAGGAGCAGGACGCGGAATATTCCAAGTCTAGATCTAAGCAAGGATGTATTTCAATGTCGGGACTCTCATTTCATTTTCTGTCAGGCCCTTCCTGATGAGACGTCGTGGTCTTCCTAGCCCTAGGCGCCCAGACCCTACAACGATAGCCAAGTGGCAAGGTGATTACGGAGGAGTCTTGATTCGTAACGAGCTCCTCGTCTCGCAAAAATTCAATTCGGTGCTCAAAAGGCCTGACAGCACGCCTTATTAGATACTTTCCTAGGCACATCTGATCACAGTTTGGAAATCTTTCATTCATAAGGCGCCCCCCCCCCCCCGATTGCGAGGACGTGGGATGGAACCAGAAGGATGCGTTCCCTATTCTCTCAAGTGGAAGATAAATCGACTAATTTAAGCGGATAATGTTTTTATCTCTGGTACATCAAACGCCTTCAGGGACAGACAGGTCGTCATTCCTCATGCTCATATCAAACAAATTGCCTATTTCTGACTTGGTATATGTGATTTATTATCGCTTGATGGTAACTAAACCAGCTCGTGCCAGTCAAAATGCCACGTGCGAAATTTGCATAAAATAGTTGGAACCACAATGTAAAAGCGGCGCGACAAAATCTATGCACTCGTGTTGTTAAATATTGACATAACGTAAATTAGTTTAGAAAACAGATTAGACTAGACAGAAAGTTTACCTTCCTAGTTTCCACTGCTACTATTCTTAAAAGTTTTGCCATGGTTAAATAAAATATTCCAAACGTAGGTGAGCCACTCAGAACATGAGGGACAGATGCCAAGCAAAATATAAACAGAGTGAAACTCATTTTGCTCCGAGCACTTTTGCAAGCAAATTTGTTCTCTAAAATGTACGACTTTTCCTGCTTCATACAAAAGTAAATTTTTCTGTTCTAAAAATCAAAATTTTAAACATATGTACATATATTACGAAATTTTCGATAACACTGTTAAATAATAAATAAATAAACAATGAAATTCGTTTCAATATTTACAACTGCGTTGTCCCTTTTCTAAACGGAGCGGGCGGTGTTCGCTTATTTTCAGCTTGCAAAAATCAGGCAATATCCTTCTCTTTTTGCTCAACTGGATTCGGATTATTTTTACTATTTACCGAAATATTATAATACATCATTTGTTAAGTATCTTGTTAATGACTGTACAACATTTTTCAAAACTTTTACTATAAAGTCATTTTGCAAACCTTAAATTATAAAGACATAAAACGCATACACAGCATTTTTAGTTATTTTTAACAAGCGCCTAAAATATTCACATTTGAAAACTTATCGATTAGGCATCACAAAAGCAGTTCTCAATAAAAACATTTTATGCATTACTGTTTTTAGATAGTAGTAATTACTATATTTATTACGAATTTTTAAACCAGGGTAAAATATATACATACAGCACATAAATGTGAAAAATGGCTTTTGGTTTTCAATGGCTAAAAGCCATTAAGTTTACATACCAAATATGTACACCTAGAAAATAATAAAATAAACTCTTTCAAATTTTAGCCGTTTTAAATGAATATTTTTAAAGTTAGCGAGTAAAATATTTAAGAAGCGTGCTATGAACACAAATTGTTTTGTTTAAAATTATTAAGAAATCTCTCTTCTGTAATAGCACCGACGACCATTTTAATTAATATGAACGAGACCAATTTTCCCTCCATAAATTAATTCAACACGACAGTAGTCCAGATTTATGAAACTGGCGTTCGTGTTAGAAGATTAAGCATTCCATTTTCAGTGCATCCAAGTGTTGCTTGCAAAAGTGAAACATTTCATTCGGCATCAAACTGCAAATCGATATATCAAGTACACGTATGTCGTGTTTGTACATAAATAAAACCATTTTCTTCGTCAACGCTTCGTTGACATGGACCCAGCCTTAGGCTAAGCTGGTCATCACCGAAGATTTGAAACTTTTAAAGCTTTTTTCATCATGATATTATCCCTAGAAATACTTCAGTGAAATATACTTAACTTAATGTATGTTTGTTTACAAATTTCTTTGGAATCTCAGAGCCAATTTTCACGAATTTTCACTCTTTAAAAGAGCAATATGGATACATACATATGTATGTGTATACATAGTACTTATAGCTTTTGGAAGAATTATTAATTTATATAAGGTAAATAAAGTTTTAAAAGAATTTTGAGTTATACACATATAACTAAAATTCGTAATTCCCTATCAAATTTTACTATTTTTCTCAATTGACTATTTTTAAGATAATGGTATGGGACGACATAAGGAAGAACAGTTAAGATTTATTAACGTAAATTAGACTATATCACATCTTTTCCTTTCTCGCTTTTGCACCCAAAACAAGAGTCCTATAGTTACGCCTATGGCTATATTTTCCACTTTCATATTTTGATTAGACTATTTTCCGTCGGATATTTGGTGTTTGCAGATTACAACACAAAGGACAGGGTGATTTTATGGCAGCGGCGGAAAAGTTCCCTCATCGGTTATCTCATTAAGTACTTGATGAGAATTGCTTCTCAATTGATTGCTGACGGCATAACTTTTCCATGATGAGTCCATCACCCTCTCCGATTCACCCAGAGTAAATGTTTACGAAATATGATTATGGCTAAAGTAAATAATTTTGGTCGATTACCATCTCTCCAATGTTCTAAAAAGCTCTGTCGACGTATTCCTTGGCACGTACCATCACCGTTAGTCCTTCTTGAGACGAAAGAAGAAAATTGCACTGAGACAACTTAATTTTGCCTTGAGAAAAAGAATACCACACCCGAAGTTGTAATCATGGAATCTATGCAAATTAAGCAAGTTAAGCCCCTACCCTGCTAAGATTGCCCGTCGCGTCGTCGGCTCAAGGAAAGGAACTAAGTTCCAGGACCAAGGATCGTTCAGCTCGAAATAACTTCGTCGAGAATTAAAATGTTACGTTCTGAGCCAGGTCTCAGGTTGGTAGAGGGCATTCGATTCGGTTGTGAAAGTTTTTTTAGTGCGGCATCACCCTGAGAACTGATCAGGTCCAAATTAGCATAGTTGGGGGTGGTATGCTCAGAATGGAGCACTAATTAAGTTCCCTTTCGGGCACAGCTCTAGTCTCGGAATTTTCACTTCAAAGCCAATTAGAATTACATAGTTGTTTACGATTGTAAGGAAAGGTCTTATACAGGTCCGATCTGATTGTATCTGCCATTCTCTAACTATTAAATAAGTATATATTTATACGGCCTGGACGTGGGTGGTGCTTTCTATTCATTTTCGGAAGGTTTTCTTATTCTGGTCAGGTAAGATGCCGCTTTATCAAAGAGTTGAAATTAATGTTGCCCCAACAAAGGTAATTTCGGCGTCTGGTACCTCTGCTCTGAGGATTTTCCGAGCACCAAAGTGTAGAAACACAATATGAAATACAAAATTTTACGAGATATTTTAATGGATCCATAAACTGAGCTTAATTTACTTAAGTTTATCCCTATTTGGGTATCTTTTAACGAGGGCTCTTGTAAGATTACATTAGATAAAAAAAGGGAATTATTGTTAAAGGCCTCTTTATTAAAGAGAAATCTAAAAATAAAGGGATCAGAATTAAATGTATTTGTTTGCAATTTGAGTAGAAGCGTTGTAGGATAAACTAAAATACACCAATTTCAATCAAGCGTTCAACAAAATAAAAGAATTAGAGGAAAACAATTTAAATGTTTAATGCGCAGTACAGTTTCTATAAACCAGAAAGCAGCAATCGAATATTAATAACATTATTAAAAGCTTTTATTCAGCTCACTTCGTTTGCTGTTTGCTCGGAAACATGGTAATTCAATTTTGAACCATTTCCTGTGATCCAAACAAGATGAAATTTTGTACATGTGATGTAAGTCCCGTGACGATACAGTATAACATTTTTCTAAATTCAATATGGCTGGCGCCTCTAAGATGGCGCAGTACGTTCCTTTTAGTAAAAACTTTTCTTAAAAAATATTTTTTTTTCCGTTTACATTCTTCTTTTATATGTACATATATCTCAGTCGAAAGTTAATACACAAGAATTAAAATCGAAAAATAACTTTGAAATTAAAACCTTTTTGTAATAAACATTGGCAAACTTTGTTCACAATCGTTTCGCTCAGTGGATAATGATCAAAAACAAAATAATTATAAAAGAAAATCTGATCTACATAATTCATTCATTCGATGTAGGAACGTTGGATTTTAACATTTTCAAAAATAGACGATTAAAACTTTCAACCTTTTTCTTATTTAAAATTGAGCCAGATCCATTGCTTCCAGAGATACTTTAATAACTCTCAGTGACTGGCAATGACAAACTTTGATTAAACATCCAGAGAATGATCAAAACTGTGTTTTGTTCTTAATCCGACGTTATTGAACAATTAGCGTTTTAAATACTAAGACAACCGACTCTAAAAAACCTCGTTAAACAACTTACATATTTATGTATGTACCTACAGTTAATATTTTAGGATTATAAAAGCTTTCAATAGCATTCTCAAAAATCGATGGATGTAAATTTCTTCAATGAACGATTTTTGAGAAATCAAATTTTCCAGGAATTGATAAAGGAATTGAATCCAACTAGCATCATTCCACGCATATTTCACGCTTCGTTGTTAACGTAATCTGTATAATACATAAAATATTTTTGTTGATTTCACAAATATGTATTTATATGTTTACTTATGCATACATCGTCATAAAACTTTTACTTCGCAAAGAAACCATCGCCGACCGACAGAAAGGCAGAAAGATAGTGGCAATAACTTGGGTCATCATTCGGCAAAGGAACCTTAAAGGAACTCGACCGAAAAGGCGCAAGTTTCTTTGGTCGTAAGAGGATTCCGGGACTCTTCGTCAAAAGTCCTTTTATTCAGATCTCAAGTACTTACTGAAAGATGTGCCGGGACTCATGGCCAACTTTGCCAGCAGGAGCAGAGGAATTTCCCTGCATCTTTTATTTCAGATGTTCTGCAAATAGCAAGTCTGCCGACTGACTGATCAGCGGCGCTATTCTCGGTTTCAACAACATTTCGAAAGGTTTTCAGTAAATAACCGTACGTCTGGCAAAGATTATGCAAATGTTGGCTGTTTGATATTCATCGCGGAGGTCATTTCATTAAATTGCAAATTGACATTGCCCACCCTACACAAAGTCCCATAGGGTTGATTCTGTCTGACTGGAACCGATGCTTTTGCCGAGATTTTCGCTTCGTTTTTCAGTTTTTCGATAGGTCTGAAAAAGGAGACATCGCAGGAAATCGAAACTAAGAAGATTTACAGGTGACATTCAAGTGCAATCGTAATCCCTATTTTTCTTGATAGCGATGTGGAGGGAATTTTTTATGACCTGCAACTGCGAAGGAGATTCAAGAAGGAAGGACAAGGCAAAATCTTAATGCGTTTCAGTGCTAAATCGAACATGAAATCTTCTAAAGTCCATGGTCGCGGCTGGAAAGAATCTAACGAATGAAAATGATATAAAATAAAATGAAAGGTGGCATTGAACTAACGTCCTCTAATAAATTATATTACACTTTTCAAAGAGGCACAAATTAGAGAAAATTTTCTTCAGTTTCCAAGAACGGCAAGAACTCACTATCTAATAAATTAATTTCGCTTCATTCTCCCTCGATATCCTATATACATACATATTCAATTTTATGGCCAGGATGTCTTGGCTACAGAGTCCTCGAAGCCGGGTAAAATTAATTAGAATTGCAATTAGGTGCGAAACTTTATTTCATTATCAACTAGGCATAATTTGATTTAATGCCTGTGGTGCATTTTGTGAAATTAGATCTATTTGCGATTAAATAATATAGGTAAAAAAAAAAGGAAAAATACTGAGGATTTTAAGAGAAATAAGTTGATCAATTCTTACCATTTGGGATAAATTTTCAATCATGTTTTGTATTAAGTAATTAAAATTAATTTGAAGCTGCAGTGGGAGTATAGAATAGTAGTAGAAGTATTTAATTATTCTTGTAGTATTCTATAATATAAGTTTTTAATTATTATTTCGTATGTAGATACGTTATTAATATTTTGCGGGTTTCTTTAAATGCAGGAGATCATAGTCCGAACCCTGTATTAAAAAGATACAGAACTATGTTGGACCAATTTTGCGCGAACCAAAAACACAATCTAATACAAGCATGCGTAAAAGCATAATTACAATGATATAAAACACACGTATACATATTCCAAAATTGCGTCCAAACAGTTCAAAATACACCGAGTTAACTATAATATAAATAAATTTGTTTTTCCCCAGAAAAAGTTAAGAAAGTGACTTTTTTAATTTCCTAAAAATATTTTACTTATGTAAAAAATAAAAAAGAAAAGGTTACGCTAGCATGCAATTACGTTCCTTCTATTTACTTTCGTGTAAAGAAGCAATTTTACAAGATTTATTTAAGTTCTTGAAAAATGTCAAAGTTGTTTAAGTATACCTTATCTGTTGAAAAGTCATAACCATAAAAATTAAGAACTAAAGAGGAACTTAATTTTAAAATTTTTCTAAGAGGACGACTTCCATTTACATGTACATATAAAATGAATATCTACGGTTAAAAGTTTTCAAGTAATTGTATAGTTTAGACAAAATCAAGAAATATCGATCAAAATAACCAAATTAATTCTTCCCTATAAAAGTGTTTACATGCAGACATCATCATGTGGGCGAAAATGCGGGCCAAAGTCGTTAAGTTCTAATGTTAAATAAGATTGCGGATTTTACTTGGACTACAAAGAACTCAATCTGCATTTTTATTCAATAATCTGCACAATGAAATGTACATTTTACAATTTCAATTCAATTACAAATTAAAAGTTATGTAATGGCTACACCATACCACAACAAGAAATTAGCTACAAAATGTTGAAGAGTGATGCACAATATGTGCGCTAAGATGTTAATGGTTTCGATTTCCAATACTCCAAAATAACTTCTCTTCTCAGTAATTCGTTGGTAGTCGAATCCCTTGGCTGAAGGGATAACAAAAATAGCCGAGCTATTTACGGGTAGTAATTATGGGAATGTTTTCTATAGGAAACCACAAGTGAATATTTGATGCCAGCTGGCTCCAACTAAGTAAAAGGGCAAACTTCCAAACATAAACATAAACACATCAATGATTTTCTTGATTTAGTAGCACGGATGACTTGTGCTGGAAGCATTAGGTAGAAATGTCCTGTTTGACTGCTATTCGTACTTTTTGTATCCCGTGGAAAACAGATTAGGGCTGTCTTGGTAGTTGTACTTTAGTCTTGTTGAACAGACAGATGTGGTCTGTGACGTAAACGTGCAGTAAGTATATGATTCCCTTTAGTAGAAAATAAATTCTGATTCAAGGTAACAAGTTCGTTCTTTCGCAAAAGCTAATTTACCGATTTTTTTTAAAAACAATACTTAGGTAGTTTTTTTTTTTATTGAGAATAAAAAAATATCCATTTCTTATTTTAAAACAAAATATGGTTTTTATTAGAATCAAAAAAATTAAGCGCTTAGTTTTTGACCGAGGAAAATAAAACGATTTCGCTTCTGTTGGTGATACAGACTTGGAATATTTTGACTTATATCCTTCCTCTTATTTCCTAAGTCTAGATTATAAAATTTAAATCTTTTTTTTCTCTTACTTAAATTTTTAAAATATAGCGATAGTTTAATTTGAAGGTCAAACCACTCTTGGTGCCTGCCTTGTTATGGAAAATGTGGTCTCCAAAATTAATAAATTAATCTTGGGAAGCGGCTTGGGTTTTAAAATGTTTATATATGTATGTAGGTACATAATACAAACATTTACTCCTTTTTGTTTTATATGCTTCAAAAGAAGTTGCGTAGTTCTGATTTACGTTATTAAATAAAGTGTACTTGAAAGCATAAAAGTGCAATTTCCATATCTCTTTAAAGCCATGAGTGAAGAGTATCGAAAATGTTCTATACAAGTATGAACGGGTAGGTTGTTTCAAGGATTTTCAATTCTCCCTCAAATTTCAAGAAACCCAATTTCCTTGAGAAGTTAAGTTAAGTAAAATATTCTTTTTTCATATACTCGAATATTATATTCTTGATGGTTTTCATTTTACACATATAGTATGTATGTACATCTAACAATTTCGCGAAATCTACAAATTCACTCTAGAGATCACTTTAAGCGCCTTTTTCAGAAAATTTCAGGAAATACGCTTTTATTGGCTTCTAACAAATACTTGACGCATATCAAAGCTAGACGAAAGCTAAAGTGGAACATGTAGACATAACTTAGTTCAGTCGAAATGGTAGAAATCGAAAAATCGGAAAATCAAAAAGGATTTTGTGTCGACTAATTTGCATCTAGCGATTGATTTACACACGCGTGTAAATTGAATAAAAGCCAGAATAATGCATCGGTGAATTTTGGGTTATCGGCACCACTAAGATTTATATGCAAATTAACCCCTATATAGTATAGCGCTGATGCCATTTTAGAAATAAATTGGAAATCGAATTGCTTCACCATGATATTCATCCAAAAAGTGCCTATTGCCTACGCAAACCGATCCCACTGCTAACATCACAGTCCTGATTAGCGCCCACGCATCTGCTAAGGAAATTCGAGACGCTCCCACAGTAAAAATATTGACGAATATGGACCAATCCTTTTAAAAATCAATAGACTTACATCCCACTCGCTTCAACGGAATTGAATTTTAGGCAAAATCAATTTATTTAATACGCAAAAAATCACGATTGAGAGAGCTCAATGACGGGTTCTGTCTAGGAGTAGGCACTTCCGCCAATAAATCATTCATGAGATTCCGAACGGAAGGGAACTCTCCGATTGTCCGTTCGCCGCATATCCTTAAATTTCGAGCCAATCAAGGTGAATTCAAAACCCCCCGCCGCAAAGGTGTTTCGCGAACAAAGAGCCAATTTTTAACAAGGTACCTTTGAGTAGTCACCCAGGTGTGGTGGCCCGACAAAAATCCAATTTCGGTCGCTATTATCGCAGTAGAGTTTCGCACAAAATACCACCAGGGGATGCGATAATTGGATTAAGAGATTCCATTTAGCAGCGATATCACCGCCCGGACAAAGGCTCTAAATTAAATCCAAATTCAATTCTACAACCTTAACGATTGATTAAAAGAGGTGTTCAGACTCACCTTTTATATAGCGTCGAAATCTCCGCACAATCTATAAAATTAAAACATCCGACGATGACACTGAAGGGCCGCAGATCGGCTCCTGGGGGTTTTTGCCCAATTCTTTAGATAGAGGGTTTCAGATACCATCGAAGGGTGTTTTCTGCAACCGCTTTCAAATGCTGTGACAGGAAATTTATAATTTTAAGAGATTTGCTAGATCTATAAGATCCAGGAGCCTTCGACGCTAGACGAAGGTTAGGAGTCCGGGCATTTTTCCCAACCGCAGGATGTATCTGTTCGTGAGCATTCTGAAAAACTGCCAAATAGTGGTGCGGTGGTACTTCTACTTTTATACCGGATGCTCCCCAGATGCTTTTTCATTTCCTGTTTTCTGCTGCAGGAAAGATATTTTTACCAAGGATACGCTCCTGTCACCAAAAGTCCTGGCCGCAGCGCCCTCGGCTCCATGAAAGATATTTGTTAGTTTTTATTTTTGCTTCACTCCAGGAAGCTAAATTTTGCTAATTCGGAACCATTAGGACACGCATGACCTACATTGAGTGGGTAAAAATATACACATTATGTTTATGTTTGCCGAATGTTTCTAAATTGTTCCACTATACAGAATTTTCTTTGCGGTATGACGCATTAAAGTTTGATTTACAAATATTATTTTTTAAATACAATATACACATATATGTATGTATACATAAAAGCGTACACTGCACGAAATCGTTAAGTATTGTATGTACGTCTTAACGAAAACTTTGTTTTTAAACATAACAGGTACAACAGCTGCTGTTTTTCGAGGTAGACTTTTTATTGAACGCTATTGTATACTAATATCAATAAATAATAATTTCAACCAAATGAATATTTTAATTGGAATGTAGAGAAACTTTTTGTTGGGAGGTTTCTTTGTTTCAATTTTTACGGGGCTTCAGTGAGACCAGCCACTACCTATTCTATAAGAATTCTTATTAAAACTGCGAGAAGAAAGCAATATGTTCCCCAGGAGAATATTTTCTGTGTGAAGCCCCATAGTTTTTGCAATATTTCAGATAAAATTTCACATGAAATTCCTGGTGAAGGGAGAGATTTTGTTTAGTTTTTTTTTTTATTTTCTCGAAATGTGTATGAATATTTTGTTATATTAACGTTTAGGGGTTACATACAGCCCGAGCTATAGTAAATCGTTGTGATTTTCATGATTGTTTTTACCATATAATAATTGATGAGAATTCAATAGCTTTCAAAAGTACATGTCAAGCTATTTGGAAAACATTTTGTTTTGAAAAATATTCAAAATTCGCCGTACATGAAGAGCTTGGACAAAGAATTTGTTAAAATTGAAAAAATTACATTTTTAAAGAAAGTTAAATTTTTTGAGGAAATTAATTTTTGTTTCTTTTTTACAATAAAAAAAAAATTCCGTGCTCTTTTCCTTTCAAATAATAATTATAATAATAATAACATAAATAAATAGAAGTATTTTATTTTTATACAATATATTAAATCGAAACAAATACCTGCATATGGTTAATTTGATACAAAATTAAAAAATTTGGTTAGAGTATAAGCTGGTATAAGTCACAAACCAAATTTTTGCATTGTCCTGTAAAACATACATATGTTATTCGTGGTAGAGGATATGTGACATGAAAATGTTCACGTAAATTTGTATGTACCTAATTATCTAGTCAAAATATTTATTCGTTATTGATTTCCTAATTTTTTAATTTTTACATTGTCAAGGTTAAAGGTTTTAATATAATTCCGAAAAAGTATAGCATTATATTTTTATTTAGATTATTACTACATATGTGTAAGTTGAAACCTGTTTGGTTGTAGTTCTGTTTTTCGTTCGAAAAGAAAATAGGTAACCTAAACTGAATCACTTAACTTTCTCCAAAATATGTAATCCATTACGCAATGAAATAAAGAGAATACCCTGAACCATTTCATAACCAGATTATGTGAAACAGTCAACTGAGAAAGCTTCTTTCGCTTTTACGCCACAAGCTTAATAATCATATACCTATCCATTAGTTTCATAACGTCTTGTGGGAATTCTTTTTCTTATTTAAAAGGATCTATATAAAAACTGCCTATTTTTCCACCGCCTGATATATTTCTTAAGGGGGTAGAATGTATCTTAATTTATGTAGTAATGCGAAATTTAAGTCAATGTTGGCTGTACATATGTATGTAAGTAGGTGATTGTATTCTTACGTCGTGTTGAATTTCTTTAATTCTGTTTATATTTAAGAAAAATAAAATACATACGCTAGGTTTAATGTACCTCCTACGTTATTATGATTTAATTCTATTTAATTACTTGTAATGTCATATGTACATATCTTTCTGACAAAATAAGCATCTTCCAAAATCTTTGTTTTACAATTACGATGTGCAATAACGTGAGTTCAAAATCCCATCAAAATCAACCAACACCTTATTTAACATGAAGTGTGGTGTGGCAGCACTTTAAACAATATGTTCCCTGTTTCACATGCGATTCACAGCTGCTAATTTTCTAAATGAACCCAATTAAGTGGCTCTAGGGTCGTGACAAAGGCCCCCGAAGACAAAAGAAAGGTTCCTGCTGCTGGGAACATACCGTGCACACAAATTCGCAACAATAAAGCATTTGAAACAACAAAATTTTCTTGGAGGCTCCAACTCAAGTTTTCGGGGGGGAATTAATTCATTTAAATTCTGCCAACAAAAGAACGTGAACCAAGATGCTGACACTGATTTATCGCCCCGTGGGGGGGGGGGGGATTGAATACATTTTCAGGACCCACTTATCCTTGTAGGGGTTCAATAAGTCCCGATGAGGGCACAGGCCGGCCCTGGAGGAAAGGATTTCCAGCCCAAAATCCGACCGGTAACATTTGTGTTGTTTTCTATTCAAATTCAAAGTTTTCACATATTTGTAAAATAGAGGGATAGTGGGTGTAGTTGGCATGGTGACACAAATGTGGCATAATGGCCAGAACGACGCAGTGTCTTTTTACATAATGGAGCCAAGGAGCTGCGTTGAATTTTTACTGTGGTCAATAAAGTGCAAAATCCCTGCAAAATTGAATAGGTAGGAAGCTGTCTGTATGCAAATTTGACCTAGTTTCCGTACGATATTCTGATCAGGATTTCCAAGTGGGATGACAAGCTCTACAATGACTTTCTGAATTTAATGTACTCTTATACCTGAATTGCAAAGTAATAGCAGTATTGTAGTAACACGGATTTTCTTGGATAACTATTAAAACAATGTAACATATGAGAGTTTATCCAAAAATAAAAACTTACTACTCACACAGTACATTTCGGCACTCAAAAAATTTGAGACGAAAAATTAAAGAAAATAATTAAATAAATTAAAAAAGGGCGAAACTATAAAATAGGTATATTGGTCTTCTATTTGAGACTTTAATTAGACTAAAATAAATCAATTTGCTTTTGTGGAGAACCTTTTCAAATAGTCCACCGGTTTAGAAAAACATTGGTCACGTAATTACAAGTTCAAATTTTTAAGAATATACTGTTTATAAAGGAAAATTTTAAATTTCTGGTGGATACACCGGACATAAATTGTTACGTTTTCAAGTAAAACTACAAATGTGGCAAAAGGTATTCTAACAAATGTTATCACGTCACGTAGAAATGACCTTCATTCAAACTTTTAGAAAGACTAGACTATTCGTTTTAAAACGAGAAATGATGTTGTCATCCAAAAAATCTAAGAAAAATTTAAGGTTTTCCTTGAAAACTACTCACCCGTTCTACATCCCCTGAGGAAACTTTTATTTTATTTTATTTAGAATGTTCGTGAGATATCTGAAGACTGATTGACTATTCTTGTGTAAACTCTGAACTGAGTTGTTTTCTAGAGAGGATGAAGTTTTCTTTTTTCAATAAACACAATTCCTATTGAAAAATGTATCAAACGGAAGAAACCTTGTAGGAAGCCGCAAGCGTCTTTCTAAGAAATTCTTAATAATTACAAGCAAACCATTGATAAGAACAAGCAATTCTTGAGAGCAATTTCCACTTTGGTCCATACTAAGTGAAAAGTTTTAATTTTCTTTCTTAAAAGGCAAAGAGGAGCACATAAAAGAGTAAAAGACGAAATTTGTAGGTTCGTTCGACCATTGATCAAATAATCCATTCCATTTGTACGACTCTGTTGTCCGGCAACCAGTTGCCATGGAAAGAAGTCGATTAGAAAAAAGCACAACTTCAATTTACCAGGAAACTGGGTAATTAAAAGTTGGCTAATAGTCTTCTAGAGACTACAAAGTTCCTGACTCATTGGGGAGAGCGGAAAAGCAAAGTAGTTTCTTAAAACACTGCTTTACCTTATTGGCGTTGAAGGGACTGTGCAAACTTTTACTCCAATAAATTGATCTTTTTTCTTTCTTTTTTTATACTATTCACAAACCTCCAAATTAAATCCGGTAGCACTCATTCAAGCTTTGTGCTGAAATTGCCCTCGAATAACATCGATTGCACGAAGTTAAGATTTAAAATGGTCTCGAAAATAAAATAAAATCTAGCAACAGACATTTAAAGGCAAATCCGGCTAGATAATTCCAATCCTAGCCGCAAAATATGGCTGGTAAATCTACCTCATTAATCTGAAGCGGAGAAATGAAACTCGAGTAATCCTCCCCCGCAGGATCATAAATGAATTTACCATCGCCAGTCGGTCGTTTCTAGAAAGTCGCTTAATTACTCCACTCTCGCTCCGGTGAGAAATAAAATGCTTTACAGTCAAACCACTGAAAATTTCCACTTGCCACCAAGGTTTGTAATTTTGCCCTGGATTGCGTACAGGATAACCCCGGGAGCAATAATGATTCCCTCGGAACACAGTGGACGCCAAGAGAGCCCCAGGACAAAATGAACTTCGTATTTTCTACCAGGAGTTAGGAGACTTCAAGCTCCAGGATCTAAATTATCTACGCTTCGGCGAAGTTATCGATTACTTTTCCAAAGGGATTCCGTCTTTGATTATCTCTGGTCTGCCGTAGGGTAATTCTAAGAAAAAAATGTGTTCCCTCCACAATATATTCGATAAAGTTTGATTCATCCTAATCAATATATTGAGAAGCAGGTTCTTCAGAAAAATTCGATTATAAATTTTTATATAGTAACCCTGACGATCAATCATAAATTCCAATATGTGAGTCACCAGGTGTTTGAGTAGGCGCGCAATCGTTCAAAAATTTCAATCAATCTCTTTCATCAAAACCCCCATCAAAGACAAGTTACCTATGTTCACTTTTCGCATCGAACAGATTTTATATGGCTTGATATTGGATACTTACAAGTTTTAGGAACTGATTAAAACAAATACATATATGTATAGCCTTTTTTTTAATTAAGTTACAAAACAAGCGTTAAATCTTTAAAATATGCACGTGTAATGAAACCAAGGAGTAACTTAATTGAATATTACGAGAACCCCCAGAGCCATGCTAAATTTACGCCTATTTCGTTGTAGGTTAGATTCCCTACGAATGTTTTTCAACAGATCTTCCGATTAAAATGCAAATTAGAGTGTCCAGTAGTAAACATAATCGAACGAATTTTAATCACTAGTCCAATAATACTTGTTTATCGAAAGCAGCAGATACATTGGGCAGTGGAGGTGATGATAATCATACGCCTCCGACACAAGGAGGGGGTTAATTTAATTAAATTCACATATCCGATCACCCACGCCACATACTCACAATTTTGTAGAATAAAGTAAACAGACAAAAATCATCTGACTGCACTGTAGGTGGATTTAAACAAACAGATGTCCATGACCCTTTTCATTTTGACCTTCACAGCTACTGGAAAAGTTTGAAATATGTAAAATAGCAGATAAAAATTATCATTTTCACAATGCATATTTCCTACGAAAAAGATTGAAAAATAAAAAATAAAATAATAATACATAAAATATGCAAAATAATAAACATACATATTTATGTGAAATTCCGCCAATATGCAATTGTCTGCCTCAGCCTTATTTCACAGAATATAAGTACTATAACTAGTCAACATCAACTATATTTTTCAAAGAACTGGGTAATTAACCTTTTTTTCAAAGAATTGGCAAAGCAATTCTGTAGAATTTTTCCATAAATTACAAATTCGCAAATTAAAATTCTCAATCAGCTCAAGTCCTATTTTTGAGAACAATAGGGATGAGAAGTAAAAAAAAAAACATATTTTGACCATTTATGAAAATATTATTACAAGATAATGGATAGATCCCAAAGGCTTGTAATGTTATTCAAATAATAGCTGAAATCGATGAATTTTTTTATAAACCGATTATTTCACACATAGAACATAGCTAGCACACACTTTTTTTCCAAGATATTTAATAAAAAGAGCTATTGAGATACATAAATGGCATTTCATATTCATAGGCTTTCATATTTTAAGCTACATTAACTTCTGTGATAAAAACTTATTTTTTAAATATTTTTCAAAAATGGTAAGATATGGTCTTCAAAATTATTACTATTACTACCAACATTACAAAAGCAAACTTTAAGGAGGGTGTGGATATTTTTTCATTATTTTAATGAACTGAATCAAGACTCAAGAAACAAAGTTTTGAATGTAAACCGATGTAGTAGTTATAAAAATAAGATATTTTAATTTATGAAGTTAATTTTTGTAATAAAAACTATGTAAGTTAAATAGATAAATTTCATAAAAGTATGTATGAAATAATAACAAAAGAAACTCTAATATAATAAAGTCCATATGTAAGAAAGAAGTTTTCGAAAGTGAATTAAATAATTGATAGCTCATCTTTTTATATTACACTATAAAATATTTAACGTTTCATTTTTATTATTTATTTATAGTACTTATTTGGAACAGAAAGCTTTATATTTATGGTCGGTTGCCATATAACCGCAAAATTCCCCATTAAACTGCCTCATGGTCATTGCGAATTGTGACCGAGATAGCACAGACCACATCAAATTTCATTTCTCATATAAAACGTGCGGGTCGTTTGATCCTTAAATAAATAATTTTAAAATTATTAAAAGATAACTAAAGGATCGTGGAATGAACCATTCAATAGGAAAAATCGCTGGCATAATAAAAATACTTTTAACCAAAAGCAAGTCTTGTGTGATGGACATGTTTAATATTTATGTTTAATATGTACATATGTATATATGTAGGTTTAATGAATAGAAATCCATGAACTAGTTTCTTATAAAATTTACAAGAATAAAATTGTTTATGTTTCCCATTAATATGACGCTTAAAAGAATGTTATACGAGTATCTAGGACATTTTATGATACTTACTGGCTTACTGCTGTCGATCAACTTTTAGAAACGTCTGCCATTTAATACAGATTTTTCCGATTTTATTTCAGGCACAACATGTTTCTCCGGACACCAGAGCATAAACATTGCCACTTTTGTTAACCTAAAAAACTTACAAAATTGCTGATTACAGCGATTTCTGTCTGTCTGAGAAGACGAACGAAGGTTCATTCGCTACCGATGCACCCGAGTAGAAACTTGATAAAGCCAAGGAGCACAGTTGTTGGTGTTTGGCTTTGAAGAAACATTTCAAATTATGCGCTCCCAATTTGGACACAGCAGTTTATGTGTTTATGTAACTTTGGGCATGATTCGATTTTGGTACTACATATTTGTACCAGTACCGTATTTTCTCTATTGCATTTATCGATTGTCTTTGAACCGAACTCTTTTATACGAGGAAAAAATTGCACAGTATTTCGTTAATGGCAGAAATAGCAGAAACTCAAACTGCATATCTGCCACGTTGCGTACTTCCAACTTTTACTCTTGAATAATTTTGAAATTCATTCAAACTAAGTATGAAATTAAATAGCTGTCTAATATTATTTAAGTGGAAAGTTTGGTGGTTTGGTTTTATTAAATTGAATTAAACTTCAAAGTATGTATATACCTTTAATTTTGTTGAATCAAATTAAGTATGAAAATGCTATGCCATAATTTTAATTATTCTTCAAAACAGTATGGACCAATTTTACCTTCAGTTATATTTGAAGGTTTGGATGGAAGAGATTGGATGACAATTTGTCTCAATTCTGTCTTAGTACGAGTGCTGAATCTAAATTAAGCTATGGTGATAATGTATTCTTGTAATTGCATTTTAGGTATTTGTCTCACATAGCGACAACGTTCCATTTAAGCACCACGTCTATAAAAGCCTGCAGGGCACGTGTAAAGTATCTGAGGCATAATTGCTCCTAGTGAAGAACTAATTAGCTGAAAGTGTAACAGGCACTATGGCGACAGTCCTGACTGGATGACGTGTCATAAGCTGTTTTTGGCAATAAATACGACTCGCCTGCTTTCTCCGACGATTACTCAAGCAAACACCGCTGATATAAATTATCAAATTAAATGGCCCCAAGACGAGCTTGTCGGAATGGCATTTCGCGAAGCGATTAAAATTTCATTAAAGCGCCCCAAAATTCCATTACCTCGCCGCGCTTAAGTGGATTATTAGCCCTTCTAATTTCATCAAAGCAGCATGACGTCTTCTCATCTTTTGGTTTTGGGGATGTTACCCGCGATTAATGACTTTTAGTATTGCTTTTGAAAGTATAACTCCTTCAATCTCCAGCCCGGTGGCTTAACAATTCGACAAGTTCTTCAAGATTTCATCATTTTAGATTTATTGCAACAAGCACCAGCTGCATTTTATTACTTGAAACCCTTTTTATTAAAAACGGTTATTATCTAATTTAATTTACCTTTTTGGTTATATATTTCTTTTAACTACCAACCCAAACTTTGTATAAAAACTTGTTTAAAATACTAACAACAATTAACTCCACCTTCCTCTCGTAAATTAAAACTGTAAGAACTGCTTACTTTTTAAGCACCTATAGACTCTAGAGAATAGTTTTACCTGCCTTTGTGAAGAATAACAAAACAGAAAAGAATTTTTAAGTTCTTCGAGAAAATTTTATGTTTAAACTCGCAAATGAGAAAATCTTTTCTGTGAAAGTTTTTACGATGTTAAAAGAACAGCAAAATGTAAATATTTAGTAACAATGTTTAACTTTGCTTAATTATACTTTAAGAAGTGACTAAAATACCAAAGAGAAAAGTATACGCAGGTAGGAAGAGTCTTTTGAAAATTTAGTTTTTGGATTTTTTAGGTTTTGGTACAATACAAAACAACTTGTTGCTGTAATGATGTGAATTAATTTTATGGATATTTTTAAATCCCATTACTTGTTTATATCTTTTTTCTCCAAATTTTAAGTTTTTGTATTCAGAACGAAATTGTGCTTCAAACGCTTTGACTGATATGATTTTTAGCACTACGTAAGCCGTTAAACTTTTGATTTGCTTGAATCAAAAATGTCCTTTCATATTTTTCTTGTTTCTGGTGTTCCCAAAAAAATTAATTGTTTACTACGAACATTGCAAAAAAGTATAACACACATAAATATGTTGGTGAAAATTCTCTGTCCTTTATGATGAACAGTCCGATATTTCACATAAACTGAATTCTTTTATTACGGTTTTATTGACAAATCTTCATTTAAACTAATCAAATTTTATTTTCCTGTGACAATCAAAATATCGAATATGGAAACATTTTTGTAGATTGGGAAGGAATAACCATACATTTTTGTTACTAGAAATCAATACATTTCCAGATTAAAATTTTTAATTTTAAGTTTCACATTAAACTTCATATCACCCTCAATATTACATCATATAAAAATTTTATAGCCCAAAATGAGATAATCCAGAAGACTGATATTGCAGAGAGCCA
Source organism: Machimus atricapillus (assembly GCA_933228815.1). Lineage (NCBI taxonomy): Eukaryota > Metazoa > Arthropoda > Insecta > Diptera > Asilidae > Machimus > Machimus atricapillus. The sequence goes on along the minus strand of OW121786.1, from coordinate 41,709,296 downwards.
CAATACCAACCCAAGAAAATTCGTTATCGTACTAAAATATTCTATGATAATAACTTTAAAATAGTCCTTTTACGATCACAGAATTATTATAACTATCCAAATTTTAAAAATTCAATAAAGAGACGAAATAAAAATAGATAATAGAAAAGTATATGTATGTGGAGAAAGCCGTTTCTTTATTGTTTATGTGCAACAAAACTACACATTAGGGACATTAGGGAATTAGTTAACTCGCAATTCTAAACAAATATTTATAAAAAATTGTCATTAATTATGTATCTAATTTTGATACCGCTTATATATCTATATGTATATAAATATTGAGTATTTACTAGAACTTGTATAACATTACGTAATGTTCACATTGCCTTTGCCAGAATGCTGCAGTATTTGCAAAAGCAAAAACCTCATGCATATGGTAATGGTGTTATACATATACCCTTAACTTGAACTTTCGTTCCAAATAATTAATGGATTGCACAAAAGCTACACATTAAATGTGTAAAATATCACAACATTTAAAACTTGGCAAGGAACCCAGCACCCAACTCTGCCAGTGACTGGTTAAATGTAAACATTTTTAATGTTAGCTGCACTGCCCTCAGACGCGCTTCGGACCATCCACAAGCTGCAAATAGCCAATTTTATTGCTGAATTGGAGCCAAATTCGAAGGCATTTTAATTTACAGTGCATTTTGGCCCTTAATGTGATGTCCTTTTCCTTCGATCGATATCCTGGGCCCTAGGCTTCATTGTCCACTTAGTCTTTAAGTGTCATAAACTTTTAATACCGCATAGCAGTCGTACCATTTCGGGCATGCAAAAAAGCTCAATTTCCCGATTAATTGAAGCAATAGCTATAAAACAAAATATATTCATATTTGGAGATATTGATTTGTTACGCCACGGCTGACCAAAACCATCATATTTATATTTAGAGCTTCTAATTGTTACAACGCGTTGATGAATTTTAAAAATTTTTATCGCGTATGAAAAATTAATCGGGAGAAAAAACTTGATTATAAATTTTAAACTCTAATTAAAATGTCAAAATGAGAAAAAGTCCTATTATGTTCATATATAAAGTTATGCTTAATATTTTCCTGTGGGTATTTCAAATATGGAGCATCTTGTTTTATTGCTCCCGGAAATTATCCTGTTTCATCTGCATCGCTGATTTAACCCTTTTTTTGTTGTGGAATTATTTGATTTCCATTGTAAACATGTTAATTGCCGAAAGCTTCTGATCTGGTGATGGCGAGTTAATTTCGTCACAGGATGGCGAGATTAAATTTCGACGGTGGCCGGAATATGTACATACACTTTGCTATCATAATGAATACAGCTTGTGTTCAAATTCTCTTTGGGTCAACCACCGCCCATTTGTATACTTGTACCTATAACGTGTTTATGTTAATATAAATATGTAGTCAAGAATAAAATTTGACATATTCCTGTTAAAAACGGAACTTTCTAGACTAAAAGGAAACAGTCAGAGGTCTCGACGAAGGTTAAATTTATGTGTTATGTTCTCTTAACATATAAATTTTTTGCTGGTTCTAAATAAGTACGTAACCAAATGAAAAGATAAAATTATGAACGAACATTTCTAAATACAGCCCCTGGCTTGTTTTCGCGAGGTATTCCTCCTCTATCAATTTCATGTTTGTTAGTGTCCTAAACATTTCATAAAATACATATATTTTTCGAACCGTAAACTAACTTTGTTTGTGCAAGTTTGTTGGGGATTTTTCTAAAACTGTGTTAGCTAGTATCTCTATGTCCACAAATTATTTTATATTTTTCTTTTTGTAAATTTTGTAGTTCAACTACATAAACGTTCCTGAGACAAACAACTATTACAGGTAGACAGACAAACGGACGAAATCGAGCCATAAGGGTTTCTTTTTACCATTTAGATGCGGAACCCTAAAAATTACGATCAAACAAAGCGTCTAAAATTGTTTTTCGATTTATTCAAGAAATGATACCATAGTTTATGTGGAGCAGAGTATTGATATTCTTTTATTAATATCTAAAAGACTCTAATGTGAAAGTTTCACCCAAATCAGTGCAAGTTTAATAAAACCAAATCAAACTAAGCCTGGTTTAAGACAAATACATAATAATATGTAACACACCTTTTGAGTCCCCTATGTAATTTTATTGAAATCAGTTAAGTACTTATAAGACCAAACAGAGAAAAGCAGCTAAAATGAGTAATCCCTTTAACGAGTTGTGAGTTAAAAAACAATTAATTAAAAGATGAAATATATTGGTGTATGCACAAAGAGATCTATGAAAATGTGTTATAAAGTTTTATTATCCTATAATACGAAAACCGATAAGAAAAGATTCAAATGAATGCAACATATAAAATTTACTACTCAGTAAATTACGTTCCCATTGATTTTTAGTAGCAACTAAACACAAGAATGGATTTTATTTCTATAGTCTTTGTTATTGACTGCAATGTAAGTTTATAGTTGCTACTAAATCTTTATTGTGCTTTGGCTTCGACTAAAAGTAATTTCAAAATCTTTTCCATGATTGTTTAAAATGTAAGTAGATATATACATTACTTTACATTGCCAGAATAGAAGGGTCAGCTGTAAAGGCTAAAATTACAAATTCTTTCCTATATTAGGATCATAGGTTATAGACCTGTATTATTATACCTAAACAACTTTAAAATAGAGGTAAACGTAAATTTACCTTTATTCGCAAAATGATTTGGGTAGGTGGGGTATGAATGATGATTCAATAGCCTTGAATTTGATAGTAACATCTTAGTGTTGAATTTTATTCTGGCTTTATGAAAATGATATACGTAAACAAAACATACATAAAAGCAGGTTCTATATTAAGTTTAAAATTCCGTCATCCTTGCATATGCATATGTATGCATATGCATTTTTTGATAACATAGCCATAACATTTAATTATCAGATAGCAATGAGATACATACATATACATATATTGTGTACCATGTACAAGTAGAGTTAGTATTATTTATAATATCAAGGAACCTTATTGTTTTTTGGAATTTTAAAATTGGGTTTCTGTTTCTTAATCATTTTTTGACTAAATTTTTTCCCTCTTTCATATCAAAAATTTCTTTTTGGAATGATCCTCAGAAGAAAAATTAGTTTAATGAAGCATGAGAGACTCTTTGTTTGGGACTAAATCAAATTGGATGTAACTTTAAAAAAAACTTTAGGAAAACCTTAAGTCATAGTACATAACTATAGATAAATATTTCTTTTATCTGGCCTAAAATTAGATATAAAATTTAATAATTCATTACAATAACTAGAGCAGAATTCAGCCTTCAAGGAAGCACGTGAGCTTATTTCTGCCATCAGCAAGAGAAGAGAAATAATTTGTGTGTAGACAAGTTTTTTTAAGTACCTTTCTCAGGAAGCAACCTTGACCTTTTGTAGCAGCCTTGTCTTTTTGTCTGCAGAGTTCCCGGAGAACTTCCGGCTTCCTTTATTGTAATATGTTGCAAAATTTCCTGTGAAATAAATTACCTTAGTTAATGAGGTATATGTTTGCTGACAAACTGCATAATTTTTATTTCAAGGATTGAAAAGTTAAATAGCAATTGAATTGCACTAAACAAAATTTAAAATATTAGGATTTTTATAGTATATTTTATTTTTTATACACAGTGCCAAAAACAAACCGCCCTTGACGACAAAATAATTTAAAAGTATTGAACGACATGGATATTTGCGACTGCAATAATTTCCGGACGACTAAATAAACGATAATTTAAGTCATCTTGAAAAAGTTGAGTATTTCAACAGTATACTGCAAGCAGACAGAGAGTATCATCTCTTTGCATAAATTAAATTATTTACTGATGAAGTCATTTTCTTACACTCGATAAATTTTCTGGGCACTGCCAACAGCTAGCTATTTGCTTTCTTTTCTAAGTATGAAAATATAAAGGTCGACCCTTCGTAAAATCTCACATTGTCTACTGTATATATAATGTTCCAATTTTCACGTTTTTGGTATCCCTTCAATTTTTCTGGACGGATTTTACGGAACTAGAATTTTTTATATCAATTCTCACTAAGGAAATAAAATTTCGAGAAGAATCGAAACGTGAATTTTCATCCAATATAAGGATTTCTGAATTTTAATAGAAAGCTTTAAATCACCAACCCCTAAGACCCCAAAGTAGTCAGTTTCAATTAATTCTATAAATTAATTTTCCTTACCCAACAACATTGAGTATTAAAACATTAAAAAGTTGCGCTTACTGATTTAACCCTTTTATTTATTAACGTATGTTATTTAAGATCATTTAACGTTGCTTGATTACCACAAAACATTATTTCAATTTCTCTTAATGAAAAAGTACAATTATAAATTCAGCAATTTGCCCGAAAAGCCGTAGAGTATATTAAAACTGAAAAGTTTATGCCCTTGCACTCCCGGCATCAGAGCCAACATTAATTATTATATTTTTCATGAAAGTACCAACTAATAAAATTTATTTACGCGAAATAACTAGTTGGATAATGCTTTTAAAAGTTGTCTCTTTAGGGTACTTAGCGCCATATGCTAATTAATGAAATTTCAATTTGTAGATAAAATTTTTGTGGCTGAGAGACGGGTGTTAATGTCTTTCTGCAGTTTGTTGCACCAGAAATTATAATTCTGACACGTAAAATTATTGTGCATTTATTACATTAAAAGTTCCGGCATTTGCTGCAGTACTTGCTCTTGGAACATTCTCATCAGTGCGAAAGTAATTAAGCAAGGTGTCACTCTCAGTGATTGTACGATTCGACGTTGTAAATAAATCTGATAGTTTAATGAAAATGAAAGAATTCGAAAAGGAATGGGAGCTTTTAGATGAATCACAATCTTGAGCTGAAGTGTTATGTTATCGATATACTAAAAAGAAAGACAAAAACAGAAGATATTTTTAAAAGTTGATATCATATCGAAACTAATAAGAAAAAACAAAAACCATATACATTAGAGATTACGAACATTTAGTTTATCAAAACATATAAATTGGGAAAAATCCATGCTAACTTTCACAGAATTAATGGAAAATTAAATTATGCTTAAAGGAAAATTGTATATTAAATGTGCGATAAATAATATATGAGCACTAAGTGCGCACTCTTACATAGCAGGGTGAGTAAAAGCACGCATTTTACAGTCTTATTTTCGAACCAAATAACTCTTAAAGAATATTAAAGGACATATTAAAAAATTTGGGATATTTCTTTAAAATTGTTTAAGAAAGAAACCATAAATCTTTGAAACTAAATTATTACGAAAATATCAACCAATATTTTACAATAAACATACTTAAAGGCTTATTAAACATTTTTTTCGAATTAACCTCTGTATTTTAGGAATCAGTTTCTAAAAACGCATCACGTTCCAATGTTAAAACCTTTGCTTACCTCTTTCACGATTTGAAAAATTGTACTCATAAATCAGCTTATCTTCCAACGTTCGAAGATGTGAGCGAGCCCATTAATAATCGGACGTTATTGATAACATCCCTTAAATAATAGTCGGAACATATCCAACCACTTGAAGAAAACATAATTTATATTGATAGAATTTGCTAGATGGCCAGTTCCAGTATATTTCTTAAGCTTTTAATGTAATCCCTAGATTTATGTATAGGGAACCAAACAGTCAGGAAACAATGTTCATAGCCCCAAAAACAAGAGGTCCCTGCCTTATAAATGGGTGAAATAGGGGTTAAAGCTGCATATAATCCTGCTCGACAATTCACACCTTTCGCTTCAAATTATAGGGTGAAATTCCCATCAGCAAAACCAGCATACGCTATCAGCTAAAATATGCCCCTAGGGAATGACGACAGTCCCCGAGAGAAGCCGCTTTTATTTATCCACCGTCATTCAAAAGATGTCTAAGCAAAACCAAAGTGTCGACAATTAATTACCACCTCCTCTCGGCGTGATAGGCTTCAGGTAATTAAAAGAGGGGTTTCTAGCAGTCTACCGTCCAAAAGTGCAAAATGGCACTCAAGATAGCGTTAAAACTCTCCTGATTTATAGTGGACAGATGGCCCTGCTAAATATAATCTGCAGCCCGAGGGTTCAAAAGAAATCCCGCCCCAGATAATAAACTCGTTCTCATAGGGACCATACTGCGGTGAATGTACCGAGCGCAAACATTTTCAAGAACAAATATCTTTTCACAGAGTTGACTTATTCCATGGGGTTGTTTATCTTTCAAGCAAACATGGGGTTTTACATCACCATCATCTCTCCGGTCCCAACATTAATGTTTTCTTAAATTTCATTAAGTTCCTTTTCAGATGAAATAAGGCGATATGTGTCTGGTTGAATTGAATTTGAACTTATTTGTGGGAGAAGACGTGACAGAATAAACAAGGCGACTCAGCAAATACCACAATCTCCGAAAAATCGAACGCCTCCACTTGGGGTACGTCACATCTATTTTAAAATTTTTGATTTGAAATTGCGATTGAGCAAAAATTGGAAATATATGATATTATTATATTAAAGCAATAATGCCACTCATAGAAAGCGTACAATAAATATTTATTTACTTTCATACGAGACAGCTTTTTCAAGTGTATTTGAAATTGATAAAATTCAATTATTTCAATATTACTTTCAATACAACTCGGGTAGCATTAAAATGTAAAACATTGCCAATTTAAATTTATAACCACTACTTTACGCACAAAAGATCTTTTTAGGTCGTGTTGTTTATAGGAGGCGAATCCACGCCTACACGACCCAAAGTATGAATTGTGAGAATTGACCTTCGAATTCAAAATTAATGACCCTAAACTCAATTGTACAGAAATCGAGAAACATTTAGACAAAGGTTAAAAATGGATTTATTTAAGCAAATTGAAAACACGTCCGAACGTTTTTTTTATTTATTTCCAATCCCCAATTTTTTAGCAGAATTTTAATTTCATGTGAAATTTTTCTGTATTTTTCCGAATTTATATCATATCATATGTTAATGTCTTCGTTTAAAGCACAACAATTTATTTCCATGAAAACTACACTTACACCCACCTGCATTTCATTTCTATCAAGATTTACATTATCGTATTCATCCCAAGAATGGGGAAAGCTACACATTTGAAAATATACATTTTCATCAGTTTAGAATTATCCTTTTCCATTTTCTGGTCTCTTCAACTTGTTACCAAAAGACTACTTTAAGCTAAGTAGATCTCGTAAAGTCAGAATGAAGAGTGGTAGTTACGCATTATCACCCTTAAAAAAAATGTCTGAAATAACGCAACCACTTTTGCAATATTTATTAATAGGTATTCAAGTAATGTGGAAACATTTTTTAAGGGCGAATAATTTAGAAGAAAGTTTCCTAAGCCGTCGTAACATATTGTACATAGGCAACTAAATACTGAATAATTGAAGAAATGAACATTTTCGAGGTATTCATATTTCCTACAATCGATAAATTTGAGGAAATATGGCCAAAATTGTCTCTAAATTCTAAATAAAGCAAATCAAGGAGATTAACTGAATTTATTCAGTGGAGCAATTTTAAGACTTACAAGGATAAATCGTTAAACAAAAAAATGTTAGTATTCCGAATATCCCTTTGATTACGCAAACAAAGGCACACAGCATTCTTGCCATAATTGCACTTTTATTTTATATAAACATATATACAAACAACTTTTGATCCTTTGTACTTTAAACAAGCCTAAAATTTCCAACTCAAAACACACTCAATACGTGTACTTGCGAAGGTACAATAAGAATTCTTTCCGGTGCTTTTGCTTAAAACATGTTAAACAACAATCTCCATATTTTCTGTTCACTCAATCAAATTTTTTCCATTTGGGTGAAACACTTTTTGCGGCATTTCTTTATGATGTGCATATCGGCTGTTTTAAAGGTGGGCTTTTAGCGGAACAGATTAAGTTTAAGCTCTCCTCATGGATTTTGATGAAACTTTGTAGGAGTGCTCATTTGGAGTCAAAAAATACGATTATTCAAAAAAAAAATTGATGATCTTTCGATTTTAGATTAAACAATATTGTTTTATCATGTGTATTTAAAGTGTATTTACATTGTGCAAAATATTTTAAACCTACCAATTTTAATTGATATAATTAAAATAATGAACTTTCAAGAGCTTATATAATCAATTTCAAAATAGAGTTCGTTGTAAAGGACCTTAGCGCGGCAGCCAGAAGGAAATGGTTAGATTTCAGTGCAGTAACAATGATATTTGCATAAAGGAATGTAATACCGAATTCCCCACCCAAGATTTGCCAACATAGCTGAGATATTGCCATGCATAATATGTTAGCCAGGTTTGATCAAAATCGATCAAGAAATATACGGTGGTCTACAAAGAAATAAAATATATACATAGTTAGAATTAAAGTCCCTCTTTCCTTCCGATAACCCGCAATTTTTAAATATGACCTAGATATCGAGCCAATAATTGCTTATGCAAAGTTGGATCAAAATCCATTTAGGTAGGTTATCGCAGTAAAAAAAACCATTTTTAAAACTGATGTAGCCTCTCATCCCCGCATATATCAAATCTATACCTAAAAATATATAAAACTCTAGCTTTTTTAACTTTTGATCAATTTAAATCATTTCTGCTAAATTTCTTTTTTTTCTTTCTTGTATTCAAAATATGTATAAATTGATTATAAAATTTATTTAACCTTCAATAAAAGGTTTATGTCATCGATTTCGGAGATTTATTACTTACAGCTCTATTCAAATAAACCTATTTTAAAACATTAATTTACGATCTAATTTCATTTAATCGTATTCAGTAATAACACTTTATTGGAACTTTGCAGCCCCATAAATTCAATTCACAGTATTATAATTGTTTACATATTTGTAAACAAAATTTATAGGGTATTTGTATTTGAAATTTATGTGCAATAGTACAAAATACCAGAGCAAATTAAAGATTCATAGTATAGAAGTCATTCACAATACTTTCTAATTCTTTGTTCTGCCTTTGCCTTTACCTTTTAACCCTGCTAGACTCTTCCTAAAATAGATTAAATATTATTTTTTTAATTTATTTACGTTCACATTTCAGAGGAAATACGTGTAAATGCAGAACATGGGTTTTAATTGTATTTTAATCATGGTATAAACGAAAACTCAATTCAAAATTATACGTGTAAATCCGTTGCTATATTGAATAATCTCATTTTGTTACTCTTGAAAATGTAATTTCATGATTTACAGAAGAGTAAGGTGCTCGAAATGAAAATGTAAATCCAATTACCAGCGCTCAAAAGGTGTACATATAGCACAGGTTGTAACAGCTTTTACCTCAAAATATTTTATCACACGGTGAACGTGAGCCGAACTCAAATTTTAAATTGCATTTTTGATTATGAATGGCGGATATAAATTTAACATCGTTTCATCCGTGTCATGTTACCATTTACCTGATATAATACTAAATTTGCTCCCTTATTAAGTGCGGGTCGTTATTTTTTAGTAGCAGTAGATTAGATCTTGTAAGTTTATTTTTATGATGCAGTTTTCTTTGCAGTCCAAGAAATCTCCAACGTCCCGACTCTATGAGACTATATAAATCCTTTTTTCTTTTTCTCTAAGATAAGCTTTTGGCTTAGATGAGCAGTTGCTTTTACCGCCCATTTGGCAACCGTTAATTTGATCTGTGACATTATCTTAAAGATAGAAAGAAAATTGGAAAACTGGGGCTTACTTACCTTAATTGATCCTTAGGACAACCGTTTCTATATGCAATTCCTGCAAGAGTTACTATTCCGTTTGAAGAATAACTTTTAAGTATTTCTCGAACTATCTAATTTTACATTTATCAGCGACACTTCACTTTTTTTTAAGTAATTGAATGAAATCTTAAACTTTTGAAAATTTGTATGCACTAAAACACTTTTAAACACTCGCGCTACTCATCGTTGACTCACTGACCACTGAACAGTTCCCTTAGATAGTCGCGATGATATCACTAGTAGGGAACTCCCCTTTTTATAAAGATTACTAAAATAAAAACTGCACAACTGCGTCCAATAAGTCGCGTACGGCAGAATTTAAAACTCACTCACTCGCGTTTAGTCTTAAAACACCGGGTAACACTAAACTCCTGAATTCAGTTTATCTGTTTCTGAACACTTCCCAAAAGTATAAACCGTTTTTTTAGAGGTCCTCCGGGACTGTGCTGAATGTTTATAGCACGGAAACGTCCACATTCAGACTGAAATTTGGTACAAAGGAGATGCTCGACGGAAGCACCCACATGTCCTGGGGATCCGCTCCCCAACCAGCCCCAATGGCCATCTACGCCGTCGCGGTGGATACCTCGCATCCCCTCATTTCGTATGATTTGTGGCTACTCCTTGAGGATGCTATCCGCTAAGAGAAATAGATGCCGTGCAACCGAATCCCACAGAGATTTTGTTATATTTTTGGGATTTCTGGATACCTCGAAAAGAGCACTTTAACGCCGGCTAGATTCTAGAAAGAGACATTTTCTAAATGGCTTTTCTTTGCAGTTGCCGGAGCTTTCCAAGGACTCTATTGTCACATCCTTAATGAGTTGAAAGCTTGCTGCCTGGCTGCCGGCAAGCAAATTTAAATAATAGACGGTCGGGACTTTCCGAGTAATTCCAATTAAAACTTTTTCGTAAACGATTGTGAAAATGAAATTGGTCTCTTCTAACGTTCGGTCTGCCTAAATTTCCATCCGAATTTCAGAATTGAGGTGTATGCTGCCGAACTAGTTTCTATATACATAGCTTTACTTTTCATATTCTTAAACTTTTGCAGCCGAAAGCTAATAACTGTGAATTATTAGTTAACAATTCTTGTAATGAGCACTAAAATTGAGAAATATCACTGTAAAAAGAGTTTTCGATATATGACTCTTGGTTGGAAATTGATGAACATTCTGTATGAATTTATTATTTGTATTTCCTGTAGAGAAGGTTTTCCACAAAAACAAAATAACGCGGTTGGAAAATTATCAAATTAATTATGTATAGTGCTCATAAATCGTGGTAGATGAATACAATAAAAATTCCACCAAAGAGAACAATCTCTACCTACATACATATCTTATTTTTTAGCTTCAAGTAGTCATTTTTAGGTTTCGATTAAATAACAAATTATGTTTATCCTTGTTTTCGGTGTTAACAATTAACAGTAAATGTAATAAATAATTATTTTAAAAATAAGAATCTGAAAGACTGGAAACTTCTGATTGATTAAAACCCTAAACTTTTTTTTTAGCTTTTCTTCTGAAAATGTTTGTACTAGTAATGTGTCTTTCCAGTTAAAAATTTGATATAAAATGTAATATCATGCAAAATTCCCATTTAGGGAAAATGCTTCCATCATTCTCGCAGGGAAAACTAGAAAAAACTAAACATAAAAAATATAGATAAGAATACTTTTTACAATAAAGAGTATTATTTTGGAAAATGTAGTGATGCCTAAAATTTAGTGAAAACATTAATTTAATTTAGATTGACGAAAACGAAGGACTAATTGATAATGAAGCTGAGGAGGATATAGATGCTGAAGATGAGAGTGGAACTGATTCAGAAGTAGACGCAGACGATGAAGGCGATATAGATGACGACGACGATGATAAAGACTCAACTGGTGTCGTGACTGAGCCTAAAAAATCCAAGTCGCGTATAATAGCTGCCTTCGAAGATTCAGATGATGAAGCGGAAAGTACCAGTAAGGCTATCGATGGTAAGTGGAGCAATTTTCAACTCTTTAAAAGACATTTAGTAAAAAAAAAACAATCAGACATCCTAACCGAGCCCCTTGTTGCGGAAAATGAACCTGAAAATCAGCCTTGGGCGAATGAGGAACCAAAAAATTCAGATGACGAGAACGAACTTTTGCAGCTCTGTTCTGGACGTTTTGATGCAACCCAAATGACACAAGGGATTAGAAATCTTTCAAATATTCCAAGCAGTTTGCTACAAAAGAACGAAGAGGTAGACTTTAAGTCTTTTCAATTTCTTTTAATTCTTACTTTAAGAATCAACAGGAAGAGGAAAGGCAGGACCACAATTCTCTACAAATAGAAAATATTTTAAGACTAGAGTCATCTGATGAAGAAGAACGAAACATTATTTCTATTAAAACTGCTAAAAAAAATATAACAAATAAGCAGAAAAAGAAATTAGGCTTTTCAGATGATGAAGATGATGCTGAGAATGTTGAGTTAGAAAACATAGAAAACGATAATGAAAATAACCACGATGATGACGAAGATGACAATGAAAATGAAGAGGAGGTGGTTGAAACTTATGTACATTGACTACGATTCTGAAGAGAATGAGATCGAAGTTCAAATGAACAAAAATGATCGTCTAGCAAAGGCTGCAACATTCTTTGAAAAGGAAGCTGAACTCTCGGAATCAGAGTGGGGTAGTGCGGATGAAGATGAAAAGGATATGGACAAGTACGATATTGAATTGGGTAATGAGGATCAGTTTGATAAGCAGAAAATTCGGACAGAGCTTGAACAGATTCATCTGTAAGTATGATGCACGCTAAACAGTTCCTTTTATAATATCCAATAGACGATCACTGCCCCAACTACTTTCGGAATCTTACAGTTGAATTTCGTACGAAAGTTCCTTTAAGGCGTATGACACGCAATTCAACTATAAGATGAATATGTAATTTGTTGTATTATATTTTTACCAACTGAAAGATCACAAGGGTCTTCAAAGAGAATTATCCGGAAATATTTTCAATTAAAAGGAATCGGTTTCACTTCTTAGGTCCTTTTATTAACATTTAATTAATATGCGGACTGCCTGCTAATGAGGTTTGGTTGTGCAGCGGTACCCATCTTACAATTTTAAATATATTTATCGATACTGGATCGGTACCAAATCGGCAACAAATTTAAAAATTTGAAACATCGATAGGCGAGAAATGCTGGACGAGGATATGCGAGATGTAAGAAAGATGAAGGAGATGTTCCTCGAAGACGAAGATGATGTCGGCGCCAAGCGACAGAGGCAATTCAAATGGAAGCACACCGAAAATGGTTTTAGTCTGGACAATCCAACCGGAGATAATCCTGCTGGAGAAGGCGAGGGCGAGAATGAAGAGATGTGGAGGAAGATGCGCCATGAAAGAGAGTTACTTTTAAAGGAAAATGTAATTTCAAGTAAATGTTGACAATTTTCTGGCTTAAGTATATCTCTTGTATTACAGCAGATTGGAAACAAAACAAGTGATTCATCCCCAGTTCCTACACTAGCAGCTACTTCCTCAGTAACAATAACGAAAAGAATAACCGTCGATAACAAGACAAAAACGCAGAGTTCTGCCAACGTATTAAATGGTGGGGTTGATTCGCCTTTTCTTATTTCAAAAGTGGCTACATCGGCTGTGCGTGGCTCGTTTTTAATTAGAGATAAGATGACATTGACCAAATTATCATCGATTACAAAAGCTGATTCAGACGGGGTAACTGGAGTTGCTTCAGGCAAATCTAGGAATTTTGTTTTTGCAACGTTATCTGAAGAGCAAATGGTAAGATTGAAATGCTTGCTGTTTATTTTTGTTTTATATTCCCCGTTTTTCTAAAGGCGCTGAAACGCAAATCATCGAACTTATTAACAGATGAAGATGGCATCCAAGCGAAGAAACACAAATTCGGAGAAGTTGCACTGAAGAAACAACTAATAGATAATTTACTGTAGTGCTTAGATTTTTATGATTTAAAAATATATAGTTTTACTTAAGCTACAGAGGACTCTTAAGTATCTAAAAAAAATTTAGAACCTTTTGCCAGCGGAACTAATACTTAAAAAAAAACACTTGCTATAAGGAACTATCAAAAAACTTTTTTTCAGAACCTTACGACACTCAGACTCGATTTAAGTATGCTGTGAATTGTTTCCTTGTGATTTTCATTTATACGTTGCGCCGTTGGCAATTAATTGAGTAATTGTTCGCTAATTTGAACGAGGTTTGCGAGATGTCGAAGGGTACTACAATAAAAGATGCCTTGAAAAGGTGGCAGGACAAGTATGAAAAAGACCCCATTGAAGCAAAAGACGTACAGCTTCAATTTCAGTGGCCACCTATTGAAAAAATGGACAGCACCCTTTCAACTTTGAAGGCCTGCGAGTAAACCCTTTACTTTTATAATCTAGAAAATGATACATTCATTTTCTAGCAAAGCCTTGCCCTAGACATATTTTCAAATTATTTCTTTTTCCAGAAAATTGAGTCTTTCTACAAATATGATAGAGAAAATTGTCGGTGTTAATGGATTGAGAAACTTAAAAATTCTTTCACTATCTCGGAATTACATCAAGTCACTAGCGGGAATAGTAAGTTATTTTGTATTTCTTAATTTTGCCAAACCCTAAAAAGCCTAATTGAAGGAAGCCCTTTCGGATAATTTAGTAGAGTTATGGATGAGTTACAATTTAATTGAAAAATTGAAAGGAATTGAATCTATGAAAGCATTACGAGTGTTTTATGTGGCTAATAATATGGTAAAGGATTGGGGCGAATTTATGCGAATGTCTGTACCCCCAAAACTCGAGGATATAGCTTTTGCAGGAAACCCACTTGTTGAAAATATGGATGATTCATCTTACAAGAGTGAGGCGATGAAGAGACTTCCAAATTTGAAGAAATTGGATGGCGAACCGGTTGTTAGAGGCGTTTAAGCTATGTTTGTTTTTCTCTTCAAATAAACATTTTTTTTCAAACATTGAACAAATCTTTCATAAAGTTAAATGTGTTACATTTGTTTTTTAAAGAATTGCAATCAGTTTAGCTGCTATTGTGAGAGTTACAACAGTCTGTCGTACAGAATTTGAAAAATAATTCCCCTAAAATTTAAGGTGGAAGGAAATGCATTCAGGTCTTATTATACTCAAATAAATAATAAATTTATTCAATAGATTCTTATTTGCGCTCTTGTTGTAGAAATTTTTGTAGCCTTCGCCTCCTTAGTTTACTTAATTCATTATGGTCGGAATTGTCCAAAATTTCATCGTCTTTGCTTGTCCCGCATTCCCCATCTTCTTCTTCCTCCTTTCTAGAAGAAAAAGACATTAACGAGCTGGAGGAGGAAGTTATGGATGTAAGTGAAATATTCTTTTAAGCGGCTATCTAGATATATATATAGATATATTGAGAGATGATTTTTATGCCTCACTTTGATCAGAAGCTGTATGTACACACATACATAAAATATTTATTCAAACTCAAGTTCAAGTTTCCGACAACAAATAGAAACTAAACATGATAGGGAAATTGCCATTATTTTACAGAAAATTCGGCAAAATAACTATTGAATAGATAACAAGTAAATTTCATCACAAACGATCCATTTAATTAAAGTTCCAGACAAGTTTTATCTCTCCCATAGCTAAATGATACTAATTTAACAAGGTAAGATGGCAGTTCATTGAATTTCGTTTCAAGCATTCATTTGTCAAAAGGAACTCGTCCTCTCCTGGGACTCATCAAACTTGATCCTTTTGCATTAAGTTCTAAGCAGGAGCACCATAATTATTCCGAATAATTGGATTAAATGGTCTCAATCAAGCTAATTACTGCCAAGTAGTAATTTAAAAACAATTTGTACCACTTCTTTGGTAAATTTTGGACTTGAACGATGGCAGCTTAAGAAATTAATTTTTTTTCACTACGTTCAGGTGAGGGCCTACCGTAGAAATTGCTATACATTATATACATACATATGTATGTCGAATACACAGAAAAATTTATTTATTCAAGTACAAGCAAGGATAGATGAACGGGGACACACCTTATTGCTTTTTTTCTTTTACTTCTTTATGTCATCAACTACATGAATAAAATTGACTTTTAAAATTTCGGTTTCCAATCAAAGAGTACATTCATACTAACAGAGGATGCCAGAACTCATCCCACACGCAATCCCCGTGGCATGAATAATTTGCGGCAATCAGAAGATATCGATATGTTTGATACATATCTCGTCTGTAAACTGAAAACAGAAGGAACATTTTAACGTTTATGCATTTTCCCTCTCTGCCAAACGCTAACATTTTTACTACATATTTGAAACCTTTTTGTCCACCACTGAAAATAACCAAAGATAAGTTGTTTTGTAGTATTCATATGTAATTGTAAAACATTTTCCACTGCACACAAAGTACTCGAATATATCTACAATAAATATAGATACATAGATAGAACTTTCTCTTTTCAACAATTTTAAATGAATTCCCTTCCTTTGCGGTGTTTTTGGATAATTTCTTTCTAAAAAAATATATTAACCTTAAGTGTACTATAATAATTAAAAATGGGATTTAAAATGAACGGAGATGGAGTTTTAAATAAGATTTTGTAATATGTATTAAATTTATATTTCAGGCAATAACAAAAATGCTATCTGACCAGACGCACTCGTGAGGTTTCTATTTCCTTCCGTTGAAGTGCTTCGGCTTCAAGGAGTTTCTGTGAAATCAAGGAGCAAGAGAATTTGCGAACAATTTAAAACGGCGAAAGAAAACAAGTTCCGCGCTTCTGGCTCCCTCTGAAAATTGAAATCGGTTCGATTCAGATGTTTTCTGCAATGCTATCCTTGCATCCTACTTAGCCATAAAATACTACAAAATTGTACAAAAAAATATTGGTGAACATATAAAAAGTCGGTTAAAAAGGTGCTTTGTGTCGGTCTGTTTTTGGAAGGGTTCGTGCATTAAAAAATGTTTTTTATTCTTACCGATCATATGCTGTCTTACAAAAGTTGTTCGCACTTGTCGAATTTTGGTACGCTCGGAGGGTGAACCGAGCTTTATATATAATGATGGTTACTGGTGGATATGAGATTTATGTATGGCTTGGGTTATTTGGGTTAAATTGAAATTGGAGTGATCATTAAATGATGGAGAAAATGTAAGTGGGAAAATAAACTTACAGTGTTCCATTAGTTAAATTGTTATTATTGTAGACTTTCAAATAAAATTATAAAATAAGAGAAGTTCAAATAGTAAGGAGCGTGGCATGCTGACTCCTTGAAAATCACCCACCTGGTAATTGAGCCAAATCATTTTATCACTTAATGCTAATCCATAGCGTCAGCCGGATGAAAAAAAAAAACGAAGGAATTATTAAATCAAATGCGCTTTTCTTGGTCCGATTACAAAATGTCTTTAGGTTAAATATCCCCATATATTCTATGTACCTTTTTTCGTTCACAACTTATTTATAAATAGGACAAGAGCGTCCGTTGTGGTTGTGAATATGAGAAATATATGGAGCTGAAGTACTCCATTCATACCAAACTTTGTGTGATGAAACGCATCTCCAAAAGTTCACATCTAAAACGTCACCCTTTTTAAGCTGTTGTGGTTCCTGCAGAAGAATTCCAATATATTCAAACAAATGCTGGAAATAATGTTGCAATAATTTACCATGAATGGAAAGTACATCGAAAACCAGGAACAAAGACCCTTTGAATGCGTTTTTGGGTGAATACTAATGACTATGTCTTTGTAGAGTACCGTGTCAAAATAGCCAACTAAGCCATGTAAAACGCAATCCTGAGATACTTTAAACTGCAGAGTTTTAAATCTAGAATTGTCAAAATTCTTCTCTCTATTCGGATGGCAAAATTCAAAAAGGGGCTGTGGCTCTGCGATGTGGTAAACATTTTTCATATACACCACGTAAGTATTTTCCGCCTGAGTTGCGTAGCTATTTACTTTATCCCGCGGATTTATACCTCGATCAATAAACACGTGTCTTACAAGATTGTAAATTTTTGATGACATTACAGGATCTATATACGATGTTGATTTGCATGGAATACTAATTCCGTCTTTTTTCAAATGTTTTTGTGCACCGTCCAAACATTCTGGGGAAAGTTCGTTATCGCCAAATGATCCCAACAATTCAGATACTAATATATCGGCTTTTTCAGGTGGTGTGAAATCGCGCATATCTCGAGAAAATATTTGGATATCTACATAGAAATAATATATCCCAAAATTTAACATTTCCATGAGGTTATTGTAAGTAATGAATCCGAAGCGATTCAAATTTGAGAATAAAACAAAATCTTATTATTTTACTTACCTTTATCAGGCCACAATTCCTCCACCAGCCCGGTCAAGGTTATAATTGCATTTGGATTCTTTTCAATAATGTACACCTTCACCTTTCTTCCGGTGACTACAGAAGCATTAAGAGCTGCTCTAACCAAAGGCCCTCGTCCAGCTCCGAGGACCATTATAATGATCTATAATATAATATAATATAAACAATCGCTAAAAAAACATATATGTGCGAGCAACGATACAAACTTACTGTCTTATTTTGAATTTCCGACTGTGGCACTTTATCGATTAAAGCGAGTTCAATAGCTTTTTGATAAGACTTGTACTTAATGGGATCCTTTTCAAAAATCTCATAAGTATAAGAATCTAAATTATCAAAAAGTGGTTGAAGCGGAGTTTCAAGCAAATCGTCAAATCTGTAAGAATATCATTTACTACTTAAACGAGACAATAACTGAAGGCATCAGAACTTACCCTGCCATTGGGTCATTTTTTTTGTACTTCTCCACCAGATGCTTCACGTACTCCGCATAGTGGCGAAGGCTGTTATCCTCCGAGCTGGCTCTTATGATAAAATGCACGTTGTTTGCTATGAATTGCGCGATTATTTCTTGATGTGATCGGCTGAGCACGGGGTAGTTATTCTTATTTCGAGTGAAAATGTGTGAAGGAAGAACAATGCACTCGATTGGTTCACCAAGCCAACGTTGCATTGCCTCCTTTGTAGGTATGTCCTCCGAGAGTTCTAAGGCAATCTTTATTTTCGAGTTAAAATCTGCAAAAGTTCGAAACTTGTTCCACCAATGCCATGTGTCTTCCTCCTCAGAAAGAAGTTCGTCATCGGTCAAATCGTTTCTCCACTGCTTCGTTAGCGCAGCAGGATTAACCATAGGAACCGCTGCAAGAACTGTGCCTGTAAAAAAGAGTAATTAAATGTTTATACAATAATTTAACGTTGATTTAGTCTAATTGCACAACCCTTTATCATGAATGATGACTACCTATCAATTAATTACACTAGTTTACAAAATTCAATTTTTTTTGTCCTTTGTTTAAGTTTTATTTTTTTGATTCGTTTATTGATAATTAATCCTTACGTGAAATTCTTTTGTTTCCATTACGTCACGTTTTTGAGAAAACTAAAACAAATCGTATTTTGAGTATATGTATTTGAAAATTGAATTTAAAAAATAATGCAACGTGAAAAGTGCTCATAACTTGGGTCAAATGAAAGCCGAAGTCCTTATCTAGATTTATGGTATGAATTACAAAAATTCCATAACTTTTACTAAACGGGGGAGTAGTTTTTCCTGAGCGTGAGATAATTGTTAAATTAAGAGAGTATTTCGGAAAGTTTTGAAGACTTCAGTATTTTAATAGAAAAACTAAAGGTTCAAACTTTTATTTGAGCTACATTACAAGCCCCTTTAATAATCCGTTATTTTATTATGAATTTCTAAAAATATTCAAAATACGATATTTTGTACTCTTCAAACCTATTTTTTTTAAAAATATAAATAAACAATAATATGTAATAATAATAATAAATAAATATGAATATGTAATAATAAAAATAAGTTAGTTTTTGACTAAGGTAGTGATGTGATGATAAGAATTCAAATTAACGAAATTTTGGCTATCAGAGTGGAAACATATTAATCTCAAATTTGTGATTCTCGTACAACTGAAACGTATTTATCGCTACTCACGCAATGTTACTAATCGAAATATTGCAAAAAAATTTACTGCAATACCACAAGATACGCTTCTTCAAACCACATAGGTACCCCATAAATTATAAATTTTGTTTTAAGATTAATGCAGAATCGTTCAAATTAGAATGGTCATTGTTTTGTCGCAGATATTTATCAAAAGATGCATGAGTCTCACATCCGCTTCAGAGAAATCTTTTAAACGAAAGTGCTTATTTGACTGTAATTTAAAACTGTGTAGGGAATTTTTTTTGGTTTGGTGACATGCAGAGCATACAAGATAAGGGAACTGAATGATAAAAAATTTTAGCATTTTGCTTAGTATGCAAATAAGACCAAAATCGAGTTGAGTGGGTAGGAGGAATAACTCTTTAAAGCCTTAATAGTAATAATTGCGAAACTGCATACCTTTAATTTGCCTGCTTAAAATCCTGGCCAGGTTGACTGTCTTTGATGATTTTAGCTTCACCATGACGTGCCCGTGCTGCACCAAATGTTCCGCAAAGGAAATCTCCTGCATCAGCGTCTTCTCACTGCGGCGCCGAATTATTTCATTTTCGGAATCGCAGTCGATGTAATCGCTGATGATGGACACAACTTTATGGAGCCAATCAGTGGAACTCAATAATAAATCGGAGCGGGAAAAGGCGATGTGCCGGGACTTCGCCGGCTCATAGTCAAATTCCCGCTGAAAAAGAGGATTTACAATCGGCACCGCCACAGCGTCATAGCAGCAGTTGCCCGCTTTCTCAAGACAACTCGGAATATCGCTAACGTGCTCCTGATGCAGGGCAATGTACGTTTTCATCATTTGTACTTATTTTCGCGGCGTATTCCCTTCAAGAAAAGTTACTATTAGACGAAAGAACAAAGCGTCTTCCGCTTACCACCGCACCCGCACGACAAAAACCACCATTAACCTTAAAATATTTACGAAACATAAAGAAGTGCAATTGTAAGGTTTCAGTATTTCTGGCTAATTTATTTTGCTGTAATGATTCAAAATATTACCATTTTATTCGATTTAACGTATCTATTTTAAATTTGTGTTAAGTAAGGACAGTTTTCATTCTGAAAATCCTTGGCAATAATTAATTTGGCAATTTATTATTTTTTTAACGTTGTAGGGTTTTGCATAAAATCAACCAGCTGATTTCGAATGTTTTCATTTTGCATTCAACAATATTCAACTAACTTCAATTTCGATTCAATTTAATTGAATTTCATTCGAACTGTCAAAGTGATAAACATCGAGCGATTTGGGCTGTTCCTTGTTTTTGTGAAATTATGGCAAATCGGGATATATTTTCAAAGCATTTGCCTAATGTGAAACTTGCTACACGGTTTGACGCTGATGGAAATGAGATCCAGGTAAATGACGAAACGATTTCCTGGTCCTCTGTTTAAAACACCCCTCTGTGTATTTTTTCTTAGGTGGAGCGCCGAGAGGACGAGGAGCAGAATGCCAGACAGCAGGAAATTTTTGATATTCTCGTGGCGGCAGGATACTTTAGAGCTCGGATAAAAGGATTGTCGGCCTTCGACAAAATCGTCGGCGGCATGACCTGGTGCATCGAGACCTGCGACTATGACGTCAACGTGGACCTGCTCTTCCATGAGAATCTCACAATTGGCCAAAAAATGTAAGTTTAATAAGATTCCAGTTCGTCAGAGTTAGATAAACGTATAAAGCACAAATTTCACAAACTATTCATAAGATCAACATCTCAACCAGAATACTGTACCAATTTATTAATAGGAAATCAGTCCTAAGCTTGGAGAACAAACTCCAATCAATATTTACTTATGGTGCCCCCATTAGGCATAATTGTTCAATTATTCATAAAAAAAGCTTCAACTTGCACAAAATAGACTTTTGAAAAGTATCATCTCAATCTACCTTGGCATTTCTCAACAAACAGATTGCATTTAATGGTAGATATTGAGTCCATAGAGACTAAAACAAATAAATTAACTAGGAACTTCTAAGACAAGTGCGAAAGCAACTCCAACTCCCTTATTCGGCAACTTTGCTATGCTTAGTTAATAATAATCATATGTAAGATAATTTTATTTAGGGTATATATATGTATGTACAATACAATAGAAATATAATAGAAAAAACTGAACTCCTTTGCTGACATTAAAAACAAGATCGGACAAGATTAAGCGAGTCTCCTGGGCTAGACAGTAAAAAAAAAAATGACTGACAAGTTCAAGTAGGACTTTTTAACTTTATAATTATTTATTAAATTTTAATTATCAAAGAACAAAAATGAAGTTTATCAAGTAATAAGGCCAAACAATTCTTAAAATCGGGTCTGAAAAACAGGGCTCACTACCTAAACTTGAAATTGTAGCCAATCTTGATTTTACAACAATATTTTAATTTTCATTAAATAACTGTCTGTGGTATGATGAATATTTTTATGTATTTCAGTGCATTAACCGAAAAGATTGTTTCTGTATTACCGAAAATGAAATGCCCCTATCAAATCGAGCCCCATCAAATACAGGGTTTAGATTTTATCAATATTTATCCTGTGATCCAATGGCTAGTCAAAAGATCGGTAGGTTTTACTTTTTCTGAAATGATAACTCTAAAAAAGCATTTTTTCAGGTTGAAAATCGCACAGAGAAGGCTGAGAAGTTAAGAGCCTTCGCAGTGAGTCAATTCCACGATTACTTTCAGTTTAAGTCTGATAAAGAAAATGTAGAAAGAGTAAGGAATGCCTATGAGAACGTTAAAAAAGTGCAGGTTAAAAATTTGGTTTTTAGCTATATGCGTAACACATGAACGAAACTTTTACTCTTTAGGAGCTCTACAGCCCTCGGAGGCAGTACAAGCGCAAGGATCTTGGCACTGAAGACGAGAAGACCAGGGTGCGAATAACATTGCTCGAGTACGGGAATAAAGGACTCAGTGGCAGCTCGGTTGCGAAGAATCCTTCACAAAAATCGGACGAATCGTTGGCCGGGACAGAGATCGAGGAAGATGTAATCGAGCGAGAGGTGACCTTGCGCTTGCTTTGCAGCTTGTTTTCAATAATTGGAATTTTACGTGTTTTGCCCTTTTTGAAATTAACTTATAATTTTTTGCGCTGTTTTGCTGCCATTACGTTTGTTTCGGATTACGATAATTTATTTATTGATTGCTCCATTACTATCATTTTCGTTCAAGAGAGATCCCATGCACGTCATCCTATTGCACTTTAGTAACACAAAACTTAAAAATATTTTATTCGCAAAACAAATTTTAATATGAAAGCAATCTCAGCAAAATTTTCTAGAAATGATGTTTTTTACAATTTACCTGGCTCTTCTCTCTCGACACGAATTTATTTGCAGATTGATGTTGACCAGCTGCTTAAAAACCTTTACGTTGCTAACGAGGTAATCACATTTTATAAAAACGAAACACATTATTTTTTCTTTTGTTCAATTTTTATTTTATATTTTTACGTTTGATTAACCACATTTGCTTTACAATAATTTTGTATTTTCTGCTTTGTGTTCGAATTTTTCGAATCTGCCAAAGCTATCAGTGTTGCATTTGATTTGAATATTTATTTACTTCTACAAATAATTTGGTCTTTTTACTATTTTTGATCTTAACTTGACACGTATATAAATTAAATAACTTCTATTTTGCCACGACTCTTAGAGCTTTTACACCTTCTCTTCTCTCTGTAGCGCATTGCTGGATGTAACTATTTAAGTAGAAGACCCTTAAAATTCACAATATCAAAACGATTTTCTCTCTTCTCAGCATTCTCCCAACAAAAAAATGTATTTCAAACTTTTATTAAGGTCTGTATTTTCTTAAAGTAAAGTAAGTTGCTGATGCTAGCAAAGTAGAACTGCTAGTTTCGTTCGAACAATTTTGTCCTTTTATTCACTTTTGTTACATCGTTACAACTAAAAGTATTCATTTTTAAACATTCATTTGAAACTAAACTGAGCTATCATTTAATTATTCATTCATCATTGAAATTTTCTGTTGCATTTAAGTAAAAGTTAAAAGAAGATGAAAAAGCGACTTCCTTTACCTCTGTTGAGCATCTAAATATGGTCCCACTTCCCTCAATTTGCAGGAAAGAAAAGTTGGTTTTAGATAGTTATGGGCATATAAACCTTTTGTACCAATAGTAACTCAGTTTTCACAATTTGATGACAAAGATGGAAAAAAATAATGTATCACTTTTTTTCTCAACAACTTCAAAAATCAGTTTTGTTTTTTTACTTAAAAGAATCGAAATTTATTTTATGTTAGAATTTCAGAGCATTCAAAATTTTACATATTTGTCGTTACTTCATTGACTGCAAAGGCAAGAAGGCACGGGTTTGAAACTACATTTACTTGAAATACGGAAATCGGCGTATAAATTTTTGAACATTATTTTATGGCTTAAGCTTAACATTTGAGCTTACGTTTGATTTACATGCTTACAAAACTCATTTTTTAAAGTAGTGTTTAGTACAAAATATTATTTTTTGTACACGTCCTATTTTTCGTTTGTGAAGACTCTTTGGGTTCCTACTTTTCTTTAAGAATAAATGAGATATCAGAAAATCCCTAATCTAGAGCAATTATTGATATACTAATTATAATTACACTTACGCCAACCGCAACGAAACTAAACCCAAAACATTCTGATCAAGTAGTAAAAAGACAAATCGTTCGTATATATACTAAATACTATATATACATATCTTTTGTGTGTGAAAGTAAAAATATAAAGTGAAGCAATTTAATAAAAATTATTCCCACTTAAGCGTTACTAAATATTTTGAAAAATCTCAGGAGGACACCTCTCCGCAATTAATTTTAAGTGAAAAGGATAAAACGGCCCTTCAGCGACATTACGCGGATCTTAAGCATGAAATGGAGATTGATACCAAGCAGCTGTCTGAGCAAAGTCAGATCAAAGCTCTTCAAGCAACAAAAGCAGCGCTGGAGAAGAAACTCCAAAGGGTCAAAGCAGAAAACGACGAATTTGATGAAGAAATGAAAAAACTTCAGAAAAAAATTGATGAGCAAAAGAAAGCAGAAGACGTTTTGCGAGATGAGATTAAACAGTTTGAAAAGACAGAGGCAAAAAGTGATAAGAAGTAAAACAAAATTATAAACCTTTTATAAGTTATAGCATAATTTCATTTCCATTCTAGGGTTCTGGAGAAAATACAGCAGCTTGTAAAGAAGAATGAGGAAATGAAAAAAGAAGAAGCCAAATACAAGGAACAATGTCGACAAGAGCTTGCCAATCTTCAGCAGGAGATCAAGTTATCTTTAATACCTAATTTTATGCGATTGAAAGATCTAAAAAGTTTGTTTCAGGGAAGCCGAGGAATTAACCTCTGAAAATGGAATTGTTGAAAGTAAAGAATTGATGGACAAAGAAAAGGAAAAGTTGCAACAACTTCGACTTCAGTTAGCTAAAAAAAATCGAGCTATCGTATCAATTCAGCGCCAATTAGATAACATTCCAGACAGAACTGAACTAGCCCAGTATCAAAGAAGATTTTTGGAGTTATACAACCAAGGTAAAATGGGTCCCTAGGGAATTCTACAGACAGTAAATTATAATTTTACTGACATTAAAATTTACGCAGTTAGCGCCAAGCACAGGGAAACAAAGCAATTCTATAATCTCTACAATACTTTGGATGACACCAAGCTTTACCTTGAGAAGGAATTGTCGCTGTTAAACTCGATTTATGAGAACTACAACGAAGGCATGACCAGTCCACACTCAAGGGAGCAATTCATCAAGCAGTTCGAGACTATTGTAGATGGGGTTAAGCAAACCCAAATAAAAGTTCGGAATAAATGCGATGATGAGAAAGCAAAACGAGACGGGCTAAATGCACAACTGATGTGTCTCATAGAACAGCAGAGGAAATACGCAGCTGCTGTTAAGCAATTAACGAAGGAGTACCAGAAAAATGAAGCTCTATTGATGCACCTTAATTCCATAAGTAAGAATGTGAATTAATTTATTTCTTTATAATTATCAAAAACCAGTGAATATGCTTTAAATGATTTCAGAGAAATATTAAACTAATCATTTTACTTATATGTATAAATGTTTATAGTCATTTTCCAAAATATAATTAAAAATCTCTTTTCCTTGAAATGAATTGATTTATTTATCTATATATGATAAATCTTATCCGGTACCACTCAATAAATTGTTTTTTTTAGGTAACTAAGGTAATTTCCTTTTGAATCGTATCCAGATACGGTTCTGAAAGCAGAGAACCTATCTATTTTTACTATTAGTATGATTATTTATAAACGACAAAACAAAATATGTATTACATTTGGCGCGATATATGATATTTTTGTGAAAGTTCGTTAAAACTATAAACTTTAATTAATGATGTATTGGCTGAGGCAAAATAATCTAAAACTCCACATGTTTTACTTTTTTCAGAAAAGGTATACGAAATAAAATACAAAAAATTACGAGAGTTACTAGCTTATTTATATAGCACTTTCTATAAACTTTATCTTTTGGCACAAACATTTGGAAGGAATAATTTCGAAAAATTGTAAACTTCACAATTCCAGCTAACTTCACATTGTGAGTGCACGTGTGCAAGTGTCAGCTGATTGTCAAATTTGAAACAAATATCTACTGCAAAGTACTCGTTCATATTCCGCGTTTTTTACATTTTAATAGTAAAAATATTAATAAAATCATGGAATCGGAGGATGAAGTTGATCCATTTTACGCGAGTATTATCGCAGAACGGGCTAAAGAGTTAAAAGAGAAACAGCCTCAGATAGACGTAAACGAAGAGGTTGAGGAAGTTGATCCCTTTTACGCGAGTATTATCGCAGAACAGGCAAAAGAATTAACAGAGAGACAGCCTCACATAGACGTAAAAAAATCTTCCAAGGAATCTGGGCATTTATCCAGGGAGCAAGAGGAAGCACGTCTAGAAAGGATTATTTTCGGTGGCAAACCTGATTACGTTAAGCGACTGGCTAATGCTGTTGGTGAGTCCTTAAGTGAGGAAGATGCGGATGACGAAAAGACCACTGCAACGAAAAGAAAGCCCGTTTGGCACGACTCCGATGATGAGCAGTACCTCGTTGGAGACGTCGTCCGACAAAACAAGCGGAATAAATTCACGACTCAAGTCCACGGGAATAAAACGTACAAGGAATATGTTAGGAATAAGTTCAACCAAGTCGTGAGCGAGCCCAAGTGGGCCAAGCTGGACAGAAAGGTGGAGCCCGACTCAGACGAGGAGCTGCTAACAACTGTTGGATTTTTGGGAAAGACCACCAGCCAAGCTTTGCCTCCTAAAGCAATCATTGCAAAGCGGCTAAAAGATCTGAACCGAGACACCTACGCTGAAAGGAGCATAACCAGTGTCCAATTCCACCCCACTTCGACGGCTGCGTTAGTGGCTGGGCACAACGGGGTCGCCTCAATCTACTCGATCGACGGGAAAAAGAACGAGAAGCTCCACAACGTTTTCTTCCAAGGTTTTAACATAAAATGTGCCAAGATGTTGCCGTCCGGGGATGAGGTTCTCATAGGAGGCAGCAAACACCACGGGTATTCGTACGATTTGGTGAAGGGCGAGGAGACGAAGGTTTTTCTGCCCAGACCCATTACGAAAATGTGTCAGTTTGAAATATCGCCGTGCGGAAAGTTTTTCGCCGTGGTTGGCCGTTTTGGGGAGGTTCACCTGATGGATTTAAAGTCCAGAGAACTTCTGCATACCTACAAACAGGAGTACAATTGTTCAGCACTCCAATTCTCTAACGATTCCCGAAAGCTTCTGTCACACTCAGAAGGACCGGAAATTAACATTTTCGATCTGCGACAGGAAAGAATCGAGCACAGATTTCTTGACGACGGATGCATTTCAGGAACCACACTTACAATAAGTCCGAATGGGAAAATGTTGGCTACAGGGAGCAAAGAAGGCGTAGTCAACGTCTACAACTATGACGATATCTTTTCTGGACAGTCTCCGCGACCGGCTAAAATCATTTATAATTTGACCACTGAGATTTCTGCGCTCAAATTCAACCATTCCTCAGAGATTCTGGGGTTAGCTTCTAGCAGTGTTCATGCCGCTGTAAAACTCGTCCACTTCCCTTCGGGAACTGTTTTCGCTAACTTCCCAGGAATAAAGCCTAATATTGGCAATGTTTCTGTTCTCGAGTTTTCCCCCAACAGCGGCTTCATGGCTTTGGGTTGTAAAGGAAAAGAAGTGCCTATTTACAGACTGAAGCATTTTAGTAACTATTGATTGTTTGAGAAAATAATAAATTTTATTTTTAAGGGAAATAGTTCGCTTTTTTATTTAACAGATCCATCTTAAGAGTTTAGGTGGTTAAGAAATCCACCACTTTCAGGTGTTCAAATACCTAAATCAACATAATTAACATCAACAGATTTAATACGTTTAGAAAAACTTCTTAGGCGTCATATTTAAAGACGCACCCTGCTCCAAGTAACTTACTTTAAAATGTTTGGGTATGTTTCATAATATAATATAATATGTATATGTGTGTATACATATATAAATTACGCTGTAATTTGTTATTCACCTTATAAAAGCCATTGTAACCTCATACACCAAATTTATATATTGCTCAACGCTTTCCCTCTGAGAAGTGTATAGTATAGCACATTTACATACCTACAGCATAATTATATGTATTATTAAAAATACAACATTTTTCGGATTTACAGGCAATTTTATAAAGCCATGCAGCGAACTATAGATTGACTTTTTAGGGTTCCATACCGTTTAAATTAATACCAAATACTAAAGTCTAAAAATGCACACCATAAGTAAATAAAAAATCCAAAAATAATTAATTTCGAATTATATAAACACACTGTATAACGGAATCCTCAAACTGCCAGTCGTACTCGCACTTGTCTGTTTTATTAATTTTTTATACCGTCGATTGGTTGGCAGTGTTAGTCAAGAGGAAATATGTTTATTTCCAGTTTTTAAAGGATTTAATTTTCAGAAGCTCCAATTTTTTAATATTTAGCAGAATCATAAAAGGTCTGTCCGATGCGAAAGTTGTTAAAAAGAAAAACCTCGGGCGCCACCAAGGACCAAGCGCTGAGAATTTTCAAAAAACCTAGCGAAAATCTTGGCGCTGAAGTTTTGGGTATAAAAAATGAGAAATCCTGATTTACTGAACAGAATTAAATAAATCAACGCACTTCTAATTGCGTGCAGTTCTAAAATTGCTTTTGCACTGTTTAAGTTTTACGAAACTAAATATCCACACAAATTCTTATTCCGATGTTTTTATATAGATGCAAGAAGAGCAACTTAATATATAAATTTAATAAAATAAAAGCTGCCGTGGGTGTAGTAAAGTAAAAGTAAAACAAACACATCTTCTACTACAAAAATATCTTATTTATTAAAATTATTGTCTATTTATAAAATAATAAAAACACTGTACACTTTATGTATAAAAAACGATATTTACACAATTTTCCTACCATTCAAAGTGCAATTGGAATTTCAATCTATGGATGGAAATGAAGTATTTTTTTTTCTCATTTTTCAGCAAGTAGTTTTAAAACTAGTAAACCGAATGAGCATGAAAATTTAATTGAACTAAAATTTTTGCCTTGCGCCAGTTAGAATTATTCAGTAAAGTCCAAACTCAATGGAGTATTTTCGGCAGTGATAAAAAGAGTATAAATTTCAGTTGTCGTTCTTCTAAATTAAACTTCATGGAATTTGGCTTCGTTAATACTTCTGACAAATGGCGCAATCGTTTAAATCAGACGTTAAAGCACAGGGCAAAAAGTAGCCAACATAGCCAGCATATACCCAAAAAAAAAACAGGATCCTCTTTATCCCATTCGGTTGCAGGACTATTTTGTCTGTTTGTTTTACATGGTTCCGAATGTTCTAGGAATTTTGCTTAAGAATGTAGTTACTGGAAACTAAGTGTATTTGTTTAACATAAAATAAAAATCAAAAATAAAAAGATGAAAACATTACGGGAGATGAAAATGATACGTGCGATGTAAAAATAATTTATATGATCTGATGATGCGGAATGACAGAGTTTATGGACTAACCCTCGGTGCAGTTCGGGTGATTAGCTTAAGTTTTTTTGTTTTTTATTTTTTTATTTTAGGAATGTGGTAACTATATTTAATTAATACGTATTCAGTAACCGGTGTTTTGCCAATCTCTGAGCTTTGAACATTAAGGATCAATGGAGGATTATTCTTCGGCTTCCTTTTCAAATCCAAAGTTCGGATTACTGCTAGCAAAACTGGTGGTGAACTTTTTCAAAATAGTCAACACAAAGCTAAGAGCAAGAAGAAGAAGTTTGTATGGAAAAGAAGGCTACAAATAAAGAGAAATTCTAATTGAAATACTCAAGTTATTGCCACTATTCCGGCCAGAGATATTGTTCAGTTTTCTTTTTCGTGAATGTTTGCCAAAAAGTTTAAACATTATATCTGACTATAAAATTTTTACAAAATCATTTCTTCTGTACAGACGAAAAAGAAAACTCCAACATAGTGAAGGAGTAAAAACAAAAGATAAAAATAAGTTAAAATAACGTGAAACTGGAGGGAGAATTAAATACAGGAGGCGGTTTGGGGGATAGGGTTGAAACTAAACACTTCAAGAGGAAAAGAGAAAGAGATTAAATAGATTGATACTGTTGTTCTTATGATCCTCCCGGTGCACCCATCGGTTGTGGTCCTCGAGGCCTAATCATCATCGTTGCCTTTTTCAAGGTATAGTCCCATCCGCGCCAACGGAACCATACGATACCTTGTCTCGCTGTAAGATCCTGCGGATCGTGCAGATACAGACCATTAAGGCCACGACCGCATGACTTCCACCACCAACCACCCTAAATTTTAAAGATATTAAAAATATTCCTTAAAAAATATTGCTAAAATTTAATACCTTCAGCATACTGGCGCAATTTAATGAGCTTCTATCATTATCCCTGTTGTACGTTGAAAACGGACTATTGTTCGAACCGTACCAGGGATCGTTCAGAGAATCTCCAGCGTTTCCTTCGTAGCCGTCTATTTCAAGCTTGTAGTAATCTGCTTCGGAATGGATTTTGAAGTGGGAGTACTGCGCATACCTAAAATTAGGGAAATATTGTTGATATGAATTTCATATAATGCAAATATTGCCTTTTGTTTCCTTCAAAGTCTTCTAATTCAACACGCAAAATGTAGTCTTCGTTATTTGTAAGCATGTAGATGTTTTCGTTTCCTAACCAAAATTCCTTAGCTGGATCTCCGAAGCCATTTTTATAGTCTGACCAATCTCTGTTGAAGTTTTCTCTGGGCTCTCCAAAATCATCCCTCCTTTGGATTACCTGTCGATAAAATAAGTAATAGAATTGATCACCGCATAAGGGTATAATGATAAAGAGCACACATATTTATCACAATTACCAAGTCATAACTATTTTTAATAGAGTCGTTATGAAGAAGTTCTTGAGTTTGGTATATTCATTACCTACATGCGACTGAACCAAAACAACTAGACAGTAATGTGTAAATTTACCATATTTTGGTAAAACTAAAACTATTTAATATAGTATTGAAACGTGGATTTATAATTCTTAATATATTTTACCGGAATCGTTAATGGTAAATTAATTGAAAATGAATAACCCAGGAATTAAAAATTAATAAAATACAATTCATGTTGCGTTTATCTTATCTGTTAAATCTCTATTCTACCTCTATTTTTATTCTTTATTTTTACTTACTGTCCATCCTCCATCTGCTACTTCCTGCTCGCAAAATACTTTCAAGAACCAATACGTAGTACCTCGAATTTGCAGATAGAAAACACCAGATTGACGCATACCTGCATTAAGAAGATCAACGCAGGAGAATCCCTAGAAAAGGCAAATAAATAGATATAGCTATTAATAATTAAATAATTTATATAGGTAATAAATATGAACATTTTATTTTATATAGTCTTTAAAAGTTAAAACGTATTTTATTAAGTTAGTTAAAATTAAAGATTATCCAGAATACTTATGTAAATTCCCCACCCAATGAGGTCTTCCTACTTAGGGCCCAATGTGAGGTCTTCCCATTTAGGGCCGAATGGGGACATGCATTACTTTTGTGATTAGGGCCTAATGCGGTTTCCTCATTAGGCCCTAATGCAAAATTCGGCATGCCTAATTAGTAATTAGTTTGCCATTACTACCGAATTCTAAATTCTAGTCGGGATCTTTAGAATGCTATAAATATAAAGTTATAATTCATACCAACTTGATGAATTCTTCTATTTTATCATGATTCAATCGTTTGATTTTTTTCTAATTTTTTCTTTGTATATGTACACTATACACAATTCATATACTCTTGGTATGATTGTAATATTTCTAAAATTAATTTTGTTTTTGCATTTAAGCCTTATTTGGCATAACACTTTAAATATAATAATTCAGCGAAATTATGAGACTTTAGCAGTAAGTAGATAATAATAATTGTAATAATAGATAATGCTTTTTATTATTGGAATTATATTATTCTACTTGAATATCCAGACACATTTTACAGCACATTAAAAAATAAATCTAATCGATGAGTTATCATCCAAGTATATTTTAAATAACATAACTTCAAAGGAAAGAATCTCTTCAACAATTCAACGGTTTAACACATTGCAAAATTCAATGAAACACACTATGCAATTTCCGATTAATTAAGAAAAAATTCGATCAAGGCTATGAGATCTTTCAGTCATTAATTAAAATTAAGCAAGAATCAGACAGACAGTAAAACAATATTACAAGCATTTCTCAAAAACAATGCCACGAGACCAAAATAAATGGTCTTTAAATTAGCGAACTTTACAGAAAATTTCATTCAAGCATTATTCCCACGGTTATGCGTGAATCGGTCACTGAAATTGACCAGCCTAGAGAAGGTTATTAAAGTATAATTTGTAGCTGCCGTTCTATTAACGCTGAGGGTTACTAATTTAACGCTATAACATGGAAGAAAATAAAAATCAGAAGAACGAACATCCTGCAAATTCTCGGTAATAAGAGCATGCGTAAAGTAATTTACGCTCAAAATGAATTATTTTTATTTTATGGATCATAATGATAGCCACTGCTGCAATGTTGCAACTGGCAGATATATTGTTCCAGGAAAATGTAAAGTACTTAAGCAGATAATTGATCTGGTTTAGGTATGGAGTAACAATTGGATCATAATCATAAGTATATATTTGCAAAGTTCTAATTATGTAATTATGAGATTCTACGGAATTATTAGTAGCATGAAATTTTGTTGAGATTTTATGTGTTTCTAAGATAATGACTTCCTCTCAGGGATGATTACAATATTTAACTCAGAATTAATTAACTGATCTTCAAGATTAAGTAAATGTTAAGTGTTGAATTTTTGGATTTGTACAATGTGCTATGTATGTATGTGCATATGTACATTATATGTAAATTGAAAAAATAACAAGATTAAGATTTGATATTTAATGGCTACGAAAAATAGACGAACGAAGGCAATAGAGCAGGATTAGGGTTCGTCCTAAAAATAGCTGTAGCTAAATCAATTAATTTCGTTCTGATTTTCCGAAATTAAATATTAAAGAACTTTGATGAAAATATAGAAACAATCAAAATTAACTTTCTAAACAAGCAATGCTCTTTTCGGTGAGCATATGTGGCAATAATGATTCAAAATGTTATAAGCAAAGCGGCTAAGTGCCTTTCTAAAATTTTAGTTTTCTTTTAAAATTTTCGAATCTACACATTTTAAATGCTGCGCTGTGTGACAGAAAAAATGATTGTTAATTCTAAATTCAATGCTCCTTTTGATGACTTTTTTATCAGGTTTATTAAGAATTAACATGTTTTGTAACCTAGAGTTATAAAATACGTAATATCAACAAATTGAATATATTTTTCTGATATCTATGTGTAAATTTTGTATTTAAACTTCATGCTTATATCGTTTTAAGTTAATTTTATGTTTAACTGGTATTTTAATCATTATGCTGGAGTGACTTGGATTTGAAATTTCTGGAATAATACTACTATACCTACATATTTATAACAATAAAACAATTTTGTTCATCCAAAAACTTTAAAAGTTTAATTTTTTATGAAATGATATCACATACATACGCATAAATTGGTCAACTCTATCTTTTGAGAAAGATCACTGGTATAAGATAACCAGTTGTGCAATTAATTAAAAAAAGCTGACGGCTAGCCGGCACGCATAAAGTTCATGCACGTAGTTGCACCGAGGCTCGGTTCAACTTAAAAAAGCCGGTTCAAGTCTGACTTGCATTGCAACCCTCCTTTCGATTTCGGATCAATCCGATCGCTTCTTGACCATCCACCTGACCAGCGGAGGAGGTGCGCGCACCTTCGCCGCATTTCTGCCCAAATTGAGAGTGCGCCGAGTTTGGCCCATTAATCAAATATTGGTCGAAGCCGCCTCCAACGAAATCGACATTTTAGAGGAATGTGGAGCAAAGCGGATGCCAATAATTAAATGGAGCTGAAGAATGCATTCGCAAAAATTGTGCTATCAGCGGGTAATTAATATCTTACGGTGTCAGCGTGGAAAAGCCGCGCGCCGCAACGCAACCATGTTCGGGTGCGTACCCGCGCTTGATTAAAATTAATTATCCGCGTTAGTTCTACGCGGTGCACGGCTAGTCGCAATTTATTCATGAGTGCGGGGGACTTAATTTTATTGCTCAATCGACCCGGCCGCCTGGGAAAATTAATTATTTTATTTTTATTTATTTTTCGGCGTTTGCCTCCTTCAATTCAACTCAGGGGAAGTCAGCTGAACGCGTCTGCGCAGCGACACGCTTTTAGCGCTAGCAGACAAATGCCAGGATATTGCCATGCTAATTGGGGATATTTGGCGCAAATGATGACAACAATTAGTGAAAAGCTGTCGCACGTTAACAAGTTGTGTGCCGCAAAAATTTAGATCATGTCCAGTAAGGTCCATTAGGCTTGATGGGGCTGGCTCGGGCTTGTAATTATCGGCGTGTATTTCGATAAAATTAGCGCTTAAAATTGACAAAAGTTATGTAATTTTTATGCTACAATCTCTTTTCGCAATAGTTCTTAATTGAATTTAATTACGGCAATTAAGGCAAATATAATTGGACATGCACTACTTTTGCTATAGTTATAAAAGCCTGTAGTTTCACACCCTCTTTGGGTCCGGGTGTTCAGTTGAGTTGAATGTTTATTTAATAACCTTAAATTATTGTTTTGACAAAAACTGGAGATCAATGACATTGTTGCATGACAAATAAATTGCTTTTGATTAATTTTTAATTTTTTTACAATACAGATAATTGCAATACTCGATTGAATACATTAAATAGACTCAAATACACGTTACAATATACATATGTATGTATACTCAATACTAATATGAAAAAAAACTTTAAACATAGTCTACGTTTGCTATATGAATAACTAATTATTTTATTTGCAAATATTAGCGCGTTAACCCTTAGCTAATACATTTCTCCAGAATCACATAGCTGCTACTATTACTAAGCTTTTGTTTATTTTCATTTGAAAAGATTACCAGGAGTTTTTTTAAAAGAATTAATAGTGAATAAAAAGTAAGAAACTAAAAACTGTCGGAACATCGCAAAAATTGCTACTCTTCAAAAAGCACACTTAAATTATTTACATTTTTCCTTTAAATATCTAAAATTAAAGTAAAGTAAATAATAGTTTAAAAAAACTAAAAAAAACGCTTTTGTTATTTAGATCGAACTAAAAAGTAATCAGAGAGTTTTAAATAATAGTAAAAGAAATAAACAAATAAAATTTTATTATACAAAAAGCGTGGGGTGCTACTAATTAAATATCTATAACAATTGTTGTCGAGCACCCCACGCGTTTTGTATAATAAAATTTTATTTGTTTATTTCTTTACTATTATTTTAAAATCTCTTAATACTTTTTAGTTCGATCTAAATAACAAAAGCGTGTTTTTTAGTTTTTTTTTTAATTATTCTATTTATTTGTGTTGCAGTTTCATTTTTCATTTCAAATTCCGCGACGTATGAAATTAAATTTACAAAATTTAAATGGATGACAGTTCTAGCGAAAAACACAGAAAATCAATTTACCCCTGAGTTCCTTCGAATAATAATTGCACCTGCGACATAAATTATTGATCCTGGCGAACAAGTTTATTAAATTATTGTATTGTCATCATTCCTTGATAAGTGTGCAAAGTTTCAATTTTATCTAACGTTTTGAAGTGGGTGAAAATCTCGTTCAAAGATTCCATTACATACAGGTGAAGCTAATAAAAGCGTATTAAAAAATAGTTTTGTTGTGATCGTTGAAAAAAAGATACTATAGCAAGAAATTTTAAATGAATTAAGAATTTAATCAAAATCATGTCAATTGGGAGAACATTTTCTAAACTGGGTTTTAAATCAATAGAAAGGTGGGAGAAAGTTTTTATATTTTTATTTTAGACATTGTTTCCTTTTAGTGATAGGTTTATGTTATGACGAAGACAACTTAATATTACAAATGAATCGTTATTTTTGAAAGTGGACCTTAAAAAGTGGATTTATACCTCTTTCAAAAACAACGACTTAAATATATAGTTTTAGAACAACGCAATATCAGCGTAACGCATGATAGTTCTATATACAGGGTGTCCGGTAAATGAAGGATAATCCTGCAACTGCGATGAGGGTAGACCATGTCCTACTATATGCTAGAATTTTAGTTTAGTAAAAGTCCTACGGTTTTCGAGATATTAATTTTTTTATTTTTTTTTTTGAAAAAACCATCCACATTCAGTTTTTGTCACGCCATTTCCACAAATTATAATTTTTTACAGTCAATTTTTTTTACAGTATTAACGGATAATATGTGTCATCTAAAACAGTATTTCGTTTTTACCTTAAATGTTGCAAAATACTCCAAAAAAAATTGTAATGAAAAATTTCCATACAAAAAAAAATGTACTATGTAAGTGAACCGTACCAATCACTTTAAAAAGTTGCTTGATAAATGCCATTTTTAAAATGCTAAATTGTTTCACATTTCTCTTTTAATTTTTTTTAATGTTAATTTAAATTGATGAAGGTAACCATTTCAAGGACAACCATTTCAAGGACGAAAAAATAGACTAAATAAACTGAATGTGGATGGTTTTTTCAAAAAAAAATAAAAAAATTAATATCTCGAAAACCGTAGGACTTTTACTAAACTAAAATTCTAGCATATAGTAGGACATGGTCTACCCTCATTGCAGTTGCAGGATTATCCTTCATTTACCGGACACCCTGTATACATATTATGTTACTGGAGGACTTTCGTTATTGCGAAATAATCGTTCATCGTTGATATTATTTATGGGCGAGTAAAATTCATTGCCCCAATCGAATCGCAGCGTGATCATCGATTTCGTGCAGAACTTGCGATCTTATTCCTAGAGCTCGCCCGAGTGTAGCGAAAATGGTCGTGCGATAAAAACAATAATTTCGAATCGAGTCACCTGTGTGAGCCCGCATTTGAGGTGTACCTGTGCCTCGGCGGCGAAAAAGAGCCGCGCACCGCCAGCTCACTTTCGCGAAATGAGGAATGATATCAAAGCTCAGTGATATAATCGGGAGTTGATTGAATTAGACTGTGCCGCAAATATCTCGCGGAGTTTCGTTATCAAAGTGTATCTCCGCGGCGGTGAATGAATGCAAGTTATGCAACAGCTGGGCACTGTATTTTGAGCATATAAAACTAATTACATTTCGTGGCGGGAACTTTTTATTCATTTTCCTCCGGTTCTTTAAGCGAAATGAACCGAGGAAAGGGGGAATTATTTTCTCTGGAGTATTTTTTTTGCACTGCCCGCCATTAATTAAGTTTTTTCTTTAATACTGTGGGAATTGGTTTGAAATGGGCGTTCTGTCTGCACGATCATATTGATCCGGCTACTGCATTTGAAATTTTCATTTTGTCGACATAATCCACTATCTCACAATTTACTTTCAAGCGTCACGGTGATTTAAAGGGTTCGCTTCTTACTGCTTAACAAACAGACAGAAAGTAAGATTGTCTCGAAATTGGTTATATAACAACGGAATAGGTATACCTGATTGAGTGATCTTAAGTGCAAAGGTTTCTCAAATTTCTAGCCGTCTCAAATTAAAGGGCTAAGATCATTAAGAAAGAAAATTAAAATGAATTTAAAACTAGTATTTAGAAGATATATTATTTAATAAAAGCGAAAGGAGGGGTTATAGACCACGATTGGTCTAATTAAACTAAAACTTTAAGCGTGGGGTCGTTCAAGCTATTTAAATATAAATATTTGTGGAATTTATTTATTTGATTCAATTCGATGAGAATAATTTTTGAAATTATGAAAATGGATGATTTGATTTTACTATACTATACTATTATTCTTTTTAGACAAACGAATAGCAACTATAGGGTCTAATTGTGCTCAGTTCAAAAATGGGAGATCATCTTAACTAATTTGTATTAGACTAAAATGATGGATGAAATGTAGTTTAAGCTTCCGTGTAAAAATAAAATAAGTTGTGATTTCAAACTTTTATATGTACCTACTTATTTTTCTTTTCCTGAAATATTGTATATAATTATGGCTCTTACCTTCACGTCTTTCAGTGTAATGATGTCTGTTGAGAAGGTCGTGTTGACCACAGATGGCTTATTCTTAACGCTCGGAAAGATGATGCCACCTTTGCGGGAAATGGGTTTCGATGTTGATATATTTTGCGAAACAGTCGTCGTGCTGGGAGCAGGAGTTGTTGTCGTTGTGCCTGCTGTTGTTGAAGTTGACGGCGGAACCGAGGGATAAGTCGTCGTCGGCAGTGGCTCTGTGAAGTCCTCGATTACTGAGTACCTGTAAGGAGAATATCTTTTCAAAAATGCAGTAAATTGCGATATCTCCGACTTATACCTATTTGGATCGTATTCGACTAACCGATCAATAGTTGGGTCCATCAGGAGTTCAGCTGGTACCGGACGCTGTGCCAGAATTGATACATCATCCTCCTGTTTTTTGAGTCGCTTCTCGACCATATCCAAATTTTCAATTATTAAATTCGTTTTTGTCTTTAAGTCATGATGTATTTCTCCGATCGCCCGCTCTTGCCTCTGAGTCTGCGTCAGTAGCTCATCTGACTTCGGCAGCAGATCATCGACGGAACTTTTGGTGCCAACGACCACGTCCCACACCTCATCCATTTTCTCTGAGACCGACATGATCGGCCTGATCTGCTTGACAAGTGCATCAATCTTACTAGACTTAATTAGGGGGGCTGGTGTTGTTGTTAGATTAGGTGTGAACGCCTCGTGGTGGTCCACGACTGCCTCGTGTATGTCGCCTACCATTCGCAGCATGCGGCCAACATTCTCCGAGACAATGTTGATGTGGAACTGCAGCTTCTTGTCAATGTTGTCTGTCGTCAATCTCAGTTGGCCGATTTCATTTGTTATGTGATTCATGACTTCTGCATTCATTGCTTTTGTAATCTCAATTACATTCATACTAATCGGCTTCTTTTCACTTGCTTCCGCATTTATATCATCGACTTGGAGAAAGTTGGTGTCGATTTGATTCTTAAGACCTTCAAGTTTTGAATCGATATCACTGACTTTCTGGTCGAGTGAAACTAATCGACTGTCCAAATTCGAGGACGTTCTGGGGGTTCTGGTGCCTGTTGCATCATTTAGTTCGTATGGGATTTTATTGTCGATATTTCTCAACTTTGATATCACTGAATCTGTTTTAAGAATGTTGTCTCCTACTCGGTTGTCGAGAGCTTCTACTCTCCTCATTAGATGCTCAACTGCTTTGTCTAGATTGTCTATTCTTTTCAATTTACCTTCTAATGTGGATATCACTACTTCGAAGATATTTAGTAACTGCTGTTCCCTGTAATAATAAAACAAATGTATCTTTACATTTGTGAATACTTTATATGTTAATTGATTAAATATAAAAATGTATAAACATGATAATCCAAATTGTACACTCTATTACTAGTATCTTTAAAGGAGATTTCAAAGTATAAAAAACCCTGCAAAAGAAGTCGCTGTAAAAATATGATATGCATGCAATAAACCTCTAAAATTATCCGTTTTTCCTTTTTAATGCGATGTAAACTTAAAAATTCATTTTCTGGAATAACGAATACAAATCTCAAAAAGTTTAAAATGTACCTATTGAAAATAACGGAATAATATTGTTTTGGATAATAAAGTAATACTGTAATAATGATATTTTTGATATTAAAATATAATTTAGCTAAATATCTTAATGTAATTATAATATAAATAAAAGTGAAACCTATTCAAAACGTAATTAGGTACACTGATGATCTAAATTTCAACTGAATCCAAATGATTTATTATTATGGTTTAAGATATTGACGTAATTACCTTGAGCTAAGAAATAAGGGCCACTTCTGGGAACGCAATGATTACAAAATTGCTCATTATGCAGGATTACGTGTGTCTATTATTTTTCGCTCAGAAGCATTGAGATCAGCTGCTTCGAGCATAAAGGTGATCGATTCGATCCTCAGTAACCGTCGTGGCGGCACCAATAAATCACAAAGTATCGCTCGAGCGAGAACGTGCTGATCCGAGCGATAAAATTTCCCTGGACCGGGAGAATTGCGGCTTTTCATGCGAAAGTAACATGTTTGCATAATGGATCATGGCAAAATCTGGTCGCGAAAGTATCCAGAAACAAAAGCCCGACTGTACCCATGCACGCCTCCATAGAAAGTGAATCTGAAATAGTATAAATCAGGTGAACGCCTTTCGCGAAATTGTTGTTCTCAAAGTGTTGATTGTGCGATTGCTCGAAGGAGTAGTGTAAATATAAATCACGAGCTGAATTTTAAACAGAAGCTCTGGGCTATTGCGGCTGCTGAAAGTGGATCAAACCTTAAAAGATATTCATGAGTCTGCAGCTGGACCCGGTCAACCATTATGGACGAAGTAATGAAGACAAAAAGCAGAATTGCTGAAACTCTCGAAGATATCTTCGATTATAGTCTTACAATTGTTGAATGATTTACTTATTTGAACTGTGCAACGCTGTCCACGCAATGGTCCCCATTAGATGCAAATCTCGTGATTTTTTTTTTTTTTTGTGGTTATGCAAATTGAATACAGCATAGAATTAAATTGATCGAGAACGATAATTGCTCTGACTAAAAATCAAAAATTTTCAAGATTTATTACGCAGCTGGAATTTGTGCATTGGCGTACAAGATATGTTATTAATGTCCAAGTCATATTTCATTAACTTTTTACCTGTAAAATGGGCTCAACTTAATTTTGACTTTTAATTGCATTGC
Organism: Machimus atricapillus; assembly: GCA_933228815.1. Taxonomy (NCBI): domain Eukaryota; kingdom Metazoa; phylum Arthropoda; class Insecta; order Diptera; family Asilidae; genus Machimus; species Machimus atricapillus. The sequence goes on along the minus strand of OW121786.1, from coordinate 41,668,085 downwards.
AATTGAAACAAATCGCTCGCAAATTGTGGGTGTTTATAATTTGTTTTTCTTTGCATGATAAATTGCAATCAAATATGATCGCCTTGAAAAGGTTGGACATATGGACTTAGCTGGATCTTGATTAAGAATTTATTTTTTTTAGTGCTTTTTTTGGTATTTGTAAGATATCAATAAGATTGAGAACTGATAGTTTTTGAGATAAATTATCGCGAATTACGAATATAGTGTCCTAAAAAACAATACATAAAATTCTACATTCTCTCGCATTTATAAGATTTTTGAAAATTTTTTATTCCGCAAACCGATCGCTCCTTCGTAAATATGTTTCAGGTTGAATTTGTAAGGCTGAAGAAAAGCCTTAAAATTGAAAATTAATTTTGAAACGATTTTAAAGATTTTGGCTCCTTATCGGTAAAAGTTTGTAATCACTTATTTATAGAATAAATAATAAATAATCTTTGATATAAAAATAGTTCAATAAGTTTTAGCCACTTTTACTTTGGAACTAATTATTTTTTTGGTGGTAAAGTGCAAGCGCCAATGAGTTTTATTTTATTTTGTTGAATAACAAAGTTCAGGTAGCATCCATAGAGGTGGAAAAACTAACGAATTCAAACAACTTGAATATTTCAGAGTTGATTTAAGCATAATTTGAATAAAATATTATTTATCTATAAAAATTTTCAAGTAATATTAAAATCTTTTATGTACCTAGTATAGTATGCTGTTATTAATCACTTGAACCAGTTTTATAAATAATTCGCGTTGGCCAGTAAAAGGCCAACAACCTGACTTTATACACAAAGTCTATAATCAAGCGAGCAACTTTAATCGCAATCTAGAACAAATCACTTGGCCATATAATCTGGTGCAGTTTAATTAAAATCTTAAGCTACCTGGTACCTGTACTCCTACATTGGCTAATCACCGGTGCCACGTTTGCCCCACAGCAACTGGTGTCAATGGGTCTTTTGACTTGGCTCCTTCTTTCAAATTTGACTTAGTACTTGGACTTTGGCTCCACTTGGTCAAATATTATTGCACAAGGACTGGATTGAATTTCTAAAGAGCGAAATTCGCGCATTTCCAGCTGGCAAATGATACGACCAATCTGCCCGGTCAATTGACAAAAGCCGTAAATTTAGTGGAGGTACATGAAAATCCAGCTGTCGCATTTGCATACCGAAACATATTTCAAACGTCGAGTCCTAGATAAGACTTGTCGAACACTTCTTTGATTTTCTAAAAACCTTCACTCAGGCATCTGATCTAGATATTTGGTTCGATGCAGATGCAGAGCGCCATTAGACCAAATCCACACATTAGCATAATATACATTAAGTTGGGAAAATGTGGACCGAAGAGGTCAAGTTTTCTATTTATTTTGAGCTCGAAGCAGTTTTCGCAAATTCTTAAAGGAGGTTTGCAGCGGCGCTTGGTAAGTAGATGGAATTATGATAGAACAGGTAGCCCGATTTGCCATACTGATCTCAGAAATTAGCGGCCAAATATGGATTACAATGCAACCGAAACTAGTACTTGAATCTATTCTTGTCACCAAGGTGTCATTCCTGAAAATCATTTTAATTGCGAAGAGAAACAAACGAAATCCAATCGTTGAGAGGCAGACCTCAAGGAGCGCTATCGCGTTTCAGTTTAATGTTACCGACAGTTTAACGTTCAGGCTGTATCTATCGATCTAGACCATGTCTAGCAACATTTCACCGCACAAAAGACCAAGATAGTAAGAATGCATTAAAGCCCATTTAAAATGCAATTTTACCGTATGTCACTTAAAATGTAGTTCGATAGTTATTTATGCTGGATCTCACAGGGTGTCCGCCAAGCTAAGTGGCTCGATCGCCGACGATCGCGCAGGAGCTGCAGCGGGACGGGTGCGGTTTTTTCACATATCAAAAATGTTTCTTAAAAGCATTCCCGGCTGCAGGTCTGGCCGGACGATGTGAAAGGTAACTCACTCAATCTGTGCGATCAAGTTAAAAATTTTCAGGTATGAATCAAGTTAAAATGCAAGCTCATATCGTTATGGGCGCGAATATATCTCGCCAAAAGACTGCCTTCGTTCAGTACGATACTTTGTCATGGACTTGGGGTCCGCAAGGAAATATTTTCGCGAATTTATTAAATCGAATCACATTGAGTCCGACATACATAAATGTGAGCCATAAAGGCATTTGTTTCGTTCGGCCGGTGTTATGCAAAAACCTGTTGCGAACAGGGAAATGGCTAAGAATGGCTCGATTTACAGACAGGTTGAGGAAACAAAATATGAATATTGTCGAAAATTATTGTTAATGATTTTATATTATACGTTTCGGTGCGTGGTTTTATAGCATATTGCATAATGGAGCAATTTAGGACCGCCACTTCTTTAACTGGAGATAAGCTTAAATGAACGAGGAGGATTACGAGCAAACGATATTTGAGTAAGAAAAAAAAGGTAAATTTTATAGGCTCAACAGTTCACTTTTGATAAAAGAATTGCTTTTTTAAACCTTCGCTTTTCCTTTCTACTGAAATATGTAAATATTTCTATACTCATTAAAGTTGTAAAAGATCAACTTTAGACCAAAACTTAATCGAATTATCTCAGATTGATCTTTAACAATTAGATCAATTTTTTTGTGATCCGTAAAGATCATCACACATAAGATAATTTTAAAATTTTATTTTACAAAATTAAAGTTTTCTTTTCACTGAATATATAAAATATGTTACAGAGCCTTTAAAAACTATCGTTGAAATTAATACATTTCATGTAATAAGTGATCACGCTCTCTAAAATAATATTCTGCTAACTAAACCAAAAGAAAAATAAGTTTCAATCGCCCACACTTTAGTCCCCGAAACTAGAATTTAAATCTAAAACTATATTTTAATTTATTACTTTAAGAAAAGATTCCATTTAATACTTAAAAAACAAATTAAACCTAAATTATAGATCTACCAAACCATATAAGCACGTGATGAATAAATATAAAGATTACTTATTTATTTTTCTCGAAACTCATGCTAAAATATTTAAAAAAATCAAAGGAGTATATAAAGCATAAATCAACTCTTGAATTGACAATATAACTCATTTAATGCAAATGGAGCTTAATATATTTAAATCCACGAACAATTCCAATTCAATCTTAATAGCTTTTCACGATATGCAAATAAACAAATTTTCTGTCACCAAAATACATAAACAAAGTGCACGAAAATCGTGACCAACCCTAAAATTGTAATAAGTCGAAAAAGGAAGTAATTGACAAAATATTGCCTTATGAGCTTGAACAGAGCAGAAACTAATACGCGCATTATGGAACCATATTTCATGTTTAGACGATTGATATGTTACACCAGTTGTCTTTTGCAACTAAATTTACGATGCAGAGGGCTTAGGGGAGTAAACTAAGAAATTTTATTAATTAGAACAAGTTCTGAGTAGAGAACGAGTGCGCCGGGAATAATTGCTGCCAAAGCATGACTCAATTTCGCGGCGACTTTGGCGTGACACAAGAATGTGATCAATTTGCCAGGAACTCAGTAACGAGTCTATTAAAGGGAGTGCGTTTGAAATATTATACCCATTAGGCCGTTTTTGTTTTCATAAAGTAACGATTTTCTTGTTCCTTTCAAAATTAACGTTTGCTCTGTCGCCAGAAAACACGCATTTGCCAACCACTCTGAAATTAAACCCTTGTTAAAAGTCAGTTATCAAGTTTAACTGCTGATCACTTTTGTTAAATAACACACTTTTGTTAAGTTAGAGAAATTTATAGTTTTATTTATATCATCTTATCTTATATTAAAAATTAAATTATTGTTCTAAAATAGACATACATATATACAATTATATATATTGCATACATATGTACATTTTAGGTACTATTATTACGTGTGAGTTTATAAAGAAAAGTCATCAGACTACAAAATCTACTTTATGATTTAAAATTTAGATATTTTAATTTCGTATTAATGAGGTATGTCATTATTGATTTTTTCATATTTTATTGTAAATTTGGCTTAAATTCAATCCTTCCCATAAACTTTGAGTTTTCGTTAACTCTTAAGATAAAAGTACATAATAATACTATTTCTCATTACTTCTATCTTATACTAAATGAAATGCCACTATGCAATTAAAATTTTTGTATGGAATAAAATACACAAAAACAAAATATTATGTTATCATTTTTGAAAATAATCAAATGGTTAAAATCGTTTTTCGGAATCATGAAGAAATATTTGTGTATGTATACTTATAAATAAAAAGCTGCAGTTAATTTAAATGAAAGCTTTAACTAATTTTGGTGTTTTTTACACTCGGATATTTAAATTTAACCGTCATTATTCGAAGGTGTGTTGCTTTCCCTGAGATATATGTATATCTACTTATAATAACTTTCCCCTCTAGTTGTTTTATTGCCATTTTGTTGCGACGCCTTATAAACCCAAATTACGAACTGAGAAACGTTTGATCTCCCACAACGATAAACGATGCCACAACTAAAAGAAATCGCTTAGAATTCAGGAAACAATAAAGTTTGTTTTCTCTTGGATTTCGAAAATCCTTTCAGCTTTTAAAATTAATGTGGCCATTCTTATGGGTGCGATGAATCCACAAAAAGAGACCGCATCCAAACTGCGTTCACCTCACCTTTAGAATTTAAAGTTTTCGCGGAGGTGTAAATTCGGTCAAATGCTAATTAATTCTCATGCGCCCGCCGAACGGACACACGGCTTTATAGAAGCTTTTCAGATAAATCTTGCAAAAACCGCGATGGCATGTAGCTGAATTGCATATACGATTTAACAGTTTTTTTTTTTTAAGCATAACCCGGTTCATGGCAATCGGCCCAATTGTTTACGGTATGCAATTGCTTTCGATTTTGAATCATTTGAGGCAATCAGACCGCTTAATCCGAGTAACGAGCAAATTTTTCGAGGTGCTGGGTGCATTTCCCCCTCAGCGATTATTTGCGAAACAACTGACATACCACAGATATAATGTTTGCTTGAGCTTGGGCCACATGAGCGCGGAAAAAGTTGTCTAATTTTTTTAACCTCTCGGGCTCGTATCAATCCTATTTGGAGTTGGTCTTGCACAATTCCCATAAGACTTGCAGGTCGAATCGAACCAGAGTTTCGGACAGGGTGCAAGTTACGTCGTCGACACCTCTGCATTAAGTGGACCGAGGCCAATTTCAATATGTATCCGATCAATCAACTAAAAAGCCTGTTTTTCATTCCTTTGTGAAAAGACAGTTGGCTAAAATGGATAGAATTGCGATATAATAAAAATATAAAGACTATAGCCCAGGAAATACACTTATGTTAAGCGATTACAAGACAAAACGATTAAAGGTTTAAGATTTCATTGTTCCTTCCTTTTGTGCTTAATCACTGATGGGTTAAATTAGTGCGTAAAAGCATATCTTTTGTGAGAATCACTTTACCTTGTTTAAATAGAGTCAGTCTATTCAAAAGTAATCGATTTTTTGGTTCGTTAGTAATTCAAAATTTCGTAAGGACAGGAAGCATTACGAGCTTTAGGTTTGTAAGAAAAGTTGTGTCAATGAAGATGAGGTAAACAGAGGTTTTGGGGGTTATTTACTCTGAAACGACGGTCTATTGAAAAATATTGAAATTCACATAAAATAAAAATGGACGGCAAAAAATTCGTAGTAGGTATACGCACTGCGACAACAAAGCGAGCTTATGCAATTTTCAAGTATTTCTTTTAATCTCAACATCCCAGTTCACAAAATTCAAGTAACTAAAAAAATAGGACTGCTGGGATACATCGCACATGTATGTATACCTACTTTTTTTTAAACGAATTGCGAAAAAAGTAAAGCAAGCCTTAACGCAATTATAAATAGAGTGAATGTTCGTTTAATTACCATAAAGAAATGTCATTCGCCTTTCTACTTCTCATTTTTACAATTTTTATTCTAAAAATATAAGTCCCTCCATGCAGCAGGTTTTAATATAAAAGTTGTAAACAAAACTAGTTTAAAATTAATTTCATAAAATATTTTATTTGATGTTAATCTGGTCAATGCACTTTAAAATTTGAGGACTTATGTTCCCCCTTTTGTTAACCTGTTTTCAAAATTTTTGAAAGCCGCATTTTGGGTCAACTTTCTTGTTCTACATATATTTACGTTCAATAATTCTAATTTTAAACGATTCTTTCAGTATTGATATGAATCGATCGGATGCATCTCGAATTTCTTAATGGACATACTAAATTCGTGTGAGATATAGCGCGGTTTATTAAAACCAAACACTCAAAAGAGCAGAAAAAGGAGTGAAGCAGAAATTTACATTTTTAAAATAATCATAATTTTTCTTTTTCAGACAGCCTTGCCAATAAGTTCCAATTATAGAATAATAAAAAATTGACAAATGTGATGCATTTGATAATAGAGTTTACGGTTTACAGTTTTATGAATAAGTTCAAATTAGCTAATGTTTATTTTATGGATGCCCCAAATTTTATTCAAATAGCTTAACTATGGTTTTATAATGCAGAGCTTATTATGTGCGATCGC